>OY019131.1:40401754-41687643 GCA_955652365.1 Eristalinus aeneus | reverse complement strand
TGGGACAACGCAACAGAGGACGATCCAAGTTAAGGTGGCACATACAAAAGGAAAAGGACCTCAACCAACTTGGAATGAGCAACTGGAGGCAGCTACGGAAAATTCGTGCTAGCTGGAGAGGTATGTTGGTTGAGGCCCCAACAAGAAGAAGTGGGCACGATAGTTCAGCTATGTACCTTAAGTTCCAAGGCATTCTTTTGAGATGACACCGCGGCTGCGGAGCGCTGAGGTATTTGGGCAGAGTCACTGACTTACACGATTTTAACTGCTTATGTAGCCATTTGCTGTAACTCTCCGATAGTACGAATATTGGATGGCAAACGCTGTAGCCATATCGATTTAAACATTTCATCATTCACGTTTATGCCAACCACACATTTCCACGAATTTCTCGAAGCAGTTGAATTTGACGCATGTCGCAAAGTTCTATTTCCTGGAGCAGGTTTTTTTACGCGTTTTTGCTCGGGATCTGTAAACTGTTCGATCAACCTATATTTTAGAGTTTTGTTCATATCTGATGAGGGTGGATTCAAGGTAATGTCAAAGATGTATGATAGCACGTTGCTTTCGATCGCTGCAACAACGGTTTGGTATTTAGTTTCGGTTTTTGAAATACCTCCCGCGTAGAATTCGGATTCCACTTGTGCGCTGCAAAAGGTACCTTGATCGAGACTCTCGCTATTTCGAATGGTACGAGGAATTTTTTTTTATTTCACACGACTGACTCCAAAAGAAGGAGAAAATAAAACCTTTCCGTATCACGGAAACATTTTCTTGTTTGAAAGTCTTGCCTCTCAGAATATCTTTGCTTAGGGTACCTTGTACTAATATATGCACCCTCCAGCCAAAGAGCTATTTAACGTAAAGTCCTGATCGTTACAGTTTCTTCAACTGCGATCAATGGCTGCATAGGGCTCTTTGATATATTTTTGTGAGTTAGATTCGATCAGATTCAATTCTCGGCTGAATACCTCGAATTTTTTAAGGCACCACCTCTTTCCAGGTTCTGACAACACTCAAAAAGCAATAACTATCTAAGAAAGAACTTTTCAAAATTTCGCCGTTCGGGGTTGACAAAAAACTGTAGGTCTCTTCTACTCGTGAGAGTACAGTAGCGCGCACAATACGAGTAGTTCATAAGCAAGCTAACCCCTAACAACTCTGTGGACTTTCGCGTCATCCAATTACAACTCTGTGCAAAAAAATAGCACCACGTTCAGGTTTGTACTTTGGATGCTAATTACTTTTCTCCATGCTCATGTAAAGACACGATATTTATTGTAGGACATCTGCTGGGTATCAGTAATAAAATGTAAAAAACGAATATACGAAATGAAACCGAAATTTTGGTGTGCAAAATAATAGCACCATGTCATTCTAAAAAGTGTTTTCGAAGTGTTTGGTGGTGTTTAGTTTTTTTTTTTTTTGCGTCAAAAGATTTAAGTTATAAACAATTAAAGTGGGTCGCGGTGTGCATTGTACTCTTAAGAAACGTGAACTTATAAAAAAATTAATTTCTGAAGGAAAAGCGTACAAATTTATTCGGGAAATCCCTGACTCCTTTGAATCTTGGTTCGCTGGCCACTTGTCAACACATTCTGTTTTGTAGCTTACCGAGCTGTCTGCCAGTAGGCAATGGCGCTACACTTTGGAACAGACCACGAAATGCTCTGAATACCAACAGGCTTTTAATGGTTTCAGACCAATCTGCCTGACAAGGGTCGAATTGGTTGGCGTAATGTAAAGGATATGTTAATTGCCACTACTTATACTTACATATGTATGTCTGGATATCTTACACTTTGAAGCTATGATTGTTGGAAAACCAATGATCGATCATCTGCTCAATTTTATTTAAAAGCCCCAAAGTTTCACGGTTGTGGTAATTTCCCCAACCGGACACCGTATGAAGTGAAAAATTGCCAGTTCACTTAATTTAAGTCCATTTCCTGTCAGTTTGACAATTCGACATGTGATCTTACATTCGACCGAAATTCACGCAACGCCTTTTAAAACTTCCAATGTCCTGGAACCGACGCCACAAAAACCATTCCGAGTTTCAAAAGAAAGCAATATCCGTCATTCCGTGTTTTCTGCCCACCCAACCACTGACCTCATTCCAATCAAAGGCACACTACATAGTTGCAACCGCGTTCAAATCTCGCCAAAGGCGCCTCTCTCGGCTGCCGCTGCTATTTATGATGAGAACATCTCATCACCATAAAAAAAAAAAAGAAAAACGCACACAACCGACGAACCCTTCATGAATTCCAAAAGATCGCATCAACATTGTGTACTGCATCTCACATGTTGCGAAACTACCAATCTAAGCACACCACTTCCGACTTTCCCATCCGAGAGAGATAAACGAAAGGGGTCCGCCATAAATCCAACTCGTGTTCGTTTTCTCTTTTCGCTTCACCCTTCCTCTGTTGCTGCTGGCTGAGGGACTTTTTTTCGCTTTTATCAGGCGAAATCACTTCTGCCGTAAACAAAGTTGTTACACACAAAACCAAAAAAACTTTCTTATGATTTTCTTTGTGGTTTTCACTAGGAAAATAAAATTTTACGTCAAACTTTCCTTTATTGCCCTCAAACTCCTCTTCGCCGACTTCTGGAGCACCGACAAAAAAGAAGTTTAACCCATCCCCCACCACCCCCTCAGACGCACACATTTTGGCCACAAAGTTTTACGAGGAGCTGCTCTTTAAAGTACGAGCGGGATATTAAGTTGCCATAAACCACACGTTCCATCCCCCGCCCGACGAACATCGTCAATTTGTCTAACAATGTGTCGTGGCGATTCATAATTTTTGCACGGGAGTGGGGATGCCGTGTAAAACGCACCCACCCACCACGGCAGACAAGGGTACAGGGTAACTCCGAAACAAGCAGATTTACTTTGGAATAAAATTCACATTGAAACATTTTACAAGGATAATCTAAATGACAGCGGAAGGAGCATTGTGCTCCGTATCCCCTCGCCGCGAATAGATTCGAATGATAATTTGCAGCCACCGCCATCACCCGCTACACCCGCCAGGGACCGTGTCGGATGGAGTGGAAGTCTGAGTCGAAGTCGGAGCCGGAGAAAACTTTTTAAAATCAAATTAACGAATCCTTCGTGTGCCATATCGTGCCGCTGGAATTCCCATTGTGCCGCTTTCCTAATCTCCACTCTGCGATAATAACCAAGAGAAATAGCATTACCAATTGGTTCCGAAAATCTGGCGGCTCACTTTTATCGCTAAGCCTCCACGCGCGTGGGGGCGTCCTCGCCCAGCCGTCCGCCCGCCCAGCCATCTCATTTCCTCGGAGGCTCTTCATTTCGATCACTGATTATGAAAATTATTGCTTCGCTGTTTGAAAAGGATAACACTCGCCGTGGTTCCACGGCGCTGTGGGTGAGACGGGGGAAACGGGGTGGAGCGAATACCATTCACAGTAAGCAGAGGTAATTTACACTACATCCCCGGAATGGTCGGGAGACACAGGGAAAGCGTGTGCGGCGCGGCGGGCGACTATCAGCGCAAAACTTTGCCACCCCCTTCCCTGGTCGTAGTCGTCGTCTACGTCTTGTGTAAGTTGTTCTTCATCTGCAACTTGTTGTGGCAAAAAAGTTATTTTATTAGATCGACCCGACGCGCCCGTATTAACGTCCACAGGCGATTTTGAATCCCGCCCGTCGAAGGGACGGGTGGGGGCATGGCGAATTTTGGACCGAAGGACAAAGACTTGGACTTGGGCAAAACTTTTCCCTTCCATCAGGCACTTTCCGGCAGGGAAATTTTAAAGATTTGCAATCGAAAAACATTTTCATAGTCCCGGCTAATAAAACCTATTAGAGCCGAAGTTATTCGAACATCCAGCCCATTGCTGGACTGCTTTCCTCTCTCTCTCTTTCTCCTTTTATCTTACTCCCCCTTTGGCCCGCGGTTGAGGTTTATGTTGCATGCAACAGCGAGCAAGTAGGACTGTGTGTGGTGGACTACATTTGGCTTTTGTGTGTGGCGGGGACGCGAAGGACACGAGGGCGAGTTAACATTTATCATGGGATTTGGGTGTGGCTAGCCGCCAACTTAAGCGAATCTAGATTAGATATGAGAGTTTATTTTCCGCGGAAGATGGAATAGAGGCAGAGGGAGGAGGGCAGAGATAGGGTGGGAATTATGAACCACACCTTTGAGCGGGTCATGGACCTAGGCGTTAACTATGGGAGCCCACTATATCTTGGGGGCAAAGTGGGGAAGGTGCAACCGTAATTCGCAGCTATTCAGACAGTCAATTGAAACGAAGTGGGCTTTTGATCGAGATTATACCTCCTCGGTGGGACTCTGTTTAAGCCGATTTGAAGCGCCCCGGCGCGAAGGGAGTGAATGGAGGGCCATGCGAACTGGGGACAGTTCCCTCTTGAGGTCCTGATTGACTACAACAACAAGCATTCCAGCTCTCTTGTCATTGAAATGTTTCGTAAAACCAGAGACCAGATTGTAAACATTCATTGTTTTACTCCGCAACGCAATCCTTGTGGAACCCTCTGTAATGGGTTTCGGATGCCTAATCTGATTCCGCATTATTTGCCAACAAAACCCGCCTTTATTCACAGCCCTTACATGCAACCTCACTCGAACTCATTTCGAAAATTGCGTCCTTTCACGGTGCACATGATACCAGGACAGAATAGTCAGTCACAATAGTTTTGAGCAAAGGATTCCATTCAAATGGGACACTCCAGTGAACACGCCTCATCCATCCTGACACCATCGAGACGTAGCAGATTAAAGACCTGCCTCCAATCAGATGCTGACATGATTCTCTACTTTGTTCGAGGTCGCACGCAGCTAAGTGAATTGGTTCAATCCATTAGTACGTGTTTGCCACAAGCCGACAAAGCGAATTCGCATGATGCACATTTTCATGATCCACCATATCGGTCGCCCCACAAAGCACGCATTCATCCGCACGAGTGAATAAAGCGCGACCCGATCCCCTCCGCAACCCGTGCTCGTCATTTATTTCGCATCACAAACTCAAAAAAGATTGACTAATAAAAATTTCAAAACAAACAAAGCGCAACAGTTCCAGACCGCACTCACAAGGTGCCACGCCGAGATGCAATCACAGAAAGCCCCTCCCCTTACGCCATGACACGCTCAGCCAGTATCACACTCCTCGTGTGTGCGGTGTAAGTGATTGCCTCCTGCAGTCATGCAATTTGCTGCCACTATGCAGCAGGCCTCACACACACACACACACCCCCGCATGCGAGTTGTTCAGAATTTGTAATTTGACTCCGCAGCCCATAAAAGACCGTCAGAGTGAAACACTCGTTCTGCGACGTCGACAACAAAGAAGGAGCGCTAAGCCAACATGGCAACCCGTTTACCATGCACGCCAGAACAAGACTGCAAGAGAGAGGGAGCTGGGCCTAAGGCAATAACCCGATAGTCTCAACAAAGCGCACCACTCCGACAAACTTGTCTCTGGCTCGGTCTCCCGCATCCCGCTCCCCGCCCCATCGTCACCCGACATCTCTGTGTCTCTAAAAAGAAAATCGTGCCTCGTCTCAGCCATGAAAGTGCCGTGTATGTACGTGTGTGCGGATGCCATGTTTGCTTTGTCAGCCAAGACCCCAATAGGAGCCAACAACGGCTTCAACAGAGGGCAAGTGTGTGAAAAACTTGTTTCTGCCACATCGGCAGCCGCCGCTGCCACTCTGCTGTGCTCGGTCCGTGGAGTGTGGTGGTTTCAACATCGAAATTGCAATCAGCGCTTAAGGGGCTACTAGCGTGCCACCAAGGAGCGCTGCAGCAGCACCACCATTCCAGCAGTGCCATTACTACACACCAAAAATAATCAACACAACGGTCAGAGAGGCAGGAGGCGATGCGAGGAAAGAAAAAACCGTCAGCTGGAGCTGGACCGATGGGATGGAGAGGTGTGCAGCTGCAACTTTTGGCCTAAAACCGCTGCTGTCCGGGGCGACAAGGCCTGCTTTGGTGTGCATTCACCTCACTCTGGAATCGCTCTCCACTGTCAGTCTTCCCGAAATTGATAAATCACTGAGAGTCTCCTTGCGTGCGCTGCTGAGCGGGGCCGGTGTGCTGGAATGACGTGCATCTGCGATGAGGGCGAAGGATGTCGAAGACTCGTTGGAGCGAGCTCGTTTATGAGTCAAAACTGGAAAATGATTTTTTGCAATTGTGATGAAGGTTCAGACGTATAGACGTCGCTCGGTTTGAAGGAGTGTGCTTTCTGGGCGGGTGTGCTGTGTGCGGGGAGTAACAGACAAGCGTGCCTAGCCACAATTGATGGCTGCACCTTTGAGCTGTAGGACGATTTGCGTCCTGTGGGGGGGAATCCGAGGTTTCTGAGCAAGTTCTTAAATCTGCGGGAATCCTTTGTCTGGACCGTCCAAGCAGGGCTTTAACACAAAAGGTCAACATTTTACTTCACAGGACACTAGCCTTTTGCACACAGCCACATGCTGGGGGATAAGTATTTCAGAGAACAGAGGTTTCTTTGATCTGTACGTGATGCCTTGAGTTGGATCTGTTTGCAGGGAAAATAACAAAGGAGCAGACACAATCGGCAACGAACTGTACAATTTGCATGTGGTTCGGATGGCATGGAACGGTTGGGTGACTGAGTCGCACAAACAAGGCCCAAAGAGAGCTCCTGTCGTGGGTTTTATAAATCATAGCCTCCATGTTCAAGAACAACTAAATTGTGGAGAACAGATGGAAGGGGCCTAAGCGACAGTCAGGCCTCACTCAACCCTCTATCCACTTCCAAACTAGTTCAGGAATTCAAATTTTCAATTAATTTAGTTGGCATTTGGCTAAGACTTGTCTGGGTTCCGGGACACCAAGGAATGAGATTGTCAGCTTGTCAGGCAAGGATCACAAGGTGCATTCACAGGACACGAATCCACCTTTAGACTACCTGCGTCAATGGTTGGAGTCTCCGCCGGCTGTTGGGTCTGCCGACAGCACAACTAGAGATGACACGACTCTCCAGGATTCGGGCTGACCAAGTGCATGCTCTCGAACTTTAGCAGGAATTGCGCGACTTTTAACAGGAAAGGTTGCAGACGACATGTTGGCATTGGTTGCAGTTTTTCATATTTAAATATGAAAGGATACCGTCACTAAGCCGAAGCACCCTTAAGTGCTGGGGGGACCTGAAAGCTTCACCTCCTGGGCTTAGTGACGGTGACCTATGCGACGCCTGTAGAGAAGGTTAAGACACTGCAGAGCACTTCCCTTGTCAATGTTTGCGCAGACCAGGTGGTCGTTGTTGTGCGCTGAAGTGGTGGGAGCCATAAATCGAGGCTCTTAGTCACAGCTGGTTTCCCTTAGGAAAACCAAGAAATTACATTAAACGTAGGTTACTGTCTGTAACCTCTACTGTGTTTGTACAATGGACCAGTTTTTGAGCCTGAACGCTTCAGTGCAATGTTGCCCAACCTCCAACAAGAACAGAATGTTGATGAAGAAGAGGAAAAAAGCACATCTTTCGAAAAGATTTGAGTGAATGCTGACGCAGCATGAATGCAATAATGGCATGGGTTATCATCCGACATCAGGATCAGTTGCTGGTCTTTTGAGTGTAAGTAAACTTCGGATCTGGGCCATTAGGAAAACGCAACAGTGGAAGGCCTAGGAAAAGGTGGTGCACACAAGTGGAGAAGGACCTCAACCAACTTGGAGTGCAGAACTGGATACAGCTGGTGAAAAATCGTGCTGGCTGGAGAGTCATGTTGGCTGTGGCCCAAGTCTACCCCGGACCGTAGCCCCACAACAAGTTGGTGAAGAAACTTCGGACCTCTTTTCCGACCGGGGATTCACAGTCTTTCCTTATTTTAAAATCAATCACAGGCGGAATGAAATATTTTCAGTCGTCAAGGAAAAGGGTCCTCTTAACGAATACTAAACATTGTTGTCTATGCAGACGCAGATAAAAAATTTTTCCCCTATTGGAGGAAGAACAAAAGCAGGTTTCACTGAATTAAGCCGCACTAAGCTGATAATAATACAAGGCGCTCCAACTTTGGTGAGGAGTCGCTCACAAGTCTTCCCGGTAACGCCTGCCTTGCCTCACTGCAGTCGGGGTCTACAGCTGCTATTGAATCCTTGCCTTGCCTCACTGAAGTCAGTTTCTACAGCCACTACTGAATCCAGGATGGGTGATAGACGTTCAAGTTTTCGTCCTCGCATTAGCACATCCTCCAGCCTTTTCAGAGAGTAGCATGCATAAGACCTACAGCTCTTTTGTGGAGCGATTTTCTTTTGAGTCCTCTGCGATAAGCCCTTAACTGTTCGGTAGGGGTAAGGGATTGATGGTTCTCTGTTAAGGGTCGTCCAAGCTCTGTACACAACTCGTAGGAGCTGATTTTAGTCAACAGCTTTAAGTGCTGTTCTTCCTTTTTGAAATTATATCTCACAGCACGGTTCATCATCGCACACCCCCATTAGTGCGGCTCTACATGCTAGTGCTCGGTAAGATTGAAGTAAGCAGAACCGGAATTTCGGTTATTTCCAAAAATGCCCGTTTGATGAAATCCTTTTCTTCTGCTTCTGAGCTATTCTATAAATTGTGTCAAGTTGAATGATTTCGGTAGCAGCTATAGGGTATAAGGGACTAGGGCAAGAGCGACAAGCATCGGAAGGAGTAAAAGACTAGAACCACACTACTAGGGCCACAAGAGACTAGAGCCTCAAGGGACTAGAGCTACGAGGGACTAGAGCTAAAAAGGACTAGAGACACAAGGGACCACAATGGCAAGGAACTTGGACCACAAGAGACTAGAGCCAGGGGACCAGCGTCACAACGGACTAGAGCCAAAAGGCACAAGCGCCAGAATAAGGCCAAAATAGCAAGGAACTAGGACCAAAACGGACTAGAGCCACAATGGAACTAGAGGCATAGAGGACCAGAGCCACAAGGGACTGGTGCCACAAGGGACTAGAGCCACAAGGGACTAAAGCCACAGGGGACTCGAGCCATAGGGGACCAGAGCCACAAGGGACTAGTGCCACAAGGGACTAAAGCCACAAGGGACTAAAGCCACAGGGGACTAGAGCCACAAGGGATCAAAGTCACAAGAAACTAGCGCCACAGGGGACTAGAGCTACAGGGGAGTAGAACCACAAGGGGCCAGAATGGCAAGAACAAGGACTACAAGAGACTAGACTCAGGGACCAGCGCCACAAAGAACTAGAGCCACAAGGGACTAGAGCCACAGGGGACTAGAGGCACAAGAGACTAGCGCTACAAGGGACTAGAGCCACAGGGGACTAGAGCCACAAGGGACTAGAACCACAAGGGACTAGAGCTAAAAAGGACTAGAGACACAAGGGACCAGAATGGCAAGGAACTTGGACCACAAGAGACTAGAGCCAGGGGATCAGCGTCACAACGGACTAGAGCCAATAGGCACAAGCGCCAGAATAAGACCAAAATAGCAAGGAACTAGGACCACAAGGGACTAGAGCCACAGGGGACTAGAGCTACAAGGGAATAGAGCTACAAGGGACTAGAGCCATAGGGGACCAGAGCCACAAGGGACTGGTGCCACAAGGGACTAGAGCCACAGGGGACTAAAGCCACAGGGGACTAGAGCTACAAGGGACTAGAGCCACAAGGGACTAGAGCTACAGGGAACTAGAGCTACAGGGGAGTAGAACCACAATGGGCCAGAACGACAAGGAACTAGAGCCACAAAGGAATAGTCACAACGAACTAAAGGCAAATTCGACTTCGTCCATAAACGTTAGGGATCGAAAGAGTGTAGGACCGCAAAGGACTAGTATCGCAAGCAACTAGGGCCGCAAGGGACAAGGATCATAAGCGGCAAGGGCCACGAATGCCACCAGAGACTAGGCTTTCGACAAATACGGACCATCGAACACACAACTTACCAAACCCCAGAGAGTTAGAGAGTAGAGCCACAATGGATTGGGTAGATTGTAAGCACAGTTCAGTGACTTCTCAACGACCCATATAAAGCGCCATATTTTACTGCCAACTCACTCTAGAGCACAAACATCTGCCAAATACGATTCCTACCACAATCAAAGGAAGGATACGCCAAAACCGGGATATTCCTGTCACCAGCAGCCACTGAACTCTTTTACCATCTGCCCCAATAAAACCGGAGTCCATTTCAAAACTTATCCTCCATCCTGTTGCACTGACTCACGCGTCCGACAAATCCCGCTGAAAGACAATAACCCTACCTCCACCCAGGTCTAACCACTCATCGTCGGAGAGATCCATCACCTCCATCGACAGATAGACACACAATTCTATTAGTTTATTGACCCTCTCTCACCAGTGCTGCCACCACCTTCGGAAGACCGTAAAAATATTATCACCAGCCACAAGCACTTACCTGCAACGGAAGAAGAAGAAATAATAATTTTATTACTTAATTTGTTATATACAGGCGCACTTACAGGCAACAAAAACACAACACAACAACAACAGAAACCAACAGCTAGCCCAAATATTCGTTTTTATTGAGTGTAATATAAGACCGTCAACGACATGGCTGGAAATGAAGAGGTTTTCGAAAGAATAGAGCCGCACAATGAACCTATCCCCAGCCGCAGCAGTCTGTCTGTCAGAAATTCCATGCAATAATTTGATTTTATTTTTAGTGTCATCATAAAGTTGCGACAGAACGTGTAGTATTTATCGCGCATCGCAACAACAGACGCCTCTTCTTCTCACACCCACCGACGTCTTTGCCACAGCACCGACCACGGACCCAAGCCGAAGCAGAGGCACGAAGAAGGGCAACAAAAACCGAATCCCCATACAAAAGAGAACGACCGAAACAAGAGGAAGCGAAGGAAAACACCATAAAACCGACTGAAAAGCTGAAAAGAGAGAAGGTTCCCTTTCTTATGCCGTCGACGTTGTCGCTCTGAAAACTGGTCTCGGGTTACCACCGGTTCTCTGTGTGTAAATCTGGTTTTACATTAACTAGCCAGTTTTTATGCTGCCTCTCCGTCATGACCCCATACCCCGCCTGCTCCCGACAACAACGGCCCTCATCGCTGGGTTTTCTTCCACATCTCACTCGCTTCTCGGCGTCGTAACCCTATCCTACTCTCTATCGAATTCACATTAGCGTCGTGATGTTGGCCTGACTAGAATCGATTTCCATGTGCGTGTGTGTAGGCCAATGAACGCTGGCTTCATATTCATGTTGCGGCGGCTGTTGTCCAATGAAGCGAATTAAATGGAGCAACACGGTGTCGCAACAAAATGGTGTCGATGACGACACTGACGCGGCCTCTATTCGAAGGATAGATCGCTTTCCAAATTCCGAGTGGGTGGTGGATCCAGATTAATGCCCCAAACGAAGACCTATCCCTTGACAGTCGCCCTGATGAAGCGCATGTGGCGACATTTGGATTTAATTGAGTTGCAATAAATCAGGAGAGTAGTGAGTAGTGAGCAGTCGCCGGCGCTATCCTTTTGCGCCCTCCTTCCTGTAGCCGGAAAGAATCACTTAGTGTCAGTTATGGTCTGGCGGACATGATGTACATCGAGCAGAGCTCCACCCACCACCCGCCGACGTGGGAGTCGGTATGCGACACAGCTCACAAGACGGAAGAAAAAACGAGCGATTTATTATTTAAGGAAAGTGTCCCGTCCAAATGGGGAATAAATCAATTTCATTGTCAAGAATTATGGTGCACCTCCCTCGAACACGCGCTGCGGAAAGAACGGCGGCGGCGGAATGTGTGCGTACACGAACCTCTGCATACTGTCTCGGTGGGTGAACGAGGGTGTTTTGTCATTAGCCTAATGCAATGTCACGAGCCATGACGAAGGAGTGCTGCTGTGTGGGGCACGAGGGAGGGACACGCTGACTTTGACTGCTTCCTTACTGCGGGTTTATTTCAAATTTTCGGCAGCGCTCGAAGAAGTTATTCGGAATTTAAGCGTTGCCGAAATTTAAAGGAATTTTGTCTAAGTTGGTGTTGTGAGAAGGTTACCGAGACAGCGCCTTGAAATGAGTGCTCGGAGTTTAAAAAAAATGCCCAAAAATGCTTTGATAGTTGAAGAGTGACGAAGAACGCTGGACACGATTAAGAAAGCAGTGCCTCAAGCTATTTAATCCTTCTAAAAAGTAAGAATTTTGAACCAAGGTGGCAATCAATAATTTATTAGTTACACCAACGAATGGGTTCCTCTAGCTTGCGAGCAACAAGAAGTCACACGGAGCCGAATCTGGGGATTATCACATGTAGGGGGCGCCACTTTCAAAAAATTATTAATTTAATATTAATTTTTCTGTTAATTATTTGTAGAGTGGAGGGAGGAAGCAGTAGCTCTGGAGTGGAGAAGTGCCTTGCTATGATGAAAGAATTCTACACCAGATGAGTCTGCTTTTTTTGTTCAGCGTCGGATAGGTGAAAAAGTTCAAAATATCAGAAAACTGTGAGTAGAGCCCTTTTGAGCCATCTCCAGATTGCACGTGTGTTCGAACAAACGGGAGCTTTCACCATTTCGACCGTCAAGACTGACTTAAACATTTCAAACTCAAGTTTGACGGTAAAGTCTGCTTCTTTGACTGCCATCGGATCCATGTCAAAGGTCGGCGGTCAGGAATCGACACAGGAACTCCCCCAGATTGCATTATGAGCCCGTCAAATACTCTTTTGAGGTTATGCCACAGTTGGACTTGATGAAACAAAGCGTTGGAACAAGGAACATACAACTTTTTCATACCGGGCAGAGGGTTTAAGAAGCACTCTTTCGTGTTGGTCAAGGGAAGTTCTAATTTTCCAAAGAATGTGTGAGAGTAAGAAAGATGAAAATGAATATTGGCTCTGCCGGGAAACGGTGGAAACGATTGAAACATAGGCAACATTGAGTGCTTTAATTTTCGAACGAAAAGAAGTTTAAGCATGACAGTGTAACGAGACATGAAAACGGCTTTTTAAATAAAGCAGACAAACAGAAATGAAAATTAAAGCGTTTGAGGAGAATGAACCAAACTTACCGGAACTTAACGAAACTAAACAAAACTTAACGAACCCGATTAAAATTAAAAACTAACAATGGTATAAGAACAAAAAGTGAAGTTTGGACAGTCAAGACAAAGTAAACACAGCTAAGCATCCCTGAAGTGCCTTTAGACTGAACTGAGCGAACGAATCTAAACAATATTAAAGAAACTAATAAAATTTAACGAAGCCTAAAAAACACTGTCAAGACTGGCATTGAATTGAAGAAATTTAACGAAACGGAAAGAACCACAAGGCAATATATAAAGGTTTAAGAAAACTCAACGGAAATTAAGGGTGATCGTTCTAAGTCAAATTTGAACTGTGGCTTAGTCGATTTAACGAACCCAACAATAGAAATTAAAATCTCTCGTTGGTTGGGGAACTCATCGCGCGGTTGATCCGATTCTGGCTGGATTGTATCCAGAACTAAATCCAATGTAAAGATAGTGAACGAATCCGGACATTTTGAAAGAAAAAATTTAACGAAGCCAAAACATAACGGTTACTGAATAAAACTTAAACAACCCAACAAAACTGAAAGTAACATAAGCTGCCCTAATAATATACAAAGCTGCACAATAGAAATTAAGGGTGATCGTAAAAATTTGTATTCGGGCTTAGCAAACTTAACGAAACCCAACAAAATAAAGAAATTTGAATTTCTTAGTGGTTCGGCACCTAATCCCGTTGTGCAGTCGATTCTGGCTTTGAGTACTCTATTATTTTAAAAAGAAGGACACATTTGAATGGTTTGTAATTTAAGTTGTTTGCTGCATATGGGATCAGAAAATGATGCAAGGATTGGTAGTGCAACACCGTGAGTCACTGCTTGGTATGAAACCCAAATAAATTTCGATTAGAGAACCAATGGTCTATTCGGGTGATGGTAGTCTTTTTTTTTTTGCCGTCGATTGAAGTTTGAATTTGGAAGATATAGATGTCGAAGATGTCGACGACGACGAGACAATAAACAATAATACACAACCTCGCTGTGGTGTAGTGGGTAGAGTGCGACGCTCACACGCCGAAGGGTCTAGGCTCGACTCCCAGCTCAACACCAATTTTTCGAATTTTTCACGGCACCACCTCTTTTGAGCTGCTGACAACACTCAAAGAGTAATAACTGTCTAATAAAGCTTCTCAAATTTCGCCGTTCGGAGTCGGCAAAAAACTGTAGGTCCCTTCTACTAGTGAGAGAACAGTAGCGCGCACAAGCTAGGCCCTGGTCCACCTGTGGACTGTCGCACCAACAGTTACAATTACTCTTGTTCCTTCATTCTCCCATCATTCAACAGACGTCCACTCACTTGAGTGGATAATGAAGTCCAAACCAGATCATAGTTCTATATCCAGCCAATCTAGGTCAGAAGTCCATTTTTGGCTCTTGCCATCTATGAATCAAAGGCGGTCCATCATCTGCCCCGACATAAGTTTTTCAATTTCTGACATTTAAGGAGACGCGCAAAATGTTCGCCCTACAATGGAGGTTTAATTTATGCCCCTCATTTGGCGTTGCCCCGAAATTCTCTTCATTTACGATCAAAAAACAGTACAAACACAAAATTTACACACGTTTAATGTCCCTATCCGGCAAAAAACCACGCGGGCACCCAAGCCAAAAGAATGCCCACCTGTCGCTGTTCACAGCCTCTGTTTGTTTGCTCTTCAGACGCACGCGGAAAAATAAGAACATGCAAAACAAACGACAACAAGACGACATTCATTCCCACGTAACCGTTCCCTTGATCTTCGCCAGCAATCAAGAGGCAATCTAGATCATTCCCGATACATCCACCACACGGCATCCACTCTGAATAACCCGAATGTCTTGCCACACTTGCGAAAACAAATAAAACGCGCATAGAATACGAGAAACCGTTGAGAGAGCATTTGCATTTGCGTCGACATTTCAATTCAAATGAGCGTGCGTACGTCGTCGTGGCGGCTCAGCGGGTTTTTAATTACGCTCTTAGCCACGCTCATCAAAGCCCATACAAATGCACATAAATCGAAAGCAGTCCCCACCCCCTCCCCAGCCACTCCAACGAAACGACATTCATACAGCCAATGATATATGCAAACTGAGGAGCACTCGTTGAATAAATTTCCACTCCCAGCAGCATGCATATCGAATCGAGCGTCCGCCACCGACGCCGCGCCGCTCCCGACCAAGTTCGGTGAACTCCTCGCACAAGAACAAAAGGAATTAAGTAATTTTTATGTAAAAACGTCGGAGAATGGGCGGAGACCCAGTCGAGAAATGAGAAAATTCCTGAAAACAAGAAAGAGATACGAGCTTACAAATTAATCTGAGTGAGCACGGGGACAAGGCAGAAATGTAACCTGTTCCCCGTTCCCGGGGGGTTAGCCACAAGTCAAGCTAAATGTCGATCTAAGACCCTTTCCCTCACCGAGTTGCTGCTTCTTCTTTGAAACGGCGTAGCAAGAAGCGGGACGCGCACTGGTATTTCCGCTTTTAATTTCTCCCCCAGTGGCCGGCATGTTCCATCGCCGCGGTTCCATTTGTTACGTCAGGCGTCGTTATTGTCTTGTCTCTGGTTCACTGTCGTTTGCTGACTTAGCTGACTTTGGCTTGGCTTCAGCTCCAGTTTCGTCCTTCTTTCGACTGGTGGTTCTCCTTCAACTTTTTTTTGTATTTGTTCCGCCTTAATTTGTTGCCATTCAAACGCACGGCACACACACGTCGACCGCCAGCGGCGAATGCAGATGCGAAGCGCAATGAGAATCCACGAATTCACGTTGACGTTTTTATGGCTCACCAACGGGTGGGATGAGGCGGTGGATAAGAGTGGAATTTAATGTCGATTAAAGTGGGGCGCTATCCTGTGGCGCCGTGCGAAAAGGGATATAACCAAGACAAGAGGCAGTAAATGAAATTATGATCTTGTTAATGGAGGCGAAGGACGACGCGACGCAGTCAGAGGCAGTTGCGTGTGCAGTGCGCAGAGGTGTACGACGTGCGCCACTGAGACTTTTCAGAGTTTCAACATTTTTAATGGCGTTCGCGGGAGAACCTTTCTGTTTCAACAGTTCTCGTGCAACTCGAATTGATGGGGTGGCTTGTCGGGGATTCATTATGTTCCGTGAAGATTAACGACAGGATTATGATGACACAAGCGATACTCGCCCCCTTCCTCTGCCCGTTTAATAAGCATCTAGTGTATATCTTGTGGGTGGCTGTGACAAGGGGACGACGTCACATTAAAGCTAGCAAAATTGGATTTCTGATGAACACATGGGACCGGGGAGGTGGCGTCATTATGCTCTGTGTAGGCCTGCAGGGAAATGATTTAACGCAACCGTTGGGGGAGATAAACTGAAATGCAATATCGTGCCGATTATGTCGACATTGAGAAGACAGATTCAAATCCCGCGGGGATGACAACGGCTTTGGAAACGAAATTTCTAATCCAGTGGCTCGTTGAAAATCTCTGACATGTCTTCTTAATCCGCCGAAGGGGGCCGGTAATCCCCACAAATGACACGCGTGGAGTCTTTAGTCACCGTCCTCTATCAGAATTATTTGTTTCAATTTTTTGCAGTCCAATAACAGTGACTGATGCCACAGAAAAGAACTTTTCCTCTTCCATAAAAGTCATTCCGCACTGGAGGGCTACCCTCATTTTGTTTCGCATTAAGGAACATCTTTCACGCAAGACATCGCCATCATGTCAGACCCACATAAATACCTGTTAACCAGCCCCAAAAGCTAATGCGATTCAGAGCCTCCAATCCTGACAAACAAACCAGATTCTTCTTAACTTTCATGCGATTTCCTTCATTTGGTTTATCCTTGCATGCTGGTGTGTGCTTGTGCTTCTTCTGCCGTCGGGACATTAAAACAAATGATCCTTGCATAGCTTATGCTATCCCGTCGCCCACACTCCCGTTGGGAAGGGACTAGAACAATGGCAAGACCGGGGGCACACAAAAAAAGGGGCAAAAATAATTGCAAACGTTAAGTATCAACTTTTGTATGCCTTTCCGCATATATTCAAGGAAAAAAGGAATTTCCTCATATTTCATCCTGACCCAACCGAGAACGCCCGCTTCAGCTCCAGGATACCAGTTACTGACTGTTCTCCTCTAAATTGCCCTGCCAAGGAGCACCGTGGCAAAGTAAGCAGGAAAGGCCGAATCCGGTCAACATGCCAACAATTCGCTGAGAGACTGTTGGCCGGGGCGCGTTGCGGGGGAGGGGATAAGCAGGACAACATGCAGACACAAGTGTAGTGGAACCGAGTTCCCTGTTCAAGTGCCCGTAAACCGAGGGGAGGACGGCGAAGGGGGGATTTTCTTCAGCTTATAATGCACACGAGTATGACCCTCCATCAACGAGTGGTTTACCCTCTTCCTATGCGGAGTGGATTTGTGGCCGGCTTTCAAGATTTGCAGATCCTCCATTTCGCACAAACTTCCCATTGTCCGGTGGGATGGCGGGCGGCGGCAGATGAAATGTAAATGGTTCATAAGCCGTGCTACGCACTTTTTGTGTCCTCAGGCGGATACACATGCAAATCCAGGAGCAGCCTGTCTCTTGGAATCTACGGTCCAGGCCCCACCTGAAAGTCAATATTTCCGCATCATTGGCCGGGCCGGTTGGGAGTGAGCAGAAATGCCAATACACGTAAGTGCCGACGATATCCTTCTCGGGGTCCTTTCACAGTAATATGCCACTTGGCTCCGTGGTGTGTACCTAGTCCGCTGTCACATAATAAATTTGAATAATTTTCTCATTCCTCTCGCCGTGCTCCTCGGTGCTGCCTTATTTTGCTTCAGGACTCCTTTAGGAAGTTCGTTTTTTTTTTTGCCTTCCACTTGCCGTGGCACCCTGCATGTGTGCTCCGCTCCAGTGAATGATGATAAGGAGCCGTCGTCGTCGTTGTCGAGGGGATGATGCCTCTTCGGTCGGCGCATAGGTTGAATCAAATATTCACAGTTATTGTCGTCATAATCATTGGGGCACGTGATGTTTGAATTTAACAGAAAAGAGAAAAAATTGATTCCGACATTTCCGACGCTTCACCCGCCGGGCAAGGGATTGATGTACATTTCATCCAGAGTGGTGCTTGAGAGATGAACGATTGGATGCTTGTGTGTGGGCGGATGTTGAAGCATGCGAGAGGAGTGAAGTTCCTCGCAGCAACCAGGTGGATATTGTGTTCGGCCTCGGGGAGATTGTGGAACTCACTGTATTGTCGAATGCATTGCCGTAGCCTGCAGCAGACTGCGTTGTGTTATGTCCATTAGTGAAACATCAACTTCACAGACATTATTTCAATCATCTGTCAATCCGCCCGCATTCAGGCGGTCAGTGGTGGCGTTAAATTGTTGTCACTTCGAGTCTCACCAAATCTTCATACATTTCCTTTGACATGGGGATGAAGGCATGGCACGTTTTCGAAGGACACTATGTTGTTACAATTTAATTGACTCCGAGTGATGTTGGATGCAGATAATCGTCGTGGGCCAATGGACTGTCAAGTGAGCCGCTCGTGAATTTGACATATGGAGTGACAGAATGTGTGACGTTTGATTAGCTCAATAGTCGTGACATTTCAAAGACCCCATGACGTGCGATGTCAGAGACCACCTTCTGCTGACGTGAATTTCAAAAACGACTTCTGCCAATGTCAACGTCATGGCCAGTGTCGCCAGTGTTTTCATGGACAGATGGATTGTGAAGAAGTGTGCAGGGTGTTATGGTGCTCTTGTTGTTGATACCATACGATCTACCTTTTATCGCCAATCGGGGAATTGGAAAGAGGTTTCCTTAAGATCCGTTTAAAAATCACCAGTCATTGCTCGGTAGGGGTCTCACGGTTAAGCTCGTTGTTCAGAGTGAGCACACGCAGCAATTTTCTAGCAGACACCTAAAGCTCTGTGCAAAAAAATAGCATCACGTTGAGGTCTGCACTTTGGATGCTAATTACTTTTCTCCTTGCTCATGTAAAGACACGATATTTATTGTAGGACATCTGCTGGGTATCAGTAATAAAATGCAAAAAACAAGATAATGCATCTTTGCTTAAGACAAGAAAATTCCCGTTATACGAAATTAAACCGAAATTTTGGTGTGCAAAATAATAGCACCACGTCATTCTAAAATTGTTTTTGAAGTGTTTAGCGGTGTTTAGTTTTTGTTTTTGTGCGTCAAAAGATTTAAGTAAATTTTTTTGAAACTAGTATTTTTAAAATACAACGTTTTAAACAAAAAAAGGGGTGCGGTGTGCATTGTACTCCTAAGAAACGTGAACTTATAAAAAAATTAATTTCTGACGGAAAAACGTACAAATTTTTTCGGGTAATCGTTGGTTGTTCGAATGAAATGATTACTAATGCAAAAAAACACGTCGAAATAGAAGAAACAAGAGGTAGAAAATCGAAATTAACCTCTACCGACGAGCGAAGAATGATAAGATTAGTGAAACAAAACCCATTCATCACAGCAAACAAAATAAAAGAGTCGTCGTTGGCAGACTTCCATACCATACAGACGTGCACCGACTCCAGAAAAGCCAGTGCAGTGCGGTTCTTGTGTAAACGTTGTTACCGATTCTCAATAAGGGCAGTAGCCTAGTGGCAGTGTAACTTACCGCGAATCGAAGGGTCCCGGGTCCAAATACCGCGGGTACCAAAGGAAAAAGTATTTTTTTTTTTTCTTTCTATAAGTAAAGACACTAAGTGTGAGTAGAAAAACTAATGGAGAGTGACGAGCGACCCGAGCTCAGTAAATCGGGTGACTTTAAGACACCGTTGGCTGGTGGGACATCAGGCCACCAAACGAGTGACGATAGCGAGCGTGCCGCTAGCCCAGCAAGCAGCAGAAGCGGCATGAAGAAGAGGAGAAAGACGATGCAACCGCAGCCGAATCCACGCCGAACCAAAATAACGTCGGATGAAGAAGCGGTGGCTTCCAGCAAAGGAAGGGGAGCGTCAAAAAAAACATCGCCCCAGAAAAGTGCAGCTGTAGCAAACAGCGAAATGGAAGCGCTCCAATGTGAGTCGGAGGGCAATGAGTGCCGATACTCATATAAAGGGAGTGACAACTCCTTTCGAGTAATGGCCACTTCCGACGCAGATGATGAGGCGGAAGAGATTAGGGAGGAGGAACAAAAACTCCGCCATTTGAAAGAAGAGCAGGCAAAACTCGAGGCCTACATATCAAAGCTTCGAGCTCAATCAGATGCCCGAAAAGCTGCTGAAAAAGCCAAAAAAAACGAGCAGCAGAAAAAAGAATTGCAAGAGCTGCAGCAAAAAAGACAGCAGCTGAGGGCACAGAGGCAGAAGCAACAGCAGGAAAACGAACCACTGCCCTCAACCTCCAAGGTGGCACAACGCCTGCAGCAGCTACAACAGCATCAACAAAATCAACAACAGCAAAGTTCAGCCAGGAAGACTACCAAAACATCCAAGGTGGCGCAACAACTGCAACAACAAAAACAACAGCAGCAACAGCAGCACCAACAAAAGAAGAACCAACAGCAGCAGCAGCAACAACAGCAGCAGCAGCAACATCAGCAGCAGCAGCAGCATCAGCAGCAGCAGCAGCATCAGCAGCAGCAAAAACAACAGCAGCAACAGCAGAACCCCAAAGCTAATAAGCGAAGCCCCCCCATTAATGTGTTCGGCATGGAGACATCAAAACTTAAAAAACTATGTGAGTTGGCCCTAGCGATTAACACTTATTACATTAAATATAAGACTCCCCTTAGTCAAACGGTCCAATGCTTATCAAAGGACTCGTATGACATTTTAATAGAGAAGTTGGTGGCATCAAATGCCGAATTCTGGACATACTCCCCCAGAGGAGAAAGGCCACAGACACTCCTCCTCAAGGGTATAGATCCCTTAACTGACCCGAAAGAGATCCTCGAAGAGCTGCGCCAAGTCGAGAGCGACGAGGTCCACTTCGTAGGGGTCAAGCCATTCACCACTGCGGGTGGAAAATGGAAAAAGAAGGCACTTCCCTTCTTTTTAGTTCAAGTCACCCATAACACTAAAATCGATAGCCTACGGAAAATTCGTTACGTAGGTGGTCTAAGTGTTGTATGGGAGAAATTAAACAGATCCAATTACGTACTTCAATGTGCGAATTGTAGAAGGCTGGGGCACGTGGCGGCGAACTGTCATATGGAGTTCCGCTGTGCACGTTGTACATTCAGTCACAACAAAGGGGAATGCCCTTTGGGCGCGGATGAAGTCGAAGATAAGTCTCTCCTCAAATGCGTATTATGCGAAGGAAATGGGCACCCCGCAACTTATCGGGGATGTCCAAGAGCCAAAGAACTCCAGCAGAGAATGAAGGTGGCAAGGAACACAAAGAAGGTAGAAGCCAGGCCAGAGGCCCGTGCTTTGGCTACCACTGTTACGCGGAACATCTCCTACGCCCAAGTGGCGTCAGGCAGTGGATCAGCACAACAGACAGCGCCGAAGATGGCCCCAGTCCCAGTGACCAGGCTACCAGAGGCAGAACCCTCAATAAGGGATGTTATGTCCACCATCCAGTTGATGCAAGCACTAATGCTCGCTTTGCAGAAACAAATGGTCGACTTACACACCAGCTTCCTTGCGCAGTCGGCTCGAGTAGATTTCCTCTACTCGCAGCTGCCTGCGAACCAACGCGAGCAGATATAATGGGCTCACGCGAGGCTAGAACACTTAAGATCCTAGCAGTGAATGTAAATTCGCTGATTAGGATCGAACGAAAACTGACGCTTTCCAATTTGCTGCAAACCCACAATCCTGATGTGCTGATGGCTAGCGAAACCAAGCTAAACCAGACGCGCAATCTCAGGTATAAAAACTACCACGTTATTAGAAGAGACCGACCCCAATCCACTCGAGGTGGCGGGGTGGCTCTACTGATTAAAAAAAACATAAGTCATAAGGTTGTGTATAGCAATGAAGTACGAAGATGTGGTGTGCTGGAGGCAGCCATCGCGCGCATCCCTCTCCAAGGTGGAAAGAGGTTGTTTGTGATTGCTGCCTATGCAGCAGATGCTCAAAACTCTAATTTCCTTTCTGAGCTCGAAGCTCTTTTCACAAGCCTTCGTTTAAGCTCGGAAGAAAACTATTATATTCTAGCCGGAGATTTGAACGCTAAGCACGGTGAATGGGGTAACAGTGCCCCAAATGAAAGAGGAAACGCTATCTTAGGTTGGATGGATCAAAACAATATCGAGTTCAGGCTAGATTTGCTTGCAACCGATAGACCATCTTTTCCCAGAAGCGGGTCTTATCTCGATGTGATGCTTTTTGACAGACGACTAACGGTACTTAACGTGGAAAGACACATAAGAAACTGTTTAACTACGGTCGAGTACGATAGTGACCACTGTGGTCTCGCCGCGGTTATACAGCTTCCGAATGAGCTGGACGAACTGGAGGAATATGTCCAATCGTATCCTTATAATTATAATAAGGCGCGTTGGCCACGTTTCACCAGAGCCCTTGCCAGAGAAATAAATTCGAGTGCGATCAATCCCCCTACGAACAGAAACCTTACGAACGAAGAGGTTGACGGGTACCTCAGACGAATGGACGACGCCATTAAACGTACAATGGACAGGACCATCCCAAAAGTGGTACAAACCGACGATGGCGACATCTATCGGAATGCTACAATCGATGCACTTCACGTGCAAAAGAGTAGACTCCTGTCAAGGTTAAAATTCCTATACAGGCGGTTTACCGATCCTCAAAATCCGGAGGTCCGTTCGCTGAAGTCGCAGATCAAAGTACTCCAGCAGTCGATCCGCCAAAATTACAGTATAGCTGTTAGCTTGCATTGGGGCAATAAGATTCGGGCTATAAGATCCAATAACCCGAGCATGTTCCCGCAAGTAAATAAAATTTTCCGGAGGAAAGATCATAACGACATTCAAAGCGTTCGACTGGACAGAACAACAGACAACGCAAGCCTACTGACGTCAGTTGGCATCGATCCAGATAAGGCTGTGCTTGACAACAACTTCTTCGTAGTTGAGGATCCCCAGGAAAAGGTCAAAGCAGTTGGTGCTGTGTTCCAGAAAGTGTACACGGTCAACGAGTCGCGTCGTCCGAACCACGACCTGGAACACTTAGCCTCGCTTAACCACGTTAATCTACGGAATAATATAAGTCAATGGCGATCCGAGAATCCTGGCTTCACCAGATTCAATGACGATTTACTGGCAAACAATGTCATCGCCGATGACGGAAGTAATTCCATCTTAATTTCGAGAGATGAACTCCAGGGTATCTTCAACTCACTAAAGAAGAAGAAGTCAGTGGGAATTGATGGAATACCGAATATTGTTCTGCGCCATCTCCCCTTTGAGGCGGTGGATGTGTACACAACCTTGTTTAACAATGCGTTGAGTAATGCATATTACCCAGTGCATTGGAAAACAGCAGTGGTACAACCCATCCCGAAACGGGACAAAGACACCTCCATTCCGACAAATCTTCGGTCGATAAGTCTTCTTCCGTGCGTAAGCAAAGTCTTTGAGAAAATAGTCATCAAGGCTCTGAAAGAGTGGGTCGAGCAAAAACAAATTATTCCGGAAAACCAATTCGGCTTTAGGGCGGGGCACGACACAATTCATGCCGCGTCCAAATTGGTTTCCGACATACAATGGAACAGAAACAAGACACAGTGCACAGGTGCCTGCCTGATTGACATGGAAAAGGCGTTCGACACCGTATGGTTAGAAGGACTCTTCCTCAAGTTGGTCAGGCTTGGCATGAACAAAACGTTGCTATATATGATCTATGACATGATAACAGGCAGGAAGTTCGTTGTGAAAAATGGCAACGTAACTTCCTCCACTGTTTTTCACATAAAAAATGGGTTGCAACAAGGGGCGGTTGGTTCGCCGATTCTATTCACGATATTCACTAGTGACCTTATAGGTTCCATGCCAAACTTAATTGCGTTTGCCGATGATCTAATCGCGTACAGATCAGGTGCAAAGATTGAGGTCATAAATGGCCTGCTGCAACGTGATTTCGACTTGATTCAACAATATTGCGACGACTGGAAGTTGAAAATCAACTACCGGAAGTGCGAAACTATTCTTTTTAGAACCCCGTTGTCCAGAGCATCAAGGGACACGAAAAGAAATTGGCGCAAGTTCAGCATATTGGACCCACAGGGGCAGCCATTAACTGTTAAAAGTGTGGTTAGATATCTTGGCATTTGGTTGGACCAGTTCCTGTATGGTGGTATCCATGCAGCAACAGTTTTGACCAGCGCTAAGAAAGCCTTCGCTATGGCAAGGGGGCTGTTTTACAGCAGCCAACTTGATACCAGAGTGAAGGTGATCTGCTACATGGCCCTAATACGGCCAATTATGGTGTATGGTTGTCCTGTGTGGTTCAACGTGAGTCCTTCCCAGATGGAAAAGATGAGGGTGTTCGAGAGACAGTGTCTTCGGGCCTGTCTCCGTTTATATCGTACACCCGAATCCCAGTACAAAAAATTCTATCCCAACGAGGTTTTGTACAATGAGGCAAACCTGATCAGAATAGATAATTTTATTATTAAATTAATTCGGGGTCACATAGCTCGAGCCATGACCTCAACCAACAGTCTGATCTTTGGGGCTTACTACCCTAATGAAATGTACCATGAGAAGGTGCGTCTTAACGGCTTTATCCCACCTGAGGCGTTCCTCTATTTGGACACGAAAGGCCTGATACAAGATAGGGAAGGCTGCCCTATCATCTTCCATGTCGCACGCCGAACAGTGGAAAGGCGACTTCAATACGAGCCGGACGTCGCTCGCAGCCACGAAGGCCTCTTACGGTTCAGTAGAGCGATCTCTGCCCGCGATAGAGCAGTCTCTGACAAAGAACGGCTTTTCTTCTGGTGGCTGCATCAGAATCAGCCTTCGATGCCGCCAACTTCTCACACAGGACCAGGATAGTTGACTCATTAGGGCCAACTTACATATTTTAAGGTAGCTATAAGGTAGATTAAGACATAAAAAAAAAAAAAAAAAAAAAAAAAAAAAAAAAAAAAAAAAAAAAAGAGGTGCACCACGGAGTATTCGATATATATGTCAAGCATATAAAGAGCATATACTCCCTGGTGCACGCGTCCGTATTGCTTACGGATATAGTTGTAAGATATTTGTAAGTATGTTTAAGTTTGATTTAGGATAAGTAAGTTAAGTTAGCAAGTAAGTTAAAAACATACTCAAGGACGTCCAAGTTTTTTTTTTAATTTTCTTGGGCAACAAAAACGAAAGTACTAGACTTAAGATATAATAACAATATAAAAGATGTCGAAAGGCAGAAAAAACTAACATAGATTAGCTTAGAGTACTTGTTTAGAGTCAGTAAGTTAGATATAAGATTAATATTACAGATTAAATATTTAAGCTAGTTTTAAGCATTTTTGTCTAGCAACTAAGTTAACGAATTGTAAAGTGTTAATAAAAATGCGTTACAAACAACAAACAACAAAATAAAAGAGGAACTAAATCTGCCCGTATCAACATCAACCACAAGAAGGAAGTTAGAGAAGGAACTACCTGCCAGAAGTCCCAGAAAAGTACCCTTGCTGACAAAGGTGCATCTTCATAAAAGAAAACAATTTGCGCCAGAACATTTGAACTGGGAAGTAACCAAATAGCGTAATATATTATGGACGGATGAGTTTAAAATTGTTTTATTTGGAACTCCTGGGACCAGGACATTTGTTCGCAGGCAAAAAAGCCAAGAGTTTAAACCGGAGTGTACTTTAAAAACCATTAAGCACGGCGGCGCGAAAGTTAACATATGGGGATGCTTCTCCTACAACGGTACTGGTCCTATATTTTGGATAAAACCAATGATGACCGCCGAAGTTTATGTTGACATAATGAGGGAAACCATGTTGCCCTACGCCGAGTGGAATATGCGTCTCAGATGGGTCCTGCAGCAAGACAATGACCCGAAACATACGAGCAAATTGGCAAAGGAATTTTTTGCGAGGAATGAGGTTCAAGTTATGGAATGGCCACCGCAATCTCCAGACCTAAACCCCATTGAAAATCTTTGGACAGATGTTAAGAAAGCTGTTTTTAAAGCGAAACCAAAAAATACACTACAGCTGTGCAGGCTGCGTGGAGGGATATTCCAATTCGGCGATGTCAGGCACTAATCGACTCTATGCCACGACGTTGTGCCGCTGTGCTCAAAAATATGGGTTATAAGACGAAATACTAGAACAGTAGTAGAAATAAAAAAACATAACAACCGTAATATTCCACTAAATTTTGCATTTTATTTACGACGTTTTACTTGTGGTGCTTTTATTTTGCACACCAAAATTTCGATTTCATTTCGTATAACGGGAATTTTCTTGTCTTAAAATGCATCTTTGCTTATCTTGGTTTTGCATTTTATTACTGATACCCAACAGATGTCCTACAATAAATATCGTGTCTTTACATGAGTATGGAGAAAAGTAATTAGCATCCAAAGTGCAGACCTCAACGTGGTTCTATTTTTTTGCACAGAGCTGTAAGTCATTTAAGACCACGCGATCCTTCAACCGGAGATCTGTCAAAACGAGGTCGTGAATTTTGCGAAGTTGTGCTTGTGGTGGCCGTTTTCAATGGAATGGCTAATTGAAGAACTTCTAAAGGCGCTGCATCCCGATAAGCTGCGTCTGAACATCAAGAATTGAAAGAGCGACCGATAAACCCCTAGTTGGCCCCCTAATTGGCAGAAACGTCCCCTTCAAGTGGCCGCAACAAATTATTGCCTCTGATAGTATGAGCTTCCCAGAAGGTACCACCTTCTTTCTTCTGCAACAGGGGTGTCATCGGGTAGTGGGGTGGAGTTTCTCGTCACATCGCCCTTGCAGCAGTTTGAACATGCAAACGATGGACGGGAGACCCAAAGAAAAATGTGGAAGTTCAAGCAATTAAGATGCTTTTTTCCAGAGCGAGAAACTTAAGGCACTGTCCACATCTAATGCAGTTTCGCCATTCGTTCGGAATGTCTCATTTCAAATGACCTAAATATGCCAGATTTAGGGATCAGAGATCAGGAGATGGTTACGAAAAATCACACTCCACTGCCATCATCGTGTCAGCAACTTCTGTCCCTCCTAAACGGCTCTCTGTTGGGCATAATCTTGTCAGAAATTTTTTCGTTTATAGGTCCCTCGTGGGCGGCTCCCTAGTGAACATCTTCTGTCAAACCCGTTGCTGGCGACTTCCCCACACGAAATGGCATGCAGCATGATTCACGAATCTAACCCCAGGTTTGGCAATCAGAAAAATACATCATCAGAGGAGCCCACATTCCTGTGGTTTAGGGAACGACCAAGTCACACTTTTGCCTTCGGTGGAAACGCACCAGAGATCATCATCTCAGCTCCTGTGTGAAACGGCTGCAGGTCCAGACAGTCAAAGGGTTATTTTGAACTCGAGCAGTCTAGTTAGACCATAACGCCGAAAAATAGCTTTCAAATTTCTGTGCTCCGGTAGAAGAGAGCTCATAAGCTGATTGCGGTCAGATCAAGTTCCAAGAGTTGGGTGTGTGGAGAACGCCAAAAGTCAATGTGCTACTAGAAGACCTCACTTTTGACCATCTGTACACCGAGAATCTAGTCAAAACGAACGCATCCTTTGATTTGCAAATATTTCTACAGACGCCAGACGAATTTGAAGCAACATAAAATCCCCAGTGAATCAAAATGAACAGACAACACATTACAAATCACAGCAAGGAGGCACAGTGACCCTTTACATTTTGTTGAGACCAGCCTTGAACTCGAATTAACCCACCCACCCGACAACTTAACCAAATTCAAAATGTCCCAACGTGACCATGTCAAACCGAAAAGGATCATAGTGTCAGTTGTAAAACATCTTCTTCCCTACAGTGCACCCGTGTCATCAGACTGACAGACAACAAATACAGTCATCTAAGGCACATTTTCCCGGCCAAAATCTTACTCAGAATAAGAGACTCCCCAAAGGTGTCCCGACCTGGCACCGAACGGCAGTGATGGCGACGTCCCGATGGGAGATTTATTAAAATTCATAAAGGACCCCATTCGAAATCGAAGGTCATCGAACGTACACATAACTCACTTTCCCCCGTTCGTTGGTGTGTCCTTTGAAGCGGATAAGACCTCGCGTTGCCGACTGCTACGTGTACAGCATTTAAGCCACTCCGCCTTCTCTATGCACACGTCATTGAAAACTGAATAAAATTCAAAGCACACACGTCGCACAATAGACGCGCACGGTGGGTCCCGTCTTATCACATTTTCAATAATGTGCTTAATCGGCGATTACATCGCCAACTTGTGTATGCGCGCCGCAAAGGAAAATCCTCTTTTGTGTGTGCCTGTGTATGTGTGTGTGTGTGTGTGTGTGTGTAGGCAAACAGATCCACAATGAGGGGCGGAGAAGAGGCAGGATAAAGTGCAAATGCTAATGTGTGTGCTATACGCACTCTGATACTGATCAGGATGAGAAGTGAGCTCTCCCTTCGTTACTTCCCTACACCGAGGAGGAGAACGAGTGGAGGCACGAGGGGATATAGAAAATTGATGGGCCCTGGTAGAATGCTGACATTCAACTTCGTTGCGAGTAATTTCATTCGATTGCGCTGAGAATACTAAAAAACAGCGTTAGGCAATTCCACACACAAAAGGTGAGAAAGAAGTCGTCATCCTCCTTGTCGTCGTCGTCCCCGTTGAGAAGATGGTGTAGTAGCATATCCTGTCGGAGGGGCGGAGGGACATTCTGAGGTGCCGGATGGGCGCTTGTGATTTGAATTTTCCAATCTGAATTGCTAAACGACACTTTAAGGACAATTTTTTCCTCGTCTGCCTCTCGGCTTCATGTTGTTCGCCCCCCCACCCCATCCACTCGAGAAGCGTAGTTGTAGTGTCGAAGCGTGCGGGGGGAAGGGCACTTGGTGGGCGGTAAGCTTGCCATTTCAGCAAAAGCATGGACTTAACGCAAGACCACGTTTGCTGTGTTTTTTTTTTTTGGGTCGCCGCTGTTGTTGTTGGCCAAATCAGAGACAGATAGAGAGTTGGGGTTTAATATCGTTATCCTTGTTGACTGTGCGTGTGTTTCCGTTATTGCTTTCTTCCACTGGTTAATTGAGCACGCATTTAAGAGGCATTTCCCGGATTTACATTCATTTTCCATTCTCTTCAGTTCTTGAGCGGGCTATGTGCAGGAGGGTGGGGTTAAGGCTCCTCGGAGACGTTCGCCCTGTCGAACATCCAACAAATGGGTGTGTTTTGGAGCTCCACCGGAATGAATAAAATATTGATGACTATGATGACTGAGGCGATTTCCATCGATAGTCAGAGATTGGTTTCAGGGGTGGAAGATTCGCATCTCTGCTGTGCCTAATTTGTGCCCCCTCCCGACTCTGGCTTTGGGGTATCCAACTCCACACTTGAATGGGCAATAATAAACAAGGAACACGGAAATTAATTCGATTTCAAGTTGTCCCAGGAAGTCTTGGAGGATTCTGCCAGTGCCAGGCTGGTGTTTGGGAAGTAGGGTGACGGCTGGTTTTTTTTTTTTTCGAGAGCGCGTAACTGAATTGAATTTAAATGAGATGGGTGGACGGCGATTTGTTGTGAAGTGTGCTTCGTGCTAATTGTGAGGCCAACGTGTCCCATTGTTTGCTCCGCCCCCTCTTTAATTGCCCGACTGGGAGAAGCCAACAGCCACTGCTGTCGGTCTTCATGCAAATGGACAGGCGCACTCACTGCGGATGAAACTCAAATCGATGACGGCCGCCGCTCGAGGACGCAGCAGCACGGCGTGGATGGCGATTTGTTTTAAGCATAATTTGTGCGCCATTGTTGAGGGATTACGGTGGACATTAGGTAATAACTTAGTTTACGAGCAAGGATATATTTTTTGATTAATTAAATTTCCATAAATTTCAGCTCAGCAAATATCCGATGCGGGCGGCGGTGCTCGCGTCAGCAATGGCGACAAGAGTGTGGATGGGATTTGGTGCCGATGAGGATTTTCGTTTTGTTTTGCAGCATTTTCAGACTATTTTGTGTTCATTTGGCTGTGGCTTCTGCTGCTACCCAAAGAATTGAGAAACGTTTGAAAATTGGGGGGTGGTAAGGATTCGCGTTTTGAATCTGATTAACCCTCATAATTAGAGTGACCTGATCGAATGATAATTCAAGGAGGTTATGGAATCTTTGAAATGGATACTTGAAGTTGGAGTAGGCATTAGCTAATGGAATATCCTCTTTTGCATTTACCCTGAGGGGCGAACCGTAGGGAGAGGTGTGGAGTTGAAGCATTCGAAACGTAATCGGAGCACAAATGAGCTGAATTAATGAAATTCCGCTGGGGAATGTGTTTCAGAATTAGCTGGATTTTTGCACGAAACATGCTCCGGAGAACCACGTGACGACGGAGGATGTTGGGGGCGGAATTGGTATCGATGGAATTCCATAAATTGGGCTAAAGAAGACGCACTGCATTAAATGAATTTACTTCTGATAACCATTTGTGACAATCAGAAGGTTTCCAGGGAAATTCTATGCAAAGTGGTGCCTCGTGTTGGGCGCCATTTCTGAGAAAACTCTATTTCTAGGTTTACTGAAAGTAAGTCGCTAGGAAGTAGCAGTTTGTTAACGAAGTACCAGGGCTTATGGTTATCATTTTTAACGTATTTAAAGGACACAGGATACCAACTTTTTAGCTTAGTAAAAAATATAATACTTTTGACATCTCAATCTCGTAGACCAAATATAGAAAACCACGTCTAGTTAGAAACGCAATTTTGTTAACACATCACTCAATAAGTCCCTGGGCATATAGAAGTGCCACTAACAAAAAATAAATCTTAAATTAATAAGTTTTGTTAGTGGCGCCCCTATGTCAGTTCTAGGCTCAAAAAGGGTAAAAAATTACAATCTTGATCGGCTACTGCCTTACTAAATGGGTAATTTTCAGTGAAAGCTGACATCGATACAAAATCAGCATCAAATACCAACTGCCTGCCGCAACAGCATCAACTTGAAATTTAGTTTTAGATGTCGTGATGACCGCTTTGTGATTCCACAGTGTTCCACACCATCCACCACATCCACCATGCCGTCTTTCCGGCAATTTGTCCCAAAGTAACTGCGCCGGCTTGGCAGCCAAAAATGAATCAATCCAATTTTTCATATTCTTCGCTGATGTGAAACCTATGTTAGTGAGGACGGAAACCAGTCTTGCCTCTACTGGTTTCCGCCCTCACTAACATAGGTTTCACATCAGCGCAGAATATTAACCTGCCTAAGCTATAAGGCAGGTGGAGTAAGACTTCCCGACCACTGTTTTCCAAAAGGTTCTTAGGCGGTATAGCAATGTGGAGTCGAGCATGTTACCATATTCCGGTCGTTTTTCGGCCAGTCCTCTCCTTAAACGGATTAATTGTGTTCGGTAACTTCGTCCATTGGTGATTTTAGCCGACATAAGCAGCTCATAGTACAGCACACCTTCTAATCTCTCCAAATGCAAACATTACTTTCGCGTCATGGATATTTGGCTATGCCGTTGATTTGGCTGTTTGGCCGGGTTTCGCATACTGTTTCGATTTTTTGCGTTAAGTTAATTTATTTTTCATCACCAGTGTAAAACTGAGTTCCTTTAGTGGTATTCTAGCAGCATTTCGAACATGCAAAACCGCCTTTCGACGCATCTCGGCTTGAGTTCATGTGGAATCCGTACATTTGAGTATATTCAGCTACTTTTAAACGTTTTGAAATGTCTGCCAAAGTGACAGCCAAAGATTCAGCGAGCTCTTCTTGAATTTGGAAACAATCTTCATAGAGTAATGCTTCGTCTTCAAACACAGAACTGTACAGAACATACATCATCTTGCAAGCCAAAGTCACCACTTTTGAATCGAGCAAACAAATTTTGGCATGTGCGCTCAACTAGCGCATGTTCCCGCTAGATTTTCACCAAAATACGACTTTCGGCAGCAACTTTCTTCTAATTAATGTAATGAAAAGAACTTTCCGCAGGGACACTTTTTCAGGCACTAAGTTCGATGTGTTTGAGTGAAAAAAAATTATTATTTGCGCTTCATGAGCGACATATACTTAAATGACAGTAGCTTTGCAACGCATTTTCCAATCAAATAATAACAATGGTTTAATACAAGTTGCGCCATCTCTTAGCAATGTACCTAGATTAAGTAGTAGCCACAAGACAAAGACCTTCCAAACACAAATAGACGGCAGTTACATTTTATAGAAGCATGCGTCTTTAATGATGTCTTTTTATAGATAAAGATTTGAATGTCACTTTCCCGCCAAGTTCTAGTACTGTCAGACACAATTAAAATTACCAGAGGAACCACGTTTCAAAGCCGTCTGTCATTATTTACTGAAATAATTCGAAAACATCGGTGCCTTGTTAGAGGAAGCAAAACTTTTCGGTCATCTGACAAAGCCTGCTGGATTTTCGTAACTGCCCACTTCTCGTTTAACTGTGCATGTAAATGGCTCTCCCAAACTAAACGGGCTCGGTAGATCGTACTCCCGCGTTATGTCCTCTGTTATTCTTTATCCCAATGAGTTTCTCTATAAAGTTTTGTGACCATTCAACTCCAAACTTGTTGATTTACGTGACACCTTCTTAACGCCATAATAGGGTGGCAATGACATTTTCGTCAAAAAACGCTCCCTTGGGCTTCTTCCTCGATCTCTGGAGTAAGTCAGTGAATACATGTTTAATAGGTAGTCTCAAAACGACACAGAAGCCACATACTGCTTTGGAATGTTATGGCGCTTGTGCTTGATGCTAGAAAATCCGATAACAACCGCCCCTCCTATTGATCACATTTTTATCGGGCTCCCTGGACGTGGCGTATAGACAACCGGAAAAATTCTCTAAACCTGGTGGTGACGTTGAAGAAGAAGAGTCACTATACGGAGAACTAGTGCACGATTTCCCTTCCTAAACAACAAATCGAGTCGCCGACCGACAATTCCTCTGAGGCTTTGTCAGTAACGGTTTCGAGACTATCGGAAGCTCGGTACACAATTTTATGAATTATTTAATCCATTATTTGACTCTTGGGCTTGTTTTTTGGAATTCAATCTTCAAGCCAGAAATTTCAGCGAGGCGCTGTTGGCTCCTAGTGAGTGAGTGTGTCGATATACGTGTACCTCTGCCATGTTTGAGTTTGCTGGATGTCGCATTTGTCAGGCACGAGTCTCAATTATGAATGTTTTGGGGCTCCAGGAACTTATTACGATGACTTCACACGACAGCTGAAATTTAATTTTTATTTCAGTCACAAATTGTCGACAGAGCTGCCGTTTCAAAGTATTAAAAATGATCATGTAGGCTTAAAGTGACGAAAAACTCGTCACATACACATCTTCTACCCACTGAAGACGACCAAACCTATCAAAGGCGATCCCCCTTTCACTGGCTTAACGTTAAAATCTCAATTTCCTTGAAAACAATAACCTATTCTCCGGTGATCCAGTGATAGGTTTACACAGACCAACAAGTAACCTGAACCCATCTAGTCGACTTGACCACACTCATCCCCTTTGCAAACAAACACAAAACCCCTCCTAATCCGATTAAACACCACTTCCCCGGAGATAATGGTGAAAATGAACACCCACACACACACACACCCAAGCCAGGGCGCATCAAGAAAACGAGATAAAAATCAATTAAATGCAGCTTCGCTTCCACTGTCGTCCTCTGTCGCCCACCCCTTTCGAGGAGCAGATCCGATTGAGAATCAAAATTGAATGCTTCTGCAAAAATGTTCTTCAATTCATTTCGAAGAACAAATGGGGTCACCGTCATCAACGCCGCGCTGCCCAGTCTCGTGCAAGTACTCCATTCGTTTAAGCACTCCTGCCAGAGAGAATAAAATCCAATTCCCTCCCGGGGACTCGAGGTGAGCACTTGTGAGTGGTGTCAGCTCGATTCCATTGCACACATGCAAGTGCAGCGCCCCAACCTTCCGCAAATTGCTTATCATTAAGTGCATTTAAGTCGCCACCAACCGACATTGTGTCCCCATCTCGCACATCCTCGGCGCTGAGGTCTCCCAGCAAGGACTCCGACTCTGGCGAAAAAAGGAAAAATCTAATGAACGCCGAACAAGCGAACAAACGGCGACGTATCTGCAAAGTGAAAAACTGCAAATTGCTAGTCCTTCTCGATTCTGTGTGCTGCAGTTTTCCACAATCACTGCCGGAGCCGGGTGGAGTGGGGGCGCGCACGGCACTGGACACAAGAATTGCTGCCAGAGGCGTTTCTCTTCTTGTGCCTATCCAACGGACTGTTGCTGCCATTAAAGACAACTCCCAACTATGTGTCGTTGACAGAATTGGCACAAGGGACGGAGCCCTGCTTTAAAACAGAACTTAATCGTCCGTCGGACGGTGCCTTTGACCGGAGCATGATGACGATTATGACGCGTCCAACACGAACGATGTTAAAAACTTCATTTTCTGGCCGTATTCGTCTTAGACGTGTTTTTGAAGTCAGCGGCGGCGACTTCGTTGGCCTGCTCTCGTCTTAAACACAACGAGGATGCACTCGCATAACTCTTCACCACAAAGCCGGCCAAGACTTCTTCCTGTCAGTGGCGGCAGGGGGCCGTGGGACTACATCCTAACAACACACTGCTCCACTTTGTTGGAGGCCAACAAAGCGTGTGTAATTTACAGCGCACTTTACTCCCTCGCCTCTTGCGCCCTTCCCCCCAACTCACCAACCTTATGCAGTCACCGTGCGCCTCCAACTAGGTCTAGCGGACTGATGGCAACAATAGAAAAAAGAAAAACATTTTTCCAGATTTCTGCTCTCAAGTTGTCTTAGCAAGAGCTCGCGAAACGGACGGACGAGAGACAGCAAGAGAAGGCGAGTCGACACGACAGGAGGCTGGATGTTGAAAAGACGAACATAAGAAGGAGGACATGCCAACAACACACACACCCACCCACACACACACAAAAACTAGCGCATTGAGCGCCAAACAACAAACACGTCGAAACATTAAACGCTGCACATTGCCATAAATGCTCCCTGAGTGCTCTTGTAGCATTCAAAATAAACGATTGTTGTTGGCGAGAGTGGAAAATGAGTGTTTGTTGTTGGAGAAGAAGAACCGCTATGTAGGCCTAAGGATGGAACGAACGCGGGAGGCTCGGGTGTATTAAAGACCTAGAAAGAATGACGAAGGGGATCACCCGACACATTTGGTTGTTGTGTGCGCTGGGGGTGGATGGGGGAAAGGAGGCAATTGTTCGGCCTCAACGCGGTGAGTGGGTGGAGGGGTCCAGGGGAGTAGGAGAAGCACGCCTAACAAGGACCATCACAATGAGGCAAATGTGCATGAATGTGCAATAAATATCCTGTTGGACGTGGGTCTTGAATAGGCTTCGAAATGGTAGAGAGATTCTTTTCTTTAAATTGCGGCCTGTCGTTGAGCATTCCCCATTGTGTTGCGATGGGAGATGATCTTATTTTTTGAGAGTGACTGTGCATGAGTGTGTGTGTGTGTGTGCAGAGGACAGAGACACAAAAGGAGCAGAAAACCGTTTTTAAAGATGCATGAGTTCTTTATGTGGTCATTTGGTTTAAGCACTTTGGGTTATCCACCCGTCAAGGCAGATCTGATGGAGGTTAGCGTTTGAGTGGTCTTTTGTGTATTTCATAAGTTCCCTGCCAAGTGCTGGGGCAAAAGCGAGGCACAGCAATGCTCTTTTCATTGAGATGCTACAAGTTTGCTGCTTGCTCTGAGGTGCATGTCATGATGGGGGGTCGTGGGGAAGGATGAGGTGGGTTGTGAGGCGATTAAGGAGCCTGCCAGAGATGACTGTTGCAGCAAAGTGAATGCAGTGCCGGCTACAATTTCGGTAAAGTCAAACAGAAGCAATTTTGATGGTGGTTTTTGGGGTGGTTTTTGCGGGAAGATATGAGCTCAGACGTTTGCAGAGATGAACGAGGCTTCTGCCTGCAATTGAACAGCTCGACGAGCGCTCTTGTTGATGCTGTGTTCAGATAAGTGAAGTTTTTGACTTAATCCTGCTGTTTTGGATTGCTCGCGCTTTGAAGTTAATTTTCTGTACTTACAACCAACTTATGCCAATCAAGTCAGTTTCGCTTACGTGCACTTAAAATTTATTTACAGCTTTGGCATGTGCATGTCAAGTTTGAAGGCTTTGTAAGGCCGGCGCACCTGTAGAAGTTGAGTTTTAAGATAACACTGGCGAAATACACATCTGACATACTAAGCGTTCCTTGTGCGAGATCTGCCATAAGCGTACGTTGAACAAGAGCTCTGTTTGGTTGCAATCAATGAGAAGGTTCGATACTGGGACGCCATCCCGGCACTTAAACTCCTGAAATCAAACGGAATCGGAAAGTTGGAAGAGCATTGTGACACACTCATGCAGTTCCAAAGACCACAGACGAGAGCCGAGACCATCAACTAACAAATCTGCATCTGATTTGAATTATACAGCACTGGGCAAAATCATAGCCCTGTGTTCAAACTTGTTACGGTTTTGTTAACAACTGTTTCCTACCGTCATGTAAACACATCATACTTATGGCAGAACATCCTTATTACATCAGTAATCAAACCTGTGTTGGTCGCCGTGGCGTAGTGGGTAGAGTGCGACGCTCACACGCCGAAGGGTCTAGGTTCGACTCCCAGTTCAACACCAATTTTTCTAATATTTCACGGCACCACCTCTTTCGAGCTGCTGACAACACTCAAAGAGTAATAACTGTCGAAGAAAGCTTCTCAAATTTCGCCGTTCGGAGTCGGCAAAAAACTGTAGGTCCCTTCTACTCGTGAGAGAACAGTAGCGCGCACAACACGAGTAGTTGATGAGCAAGCTAGGCCCTGGTCCCCCTTTGGACTGTAGCGCCAACAATTATTATTATTAATCAAACCTGTAAAAAAGATAAGAAAAAAGTGCATTCTGAACCTAGAAAAGACCCGTTATAGGGAACAACACCGAATTTCGATGTGTGCAAAATAATAACAACAAGATCAAAAATTCATGAGTACGAAGTAAAAGCCAATGGAATAGTAAAGTTTTTTGTTTTACTTTTGTGGATTAGGTTTAAACTTGGTCGTGTAACCTTTGCTTTTAACTACAGCGTCACAATGTCGTGGCGTGAAGTCGATTAAGGCGATTGCTGAACAGGGATATTCATCAACGCAAACTGCACAACATGCCGTAGCTGTTTTGTATTTTTAGGTTTTGCTTCACATACAGCTTTCTTAACATCTATCCAAAGGTTTTCAAAGGGACTCAGGTTCGGAGACTGAGGCGGCCACTTCGTAACTTGAACTCCATTGCTTTGGAAAAATTCTTTGTCCAGTCTGGTTGTACAGTTTGGGGTTATTGTCTTGCTGAAGAATCCATCTAAGCGGCATATTCCACTCTGCGTAGGGTAGCATGGTTGTTCTCATTATGCTAACATAAACTCCGGCGGTTACCATCGGTTTTATCCAAAAGATTGGGCCAGTGCCATAATAGAAGAAGCAAACCCATATGTTCATTTTGCCATGCATTACATCCATCCATCCATCCATGCTTTACAGTCTTGATAGTGCACTCCGGTTGAAACCCTTGGTTTTTCGGCCTACGAACAAATGTCCTGGTCCCAAGTGTACCAAATAAAACTAAAGTCATCTGTCCATAATATATTGCACCATTTGGAGGGTTCCCAGTTCGGGTTGGTTTCGCAAAATTTGGTTCGTTTTAGTAGATTGATTTCTGACAGTAGTGGTACTTTTCGGCGACTTCCGGCAGGTGAATTCTCCTTTACTAGGTTTCTTCTTATTGTTGATGTCTCCACGGGTAAATTTAACTGCTCTTTTATTTTTCTAAACGGGTTACGTTGGACTAATCTAACTATTTGTCGTTCATCGACGGGGGTTGGTTTCGCTTTTCTTCCTCTTTTTTCTTCCTGTTGAGCTTATTGTTTTGGCATTCGCGATCATTTTATTTGAACACCCAACAATATCAAGTATAAATTTATAAGTTGTACCCTCAGAAAATAATTTTTTGTTATTAAGGCATTTTTCTCGAAAGTACAATGCACGTCACGACCCATTTTACTTTGCCAACAACGTTGCACTTTGAAACATTATCTTTTAGTAATTACAAAAACATGTGTAGAATAAGTTTATAACCAAAAACAATCAAAAAGATTGGTGTACGCTTCAAAAACGCTCTTCAGAGTGACGTGGTCCCTAATACTTAATATTGGGGATTACGTACAAAAGTCCGATGATGGCATAATTCTGAAAACTAAATGCAGTCGAAATTCAAGAAATTCGTATTTGATGTAATTCTGGGTACGTTTTTCTTTCAAAATTTTGGGCATTGTGGAATGTTGACATTTGATTTTTTGACAATTTGGGATGGTTTTCCCCCCTAGCACAGACTTATGCTTATACGTAATTTCCAATTTAGCACCAGTTTCGTTCTTTTGAAATGGACAAGGTACAGGAAGATCCTTTTCCGGAACCATAAGTTCGAAATTGTTTTCCTTCAGGCCTAAATTCGACTTGCATTTGGAACCCAGTTGTTAAAAACTTCAAAACTGACTTACTTTAAACTTCAGACTTCAGAATGTTTGACGCACTTACCTGAAAATAAAGAAAATAAAACACAATTAGTTATCAGTTACAGAAAAAAAAATTAAACGTATAAAAATAAGTTTAAAAAGAAAGGAAAAGAAAAATAAATTTAAAGCTAAAAGTGAAAGAATTAATGAAAGGGTAAGCACGGCTGCCGTGGCGTAAGGGGTAGAGTGCGACGCTCACACGCCGAAGGGTCTAGGTTCGATTCCCGGTTGAACACCTCGAATTTTTCATGGCACCATCTCTTTCAATCTGCTGACAACACTCAAAGAGTGTCAGTCCACAAAGGGATCAGGGCTAGCTTCCTCATCAACTACTTGTATGCGCGCTAATGTTCTCTGACAATTAAAGGAAACCTACAGTTTCTTGCTGACTCCGAACGGCGAAGTTTGAGAAATCTTCCTAGAGAGTTATTACACTTTGAGTGTTGTCAGCAGCTCGAAGGAGGTGGTACCGTGAACAAATTTTATATGTTGAACCGGGAATCGAAACCCAGACTTTCGGCGTGTGAGCGTCGTACTCTACCCACTACGCCACGACGGCCACATATAACGACACTACGCTTGAGAATTATTATCACTCTATATGCGGACGTTTTGTTTCTTGACCTCTCTACTCAACCAAATGTGATCTTCAATGAAGATTCTTCATCAAATTGGACGTGGAGTGTAATACATTCTTAGAACCATTATTTAAAAAAAAAAAAAATAAATTTGGAAACATTAGTCACAGGTCGCTCCAATCAGTTTGAAATGCCAGACTATTGTTAAAACAAATCAATTGCCAGTTGGAAAACTGGCCGCAAGTTAAAATAATAATAATAATTGTTGGAGTGACAGTCCACCAGGATCAGGGCCTAGCTTGCTCATCAACTACTCGTGTTGTGCACGCTACTGTTCTCTAACGAGTAGAAGGGGCCAACAGTTTTTTGCCGACCCCGAACGGCGAAACTTGAAAAGCAGTCTTGGAGTTATTACTCTTTGCGTATTGTCAGCAGCTCGACAGAGGTGGTGTCGTGAAAAATTCGAGGTGTTCGGCCGGGAATCGAACCTAGAACCTTCGGCGTGTGAGTGTCGCACTCTACCCACTACGCCACGACGGCCACCGCGAGTTAAGATAATGTTGCCTAATTAAAAGTTGCGTTCCTTCAAAAAAAAAAATCATTTTCAAAGCTATCATAATGGAAGGAAGCACTACATCGACGTCTTAGACAGAGCCTTAAAATGGGCAGCAAAAGCTCGTAGTAGAGTAAATAGCGACAAAAAAACCCAGTAAATCAGTAAATCAGTAAATCAGGCGCAGACTCACTCTTGTCAATCGTTGTTCCTTTTGGCTTGAGAAGCAGCTGAGAAGCAGAACAACCTCTCAAAATATCGGTTGATTTGAGGACCCCTGTCCTGCTCTATTGCGCAGACACACAACAAAGCCAGTTGAAAGTGGATTCTGGTCGTGTTAAAGTTCTGCGTGTGATCCTTACTTCCCTTGTGAGGAGAAAATTCGACCGCAGACAAAAACACCGCATATAGCTGTATGCATAAAGTTAGCCAAGTTCGGATTGATCCAACGCTTAAGATGCTGCTGGTCGCGTAGTAGATTGAATGGACAACAAAGTTCTGACTTAAGCAGTCTTCGATTCTGAACCATAAGAACAACATTCTTTGTGGACGTCCCCGAACGCAATGGCGCACACAAGTGAAGGATCTCAACCAAACTGAAGGCAACTCTTTGAGTGTTGTCAGCAGCTCGAAAGAGGTGGTGCCGTGAAATATAAGAAAAACTGGTGTTGAACTGGGAGTCGAACCTAGACCCTTCGGCGTGTGAGCGTCGCACTCTACCCACTACGCCACGGCGACCACGACTCTCGTATGTTGCAGGATGATATAATTTGCTTAAGAACCACAGTAAAGCGGGACCCTGCAAGATGTGATACCTATTCTTCATACAATGCAGGGTATGCACTTCTTCAGTTTTGAGTAAACCTTAATATTGTCAGGCTATAAGCATCAGTACATCTTAACGCATGAATCATCTTTCGGTCTTGACGCTAAGTGCGTTCAACTGCATGCTGCGCCTTGTGCGAGAAATGTCAAGTTTTACATTTAGGACAACGCTCCTGAACAATAGGAAATGAACAAAGCAATGAGTACGAAATAAGCAGGACCCACAGAGAAGTGATTAAGTTGATTTTCTATTCGTGATGCAATTCTCAATCACACTCAAAGCGACATATCTTAAAGTTTCAAACAGGTGCATTCGATTGACTCCAGCCACAAAATTGCCTCTGACAACCAATCAATTCGAAGACGTCAAGTGGAAGGCAAACGGTGTCGACGCACACACTTTCATTCGAGTTATGGACTGAACGCATACAATTTTTCGAGCAGAACCACTTTCCAGTGGCTGACAATACGCGACGAGTGCTTGTTGCTCATGACACAATTTTTCAAGTTCCGCAGGATATTCAAAGTCCCCTCTACCCTACAGCAGGAGTTGACCCCTTCTGCTCAATAGCGCCATCCAATGTAAGGAAACACCAGAGCATAACCTCCTCTAGACCTTCCACCAGTCGTTCCTGTTTTCATTCGAGTTGGGAGGAAGATCACTTTTGAATTTTTAAATTCTTTTCAAACCAACACATAAAACGACTTCAAATCGAGATCATTTCTGAAGTCAACATCTGCTCCACCGCCAAAGAGCACTCCACAAACTGAAAGTAGTTCACACTCATCCTACCTAAGGTCACTCCTGCAAAGTCACACAAAAATCTTCTAGAGCTCTTCCAATTACCCTTATCCAGTAATACAGTTATTTGTCTTAGCTCCCCGAAGCAGATAAGACACAATTCATTCTCACAACTCTCGCCTTCAGACAGTCGTGGACTGAGAATCGTGTTTTAGTAAAATCCTCACGATTGCGGAAACTTTTTCCGTCACGTTGTTGAACTTTGTGTTGAGCCCCCTCCAGCACCCAGCACCCTCCACGCAGGATCCCATTGAAAAGAAGTTCAAATTATTATCAAATATGCATTGTGACACACGTATGTAGTCCCAAAGGTCACAGACGAGAGCCGAAACCCTAAACCGTGGCACCCTCTTGTGCTTTTTAATTCATCTCACATCTCTCACGGCCATAACACAAATAATCAAAAGCGACTAAGAAGTCGTTTTTACTGCTCCCCCCATGACGACCCTCCAAACTCAACCCCTAAACCATTCATCTATCAATGCGCCAAGTTCCCCTGTTGTGTGCTCCATCGTGTTCGTTTTTCTTTCTTCGGCAAGGTCTCCAAAGCCGTTACACAACACTCTATAATTCGGTGCTTTATTTCAGCGTCGCCGGAAATGGGAGGCTTACACATGTATGTGCGTGTGCACACATAAAATTTAATTTAAAAGTAAACTTTCCCGAAGAGAAAGTGTTCTTGTGTTTTTTTCTCTCCCTCGGAGTCCTTCCTCTCTCCGGCGACCCTTTTGAGAGTGGAGTGAATGGAGGAAGTCAAACAAACTCTGAGTAAAGTCCTTGCACGCCGCCGTCGTGCGACACGCGATGCAAGTGTCTCCCTATCTAAGTGAAAACTTTCTTTCTCTCTCGACTGCCCTTTCTACGCGCACCATTCAACCACATCTCGCGGACTTGTCGGGGTAATAAATTTGCCTAACCTCCTCACGTACACACCAGCGCCCATCCATGTGTCCTGTGGCAGCCACTTGGTCGATGTATGTTCACGATGTCACTGTGAAAGGGGGGGGAACTATCAGAGGGGACCCCTTTGGCATGCACCGATAAGTAGTTTCGCTTACAGCGCCCACACTTTTCGTTTACAGCGCCCACACTTTTCGCTTACAGCGCCCACACTCTATCGCTCTGCTGCAAATTTTCAAAGTTAATGCACCAGCCTCTGATCTATCGCCGAGGGGGGTCATCCTTTTCGCAAACTGAAACCGGGAGAGGCACACGTACGCGGCGAGGACGACAACGAGTATGAAGGATATTTCATTGTCGTAGATGTGTTTACATGCTATTAACAAACTCCTCGACTGGGGGTGGGTTGTTACACCCGCCCGCCCGCCAACCTTCAGTGCAGTGGAATGCAAAGCAGAGGAATTCTCCATCGTCTTCGGATGAAAAACTTTCTCCATTAAGCAATCCCCCCCCCACCCCCCTGTACAATCAACTCGCGCCGGAGGTAGCGGTATCATGGCCATCGAACGAGGATGTAGTTGCAGTGGCAGCTGCAACCGAACCAACAGATGGCGGCAGCAGCGGCAACGACAGAGACAATGTGCTTCGACAGCAGCAGTAGCAGCAGGAGGATGTGTGTGCTGCTGATTTCAAAGAAGTTCTCTTGTCGTTCGGCAACCCCCATCCCATCGGTCGATTTTTTTTTTTTCAATTTTATGTCTTCTTTCAACCTCCCACCACCGCCAACACTATCGGCATCGTCATCGTCATCAACATCAGCAACCGTGTCGTCCTTGAGCGCAGGACTAAAGTTTAAGTAATTTTGAGAGAAGATTTCCTGATTTCATATCACTTCTGAGTATGAATTTCATTATGCCGCTCTCGATGGGTGCGCACAGAGCCGCGGGGTACAGGAGGAGTGTACATCTAATGGAATAGCTTGATGCGTTCAGAGGAAGCGGAAACGAGGTCATAGATGTGTAATGAGAGATGGAGCAGTTTGGGTGTGAATATCAGTTTGAGTGTCGGCCTAGGATGACGACGAAAGGGATTTGCTTTTAACCTGATTTCGCGGGAAAAATCCATTCAACTGAAAGAGAATTTTCTCCTTTTTCCCCGCTTTCACAGGCATATCTTTGACTTTCGCCAGCTCCTTACATTCTCACATCCAAAGGCGATTGAGAGCGATAATGGAAGCCGCTGTCACAATGGCGCTTGGTTTTATTTTCCTCGCAGTTTCCTTTCGACTGGGTGGTTAAGAGCGATTTCAACTTAAAAGAAGATTTCTAGTGACAAAGGTAAACAGGCGCTGCGACAGAGTAGGGGTTGTGAACAGAGATGACTATTGCGGTTCGTTATGGTGAGAGAAGCGAGCAGGGGAAAGGGAATTAAGTTCATTCTGGTTCCGTAAGTCAAAGCAATGGATTGTGCACGCGGTCAGGGAAAACTACCATGAAGACAGATTTGTGTGACTTGCAGTGGGTGCGTTCCATGGAAGATTTTGACACAGATCTAAATTTCCATATTCTTCTTCTTCTTGTGGCGCTACAGTCCGGGGTGCACCTGGGCCTCAACAAAAGTGCCTCTCCAGCCAGTACGATCTTCCGCCAGCTGCCTCCAGTTGCGCACTCCAAGTTGATTGGTTCTCCACTTGTGTGTGCCACCTTAGCCTAGGCCGTCCTTTGGTGCGTTGTCTAAATGGCTCAGATTCGAAGACTTTTCGGATCGAAACAGTGGTGTTCATACGCTCTATATGGCCTAGCCATCTTCAGCGTTGTCTCCGAAGACACTTGGTCAGGCGCAGGTCGCTGTAAGGACCATAGAGTTGAGTCTTCTACTCCAGGTGCCCTCAACGCAGGCAGGACTAAAAACCAAAGCATGTATACAAATATGTGGCAAAGGAAAGCCATGATAAACCAGCATTTAGGAAAATGTTCATTTTATGGGAGTAGCCTAATTCCAGAAACAGCAACGGGCCACATGTCCTGGAATGAAAGCCATCAAAAGCATTTGCAAAGGTCTTGACTCAGCTACATATATGGAATTTGGTTTTACGTGATCACCTTAACGGCTTATATCACGGGGAACCTTTTTCCCAAGAGTCGTAAGTAACGCAAGACTAAACGCCTTAGTTACCCAAGTACCAAACTGAGATCATGCTTGAGGGGCAATTACCCCACCTTGGTTTGATGCGAAGCCTTTCTAAAACCTCTTCCGCTCTTTGCGTCGCAGCGCCCGGTTGAGAATGCAACTCCACACTGAGAAGGGATAGTCCTCTAACCGACTTGCCTAGTTTTGCTTAAACAATGGGCTAGACAAGTCAGCACAGTACACTATCCTCGACTCTACCCGTGATGTTAGGTGGTAAACCACAGCCACCACGAAACTCCCACAAGGGGGCCTACCGCAACGGCTGGAATCGAAGTTCCAGGGGCCCCTGACCTCCCGTGGCACCAGAATATAGCCTCTGGTTAAGCTGTCACTACCAGTCAGGTTCCCTCAAAGCCTGGGTCTGTTAGCCGCCATCCCGCCACAGATGGTCTTTCCTCCATCAGTGTTTCCGTTGTCACTATAAACAGTGATACGGATGTGATTTTGAATCATGTGATTCATAAATCCAGTCACATCATCTGGATGACTCAGCTACATCAAAAAACCAAAGATAAGAGATCGCAACCACCGCCTTCCACAAAAAATAAAACGACAGAGCATGAGACGATTGGACAAGGCTCGCTACTGAAAAATTTGTGCAAGGTTGTAAGAAATCGCCAAAAAGTTCTATTGCTGAGCACATTATTTTCATCGTTTGGAAACTTTCGTTTTCCGATCTTCAGGACAACGAATGTGGCGTGGAGCTTTCTGCTTGGAAACAGGATGAATTGGAAGATGTACCAAGACTGGTGAGAGAAGACCCGCATACCACTTCCTGTAGACGTGGTTCAACATTTTGCAGCTTCTTCAATTATATGTCAAAAAAAGAAGACATAGACTAGCATGTTTGCCAATCAAAACGTTGTCGGGTTCATTAGCAAGTTTGTGCTGATGGACTAATTTGTTGCTTAAGCGGATGTAGGAGCCCTTAATTTTTTTAAACGAAAATTTCTGCGTGCAATTTTTGATCCTGTTTACATTAATGACATTTGGAGGCAAAGATTCGACGAAGATCTTAGTGGGCTGTACAGCGGCAGGCGCCTGTTTAAGCGTCTTCGGAAACAACGCTTCTGATAGCTGGGCAGTGTAGTGCATTTGGACACCACTGCTTTGTCCCGAAAAGTCTTGAAAACCGAGTTGGTGGAGTTATTGGAGACCGCCTATTCTGAAATGGCGCACAGAAGTGTTCGACGTTCGCCCTCAACCAACTCGGAGCGCGTAATTGAAGGTAACTGGCGATAAATCGTGCTGGTTGTGGTCGCCGTGGCGTAGTGGGTAGAGTGCGACGCTTACACACCGAAGGGTCTAGGTTCGACTACCAGCTCAACACCAATTTTTCGAATTTTTCACGGCACCACCTCTTTCGAGCTGCTGACAACACTCAAAGAGTAATAACTTTCTAAGAAAGCTTCTCAAATCTCGCCGTTCGGAGTCGGCAAAAAAACTGTAGTAGCGCGCACAACACGAGTAGTTGATGAGCAAGCTAGGCCCTGGTCTCGCTTTGGACTGTAGCGCCAACAATTATTATGAAGAGACATGGGTCATAGGGTCATGCCGGACTGTAATGAAGGAAGAAACTGAGGACAGTTCTGACTTATCAACATTTCTGGATCTATGCACAGTTACGGCAAGTTGCGAAAAATTCAAACAACTCATTGCGAAGTCTATGAGACATATTCAAAAAACAAATATTCATCGAACGCCTTGAATTGATAGGGCCGTCACAGAATCTAAATGTTCAGACATTTTGTACTTTCAAGTTGTGCGATGGCTCCACCACTTTATGACGCACGTTTCGGCTGACAGAATCGGATCAGTGATGCGCTATCAAGCACATTTGTTTATTTCCTGTTTTTTTAACAATTTCCGTGCGTTAAAAAGGTTTTTTGGTACCCTGATGTAGCCGATATTATGTCCCACGACAGTCTGAAGGGGGTAGAGGAAGAAAGGATGAGGCGGTACCTGTGCCTTTGGATTGTAATGAGGAGGGAAATATTAATAATAATTGGATGGTGCGACAGTCCGGAGTAGACCAGGGACTAGATTTCCTCATAAACATCAACGACTCGTGTTGTGCGCGATACTGTTCTCCCACGAGTAAAAGGGGCCCACAGTTTTTTGCCGAATCTCTGAAGGATGGAATTTGAGAAGATTTTTATAGGCAGTTATCGCCTTTTGGGGGTTGTCAGCGATGTTGCCGTGAAAATGCTTGGTATTCAGTCCTGGAATCGAACCTGAATCCTTCTACGTGTGAGTCTCGCGCTCTTCCCACTTCGACTGGTGTTCAGTCCTGGAATCGAACCTGAATCTATCTACATGTGAGTCTCGCGCTCTTCCCACTTCGACTGGTGTTCAGTCCTGGAATCGAACCTGAATCTATCTACATGTGAGTCTCGCGCGCTTCCCACTTAGACTGGTATTCAGTCCTGGAATCGTACCTGAATCCTTCTACGTGTGAGTTTCGCGCTCTTCCCACTTCGACTCGGTGTTCATAGAGTGCTAAGTTTTAATTTTTTTTGGCGATTCAAGAGCTTTTCCTTTTTTTTTGCATGATTTCACTCCTTCTATTTTACAATGTTCATTCGAACACCGTATGACCGACACTCTCATCAACCCTGTTCACTGCAGAACAGAGTTAAAGAAAGGAAACAGCAGTCGCAGTAGTAAGGCTCCATTCTGACGGAACGTTACCTTCAAATGTGTTAGCCCAAATGAGTGTGATATTCATGTCCATTCTTAAAAATGTTTGAAATTTTGGCCGCATTCAATGTTGCTTGGTGTTATGCGATGGAATGGATTATTTTTTTCTTGATTATTGGTATCACATATTCAAAAGAAAACTTTTAGAGGACGACACTGTCAGTTTGGCCACCGTGACGTAGTGGGTAGAGTGCGACACTTACACGCCGAAGATCTGGATTCGATTCACAGTTCAACCGTCGAATTTTTCACGGCATCACCTTTTTCGAACTGCTGACGACACTCAAAGAGTAATAACTGTCTAAGAAAGCTTCTCAAACTTCACACTTCGGAGTCGGTAAAAACCTGTACGTCCCTTCTACTCGTGAAAGATCAGTGGCGCGCACAACAGGAGTAGTTTATGAGCAAGCTAGGCCTAGGTTCCTCTGTGGATTATAGCGCCACCCAATTATTACTAAAGTTCATCTCCATCATGTGGCCGCCGTGACGTAGTGGGTAGAGTACGACGCTCACACGCCGAAGGTTCCATTTTCGATTCCCGGCTGAACGCCTCGAATTTTTCACGGCATCACCTTTTTCGAACTGCTGACGACACTCAAAGAGTAATAACTGTCTAAGAAAGCTTCTCAAACTTCGACGTTTGGAGTCGGCAAAAACTGTAGGTCCCTTCTACTCGTGAGAGATCAGATGAGCAAGCTAGGAATTGTTCCCCCTGCGGACTGTCGCGCCAACAATTATTATTATTACTTTCAGTTTGGCGCCCCTCTTTCGCCCACCTTTGCGATTTGAAAGGGCGAAAAGCGGACAACCACTCATCACATCTCACCCCCTCCCTCACCCAAAAAGTCAAATTGGTTTCTTCCTCATCAAACACCCTTTCAACCGACATTATTTCCCTTCCCCAGACATTACGTCTATAGGCACTTCATTCCCCAGACATAATCGGCCAACCGTCGCACTCGCAAAATAATTCCTTTTCAGAAGTCATCAAGTATTCAAGGGACGGGTTCTTAGCTTCAGCCATAACTCTGTTAATATTTCAACAGTACTTGTTGCAATTTGAAGGAAAAACACGTGGGGGTGAGCGATGACTCCGTTCTCAAAGTATAAGACCATCAGACCGGAATTGCTTCTGCCATTTAAGACGCAGTCGCTGAGAAGATACATTTCAACCTCAGCCACTGAGGAGATAGCGAAGCGCACAAATTGTTTTAACTTTGCCAGTGCCCGGGTGCACTCCACCTCAAGTAGAAACATACAACGAGCCATTTCGTGCATTTAAATATGTGTTTCGCATCTCGGGCAAAGCCGGCGCAATAAAAGAATAACGACCCCCTCCATTCGCCTCCTTTACCAGATTCTGGCAACAAAATGACTTTTGTTCTTAGTCAAAGTCGACAAGTGGTTGCCGCACCACTGTGTGGGCGTGGGCTTGGGCGCCTCCAAAAGGAGAAAGGACGAAACAAGCAATTCCCGCGCAAAAACCTGCAGCAAGGAAATGTATCTCAAGAGGTTAAAAGCACACTCTCGCTCGCTTCTTATCCTTCTTGTGCGCTGGCTGCTATTGCCGCTGTGTAGCTGCTCCTGTGTGGCAGCTTCTGTGTGGCAGGTCCTGTGTGATGTGCTAAGTGTATGCACGCCTACAGGGTTTAAGTATTAAATTGTTTCCTTTTCAAGTGCAACATCGCCTCAACCTACATCTCATCCGGTGCCGCTGCCGCTTGGGGTGGATGGCAAACTAAACAAGAAGTCGCCCCGCGTACAAAGCCGCTTAACCGATATACGAGTGCGCTAGTTGTGGTTGCCGCACCAGAAAAGACTTCGAGTTGCTGTTGCACATCGCGCAAGTGGAACAAAACCCCCACCGCTCACCGCCTGATCACTTTTTTCGCCCCCTAAATGTATTCCGACGTGAAATTGCAAAATTGGTTGCTTAAATTTAAATGTACGGTCACGTGCCGCGGCAATAGTCGCACGTTTTACATTGGCGCGCGGAAATTGACATCTATTGGGGATGGAATCTGCCGCCGAAGCCGGCACAGAATCCTTTTCCCATTCGGTGTGGCGATTTTTTTTTTGCTCATCTTGCTGGTAACCTGTTTTGGCGGAATACAAATTTGTACGTTTTTTTTCCGAGGATTCCAAATTAAGTTAAGCTCGACCCCATCTACGGGGACACGTCGTGGGGAGCAGGCGATCGGATGAAAGCCGCGTGATTTCACCGGGACGAGGCGGCGGTGGGGAGAAATCAAATCTATAAAACACAGCTCGTAAAAATCCATAATTAAGAGGGACGATTTGTTTGAATAAGTTGTGGGGGTGAGAAGCTCACCTCAAGGACACACAGGATTCTGGGCGCGTTTTCGTGCACTCGGGCACGTGAAGCGATGGGTGACCCTTTTTTGTTTGCTCGGCGGAGGCTTTAAATGCCCGCTGATCGGGTACATTGATTTCGTTTATTGTTAAGTGCTTTCATGCGAAGGAATAGAAGAAAAGGCGGCAGGTATCACTGGGCTGGCTTAATGAATGCGAATTGAGAGCAACCGATTTGCTGGGTGAGGGGACGTTGACAATATGATTTTTTGTTTTCGGTAAAATTTATGCGGAGCGGCGCTAACAACGACATCCTGTTGATTGGAGATAGGCTAACAATGCAGTTAATCGAATGGGGGTTCAGCGACTGGAAGGACATGGGGGGGGATTAAATTGGAAAAACAATGGATGGCTAATTGCTTTCGTGACCTCGCGGAAAGAAGGCTCATAAATTATCGTTTGGAGGGATTCGGTTTCATTAAGGGGGGGAAGCGATGGAGTTGTTGCGGACTCTTAGGGGGAAGGCAGCCTTTCGGGCATACAAGACTTAGCGCTTGCCTGGGAGGCTTAAGAAATGAATGATGAAAGGAGATGCAATGATGTGAGGTAACCTCGTGTGCTAATTTGCAAATTAATTTCTTTTTTTCCGATCCACGAACGTCGAAGTGGCAGGAGCTTTCATTCAAATTCAAGTATGTTCGAAACAAAAGCCACTGAAATGAGTATCGCAGTAAACGGGGCTCACACTTTCCGGTCTCTTGTCGTTTCGCCTAAAAAGGCAGTTCATTCATACGGCCATCTTGCATGAAGGACCAAGCTGACTGAGCAGAGACTTATTTATCCCCCAGCCTGGAGCTTAAGACCAGGCCTTTCTTTGTTCAAGAAAAAATTTTAGAAAGTGATGGTTGGCCTTGCTGCCGTTGATGGTATCGGAAGGAGAAGAATCAGAAGAAGATGTTCAGTCAAGCTTTCACCATGCTTGTAAAGCGCTCTGGCAACACAACTTCGACTCAAGGAGTTATCTAACCACAACCATAACAGAGAACGTGCGCGTTTAAGATGACGCTCACAAGTGGTGAGGTTCTAAATCAAAGCAAGACACGTGTTCACCGCATCAGACAGCTAACGAAACAACTTGTCAGATGGACAGGCATATTGGCCTGTTCAACAAGGACTGTTAGCCAAACCAAAGAACAAGAGGATGAACGAAGTTAAAACGAAAATTTGGAATGAAATGAATGAAGGACGCACGGTACGGAAGAAGGGACCGTTTCTACATCATGGATTTGCATGAACATCCTCTGTTCGGTATACCCAAGAGTCAAATCAAGCAAGACGCCTTGAAACATCCCTCCACTCAAATGGAGACCTTGTCTGAGGGAACAGACACTCCCAATCCAGGAAGGGAGCAAATAATTTCCAACTGCTTTGCCTACCTTTGGAGCCCTCAGGATCGACCCCATTTTAGACTGACATTTAGACTGGTAAGACTTCATTACCACTTCCGCTGAAACGGCAGACTTTGGGACGAGATATTTGATTCCAACTTTACCAATCCTGAGTTACTGAACCACAGCCATCACGACAATACAGGGAAAAGTGCCGCATTATTAGTCTGAAACATCGTGTGTCCCCTTCACCGCTTGGCACTTGAGTATCGAGCTCAAACGTCGTGTGTCCGCTTCATCGCTTTGCACTTGACTATAAGGCTCAAACATCGTGTATCCGCTTCATCGCTTGGAACTTGACTATAAGGCTCAAACATCGTGTGTCCGCTTCATTGCTTGGAACTTGACTATAAGGCTCAAACATCGTGTGTCCGCTTCATCACTTTGCACTTGACTAAGACTGCCATCAAATCAGGTTCTTAATTGCGTAGAGCTGCTGTGTCATCAAGTCACAGTCACCAAGATTGACTGTCACACCTTTGGCGCTTAGTTCAACTTGGTGAATAGAAAACTTAAGCTAACGTAGAGCACGCTGGAAACGAAATATGTCAGTACACGGCATCTGCAGGAGTCGCACAGGCGAGAAGGAAGATCAAGGCGTCTCCCATAACTAATAATAATAATTGTTGGCGCGATAGTCTACAGGGAGACCAGGGCCTAGCTTACTCACCAACTACTCGTGTTGTGCGCGCTACTGTTCTCTCATGAGCAGAAGGGACTTCCTAATTTTTGCCGACACCAAACGGCTTAGTTCGAGAAGCTTTCTTAGACAAGTATTACTCCTTGAGTGTTGTCAGCAGCTCGAAAGAGGTGGTGCCATGAAAAAATTTGAGGTTTTCAGCCAGGAATCGATCCTAGACCCTTCCGCGTGTGAGCGTCGCAATCTACCCACTACACCATGACAGCTACAAAGAGTCTCGCAGGGCACCCGTAAATGGAAAGGAAATATCACCTAGGGGCACCTTATTTTAAGGACCTATATCAACGAGTCGAATGAGAATGAGAATCGTAGTAAACGGGGCTCACTATATCAACGGAGCCGACCAAAAGTCTCTTCACCAAGTAATCAGTCAGAATATAGAACAATGTACAAAAGTGTAGCCCAGACGGTATGACAACACTGTTTTCTGATTTGTGTTGATCTATTGTTTTTGAAACTGTCAAGGTACCAGAATGGCAACCAGAAATACACCAACGCCGATGACTGACTGGGGCAATGGTAAGGGTCCCAGTCAAAACCTATCACAAACCTATCACCTTGTGGTCAGAAAAACATATTTGCGGACAATTTGCCCTTATTTTCATATAAAGTTGCGTTTAATTAGAAATCCTAGGGGGCATAAATGTCCATGTTGGAAATCAACCACTCAGACATAAGTTTAAATAAAAATTAAAACATTTTTTCAGTGATCAGATGGATAGAGATTTTCTTAGGAAACGTCCTTTTAGAAGCTTAGAAGTGCTCCTATCTAGGTTCAATGGACTAGCTAAAGTCTTTACAAACTAAATTTCAAAAACTGAATATCCACGACACGCTTCTTCTTCATCAGATAAAACAAGTCTTTCAAAACAAACCTTCAGTGTTCAGAATCGAAAAATGTGAAGAAATTTATGTTTACGCCCGCTTGCAGGACATACAAATCCTGTGGAGAATACTAGAAAATAACCATTCGTTGGCGACTGTAGCAAATATTTAAGCAAAAAGCATTTCCATGCACGAACGCAACAATTTGAATTAAATTCTTTAAAATGGCGCCCAACTCGAGACGGTTTCAATCTCATATAACTACAAAAAATAAAATTTTACGCTAAACAGTTTCGAAAGCCCTTACCAACTAAGCTTGAGAAAGTTGAAATCACACTCCAAGTGCGCTTCCAAATCCAGTTCTACTTCGCAACAGCAGGGTCCTTTTAGTCTAAGTATTTTTTTTTTCTTCGGAATCGTGTTCATCTCCAAAAAATCATCCGATGAAAAACGTCCTCCAGCCCTTCCATCTCCAACGCCGAAAGGCAAGCACACACTCCACCTTCAAAAAACCGTTCTTATGAGATAATTCCAAGCATGCTTCGCTTCAAAGTCCAAATCCATACAATAGCCCATCGAGGACACGAGTGCTTAGAATCTAATCCAGCGCCATTGTCTGTGCAAGTTATTCCCAAATCCAGTGTCCTACTTAAACACATCCCCCTCCATCCCGCTTTAACAACATTCGCCATGCGATCGAAGTCTTTTTGTAAAATAATCTCATAATACTGGAGGGACTTGAAAATTCCCGTTGCCGGCTCCCAGCTGGATGGTTGTTCATTCAGAAATTCTTTCAAAAAGTCTTTGGAGCGGCATTCACATTCCTTGCCTCGGGTGGTCCTTCAGCACTTCAACACTTCCCGTGGCGTGTCCTCGTTGCTGATGGTGTGTGTATGTTTTATTCAATCCTTTCAATTTAGGATGAAAATTCAAATCACTCACCCACCTCTGCGGCCCCACTCCACCATCCAATCACCACCCAGCATCATTTGAAAGCGATTCCGAAGAATTTAGCGCACAGAACACTAAAAGGATTAAATCTCCCTCCCTTCGAAGGGAATGGGGGGTGGTGGTCGTTGATACCGAAAATTACCGTTGTCCGTGTCTTAAGTTTCTCCTGTGCTAAAATATCTTTAATTGTTTACAAGACAGCAGGACAACTGCACAGGACACAGACTCTGCCCGGTAGATCGGAGCGCCTGACGAGGCGTTCGAGCATAACGTAACTTTATTGTCTTACCGAGTTAAGCATCCCTCGCCCCAGCCCTTCCCCCCTTTCGGATGAAGGAAGCCAGAGCTGCACCGGTCTAATATATCAAAATCACCTTATGTTCGTGGCGCAAAACACTCTGCGGGTGAGATGCAGAGCGGGCGATGCATTCCTCAGACTCGTGTCCGAGCTGGCTCCCTTAAACAACAGCAAAAGGAATCTGCATAACAATAAAGAGACTCTGGGGACGGGGAGAAGGAAGTAATTCCCTCCACCTGGAAGCTAGTGCTGCCTTCGGAGTTGTTGTCCCAAGGAACTTTTGGGGGGAACCGGTGCTGCATGGAGTTGGGTGCAAATCGCAACTATTTAGCACGGGTGCCATTCGACACCCGTTCCCGAAAATTTGTTATGTAATCTTTCCCCCGGTATAACAACCTCCCCGTAGTGATGGTCGAGGCAAGCGAGCGGGGGGTATCTATGGGATTCATTTTACAACCAGGTACGACGGGTGGGCTTCGGTTTATTGCCGGATTCGACAGGACACCGAGTTGTGTATATCACGAGTGTCGCCATCATCATTACCACAGGACCAGTGACGTGAGGGAGTGAAGTGAACGGGGGGGGGGGGAGATTGGGGGAACGATGATGTCACCCCTAATAGGTTTGAACAGAGCGATGAAATACGTGAACGTGTTATGTGTGAGCTTGTGGGCGACTCAACAGCAGCACCACAGGTGTGTGTGTGCGTTCAGGAGGTGAGTGGGATGGAGCAGGATTTATGCGACTCCAGCTGCCGCATGCACCCTGTGTGGGGCATAGTAACCGATTTGCATTAATTAAAACACGTCTTCTGGACAGGGAACACACAATATTTGATAGAGGGCCTGGGCGGGGGTGGCTAAATGGTCTGACATTACTTCGCCTGCACCCGAAGTGAGACATTAAGGCCGGTGTTACATCCGAAAGGAAGTGGCATTGTGTGTTTGCTGAAGTCGTTTCTATTGTTCCCGGGGTGAGATGTAGTCTGTCGTTTTTCTAATTTACTTACTGATGTGCGCTGGCGGGAAGGGGAGAGCGAGGGTTTCTTGCTCAAGAAAGCGGCTTTGTCGACGGGGGTTCATGGGCGTGGAGACTGGGGTCTAGGTACGGATGGAAACTAAGCTTTGATGTTAGAGAATTGAAATTAAGAGGATCAAGTTTTGAATTTGATTAGGTTTCCCCTTCGACTTTGCATCGATGGAACAACAAAATTGTGGACATCTGGTGGCTGTCTTGAGAATTCTCAATTTCGACGAGCTGCAACGTGTGTGGAGTAGGGCATTGAAATAGAAAGGATTTTGTCAGCGTTGGGCTTCGCCAAGGGTGCGTCTTGCCACATCTCGTTTTCATAACTTACATATGTATATGGACTGGATGTTGCAGCGCAGCCGAGGGGAGGAATGATTCACATTGGGAGGGCTCAGGGTAAGTCATCTTAGCACAGATGTCCTCTTCATCGCGAGGCGAAACTTAGACGAAATAACATTTTCTAGAGGAACTCTCGGCAGACCCAGGACTAGGTGGTTGGATCAAATCCATTAACTCGCCTGGTTGCAGTTGGGAATGACAGCTAATGAGTTAGAGTCGATGGCGGTGGAACGAGCAGCCTGGAGGACTCTTGTGCGTGCATTGCCTCTGATATCTCTATTATGGAACATGCGGTTGAAAAATGATGATGAATAATGATTGCAGTGATAGCGATGAATTTCGTCTGAACTAGAGATGAGCCTAGAATCCACGTTTAATCATAATAAAATTGGGTGAAGCGACAGTCCACAGGAGGACCAGGGCCTAGCTTTTTCATCAACTTCTCGTGTTGTGCGTGCTACTGTTCTCTCACGAGTAGAAGAGACATACAGTTTTTAACCGATTACGAACGGCGAAGTTTCAGAAGCTTTTGATTGTTGTTAGCACCTCGAAAGAGGGAATCGAACCTGGACCATCGGCATGTGAGAGCCACACTCTATCTAATACACCGACGGCCACTGAATCCATTCCTATGGTCTGGAAAAAAAAATCTTCACATGGGGAAGGTAGTATCTTCTTTGACTGGCGCGGTGGGAGGCGATGAGATTTTTCTTTCACCGTAAAGCTCGTTAATATAGAAAACTACTTGCACGGTGTGTAATGTGGACAACTCATAAGGTGTTCTTCCAAATCTAGTAGCGCATACAAGACAAACAGGTGCTGAGGAAGCTATGCCGGTGTCTTTTGTGGACTGTAGCGGCATGTGTCGGTTGCCCAGATTTACAATCAGATTTGCAAGGAATCAACTAAGACCGCGTTTCATTCATTAATTTTTCATGGCCTGGCTGCTGATTCTTTTACTAAAGCTCTTGGAATTGGCTCCACGTTTGTCCTCCTTCACAAAAAAAAAAAATGTGGTCAACTGATTGATTGCCATGACGGCTGGTAAAGCAGCTTGAGCATTTTGTGGCCAAACGAATGATTTTGTGAGCTGCTGTGTGGGATATCACACCTTTCCCTATGAATCTGAGGTCTTCCAAATGATTTAAGCAACAGAAAATGTTGGTTGACATGATTTTGCGTCCACCATTGTCACAGCCCAAATGGATTCAAAGATTCCGGCACTTCACAAGGCGCTGCAAAGTGCCCATTTGTCTACGGTAAGTCTCCAATATTTTTTCGGTGGCAAAATGATAGTTATCCGAGTCCCACATGAAGTGAAGCTTCAAACCCAAATAGGTGATTTTTCCCTCAAAATAGGACTTCTATTCAAAATATTCGAAAGTGAGGCAAAAGCGAAGCGGTGATCGTGCGCATTCATTTTGATCATCAAATGGACTTTCTAAGCAAATAAGCCGAAACATAGGATTCTCTTCAACAAGAGTGTTATACGAGTCTTTTCGCGGGGTACGTACATTCTATTAATTTGATGGCGCGATAGTCTACAGGGGAATAGGGCCTAGCTTGCTCACGAACTATTAGTATTGTGCGCGGAACAATTCTCTCACGACTAGAAGGTAGCTACCTATTTTTGAGGACTCCGAGCGGCGAAGTTTGAGAAGCTTTCTTTGACAATTATTCCTCTTTGACTGTTGACAGCAGCTCGAAGGAGGTGGTGCAGTGGAAAATTTGACATGTTCAGCAGAGTACATTCTATTGTCGACTCTCTTTATTTTGTTATGTCGGTACACTCGTCTCCAAAATCGGTATATCTATCAGCCATACAAGATCATACCTGGTGACGAGTCATGGGAAAATGGATCGAAACCAAAGCCCATTTTTTTTTTTTTATAATTGACGCGTGCAAAAGGGATTGCGAGTACACTTAAGTGACCGGATCAAGTCACAGCACGGGCCGAAGGTATAGAGGAAGAAAGGGAAAGGAGGTACCGATGCACATTGGTTTTATATGCCTGTGGATTGTAATGAGGTGGAAAAATCGAGCAGGGAAGAGCATTTCAGATTCGTGTGGTGCGGCTAAAGAACGAGTCTCTGAATTTGACTGTACGTCCGAAAGAGGGCTTGAGGGTGAATTGGTGGGCATGCCTAGCGAGGCGTGTATTGCGGGTGAATTCTTGAAGGGGAGGAATGCAACTGGCTAATTCATCTGAACATTTCTTGTTAGAATAGCGATAAAAGAGTGACAACGATGCGACATTTCGTCGGTGTTGTAACGAGTCAATCGACTTCGCAATGTTACTGTCACCTATAAGTTTTATCGCTCGCTTTTGAATTCTATCCAGCAGGTTCCGGGAGGTCTTAGAAGCACCTGACCAAATAGGAGCGTTATACTCTAGTTTTGGGCGAATGTAGGCCTTGTATATTGTAGCCAGATTAGAGGGGGTGAAGTACTTCTTGCATCGTTTAAGGAAGCTCAGACATTTCGCAGCATTTTTGACGACCTCAAATATGTGATCGTTCCAACTATTTGTTGGGTTGATACACATACCGAGGATGGAAAGTCTTTCGGTTTCAACAACGCAAGTGCCGTTCATGGATAACGGCTGATTATTTTGTGATCGCTTTAACGACAGTAGACAGCACTGGGTTTTGGAAGCATTAAATTCCACTCTATTCTTGTTTCCCCAATCGATTATGCTGTCAAGGTCGGAATTTAATGTGCTTAACATACGCTGCCGTTCCGAGTCTATGGCCGAAGTGGAGGGACGTGAGCCAAGGAACGAATATGAGAAGCTGAGGGTACTGTCATCAGCGAAGGAATGAATGGAAGAGAGAGCTATAGCCAAAAAAGGCACACTAAGTTCGGTCAAACATGAATTTTCTGCCTACTTTACTGCACTGGAGCGCTCAGACTGAAAATCTGGTCCATTGTACTACCAGGCTGTAACCTTCATTGATGTAGTTTCTTGGTCTTTCGAAGGAAAACCAGCAATCAGAAAGGGCTTAAGTTTTCAGCTCCGACCACGTCAACGGCAAAGAACCTCAACCTGATACGAGCAAAGGCGGGACATTGGCAGTGGAAGTGCTCGCCAGTGTCTTCATCTTCTCTACAGGCGTCGCACAGGATGCTATCATTTAGCCCAAGCAAACTTAAGTGCTTAGCGAAGGTTCAGTTTGTAGGTCAACAAGTCGCCTGCAGACTTAGAGGTAGAAAAAAAACCCGCGGATGTCTTGCTGACGTTCGGGAGCCTGAACTTGGTGAGCCTGCATCCTAGAGAGTCATGCCATCGCTGGTTGTGCTGTTGGGAGACACAACCGTCGACGGAGGCCCTAATTAAGGATGCAAGTAGAACTAAGGTGGGTTCGAATCCCTACGAATGTCTCTTTACAACCTTTCCCGACGAGATCATCGGCAATCTTATTCCCCATAGTTCCGTGGAGTCCCGGGAACAACGGAATTTGGTCTGCCGACCAAGTTGAGGAAAGACTTGTATTCTAAAAAGTGATTAGAAATTTGAATAAAGCCTTGAGCAGGGCTTGAATGTCGCTACAGACGCAGATGCGTTGCCCCTTACACGTCTTCTTCATAAAATAGTTAGTGCAAGTTAGGATCGCAAAAGCTTCCACCTGGAAGATCGACGCGAAATTAAAAAAGGAATTTCGGTTTCTGTAGCATAGGGTATCAGGACTTCTTACAACAGCCGCTCATGAGAAGCAACACGAAGAAGACATCAGGAATTGCTTGAAAACAACTTAGACCTTTGGATCACGATAAAGCGTCTTCTCACGCGTCACTGCTTGTTCGTAATTTTTGCCCAGAAACAACACAGTTATCATTCCTTGGCCACGGTATTCCCCAGACTATGCCCCCTGTGACAATTTCCTGTTCCCAGAATTGAAGAGACCCATAAAAGGAAAAGTCTTGGCGGATGCTTCATTTCAGCCAAAATTCTTTTTTTTTTTTTTTTCAAAAATTCAATTTCAAACATGACTTTTTGTGAAAATTTCAAGCAGGCAAATGAATTGAATTGTTGCAGTTTAGATTAAAGCTTCCAACTCAAGTTCATGAACAAATATCGGGTCACTGAACGACAACTCCACGTTGACCCACACTCTTCCGCTCCACATAGAGCACAAACTAAATAGTTTATGTAAACAACGCATTCAACAGTTCACATTGACAGCTACCCGGGCATGCAATCAGAGTTCAATTTTTATTTGCATGCACTGCATAAATATTCACCTGTTTTGAGCAAACAGGCTTGAAATGGATTCGTTTGTTTAGCAAATTATTGTGTGCCGTGAACTATTGACTTTATTTTGATACATTTTGACTTTTCTTCTTTCTTTTTGCCTAACTGACTGAAATTAAAATGTTTTTCTCTGTTCTTTTGTACGTTGTGTAACCGCGCTGAACATAACGACATTTAACGGTCCCGTTGTTTATGAAAACAAATTCATTTGACTACCCTAAGACAGAGCATGAGTTAAATGAGGAAATACGAGTTACCCTCGCCCGTGAAAGGTTTCGTTTTTCGGTGGAAACAACCAACTTTGTGTACTGTGCATCGACCTTTTTAGTTTTTTGCTGGAATTTGTTAAAATATCCGCTGGCTTCGCTGTGCAGTGTGATGTGAAACAGTAACACGCCGCAGGTCTCTGGTCCAAATCCAGAACTATGCATGTCGCATTTTTTCACAGCACCACCTCATTCGATCTGTTCTCAACAGAGTATCAAAACACGAATGCTTTTTTCGAATACTGCCGTTTGGAGTCTTTGAAAAAATTTAAATACCCTCTACAAGTGAGAAAGGGAAGGAGTTGCTTTAGAAACTCATCATCGTTAGTAGCGACTCTGCTTCTCGTGTTTTCCTATTTTAACCCCTTCGAGCCAACATTCCACTCCACCTCCCCCTCCCTCCACAATCCCAGTGGACCCGTTTATATCCGGTGGAAACCCCAAATTCACTCAACATGCTCCAGAATCTATCAAATCTCACCACCCCACTCCTCCCCACCCTCTCCACAGCCCCTACATCTATTCGGCTGCAAACAATCAATCTGCACTCGACCCGAACATCCAAATGAAACGATTTTTTGTGGCCCGCCAACGCTCCCGAAGGCACAGCAAACAACGGAATTTGCATTTTGGTCCTTTTTATGCTCAGACTCTCTCACATTATCTGCCGCATTCAATGCTGCATGCATCCATTTAACTTCAAATTATATTTCGCATAAAATGCCTCTCATACCCCTCCCTCGCTTATTCGTCCACCAAAAACGAACGAAAAAAAAAATGAAACATTTTAAGGACGCAAATAAAAGGCAGAAACTCGAGAAAAACTGTTTCGAATGCAAATCCACTGCTCCTCGAGGCTGTATCCTTGTTAGCCTCATCCGTGTGTGTGTCTACGGAATCTCCAAACATCAAATTTATATTCATCTCCATAAAATATCGATATCTAGTGGGGCAGGCAGCGCACATACACTCGCAGACAGCGCATCGCCGGAGGACAAGGGAATCCTACGAAATGAAAATACCCGCAGGGCACCAAAAATTTAGTGCTAGTGTGTGTTCGGTCTTGGTCGATTGGAGGTGGAGGGAGCGGTGTTCTTCATTTTCTTTTCTTCGTTTTTGCCGCAAAGTGTCTGCTGGACCGCTGTGGACTGCTGGCTTCAGTGCTTCAAGGCTCTTTTTTCTGCCGCCTCCCTTATGCTGTAGTAGCTAATCTATTGCCTTCTGATGGCCTCAATTTAATCCTGCGTGCCAAAGTCGATGTTTTCTTTTGCAGCCTTTTTCTTTTGCGGCGTTCGTTTTCATTCTCCTCTCGATGGACCAAAGAAGATGTACAACTTCCTTTTTCGTCTCAGTTTTTTGGGCACCGCCGCCGTTGCTGCCGCTGGGTGCTCCTTCCGGTTCCTTTTGCGGAAAATTAAATTTTTTATTTCAGACTATTTTCTTTTACAGTTTTTTGATGACCAGAGCAAAATGGTATAAAATCAACACACACTGCCACACACAGTCCTTGGGGGGTGGTTATTTTTTATTTGAACGGGTTTCACAATCTCTCAGGAACCCACCCATGGTAGGGAGTGCCTTCTTGGTTGAACGACGTATTCGGAGAAAAATGGCAACTTTCACGGAACCAATATCCGAAAGAGTTTAAATTCATCGAAAGGACAAGCGAATGAGCGGCACACTAACGAAAAAAGAAACGGAAAAAAGCTGAAGTTGAAAAAAAAAAATAAGGGGAGAACGAACTGACTCCAAAAGTGAGAGCAGATCGAAGTGTGAACGACAATGGTGACGGGTTAAGAACATTGTGTCATCCACCACACATCGCTTAGGCTAACCGTTTTATCGGTGCGTCCTTATGCACATGTGGCGGATGGTGGTCGCATTCATTTTCGTTTTTTGGGTGATTTCTTTGTTATCCAGTTGACATGTGCTACGTCATCGTATCTTGAAGGACACTTCCGGAAGCCAAAAAAAAAAAAAACGGTGGTTTGATGATTGCCATTGACGGTGGCGACTGAGGCCAGAGAGAAGGCGATTTCGGTTGGGGATCAGTGGTGTCGGTAATCGACTTTACGACAGGAGGGTTTTAAAGGTTTTATGATGTGTGAAGCGATCCTGTGAGTTCGCATGGAGGAGAGCTTAAGGCTGTGAAAATGTCTGACCTTCATTTTGCTTCTACTTCGTAACAGGAGCGCAGTGAAAATTAAATGGGGTGCCATATGGCTACAGTCTGGGGTCGATGCTTTTTAAGCTTTCCAAATAAAATTCGAATGGGCGCAGTTGTCGTAATTCTTAAAGGGATCCGTGTCAAGTTGGTTTCAATCAATGACCGGGACGAAAAAAATATAATGGAGTACCACAGGGTTCGAATTTTAGACCGCGTTTTTTTTGTATTTTTTTATTCGTCTATTTTATCAATATCGCCGACCTTCCATGAGTCTCTTCGTTTCAGGGAAAGGTGTTTATTTGTCTGCTCACAAATGAACTGTAAAATTATAGAGTACCACAGAGTTCGAATTTAAGACCGATGTTAGTTTTTTTTATTTTTTTTTTGTCTGTTTTTTTGGTGCACACTATTCTAAGAACTTATATCAATATCGCCATCCTTCCAAAAGTCTCTTCACATCGAGAAAAGGTGTCAATTAGTCTGCTAGCAAATAAACACCTCAGCAAGAAACAAATCTCTCCGTTCCAACCTCCCCACGCGAATTCACTGCTTCATTTCGAAGATTTGTGTACAAAAAGACGTCTCGAACCATCTCATTTGTCGCAGTCATTGTCGTTGTCGACCGCACTGAGCTACGGTTGTTCGTCAATTATTCTCGAGGAAATAAGCCAGCGACGCACCATGTTAACACTCCAACGACACACAATAAATATTCATCCCACACTCACTCAACGGCCGGGCCACTACCAACCTGACAGTCACTTAAGACGAAATAAACAGAGAAAAAGTATCCACATCTGAAGCGGTATCAAATTGGCTAAGGATTCACCAACGAATCGTCTATCAATTATCCCCCGCCCCCGTCAAGGAGCCCAATTCATTACAGTCAGAGAGAGGGTGTAAGTCGATAGAGATATCCTTTTCTAAATTCCACGTTACGCCCAAATTAGTAAAGTCCTTCAGTTGGTATACTGGACGGACCGAAGGTATAAGAGGGTGGCATCTGCCTCCCTCGATGCTGCACACTCCACAAAAATGGTGATTTATCAGTTGAATCAACTGAGATGACAATGCTGTGCGAATTAACCTGCCACTGTTCCCTGCTATTTATCCTTTTTTTTTGTTCATGTGTCTGTAATGTGTGAGCCCACCCCAGCCCCAAGAACATCACGTCGGCATGGCCAGCAGGACCCTTGTTCTTCATCCTCATTGATTCATTACTGGGAGCATTAAGCTGACAGAAGCCGAACGGCGAGGGGAGAACGAAATCCGAAAAAGGATACCTCGACACAAACGTTCCCAACACTGGCCACTACCTTAGGTTTTCGAACAGGCAAAAAAAAACAAGAAAACGAGGAAAAATTTGTAAAAGATCGACACAAGGATCAGGAAAGGGTCAGTCAGGAAAACAGTGAGGAGGGCCAACGACGACGGCATCGGTGAGTGAGTCAGCGAATGAAAAGGGACGGGGCAGGACCGAAGGACGAAATGAAAGGAAATCCATTTGTCCATTGTCCTACCTATATAAATCATTGGCATAAATCACAGCAAGAAAAATCCCCACTATCCGACTCTTGCCGAAGGATGCTGCGAACAGGGATCGATTTTGGAAGCACAAGAGAGAGAGAGAAAAATGACTCAAAGGCCCGAGGTGGGGCATACATCACTGACAAACGGCCGGTCTATGACGGATATTACATGTTGCACACGCGACTCTCTCGTCCTTGACACTTAGCGGAGCAGGACAGAGGGCGGGGTATGGCTGCAATTTATGTGGGCAACCACCAATGGGAATGTGAAGTTGTGCATGTCAATCAAAACGAACGTGTCCTTTGATGAGACATGAAATGAATCTTAAGAAAAATCACAGACGAGATAGAAGGGTTGATCGAATCAAGTATTCACTGCGTGTACTCAGAGACAGCCGAGTGGTTTGGCTGTCACAAGGAGTCGAAGCCAAGTTGTCCTTTATGGAGCTCCAACGGGGACGTGGTGGGATTTCACGTATTCCATCACCTTGTGCAGCCATGATGAGTGTGAAGACTGCACTGAAGACAGGAGAGAGAATTCCGGTTTGGGGACGGTCGGACATCGAAGGAAAGATATATAAAGTTAAATGTTATAGTCCTCTAGGTATGACGGCGACCTGGTCATTGGAAATGATGTGGCAGTATTGAGTTAAATGACATTGACTGGCATTACGTCTATTGTATTGGATTTGTCCCCTTGCACACCAGGATGCTGAGTGTGGTGAGTCGATTGAAATGCGCTGAATAAATAGAGAATTTTTATTGGCATCGCGTTGAAATTTTGCAGTTGCTTGGATCACAATTCTAGGATCATTCTGAGACAACATTTATGCCGCTTACAGCTTCAATTTATTTCATGTTCGTCGGTTGCAAGTCGCTTTATTACGAATTGCCTTCCTTCATTTTGTGGAAACACAGTCAGTGGTCTTTATTTCTTTGTCCGCCGTTTATATTTTCTGTCATACGAATCGTTATTTTATCCAGTGTTGAATTGACTTTGTCGCCTCTTGCATTCTGTCGCTTGCTGCCCTTTACTTAGCTATTCAGCTGTTCGCTTGCGCTCTCTGTCACTCCTTCGTTTGTCCGCCTAACTGCTGCTAGATAGAATGTGACTCGCACGCTTAATTTTGTCATAGCTTGTGGGCCCAATATTCGTAGAAATGTTGCTTGCCTATTCTTTCATTTTTTTTCACTTCCTCCTTGCTTCTCTGTTTGTTGCATCATTCGTAGCTGGTTCTCTGTCAAACTAAAGTTTGTAACTTGTCGCAATGGCATGTGTATCCTTGTCGCTCGCATGTACATCACTTGTGTCTATTTTACTTGTATCTTTATGGCGTACTTGTTTGTCGCTTGTATCAATGCCAAGTGTATTGTTGTTGCTTGTATGTATGTCGCTTGTATTTTCTTCATTTGTCACTTATTGCTTTCATTATTATGACGTGTAGCTTTGTCGCTTGTGTCTATGTTGCATGTATATGTATTGTCGCTTATATCTTTTTCGCTTTTATATATGCTGGGTGTATTGTTGTCATTCTTATGTCACTTGTGTCTATTTCACTTGTATCTTCACTGCTAGCATCTGAGTCACTTGGAGCTTTGTCGTTTGTATCTATGTCGCGTTTATATATGCAGTTGTGTATATGTCGAGTGTATTTTTGTTGCTTGCGTCTATGTCACTTGTATCTTTATTGCTTCCATCTTTGTCGCCTGTAGCTTTGTTGCTTATATCTATGCCGCTTATAACTTTGTCGCTTGTATATATGTCAAGTGTGTTTTTGTCGCTGGCATCTGTGTCACTTGTATCTTTATTGCTTCTATGTTTGTCGCTTGTAGCTTTGTTGCTTGTATCTATGCCGCGAGTATCTTTGTCGCTTGTGCTTGTTTTTTCAAAAGCCTTTAATGTTCTTTTGCTTCAATTTTCAGTGCACTGTCAATTTATCGCTTGCTCTTCTATTGGTTGTAGCTCTATTACGTCCTACATCGACTGTCGCTTGTTTCTCTGCTGATCTATTTCTCATTTCTTTTTAACTTTGTCGCATGTTTGACTGTCAATTGCTGCATTTCTGATAGTCGCTGTGTTGTTTTTTTCCTCATGCAATATATCGCTCTGTGGCCATTGTGGAGTAATGGGTAGAGTGCGACGCTCACACGCAGAAGGATCTAGGTCCGATTCCCGGCTGAACACCTAGAATTTTTCACGGCACCACCACTTTCGAGCTACTGACAACACTCAGAGAATAATTACTGTCTTAGAAAGCTTCTCAAATTTCGCCGTTCGGAGTCGGCGAAAAGCTGTAGGTTCCTTCTACTCGTGAGAGAACAGTAGCGCCCACAACACGAGTAGTTGATGAGCAAGCTAGGCCCTTGTCCCCCTGTAGACTGTCGCGCCAACAATTATCATTACAATATATCGCTCGCTGTTTGTAAATCTTTTAGACGTCACATTGACAATTGTAACCTGAATCGCAGGCTTTTCCATCGCTCGTCACTTTGTTGTTTAGTTGCCCGCTAAATTGAAATATTGCATGCAATTCTGTTCCGCGCTTGGCTATTGCTCACATTCACCCTGACTGGCAATTTAATTTTATTTTCCTTTTCCTCCTTCCTTGTTGCTGTTCTATTGCACTCTACTCCCACGTTTCTTTCCACTTTATCAATACATTGTCGGCTTGTACCTTGTATCTGTGTCGCCTGCCTGTATGCTGCTAAAACCTTCGCTGTTCTGCCGCCTGTAACTTAATGAATTATTGTTTGTGTTTTTCGCTTATTACTCTATTATTCGCTTTCCCACTGTATCACATGTTGCTCAGTCGGTTCTAGACACTGGTCCGCGACTCTGGCGCTTCTCATTCCTTCGGTCGAACAGCGTGTCGTTTGTCGGTCGCCACCTTTGACCTTCTTTCCAAATGACATCAATAAAACATTCATCGACGTGCTCTCTCAAAAAACAAATTCACAATTTGATGAATGTTCTATTTCCACAATTTCTGCTTACTTACAGAAAGCGCCGACACCCACTCACCAGCCGCGTTTAGAAAATTTAACTTCCATCAAATATATTCCTTTGCCAATCCACTTATCTGCCAGCAGCGCATGTTGTCAATTGAATTCTTCGAATCCCTCCGCCCCGCGTGCACCACACAGACACAAATCCCATTCTATCAACAAATTATGAGCCTGAAAGCTCCAAAGGAAACAAAATTCTTTCGAATCAACAACTGAAATAATCCTTTCAAAAGGAAATATTGATGAAACGCAGACCCCGAAAAAAAAGGTTTCGCTTTTAGCGTCTCGTTCGTGGAAGAGTAGGCCGCCGAGAAAGGGGATATGATCAAACGGTGTTCCAAAGAAATCCTCTTAACCACTCTAAAACACAAGCAAAATGTCATAAGCCTCGGCAGACCCGAAAGTAAGGCGCACGGGCACCCGCTGAAAGCCATCTCTAAATGAAGAGGAGCTCCCACATTATTCACATCCATCAAGCGGGTACGAAGACACAGCACAAAAACTGTAAGGAAAAAGGATTTCGTCAAAAGCTGCCGCTGCCTTCAGGTGACTCCTACAGCGAAAACCAACCCACACATCCACTCCGCAATCGCACTCTTGGTTGACATCAAAAGCAAAATATGCACACGGTACGTGGCATGCAAGCGCTTCTGACATAAAAAAATAGTGTGGAGTGGCAGCAGGGGAAAGGAGTGTCCTGACTAAGCATGAAATGGCAATTCGAACAATTCCCACCGTTTTAGCGGAAGGAAATTGAATATGACAAGGATACTGCTACCTGTCAGTCAGGAAGCGCGCGAGTTACTCTGGGAACTTCGTGTACTTATTGTGACCCGATTCCCCCGTCTCTCACCGCCGTGTTCGACGACGACGATGTTATTATCATTAAGCCGAGGAAGTGAAGTGCTCCGGACGCGGGACACGGAGCAACGCTAGGAAATCGAGAAGCCAGTCAGGAAGCAGAGCTTCACAATAATGTTTGGCGCACGAATGGGTGATGCAACCATATTTAATTTCTCATAAAACCCACTAAGGCGATTGAAGAGTTTCACGATGACGGAGACGTGCGGCTGTATTGCTCGAAGGATTTCAGGAATTTAAGTGAACTGATGCGGTACCTTAATTAGTGAATGTCCTTTGGGGATAGTATGGCTTGATACCAATTACTGGTGGGGACTAACTAGATCGGGGATTACTCTGCGAGCGAAGGAATGACACAGAGCAGGAATCATGTCTGCGTTCTAGCTAGTCTGAGTAGTTGGGGATCTAGTCTAAAAAGTTGTGCAATGGAAACGGACTAAGGCGAAAGGAGGACTGCTTGCAATTTGATTTGTGGAAGAGTTGTCTTGGGTTTTCATTATTGACAGAGACGAAAATGTGGAGAAATGACAATGGAGCTTCAACGCTACAAATATGGTGATGCAATCACAGCGCAGGGGGACATCAGTTTTGAAGTCTTATGTTTACTGACTGCCGAGTGGATGATTGAAAAGAGATATTTGACACTTGGAAACAAAGGTAATTGGATGGATGCTCCAGAGAAGCATCATAGTCCTCCGCATATTGATTTGTTCACACGTGCAATAGTTCTAAAATGTGCACGCTTGACAGACTCGATTTTAGAAGAAAAAAAAAAATAAATCAACACCGTTACAAGTCCGGATTGCGGGAAGTTCTGAAGGCATTTCCTGTTTTGAGGATACACACATTTATCTGCAAGGCATCCCAAAGGTAAGGATTTTCATGCTCTTATGACTTAAAACACACTACACATTACTCTTGAATACTATAGGATGAAAGAGCAAAGAAAATGTGAGCATTACGCTTGGAGGGTTTCGTTCGAGTAGACAGATCTTTTATTCTTGACTTAACTGAGTTTGGAGTGTTAGGTGTAGACTGACTACGTTCTATTTGATTGTTCTTCCTGCTTTTCAGAAAATGTTCACAGCAAAAGCGACGATTGACTCTAAAGTACATAATCCAAGCAAAATGAGCAACACAAGGTGGGCACAGAAGGCGGTAATCAAAGCAGCGTCTAAAATGACTCTTCAAAATGGATACTAAATTCGAAGAATTTAAAAAGAGGAATTCAATTCGTAAAGACGTTGATATCGAAAAGAATGTAAAGTTCTTTCTTTTTCAATGTTTACATTAAAAGTGGCGCCCAAAGAAAGTTCGCACTTTAAGTGGAACTCAATGAAAATTTATGTCAACCAAGCGCGGAAGCCACTGAAAAGTCTATTGGTCACCATTATAAACGGCCTTATAATAAGAGGCTACATCAATAAATAAATAGTAGAAATCAAAAATTAGAAAAACTGGCGCCCGAGAGAAGTTTAAATGTTAAGCCGATCGAAGAGTTACATAAGGAGGGCACATCAAATGCACAATCAGAGAGGTCTTGAAACTAGGATTGATCCCCGAAGCTCAGACTACTTGTTTAGCAAAAAGTTCTAAGATGAGCTCCAAGAGGAGGGAATTGAAAGCTCAAAGCAAGTCTATAAACAATAAAAGTGGCATCGAACAAAATGTGATCAGAGCTTGTGCCGAAGGGGATAACAAATGTTATAAGAAATATTGACAGGATTCACATATAAGAATAGCGTTTTAAAATTTGGTCTCACTAAGAAGCCTCATCAAAACCTCATGCAACCAAGGAAGTGTAAGGTCAGGGGAAGCGCTCAGAGATGGAAAGATGTATGACCCCTACATGGATATGAGCGACTTAAGAGGCTGCACTGAGCACCATCCAACAAGGTTTGTACACCAAAGGTATTCAAGCATTCAGTCATGTAAACGGAAAATGAAGTCTTTAAGCGTAAATATACGCAAAACGTGGTTTACAGCTACAGCAACCAATGGGGCGATGTTGTACCACGGAATTCTGGTATTGCAATAAGTACTCAACTAACATATGAACAATAGGGGCACCCATTGAAAAACTAATCGGAGAGGAAAGGGCTACGTCCACCAAGTTGTCAAGCCCATAATCCAACAGATCATGTCGACATTGGCGCCCAACGAAAAATGAAGTAATGCGAGAGAGACAAACCGCTGATGAAGATGCATATTAATTTGAAAAACAAAAACGGCGTCCATTGGAAGGCTGGTAAGAGAGGGAGCATGTTATCGAAGAGATCATGTCAAAATTGGCGCCCAACGAAAGGCAAAGTTATACAGAAACCAATGGGGCGACGTTGTTCCACCGAATTCTGGTATTGAAATAACCACTTAACTAACATATGAACAAAGGAAGCATCCAATGAAAACCCGATAGGAGAGGGGAAGGCTGTGTCCCACAATTTGTCGAGCCCATTATCCAACAGATCATGACGAAATTGACGCCCAACGAAAGGCAAAGTTATGGAAGAGAGACAAAACCCTGTTGAAGACGCATATTAATTTGAAAAACAAAAGAGGTATCCATTAAAAGACTGATACAAGAAAGGGGGCTGAGTCCTAAAAGGTATCGAGCACATAATCGAAGAGATCATGTCGAAATCGGCGCCCAACGAAAGGCACAGTCATGAGAGATAGACAACAAGCGGGAGAAGATGCATTTTAGAAATCCCGCCCATGCTGTAGGGAGAGAGCTTTCAGCCATCGCAAATCAGTGCCTGACGTAAATACTTGAAATACTCACAAAAACCTGAGCAACCTGCTGCTTTAAGCAAGCAGCCTAGACCACATTTCAATTAACGCCACTCAATATCCCCAAAAAACGAATGTGCTTACGAATGACCACACCAGGACGATGATCAGCATAAAGTCTGATCAGACATTTCCCCCCTCAACCCCAGTCCATTCTCAATACAATCCACAACAGTTCACATGAATTTAAATCTCCTGTTATGCTCCCATGTACATTCTGGTCCATTTTCCAGATAAACGAACAAATGGGTTACGAACGTCCCCTACACCCGGCCCGAGGGAACGGAATGGTCAAGAGGGAGCAAAAAGAAAAAAAAAAACACAAACGTCCCTACCTCTGATAGAACTAATGGGTCACCATTATCCTTGTCCACAGTTCGTAACCACAGCACTCATGCACTGTAATCACGATCTGTGCACCCCTCTCTCGTCCGGTTGCGGCGTCGATAAGCACAATCCAAACCGTAATCCACTTCTTCCACCTCCCTGCACACACTTCAGACACTTCGGCATAACTTTTCCACTAAACTTCATAAGCATGTGCGATGATTGCGCCCGGGAGGTGTGTGGGTGAGTATGTGGCAGTGACTCTCCAACTGGCATTTTGTGGTCAAATCTGACAGATTATTGTGACAATGACAAACTTTGCCCGCATGCTGTACACGACCACAGCACGCCCCTGAAATGCTTCACTGCTTCGGCTCTCTCCTCAATCACCCATCCACCACCAGAGGGACCAACATTACGTCATTCATCGAAATGAACCCGCGAAAGCAATTCACTCAGTCCGCAAAAAGTGAACAACACCCGGGGAGTGGGAAACTTTTCAATTTACGAATAAATCCTTGACGTCCTTTGGGGATAGTTTCCAAGTGGGGTCAGGTGGGGCCAGCGGCAGGACGACAGGAAAGGAATAAAAATCTTAACCCAGGCAATTACCATGCAAAAACTCTTCGTTGTCGTTGTACTCTCCTTTGAAATCCTTTCCGCCCTCCTTGCCGCTGCCACCCAATGTGACTATGTGTAGCAGCACCATGACTTATCACTCCTTTAAGTGGGGTTGTGCAATCCCAGGAATTTCCTATCCCCAATAGCACAATCACTCTTAATAGTCAGTGGGGACCATGGCAACGAGGGCCGTCATCCTTCGAACGACCTTCGCCAGCCGAAGGGAGAGAGGGTAGGTGTATTTTTCATTTGAGATACTTAAAGAATCGTTGCTCTCCTTCTGTTGTTGGTTGCTTCGCTGTTTTTTTTCCAGTTTACAACAAAAGCGAAAGGCTTTCGTTTTCCACTGCGCGCTCGTTTTTAACCTCAAAGGGAGGTCATAATTTTTTTTTCCTTTCCGCCCCACCCTCTGCCTCACCGAAAGGCAGGTTCACGTTGCTTTAGGGTTTACAAAAACATCTGTTTTCGCTTTGACGGAAGAATGTATCGGATAATTTTTGTCGGGTCTGTTGGCGCAGAAATGTTGTGCTGTCGCTTCTTAGTCGCCCTAACAACTTGCTCTCCACCAAGGAAACATGGAAACGAGGAAGGGGTTAGTATGGGGAGGGGGGGGGAGGAATTTAATTTCGTGGTTTGTGAAGAGAGGTCAAGGTGGGATGTGGCCCTAAGTGAGATGGTGATGCCAACTTTGAATCAAAGACTTGCAGCCTAAGCTCGCTCTTGAATATGCCGAGCCGTGTGAGCCCAAAACGTAGTCGCAATCATTCATTCCTTTCAGGTTTGAAAACACAAGTCAAATTTACAAATGCATTATGACTTGAAAACGAATCTTGTGCATCAAAATAAATACCGCAGAATGTGTCCGTCTTGAGCCGTGGGTGCTCCATAGGTTTCCAAATGCGATTGGATTGGAAAAAGCACACTATGATGAAAGTATAACATGTGTATAAGCCTAGCACAAGAAGAAAAGATCAGTTTCGACCCCCTTTTCAAGAATTTTCCCGCGATACGAGCATCGCTAGGAATGCACATTAGTTCGCCCTCAAGCAGTCCTGCGGAAGATTCAAACCCGCACCACACGTGGACTGTTCCTTCCAGCTTAACTTTCTCCCCTTATTACAATCCACCTGCATTTAATTTGGAGCGGTGCTCTCTGTCTCTCCCTTTCATTACCTACACCTTCGGCAGATTTTAAGACCCTATTTTAGCCACTTTATCCGCTTTTTTTTTCAAAATAAACATCCTGAGACCTATCACGTCCCACATTGATCAATTCAACACTACCTCGACTTCGAAGAGCTTAATGGTCTTACCGGACGTGAACTGACAAGTAATGGATCCACGTGAAGCTTACAGAGGGCCATGTTACAATTCAGATATCACTCTTCTGCAATGTGAGTCAACATTGACGACCGAAAGAATAACAAGTGCATGAGTTCCTTGTTGGGCGCCAATTAAAAAAAAATAGTACTTTTGGCCAGTATTGCAACAGAAAATGAATGTGTTCCCTGAATGGGTTACAAGTCATCATGGACCCCCCTCTCCATGCCTTAATAATCTTCAAATTGACAGCTTAAGGCGTTTAATTTTCTTATGTGAAATAACAACACGACTGTGCAAAGTTCGTGGAGTATATGTGAGATTCCAGGATTGCAGAAAAAATTAGAACACTTCAGTAAAATGTTGCACCTTCAAACTGTAATCCTAAAAAGCTTCCTCTTGGGCCTTTGGATGACTCTGAGCCTTGACAGCAATTAGAGAAAGTTAAACCTCTGAAAAGTATGACCAAGAATCTTGTCAACAAATCCCTACAGTTTGCATCTACACCCCAAAAAAGAGCAACGGGTACTAAAATTTTTAGAAAACACTCCATAGACCCCGGTATTCATAGAGTACAAAAAAAGGGCGTCAGTTAGTCTACAGCTAGGTCTCGGCTAACTATGGGCTATTTTTTAATTTATTGCTACTAGATCTTTCAATATAGATGTGTATTCCACTTCTTACTCCTCAAACATACAATGTAGTCCAAGCATATGTAAGTTGCTCAGTGAAACCAACAACAACAACCGCCGACTAGTGATCCAAGTTCTGCTCTACGATTCATCAAAATTCACCTAAGAAAGGCGATTCATCTAAATCACAATGTGAAAAGACCCAACCACCCAAAATAAGAAGAATTTCTAAGGGCTCCTGTTGGGCGCCACTTTAAAAGATTTTCAAGTAGACATCCCCATCAATTCCAGACCTCGTAAAAACGACATATTCAATCCGCCCAAGTCAAGGCCCTTTCAAGATCCTCAAGAACACCCCTCAAACTGAGCCCTAGAAGACTCAACCCCTCAAACTTCAACAGCAACGGCAATAAACTGTGGAAAATATTAGCCAGCAACAATGCAAACAAAATAGTTTCACAAGTAGGTCATGCACACGGCCAATTGACTCCAGGTAAGGGGCGCAAAGCCTATTTCCCGCCGTCATTGCCGCAACCAAACCACAGAAAACCCCAAAACGGCAAAACGACAAAAGACCGAAGTAAAAAATCAGATTTCTTTTAATTGAATAAAAAAGTAGAAAAACACGCAGCCCACCGCGTCGCGCCTCTTTGCCGAGTGAGCACAATCCTACTAGACTAAATTAATTTTTGAATTTTAATTTCCGTCGTTTGCTTGCGCCCGTCACCCGCTGTGCCAAGAGCACAAAATTTACACAAACAAAAAAAAAAACACTAATGAATAAATCTTCAAAAGAAACGAACGCCAAAAATGGCAAACAACAGCAACAACGGACTCATTGTTCCCAGTTCGCGTAACAATTCATATTGCAAAATTCCACTGAGATTTTAGCCCCGACCTAGGCCGCCGCTACCACGCTAAGCACGAGCTCCTTCGTCCGCCCCATGCGCCGACCAAGGAGAGGCCTTCACGGCAACGACAAAAGACTGCAAACGTTGGTCGCCTTTTTTGAGCGCTCTCGTTGGGCACTCACAACAAAACGACTGAACGGCGAAAAAAGAAAAAAAAAACAAGAAATGGTTGAAGAGAATTTAAAGGATCTATTAACCCTTTGCTGCGGGGACCTGACGTTCCTTGAGAACTTCCCCTAGACCAATCTATGCTGGCAAACAACCCGCAGCCTGCGACGCACAGTCACACAGCGAACGAAGCAGTGGCAGGAGGGTTTCCATCGGTTGCGAGTAATTTTGCAAACCGCCTACCATCATTCATTTTGGTAAATCATAGGAGTCCTTCGGCCTCCACCATCCCCTCAATCAAAGGGATGATTTAATTGCTCCCGCTGTGTGCCGCTGCGCCCAGCAATGCCTGATGAAACACAGAACAGAAGTGACGATGATAAGGCCGCCGAAGGGTTGGAGGCGCGCGGACTTAGTCGGGAGCCTGGCGAACGCCTATGAGCCTGTGTGTGCGCGCAGATGGAGGCAAATTAAGGGAACAACAGCAACAAATGTAAGAGCAACAACGAAAGCAATGAATAAACATGAAGTTCAAACTGATGAAAATGAAAAAGCAATTTGTTCCTCTGTTTGAAAGTTGAGATGAACAATTTTTCTTTTTCTCATTCCTACACCCTTTTCCTTGGAGGGGTGTGGGCTAAAGCGGACCCCCACCCCCTCTCATCCGAGGATGTTTGGCTTAGATGATGACGACGGCAACTGGAAAATTGTGTGCGTTTTTTTTTTCTTCCCCTGCTGCCTTGAGTCCTTGCAAAATTACTGAATCACGACTGTGATTGCTTTCGGGGTAGGCAGGCAGCAGCATCAGAGGCAGTGTAGGCGGCGAGGCTGCCTTGGAAGACGGAACTGATTGCTGGAGTTTTAATGCCTTTTGTTGGAGTTTTCTCAGATTTAATCGGTGAATTATGACGACGACAAATTGTTGACTAATTCGACGTCAAAGTTGTGACGTTACAGAAATTTTGTTTGCGGATGCTTGCTGTGACGTGAGGCGACGGAGTTGTGTTGTGTTTTTAAACAACATCGAGTTGAGCTGAGCAGACGCGTTGTGTACGAATCGAAACAGCTGGGAATTTGGAATCTTTTTGATTTAATTTTCGGTGCTGTTAGGATATGACTTCGCTGAAAAAAGAAGGCTTGAGTGTGCAAGACCATGCAGACCTTCAGCAGACGCCTTGCAGAGGCTCAATCTTGCAGTGACAGTGGCACGAAATTCTCAAAATTCAATTTCTTCTACTTTTTGTCGAAAATTGTATGGCGCTGCAATCCAAAGGAACCAATGCAGAGTTTCTGCACTTCTGGGTAAAGGGAAACTGAAGTAAATTGCCTACATAGACATAGAGACACAACTCCCACGAAAAATGTGCTCAACCATTAGATATTATCAGGAAAAGCACTCCGAAGCGTATTGGAGGACTGACTGGCCCTTGATTGACGTAGTTAGAAAATTTAATTCTTGTTGTAGAAAATGGTTCTCTTGGCCGAAGACTTTGATCAATTCATGTGATATTGAACGGGAAATGTGGCTGCAGAAGTGACAACCGCTACTATAATAAGCCAAAGACCAAATGGTTATCCACTTCAAAGACCCATGCTACTCAATCTGATCTGACGCTGCCTTCCGCCAAAGACCGAGGAAAGGAAGCCCAAACTTTGCAGACGTGCAAGGATATAGGCAGACAGAACGAACTACCCGGAATATCAAATTGAAACAAAATCTCTAGAGGAAGTCAACTTTTAATCTCAAACCTCCCACATTGATGATTCTTGCCAAAACCTTCCAAATTGCGGAGGTGCAATGAAATTCGCCGTGGCGTAGTGGGTAGAGTGCGACGCTCACACGCCGAAGGGTCTAGGTTCGATTCCCGGCTAAACACCTCGAATTTTTAACGGCACCAACAGTAACGCACACAACACGAGTAGTTGATGAGCAAGCTAGGCCCTGGTCCCCCTTTGGACTGTAGCGCCAACAATTATTATTATAGTGAAATTCAATAGACGCTGACGAAATCGCATGGCGTGTTACAAGACCCACACTTGGTTTTGAACAGATGCCCTGTGTTCAAGAATCAGTCCCTAAGCTCAAACTTTACAGACTATATTCTTGGAAGGAGGACTTCCAGTGTGTCTCTTTTTTCAATACAGTCTCAAGGACACCTGTTGGCGTCAAGACTGTTGGCTGTGCAAAACAGCACGTGCCGCTAAAATGGATATTCACGCAAGAAAACCGAAGAAATAAAATATAAATCATTTCCATATCAACCTTGAAAAACATGTAAATCGTAAGCACTTCGTCCGGTTCTTCCATTGGTTTGCGCACACAGGGTTTCGTTTGTCTACCCACTGGCCTAACTTGTCGCACAACATACAAATCACAAAAGAAGATGAATACGGCAGCAGGCCTATTCCACCCAACAACTAGAAATCGTAATGGATACTTTCTTCTTCCTCTTCTTCTTTTTCTTCTATTTCTTCTTCTTTGTCTTCTTCTTCTTACTCTTCTCCTTCTTCTTCTTTTTCGTCTGCGTGTTCTTCTTCTTCTTTTTCTTCTTCTACTACTTCTTCTTCTTCATCTTATTCCTTTTCTTCTTCTTCTTCTTTCTTTTCACCTTCTTCACCTTCTTCTTTTTCTTCCTCTCTTTTGTCTTCTTCTTTTTCTTTTTCTTCGTCTTCTTCTTCTTTTTTTTCTCCTTCTCCTTCTTTTTCTTCCTCTTTTTTGTCTTTTTCTTCTTCTTCTTCCTCTTCTTCTTATTCTTTTGGTTCTTGTTCTTCTTTTTTTTCTTTTCTTCTACTACTTCTTCTTATTCTCCTTTTTCTTCTTCATCATCATCTTCTTCTTCTTCATCATCATCTTCTTCTTCTTCTTCGTCTTCTTCGTCTTCTTCTTCTTCGTTTTCTTCCTCTTCTTCCGCCGCTACAGAACAGGGTGGGCCTCAACCAACATTCTTCTCAAGCCAACACGACCTTTCACCAGCTACCTCAAGTTGCGCACCCCAAACTGGATGAGATCCTTCCGGACTTGCATGCGCCACCCTAGCCTAGGCCGACCTCTATTGCGTTGTCCCACTGGCTCAGATTCTAGAAATGGAAACCTGCAAAGTAAAAAATCTCCAAATTCCGAACATTCATCTCTCCATGCTCTCCTAAACCTGCTCCGAGTCACTGCAGAAATTTTTTGTGTTCTGTCCTCCTGTCGCGTACACTTATATTCTAAGCACTTCTCCAGCAAACAAACAGACCCTTTCCACTCACTGCAACCACCCACCAAACACACGAATTCCGCATCCCAGCCGCAATTAGCATTCGCCAAGCCAAGCAATAAAATCAATTTCTTTGCAATTAATATTCAAGCAAATGTTCGAGCATTAGTCGCACTACGGGCGTGTTTCTGTCGATGTGCAACTACGCCCGCGAACGCGGTCGTATTTCAACAGTAATTCAATTCCCGATATCCTCATGAATACGCGGCATTTGCACTTGTCTGCGGCATGTGCCGTGGATGGGGCACATGGGCGGCCGAGTGGTTGGGCGATATGAGTGTGCTCCCATATCGCGTTACATAATCACGTTCGAATAATTATCGCAGCCTTCCTCCACAGCACACCGCCAGCCAGGAAAGGGGTTAATTAAGATCCATAGATGCGCGAGAATTCGTCTGGCACACACGCCACACACGCCTCGGCATTGTGTCCAAACGAGTGAGGCTCATTAGAGCCGCTTAATGGATTGATGGATGGGATTAGCGGGCGCGCGCGGCGCTGTGGAAAGTGCCAACCGATATCGCACTCATCGTCAATTCATCACTTTGCTCTTTAGTGTGCCGCGGCAAGGACGCAAAGCGAAAAAGTTACCCGGAGCGCGCGATACGCCGAAGGAAGCAAAGAAAAAACATCAAAATTCTTCTACAGCCCGTATCCGGTGGCTTTGACTGCAAAGGACACGAGTGGCAGCTGTGCAGGCAGAAGGACGTGGCGAGAGATGGTGTTACGTAGTCACTTTGACTTTATTAGATCATAAATTGCTTTCGCCAGACATATGTGAGTGGATGACTGTTAGACGCCTGAGTCTCCTTCTTGCTCTGGTCTCGTTCCCTAGCAGTTGGATTACACAACGAGATTCATGGCACGTCGCCCTTGGTGTCTAAGCGAATGGAGAAGTGGGGGGAAAACTTGGTCCACCTCCTTTCCGGGCGCAGTTGAAAAACAAAAGAAAATGATTTATGTCGTCAAGGATCCGTTGGTACACCACCAATGGGGCTCAGTGGAGTTGGTCGGTGAGTGGATACTCGCACTAACCACTATATCGTGCAGAGCTGAACAAAATACGAGAATAAACTGTTTGCACAAGGTACACTTGAAAATGTAATAAAACGCGGCACAAATTCAAACGCTGCTGCACAACAGCGAACCGTCGGATCGGCAGCGGCGGCGGCGAGGGAGACATCCTCCACCAAACTCATCGAGAACAATTGTCCACGTCTGAAGGGGTCTGCAAATGCGAAGAGTGCGGAGTGTGAGAAATGGTCAAATGAAAGGAGGAAATAATCGTTCGTAACAATTTGTAATAAGTGGACAAAACGCTCTTCATTCAGTACTCGATATCCCAGCAAAGGACCTTACTTTTCCCAGCCTCTCCTCCGCTCCTCCCCGTGCCCTCCTTCTCTACGATGTCGACGTCGATACTGATGTCGATGTCGATGACGATGACGATGAGGATGAGGATGATGATGATGATGACGGTAGTTGAGAGAAGTATTTTTTATGGGACTGCAGAGAGGATATGTCGGTCATGTCGGGCGGGCGATGATAGTATTTCTCTCAAGAAATGGGTACGTGAAGAGTAAAGTTTCTGCGAGATGTGCCCATGGTCAGCGTGGGGATTACTACTCCATTTGAGAAGAAGCACGGGCTATGCGATGCATGTTTAGGAAGAGGACTGTCTCGATGAGTTGAATCTCTCAAGGGGGCTTTTTGTTAGAAATCGATGATGTCTCGTGATATTGGCAAGGGAGCCAGGAATCTACAAGTTGTTGTGAATGTATAGGACTAGAGATGAATAGTTTATACTAAGTGCATGCCTGTATCGCTAGAGGCATATGTCTGCACTAAAAAGTGATGTAGGCTTCGAAACAGGCGTCCGACAAAAGGCTACGAGCCTTAAGAAGAGCTTAAGGAGATATGCTCCGGAATCCATACTTTGAAAAAAAAAATGGATCACAACTATATTTTGTGGCTAAATACAGTTGTGATCCATTTTAGATCACTTTGTGTGTCTTCAGTTTGGAAATCTTACCAATATCGATATTTTTTCAAGACAATGGTTTCAAAATAATGGCTAGTAAAAAAATATGCAGGAATTGGCGAGGACCTGATTTAAGAAGAAATGCAACCAAAATTTTAGTAATGGACGAATTTAAACAACTTTCTAGTTTTTCAGAATAATCATTCTCCAACTGATGGATTTTGTAAAAATTCGAGTACGTGTCGCTGGCGCCCAACGAAGTACCATAGCAATCAGCTACTTTTGCACAATGATTTCAGGAATAAAAGCAAAAGAAAAATGATCAATTCCGTGGATCACTTGTATGAATCCATTTACTAGTGCTAGGACTAGTGTTCAGACAACTATAAAGGATTGTGATGAAAGGTTCGCACAGAAGTTATCAAACTTTACAACTCTGACCGGCAGCTTTCTAAAAATGAAGGCCTATCAATGATGTTGACAAATTCTGCACCACCTCTCAACTGGCGCCCAACACTAGACGAACAGCCACAAATGAACAAATAAAACCTGCGTGTCAAAACCGTTTATTTTAAAAACAAAACCGGTCCCAAAATAGTGATGTTGAGAATTTTAACGAAAGAAAGTGTCAAGAACTGGGTAGAGGAGAGAGGTGCGATAACTTACTCAAACATCATTCCCTTTCTGTCGATAAAGTGTCAGCACTCAAGGGTGGCTAACTTTATAGCAAAACTCCCTGTAACTCGTATGTTGGATTTGCTCTTAAACTGCAGGCCCCTCCGCAACTAAAGCGCTTATATTGACGAAGCGAATTACAGCGTCGTTTTACAGGTGGTTCATAGGTTCCAGAAAAAATTGCTAAAAGAAGTTTCTGGCTCATTTTTCAATACAAATTCTCGGCCTTTACAACTTATAAGAAAATTATATGGCACACAAAACAGACAGATAGAGAGTATTTCCAGTTATATGGTGAATTAGTGTCTGACTGAGCGCCACGGAAGGATGGATTGGAAGCCAACGTTTTGCCATTACCATGCAAGCAGGCAAAGAATTGTACAGAATTTATATATTCTGACAAGGACGTGTCTAATCAAATATTTAAAAAAAAAAAGTTTAACGGTACATGGCGCGGTACAGTCTGTTTACTGTTCTAAACTTAAATTGCTCTAAGTCGTTCTCTAACAACCGGACAACTTCTGGAAAAGGAAGCTCTGAGAACGATGCTGGAGACCATGTGGGTTATTTGTGAGTTTACTAAATTAAGTATTTTCGGATCAAACAAATCGATTATTCTTCGAATTGAATTTTTTTTTCTTCTATTCCAATAACATACAAGAATACGATTATGTTTTCATTTGATGTTTAGTTAACAGTACGTAGCACGTATATGAACCTGCAAATTGGCGCCCAACAAGGAACTCTCTTTAGGGAATAAAATAATGTTTCCTATGAAGAAGACCATCGACCATAGAGAAGTTAACAGAAAGTATGTGTTGCTCTACTTTCAATTTTCTGTCTTTACAGAAAAGCAAGTAGACAGTCTCTGCAAGTTTTTACCCGTCAGACAAGTAAAACACCATACTTTGGTAGAACTTCCATTAGATAGGTGAACTAATGGAATGGAACATTTTTCTTTACTTGGCGCCCGACGGACGACAGTCATTTTAAACAATTCTTCTACAATTAAAACCTTGTTGTGGACATATTCTGGAAGAATTTAATAAGCTTCCAAAAGTAAAAGACAATTTCAGAGACGTGGAACAAAGATTTTCTCCAATAGTCAAGACATCCCACAACAAACAATCAAACATATGCGTTACTTTCATTCCGCCTTTAACTAAACCAAATAAAATCAGGCGTATACTCCAAATGAACTCTTTTGACCCGCCCCAGATTTCCCTCGTTTCAAAACCGCCAGCCCGCAAGACGTTCGAAATGTACACAACATGTCAGAGTTTACACCCACTTTCTGCTTCCTGCCAGCGCTTTGCTTCCGACAAAGGCTGCATCGTCTCCCACAACCATTTCCCGTTCATTCATGACTTTTGTTCCTAAATCTTGTAAGTCACACTGTACGACCGACTCGGTGCTGTTCAAATACTTCCAATTTGCGCACATAACGTCTCAACAACGACGTCGACGGAGGGTGCCGAGCTGCCGTGCAAGAGCCGGTAATATTTTCACTTCACTTCCCTGGATTTGGCGTGTTATCCAATTTCTTTCGCACACTTTGCTCCGAATGCACATCTCGTGTGTGCAACTCAACTCGAAGAGCGGAGCGTCCTTCTGCCACATGTTCACTGCACTCGACGACTACACAACGATGACGAGATCAAGTTATTTCACATGTGTGCAGCTTCTGTGTATGCCCTCATTTTTTCCATCCTTGCAACGTGCAACTTTCCACCCACTGCCCTCTCCTCAACGCTCACCGGTGATCATTGAGCGGTGCAGGACGAATCGACGACGGAGTTTAGCTCTCAACGTCTTGTCTGCCGTGTGTGAATTTTGATGGGAACTCCCTCATGCGTTGTGTCTGTGAATGGAATGACATTGCACTGGTACACGCTGCATCGTTGTATCTCGTTTATTAAGGACGGGAAGAGGAAATTTCGTTTTCATCATCTTTCCTGTCCGGCTGCTCCCCGCCACCGGCGACGAGAGTGAATTTCATAACGAATATAGAAAGGAGCAAGCAAAAATAGAAAATGTCCTTAACGACTCCTAGAAGGGTGGCAATCAGAATCGAACGGGTGAACTGATGGGGTGAGTTACGTTGTTCTTGACTTCCATGTTGATGCTGTCTTCTTTTTGGTCCCATTTTCCCTTGCAAAGGCCTCGGCGAATGTGTTTTTTTTTTTTTCTTTTGAGTTTTCCCGTGTCGATCGAGGACTTTGAACAGAGAAAATTGATGGGGTGCAGTGGTGGACTTGGGAGACCCCATTTAGGCAGGGCGTAATTAATTCAGCTCTTTCAAAAGGACAACGATGAAGACCGATTGACAAGCTAATGGATTTGAGTGCCAGAATTGAGGGCAGAGCTGGACGCTGAGAGCTGTGAATGTCTGCGCCGCGCCATGAATGTGCGGCTAGTCAGCCGGGATTAGGATCAATTAGTGGAACAAAAATATCCACTAGCCGTTGAGTGGCGATGTTAGATGGCGGATACGGGTTGTGCAGGATAATCCAGAAAAGAACACGGCGACAACAGTTGTCGTTTATGATGGCGCTGATGACGGGAGCGACGATGATGGACGTCACCGCACAGATGGGCATGATGGCCGAAATGGATGAATGTGCTTGTGGGCTAATGCATTTTGAGTTGAGCTCAGAAACTAGAACATCTAGGTCAACAGGAATTTTCAAAATCGAGCTGTTGATGTGAGACCGGCGCTTAATGGCTGCCAACTGAGCTTTCTGCCGACTTTGATGTGGACTGGAGTAGAGGCAATTTAATGCTTCTTGTCTCTTCCGTCAGTCAGAGGGACAGTCTTTGTCCTCCACGTGTGCTTCAACTGGACACTTGAGGTTGAAATAATCGAATTCTATGACAATGAAATCAATGGTTATCAGTGACCTGTGAAAATTCTTTGCTTCTGCCCTTCAAAATGCATTTCGCTTAACCCCAGCACTCCAGATATTCAATTGAGCATGCACTTTTGCATCAAAGTCAGTGCTCCTTAAGTTCGTTATGGGAGATATGCGGGTGGACACAGTCAACGATTTTTACATGTACGTTGGCTGACAGGCTGAGAGGCACACAATTCCTGCAGGATGTGGAGGGAAACTTCCTAGACATTTTATGATAACAAAATTTGACGTCACTTCACACACGAAAACTCCACATCGGTTTCAAGGAGCAATCATCACTGCTCGTCAGCAGTAGTGCGGTGACTCAACATAATGCCCAATCTCTCAGATGGCATTGAAGACATATCCTCCCCCTGTCATTAAAAACATGTGTTTCCCCTGCCGATTAAGGCATGTTCCCCATCTAACTGCCCCTTCCCTAACCACACCCCATTCACTTCACAATTTCTGAGCCTGAATGCAATCTTCTCGCTCTCTGTGAAAACTAGAATCTTACCATTTCTTTGATCCTTAGCTCGATTTATGAGGCCTCAACGATGAAGATAAACTCTCGCCGTCATCGCAACTTATGAAAGGTCGAGGAGAAATGGGTAAACCAAATAATAATAATAGTTGGCGCGGCAGTCCACAAGAGGACCAGGGCCTAGCTTGCTCATCAACTACTAGTGTTGTGCGCTCTACTGTTCTCTCACGAGTAGAAGGAACCTACAGTTTTTTGCCGACTCCGAACGGCGAACTGAGAAGCTTTCGTAGACAGTCGTTACTCTTTGAGTGTTGTCAGCAGCTCGAAGGAGGTGGTGCCATGAAAAATTCGAAAAATTGGTGTTGAGCTGGGAATCGAACCTAGAACCTTCAGCGTGTGAGCGTCGCACTCTACCCACTACGCCACGGCGGCCACCAGTTTGGGGTAAGCCAAAGCCGCAGTTTTAACCTAAGTTTTTAATTGCAGACGTGTCTACCCACGGTATGATTTGCATAGATCGCGACCGTTGCGAGCTCTATAAGTCAGGTGGCCTGTGCGGTTCTCCAGCTACCACGGCCGCTGACATTGAATTACTGTCAGAATGTCAGATCGGGGTTATAAATGGCGTTTTGGAATCAAATATGATTTTCTCAGTGACATTCTCTTGCTAATTCCAATGTTTGTCCTCCCTTACTCATACCCGGGCCGAAAACTGATGCATTTCACTTACCTGGAACGAAACAAAACACAATGGAGGTTAATAAAAAAAAAACTGTTGTTACTTAAAAGGGGATTATAGATTAGTGAAGCTTGTGAGGTTAGACGTTTCTGGATGCCCAATTTTTATGTAAATAAAATCCTGTTCCCCACAAATGCATACATTTAGTCGTGTTCAGCGGAACTTCGAGCTCTTTCTGATATTTCATGTGGAACAAAAATGCCATCACCACAAACGCGACTTAATTTAGGTCGATCAACTGATCTGAAAGGAACAAGGGATAAACGGACGTGGTAAAGCAGCACTGAGGCAAGAGTCTTCCCATTTCCTGACCGATATATAAGGTTGTCAAGAAGCTCCCTACCGCCCTTTTGTCTTTTGAATTTTCCGGCTATGTACCAAGAGTTACAGAGCTCGTATCTTTCAATGCTATACAGCATTTGAAAGGTTTTGACATAACCTACGACGCTTTGTATAATTAGTTTGGATATTGCGTTCCATAGTTATAGACGTGTAAGCATGGAGTTCACTAAAGCCGGAATTCGCGCTATTTTTAAGTTTTCCTTCGTTAAAGGCAAATCCGCTAGAGAAACCTTCCGTGAGGTTAATGGTGTTTTGGGGGATGATGCTCTATCACTTCGAACCGCAGAGGAATCGTTTCGACGATTCAGAGCAACTGAAAACAACACCATGGATAAGCCAGCCGGTGGAAGACCTGTGACGACGAATACCGATCGAATCATGGAAATCATTGAGTTAGACTGGCATGAGGCATCGCGGGACATCGCCCTATAGAAGGGAGTTAGTCACCACACCATTTTAAACCAACGGCTGAAGGCTAATTACAAAAAAAAAGCTTGATGTTTGGATGCCGCCTGATTTGACGCAAAAAAAACCGAATCAACGCCTGCAATATGCTGCTGAAACGGAACGAACTTGACCCAATTTGTGCAGCTGATGGTGACTGGCGACGAAAAATGGATCACATACGACAATATCGAACTAAAACGGTCCTGATTGAAGGCCGGTGAATCGTCCCAAACAGTGGCCAAGCCGGGATTGACGACCAGGAAGACTTCGCTGTGTGTTTAGTGGAAGGGAATCCTCCACTTTGACCTGCTCCAATATGGTCAGACGCTTAATTCTACCATCTACTGCGAACAACTGAACCGCTTGAAGCATACGATCGACCAGAATCGTCCAGAATTGGCCAACAGGAAATGTGTAGTGTTCCACTAGGACAACGCCAGATCACACAATTCGTTGAAAACTCGTCAGAAGCTACGGAAGCTCGGATGGGAGGTCTTATCGCATCCACCATATAGCCCGGATATAGCGTCAAGTGATTACCACCTGTTCCTGTCCATGGCGAACGCCTTTGGTGGTGTGAAGTTGAACTCAAAAGAGGCTTGTGAAAAGTGGCTGTCCGAGTTCTTCGCAAATAAGGAGGAAGTCGTCTACGAGGAGGGTATGAAGTTGCCTTCTAGATGGGAGCAGTTTATCAAGCAAAACGGCGCATATTTGAATTCATTCCGATCACTGTATCACTTTTTATGAAGCTTTATGCAGCTTTGAATGAAGAGCAAAAGAGTGGAAGCGAGAATTTGACAATTTTATATATACGAAATCGAGGAATGAAAGAAATGTCGTCAGCAGCAGACTAGCCTTTAAAGTGGATCAAGTTCTTCTTTTCTAACTCAAGTCATGTATCAAGAAAGGGTTTATTCAAACGACACGCAAACTTGCGTTTCGTTAATATGCACCAACGATAACCGTTTGTCATCTTCATTGAGTCCTCACCAAGGTAGATAATGAGTACCAGTTCTCTCACATTCTTATTATATTTTTCCATGACTAATATGCAAGTAAAGTGATGAAGAAAAGGACCTATTTTATAAAAAGCAACAAAAACTTTGTAAACACCATCGATTTCCTGTCTTTAGTAATAATAACTGGATGATAATCTACAAACAATCCACAGAGAGATCAGTGCCTAGCTTGCTCATCAACTACTCGTGTTGTGCGTGCTACTGTTCCCTCACGAGTAGAAGGGACCTAGAGTTTTTTCCGACTCCGAACGGCGAAATTTGAGAAGCTCTTTCTTAGACAGTTGTTACTCTTTGGGTGTTGTCAGCAGCTCGAAAGAGGTGGTGCCGTGAAAAATTCGAAAAATTGGTGTTGAGCTGGGAGTTGAACCTAGATCCTTCGGCGTGTAAGCGTCGCACTCTACTCACTACGCCACGGCGGCCACAGAGGTTACTGGGTACCCTTAAGTCACCGGAATTAAAACACTAAAGGGGCAAACTTATGAAAGATCTTGTGTCGTCTACCATAAGTTTCACGAGGTTGCAAAATTGTACAGATTTCTACAGGAATCAGTCAAACAGGGCAACGTGCATTCGTTAAAAATGAAATTTCTTAACTTGGTGGACTTGGATTGACTTTCGAATCCATCGTTTATTCACAGTGTTCTTACCACAACTTTGGCAATTTTTTTTGCTAGTCATTTTTAAAGCGTTTCCCAACTTTTTTAACGAGAATGTAAATTTTCTCATTGAACACAGCATTTATCAGGAGCAGCGAGTCGCCCTTTAAGCACAATTTCGTTGAATGTAATCAAATCAGAGTTCGAAGACATTTTGAGGGCAATACTGTCTGCACCTAAAATAAGAGCGAGTGTTTTGATAAATATCCAAAATTGTCCCTTCCTTTGATTTTTGTATAACATTTTTTATATATATTTTATATATATTTATATTTAAGATATATATTATATATATTTATATATAATATATATGGTCACCGTGGCGTAGTGGGTAGAATGCGACGCTCACACGCCGAAGAATCCAGGTTCGACTTCCAGCTAAACATCAATTTTTCGAATTTTTCACGGTACCACCTCTTTTGAGCTGCTGACAACATTCAAAGAGTAACAACTGTCTAAGAAAGAGCTTCCCAAATTTCGCCGTTCGGAGTCGGCAAAAAACTGTAGGTGCCATCTACTCATTAGAGAACAATAGCGCGCACAACACGAGTAGTTGATAAGCAAGCTAGGCCCTGGTCCCCCTTTAGACTGTAGCACCAACAATTATTACTTTTGTTATATTTAAAATCGAAAGAAAAGTAAGAAGAAACCGCAATTGGATCAGTTTGTCCGTCGAAAACTTTAGAATTTCTACAAACAAGGCAATATACCCCTTGATGGAGTATGCCTATCAGTCCACACTTTCGGGTGTACATTCAACTTCTAGAAGGTGCCTTAATATCCGCTGACACGCATATAGTATCAATGTGCATCATCCATAGTCCCTTCTCAATGCCTTCACAACCACTTAAAAATGCAAGCAATCTCTTTGCCCCGCGTCAAGGAGAAAATTGAATAGTCACAGGAAACGGGTCGACAAAAAAACTGATGCCAGTTTCAAACACAAAAGAGATCGTCCATCAAATTTCTTTACATCCAACAGAAACTCAATAAAAGTCAAATGGAAATCGAACATCCACAAGCAATGCATCGGAAGTTTATTTTTGGTCCATTTTGTGTGCAGCAGCCCTTTGTCGCTATTAATAGACCAACCGATTAAATTGAAGTCTGAATAATTTTTTTCAAAGCTCTCTCCGTCGAACCCCAATCTTCATTTTCGTTTTGCCTCTGCGCGAAAGTCCCCACAGAGGCGATGAAGCGATATTAATTTATTTCTCCTCTCACTCGCAGTCAAAAGCCAAACTAAAAAAAAAAACGATCACCCTGCACTAACCACCTCGACCTCTTCAAATATTGAACTCTTTGCAAAATCTATTTTTGAATCCCGCCTCAAAATGGAAGACTATCTCATCGAATTCACTTTGCATCCACTCCTCCTCCTCTTCCTCCTCCTTCTCTGACAGATGTCTTACAACTAAACAGGGATCAAAAAAGGAAACCCACAAAAAGGACTATGAATAGTATCCCATCGTCCAGGAATAAATGCAATAAGGAGCAAGCAAAAAAAAAAGATTATAATATTCAAAAGCCTCCATCCACTCTTCAGTATCACATCCTTTTTCGCATTTTATTCCTTAACTCCCGCTCCTGCACAGCCGCCAGTCTCTGGACGGAGAGCGACAAAGGAAACGGATTGTGATAATAGAGAGATGCGAGAGCGAGAGTTCAATTCTGCACTGCCCAACACGGCTAGAAGGAGCCGCGTCTTGAGGGCAACAGCCAGAGGATGGACCGGACTGACCCCATCTCGCCCACCGCCGTCACACACAAAAGGATATTTTTTCATATTTTATTTAGTTTGTCCGAGAGGATAAGAGTCCTTCTGTTTTTTTATTTCTTGCTTTATTTATTTACATGAAGGAGCATACTCTCCACTCTCCACTCATATTTTCTGTTGTCCAATGCAAACCAGTTCGCTTTTTGCCGCATTTTTTATGAATATTCGTGTATTGTCCGAAGGGATGGAATTTTTTTCTCTTCCTTCGAAAGGACTCATTCCAAGAAGTGTATCGCATGGGGTTTCGGACAACATTACGATGATAAGAACCAGTTTCCGGCATTGTGATGATCCTTGTGAGTATCCTGGTCATCGTGTATATTTCCCTCTATCCAGATGGCAACGGAAATTGTTCAAATATGCTCCATGTTGAGGTTCGTTTTCTGAGAAGAGAAGGGGACAGAGGAAGAATGATTTCAATTTCGAGAGGTATCTCAATTTCGAACGGAATCCCGCCTTGAAGTGAAATTATTTCCAGGTATTGACGCAAATCACTTTTTCTCGGAGGGCACCGCCTTCCCACCCCATCAGAAGAATCATGTTTAATAACTCTTCAATTGCCTTTGTCTGCAATCGAACTCCGGCGAAGTCGTTGGGGGATAGCCCTTTTTAATAAGCTCCGCTCGCTCAAACTTCGTTTTTGTCAGTCCTGCCGCGAAACCCACTCACCGCCATCTGTCTGCACGGGAATATTTTTCCACTCAAAATTATTGAATAAATAATATTTCGCAGCCTTTGAATATTGAATTCCCCTCTGGGGTGCCGCGAAACAAAATATTGGTCCTTCGAACCGGATGGCGGTGGAAATATTCCACTCGCATTCACAAAGGTACCGCTGACTGAATTTGCATTTTTTTCCTTCCAACTCAGCGACGATCTGATGGGAATGTACACAGTTCCAGCTTGCGGGCGGGACGGCTATCAAGGACCAAGGAGGCGAAGTACCTGAAACCTATGCTAATGTCGAATCACAAGAGAACATCCTGTAAAACCTCTGAAGGGGGATTTCATTTCATTTTTCGCGTGGCGTAGCTATGTTATGTTATCGCGCACCTGCATAACTTGTCAATGAGCAGCATAATTGCTTAGACGAGATGATGTCCCTTGTGGGCCTTTCATGTCTCATCAAGCACACACACAGCCTGTGTTCTGTGTGCTCCTGCTTGAACGAAAATCGATTTATTCCGGGACACCCACGCACTCCTCCCTGTAACTTCTATCATTTGATTTTTGACGAAAAGGACGAATCGTGTCGGTGCCTCCTTCTCTCTTTCTCTGTGCGCTAACAGCTGGGTTACACCATTAAAAGCGCTTTGTCATCATTATTCTTGGGGCATAATGCGGCAGGCTTTAGGAGCACAGTGGAGGAAAAGGGAAATGACTACTCCGGCTTCTGAGCTTCCACCCTCTCCGCAGCAAACATCAGCATGGAGTAGGGAAGCACACTTGACTCAAATGGCAAAGGATGTGTGCACACGCTCTCCGGGAACCGAAAAGCAGTTTTAATAGTCAAGTGTTTTCTACATAATCACTGTATAATGATTTAGCACTAAAATGCTTTTCTTTTAGAGTAATACATGCGGGAAAACGGGGAAAATCCCCTCCCCACACATACACATGTATGTGCCCTCCCCAGGGGGCATCATCCTAGTCAGCATGAGGAGGTGCACAGTGCAAGAAGTAGGGTAGAGTCCTTATTCAGTCGATCTAAGCGGATACAGGGGCACACAACAACTCTCCTGCACTCCACTCAAACACAAAAGCAAAAAGAAACCCGGTCCCGGAGTAAGCGCTGGAGGTATGACAAGGCAAAACATAGAATGGTTTCACTTGTGGACTTTTGCAGGGAGAGACTCCCTAGAATGTAAGGCCTCCCATGCCCTAGCAAGTAATCCCCAACTGAGTACACGTCATTCCAGGTTTTTGCCGGGAATGGGGATATTTAATTGTTTCAACTGTGCGGCACAGTCTAGGTGAGAAGAAAGGAAACTTTTCGAAACTAAATACTGAATCGATACGGAATCCTGTAAAGAATGTTCTCCAAGATTCGGGATGAGGAATCTAACATGGATTATTTTGAACTGAATCAATTTTCTTTTTTTTTTTTCAAAATATTGCTCTAACGCAATTTTTTAGACCGTACAGCGAAACGGACATAAAATTAAACATCCCAGGAAACTTGAGTTACCAGTAAAAAATGAGTGTTGTAAGAGTTTTGATTTTTTCCAAGTTTTTCGCCGATTTTAAATCATTTAACAGAAGGGGGCACAATGTACCCCTCATACATACTATTATGATGTCTGAGATTTTTTCTGGCATGATACTGGCACAGAACGTTCTGTGCGATGTGTTACCTCTCCTTAAGGGTGTGAAACCGATGTTATCCGAAAAGCGAATCGTTACTGCAAGTAAGTTGGGGGTCCCTCAAAATGAATGAGCATTTGCTTCTTCATCAGATGAAATGGTATGAAGCGACTCTGCGCCTATTTTAATACTGTCAGCATAATAATAATAACATTTGGGTGGCGCTACAGTCCACACGGAGACCAGGGCCTAGCTCGCTCATCAGCCACTCGTGTTATGAGCGCTACTGTTCCTTCCCGAGTAGAAGGGATCTACGGTTTTTTGACGACTCAGAACGGCAAAGTTTGAGTAGCCTTCTTAGACAGTTATAACTCTTTGGGTGTTGTCAGCAGCTCGAAAGATATTCAGCCGGGAGTCGAACCTGAACCTTCGGCGTGTGAGTGTTGCACTCTACCCACTACCGTACGGCGACCATCCTGCGAGCACGCTGCCCATAATATTCTGGCTTCCTGTTCATGTTTTCAGACTTTACTTCTGCCATAAAAAAAATTTCCTTTATTTTTAAAAGAACCACTTCTCTTTGTTTGCCTTGAAGCTGAGGTCAAGCTTTTGGCTGAAATCAAGATTTGGACTGAAGTCAAGCTTTGAGCTGAAGTCAAGATTTGGGCTGGAGTCAAGATTTAAGCTGACGTTAAGCTATGAACTGAAGTCAAGATTTAGATTGAAGTCGAGCTCTGGGCTGAAGTCAAGATTTGGGCTGAAGTCAAGCTTTGAGCTGGAGTCAAGATTTGGGCTGAAGTCAAGCTTTGAGCTGAAGTCAAGATTTGGGCTGGAGTCAAGATTTAAGCTGACGTTAAGCTATGAACTGAAGTCAAGATTTAGATTGAAGTCGAGCTCTGGGCTGAAGTCAAGATTTGGGGTGAAGTCAAGATTTGAGCTGAAGTCAAGATTTGGGGTGAAGTCAAGATTTGAGCTTAAGTCAAGATTTGAGCTGAAGTCAAGATTTGGATTGAAGTCGAGCTCTGGGCTGAAGTCAAGATTTGGGATGAATTCAAGATTTGGGCTGAAGTCAAGATTTGGGGTGAAGTCAAGATTTGAGCTGAAGTCAAGATTCGGATTGAAGTCGAGCTCTGGGCAGAAGTCAAGATTTGGGGTGAAGTCAAGATTTGAGCTTAAGTCAAGATTTGGGCTGAAGTCAAGCTTTGAGCTGGAGTCAAGATTTGGGCTGAAGTCAAGCTTTGAGCTGAAGTCAAGATTTGGGCTGGAGTCAAGATTTGGGCTGAAGTCAAGCTTTGAGCTGAAGTCAAGATTTGGGCTGGAGTCAAGATTTAGGCTGACGTTAAGCTTTGAACTGAAGTCAAGATTTAGATTGAAGTCGAGCTCTGGGCTGAAGTCAAGATTTGGGCAGAAGTCAAGATTTGAGCTGAAGTCAAGATTTGGGATGAAGTCAAGATTTGGGCTGGAGTCAAGATTTGGGCTGACGTTAAGCTTTGAACTGAAGTCAAGATTTGGATTGAAGTCAAGCTCTGGGCTGAAGTCAAGATTTGGGGTGAAGTCAAGATTTGAGCTGAAGTCAAGATTTGAGCTGAAGTCAAGATTTGGATTGAAGTCGAGCTCTGGGCTGAAGTCAAGATTTGGGCAGAAGTCAAGATTTGGGCTGAAGTCAAGCTTTAATCTGAAGTCAAGATTTGGGCTGAAATTAAACTTTGCGCTGAAGTCAAGATTTGAGCTGAAGTCAAGCTCTGAGCTGAAGTCAAGATTTGAGATGAAGTCAAACTTTGAGCTGAAGACAAGATTTGGACTGAAGTCAAGCTCTGGGCTGAAGTCAAACTTTGGGCTGAAGTTCACCCGAGGCATTGTTATCCCTAGTTAATCAGCAGCAAATTTCTTAATCACTTTTTTTTGACTGTTTCTTACCGAGAAGTCAAACTTTCAGCAAGTTTAACAGCCACACCGATAATTCGCTCATGCAGAACTTGAAGAGTGCCTAAGATAAGTATTTGGACAAGAAACCGCCACAAACAACATGAGGTGGGACTCTTAACTCACGGCTGATCATAGGTGTCGTTGGCATTCGCATTCTTCTTTTCTGTCGAGACATGTGGCCTTAGAACCGTTTTATGCAGGTTTCAAAGGCACATGTCTCGACAGGTTATGAATCTGAAGCTTAAGCATTTCTGCAAGCCACTGAAGCATTTTCATTTCAGCTGAAAACGCTAGATTTGGAAATCTCAGTTCCTCATCCTTTTATTAGCCTAGGGGGACCTGACCATTTTCCAGAAGGAGCTGCAAGTTGATTTGCTCTAAGTGATCTGCCAAAAGACCCTTCCTTAGTGCAGGCGAAACAAGACACCAAGACCCTGCTTATCTGGAGGCATATTGACTGAGAATTATGTCCTCCACGGGCTATAGAGCTAAACAATGTCTAAATTCAAGTCGTGTGTTAGTTGACAAGATAGATAAAAAAATAAAGTCGCAGCGGGCTTCTTAGGAACAACTCCAACCAAAGCCCAAAGTCACCTTCTCGACTTATGGAAAGTCGTGTCAGCTTTATTAAGGTTTCTCAAAATTTCCACTTCGATCTGCATTCGAAACAATTCCCTAGAGTGCTCCGGCAGCGCTAAATCTTGTCCAGAAATAAGACTATGTCCTTCCCAACACCTGTGGCAGCTAAGAAATCTTCTTTTCCTCTTCATATGGCGATGTATTTCGGTTCGAATTCGGGCCTCAATGTTCGAACAAGCTGCAGATTGCACCCTTCTACAGTTTTGGTCATGCTGGTTAAGCGAAGTCGTTCAACTTCTCGAAGGATTCTCGCAGCTCCTTCGAGAAGTTGATTGACTTCGCTTAACCAACGTGACCATGAGAAATGCCGATTGCGGTACTGTCTCATTACCTATCCTGTGTCCGCCTAAAGTGGACGGCGCGCTAAGTGCCCTTGAGATGTCACCTGCTTAACACAAATTTTGTTATTTTTCCCACAGTCTCTCGAACCGATTCTGACTTTCTCCTCAAGGACTTCAACCCCTGCAGCCTCTGATAATGAGATGCCATCGCTCGTCAACTTTCCACTGCAGCAGTGTCATCTACCTTCCGCCTAACCACACCAAGCTTCCATCTCCGCCACAGTCCCGATCTCCTCGTCATTGTTCCCATACTCGCACAACAAAAAATTAAAACCGCAAAAAGATTCAGTTTATAGATTAACCCTTACTCAGCCGGTCGTTTGTCCACCACATGCCCTACGCTGCACCCCCACCACCTGCAGTACTCACCACCGATTTGCAATCATCTCCCACACGGCAAAAAATAATGCTTCTGTTCTTCGGGTTTGTTCATCCATTTGTCGGGAAACAATGGACGCAGATAACCGCAAAGGAAATATTATTTTAATTCCGCAACGGAATACGTTCGTTGATTACGTTTGCAGTCCAGACGCTGCCCGGCACAACGTCGCCCTTGCCCACCGCGTGCGTATTCAAAGTGAGCCATACCCTGGCAGATGTAAGGGAAACCGAAAAACCTGCGGTTTCCATAAACCGTGTGCCGTGCGCTGGCCCAAGGAAAACGTACATTTCTCACACTAAATTACATTTATTTGAACGGATATTTCCGAGAAGAGAAACAATGGAACGCGGACTGCGCGCGGTGAATTGCTCGAGCAAATATGGACGTTAACGCTTTTGCTCTTCGAAGCGAATTGCGGTGCTGCGTTCCTATTGTTGCTTCCTGACTGGAAATGGAGGGATTGGGAATACAATGGGTTGAATGAAGGGAAAGGAGATTAACTTTAGGTTAAGATGTGAGTCGATGAAAAGTCACATCTATCGAGAACAGGACACATTTTCAAATTTTCGCAAAGAAATGAACATTTTATTCGTACGATGTCTCCATTGGCCGGCTTTGTGCGCTCCGCAATCTTTTTCCCCAACTCAGAGTCTGCCCAACTGACTGTGTTTTATCTTCTCAAACAGGTTGTATCCGTTTAAGTCCTGTGTCCCTTTGCCCGTACTTTTCAACCTCTTGACGTGCATCCAACAAGCGGCATCCTGCCTCTTGTCGGTATGTGAGTTGGTGGAGGAGGTGGCCGCTCCAAAGATAAACGAGGCGAAACAAAGGCAAATATGAAGAACCTACTACCGCTGGCGAGGGAGCTTCATTACTCTGAGTTTTTCATCTGGAGATTCTCTCCAGTCAGCCTGGGCATCGTCGCCACTTTACAAACGACGACGCAGCATAGCTGCGTGTTGCCCATTTGGTGCGCGCCTAGTGGTTGGTGCCACAGTGATTCTCGTTGACTCTCCCGTTGACTCTTTGATGCCCGTGTCGTGTGCAATCCTCTTAAAATGCAAACCCTTCTTGACACTCCAACTTTGCATAATCTGCCCCAACGACAACAACGTCATCAACGACAACGACGACGACGACGAGTATGGCGCTGGTGACGTGGGCGCGTTTCCTGTGTATCGCCTTCAAACAAAACAGCCACCACCCAGCCCTTCCTACACAGAAATGCCACCCAGGCCGTGCCGCCACAGGCTCGTGAGGCACTGGTGGGGTGGCTTTGGAGACTATTATGATTGATGATAATATAATTGCATTGCGCCCTCGCTCACTATCTCTCTGCCTTTTTCACTCTGCATGACACCAGATCATGCATCTCAGAGTCTCGCAGAAGGACACAACAAAAGTGATAAAGGCCATTACGCAGGGGGTAATTGCTGTCGCTGCAGTGATTGTGATCGGGAACGATTATTGGAGACACTATGCTGGACATAATGCTTGGACGACTAATTACAACGAAAACTTTGATTGGGCGAAGTGGGTCGACGGACCGTAGGCTGGTGGGTGAGTAATAGTGGGGCACAAGGACGGGTAATTGTTCATGAGGGTAATTAGTGCTTCAGACGTATGAGCTCGTGATGGAATGCCTCAGATTAGCGGGTGATCTGTGCGCGGGAGTGCGAGGGGCGTTGCGGTGGGACGGTGAATGGGGTTGTTGTTTGCAGAACAGGGTTTCAGGATGATCACCGGGATGCAGATCTACGATGCCGTTGTTAATTAAATATCGTAGGGATGACACCGTAAGGGGTGGGCATATGACGAATGACGAAGGAATATCCGGCTGCCTAACCAGGGGAGACATGAGAGATATATTTGAGGGCCTTCTTAAGTAGGAGGCTTAATACAGCTAGATGGGAAGGACGGTCTACGCTACTGCCAACGAATGTGGCTCAGAGCCTAGTCCAAGGATGGTCGCGCAAAAGTCAAATAAGTTATTGAAGCAGTGAATAGGAATCCTGCATGATAATGAAGGAGTCATGTTGATGATAAGCGAACGGACGGCAAAAAGTGTTTACTTCAGCAACTACTCATGTTGTGAGAGCTACTGCTATCTCAATAGTAGAAGGGATCTACATTTCTTGTGGTGGCTCCAAACGGTAAAGTTTGAGAAGTTTTCTTAGGCAGTTATTACTTTTTGAGCTCGAAAGAGTTGGTGCCGTGAAAAATTCGTGGTGTTCAACCGGGAATCGAATCTAGGCGTTCGAGGTGTGAGCGTCGCACTCTACCCACTACGTGACAGCAGCCACGGCATTTACTGTGAACAAGGATCTGAACATTGGGTTTATGGAACGCCATGCTTGGGGACAGGAAAGAGGTAAAGAACTGCCCCTTGATCGGTAGTAAGTAAAGGGCTGCCTTTTAGCTCTTTTGAGCCACATAACGGCCGCTATAAAAGCCATCTTCTGTTGCAAGAATGTTAGTTCTGGTATCTAGTTTCAAGCTATTTACGCATACATCACAAACTGCTGCTACAGCTAGAACTACGCGGAGCATGATACAGTCAAACACGGATAATATCACATCACGTCGGCAAAGAAATAATATGACACTAAGGAGGTTGTTTTTTGGAATTGGAATATTGTTTTTATTTCGTAATAAAATGTTTACATTGATATTAGCTATCGCACAGTTGTTACATTATCCTTTCTGTCATCTGTCTAAAAAAAAGCAACTGGTTGGATGAAATGATGCCTTAACCCGATTTGTGCTAATAACCGGTGTAGCAAAATCCAACAGAGGACGACCTAGACTAAAGTGGCGCACACAAGTGGAGAAGAACCGCAACCAACTTGCAGTGTGCAACTGGAGGCAGCTGGCGAAAGATCGTGCTGGCTGGAGAGGCATATTGGGTGAGGTCCAGGTCCACCCCGGACTGCAGCGCCACAAGAAGAAGAAGAAGAATATCCAGGTTCTACTGTATACTACTGTGCCTCAGAACCATGCGACCGTTGAGGTAAATAAATTCTTTTCCGCAATACCCGATCGGCCGATTATTTACGAAGGTTACCTTTTATATTTCGGGATTGGGCAACCCTAGTGTTGCAATCTGGCAACTACCAGCTCTATCGTAAAGTTTGATATTTTTGAGGTTCAATGCACTCAGAACGTTTTGACATACAAGCGCTATTTGTGTTGTTTTCAGTAACTTAAAAGATTCATCTCGCCCAAAAATTAAGTCGTGAAAATTTTCGTGCGATTATTTTTTTATAACTTTCGACGTGGATTTAATCAACAACAGTGCATCGATAACCTTAATTCAATTTTTGGCGATAAAGCTCCTTCAAGGGCTAGTATTTATCGATGGTATGGTGAATTCAACCGAAGTTGTAGTTCACTCTAATACGAATTTCGTGAAGGTCTTCCACAATCAGTTGTTGTTCCGGAAACCATTGATGCTGTGTGCCAAATGATGTTGCAAGATCGTTATGTGACCTATCGTGAGATTGAGACAACCTTAGGCATTAGTGGAACCAGCATGCATTCAATATTGCATGTACATTTGACTGTCAAAAAAATTTGTTCGCGTTGTATCCCACACAACTTGTAAATCGCTCAAAAAAAGGCTCGTGTCAATTGATCGAAAGAAATGCTCCAAATATACGATCGCGGAGCGTCGAAACACGTCTATGACATCGTGACAGGTGGTGAAACGTGGATTTAGGGGTATGAGTCCGAAAGTGAACAGCAGTCGACTGTATGGGTGATTCAAATTGAAAGAAATCCAACAAAAGTTTCTCGCGCACTTCCAAGCAAATGGTCGTTTGTTTTTCGAAAAAACTGGACATGTCGCAATCTTACCTCTAGAACAACGCAGAACAGACGATTTTGAGTGGCACACAACCATTTGTTTGCCAGTTGTCCTCTTAGAAATCAGGAAAACCAAACGCCAAAAACGGATTACTCTTCACCACGACAATGCGAGCTCTCACACATCGTCTCCAACAACTGCATTTTTGAACACTCAAAACATCGATTTGATGAGCCATCCTTAGTATAGTCCTGACTTGGCACCGAATGACTTTTTTTTATTCCTGTACGTAAAAATGTGGTCGCCGTGGCGTAGTGGGTAGAGTGCGACGCTCACACGCCGAAGGGTCTAGGTTCGACTCCCAGTTCAACACCAATTTTTCTAATATTTCACGGCACCACCTCTTTCGAGCTGCTGACAACACTCAAAGAGTAATAACTGTCTAAGAAAGCTTCTCAAATTTCGCCGTTCGGAGTCGGCACAAACTGTAGGTCCCTTCTACTCGTGAGAGAACAGTAGCGCGCACAACACGAGTAGTTGATGAGCAAGCTAGGCCCTGGTCCCCCTTTGGACTGTAGCGCCAAAAATTATTATTATTATTACGTAAAAAATAATATGAGAGGTCAACGTTTTTCGACACCTGATAAAGCAGTTGATGCGTTCAGAATGCATGTTTTGGAGATACCTCAGTCAGAGTATCAACATTGCTTCGACAATTGGTTCAAATGCATGCAAAAGTGTATAGACCTTAATGGGTATATTTAAAAAAAAAAAATAAAACTATTTTCGATGATTAATATTTGTTTTTGTTCTTTAATCCCGAAATATAAAAGGCAACCCTCGTAAAACGAAAGCACCCGCATAACTGTCAGTACGGTTTATTGTACAAGTTACTTATCAATTATCTTACAGAGAAAGGATCTTGAGTTCAATTGCTTAAGGCCACCTTGTGTGGAATGTCATTATGCAGGCCTACAAAGAGATAGGAGCTTTTCAAGTATGAATTCTGGACTTAACATTAATCCAGCGTTCACGGTATTACATCTTTCTAGTTGCTGACAACACTTGAAACCGAATTTATGTTTAAGAGAGCTTCTCAAACTTTTCCGTTCGAATTCGGCAAAAAAACTTCTACTCGTGAGAAAACAGTAGCGCGCACAACATAAATAGTTGATGCGCAAGCTAGGCCCTGCTCCCGCTCTGGACTATCACGCCATCCAATTATTATTATTAGCGTCTTGTATGCCAACATTTCTTATCCCCTCCACTCGCGAGAAGACAATGATGCGAATATTAAGGTAAGTTTCTTAAGAAGTTAGAGGAACCCTGTGGACATAATCCTCAGAAGTAAAAGTTAACTTCCATGAGCAAGTCTCGTGTTGGGCGCCAATTCATTTCTTTGCCATCCTCGTTACGCGTAACTTCTAATGAAACACTGCTAAGCTGTATTAATTTAAATCTTGCTGCCACAATTCGAGGAGTATTAATCTGAAGACTCTTAAAGCGCTATTCATTTAGTAAAACTAAGTTTTAAATAATCAAAATAATCATGAACCCGTAGGGACGTCAAGAGCTGGGTAGTAGAAAGAGAAAATTCGTTGAAAGCCTGTCTAGTTGCAGATAGAGGTCGATAAGGCGGTAGCCTCAAGGACTTTGAATACCCTCTATAGCCACCCTTCAAAATTATTTAAGAGATCTTGAAAGAACCAGTAGCTGAAAAATCTGAAATACTTGTTATGAGAGGACACGTGAAAGGGTTTAAGACGTGTGGTCCATTGTGTAGGCACTTAAGACGTATAGAAATGGCGCCAGGAACCATTAAAAGGCCTAAAAGGGCATTTGTTCGGCTTCATTCCAACAAAAGCTATACATTTTGGCAAGTACACACTTAAATTTGAAAAGTTTAAGCTCATAGAGTTGAGAGAAAAGTTTTACGTGCGATTTTAGGTCCTGTTCGCGTTGATGGCATCTGGAGGAGAAGATATAATGACGGGTTCTTTGGGCTGCACAGCGACATGTTCCTGGTCAACTGTCTTTGGATACAACGTTCAAGATGGCTAGGCCATGTACAGTGTATGGACACAAATGCTCCGGCTCAAAAAAACTTGGAATCGGAGCAATTGGGTCTATTCAACAGAGGACGGCCTAGGCTAAGGTCGCGCACACAAGTGGAGAAGGACCTCAACCAACTTGGCGTGTGCACTTGGTTGCAGCTGGCGAAAGATCGTGCTGGCTGGAGAGGCATGTTCGTTGAGTCCCAGGTCCGCCCCGGACTGTGACGCCATAAGAAGAAGAAGAAGCTCCTAGAGTCACCCATCGTCCTCAGAAGCAAGATTTGAAAACCAATCTTAACTGAACTAGTATTCACCTTCTTCACATGAATCATGCAGGATTGTACACTCCTGTACCCCATTCCATAAAGCATCCAGTTTAAGGACAGCTCCTAGAACACCGAAGATCTAGGTAAAGCTTGAAGTGACTATAAGGATGCTTAAACTTCTGGATTATGTGAAACAAGGTTTTGGGTTTGTCCTCCATTTTCATGTGCCTCACGTTCTTTTGGAAACACAACTATAGTCACGGGAGTGTTTGCCAGTCTCTCCACCACGACAATGGGAGCATTTTTGAGCACTCAAAACATCGATTTGATGAGCCATCCGCCCTATAGTCCTGACATGGTACCGACTTCTGACTTATTTTTATTCCCATACGTAAAAAATAAAATGGGAGCTCAACGTTTTTCGACACCTGCAGAAGCGTTCAGAATGTGTGTTTTGGAGATACCTCAATCAAAGAGTTGAGTGTCGTGTCTGAGATGCAAGTCATCCACATTTGGTAGATCCTCCACTTTGATTTCTTTTAATTTTCTTGTTCTAACAGATGTGCGTCATAACGATTGTGCCGCCGTTCCTTTAAAGGGGAAAATTCTGTTTCAGGCTTAAAGCCGACGACCTGCACTCCCACAAGCCGATTTGGGGTACGAAAATGGCTTGTGGGAGTGTAGATCGCCTTCTGGACCTTCTGGTATGCGGACACTTCCTTCAGATGTCAAGACAGAGCCACTTCTAGTTCATTATACCGAAAGTTCCGCCGTTTTTCTTTCCTTTTCCAGCTTGGACGTCAACACCCGACGTTTCGCCCTTTTTAATTTCTTGTTAGGTCCGTTGATAGGAAATTAAACACATCATGAGCTCGAACAAAAGTATCCAGATGCTCAACGTGACCATCGCTTTCGTTTGCCAATCTCTAAAAATAACCAAAGGTTGACTTACAACAGTACTATGAGCAGGTTCTTCCAGTTCGGTGAAGCATGTTCGCAAAGTACATCCATGAATTACACACGAAACTGTGTAACTCTGAGTTACTCCAACATGAACGTTCATCAAAATATTTGAGGTCCTCCTACACATTCCTGCATTTGTCTGACGACCTGTGGGACTCACGTACTCCACCGGGAACTCCATTAACGATTCGAACCACATTTTAACCCCGAAAGAGGAAAAAAAAACAGAAAATCTACACGCTTCCCAAATCAACAGTGCAGTTCATCGAAAACAAACCCCGCCGCCCATCCACCACCCCCCCGCCGCTGGTGTTTTTAATTTTTCTGTTTAAGCACGATATTGTTCCATTAATTGGATTCCGTCGGAGAGTCCGATTGACCGACAGGGCAGCTCCCACTCGTGCACTCGGTTATTCTAAAGCCTTCCCTCGACAAAATCAAGCAAAATATACACAAAATATAAATACAAGGATACACGTGTGAGTGCGTAATTATTGTCCGCGGTCGGGGAGGGTTTGGGGAGAGGATTGATTTTTTTCTCCCGCACGTTGCTTTTGTTGTGCTCCGGGGTCAACGCTAATGTTTTATTTGTATTGCCCCGCGCGTTCGATGAAAGGAAATCCATGTCGGAGTGCTGAAGTTTTTTCTCTGCTCCCGCCCCACCGACGTCCGACTTTCCGCATCTCTGTGGGGGGGTTTTTGTTGTTCATAGCCATTTGTAACTATCGATGGTGATTACATGTCCAGATGGTGCTTGTGCTGGTGCTGGCGGTGAGATCTGCTACTCCACTCTGGTGGCGTTTTTTTTTGTTGCTTTTTGTTCGCAAGACTACAGCTCCGGATGCGCGAAGGATACAGTTTTACGCTGCCTCGCATGAAAGGGGCTCCCATTTGGAATGATATTTTTCTTTATGAAAGGTTACTGGGCGTGGGTGCGAATTTTTTTACGACCGGTTGCAGAGTGTCGCCCCCCTTTTTATGGGTTTCGGGTAACAGGTGTGACGGACCCATATTTGCATTGATTTCGACCAGACTTTACATTGGATGCGGAAATTCAAGGGTTGCCCGACGAGAGATGAGAAAATCAATTTGTATCGACTCATTGCGTCAACGGCATGTTCATGTGTGACACCGTGTCCTGCGGAAGTATGTAGGAGAGTCGATTGGGTGGATATCCTTCGAAATATTATGACAACTTCATGGCTTTTCGATTGAGAAATTGGCAGTGAAGGACGCAGGAAGGAGCAGGAGAGTGAGGCAGATGCTCGGAATGTTTGTTGTTCTTACATTTTTTGGCGCCCAATGCGGGACTCAAGTTTAAATTTTCTCACGAAGCTGAAGTTTGTTGTAAGCTGACCCTCAATGATTAAACAAATGATTTTAAAGGTCCTTCGTTTGGAATTCCCTTCAATCAATGACACATGCTGTCACAGGAGCTATACTCTGCGACAAATTTTCACAACATTCCCCCAATGGTTTTTGATTGCCTTCCCTCACCATATCAGTTTCTTAATATTCAGCTTGGGGAAATGGCTCCAGGACTTACTACAAACAGAATTTTCAAAACGATCCTGACGAGCTCAACTTGAAGTCTCCACAAAATTGTTTATGAATTCCTAGCAGGGTTTCTTTCAGAATCCTTCTCATTATACGACCACTTCCTTGCAACTGCTCCATAGTTGCTGCGCCCCCAAAACTGCACAATCCAGAGTCCGCCCAAAACTCCTCCTGAAATAAGAGCAAAACCCTCAAATGTTTCGTTCGTTTACACCACCACCAAGCACCTGAGTTTCTTAAGTGTCCGTCTCGTAAATCACTCCGTTTCCATCACCGAAACGTGCACATCCCTCGTGCACGTTTCACCGTTTAAGGAGTACAGTTATCTAATTACTTTCAAAATTCACATTTGTCTGCCCGCTAATGATTCCTACACACTGCCACACAGACGCATATCCCCACAACTCCACCGCAAAAATGGCAAAAGTTCAAATTTTCCTAAAATCTCGTTTCCTTCTCCTTCTCCATCCTGAGGGAGTCCCTTGGAGGAGCCAGAAAAACAAGGAAATTCCAACATTGCACTGCACACAGCAGTTGCTCGAAGTGTGCAGCCCCGCAATTTTATCTCTAGCTCTCGAATATATTGTATCTGCAATCAAGTCCGGTCCGGAAGTGGGAAATACGAGTACTGCAAACTTTCCAATCCCATGCATTATGGATGCGCAGCAGCATCCCGCGGTCAAGCGAGTTGTGTAAGAGTGAGGCGGAGGGGTGTACCTGCCCCAGTGGGGCGTTGAAAACCGCACTGGACCCCATTCTATGACCTCGAAAGAGAGCCATGAAATTTACAAATAAATACACTTTTCCGCACACAGCCAGCGTCACCTAGTGAGCGGGGGAGCGCGCACTGGGAACGGTCCGCAGCAGAAACAGGAACAGGCCAATCCCCAGTGCAATTTATCATGGGCATACCTTTACATAAATTAAAATGAAAATGAACTCGTCCACCCCCACCCAGATTTGAGCGCCGGAGAGCTTGATCCAGAGATGCACTAGCATTATCCTGACAAGTACGAGTGCCGGGCCAAGTCGTTGGACGGTATAATTCCATCTTGTTTTGTCGTTATTGTCCTTGATGAAGAAATATGATCCTGGAACCTTAATTGTTTGGCCAAACATCTGTTCGGCGGTGGCGGTGGCAGCGGCAGCGGGCATTGGACGTGCCTGATGCTGCTTCTGGATATTAGAGAAGCTCAGATGGAAAGATACACATCCTTGCTGTGCACTCAGCTCGGCTCCTCCATCGCTCATCTTCAGCATTCGCAATCACAGATCCAAGAGCGTATGAATGAGTCAGAGGGGCCTGCATTTGCATGGACTGAGAGTTGTTGTCTGCTGGTGCAATCATACACAGGGATCAACAGGACGAGGACATTTTCCATAGCAGCAGTTGCAGTTCCATCATCATTGTTTTCGACACTGACTGAGTGGGAGGGGGGTTCCTCGTCAGCATTGATTATGCCCCACGGAGGTAATTGACAAGCCAAGTGGATAATTAACCATTGTCCTGCGAGTGAGGAATGCCATCTCCCGGTCGATGTTTCCCTTCCACTCTCGAGTGGTAATTAAAAATTTTCCAAACGCAGTTAGAAACTTTGTCCGGCGTGCTGTTTGTATGCTGACGCTGACGAAGCATCCTTCCGTCGTAGTTGGCGCTCGTAGTTCATCGTTTCAATGCAGAACACGGGTGAAGGTGGAGGTCACCCCTTTTGTTGTGCAATATCACCTTCCAGGGCTTTCAGTTGAGACACGTGGAAGATGCTAATGAGGTGACTGAGCGACTCATGAATGTAATTAACAAACTTCTCACCGGAGACCACCGAGCAACCGTGTCCCACTCTTTCTCTCAAGCGGTTCGCGTTTTTTTTTTCTGCAAGGGCTTCTTCGGATGAAGGAATGAACTGAAGAATGGGAAGATTCCTGCGTTTCCAGGCAGGGCGTGTTTGCTCGGAGGATCCGTGACTATTCCGATGATAAGAGACTGATTAAGTGAAGCTGGCGGGGGAGGGTGGACGGCGGCAAACGTTGAATATTGATTAATTTTAAACGTATTCGAGATACATTTTCAATGTTTTTTTTTGTGCATCCGTTGTATGCTTGACTAGCGGAAATTGGTCGAGAGGAAAATAGGAAAAATGAGGCGGATAGTGTGCGGAAGGAACTCGCTTCAATGTGAGATGATGAGGACTTGGATCGCCGGTTCGCCTGTCTCTGGGGGAATGACTTTTCAATTTCAATTATTAATGAAGTCTAAATGGCTATCGATTGTTTGCTGTGATGTGGTCAGCGCAATGAACTTTGGGGAGTGGCTCGATGCGGGGGTGGACTAGCGGTCTTTGCAATTTGCCCATCGAACTTGTGCGGTGGTTTTTGTGGAACTGAAACATTGAAACCCTGGCCGAAGCTGGTTAATTCATTGGAATTCAGAAAGGGCAAACATAAAGCTGGGAATAGTGGCAACTCTGCAGAAAAAAATTGGGTTTAAAAACGGGGCAATGGCCTTACGATTAAAAATTGAACAAAAATTCCCTTAGGGATCCATTTGTACAAAGGTCCTTGCGGAAACAGACCTCAGAACCGGTGAAAAATCCGAAACGATAAAAATGCAGGGAAAGTCAAAAAGAACTCAAATTGTTTCATTTCAAAATTTGCGGAGGCAGAGGCAAACATGAAATATGGTAAAAAAAATGTCGAAAAACCAAATAGTTCCGATAAGGCCTTAAATCCGACTAACCGTTGCAAAATATTTTGATTATCTTTATAGAGTTTCAAAAAGTCAAACATTCGGGACAAAAAACCTATGATTAACACAGTAAACAGTATATACGAGGGGCGTTCAATATATTCTCGGTATCAATATGAAGCAAAATGCGAATTCAATTTAAATTGTTTTTATTTTTCAATATAATCTCCCCTAACATCAATGCATTTGTTACATATTGAGATAAGCTATTTTAAACCCTCAAAAAAATAAATTTCCTCTTTCTCTGCAAAATACCCATTTACTGGCGACTTGAGTTCTTCATCATTCGAAAATCTTTTTCCACGAAGACATTGACCTTGCAATATCTGATTATTTCTTTTTGCAACATTTCCAAGACTCCTTGAATGGTAAAAATTCGAATAATGATGATGATATCAAATCGTATATGCTTCAGTTCTTTTCTGATAAAAAGCACAAGTATTAAAGGGTGTTCAAAAAAAAAACACAAGATTTAATTTTTAAATGAAATGCAGATATTTAAAAAAAAATCGTGAATTTTTTTATTATATCGTAAAGTAGACAGGACGAGGTTATGCGTGACATAACACATCGGTCAGATGGCAGCAGCGGCATTTCTGGCACATACGCGATCTTTTAATGACATTTTCAATGACCGTTTTGCATAAATGCTGCGGTATTTCATTAATGCAGCTTCCAATTTCCTATTTAAGGCCTTAAGTCATCGTCGATTTATTCGCGTAAGCCATCGACTTCAAAAAACCCTAAAGAAAAAAGTCCAATGGTGTTAAATCGCACGATCTAGGCGGCCAATTCTGGTCTCCGAAACGCGAAATAACACAACCGGGAAATGACTGATGTTGCAATTGAATTGTTTCTCTGGCTGTATGAGATGTCGCCGTCTTGTTGAAACCATATCCCCTCCACATTCATTTCTTCAATTCTAGGCAAAAATAAATTGATTATCATTTCACGATACCGAACACCATTGACTGTTTGGTCTTGACCTGTCCCATTTTCATAAAAAAAAGTTCAATGATTCCAATGATTCATTTCTTACCGAACACCATTGATTGTTTGCGCTTGACCTGACTCATTTTCATAAAATAAATTCCAAAGATTCCTTTAGCCCAAAATCCACACCACATAGTGACACGTTGAGGATGCATTTCTTCTCGGGAATCACTTGAGGATTTTAGTCTACCCAAATGCGACAATTCTGCCTATTGACGAAGCCATCAAGATAAAAATGGGCCTCGTCACTAAAGATGATTTTATCGGCAAAACCAGCATTTACATGTTGTATCTCCAACACCCAATTAACGAACTCCCTTCGCTGTGCATGGTCAGCTGGCTTCAGTTCCTGAGTCAATTGAACTTTGTATGCATGAAGAAGCAAATTTTTCGTCAAAATTCGTTGCATAGTGGATTTGGAAACACCAATTTACTGAGCTCGGTGTTGAATTGAGGTGCATGGAGTTTGAGCGACATCATCACGTACTGGTCCGTTATTTTCGGTCGATCGACCTGGTCTTTGTTGTCTTTACATCAGTCACAGACCAAGTTTCAGCAAATTTTTCCATTAATCGCTTTACAGTTGATCCTTTTGAAGCATTATTGTAACTCCAAATTGATCGCAATTTGCGAACTGTAGCCGCAAAACTTTCACCATTTCGGCAGAACAATTTCACAATGAGAATGCGTTCTTCATTCGTGTAGCGCTCCTTTTTTATTAACCTTATACCATCTCCTTCTTCTTCTTCGGATGGCGCTACAGTCCGGGGTGAACCTGGGCCTCAACCAACATGCCTCTCCAGCTAGCACGACCTCTTGCCAGCTGTCTCCCATTGCGCACTCCAAGTCGGTTGAGGTCCTTTTCCACTTGTGTGCGCCATCTCAGTCTAGGACGTCCTCTGTTGCGTTGTCTCTGTGGTTCGGATTCGAAAACTCTTCGGGCCGGAGCAGTGCTGTCCATGCGCTCTACATGGCCTAGCCACCTTAAGCGTTGTATCCGTAGACGCTTGACAAGGCCCATGCCGCCGTACAGCCCGTACAGTTCGTGGTTGAATCTTCTCCTTCAGATGCCATCAACGCAAACAGGACCAAAGATCGCACGCAGAACTTTTCTCTCGAAGAGACCAATGGCTTCCTCATCCGCTTTTAGCAGCGTCCAGGTTTCTGCGCCGTGAAGCAGGACTGGGATGAACAAGGTGTTGTACAAAGTCACTTTGGTCGTTCGGGAGAGGGCTTTATTACTCGATTGCCTCCTAAGCCCAAAGAAACAGCGATTGGCAAGAGTGATTCTGCGCTTGATTTCGGTACTGGTGTTGTTGTCCCTGTTTACGGCGGACCAGAGGTAGACGAAGTCCTTCACTACCTCGAAGTGTCTGCTGCCCATAGTGACGCTCTGTGCGAGATGTCGATGTTCTGCGTCCTTCTTCGATGACAGCATATACTTCGTTTTGCCCTCGTTTACCACCAGTCCCACTTTAGCCGCTTCCGTTTCAATGCCAGCAAACGCCTCATTGACGGCTCGCTGAGTTCGGCCGATCACGTCAATCTCATCCGCAAAAGCTAGCAATTGAACGGACTTGTGGAAGATCGTGCCTCTGATGTTGACGTGTGAGTTCCGCACGATCCCCTCAAGGATGATGTTAAAGAAGTCGCATGACAGCGCGTCGCCTTGTCTAAATCCTTTTTTGACATCGAAGGTCTCGGTGAGTTCGCTACCGACGTTGACGGAGGAGCGAGAGTTCTCCATTGTCATCCTACCTAATCTGACGAGTTTGGTAGGGATGCCAAAACTAGACATGGCACTGTATAGCTCATCTCTATGCACGCTGTCATACGCGGCCTTAAAATCGACAAATAGATGGTGGGTGCCGATTTGTACTTCTTGGGACTTCTCCAGGATCTGCCGCAGTGTGAAGATCTTGTCGATTGTGGACTTCCCTGGCCTGAAACCACACTGATAAGGACCTATCAGGTTGTTCACGAACGCTTTCAGGCGCTCACACAGTACGGCAGAGAGAATCTTATATGCGATGTTAACGAGACTGATCCCTCGGTAGTTGGCGCTGTCGAAGGGGTCTCCTCTCTTGTGAACCGGACAAACGATGCTGAGATTCCACTCGTCGGGCATGCTTTCCTCCGACCATATCTCACAGATGAGCTGGTGCATGCACCCAACCAGCTCATCCCCAGTCGCTTTGAACAGCTCTGCGGATAGTTGTTCACCCGAACTCAACCTGCTAAACCTATAAGTGCGACTTCCGCCCAAGAGGTATAAAAAAGGGCCTGGTCATCCAGGTTGGGGGTGTGCGTCGGGGTAACTGCCCGGCCACATAAAAAACACTAGTTACGTAACCGAATGCCTTATACCTTCTACTAACAAACAGTAATAATTGTTCAAATGTCAAACAATGACAAATCGCATGGCGCCAAATTTAAATCTTGCATTATTGTTGGGACACCCTTTAGTTGCGCATTTCAAGTTGGTTGATGCCCTTCTACAATTTTTTCTCCACCTTAGTTTAGGCTGTCGTCTGTTGCGTTGTCGAAATGGCTCAGATTCAAGGCTTATCGGGCCGGAGCGGTGGTGGCCATACGCTCTTCTATTATTTCCTAGCCATCATAAGCCTTTTTAAACGTGGAATAATCAACCTGCCTGAAGGATGGTAAAACTTCATTGCTGAAAATGGGCAAATTTGCTAACCCTATAATTCGAAAATTTAATGTCATACGGCTCAATCACCTTCCTCTTCAAGTTGCTTGAGTTCGGCATATTGTACATTCCGAAACGTCCAATGAAAGGGGCCAATAACCATAGGGAAGCCAGAAAAGGAGAGACGTCCTCTGAACATTTGAATATACCCAAAATGAGATTTAACGATTTACGAGTATACACTTGAAAAATAGTTTTGCAACATACAAAAAAACCAATCCAAGAAAAGACATCTTTTCGAAGAGGTTAAAATCCACTACTTCTGGACTTCATTCAGAAAGTATTCAGTGATGACAAAAAACATCAAATATCACAAATTGGGACAAAATCTTAAAATGGCAGAGCATTTAAAAAACGCGCCAGAACTTGAATATCAAAAATGTTCTAAAGTGATTGAAATCCTGCAAAGATTGAAAGCCTCTAAAAAGCTAAATGTATGCCAAACTTCCTTAAAAGTTAGAAATTCGAAAAACATATCCAAACCCACGAAAAGGATTAAATGTCCTAGAAATGCCCAAAGAACCGAAAGAGTCCAAATTTGCAAAAAGTTCAAAAATAACGAAGATTTGTTAAAAAGCTAATGAGCTAAAAAAAAATTAGAGGAACCTACAAACTAAGAGTCATAGGGTTGCAAAAATGCTAAAAATTTCTGTTAAATATTTAAGATCCAAACAAGCGTCAAAATTAAAAGAACTTAATGCCTTACATGCCCCACATTGCAACAGGAAGTTCGTCAAACACAAGTCAACTCATTCTCCTGACATTTTAGGCCGCATTCGATTTGTACAAATTTTAGGCCTCTGAGAATTCTGACCAAAAGTTCCCCCTCAAGTCTGGTGTCGAATTATCCGACTCATCCACTCATTTTCATCCCCTCAGACCACATCGCAGCTAATCCCTCGTTCAAAGCGACTCCCTCTACACCACGTACATAAGACCACTCCGCCATCTCATCTCAAAAACGAGGCTATTCTCATAATCCAGTTGATTCGTGCGAATGACTCCTGATCTTCTGATCCGCTGCAAATAGATTTCGCCCCTCCAGCAAGCTCCACGCCGATGCGTTGCATTTAAGTCTTTAATTTTCACTTCGCCAGCTCGCGCCATTTGCCACCGCGACAGAGATTGCTCCACTAAGCAGGTCATTAAGCCATTAGGTGGGGGTGGGGTTTGGTCGTCGCGGTAGTGTGGCATCTACGTGAACGGTTTTGCATGAGAGCGTAATCCACACTTCGTTGGCAGGGTAGAGAGCAAACCTCTTGCATTTAAATTTCAGTCAGGGAATACATGGCTTTCGGGTGAAGAAGTGTCACACCACCTGCAAGCGGCCACGAGCGACCGCAAATTTGTCCGTCACCGCTGTCCCCTCACGCCCTGCTGCTGGGGTGGAAGTTTCGGTTTGCATTTCGGACTCAGTCCATCGTCCTCCGGTTGCAGCGGAATCCCTAGAAAATTATTCAAACCCCCGCCACGTAATGAGCTGCGGGTATATGTGTGAATGTAAATGTCCCCTCGGTGTTAGGCCTCTCCTTTCAGCCGCCTAGCCAGACACTCAAATCGCCGATGGAGGTTTTCGAATTAGGGATTCCGTCGCAGAGTTCCCGAGAATGGCATCGACGTCGTCTTTGTCATCACGGTACACCCCCAGAGAAGATCAGCAGAATCCAGCTTAATGAGATCTTTAATTTTCTTGTACTTCCAATCCCCGCCCGGCAGGTAGAGGGTGTCGGAAGCGTTTTTGTTCCCCGGCAGACGGCCGTGACTTCGTGTTGGGCCGGAAAGTGTTGTAAATTCACGCGAATGTGCCACGAAGGATGGATTCGCAGGGAAAGGAGTTACACGGTCAACGGTCGCGCACAGAAATTGGGAGGGGCGAAGAAAGCGAAACATGGACAAAAAAATGTGTTCACCCTTCCGAGGGCAGCTGCCATTAGTCCGCCTCACCGCTCGGGGGGAGCGAAATAAATTTCAAAAAATGAGTCTACGACGAGTGTTGGGCGGTACTTAGGGTGTGGGAAACACACACCCATCCAACGGCGGAGACAGAGGTGTGGGGGATAAGTGGTTGTAATTCTTGTTGCAAGAATTATGAGCGTGACCGGAGGGGTGACGGGCAGGCGGAGAACGCTAAATAATGGAGAAAATTAGTGCGGAAATATTCGAGTAATTAAGTTGGGTTTCAACCACCCACCATAGAATCGAGGGTAAGGTCAGGAATTTCAAGGATTCTTCAACAGCATCAAAGGAGTGTGACGCACAGCGGTAACCTTCATTGACATCAGAGGTGGGGTCGCCCCTTTTTTGTTGCTTTGACAGAAACCCACCGAAAAAAGTTATTATGGGACAGGATCAACAACACGAACAAGTTTGAAGGAATGTCGTCAAACGTTCCCGCTTCAAAAATAAATCCCGACAACGACAACCCAGTAAACCCATTCTGACCAGAATCCAGAACAGAACACAATGATCCAGGAGAGCGCAGGAGCATGTAAAAGGCGGTTAATGCTGCCTTTCACAGTCAACAGATAAGCTGTCATCTGGCTGTGGAATCGTTTCGTTACCTCAGTCTGGACCGGGTTATGCGCTTCAGGCTGACATCCTTCTATCCTCGCGTGCGAGTGCTATCCAATATTTCATGTCACATGCTATAAAATGATTGGCCCCGCCATCTTTCTCGTGGCTGCGCGCACCGCCCGATCCTGTTGCTACTCGGACGCCCACCGCCCCCATTCATCCATTTCACATCGTGTCACATCACATTCATAGTTTCAGTGAGCCCGTGAATATGTTGGAAGCGAACGTTGATGGGGCACGCGGGCAGCCTGATGTTCGTGCAATATTAAAAGCTAACCAACGGCAGAGGAAGAGAAATACGCGTCGTTTCATCTTATCTCCCCTGTCTCTTTCTCCGTCCTTTCCCCCAGCCAATGTGAATAAGTGTTTATAAAGTGAGATTCCTGCAGCCACTGGGTGGGGGAGGGGGGTTCGAGGATGATATCGCCATTTGACACAACTGGTATGGCAGAGATGTATCCTTTTTATGAGCCTTTGAGATTTCCGACAGGCAGCTCACTATTTGGATGAATTCAATGAATAAACGAGTGCCGTAGTGGGGCGTGCTGGAGCAGCGATAAAATGAAGTTTTATTGTTGATGAGAGCTTCTCTGCGGTTGCACGGCGACGACTGGCAGTCATAAGGGAATGCTGTAATGCAGATATTTGACGGTTTGCAAACTTCCTGACTGACTGGTGGTGATGGGTGGGAATTCTGGGGATGCTTGTGATGGACAACTGACGATGGGAACGTCAGGTCTTAAATTTAAGGCAGAGGACCCTGACTATGGGCGGGGAATGAGTTGAGTTCAATTTTTGTTTTAGAGCTACCGGTCTTGGAGAGAAAACACCGTTTTGCAAGATCAAAGTGGAAAATGTGTGGAAAGTGTTTCTTGGTGCTGCTGGCGTTGTTTTAAATTTGCAATAGTTTTATTTGTTTTCATGTCCAGCGTGTTTGAATTTTTGGCAGCTGCTTAAAGATGTCTGAGTTTCAGTGCTTTAGGCAAGTTGATGTCATCCTCAGCGGCAGTCTTAAAAGAAGCTGCCTTCAGGGCGTTCTATTTCTAATGTCAATGAACGCCTGAATGCCGCCATAACAGATCACTCAAAAAATCCCGGGACGTGTAGGGGGCGCCACTTTCAAAAATTATTAATTTAATATTATATTTTTAGTGGCGCCCCCTATATGTCCCGGAACTCATTGAGTGATGTGTTAAAATATCGACAATGTAAGGTATATCCACAAGGAGGCTAAGCTTTCTGGAGAATGTTGTCAGATTTAAAGCGCTCAAAATTGGATCTTCTGATCACTGCGACATTTCAAAAAGTTAATATACCCAAACAACACCTTATTCGCCGTCTTGGTGAATGTTGTTTTTGCACATCAGTTTTTACTTTTTGATTTTACAGTCTCTCCGATCCTGCAGACAGCCCTGAATTGAAAACCTTTGGTGATTCTGAAAATTTTGGGACTTTAGGCACATCCAAGCTTTAGGAATTGAAAAAATTCTGAAGTGCATTTTTCCGAAATTTATCTCCAGATCATGTCACTATCTAACGAAATCGAGAACTGTGTTGTCATGTTCAGCGTTTTTAAATTTTTGGCAGGTGCTTAAAGATGTCTGAATTTCAGTGCTTCAGGCAAGTTGATGTCTTCCTTAGCGGCGGTCTTTAAAGAAGCTCCCTTCAGGGCGTTCTATTTCTAATATCAATGAAGGACGGAGTGCCAAAGCACTGAGAAGCGCCCGACAAAGTACAAAAGTTTGGCAATCGAAAATTATGAAAATTAGAAAAAATTTAAATTTTGAAAAGTTGAAATTTTTTATTTTCAAAAGTGTCGAAAAGTGGACACACAAAGATTTCAAAATTTATATTGCCACCGAAAGGTCAAAAGTTGAAACATGAAAAATTCCAAAAAGTTCGGAATATCAGATTTGGAATTGGTGAAAGAACGAATGTTTTGGGCATCGTAAAAAGCTGAAGATTTGCTTCAACATAACATAAAGCCTAATAGGGTATAATTTGGAAAAGTCCACAATTAAAAAGAAATCTGATCAAAAAGGCCTAAAAGCCTAAAAAGTTAAATCTTTTCTGTTGTTTTAATATTTTAGGGCCACAAACCGATTTTGTCAATCTCTTTGAGAGCCTTGAATATCCATAAAGCCTAACTAAGAAGCTCCTTACTATATCACGGCCAGATTTGGTCCGAATCCCCAAGAGTCTGATCAAAAATTAAGGCCGAACATCACGAACATCGCGTCATCTCGGGACGACAAAAATTGATGAAGGCTAGAAGTACAGAAAACTCAGTCAAAGTGGGAAATTTGTTGCAGTCCTGTCTCTCTACACCAAATTCGCACAGATAATCCCTCAACTTTTCCAAGCATAACGAATTGAGATTTCCGATCCATTAAAATTCGGGTTTCAAGATTTTGATATTAAGCGTGCTTAGAGAGACGTTTTGAGTTCATTTTCTTTCTTTTTGTGCAAAGTTTATTCTCGTAATGAATATGGGTCTTCAGCGAACCCGCAAACCAGCATACCGCTTAGGCCATATTATAGTCGGTCTTTCTTAAGACCACATCGCAGAACTTATGTGACAGTGTGATCATGGGACTCTGATCAAAAATAAACTAACAGCAAGGCCTACGAATTTCTATTTAGCCACGGAAGCATTTTACTTGCCGAAATCTGAAAGCAAATTCAGTAGAAGGGAGCCGCGAGTAGAACAGAAGTCCTGTCCAACGCAACATTCACCAACACTTAAGAGATCATTTTTGGAATCGAAAACCCACCCATCACCCATCAGGATGAAACAAATCTCTGAACAAAGAAATTAGTGGAAGCCAGGACCAGACTAGTCGCAGTTCCACAAGTGGATGATGATAAATCGTCATTGCAGAAGGCACAACCAAATTAATTCTTCAAAGTCTTCAAACCGCAGCGAATCCAAACTTCTCACCCAAAAACTACTTAGGCAACCGAATCACCTTCTTAATCCCGTCAAACCCCCCGCCATCATCAATTATTCCCGGCGCATATATTCCAAATCACATAAAAACAGAAAGACAATAACACGAATGCAGCACTAGCAGCAGCAAACGAAGAAGTAGTTGATCCACTTCTAGAGCAGTTCCAAGAAAAGGATCTCGAATCCAGCAGAAGTGCACCTCAAATGAATAATGACGCAAGCGAGAGCGAGGGAGAGCAGTTCCTCACACAAAACTTTTGCCCCGATTAACTTCAGGAATAATCGACAATGACGACGATGACTTCGACGTAGACCCAGCGCGCCCCGCCCCTTATCTCGCTATCGGCACCATACACAACTGCCACGGATGACTTTCGAATAAATGTCAAGGGAGATGAAGGACAAGGAGGGGTAAGAAGAAAAAAAACACAGCAACTCAGAGAAAATGCAGAATTTTCTTCTATGGCTCGCTAATTGCTTAAGTTTTCCACTTTTCTCCGGCTGTACACTGCACACCCCGAAGGACCCAAGAACGACTCTCCTCAGCCGTAACTTAAGTGCTGCTCGCAAGTGCCTCTCTCCTCATCCATCGCAGTCGAGTTCTGCACTTGCTCGGTGTGACCCAATTAAATGGGCAACTGGAAAATCTGAATATCCTTGGTTGGGTGTCGTTCCAATTGTTTAAGACAACTGCCCATCTCTCATTCAGTGGTTTGGTTGGACAACGATCTAAGATTGTACATATGGTGGCGCCGGAAATTTATTCTATTCCAGAGGTACAACCACACGGGGTGAAGGAACGGAAAGGAGCACTTCATAATGTCTCCAACATAAAATGTCCATTAAGTCACTCAAATTATGACTCCACCGGCAGGATGATGGTTATGGGCGGGGTTAGGAGGAGAGAGATATTTAAGGATGATCCATGTGATGTACTCCAGTGCCCTGCCACTTGGTGCTCCCCAGGGTGCACAGAGCGGAAGCAGAAGTGCAATGGGTGCCGGAGTGCATAACCCTGAGCTCAACGAATTTTTATGCAGATAAATGTCATAGCTCCGCCAATGGAGTTCTGAGCGTTGGCGTTGGGATTCCTAAAAATCGCTCCTTGTTTGATTAATGGTTTTGGTTATTTCTATGTCCTGGCACTGTGCGCCCCACGCCCCCTGCCCCCCACTGCCATCCACTTGAAATGTTCTCTTTTTAACTGCACTTATCTTTAAATTGGACATTTTTCACTGTCTTCTCGGTTTGGAGATGTATCTGTGTATGCTCCTTCCATTCTTTTATTCTGTGGGGCGTCATTCTTCCCAAGCCCCTGCCCCTCTTTCGTTCTGTCGCGGGGTAGCCGAGTCATTCGTATTGTGAGCTGCGAGTTGCATAGTTCAAATTTGTTCACTGAAGCGTGATACAATTTTTCTTCTTGCAAGATGTAGATCAGAGGCAGTCTGCTCAGATGGGTGGCAACGACGGATAGGCGACGGGTGACGTGTGGCGGTTGCATTGGAGGGACAGTGTTTCGTCGTGTGGGTGGCAGCGAGGGCGAGGGAGTGGACATGATAAACTTTTCCCAATTCAACTCCATGTGTCGGCACTCAGGATTTTTTCACCAGCCCACACACACATGACCTCCCACCCGGAGATGGAGTTCCCCTCTTTTATCATCACCGTCAATGTGTTCCTTCACCCAACACTGTAGCTGTGTAGATGGATGCGTGCCGTGTCGGTGCGGAGGGCGACAGAAATGAAGTGAAATTTTGTTAGCGACTATCTTTCCAAATTAATTGTGGTCTCCGCAAATGCAGGCAACTACATTCAGATGTCACTTAAGACATGCCACCCCGTTTGCCTAAAAAAGAGTTCATTCTGGCAGATTGACGTTAGACTTGTCAATTACTTGGAGAGGGTCTCGTTGGATGCCTCATTCGAGAAAAAATCAATTCACTGACGCAATTCCAAAGCCACACAAATCGGAATTGAAACAAATTTACATTCAAATGCGATTCCCACACAAGGACCTCAATCTCAGTGCCCCCATTCCCTCCCGCCAGCCCCTCATTTGAGTCGTTTGTTCGATTCCAAGAACACTTAAAGCGCAAACCATATCAACATCGCCAATAGAAGCAATTTTTCCTCCTTGAGAGGACAGATGATCATCGTTCCGGCAACGTCTCGGATGTGAAATTAAGCCGAACAGTCCACCCATGCTTCATGCTTTGATTGTCTTCTCACAGACGCAACCACACAGGCACACATGCACGCACAGAATTTAATGGAAACATGTATCACTCAACGAAGTGAATGAATCACGTAACCCGGGAGATCATCACCAACTCCCCCTGTATCATCGCGTTACTCATGTGCCAAAGCCAAGTCCTAGATCCACTGCAAAGCATGGCAACGTTTTAATTTGTCACGATTGGCCTCTAATGCAGTCCAAATTGATACCGATTTGGAGCAGAATTCGTCTGAACGACGACGGCAAGAGAAACTTTCAAGCTACTTTGACTCTAATGACCTTAATTAGCCTTTAAATCGATTCGAGATACGGACTCACATCCGCCTACCTGATCTGCCATGACAGCACACTTCTCCGAAACGTGAACGTGACATTAAAAAACACAAAAAAAAAACTCACCCACCCATCACCTGGGCCACACGAAAATGCCAGGGATTCTGAGATAAGGTCAATCACACTGGGGAGGTAGGGGAGAACAGTTTTCTTCTTTGTTTCTCTTAACATTTTGAAGTGAAGACATATGTCCAATCACTGCTGGAGAGAAGGCCATTTTTCCGTTCCACACTCACTCTGGCGCCCATTCCTCCATCATGTCCAAGTGTATTGAAGTTGTAATCAAGTATCAAATCACCAGCGCACAACAAAGCCCACACGGCTCCGAAGGTCCTTTCACATACAACAAATTGCCGACACGTAGCCAACAAAGGACGAGGGGAATGATGGAGTCGTCCACAGTAAGGACATTTTCGATCAAATCACATTTAAAAGCCGGGGCATTTACGGTGTTTAGAAGTTTACTTCACTTTTTTTGGCGCTCCTTCTTGCTTTCACTGTGTGGCCCCCAGTCCGGTCCAGGGGGCTAACTTCCTTTAATACGCACACACTGGTGCAGTGAAGCGAAACAGCCGAGGAGGGAATATAGAAGGATGTCCTTTCGGGAAGCGATTCAATGACGATTGATCCGGATAAATGTGATTTTCCATGAGAGGAGGCATGCGTCGCGCTAAGGGTTTTCTCAACCTTGGGCTCCCGCCCACCCCCCACTTCACCACCTGCTGGACACAGAGATGGACTCAGAGTGTGTGAGAAACACGTTCACTTCCTCAACGGACTTCAATTCTAATAAAACGGATGAGCTAGCTCCTCCTCCCCTAGCTCACTCAAAGGTGAGTCCTTGATTAAAATTTCAATGGGAAAACGAGATCAAAATGAAAACGCCTCTCCATCCCCTCCCCCGTTCCTCTGCACAGCACTCGACGGTACTTAACCTTTGAAGTGCTTAATGCACTAACTGCACCGCCACAAGAGCGCACCACAAAGGAGGAGGAGGTGCACCACCCCTCTGCTGAGAGCCAGAACTGAAGGAGAAAACGAAGAAAATTGTCGCGCTAAGTGAGATAATCCCCCGGAGGGAAATTATGGTTCACTCGCTCTTATCCTTGCTCATCTTCATCTGCTGACAAGTGACTTCCTTCGGTGCTTCTGTGGTATGTTACCTTTTGCACACATCCCTCCCTCACTCCCACAAATTAACATGCGCCCAGTCAAAGGGATTTGGAGAAGGATGAGAAAAGCCAACGCCGTCGCCAACGCGAAGGCGAACGCAAAGTAGAGCGGCGCGGCTTAATGTGCAACCGCGCCCGCCAAAGAACACTGACTACTGGCACAGGAGCGGTGGCAATTTTAAAATTACTAAGTCCCCTTTAATTACACCGCGAGCCCTTAAGTGATGCAGTGGGCGATGACGATGACGATGAGGACGACGGCGTCGTCCTTCAGTGCGAGGCAACGTAAGATTAACTCACCATAAATTGCACATAAGTGTGTTGCAGTGGCAAAGTGCTGTGTGTGAGCGACGGGCGAAGCAATGAAAAACTGTTTAAGGGCAGAAGCCCTGCGCTCGCAGTAAGTGAATGACGGTGGCAGTCGGGAATCTTACTCATTGCCAAACGATGAGAAAATTGTGTTTGTCTAATTTGCGCGAGGGGGCCGGCTCCGTCACTGATGGAAATTTCGCGTCTGAACGGGATGGTTACACTTGTCCGGACAATGTCCTTCGGAGGTTAATTAGATTTGTTCTTGGCGTTGCCTTCCGCGTGGCTAATTATTAATGGATTGGAGGTTTTATGGTTGGACTAGGGGAAAGTTTGCAAAGCGATTGCGGCTGCAGACAAGGATTTGAGGAGCTTAAGAGCTTGGGCCTGTTCAAACATTTATGCAGGTTAATGCAAACGTCGCTTGCAGGGTTTGAACGTCAAAGGAGATGAGAGGGCTTGTGAAGATGACTGCAAGCAAGGAAAGCGCACAGCAGGCGAGCAATTTTCCCAAGGTGGGCGGCTGAAATACTCAAAAGTTGGAAATCAATTTTAAATCAAGTTTTAAGAGTTTGTGCAGCGCTGCCTACGTTTGAGGCCAATAATTATTTTCCACTCAATTATGGGCATGGTGAGATTAAGAAGCACAACTGGCAGCGATCACGCTCTGGAGGAATGAATTTAGCACCACATTTGAATGACAACCAAAAAACTGGAGTCCTCTTGACACAGAACTGGTGAGCCACGCCTAAGTAAGATCTAGCCAAAAGACTAACTGCTGCTGGAGAATTCCATTTGAAAGACTTTCTCTGAGGGGAGATTGCAGGTTGAGCGGATTTTGATTTCTATTCGGAAGGAAGGAGATCGGCCACTGCGCCATCTGCCGAACGATCAGTTTTCCTTCTCTTTGCTGATTTTCGCCTATCCAGGAGGACTCCCGTAGATGTGGTTTCAAATCTGAAAAGTGAGCAATATATGGAATCATTTCCTTTTTCTTCATCTTCGTGTGGCGCCAAAGTTCGGGGTGGACATAGGTCACCAGTTAGAACGATGTTTCGCCGGCTGCCTCCAGTTACGCACTCCAAGTTGGTTGATGTGCTTCTCCACTTGTGTGTGCCCTCTCAGTCGAGGCAGTTCTCTTATGTATTGCACCCATGGGTTCAGAGACTTTACGGGTCGGAATAGTGATGTCCATACACCCTACCAAACCTAGCAATCTGAATCATTATATCCGAAGACGCTTGACCAGAACATACCGTCGCAGAGCTTATAAAGATCGTTCTTGAATCATATTCTTAACATGCCACCAACAATAACAAAACCAGAAATCGCCTGCAGATTTTTCTTCAAAAGGTCTAAGAGCTTTCTTAATCGCAGTTAGAAGCACTCAAGTTTCCGGGTCATGAAACACTCCTTGTTCTTCAATAGGCTCTTAAATCCAATCAAGCAGCTATTGGCCAGAGTGGTTCTGAGTTTAATTTAGTTGCTGATGTTGTTGAACACCACGTTGCCCTGGTAAAGCCTCAAAAAGTGCAAGGCGACATCCAACACCTCTTTGTCATAATGTAAGGTTTTAGAATTCCTACGAAGTCAGCAGAATCTCTCCTTCGTACATGACTCGGTTGGGAACAAACTTAGAAGGACTTCGAGTCACGTGTGAGTCACTTCGCTGGTACCGAATCTATTGGACACCATTCTGGCGAAGCTGACTACTCAGCACTAAGGCCTCCATTTTCCAATGCATGTCAGATGCTGGAATATGACAACGACATTCAAGTAATCATTCAATTATAGGCGTCTCTCGATAACGGTTTTGCCTGCATTAAAAACAAAGCCTCTCAAGCGACGATAATTTTGAGGCACCCGTCCATTTTAGCAAATTTAGAAAGGGTGTCCCAACAAGAACGCAAGATTTAAATTTTAAATAAGACGCAGACATAAAAAAAAAATCGTGAATTCGATATTTTATCACAATGAAGACAGGATGAGGTTATGTGGACCGATGGCCGCCGCGGCTTTGCTGGCACATACGCGATCTTTTAATGACACTTTCAATGACCATTTTGCATAAATGCTGCGGTATTTCATTAATGCGGTGTCCAATTTCCTCTTTTAGGGCTTCAGTCGTTGTCGGGTTATTCGCATTAACCATCGACTTCAAAAAAACCCCAAAGAAAAAATTTCAATGGTGTTAAATCGCACGATCTAGGCGGCCAATTCTGGTCTCCGAAACGCGAAATAACACGACCGGGAAATGACTGATGCAGCAATTGAATTGTTTCTCTGGCTGTATGAGATGTTGCGGCGTCTTGTTGAAACCACATCCCCTCCACATTCATTTCTTCAATTCTGGGCACGAAAAAATTGATAATCTTTCACGATACTGAACACCATTGAATAATTGTCCTTGACCTGTCCCATTTTAATAAAAAAAAAAGGTCCAATGATTCCAATGATTCATTTCTTACCGAACACCATTGACTGTTTGCGCTTGACCTGACTCATTTTCATAAAAAAAAAAATTCCAAAGATTCCTTTAGGTCAAAATTCACACCACACAGTGACACGTTGAGGATGCATTTGCTTCTCGTGAATCACTCGAGTATTTTCCTCGCCCCAAATGCAACAATTCTGCCTATTGACGAAGCCATCAAGATAGAAATGGGACTCGTCACTAAAGATGATTTTATCGGCAAAACCAGCATTTACATGTTGTATCTCCAATACCCAATTAAAGAAATCCCTTCGCTGTGCATTGTCAGCTGGCTTCAGTTCCTGAGTCAATTGAACTTTGTGTGTATGAAGATCCAAATCTTTCGTCAAAATTCGCTGCATAGTGGATTTGGAAACATGAATTTGCTGAGCTCGGTATTAAATTGAGGTGCATGGAGTTTGAGCGACATCATCACGTACTGCTGCGATATTTTCGGTCGATCAACCTCGTGTAAGGCGCGTTGTTGTCTTTACATCAGATAAAGACCCAATTTCAGCAAATTTTTCCATTAATCGCTTTACAGTTGATCCTTTTGAAGCATTATTGTAACTCCAAATTGATCGCAATTTGCGAACTGTAGCCGCAAAACTTTCACCATTTCGGCAAAACAATTTTACAATGAGAATGCGTTCTTCATTCGTGTAGCGCCCCATTTTTATTATCCTTATATCTTCTATTAACAAACAACAATAATTGTTCAAATGTCAAACAATGACAATTCGAATAGCGCCATATTTGAATCTTGCGTTCTTGTGGGGACACCCTTTACGTAAGTAAATGGAGAATTGTTTTTGTTTACAACACACTGGAAAATAATTTTGCAGGAAGTAATCCGATCAATGTGGTCGCCGTGGCATAGTGGGTAGAGTGCGACGCTCACACGCCGAAGGGTCTAGGGTCGACTCCCAGTTCAATACCAATTTTTCTAATATTTCACGGCACCACCTCTTTCGAGCTGCTGACAACACTCAAAGAGTAATAACTGTCTAAGAAAGCATCTCAAACTTCGCCGTTCGGAGTCGGCAAAAAACTGTAGGTCCCTTCTACTCGTGAGAGAACAGTAGCGCGCACAACACTAGTAGTTGATGAGCAAGCTAGGCCCTGGTCCCCCTTTGGACTGTAGCGCCAACAATTATTATTATAATCCGATCGAATGTGAGTTACACTCGCACGAAGAGGGTTTCGTTCTTACATTTGCATTTGATAAAACTGCGCAACTATAGTAATTGTTGGAGCGAAAATCCACAGGAGAACCAGGGCCTGGCTTGCTCATCAACTTACTCGTGTTGTGCGCGCTACTGTTCTTTCACGAGTAGAAGGGACCTACATTTTTTTGCCGACTCCGAGCGACGAAGTTCTCTCTCTTTGAGTGTTGTCAGCAGCTCGAAGGAGGTGGTGCCGTGAAAAATTCGAGATGTTCAGCCGGGAATCGAACCTAGGCCCTTCGTCGTGTGAGCACTACGAGACGGCGGCCAAAGTGCAAGTATGCAAAGAGATAAAGGATGCTAAGATCCACACGAAAACAGTTCTGACTACAAAAAATATGTAAAGCCATATGCACAGACAAAGATTTCTTCCTTTGAATCAGGTAAAATATGAACATATACTCCCGCACACATCGGATTTGATGTCCCTCAAACAAAACTTGTTGCATCATACCCTTTCATAGGACACAATTATCAAGCCGTGTGAAAGCGCCCTCCTCTGGCAAGGAGTTGAAGATATGAATAATGTGCACGTGGACGGTTTGTGTCGATTAAGGGAAGACAAAATGATCAAGAATTCTGTTACGATACATTAAAACAGGTTTAGGTTAGAAATCGAATCTCAAAGTCCTTTCAAAGGAACAGATGGTGTTACGATGTATAAAGTTTTCATTTTGCATGAAGTTCACGTTCGTGGAAGTTACCCTAAATTGTTTCAAAATCTTAATACTTTTGCACGTATCACCAATTTTATTTGAAATTTTGCCAAAATCACTTCAAAAGTCCCGGAAATAGGAGGAGTATGCCGGACATTGCAGCCACATGAATGAACTCACTCGAACTTTAAAATTTTCATTTAAAAACGAAACCTTAAAATTATAAGTTTGCGCAGGCAGCCCCCCCACGCATGTTAGTGGAAGATCTATCTTCAAAAATCCTTTTCATTTCACGAACAGTCGAGTTAAGTCAAATTTTTAGGGCTAATATAGAGAAAGTTTAATTTGTACCACAATTGGATGGAAATCCTTTTCGGAGAGATTCAGCAACAGTCTTGTTTTCGTTCATTTTGAGCGTTATTTACCACCCTTCATCTATTCATTGCAAAATTTCTTGCCGAAGGATGCACAGTTTCATGTAAGTTCCCCTTCTTTCAACGCATCAACTCCTGCTTTCGCGTGCATATACCGCATGAGCCTGAAACCAAAATATGTCTGAGCTCGAAAACTTTCGCAACTTTTGTAGGGGCATTAGTGGAAAACACCTCCCTGTGAGTGTTGGCGAGGGGGGAAGAACTGAACTTCTTTTCAACTTACTCGCGGCAATCCAGTTTAGTTGCAATGCTCTTGATGCGTTTCGTACTTACGCTGGTGAAGAGATTTTCGATTCACTTACCTAAAAATAAAAAGAAAAAAGCATACTTTAGTTTGGCTTTTTTAAAAATTGAGAGCGCTTTTAAGAAATTTGAAAAAAAATGTGTGTGTCGCAAAAAATGGAAGTCATGAAGGAAAAAGGAACGTTGCGCGTTTAACTCAACAAAGTACAGCACAATGCTCTGTACAGTCAGAATTGCTTCACAACTTTCGGGGAGATTTTCGAGCCTCAGGGTTTAAAGTAAATTCTCCACTCAAGCCTCCGACGGATGTAGATCCCGGTGAAAGCGCCCTTGTCACCACAATCTGACACAGTCTCGCTTTTCGCTACCACCCGCCCAACACAGACCTAATCCGACGCCTGATTCAAACAAAATTCCTGTTATCCACGCGGTTAATTAATGCATTCATCGCAGCCCACTTGAGTGCTGGCGTCACCGACACAATGCGGCTTCTCCAAACCAACGCTGTGGCTCATCGCACAGCAAATTAAACTGCAGCCCTGCCTGTGCTTTGTCAAAACTCATGCCCCGAGGCATCGGACAGTCGAACGAAGACGCCACGAAAGACTAAATATTTTTTTTTTTTTGATATGCCCTCGGCAAATCCATTCATTGAGGCCAGTCCCCTGCCGTTATCGCTGAGCAGAGAGGCGAAGCAATTTATTAGCCGATAACCTTGATGGGGTGGTCCAAGGTTACATCACATGGATTTCGCTGGTGACGGCATGAGGTGTGTCTGTGGGGAATACAAGGATGTGTCTTCTTCACATCCTTGTCATCTTCCGATCTATAAACTTCTCTGACACCTTTGCAAATCCCCAAATCAACCCCGACGAGGGCCAAGTCACACAGGCAGTTTTTCTCCTGCTTTGGGGCGGGGTGAACACGGAGACACATTTATTCCGCTTGACCCTTGAGTGGTCGCATGCAAAGGGCGCCGAGGTTGAGGGGAAGTCATGTAATTGCCATTTTACACATTCAGAACGGGATTACACCAAAAATTCTAATCTAAACTTTTGGACAGCTCATCTGGAATAGTTTAACCTCTGGCCGTCGTCGTCGTGGTCTCTGCCGTAGTTTGAGCATGCTGGAGGACTAATCCACTCCCTTCCCTGTTGTGCGGTGTTCACGCATTCCAGCGTCGTAGTGTCATCGATAACCTCTTCATCCAATCTCACCACCACCGCTTCCTGGTTCTTGTCTGTTCGTTTTTATTTGCGGCCATGGGGGTGGTCTTGCCACCCCCTTCTAATAACAGATAAGATGTCCACTAATCCCACACAGGCAGCCCGCCCCTGTTGTGGTTTCCCCTGAGTGGCCGCCTGTCCCGGTCGCACCATCTGATCCTCAACGTGGACAGGAGCCACTCCTCGTTTGCGCAATCTATAATAAACATCTCCCTCTCAGTGATGTGCGCTCAGCCCACCGCCACCCACATCCACCCACCGCCACCTACTTTCGTTTCCGTGTCGGCTTGTATCGCCCGTCCATGGCCAAGTGTGTGTGTGTTGTCATTATCCCAGGAGATTTGTATTTGTGTGTAAATCTCTTGAATTGTCCTGTCAGGGGCGCTGGCATGGGTGGCGGTAGTGGGGCCGACACTTGGGAGTGGCAACAATTGCTCCTCCATATCGTAATTATTTGATCTTGTTTTTTATCTCCCTGTTTCGTCGTCGCTTCACTCTGGGGGTGGTGATTGAAGTGCCTCATGCATTGGAACTCAAGCGAGGAGTGCACATAACTGAACTGAACTCCGAAGCCGTTCAATGTTATTTGACACTTTGATTGGACAGCTTGACTTTGCTTCTCCTTTGCGCTCTCGGTCGTTCGCAGCGAAACGAAGCGACAGGCTAAAACTGCTGTCTGGTCGTTTTTCGTAACAGATTAGGGAGGGAATATTAATTTTGAAGCGAAATGCGTTGGCTGGGGAAAAGTTTTCAAAGAATCTCAAGGGATTCACGCTGGCCTGTGGAATCGACAGTGGGGATGGTTTAATCGTCAGTTGAGAGTATACTGCGCGTCATTTGTGATGGTAATAATTTGTTTATCTAAAGTCGTGTCGTCTCGTCCTTTTTTTATTGGCCACCACAACGGCATCCCCATCGGGATTGAAGCTTAATTTCGGGGAAAATTTTATGAATCTTTTAAGTGATTGTCAGAATTATGAAACATATTTCATGGTTCTCCTTTTTCCGTTTCTCTCCTTCCGATTTTTTTCGTCGTCTACCCTAATTTTCGTTGGCATGTCTCCTCTGTCATTTTTTTGCGAATAGGTTCAATGATTTATTGATCCTTGAACGACGAGGATGAAGTTTGAGTCGGAGAGGAGGAGATGTTGCCCTAGTTTGGCAATCGAAAGGCGCTTAAAAGGGATTCCACGCATCAATTTTTTGTGCATACTTCGAAATCTGTTTCTGACACAATCCAGGCGAGAGATGTCAAGCTGAAGTTGCTGCTGGAAGTAAGTTGAGGGTTGTACTTGGCCTCTTTTTCGTTTGGCAAAAGTTTAACAGTGCGCGGTGTGGGACAGTTAATAGGATTCCCATGAATTTTGGAGTTTTTGCTTTGAGGATACCTTTGTCTTTGATGCTCGTTATCATTTAATTGAATTTCGATCTAAATTTATTCCGCATTTATCAGCAACAAGTTCCGCTTAGCTTGCTGGCAGCCGGTTAATGAGAGGATTGATGTCCTCTTCGATTTCGGGGAATTCCGCTTGCTGAGGGCACGAATAACTAAAATATCCCATTTTTCTTAGTTTTTGTCAAGGGACAAGGATTTTTTTAATATCTAAGCGAAAACAGTCTAGTGTCGGGCGCCATTTTGATTTTTTTTTTTCGAAAATATGGGCACTATGTGCTTCCTTTTAGTCCTCAGCAGAGAGACAGAGTCTTCAAGAAGTGGTGAAGTGCCTAGTTTGTATGCCCTTTCAACAACTGCTTCCAACATGTTTGGAGACTCTTTTCCACTTACTCGTATGTTCGCAGTATTTGATGGCAACATCTTTCGTTGGTTTTCAATGGACGTTGTCCCAGTGGAATGAGCTCCAAGTGTTCTTCAAACTGTGTTGTGCATTGTCTAGGAAAAAAAAGACTTCTCAAATTCGCCGTTCGGAGTCGTCAAAAAACTGTAAGTTCCTTCTTCTCGTGAAAGAACAGTAGCGCGCAAAATACGAGTAGTTGATGAGCAAACTAGGCCCTGGTCCCCCTGTTGAATGTCGCGACATCCAAATATTGTGCTGTGCATGCACTCTAAAAACGGATTCATCCTCAGCACTGTTGCTCTAGAGGCTTGTGAAGGAGCCTGTCGCTGAGCTATAGGCTACCAGTTACATATGCCAGACACAGTAATATCCATTTGGGAGATAAATCGCCACCAGAACTTTCCTAGCTGAAGGGCCGGGGAATCAGCAATTTGATTACCTTATTATCACAGTTTCCATGCTGTTGGACGGGAAATCGATGTCAGGATATTTTCGAAAGCTAGTGCAATGGCCTCATCCACCCAGAAGATATAGTGACTGGCATGTTCCTTTTTAACTATATAGCCAATCAGGTCTCAGTCATCGTCGCCTTGGCGTAGTGGGTAGAGTGCGACGCTCACACGCCGAAGGGTATAGGTTCGATTCCCAGCTCAACACCAATTATTCGAATTTTTCACGGCACCACCTCTTTCGAGCTGCTGACGACACTCAAAGAGTAATAATTGTCTAAGAAAGCTTCCCAAATTTGACCATTCGGAGTCGGCACAAAGCTGTAGGTCCCTTCTACTCGTGAGAGAACAGTAGCGCGCACAACACGAGTAGTTGATATGAGCAAGCAAGGCCCTGGTCCCCCGTGGACTGCTGCGCCAACAATTATTATAGTCTCAGTCAATGACTTGCACAGACTTTCTGCTGCCGAGATGAAGAAGCTCTGTCCAAAGCGTCAACCCCGTTCCTCCCGTTTTCAGGATTACATCGCCTTTCTTCATCGCCAGTCCCAATGCAGTCGATTTTATATAAGCAAGAGCGTCACTGCAAGTTAGATTCGCTCCTTTGTCTCTCTTTATGATGACTCAGCACGTCATCGGCGTCTACAAGACACTACAATTGAACTGTAATTTGGCAGATCATATCTTTGGCAATGTCTTCGTATACAGCGCTTTGTTAGGGCCGAAAAGGACGCCAATAAAAAAAAATCAGCACCACCGTACAAATTATTAGATAGCCTACCATCAGCCCATTTTAAAAAATCACGACAGCATGTAACCAGCGGCACATGTCAACCTCATCAAACTCCCTGATTGGTTGGTTGTCCACTTGCGGTGGACCAATCGTGTGAATTGACACTTTTTCAACTCAATCCACCACCCCCTAGGGCCACTAACCCGACCACAAACACGCATTCTTCATCTAAATCAAATCTATTCCATCAGATTGAAGTAATTAATGGCATTCCATGTTCAACTATCATTTAATTAAAACAATTTAATTTGACCTCATCGCGTCATCGATAAAAAAAGAATCGCTCACATCCCACCCTCGCATTTGTTGGCCCCTCACCGCACGCCCAACCACACATTATCACACTCATAATCAAAAAGAATTCCAATTCGCATTTTTTCGCCATTCCCGAGTGTGTAGCAACAACTGCTATGTGTCAACTGCAACACAGCGTGCAGCGAAAAATGTGTATAATCAAATCAGTTTTTTTCGAAATAAATACGTTTTCCATTCCCACGTTCATGCGATGTGCATTGCACAACGCGGTGCGGCGCTCCAAAGAACACAACAAATTATATGCGAAACAAAACATTCGCTTCCCATTAAGTGGGACGTGTTGCCTCAGCCCCGCCACCGCTCCCTACCGCGCTGATCGGCAGAATCCCCAAAATACATCCAAACAACAAAGCGCAGAGACAATTTGAATCTATTTTGCGTCAAGCCGTGGATAAAGCTATCAGTGTCACGTCGTTGGCTTTTATTCCTTTTTGAATGCATGTGTTTTTTGCGGGCGCTTTCGAGGGTTAGGTGGGCGCGGTGGACCCACTGTCCGTCAAATCCGCTCGTTTTTATTTTCTGTACGTATCCTTGATGTTTTCCATTCATCAACCCCCCTTAACTAATATGCATTTCATATCGGAGTGGTGGCCCATCCCCGCAGGGGATGAAATAAAATTTCTGACTCGTCCACATTATGATGCAATGCAAACACATCAACCCTGCCCCGTCGGAATGCCGTAACAAAACCAAATAGGAAGTGATTCCGTTTCCTATCGATTTTGCTGCTCATCCCATACCCACCCCAGGCCAGCATCAAACAGCAACCGCCTGCCGAAAAACTTTAGACGGTCAGTGTTGGCCCGAAAATAATATTTATTAACCAACAACACCAGCAGCAGGCACCAGCGGGATGAAGGATATGATCATCCTCAGCAACAGTGCCCGAAAAGGGGAAAAAACAAAATTCAACCGTCCTCCTTCCCCTCTCTACACCGACGCTCAAACCCGTTTTGAATCAACAAGGGAGCCATCATTTTTCTACATTCGTTTATTTGTTTATTCAGTATTGGTGCCTGGGGAGGGAAAATAGAGAAATGTCACAACTACGGCCCGAATAACCCCCCTCCCAAAAAAACACATGAACGTGAAACGCAAAACGAACGAAATTTGAAAACTGTTCTCCTCGTTTTCGTTTTTCTCGTTTTTAGTTTCCGTTTGTTTGCTGGCGCGCAAAAATGTCGGCACAAGAAGAAAAAAAAACACAAAACAGGATCAAGGGAAAAGTTTTATATTTCGGAAGGAGCGGGAAGAGTTGATCCGCACTCTTTTACTGGCTGCGGGCAAAGGCGCATTTGGTTGTATTAGGGTTGCAATCATTCTCAGTCAAAAGAGCTTGTGTGGGTGCTTGCCTAGCGATGCTCTTCAAAAGCACACTTCTGTGCAGCTAATCTCTGACAGGCAGACCGCGACTCGGGAGCGGGGAACAGCGACAGAAAATTTGAAATAGATGGCATATGGAGGTGGCCGGTTTTATTTACTTTTGAAGACAAAATTGGCTAGTTTCGAGGGTCTGCTGCGATGTACATTCCCCGCCTAATAGGTAGTTGAAACTTGAATTTTATGAGAACTTTAATCGGTGCTCTGAGGGGCGAATACTTTTCGCACTGATCCAAAGAGTTGACGGTCGGGAATGGAATTTGAAGACAATGATGCGATCAATGAATGCAGCGAGATCTTTGTGGGAAGCGAAGTTTCGTATGATACCTTGGGGAGAGTGACGGATTGTAAGTGCCAGCAAGTAATGAAACTTTTTATGACAAGGGCAGTCCCGAATAAAAAGAAATCCGATAATATTGACAATTTTTCAAATTTTTCTTCAACACGGCTCAGTACAGTGGACTAAGGAATTCTCGAAATGCTTACGTGTCTGGAAATCTACACAATAGGCCTTTGTGCCGACGTTAACATCACACAAGTCACCTTATACAAGCTTCTGTTCGGCTAGTGGTTTTTTGAGTTTAGAGAAAAATAGAAGTCCCACGGGTTTAGATCTGATGACGGTGGTGTATGGGGTAGCAATACGAAGGTCCGTTGACAATGCGGACATGGCAGAGATGCAAGGCGAACATGGATGAGTATCCTCCTACCTGTCGACAATCCTCCCCTTCTTCAGAGCAAGTGAAGACCACTATTTCCCTTTTTTCATTCAAGTTCGTCAAGTGAAGACCACTATTACGCTTGTTTCCTTGACCTGTGCTCGACCATCGAATCTATTTTTCGTTCACGATGTAAACCCGCCTTCAAATACCGCCAACAGTATCTTGAACAATAATCTGAAGACGTCTCGTGGTTGCTCTTGTCTTCGGAACTGAGTACATGCGGTACACATCTACCGGGCAGGTTTCTTAATCCATGTTTGAGTCCTCTCGCGTTTGTTCCCGGTGTATGACAGCGGCACGCTTCATTTCCGTCTGTGGAGCTTGTTTCAATATACAAATTTTAAACTGTTCCGATCTGTTTGCCATCTTGGGAGCTCGATCGTCGCTTGGTTTCTATTTCCATTGTTTTGTTTGTTTGTGACATGTAATAGAGGAGATGGATTATGCCTAAAAAGTGGCACGCACTGCACTTAACTGGTCTCATGATACGGTTTTCTCTCCCGAATGGTGTAAATGTGTCACCATTGCGTGTCCTTGCTAAACTTCTTTTCACCGTCTGTCAGTGAAAGTTTCAGAATTTTTGGTACGGTGTGTGAAATGAATTTTCTGGCAAACTGAAAAGCTGACGTGCGAGCGAGCGTGACGAGAGTCGGCATCAATGTGGAAGCAATGTTTGCCGTTGCGGTGGAGCTTGTCTGTCGGATGCAAGGACCGAGGCATCAATGTGGAAGCAATGTTTGCCGTTGCGGTGGAGCTTGTCTGTCGAATACAAGAACCGCGTCAGGGGCCGATGTCGCTCATTTTGAAAATTTTCTAGTATTCTCGAAATTATAAATGCTGCGATAGTGGCGCCATCGGACGGTAAAATTTAATTTCAAACAGATTCAACTGATACTCCAATACAGTCCGACGTGGAAATTCATAGGGAACTCGTCCTACGCTACAAATGAGAACGTAGCCACAGACTCAGCCGATACTCCAATGGATTTAGAAGCGGAAATCTATAAGGAACTCTTCCTACACTACAATTGAGAACGTAGCCACAGACCCAGCCGATAATTCAATGCAGTTCGAATAGAAAACTCAAAGCGAAATCGTCCTACACTACAAATCAGAGGCTTAGCAGCAGCAAAAATGATACGAACCAAAAAGAAATTGGCACAAATCTGTGAAGAAGATTTGCCATCCCGGTAGTTGATTGCAACGAAACGGCCGACCAAGAAACCATCGTCAGTCAAGAGGCTATGCTCCCCTCATAAATGATCTGAGGAATCATTCCCCACAAGGAGACACAGATCGGAGGGGAGAAAGAAAAGGATAATAAAGATTAGGGTGTTAACATCTGATTTATTTTGGGTGAGAAATTATCATCTCAAGAACATGATCACCTCCTTTAAGTGTTAATTAAGTAGGAGGAGTATTGGCATACGTGACCACAGTGGAGTAGTGGGTAGACAAAGAAGCTCACACGCCGAAGGTCCAAGTTCGATTTCCGGCTGAACATCTCGAATTTTGCACCACCTCTTTCGAGCTGCTGACAACACTCAAAGAGGAAGAACTATCTAAGAAAGCTTCTCAAACTTCGCCGTTCGGAGTCGGCACAAAACTGTAGGTCCCTTCTACTCGTGAGAGCACAGTAGAGCGCACAAGAGGAGTAATTGATGAGTAAGCCAGGCCCTGGTCCGCCTGTCGACTGTAGCGCCATACAATTAGTATTATTGACTGTTGGCATATGCCAGGCCATTTCAACGAGCAGATTATAGCTTCGTGTCTGTTTCGGGGTAAATGTTTACGCCACGAAAAGCATTCTTATGGATACTTTGCACAGTATTGGTACTTGTTCGCACACTACCCAATAAGTCCCGGGACTGACATAAAGGGGGCGCCACTAACTAAAATCCGTATTATTTTGAGAAAGTACAAACATTCAAGTTGTACTTGTCCAATTTTCATGATAATCATTAGGTTACACGTTGGGAAGGTTATGACATCGGTATTTTGGGAATTTTATTCATCGACTATCGTGAGAATGGCAAAACGATCAACAGCGAACACTTCATAGCAATATTGGTGCATTTGAAGGAAGAAGAGAAAGGGACCCATATGAAGAAGAAAACAATTTTCTTCCACCAAGACAGTGCATCGTGTCACATGTCGTTGGCTTTTTCTTCTTCTACGGTCCGTGGTGGACCTCAACATGCCGTCCTCTGTTGCGTTGTCCCTATGCCTCAGATTCGAATACTTCGCGGAACGGAGCAGTGAACCCATACGCAAGTCTTTGGCTTCTTTTTCTTCTACAGTCAGAGGTGGACCTGAGCCTCAACCAACATACCGTCCTGTGTTGCGTTGTCCCAATGGCACAGATTCCAAGACTCTGCGTACGCAAGACGTTGACTACAAAGGCCAAATTGCACGAATTGGGCTTTAAATTTCTCCCGCACCGACCGTATTCTCCGGATCTGGTTCACAGCGACTTCTAGCTCCTTTCAGACCTCAGAAAGATGCTCGCCGGAAAAATAAACTATGGCTCGAATGAGAAGCTGTTCGCCGAAACTGAAGACTTTCTTGAGGCCAAAGATTTTTCGTACTTCGGAAGGAGATGTTTTTTTTTCTGATGTACCGCAAGAGGAATGAAAAGTAAAACGCAATCGACAGTAAATTGCAGATAAAGAATATAGCACAGGGAACTGTCAAATGATGGAGTAGGTTAAATCCACAGAAAAAATGATTAACCTTCAAATTGGGCTAAACATGAATAAATCTACCTTTGATATAAAAGAAATTTAGTTAAGGAATTCATAAATCTTCGCCTCAAAGATTCGAATAATAATTGAATGGCCTGACAGTCCACAAGGGAACCAGGGCCTAGCTTGCTCAATAATTCCTCGTGTTGTGCGTGCTACTGTTCTTCCACGAGTAGAAGGGACCTACAGTTTTATTGCCGACTCCGAAGGACGAAGTTTGAGAAGCTTTTTTAGATAGTAATTACTCTTTGAGTATTGTCAGCAACTTCAAAGACGTGGTACCATGAAAAACTCGGCGTTTCGACCTGGGAATCGAAACTAGACCTTCGGCGTGTGAGAGTTACACTCTACCCACTGCGCCACGGCGACAACAAGCACAATGGAAGGAAGCACAATGTCAGGCGAAATTTGGGTCACTTCAAGAGTATCGTACTTCGAAGAATTCTTCGCCAGCAGCTAAAAACTCACGTTGCACGTTCGCGTGTAGTTTGAATCACAGCATTAAACGGACAGTAACTCCCTAGGACTTTGACAGCAACGTTCACTGTCGTTCTTTAATTTGAAGGTAAGTCGTACGGGAAGACATTAACATCAAACCTTCGTCGCAGTACAAACACCCGCATGCTTGCAACTTGATCTCAAATGTAAGCCCGTGTTGCTGCTTTTTCTTTCATGATTCTTATCCCTTCTTGAATACCCCATTCGATCGGCAAAAGTTATATTTCTTTACTCCAGCAAATTGACAAGAGTAGTTTCTCTGAAAACCAAAACCCAGGAAATTTGGAAGCATTTTAGAGCTAGGAAAGTGCTCATTTGGGGACATGTTATTGAGTGGCGTCTATGCTCCATCCAACAAACTGCCAACATTCCTCCAGCCGAAGCTTGCTGAAGACTCAAGCCTCTCCAAACCATTGGATTACGAAACGACTAAAGCTCCTTTCCAGATTTGAGAGTAATTGTAAAGAAACTTGTATCAAATGAAAGACTTCGATATGTAGTTTGTTCCAATTGTAGTAGATTGTCAAATACTTCATATTAACTGTTAGTTTTTCTTAAAGAGAAATTCTGTAGAGCTCCAACTCCTCTCAAAAGCCACTCTCTGTCTGTGCCAACCAAGGCCGCACACGTGACAACCAATCGATTCCCAAACGCAATAAGCACAAATCTCAGTTTCCATTCGAAAACTCGTTTCCCGAAGTGGGTGGAACACACCCTTCGTTACGTTTCAAATGGGATCTGTTATCACTTTGCGACGGTTTGTTATTTTATGCTCACGACCAAAACGAATCGGGGCACTTTAAGTTCACCTCACACTCCCACCCACACCACACGTCTTTCCACACAATTGTTTTATCATTTTGCCATCATCAACTCAAAACCAACATTGGTCTGTGTACAAATTTCGAAATTTTCTTGAACCAGTTCACAACTCATTGTCCGCAATTGTCCTCAACTTCAAGCGACGAACGACCGCAAAACTGTCTCTATGCATGCATATTCATTCGATTTGCATGCAAACTCCGTCTAGATAGCCCACAACACCAGCTGTCATGTGCAGGCTCCGTTCTGACGCCCCTACCAAGCGGCGGTGATATGTGTGCACACTGGTATCTCTGCTTTACGTCTGTGTGCATACTCTCATTGTTCATTTGGGTTTCTGAACCATTCAACGGAATGGACGAAAAAACGATACAAAACCAATGCAACCGTCGGTCGACTCCGGCTCTCGCTAGACACTCCGGTTCACCTCAGCCGAATTAATCCGCAGCAGCGCTGGGTGTCTTATTATAAAATTAATAAATTGCAACTGCATAAGATTTAATTACCGCTTGCGTCTGTGAAAGCGACGGCCGATTTCGTCGCAAACAGCGGACAGGGCTGAGTCAGCACTTGGACTTGGTAGGGTTGCGGTAGCGGGAAATTTGAAATGAATCCAAATGGACTTGGGAACTGAGCTAGCAGTGGTTGAGGCGGCATTGGTTAGCGCGTGGAATGCTGAATTGTGTGAGAGATTTGTTTATCGCAACGGGATTTGTTTATGAAGTCAGTTTTTTCACTCGCGCCGGATGTTAGGTACTTTTGACGGGTTGCCTCAGATACTGTGGGATACTTCGCCGTGAGATCGAGTGTCTCTGCATCCGCTGAAGGAAGTGCGATTGAAGGGGATTTTCATCAAGTGTGTGTTGTTTTCAAACCGTTTCATTTTTGATTGACAAGCTAACAGAATATAAGCTGCAAAATACAGCGTCAAAATCAAAAATGAAGGTGTCACAAATCCGATTATTGAATCCTGACAGGAAGCGAGCGCCATTCGTTTACATCAGTGATTCCTTCATCAAGAACATAAAGCAAAATGAGAGGATGAGTGTGTCAATATTGCAAGCACTAAGGATTCGACATCGTAAATATCAATCAAATCCACACTTTTCTTGTAACGTTTTCGAGGTGTTTTTTTTTTTTTTTTTGAATTCAAGGAAAATCATTCGTTTGAACGCATTTTGTGTTGTTCAAAGCCTATATATATATCTCGAATTATGTGGGTTTTTCGTATTCTACATTCTTTATACAATATTTTTAAATTTTTGAATACATCCATATTTTCTGTATTTTGAATTTTAATATTTTTGACTTTTTTGGACTTTTGATTCATATTTGCATTTTATTTTAAGCATTTCTATAATTAATTTTTTCTTGACAATTAGCGTGTTGGACATTTCTATGGATGCGAATTTAAAATAAATTTTAGTGTTCTTCAGTATTTGGAGTTGTCTTTTGCTATTTGGAATATTTACTTGTTTGACTCATTAATTATTCGCATTTTCCACAAGCTAATAATTTCTCGAGGTTCCACAAAATTTTCCTCGGAACTGGCCGCTTTTTTGAAATTTTGAACTTTTGACGTAGTCCAAATTAGACCTTTCAAATTTTGTATTTAAACATTTTGACTTTTGTTATTTCTGAACATTTTAGAGATTTGGAACTTTCGAACAAGCCCAAAGTTAAAAACCTCGTAGTTGTAAATTGTGAATTTAGGAAATCGGGACCTTCGACATATGTATTTAGCCCAAATTCACACAGCTTGACTTTTGTTAATTTTTAACATTTTGGGAATGTGAAACTTTTGACCAACCCCAAATTTAGAAACCTTTTATATTTTGAAAATTAGGACCTTCGACATAGTCCAAATTCAGACCTTTTGATTATTGTTACTTTTGAACATTTTGGAAATTTTAAACTTTTGACCAAGCCCAAATTCATATTATATTTATAATTTTTAATTATTATTTTATTTATATAATATTTATAAAATTTATAATTTTTAAATTTTGGGAAATTGGCACCTTCGACATAGCCTAAATTCAGGTTTTTAGACTGTTGTTATTTCTGAACATTTTTAAAATTCGGAACTTTTGACCAAGCACAAATTTGAAAACCTTTTAAATTTTGAAAATTAGGACCATCGACATAGCCCAAACTCAGACATTTTGATTTTTGTTATTTTTGACCATTTTGGAAATTTAGAGTTTCGACCAAGCCCAAATTTATATTATATTTATAACTTTTAATTATTATTTTATTTATATAATATTTATAATTTTTATAATTTTTAAATTTCGGTAAATTGGGACCTTCGACATGGCCCAAATTCAGACATTTTGATTTTTGTTACTTTTGAACATTTTGGAAATTTGGAACTTTTGACCAAGCCCAAAGTTAGAAACCTCCAATTTATGATTTTTAAATTTTGGGCAATTGGGACCAAATTCAAACATTTTGACTTTTGTTTTTTTGAACATTTTGTATATTTAAAATTTTCGACCAAGCCCAAATTTAGAAATCTCCAATTTTGCAATCATCGAACATTTGAAAATTTTGAATTTTCAACGTAGCCCAAATTTCAACATTTCCAGTTTTGAAATTTTTGAAAATTTTCGGAAATTTGGAACTTCCGACGCAGCCCATATTTTGGCATTTCTAATTTTGTAATATTCAAACATTTTGGAAATTTGGAATTTTAAAACCAGCCCGAATTCAGACACTTTCAGTTTTGTTTCTTTTGTTTTTAATTTTGAAATCTGACGTAGCCCAAATGTTGTCCACTAAGTTTTTAATCTTTGAACTCCTTTTGAATATGAAACTTTTGACGCATCCCATTTGACAATTCGAAGTTCGAAGGAGTTGTAAGAATTCCGACTTCATAGAAATTTAGGGCAGTTCAAATTTCAACTTCCTCTGACTTAAGCTCGATGGATTGGGTCATCTTCAGAATTAAAATTTCTTGAATCTTTTCTGGCATTTTTCCGAAGCTTTGCACTCTTCAGAATTTTCATGACACGGACTATCGGTTCCAAATTTTAAGTAAGGCTGAATCTCTCCTTACTTTTGGTTCATTATCATGTTTCAGTCTGCAGGATATTTTACGGACAGGATTTTGGACTTATTTAGACGCTAAACCTTCAGTGGTCATCGCTTTTTATGAAGTTTTGGGATTTGACAAAATCGAAGAAATCCTATCATATTTTACATTTCTACATATTTAAGACAAACGTGACTGGAATTCGTAGACTTTGCAATCAATGTGTACATAATTCCATTTTGGCAATTTCATTAGATACCAGACGGTATCTGAAGCATTCACAAGAACAAAGTTATTCACAGAACTCTAATTAGAAGTTTGTGTATCTCAAAATATGGAATTAACTGCGCCTTACATCTGCGCCATCATCTTACAGGCGTGCGTGCAGTAAGCCGCCTTGTTGTAACAACATTCCCGACCAATATCCTCTTTCACATAATTAGGCAGAATGCCAAAAACAACTCACCAAACGGAAACAAAACAACTCTTCTCCGACGTCGCCTTAGTCAAATCTCAGAGCACTTCCCGCGCAACTTCAACAGCTCCTCACATTTCCCACTGTCAGCACATCCACCTTCACGAGCATGTTAAGCCCTTGACACTGTACTGTATAATCGACTCTTCCCGATATAAGCTTCTCCCATCCACTCCGCCACCCCTTTTCAATTTACTTCAACGGAACGCGATGATCCGAAGAGATCACAAAACCACTCTCGCTAAATGCAAACAATTTAACGAAAATTCTATCATTTAACACCCCAGCACTTGAAGTGCTTCGTTAATCCCTTAAGTAAACCTCCAAAAACCCAGACACATCGTCCCAATCACGCACATTCACAACAAACAGCAGCGCACCAACAAACTATTGCCCCGCACAGCCAAGCAGACAGACAGTCCTGGAATGCAAGTTGTCGAGGAAAAACAAAAAAGAAAACCTTTGTCGGGGCCACAACAATAACAATTATTTCCCCTCTCCCTACCCCTTCCCTGACATCCATCCGGGCGAGGGAACGATATGCCAACACAGCGACAAAGCGGCACAGGGAGACAACGAGACAGAGCTAAATAGGAATCACTTCTTGGAGATACTGCGGATGAAATACAAGACGTGACTGGAAATTTGAATTTCGGGAAACTATTGCCAACTGTGTCGCCCTCCCGAATTGTTGCACCACCGCCCAGACGGTGGACGCTTTTATGCGCTACCATTGTGGCTCGGTTATCATTTCGTCAATGGATTCCCCGGCGGACTGTCGTCCACGGTTATTTGTGTCCAGTTTTGAAAGCATGCACGAGCAAAGGACGAGGAGGACACAGCGAAAGCTTGATTATACAAGGCACCCTAGCAGCGCAGGGCGCATGCAATCATGTGTGCACACAGACCGGGGGATCGAGGGACTTATTGAAAAGTTTACAAAGTTTCTTGTTGTTCCTTAAAAATGTTATTACTTTCCATGTAACACAAACACACAGGACGGGGAGCAGGAGCATATCCAGCCGCAAGATGCTCGAGTCGAGACAGGCAACTGCGGCAGACAATGAATACAGATAGGGATGCACACAGCGGCATCCCTCAGACTTGCAGCAGAATGTTTTCATAATGAAATTGTGGGTGGTGGACGGAGGTGGCGGTGCCGGTGATGAATTCGCCCGGGGACGGGAGCATTCGTTTCTTTTTGGGGCAACTGCACCGTGGCTCCTCATTCTTTGCGGAGTCCTTGGGACGTGTTTAAATTAATTTCTTTGGTGTAATGCACCTAAACCCAGGCGTCAGACCGGGTGCATGGACGTAATTGATTTTAATTATGAAATGCAGACTTTTGTGGACTGGATTACCTGACGGGATGATAATGAGATATGTTGTGAATTACTGGGGTTGTCACAGGTGAACAGCTGTGCTGTTGTGTCTTTTTCCTGAACGAGGGAGATTTGAATAGGTCTGGAATTGAGGGCGACGTGACATGAATGAGAATGAGTGGGAACCTGGTCGGTGTGATTCCCACGGAGGTAACATTTTAAACGTTGTCGAATTTAAACAAAATTTGGAACAACAATGAATGTTTATGCCCAAGGTTACTTGCGAAAAGTAGGTGTAAATAGAAGTAGATGCGTTCGACACATGGACCTCCGAACCGCATTAAGGAGAGGTGCAAGTGAAGGAGGGTGCAAGAGGATGCGTGAAGTGTTTTTGTGATGTCCTAGAATCTTACGCAAGAAACTAAGCTTTGAAACTTTGCCCAACTTATTGATTGAGAGAAAAGTTTTGCGTACGAGTTTTGGTCCTGTTTGCGTTGATGGCATCTGGAGGAGAAGATTTAATGACGAACTCTATGTGCTGTACAGCGACATGCGCCTGGTTAAGCGTCTGCGGATAAAACGCTTAAGATGGCTAGGCCATGTAGAGCGTATGGACACCACTGCTCCGGCCCGAAAAGTCGTCGAATCCGTGTCATTGGGACAACGCAACAGAGGACGACGTAGACTAAAGTTGCGCACACAAGTGGAAAAGGATCTCAACCAACTTGGAGTGCGCAACTGGAGACAGCTGGCGAAAGATCGTGCTGGCTGGAGAGGCATGTTGGTTGAGGCCCAGGTCCACCCCGGACTGTAGCGCCACAACAAGAAGAAGAAGAACTTAATGTTTGGTTAGAATCTGACGGAATTAACTAAACTTTAATACTTTGCCAAACTGATTATTTGGTTAGTCTATGGAGCCTAACGTGTAGTGGTTACTCAGAGGTGATGTTCACAAACTTCTCAGGCATGCATTTGAGTTGCCTTTACTTAGAAAGGATCGGCATTTAACCACAAACCTCTTCCCTTGAAAGTTGAAATGGCGAGTGACCGCCCAAGCCACACCAAATCATACCAACTTCTACTAGAATGTGCATTTTTTTTGGATCCAACTGCTCCGAAAATTTTTGGATAGCTCAATGGCCCATGATGGGAACTGGGTACAGCTTCTTCAGCACCTTCAAGTGTTATCCTTGCACAACACTGTAGAAGGGATATTTTGCCGGTTTCGAATAACCAAATTTGAAAAGCTCTTCAGTAGACAATTAAAACTTCTTGAGACGTGTTCGAAATTTTTCATGACAGAATTGCAGGTGTTCAGTCGAGAAACCCAAAATTTGACCATTGGCGAATGTCGACCTCTGCGTCACGGTGATTACTTTGACGGCGTCTAAAAAAGAACCTAGCCCTTAAAGGGTCGAGAATTAACTTGGTCGAAAAACAGATGGACATGTACCTGTGTAAACTGAGCTACACCTCGAATATCATCTCAAAATGACTTTTATCGTGACCCCAATCAGAGGGTTGCAGGAAGAAGCAGTCTTCTAATACCTTGCATAAGGACCAGAAATTTTTGGAATTTTTAAATTCTGAATTTTACAGATAATTCATAGGCTGACCGTCGCTGAGCAGTATGAGCAGTATTCGATTCAAGTTTCTGCCATTTTCAGGCTGATTGATATAATTACCGCCAGGAGCGAAAATTCTGAGTTGGGTGCAGCGACACCTTCGCAAAAAAATCGAATACTGTTTAAGATTGAAGTGACATCTGACATACATAGTCGACTACTTTTTGTTAGTGGCGCCCTCTAGATGTCCCGGAACAACGTCCAGAGGAAAAAGTTCCTCATCGAAAAAATTTATGAAGCCTGAAGGAGACGACAAGGAGGAAAGGAGAAGGAAAAAGAAGATTAAATCACTACGCAAGGTCTGTTCCAAAAATTAGATCAAATTTCCTCCAACTTCAATGCCTTTCACGAACAAAATAAATATGCCATAAAGCTGAAACTGTACACATTGTACCAACATAACAAAACAAAAAATAATCAAAACGGGAATGTATGAAGCTCGCGAAATTTGACCTTCGCCGTATTTTGGAGCAGACCTCTTATGGCTTCGGCTTAAAGCCGAATTGACGAAAGGTACTTTTTCTGAAGCTTATCTCACATCACTAAACTGAGTCAAAAGTAAAACAAAATGAAAGAAGAAACCTCAAATCATTGTGAAATCATTGTCTGTTCACGAGGAACCATATTCTAACTTCTTCAAATAATACTTGTGGTGTGGGTGCTTCTGCTCTCTTGCATATGGTGAGAACGTACAGTTTACTGCTGACAGCAGCATCCGTTTCATAAGTCAGAAGCAATTTAAAAAGCTTTAAGGCATCGATACCTCCGCCGTGAAAATCGACTCATGCATCAATCGACCCTAAAAAAAAGCCTAGTGCCTACTGAGGACAAAAGATCGCCAACTGGTCCCTCTCTTTTTCGCGCTCTGAGGTTAATGGCAAAGTGTTATATCCCCTTTGTTGGACGCATCAAAGAAACTAAATGAAAAGTACAGTTTTCAGCCTGGCAATAGTTCAGCCGGTGAACTTTTAAATTTTCAAGCGTTCTTAATTGTATATGCCTTGGGCTTTCGGCAGAAGCCATTTCTCTACTTTAAAATTACACAAGCTTAAGTGAAGTTAGCCTAGAGCGATCGGTTGCGAGTAGGCAACCAATTTTAGGGCCAAAATGTGGCTCATAGTGACGCTGCGTGCTGATACACAAATTGAACACAAACTTCGTCAAAAATGCTCAGGATTGAGATAGATATTTTACTTCTTGTACAGTTTGACAGTGTTTTGACAAAATTATTTGTGCTCTACCTTGCTCAGAGACCGTATTTCTGAAAACCAGCGTGCTTTGTGTAATAATTTCCAGATCAATGATTTCACTAATATTTGGATTAGAACTATGGAAAAAATCTCCATTCGATTAATGCTCAGGATGATAACAATAGATTAAGATCTACTTCTCCACCTCTGGTAACCTAGGACAGTTTGTCGAATCCTACACTTCCAGTCTGCGGATCGATGCCATGACGACCAAACAGTTTGCATCTGAACACAGCAAATTTTCCAGACCTAAAATGGAAAATGTCGCCGCCGTGGGGTAGTGGGTAGAGTGCGACGCCCACACGCTGAAGGTTCACTTTCGATTTCGAGCTGCTGACAACACTCAAATAGTAATAACTGTCTAAGAAAGCTTCTCAAACTTCGCCGTTCGGAGTCGGCAACGAACTGAAGGTCCCTTTTAGTCGTGAGAGAACAGTAGGGCGAACAACACGAGCAGTTTATGAACAAGCTAGGCCCTGGTCTTTCTGTGGACTGTCGCGCCAACAATTATTATTATTACAGGGGGCTATCCTGCAATTGGCGTTTATTTCCTCGCAGCTCCTTCGAGGAGTTGAATTATTTCGCTTAACCAACATGACCAAAACTGTGATATAGAAGGGTGCAATCTCTTCGCTTGTTCGAACATTGAGGCCCGCATTCGAATCGAAGTACATCGCCATATGAAGAGGAAAAGAAGTTTTCTTAGTAGCCACAGGTCTTGGGTATGGCACGACCCTTCGAGGAAAAAGTATTAAGGCTCCGGCACATAGAATACGTTACTTGCGTAGCGGCAAAATATCCGTTGAACAATGAATACTTCAACGCACAGCTGATTTCATTTGACAGTAGCTTTAAATTCAATTTTTTCGGATATAGTGTAGAGCAGTTTGATATATTTTTTTGCAAAAATTCCTCCAGACGAGTTACTGAATTAACTTAACATAATTAAAACACAATTTAATTTTTGTATTTTATTTAAGTTTTGCAATTACAAACCTTAATTATGTCCTGCAAAAAATTTTGTTCTCACTCAATTTAGGATTTCCTTCCTATTTTTTCTTCCGTCCTATGTTAATATCTTTAATAAGTTAATTTTATTGTTATTATTAAAAATTGCAAATACAAACCTTTGTTATTTTCCTGTGTGACTTCGACGAGAACTAACCTCAAACTCAACATGTAAACTTAAAATTCAAAAAAATTCTCTTGAAATGTCACAATGTTCGATTGTCAACGCTGACGGAGAGAGAAAAGTTAAAAGTTGAGCTACTACATCCGTCGCGTGAGCGCCAGCGTTGGTCTATGAACCACTCCCCATAAGAATACACGTATTTCTATGTATCTGTCAAAGTATCGCTGACGCTGACGCTAGTAACGTATTCTATGTGCCGGGGCCTTTATTTTTGGACAGGATTTGATTTTGCTGGAGCAAGCTAGGCCCTGGTCCCCATGTGGACTGTCGCATCATACAATTATTATTACTACCTCTTTTGAAATACGCCCCGATCACAAAAAAAAAGAAACAAATAAGGAAAGCTTTTCAAACCTTACGCTTCGGAGTAGGCAAAAAACTGTAAATCCCCTCTACACGTGAAAGAACAGTATCGCGCACAACACGAGTAGTTGATGAGCAAGGCCCTGGACCTCCTGTGGACAGTCGCGCCATACAATTAAAAATGGAAAATAGAGAAAAGAAGTATGGCAAGTTTATTGCCGAAAGAAACTACATGTGTTCCGCTGAACAAGTCATCAATGGATAACTACTTCCGCCAGCCAATTTTTTTTTCGATTAGTGTGTGTTTTCCCAAAACAGGGTTCAGACCAGACATCAACTCATACTTAAACTGCTTCTTAGATCCGGAAACATTCCTCAAACAGTGCACCACTTGTGAAGGTGGCTACACGGATGCAATTGAGTGTGAATTGCTTTAGAACTTCCCACTCTAATGAGAATCTTGACTCCTCACAGCTGGAGGCCTGTACATTGTCATCGGCCAATTCGCAATTAAGGAGTCGACCACTTTTTGGTTTCATCAATACGCCGTAAGATGCTGCACAGTTTTTGCTTTCATCAAATAGAATGCAGCATCTTACGGCGTGAATGATGCAAGGTGACGGAGTCAACTTGTATGTCTGGCTTGTTAACAAGTTTTCTATCGTCAGTATTCTTCACTATCACTTTGTGGTGCAGGAGACGGATATAACGTCGCTCTGGTGATTATAAAATGGCTTGTGTGGAAATTTGAACAACTTCATGTGGCAAAGTTTTGCATATCTCCGACAGCTTGTGATGGCTGTTCTTGTGAGCGCTCTCCGACTGATTTTGATATTTGCTAGATGTTTATAGAGCTTTCAAAATGTGTTTTTTTAAGCCCTTAATTTAAGTTTTAAGCACCTGAGTACAAAATCAAGAAATTCATAAGCAACACTTCAGCAGAGGTCAGAAAAGGGTTTTCAGGCAGGGAGAACAGTTTAATCTTCTTGCTCGAAGGACCAAACCAATGGTCGACGAACTCTGTTATTGCTTAACGATTCCGAGTCCATAGTTAGTTTCCATCAGTAGAATCGTGCCATGAGCTCTTCTGGGTCTGTCCGCATGGAAGCCGATTAAAAAAAAAAAGATGAAGATGAATATTAGTAATAATTGTTAGCGCGACAGTCCATAGGGAGGCCAGCTCCTAGCTTGCTCATCAACTACTCGTGTTGTGCGCGATACTGTTCTTTCACGTGTAGAGGGGACCTACAGTTTTTTGCCTACTCCGAAGCGTAAGGTTTGAAAAGCTTTCCTAATTTCTTTCTTTTCTTTTTTTTGAGTGTGGTCGTAGCTCGGAAGAGGTATTAGTCATAATTGTATGACGCAACAATCCACAAGGAGACCAAAGCCTAGCTTGCTCCAGCAGCATTAAATCATGTCCAGAAATAAGACTTTGTCCTCGAAGGGTCGTACCATACCCAAGACCTGTGGCTACTAAGAAAACTTCTTTTCCTCTTCAGATGGCGATGTATTTCGATTCGTATTCTAGCCTCAATGTTCGAACAAGTGAAGAGATTGTACCCTTCTATGTCACAGTTTTGGTCATGTTGGTTAAACGAAATAATAGAACTCCTCGAAGAAAAGAAACGCCAATTGCAGGATAGCCTCCTGTAATAATAATAATTGTTGGCGCGACAGTCCACAGAGGGACCAGGACCTAGCTTGCTCATAATCTGCTCGTGTTGTGCACGCTACTGTTCTCCCACGAGTAGAAGGGACCAACAGTTTTTTGCCGACTCCAAATGGCGAAGTTTGAGAAGCTTTCTTAGACAGTAAGTGTTGTCAGCAGCTCGAAAGAGGTGGTGCCGTGAAAATTTCGAGGTGTTCAGCCGGGAATCGAACCTAGATCCTTCGGCATGTGAGCGTCGCACTCTACTCACTACGCCACGGCGGCCACCTGATGGAGACAAACTTTAATAATAATTTGGTGGCGCTACAGCCCTCCGAGGAACCTATGCCTTGCTTGCTCATCAACTACTCGTGTTGTGAGTGCTACTGATCTTTCACGAGTAGAAGGAACCTACAGGTTTTTGCCGACTCCGAAGGGTGAAGTTTGAAAAGCTTTTTCTTAGACAGAACTATTTTTTGAGTTACGTCACCAGCTCGAAAGAGACGGTGCCGTGAAAAATTCGAGATGCTCAGCCGTGATTGGAATCCAGATCTTCGGCGTATGAGTGTGGCACTCTACCCACTACACCACGGCGAATAAAATTTGGAAAGGCATGTTTAATGCCCTCAACTAAGAATGTATCCCACTCAAAAATGGTTGAAAAATAAGGGGCACAATCAACTCATAGGAAAGATGTCATGTTACAGTAGACAGCCTCGATGCCCAAACACAAGGTATTCAGCGTATCGTAGCTCGACATAGCCTTAAACCATTTGCTGCACTAACCTTCAGTATAAGCAAACGTATGATTATCAGGTCTCTTCAGAAAGATCTGCCGAATAAGATAACCAGTATTAAGAAAAACACAACGAAGGACCTAGCCTGAGGTGGTGCATTCAACTGGAGACGACCTCAAGCATCTTGAAGTCCATAGTTGAAAATTGCTTGCGAGTGATCGTGTGAGATAAAGAGGTATGTCGATTGACCACCAGGTCCGACCCGGGTATGTGGCACCAATCAAAGAGAAAGAAACAATTACAACTTGCAACATATTTCAAAAACAAAAAGTGTTTTCTGTTCAAAAGTAAATTTCCCTTCACTGCAATCGAATGCTCCTTCACATCTGATTTATATTTTCTATCGATCCCAATATCTGAAGCATTAACTTAAGTCCACCACTCACGAATTCCTCCTTGCCGGTTGTCTGCTAATGATATGAAGTGAGTCAAGTTGCCAGCGCTGCTGCCCTTTGTAATTTTCCTAAGTGAAAAACTTCAAAATGCACAACCATTCGATTTTCTTTACAATTTAGCAAACTTTCCTGCCAAACAAACAAACAATTTACCCCTTTTGAAGAGTAATGGCCCTATGATGGAACCCAATGGTACTTCGTTGCTTGCTTGTTTTCCTTTTTTTTTTTGTGAAACTAAGAAACAGTTGCACAAGACGATGGCAGGAAGAAAGAACCTCCTTCGCAGAGGTATCTACAGATAAAGTCATCCATCTGCCGCAGAAAAACATCCGCCGCCGGCATCCGTGATTGCAAACTCAAAGTGCATCCCAGTAAAGTGCGCACAAAAGCTCAAGTAACCTTCTTAAGGAATATAAAAACTAATTCCGTGTAATTGCATCTCATTCATTCAATCGAAAATGGAAATCACTAGAGTGTGCGTGTGTACCAGGATCCAGGAAGTGCACTGTTTTCCTTTTCCTTTTTTTTCGCATTAAATTCCCTCCTCTCGCCATTGCCACAAGTATTCTATTGGCATTTACAGGGACACAGCGAGAGGGAAGCGTTGTGCCGCTCTTATCTGCCATCTTGAAAACCTTCCACTGACGACCAACCATCGCTCCTCTCTGCCGCTTTTATCGTTCACCTCTCGGGCGAACGTGATCTTTTACGTTAGTTTGGCTTATATCGTCGACGTCGTTTCTTGTGTTCTTCTCCGAGAGTGGGAGCCATAAGACCCGAGGTAGATACCTCGGAATCTGATTTTCTGTTTACATTAGAAATAGCTGACTCGTAGAAGCGCTCACCGGGGGGAGTGACAGCAGCGGCGAGGCAGACGAGTCCAAATGAAACACATTCCAATTGAAGTGAAGTGATGTTGGTTTTGTTCCCTGTGCCATCCTTGTCGGTTCCTGCACACAAATCGTTTGACATTTGTGTGACAAGCACAAAGACGGCAGGCGGGGATTGGGGCGAAATGCGCCAGCATTCGTTCGATGCGGTCTCGAGGGCATTTGAATCTATCTCACACCGAGAATTGTAATTGATTGGTTGATAAGCCGCGCAAATGCGGGAGTGTGAATGGGAATTAAGGATGCAATCAACCAGGAGACGCTGCTAAAAATAACCACGAGCAGGAGGGCACGTCTATCTGCAGACACAGGCGGGGACAGCTTTTTCTGGGAACATTCAAAGGAGCTCGTTAGGCATGCGGCGTTTTTTTTTCCACGAACGCGTTGTGATGACGCCGGAATGAGGGATTAATGTGAACTTTGAACGGGAATTATGGCAAAAGTTTGACAGTTTAATGATTGCCTTAATTTAGGGAGGCCTGCATGATCCCTGAAGGTTGTCCCTCGCAAGTGGGTGGAAACGGGATTTCCGTTCAACTTTACTTTCCTCCGGATGTGAGTGGAGATGGGGTGGCGGGGAGGTGCCCAGATCTTGATGACAACGCATTCCGGAACAAAGTACTTAGGAAGACAAATCGTTGCCAAGGCTAGGAGTCACTGTGAAAGCTGTCATACATCGGGAAGGCAGTCGGGAGGGATTTGAAAGGAAGAACTAAAAAGCAAGCATATGTCCTTCTGACGTCATCCATCACAGAGAGCCGGTGTTTTTGTTTTTTTCTCCTTTTTTTCTGGATTTGGTGATGGGTAACTTTTTGAGATATATCCGAGGCGGTAAATGATTGTGTGGGGAAGGAAGAGCGGAGGCAAGACATGTGTCCTTGTCAAATGCTGCTTTGAACTGCGAAACAATGCCGACGGGGGGACGGACGTTTGAGATGTTGACAGACATATTGATGGGTAAGTGGTATTCTGCACTGTCTGTGAGGTGAACTCACGAATGCGTGGGCTCTTGGAAAACCGTGATTGGTGGCTTTGTTGGCTGATTTGATGGGGGATTCTTTTGAAAACCGAAACACAGTAATGGATATTTCTGAAATTCCAGAACATATTTGCCGAATGAGGCTAGAGCTGATGTCAGAAGTGGTAATGCTCTTTCGGTAAAGAATGTCGGAAAATGTGTTGGGGGGTTCCGATGGACGTTTGCTGGTCAACTTAGTCTCTTGAAGGTTATTCCCGCAATCTGATATTGGAACACTTTTTGTTTGTCTCTCTGAAAGCAAACAATCTCAATTGACATTGGTCCTAAACGCACGCGAATTTCGGCATTTTGTTCCACAAGAGAGCGCTTACATTACTACAGCAATTCAAAGTTTCAGAGAAATCGTGTAAATGAATACAAAATTCGAAATTTGTTTCAAAAACTTACTCGAGCCCTTCGCAGTCACAAACGATTTCACTTACCTGAAAGAAAAAATAAAAAAAATACATTAGTTGGGAATTGATAAGAAAAGCATATGAGGTACTAAGCAGCAACAATGCCAACAGAAATGTTGACAGATGGAGAGGAAGTCGTTTCATAGACGCCACTCTAAACTATGGAATCTCAGTGTCGTTTGTCCGCAAGAACGAGACTCTTTTACGGAGTGATCAGCCTCCTCAAACATGGCCAACAGGATCCCCATTTGGCCACAACCTCTAGAATCGAAACATCCAGAAACCGAAGCTTGTTAACTTTGTTATCTACTTTCGAATGAATATTCCAATTAATCAAAAAATCCAATTTCAAAGCTGAAATAGAAAGTTCCTGTTGAATCTTTCTTCTTTCAATTTAAAACCCTTACTCGAAGCCGACGGAAAAGGGGAATCTTGTGCTGGATTTGAGAATTATTAGACATTCACCAGATCTTGGAGAAACAAACATTCAGTATTCGCGTCACAAAAACAGGAATCAAAGTAACATCGTTGTAGGTGCCTAAGTTTAATGAAGGGGACCAATGCCTACCGCCTTTTTCTTCTTCTTATGGCGCTACAGTCCAGGGTGGACTTAGGCCTCAACCAACATGCCCCTCCACCAAGCACACCGCCTTCAGTTAAGCGAAATTTGACTAAAGTTAACGCCACTCAATGAGTCCCGAGACATATAGAGGGCGCACCAAAAAAAAAAAAAAAAACATTATCGTATGTGGCGCCCTCTATATGTGCCGGGACTTATTAAGAAGCTTTTCGTAGGTAGTTATAACTCTTTGACCATTGTCAGAAGCTCGAAAGAGGTGGCGCCGTGAATCAAACTTAGCCATTCTGCGTATGAGTGGTGCACTTACCCCACTACGCCACGGTGGCCACTCACACACTCCTTACAGCACTCTATGATCCGCCACGACTCAAGGCATCGTATCATGACGGAGAAAGGCAAAGGACTTTTGCTATCCTTGCCAGCGTCAGGTTTGCTTGTAAACATTTTTTTTTTGCATAAAAATTCAAAACTTTTCGACGTTAAGTTTTAAAAATCGATCAATGGCATGTTGCAAAGATTTGACGTGAACTTACTTCTACTTGACTTTTGCTTCCGGTACCAGCGGTTCACTTGTCTGGAAACTTTGAACCAATATGAGATAAAGACTGACAGAGGGAAAGGGTTTAAAATCTCCTGTTCGATTAAGGTCCTTAAGTAAATTCCAATCCAGCCGGTTTTTGCTTTCATCTGGTTCGCTGATGGTCATCCCTTTGCTTGGTTGGATCTTCCAAGAATCCATCACCACTTCCATCCAAAGTCCCAGAGGATTTGTGTACCCTTTTTCCTTTTAATTCATCACCATTCATTTAATGCAATTCACTGAATTAACAAACGAACTCCTTGATTGAAATAAGAAATCGACAGAACCCAGCACAGAACCCCGACTCAGCCAACTCCGAGTCGATCTGTGAAGCAGAGTATTTCAAAGTCCTTGCAAAAGTCAATTATATTCCATCACTATCTGCACACTGTTCAAATTGACTTTTTGATTTTCCCAAATCCAATCTTTCCTTCACCGCGCAGCCCTCTCAATCGACAAACTTTCAGCAATTATTCACCGAGAAAAACAACAAAGAGAAAAAAAACACTGAAATGTGAAAACTTTCACATTTTGTTCGTGGAAAAAAGATTTTCCCTCTCATTTGCCGCCAATCATTTCGCAACCCCTTCTCCGGCGTTCCAGACAGACAGCCACACAGCAGCAACAGTTCATCTTTCTTTCTGCATCCAATTCGTCAGTATTATGCAATTTAAAATATCACTCGGCAGAGTGAACTATTAAGCTCACACTCAACCGCAGCAGCACCAGCAGCCCCTCCCAACAGTCCTATTCTCCACTCAATCTCACCGCAAACTTGTATCTGTATCCAACGACTGCACTGATACACACTCACACGCCGTCGTCAATTACATTTTAATGAATGGAATCGATTTACTATGAAATTATTTACGCCTCGCATTCCTTAACCACCTTCGACGGTTCGTCGCTAACAGTTTTACGTGCGAACTGGAAAAACTATCTCCGAGTTGTAGTGGATATAAACGTTGTTCGTTTTTTTTATTTTCAGGGAGCGAGGGATTTGTGTTGCCGGGGCGCTGTGATAAGCGAAGCTGAAAATTTCTCCTCAGCGGGGTGAATGCGGCAGCAATACGCGGTTAAATTGGCGTTAAATCAAGTTTGGTACAAATAAAGATACGTGTCGAGCTGTCGGTCGTCTCGTGTGCGCGGTGAGCTTAATTAACCAGATTACTCCGCAGAGAGCGCAGTTACTGTTCGAAAGAAGAAGCAGACACTGACACTCAAGTGTTAGGTGACGCGCGGCTTGCACGCAAAGACAGGAAGTGAAAACGGGGGCAAATGTGTGGCTGTGTGCAGTTGGCAAGTTTTGAATGGGCGTGAAGTTCGAGCGTGACTCAGCTACACGACGCCTGTGCCGAAAATTTACTCAAATTTATGATTCCGCGGAGCTTCGACTGTTATTCAATCCGTTCGTGAGTTAATTGGAACGTTTGCGAATTTTCTATTGTTTGCACACGTGGCGAGGCGTTTATACTCGACCGCGTCATGCAGCTGGCATTTCATGGTTCTGTGGGTTTTCTCGACGACGGCCTTTGTAATCGTTTACGTGAGATCATCGCCGAGCTGAATTGTTGATGCGGGCAGCGGTCTATTCGTGATCAGTTGATTGTTCGATGGGCTGTTGGAGTGGGGTGGTAGAAGGCCGACATCTTGCAGCAACAACATTCCATTCCGATGACGTGCTTGTAAGACACAAGTTTACATGTTTGTTAAAAGGAAATGGATTTTTCTACAAATTCCTGAGACGTTTAGAGGATGCTCTGATCGATATATCACTGGGCTAAAGTGTGACAGCATTTGGTTTTGTTTGGATGTACACAGGGCTGAAGTTTGACTACTTTAGTCTTTGTGTATTCGTTTCTACACGACTTCCTGGTGTCCTCTAAATGTGATAGATAGTTAAAGGAGGTTCCTTTACGATAACCGCAAGGCCTAGGAATGACTTCTAGATCGTTTCTCTTTTTGTTGACTCTCAAAATTCTTAGCTAATTGATTGTCTGTTTTCTTCTTCTTCTGTCTTCTGTGTTCTTCTTCCTCTGTCTTGTGTGTTCTTCTTCTTCTGTCTTCTGTGTTCTTCTTCTTCTTCTGTCTTCTATATTCTTCTTCATTTGTCTGTGGACAGCTAGAGAAGAGGTGCTGTTTTCCGCAAGGTTTTGTAAAAAATTTCTATTTTTACAGTTCCACGCTTTTAATTGAAAGCTTTCAAAATTCAATGACACTCCAGCCTCTATCAAAAAAAGTTTTTGAAGTTTACATCTTCCTTGTCCTTTAAAATCATAATCAAACTTCCACTCTCAATTGATTTCCGCTCCTCTCGGCCTGCCCATCATTTTCAACTCAATTAGCTCACTGTACATGAGGCTTCTTTAATCTTCGCGAATTCGTAGGAATTCCGCTGTTCAACGAACCGAACAAACGCTACAAGTCCTTGGACGATAGTCCCACGGAACAGGTACAATTAATTTCACGAAACCAATGAACCTTCATTTTGTGTGTTTCTTTCGTTTCTGCCCGCTCACATCAACCATCTGGCAGCCCCATCTTCGGTGACCTTCTTTCCAGGAATTTCTGCGAGCGCTGTGAAAATAATTAAATTGTTTGAAAGTGGAACGAGGCATGGTTTTGGGTACGAGGGAGGAACACACAACAAGTAGACGGGATTCGTAAGAAGACTGGCAGTTGTGATGGCAGTGTTGTGTCAGTTTCTTTTTTTTTTTTTTTTTTTGAAAGGATTTCATCTCGACTGAGACTAGCATTCGGACGAAGCTGGTGTCTGACGAGGCACCAAGTTCAGCGTTAACTGCAACCGCTGAGACTGTGTATTGGGACAGGTAGCAATTAGTAGTCTATGAAATAGAAGACACTTTCTGAGGGACATCACGCGATAAAGATAATTTTTTAGGAGATCCTCTCCCAGTGACTCGGCTTTAAGTTGTTGTGCGCCTCTTATATACTTCATGATGCGGTTGATTTTTTTTCACCAGAGAGTGTACAGAAGCAGCCTCTGACAGAAACTTTTGAATGAAAGTTGATGCTGAATGCACATCAATTTCAGGAATTCGAGAAATGACTACGTCCCGGAACTTACCCTGATGCAGAAATAAAGAAAGATTCAATTTTTTTACGAAAACAATTTAAAGTCCAAAATTTGGCAAATTTTGGAACAAGCTAAGGAAAAAAAATCAATTGACAAAAGGACATGTGTAAGCCAGGACATGTGTAAGCGGGACTACCTCTTTCGAGCTGCTGACAACACTCAAAGAGTAGTAACTGTTCAAGAAAGCTTCTCGAACTTCTCCCTTCGGAGTCGGCAAAAAACTGTAGGTCCCTTCTACTCGTGAGAAAACAGTTGTGCGCCCAACACGAGTAGTTTATGAGCAAGCTAGGCCCTGGTCCCCCTGTGGACTGTCGCGCAACATTTATTATTATTATTAAGCCAGTGGAATCAAAAAACCAAAAAAAATAAGCCACATGGCGTGCTTGTAGCCACATACCATAGTTTTCCAAAGGCTTCCGGAAATTTGACACATTCACCCAAACGAGGACTAGGGAACCAAAGTCTCCCATTAACTTAGAAAGGTTAGCTCGGCTGGTTGTCAGTGATAAACCACCGAAACTAGGCTTCTTTTAAATTTGTCCCAACATTTGTTTGCTTTTCTGACCTTTCATCGCGTCCACTGTCGGGCGCCTTGTTTCAAATAAATGAGGGGTGTAAATGACGGCATGTGCTTTTGCTTGCAAGGAGGCATGTTTTTCAAGAATTGACTGATCGGAACTGTCATGAGATTTTTAATACTCAAACAGTTAGTCAGTAAGTTTGACTTTTATTTTTAATAAATGTTTTACAGTGTAAAGTTTAATATGAGTCATTTATGTTATGTCCTATGTTCGTCTACCAGGTTGAAAAAATACATACTTAAGTTTTACATTAAAAATCTCCAACTATGATACGTTTTCTATAACAAAGTGCTGCAACTGAATAATATAAGGCCTTCCATCCTTTTTCTACATTTAAAATGCACATTACATCATATTCGTCTAAAACATGTTTTTCCAAAATTGTTGTACTTGATCTTCAACGGGCAGGTGAACAACAAGATTCGCATCAGTACTCGTCAGTGCGAGTCGGTCAAGCTGGTTTTTAAGACGTTTGTTTTGTTCTTCCAGATAAAAAACTTTTTGCTCAAGTTCTTCTTGTCGCACACTTAATACTGTTATTTGTGTAAAGAAATCTTGCAGATCTGCCTTTGAGGCTAATTGGTCCACAAGTTTTTGTTATTTTCGAGTAAAATCCTCTCAACGCTCAGATTAGATGAAGATCCCATAGCGAGATTCGGTTCAATTTCACTCAAGCTTTGGTGTCGTTTTTCGAATCCTGGGTGCTCCGGAGAGGTGTGGGATATTCCCCTTTTTACCATTTATAGGTTAGATTGTTGATACGAATTTTTACTTGACTATAAAATAGCTTAGTAGTTAGGACTTATTCGGATTTCAATTGCCTGAAGTAGACCGTCTCTTTATTTATAAGGTGAGTATGATTTCCCAATTAGCTTTCACTTTAAACACTTTCCTTTTTATATTATTGATCCCGAGATAAATTTTTGCTTCCACTTTGACAGATCGGAGATGTCAACCATGATGCTCAAACAAATTTATAAAATACAATTATTGTCCGTCGGAAGCGACTATATTTTTTCTCAATGAGTTATTTTTCGATTTCTTGAAAGGACAAGACCCTCAAATCGATTTTCATCTGTCGAAGGCAGTAGTGGAAAGGAGCCAGGTCTGGAGAACACGTCGGATGGGGTCAGAACTCCCATTTTCGCATCTTCATGTAGTTTTTAGCCGCTACAGCCAATCTCAAGAAAGCTAAGCCACATCGTTCGAAATAAGTCTTCAGGGTAAAGGCTCTCCTGATGAACTGATAGATGATGACTATGCAAGCAGCCTCAGTGACAATTTTTTTTCACCTCCTTACTGTCTCCAGCTCCCGATGCCTATAATAATTGTTGGCGCGACAGTCCACACAGACCAGGTCTAGCTTGCTTATCAACTACTCGTGTTGTGCGCGCTACTGTTCTCCCACGAGAAAAAGGAACCTACAGTTTTGTACCGACTCCGAACGCCGAACTTTGAGAAGCTTTCTTAGACAGTTATTACTCTTTGAGTGTTTTTTCAGCAGATAGAAAGAGGGGGTGCGGTGAAAAATTCGAGACGTTCAGCCTATCAAATCAATCCTATCAAACCTAGACCCTTCGGCGTGTGAGCGGCGCACTATGGGGCAGCTCTATGGCAGGAGCGGCGAGAAGTCGATTTTTAAAAACGTAACCGATCTCAATAAAGGTTACCTTTTCGGTTAGCTGATAATATGGGCCATATGGTTTGGAAATTTTTTTTCCCAATAAGTGGCTTAAACACTCAGCGTTTGGCATCAAAGTTGTAAGAATAGGGAAGTTGCGTTCATTCAAAAGTACTTGACGCAACTTTGTTCAGTTGGTACATTAAAAAACAAGTGTTTGTAACAAATGTTTTGGATTGAATTTATCAACTGGAATATGTTCTTTGAATACAATTAGTTTTTTCTCGGTTATAAAGTACCGTTAGCCCAAAAAAATGGCGGATTACAAGAACTTAAAAGTTGTTTTTCAATAACGGTACTTTATGAATAGGCAAACATCGAGCTAAATTTGAACTTAATTTTTTTAGCTAAATCATTTCTTTACTGAAAACCGAAGTCAAAAGTCACCGATGTTTGTCTAAACTCTTTTTTTTTAATTTTTTGTGTATATACAGCCCTGTTTAGAATAATGACACCATTATTGATTTTGCTAATAACTTCATCCCATGGTCAGGCAGGCACTTTACATTCATTGCACAACATCTTTATTACTTTAGTCATAAAAATAATAAACAACATAATAATAAAAATGAATCTTGTAATAAAAAAAATGCAGGAAATGTAACCTATTTTAAGTTGCGCAAAATAATATTGGCACGTTATTCTGAAGAGCCTTCTCGTAGCGTACACCAGTAGTTAAATTTTCTTGACTTTAAACCTTATTTTACACATATTATTATAGAAACAATTTCAAAAATGCAAGTGCAAGTACAAGTGCAAGTGTAAGTGTCGAAAATATTGAACAATTGTTATTATATTCAAAGTGTCAAAATGCAATTTTTTGAGAAAATGATTTCACTTCCCGTCTCTGAGCAATTTTTATCATTTGGAATATCTGCTTTTAACGCGTGGGTAAGAATGTTTGAATGCTTGTTCCACGTTGCTTATAACATGTCATTTCTACCCCACTGTGCGGCGGTCCCGATGGTGCAAACTGAAATTAGCATCTTTCTGCTTCGAAGCATATTTGCAGAAATGACGAAGTTTTCCGTATGAAACAGCAGTGTTGCAGTCAAGACCCTTTCAGCTAATACGCTCTCGCCCGGCAGAAGCCTGTAAACATTTCAGCTTACCCATGTCATCTGCTTCCTGTTGGGAGTACCGTGGCGGCTGTGGTTTTAGTCAAACTTACGGGAGGTAAAAACTTGCATTACCTAAACCAAAGCCAACTGTAAGGAAATGTAAAAACAAAACCAAAGCAAGCAAGGAAGAGGTTCAAGGAAGCAACTTCTACTATATTTTGGTGTCTGATCATTGACCGACTCAAACCTCGAAAACTAATTCATAAGCGTTTGCAGTGTTGGAAAACAGGCTATCTTTATTTTTGCACAGGCTATCTTTATTTTTGCACTGGCCCAGCATGCAACTCCATTTGACTAGACCGGGGATTATGGCGGTGTGACAGCGTCATCTGCCCGTGGATCGTCTAGAATGATCGACCCTTCAGACATTTGGGGCTTCTGGTAGTTTAAGCTTGTTCAACTTTAACTCGCCTTTAAGGCAATGGACACCAGGCAGAGATCAAATCAGTGGTGACAGCTGATCTAGTGTCTCACAACCTGCCGCTTATGTTAGCTTCGCAAATTCAATTTTGTCATGCGACTTCTTATTCACCAAAATTGGTACACCAACTATTAACGTGTTTGAACCGAATGGAGTGAGAGTGCTGACTTTAACATTAAGCGACTAACTGGTGGCAAGACAGACCTCATATGTTCGCGACAAGCATTGGAAAAGTTATGACTGCATCCTCTACTTCGGTTTCCTCGGCCTATGTTCCTTGTCCACTCCATCACTTCACAGATTGAGTTTGCAGGGAGCCACAACACCCATGCTGTCTCCCTCTTCAAATTGACACGACCTACGTGCGCGTTACGTTTTCTTGCCCTAAACTTCCTCCACATTTCTAAGCAGTGACGTTTAAAATTACGAAAACTTGTAACAAGTGTTGGTTGCTCAAGAAAGGTGCCCTTGTGTGCATAGGATATCGCCATCTCTACCACAGTTTTTGTTGCTCCACACTTCGACATTCTTCCCACAGCACTAGTTCAGTGAACAGAAGCCGACCTCACCGCCCTTTCTCCCATCACAAACTTCCCACAACCAAAGCCCCCAATCAGTTAACTTGATTCGCGTCGTTAAGGCGCCTTTCGCCAGCGAATGTCAAGTGCACCCCATCGCACCTAATGTCTCCCACAAGAATAAATCCATTCCAGCAAGCAAAGAAATCATTTGCCGCTGTCGTTTCCACTTATTGTCTCCGCAGTTTCCAAATAAGCACCCAATCACCACAACAGCACGCGATTAGGTGCAAACGACTTTCTCTCCCCAATTCACTCTCCCTTCTCTCCTCTCGCCTTGCTGAAGTGTTACATTAGTCATCGAAGCAACTGCCGCCGATCTCGAAGTCGTTTGCCTGATTAATCCATTCACAAACGCTGCCGCGGCCTTAATCGCTCAAAGACACGTTGCTCGACTTCGATTCGAAACCTTTCATCATAAATGCACCGCAAAGCATATCCGCATGCGAACGTGTATGCGTGCAGATACTGAGGGAATAATTAAGCAGCTTCCAGGCACCGCCGAATCCTCACCCTCCCTCCCACTGTTTGCGAAATTAAAAACAATATTTGAGCGAACGCAAACAAACACACACACATGCATTAATCATTCACGAGAGGATACACGCACTTCTCAAAAATCCAGAGATTATGTTCTAGAAGGATTGGCAGTCGCTGTGCTCCCCTGCACAGGAATTCATCAACGTCCCCATCAGCAGCACGAGTGAAAATCATTTCATTCCATTTCGATGTTGATTTCAATTTGACTCAAGGCTCCGCTTGTGTGTATCAATGCTGCGGTGGCGTCGGCAGCGGCTGCTGTGTGTGTGTTTGGGGGAGGGTGGATGTGTTTACTTATCACTTTCCTCCAAGGAACAATTCAAGGAATCTGACCTAGTTATTCAGTTATTGGCTTGCTCGCATCGTGTGTGGTTATCATCTCTTCTTCTTTTTTGCGGGGGGGGATGTGCTTTCATGTGAGCTTGGGCTCGTACGGTTTTTTTTTTTTTTTTTTTGATGTTGCTTTGGGATGCTTGCTTACAAGGATAATGAATGTTTGCTGGTGATGTGCTAAAGGGGATACGAAGTCATATTCCCCAACAATTGAAATCAAGAATTGATGAGAGCTCTCTCGGGGCTGAGTACTAACGTGTCGAATGGATGTGCACGGCAAGGGGTGCGAGGGCGACTTGAATAGGACCGCAGTGGGAGCACAGGTTGTCAATTAATTTCACGAGGTATGCTGCGTTGATTAAGGGTTTTCATGGGATCAGAGTGGGAGTGCAGATAGGAGATACCGTTAAGGCTGCTAAGAAGGATTACTTTTGGGAGACGTTGTGCAGAGGTGAAAGATAGATTTTGATTGTCAGTCCTGTCTTTCTCGAAAGCACAGTAACTCTTATCGTTCCCTCGACGGAACACACAAACGAATGCGAATTCAGCAGATGACTGTATCTGCCATGAGAATTTTCAGATTTCAATTTTAAGGCTTTCAAGTGTCACACTTTTCACGATGGACACGAGGTCTGTAGTCTATGAGCATGGCACCCGTGAACACCTTGGTTTTCTGTGTGTTCACATTAATGCGAATTTCGTCATTTTTGAAAGTTTTTGAGTTCCGTTAAGTTTTGCAAGGACCTACATTTTTCTGTCCTTAATTTTTGAACCTCAGAAAAAAAATTATTTTTGGTTTCTTTTTTCCAGGTTCGTTAGGTTTTTGAATTCGGTTGAATTTATGTGTTTGATCGAATCGAGTTTCGTCAAAATTTTGGGCTTCGTGAAATTATTGAATTTAAGCAATTCCAACTTTCAATACGTTAACGGTTTCGTTAAGTTAACCGTTTCGCTAAGTTAATGGTTTCGTTAAGTTTGCGTTTTCGTTAAGTTAACGGTTTCGTGAAGTTAACAGTTTCGTTAAGTTACCGGTTTCGTTAAGTTGACGGTTTCGTTAAGCCGACAGTTTCGTTAAGTTAATGGTTTCGTTAAGTCAACGGTTTCATTAAGTTACGGTAATGGCTTTGTAAAGTTTGTCTTTCCTTCAGTTCCGAAAAAGTAATGGATGGTTTTCACCTAACTGAAAACACTGAGTTCCGTTAAATTTTGAAAATTTTGAAGTTTTAATAAAACAAGTAATTTTGACTTATGTCCGAACTTTCACAAGTAAATTGGACTTTGTGGAGTTCATGAAATTGATAGTTTTATAAAAGCATTAAGCTTCAATCATATATCCAGTACTCTTTTCTGTTTGGTCTACAGTTCAATCCATTAATTTCTTGACAGCTTTCTTTAATTTTCTCATTATTTTATTTTTGTAGTGATCACGCGGTTTTCAGAGACTGCAATCAAAAACTTGTTTAGCGTCAATGTTATCATAAAAGCGTGAAAATGTTCAAAACCATGCCCTGAATCTACACAGCATTGTTTGAAGTTATTTCAAACGATAACTTAATGCTGTGTTCCCAAAATGAAGATCTTTAAAAGTAGCTACTGGGCCAGAAATCTTAAGGTTCAAGCTTTAAGTTTTAAGATCCATCTTAAATCCATCTTTTAAGATCTTTGCATTGGAAATATCTGAAGATGAAAGAAAAGTAGAAACAACTTGATTCCCATCGTTGGGCGCCATTTAATGCAAATGTTTTGTGTACCGCTCTAATTGTGTTCCGATGCGCGTAAATCATTTTATGACATAGTCTGCAAGCTGCCATTTATTTGTTTTGATGCATCTGACAGAGTGTTTGTTCCCTATTATTCAGAACAAGAAGAGAAGAGGGCATATTCGCCGGATAATATTAGACATAGGAAGTTTTCCACTTTCGCATCAAATTCTAAACGCAATCTCCATCTTTGTTCATATTCAAATTTGTATCACCCCACCTCCGACGAATACCTCACAACAACTGCAAATTAATAAATGATCTATCGAAGTCGACGTCAAACTATAAGCTCCCCAAAATATGTGAAAGAAAATAGACGAGCAGTTCCTGGAAGTGCTAGGCTTGCTCTTTTTGCGTAGTATATTTTATCGCGAACCATTTAAACATTTTTCTCATGTTAAACTATGTCCTTCGAGATTACACTCAAACTTTTGTTCGGTCCCTTAGTGTCCGTGATGACTTTCGACCGTCACTTTCAGATTTACCCTCGTATCAACTTTAAGTTCAACTTTCGGTGGCTACACTTCGGCAGCTTTCGAATTTAATTTTAACTTTCGGTGGCATAATTTTGTGCACTTTTTTGGGCCTCAAATTTTAAGTGCAAATTTCGACCGCCAAATTTTGGGCACTAGATTTTGGGCGATCGTATCAACTTTAACATTCGATGGCTAAATTTTGGACGCTTCATTTTGGATGATTAATTTTGAACAATAAATTTCGGGCGCCAACTTTAGGGCAAAAGTTTGTTTTGGGCCTCAAATTTTAAGTGCCAATTTCCGGCCGCCAAATTTAGGGCGATCGTATCAACTTTAACTTTAAGTTTCGGTAGCTAAATTTTGGATGATAAATTTTGGTCTATAAATTTTGGGGCCAACTTTGGGGCAAAAGTTTATTTTGGGCCTCAAATTTTAAGTGCGAATTTCCGGTCGCCAAGTTTTGGGCTCTATATTTTGTGCGATCGTTGCAAATTTAACTTTAACTTTCGGTGGCTAAATTTTGGACGCTAAATTTTGGATGATAAATTTTGAACGATAAATTTCGGGCGCCAACTTTAAGGCAAAAGTTTTTTTTGGGCCTCAAATTTTAACTGCGAATTTCCGGCCTCCAAATTTTGGGCTCTATATTTTGTGCGATCGTTTCAACTTTAACTTTAACTTTCGGTGGCTAGATTTTGGATGATAAATTTTGGGCGTTCATTTTGGGAGCCAACTCTCAGGTTAAAGTTTTTTTTTGGGTGTTTGCTGCTGGCCATCCTTTCGAGAGCTGTATAAATTTAACACCGAATAGACAGATTCTAGCGACAATATTGTTTTTCTGCTTTACTCATTTGGATTTAGAAGTTGACTTATAATGGTCCGGGATAAGAATTTAAAAAAAATTCTACTGTCTACAGTAGACTCATTCTGCCGATTATGCAACGTCACAAAAGATTTCGCTGGCTTTCTAATATCCAGGGGACCTTCAAAATTCAGCCCAAATATCCCAGCTACTTGGGACTGTTGCTCCTGAATACGCACTCATTTCGCTCTGACAATAAACCTAGGCTCCCATCCCCACACAGCCATTAGGGCTGCTTCCTAGCATTGTGCTGCCATCTACTCTGCCATTGTAGCCCCGATTGGGTAGTCACACAGGAAAAAAGGCATCACTCACGAAATACCTTACTACCCCCCACCATTCAGCGTCAAGCCACACGAGGAGTATCTTTTGTTGGCATCTTAATCGCTGTGTATCTATTGCCCACAGTATTATGTGGTTCTTTGAGATTAGTGCCAGACATGCCACAAAAATTAGGTACACAAAAAAAATGTATATAATTCACTTGATGATGATGAAGAGCAGCAAGTGAAGGACCGAAGCCAACGGGGACACAGCTCCAGAGCACAGGAACGAGTGAGAGAGGGGGTGGAGGGAAAGGTGCATGTAATCTGCCGGCGAGAGTATATTAATACCACCAGTAGAAAGGCACAGAAAGAAAGAGGGAATAAATAAATGTGCGCTTGGCACTTGAAAGAGATCCTTGATGATTTTCTTTTAACAGTATTCTCCGTGTGTTCCTTTTTTTGTTTGCTGCCTTTCTTCTAAATTGTGTACTTTTCCGTTTTTTTTTTCTTCCTCTCGGGTTTTTCTCATGTGCAGTGTGTGTGTGTGTGAGTTCCTTTATCGCCTTATCGCTTGTGTAATGTGTTTGGTTCTTTTGATATCCTTCTCATCCTGGTGCCTGCTGCCACATACTCGTTTTGCTTTGAGGACGATGATGGTGAGAACTGAGATTACTGACGATGGCGGGAAAGAAGAAGGATCACGTGTGTGGTGCACGTGTTTGCCTGTGTGTGTAATGAATTTTTATGAAATTAAATCCACTTTCAACTGCGTTGACGTTCCATAAATAAACTTCGAGAAAGAATGCTCACTTTTCACTGAAGTTGAAGGACGTTTGATGACGCAAAGGAAACATTCCAAAAAACACATTGGGTACATTCCAGCTCCGAGAGGAGTTCCTGAATATATTTGTGCATTGCTGCCATTTGCAGCCCTCTTTTGAAGAAGGGACGACATTTTGAATACTGGCGGGGATTTTCTGTGAGGTTCTGAAGGTTTCACCTTGAACCTGGGGCCGCCTGCAAGCAATTTAATTACTCCAACACAAAGTTCAGAAACGTCATTTTCCGATATTGGCCTGAATACGAACTGACCCACAGCCAAACAAATTCTCCGGAACTCGGTTACCTCGAAACACTTCTTCTGGACCATTGACATGACAAGTTGATTAATTCAATTATGCGCCATTACCGCGTCACTTGCAGTCACTTCCATAATTGAACAGCCCTCACAGTCACTCAGTGTCGAAACGTTGCGCACATATGTACTTATGTAGAACCGAGGAAAATGTCGCGTTTAAGGTCAGGCCAGTTGCTGCAAATCCAGACGGTTTTCGCGTTCATCTGGTTCAAAGTCAGTGCAATTTGCGGTTCATTGCACTTCCACTTCGATTGGGCAAGCAAACGGTTCACGTCGCTTAACGCCTGCCATCGCGTCGCCAGGCTTTTGTTCCTCAACGGTGCAGCCCTCATCCTCTTCATGTCCCTCACGATGGAGATTAACTTCCATAAATCAGTGATTCTCTATGGTTTCCTGCTCTGGTACCCGATGAAAGTGTGTTGCAAGTTCCTCACCCAACAGCACCGCACTGTGCTAAACCTAAACCAGGTGCTCAAGTGCGTCCCCAGGGCTCGCAAAAATTGACAGCACAAAAATTGCTCAACTGCACGCTGCTGCCGACAATGTTTGGCACTTTTTTTTTATCTGTGCGGCATCGCGTCCAGTTGTCACCACATGCAGCAGATAGGCGTTGCTCACACTGTCGTCGTGAAAGTCATGCTGATTGTTGTGTTGCAGCCGTTTCTGGGTTTCTACATGTTCTCAAATTTGGTCTGCGTTGAAGTGTTTTGTCTGCGAGCAATGTTCGTGAACTTGAACGACTACCTGAGCGACTGGAGGCTGGAGTATTCGTTTTTCCAGCAGCCACGGATGACCGAGGTGCTCAGTCGGAAACTGGGAAAGAGGGCTCGGTTGTACATGTGACTCACACGAACCCTCATCGCCTTCAACGATTTTCTGGAAATGGACTTTTTGGGAATGCTGTCCATGACGTGCTTTTCGCTTTTTTTTACCTCTTGTCCTGCTTTATGGAGTATTCATCCGGTGTCAATCTGATGCTTATGATGTACGTAAGCTGCCTATGGGACGTCAACTTTGGTTTTCACTGCTTCCAGAGCGTTCTGATTGAACACACGCGGATACAAACCCTCATTCACACGATTAGTCTTGAGTGCGACCATCGGACGGAGCGACATGTAAGTGAAGTTTCTAGGGGGAATTGGCTTTAACTTGGTTTGCTGGGTTTCAGATGAACTGCATACTTGTGGCAGTGAACTTGGCGAAATTGAAACTGCTTCCGCACAGAAAATTGACCCGAATTGTAGCAGATCCTCTGATTGGAATTGAAAGCCTGAAGTTATTTTACAGAGTTCAAAATTTTCAATAGGACTATGATCTGGACATTTGGATCACAGCAAAGGAGTAGCACCAAAGGAGTTCCAGCAAACATCGATACAAATGGAGAATCGGAGCTTTAAGTGAAGGACGTGCCCTATTGGGCCAAATAAAGTTTTTTTTTCGAAATCGTGGAATTTTCGATTTTTTTTTATTTTCGAGATAACTGCGATTTTGGATCGACAGAAATGGAGAATCGAAGCTTTAAGTGAAGGACGTGCCGTATTGGGCCAAATCAATTTTTTCGAAATCGTGGAATTTTCGTATTTTTTCGAGATGACCGCGATTTTGGAATCAGCCGTCAGATGGGGTCTTTGGGGACCTCTTCACAGACCAAGAAGAATACGAAGACATCATTTAGCGAATCACAAGTGACTAAATGTAGGACTAGAAAGAGAGTGAGTTTGAAAGTCCCTCTTCACACCAAGGCGACAAGGAGTCCGTTCTACGCACTCTGACATTCTACTCCTCAATGGGTGGTGACATACGCTTAAAAAATGAATACGCCTCGGCTGAAATGAAGGATGGCCACTGCAAAAAAAAATCCACTCGACTGCTAGTTTTTAGTGGATAGCATTTATGGTCTCTGTCGTTGTACTATGCGCTCCGACGAGGAAATCGTGGATTTAGTCGCACTCCTGCCGCACAGCCCCATTATCGAAAAATCCCAAAGAACCCGACTGGCGGGTTCTTCGTCCTTGTCACGAGTCTAGGCAAGATTGTCATTTAAAAATTTTCTCTTTGTATTCGACGGGTTATACAAGAGGAGCAGGAGAAGGAGCGGGAGTATGAGACATAGTTGGAGGACGTCTACTATGTCGGGTCGTTGGTCTTGCTTTCCATTCACACAAAAGACGCCACGCGGAAGCGATTAAAGAGTTGAGTTTTCTTCGAAAATATTCAACCTCATCATCCAAAGTGCACCTTTATCATTCAATTCTGGGCAAGTCGACAATCGTCACCATTTATGTAGCTCTCGTTCTCGATGGTGATGGTCTGCTAAACGCCTCCATGCTAAATACAGTTCAAACAACCAACTTGAAATTCACACGAAAGGATTCAATTGGGGCGCTCCTGTATCGCATGTGAATGAACAGTGTCCCTTGCGGAGCGTATGGGATCCTGAAGTTGAGGAGTCCTCGAGTACAGGCCAGGAAATAGCGCACCAGAGGACTGACTAACGGCTAGTTAGGAATGATGACTGGAGCTCAGGCCCAAATCTGTAAACTCCTCTTTATTTCTGATGCAAGACTCACCAACAAAAAATGAATATCTGTCAAAGCGTTCACTTGTTCAGTGACGTAGTCCTCACAGCATTCTTATGTTGGTCTCAGCGGCGTACCCATACCATCATGCACCGTTTAGGTGACATTAGAGAGGCTGAAAGCGGCGAACCAGCCACACTTTGATGGCCATTGAGCCCATTATTCCCTGTTGTCCTTAAAACGCATTGCGAGTCAACTATGTAACTATTGACCGAAGCCTGCCGGGAAGAAAATGGACACCTCGTGGTAGAGTCGCAGTCTGTGCTGAGAATCTGGAAGGATCATTTCTGCGGACTCCTTAACGGCGATGACGACCCCTGTTGGGCAGAATGTTCTACTCGATTTGGACGATGATTGGCAAGAATTCCGTCCCTCTGTCTTCGACGAGGTGAAGATAGCAATATCCAAGCTGAAGTCGGACAAAGCTGCTGTTGCGGATGGGCTGCCCGCAGAAGTATTTAAAGCGGCTGGAGATGACCTGGTTGGGCGCATGCAACAGCTCATCTGTAAGATATCTTCGTAGGAAAGCATGCCCGGTGAGTGGAATCTCTTTGCCCCGTGCACAAGAAAGGAGATCACTCTGACTGCACCATTTACCGTGGGATTAGTCTTCTTAACATCGCATACAAGATCCTCTCTGCCGTATTGTGTGAGCATCTGAAACCGTTTGTCTATGACCTGATAGGTCCATATCAGTGTGGTTTCAGACCAGGGAAGTCCACAATAGACCAGATCTTCACATTGCGGCAGATCCTAGAAAAGACTCAAGAAGTGCAAATCGACACTCACCACCTATTCGTCGATTTTTAGGTCACATATGACAGTGTGCATAAAAACGAGCTATCCAGTGCAATGTAACTTAGTTGCATACATCTCCAGCGCCATGTCTAGTTTTGGCATTCCTTACAAATTCGTCAGATTGTGTAGGATGACGATGGAGAACTCTCGCTGCTCTGTCAAGGTCGGTAACGAACTCACTGAGACCTCAAATCTCAAAAAAGGTTTAAGACAAAGGGACGCACTGTCATGTGACTTCTTCAACATCATCCTCGAGAAGATCGTGCGTAACTCACAAGTCAACACCAGGGGCACAATCTCCCAGAAGTGAGTTCAATTGTTAGCTTACGCTGATGACATTGACGTGATTGGACGAACACAGAGAGCCGTTAAAGACGCGTTTGCTGGCATTGAAGGGGAAGCGGCTAAAATGAGTCTGGTGATGAATGAGGGAAAAACTAAGTACATGCTCTCATCAAGGAAGGACACATAACATCGAGTGTCATACCAGGCAGCAGAAACTTCGAGGTAGTCAAGGACTTCGTCTACCTCGGCCCCGCGGTAAACAGGGACAACATCATTCTTGTAAGTTGCTGTTTTTTTGGACTCAAAAGGCAATCGAGTAATAAGCCCCCTCTCGCTTGCTTTATATAACAGCTTGATCATCCCTGTCCTACTTTATGGCATGGAAACCTGGACTTTACCGAAGGCGGATAAGGAAGTCCTTTGTCTTTTCGAGAGAAAAGTTTTACGTGCGATTTTTGGTGCTGTTTGCGTTGATGGCATCTGGAGGAAAAATTTTACGACGAACTTTATGGGATGTACTGCAACATGCACCTGGTCAAGCGTCTAGGGATACAACGCTTTATATGGCTAGGCCATGTAGAGCGTATGGACACCACTGCTCCGGCCCGAAAAGTCGTCGAATCCGTGCCATTGAGACAACGCAACAGAGGACGGCCTAGACTAAGGTGGCGCACACGTCCGAGCCATTGGGACAACGCAGCAGAGGAAGGCCTAGACTAAGATGGCGCACACAAGTGAAGAAGGACCTCAACCAACTTGGAGTGCGCACCTGGAGGCAGCTGGCGAAAGATCGTGCTGGCTGAAGAGACATGATGGTTGAGGCCCAGGTCCTACTCGGACTGTAGCGCCACAAGAAAAAGAAGAAGAATAAGTAACTATTGAGACGACCCACGCTAACGGAGATGAGTTCTCAAAGCTTGTCAAGGAAGTGTCTTTCTTCCTTCGTGCCTTCCTGTCTTGGCGAGTAAGTCACTATTGAGACGACCCACGCTAACGGAGATGAGTTCTCAAAGCTTATCAAGGAAGTGTCTTTCTTCCTTCGTGCTGCAAGAGCTTTACAATCACCACATCGTTTCTGTAGCACCCGTAAAACTCCATTTGAGGGATGCCGAGTTTGAAGACGTATATTCCAGCGGAGCAGTGGCCTAGTTTGATTCCTTTCACGGCTTCTAGAGGAGTTTTGTTTAAACGAACACGATATGAAGGACTACTGGGATTGAGCTGTGCTCAAGAAGCATGACTTGAAAGAAGAAACGGGAAGCTCTCCGATCGCTTTTGCTTAGCTCGCCTAAAGTCGTAATACTTCAGATAAGGATATACTTAACTGTAGCGAAGCGGAGAGCGTATAAAGCACCTTCATGTAAGATTAGTGATTAAGTGACGCACTTGCACGTTCATTGACTTCGCAGTTCACCTGGATATCAATCTGTTCCTGCACCTATCATCACTCTCAACGACATTTTCAATTCCTAGGCACCCCAATTCGGGCCTCATCAAAGTTCCACTTTAGCTTCTCGACATTTCAGTAAAACAGCCCAATTCCAAGTATGTGGGTGCTATCTACTCATTTCTCACCAGAAGATCGCACCACACGTTGATTGACAACACCTGAAACCACAGTGCCACAAACAATCCGCTGATTGTTTCCGCTCGTAAACTCACCCACAAACGCACATCTCCTCTCGAGCATCAAGGCAAATTTATGCGCCACCCAGCAACTCGGGCGTGAACGAAAATGATTTCTTCCACCATCTCCATTGGCGGCGGTTCTTATGCTAATCTCTTGCGCAAATCAGAGTATCTTCAACCGCAGATTGATGTCAAGACGTCAATTGAACAAGTTCCAGCCGATAAGACGAAGCCTCCCTCTTGAATTCAATTCAATTCAAATTCCCTCTAAATTTTAAAATCACATCTTAAAAACGTATCTATTCATCGGAATCACCGTGATTTATTCTCAAAAGGCAGTCCTATGTTTATTGGCATCCTCATTAATCTCTTTCCCCTCTACTTCGAAACGAGGATGATGTCGTGGTGTGGTGCTGTAGTGGTGTGGTGGTGTGGTGGCCCTCAGCCATTGATCATTCGATGGAGCGCCGTCGCCGCCACTTGAAGGCATTCAACTGTGGAATCTTCAAATCTTTTCCCGCTCAATGAAGCAAATCCACCGGAGGACAGAAACGAAACAAAATTCAAGACAGCGCGCACATCCCTATCTCTTTCTCCATCACCGTTGTGGATAATTAAAGATTCCACTCATGCAGCCGTCAAGTGGTAACACATGTAAATATGTTAGAGTCCTCTGGCGCAGATACGCGAATACTCCTGCCGCACCGCGCCATTATCGACAAAACCCAAAGAACCCGACTGGCGGGTTCTTCGTCGTTGTCACGAGTCTAGGCACGATTGTCATTTAAAAATTTTCTCTTTGTATTCGACGGGTTATACAAGAGAAGGAGGAGGAGGAGAAGGAGCGGAAACAGCACAAACCATCGCCACGACTGTGTGACTTTAAATTCGGTAGCCGCATTAATAACGAGTTTTTTTTCGCGTCCGCAACCGTTTAAGCCGACCACAAATTAGAGGGGGGAGCACCGAATGCCTCCAGCCGATTGATGGAGAGACGAACCTAATGAGTTTATGGCCGCCAAAACAAATTAGTCGGACATGTGTGCGGACGTGTGGGCCAAGCGCCTCCATTTAACCTGACATCCAGTTATGTGTGAAAAGTGAGCGCGCTTTGTTGTATATATTTTTTTTTTCTTTTTCAATTAGAGTCGGTAATTAGAAAATCGCGCGTTCATTATCCGCAACTGTCTGGGTTTGTGGCTGCTGTGCCAGTGCAACAATTTGCCGACAAATTCTGCAAGGAACTTTGTTTCGTTTCGGTTTCCGCCTGTCATTTAATTATTTCGCCAAACTGCACACCCCCTGTGGAAGGGGTAGGAATGAAGGGATGATTATGGTTTTTGGATTAATTAAAAATCGCTATTAAATCCACGCACCTCAATGACAACGCACAGAGAGCTAGAGAGCGCCCCAGCGGAACTCTATCATATTTGTTATGATTTTCGAAATTCCATTATGATTACGGTTCTATTGAATTTGATGGCAAATTCATGATTAGACTGTGAGCGTGCTGTTTTTTCTTTGTCGTTCCCACGATAGCAGGCAATTGTTAATTGTATCTAATTACCAAATTGCTGCAATGTACCCAGTGGTGGGCAAATGTGTTTTTCATTCACATGTGGGCGGTAATCACACGGGTTTCCGGGGATTTAGTGAATTTTGATTAATTTTCAAATGAGATTTGCGGGGCTATGACATGCATATTTGAAGACATTAATGAATGCAATGTGTGGTTTTGAGATTCGACACTTTTCACAACTCATACATTGTACCGTAGTCAATTTGTTGTAAATTTGAAATGCTGCTGGGGTCGTAGTTTTAAATTGAATATCTCTTAGGCTTACATAGTTCATCAAGTTGGGCTGCAATGGCTTCCGTCAGTTGGGCGTTGGGAGGGCGAAATCCATTGCCAGTCATCAAGGAGTGTCTGAACTTGCGGATGTATGGTAATCTTAAGGAGGACTAAAGCTGGACGACACTCTTTTGTAACCTATTTTACAACACAACAGAAACAAAAATAAAAAAAAAAGAAAGGACCCGAACTTGAACCTTGTGGAACACCAAAAGTTCAACAAACTCGGCAGATTACTAAAAAATCGAGTGAAACCCACCTTACACGCCAGAAGGATCTGAATTCTAGCTACTTGCAACCACTCGTGTTGTGCACGCACTTGCTTTCCCACGAGAAAAGGGACCTGGAGTTTATTGTCGAGTTCACAAACGTGATAAGCTTCTAATTGGTAGTAAGTTCCTACTGTTTGAATGTTGTATCAAACTCGAACTCGTGACAAACGTCTAATCATTTAGACTAGGAAAAGACGGCACCTTTGGTGCTTTCACCAATGAGCTTGTCCAGTACATCATGTCACCCTGTCGTCAATTTAGTCAGATTACAAGGTTTGTCGGATTCTCTTTGCCTTCTGATTCTTTGATTGGAGATTCAAAAGACAGATTCTTTGATTGGAGGTGAAAAATGTCATGCATCTAGGCTTGACATTGCGTCGGTTCTGAATGCACAAAGATAAGTTCAGCTGAAATTTGGTAAAGACAACGCATGGCACCTCCACTGTCTCCTAACACTGCGCCAAACTAGAGCGATGGGAGAATGAGTTCGATCATAAATATGGAGGGTCATTGAAATAAAAATATAATTAAAGAGAACAGGCCCAAGTCAACCACGGATTGTTGCGCCGCAAGAAGAAAACAAGAGAACAGTGTATGATTCGGCAGCAGGAAGTTCTAAAAATCAAAAAATTTTATGGTAGACGTAACAAATTGTACTTTTCAATCTTCATCTTCGTAAAGTTGAGATCGAGCTGTAGATCTTAACCGTTTGAAATTCCACGCGAAAAAACGACTTTAAATATGATAGCACGCACACAACGCACAAATGATTGTTGAAGAAGCTGTGGGTCTTGAGTGAGGTGGACCGTAGGGCTGTCCAATTAATTTTATTCTGAGTCTAATGACACTCTTTAAGAGCTCAACCTTTTCAAACTTAAAGATAACCTAAGGGACGTAGAAAATGTTGTATACGCTTGAATTTTGAATCTTTGTACCCAATGGTATGCTTATTTCAACTCTGCGTTGGCAAATCAGACAGGCGGACTTAGTAGTAGCAATGCATGCAATACTTTATCGAAACATAAAATAAAAAACCAGAGACCTCCGATGCTGACTAACGAGAATCAAAGCGAATCCAGTACAAAGAAGCCCCCGTGACACATCACCCACCACTGAAGAAAAATAAAATTACTTGCCTCCAACCGTTACCTTGTTCAAGAACTGAATTAACCTTTATCCTGTAACAAGATCCCCCGTATGGGGCAGAAGGCGATCGTTGACATTACGATCAGTTGTCGGTTGCTTTACCTCAGAGTCGAAAAAGAATGTAAAAAAATGTGAGCTGTGAACCCAATGACAAAAAAAGCGTTAACCCCGTCGTGCTGTTTTTTGATCACCTTCGTCAGCAGAGATGTCCAAGATCAGTGGGATCAGTTAGGTGAGGCAGTGTAGACTTAGTCAGCGAAAAGGGGAGAGTCATAAACTTCAGACAAAGATCTTCAATTGGACAAGATCAACGATCGTGACGTTTTTTTTTATTTTCTTATGGCAGTCAGGCAGCGCGAAAGATAGCATGAATAGTCAGGAGCACAATAATTGAAGAAAGTTTGAACTCAAGTTGATTTGTGACTTTTTTTGGTGGCAACCTTCAACCAAGCTATCCGGTCGATAGAAAAACTGATCGTTTATGTTGATCGTTAAGCATTTCCAGTGAAATATTTGAACAGATTCTTTGTTCACAAATGTGATGAGGGAAACGGCACCTCTTGGTGCAAAATAAACTCCATCGTTAGAAACGATCGGGTCGGATCTTATCGAAAAAAGTTCACTAACGTGATGAGGTCAAACACAGGCTCTTCTTAAAGCTTATGAAGATCAGAAATGATCTACTACCAGCCTACGGAATAGAAATAAGAGAATACATAAAGGGAGCAGCCGATCTTGTGTTATAGATCAAGTACTATAAACATTAGAAAATTGAGACGAGCTGGGTAATTTCAGGAATCGAATGTAGACCCACAATGGAGTCCCGTCCATTTATTGTTCTTTGAATTTAACAAGATCAATGATCGCAATGCCTTTTCATGACTTACACGCATAATGTGGGTGGAATTAAAGGCACTAGGTTTCTTGGGAGTTCTTTTAACGTGGTGAAGGGATTAAAATTTTAATCCTCTGGCTAAAGATTCGCTGCATACATTAGTTCATCAAACAGCAGTTCTTGTTGGTTGAACATACCTCTCCCCGGGGTTGTGTGCCAAGTTGAAATACCGCCTCGGGGGTGGTATGTCAACTTGGCTTAAACAGGAATTGAGCTGGTATCACACCAGGTCAGATTCAAGGCAGCAACAGAACGAGTGGCGGAGAACCTCAACCAGTTTGGTGTGAGTAACTGGAAGCAGCCGTGGCATAGTGGATACAGTGCGATGCTCACACGTCGGACGGTCTAGGTTCTATTCCCAGCTCAACACGGATTTTTCGAATTTTTTACGATACCACCTCTTTCGAGCTGCTTACCACTCTCAAAGAGTAATAACTGTCTAAGAAAGCGTCTCAAATTTCACCCTTCGGAGTCGGCAAAAAACTCTAGGTCCCTTCTACTCGTGAGAGAACAGTAGAGGGCACAACAAAAGTAGTTGATGAAGAAGCTAGGCCCTGGTCCCATGTGGACTGTCGCGTCATATAATTAACTGACAGCAGCTTTTTAAGGATGGGCTAGAGAGGTTTGTTGGTTGAGACCCAGATTCACCCCTGACTATAGGGCCAAACAAAGGAGAAGAGGAAGATACTGGAAAATCTCTTTATCTGTCCACGAATTTCGATTGAGTTTGTAGTCCCTTCCATTATGTCTAGCTTTGCGCTTTACCAACTAAAAGATCAGTGAATTGATTGAGAGTTTCGTCAGATTCTAAACTAAAAGATCAGTCAATTGATTGACAGTTTCTTCAGATTCTGGATCAAATACACACTTCATTGAGCGGCACAAAGTTGATCTTCTTTCGGTGACCAGACAGTATATGAGACAAAGCTTCAAAGATGGTCGACGGTAGATTCTCCTTTGTCTGACAGCACGATCGGCTGGAAAGTCCGAATCTCGATCGATTTCCATGTAACCGACTTTGCTTTCCTTCAGTGCCGCTGACATTCTTGCTTGCACAGAAGTATGTCTAACACTATCATGATCACCACCGATCATGCCAAGATCAGTGGAGAGTTCAAGCAAACCTTATTGTCCTTTGGAGTAAAAGCAGATGTTGGATATCGGCTATGAACAAATAAGAATCTGCTGAAACCCTGGAAAGTTGAGGAAGTAAAACTGCTTGAACGTGAGGATCAGCACGATCAGAATGAAGGTTTTTTTTTATTGTTTTTTCATCATTTGAAAGCAAGTTTTTGATAATCATAACCAATCGTCCAGACAACTGCAAGCTTCTACCAATTCCGTTTGTGAAACTCCGTCAAAGGTACATTACAAAGCCCCCCTATCACCCACACACACCCAGTAAGGATAAGTAAACATTTGATGAATCTTCTTCATTACCGTGACAACTATCTACAATCCGCCATCCACAAGGGCTGCGCATCGCACAAAAGAACTTCGTATAATTAAAAGATGAAACCGAACATCAGAAAAGGAGCAGAGACGAAGAAGAAATCCTCTGTCTAAACACAGACACCCGCCACATTCAACCGCACATATGCGGGCGCCCTAACCTACATCGCAGAAGTGAAATGAAAACTCAAAAATTAATACCAGCTTCATTCTGTCACCATGCAACGGCGGTCGTGGTGGGTGGCAAAACGAAGTGGAGGAGAGCTAAATGAACAAGACAAATACAGTAAGGACCGATGGAGCTAAAGACAACACCGTTCCTAATTAAGATTGCAAATCCCAAGCCTCCGCAAAAACCGAACACCCTCCACTGCACATTTGTCTGCGTCCGCATGCATGCATGCATGCATACGAGTATGCAGCCACCACCGCACGTAATCAATCAAAAACTGACTAAAAAGTCAACCTCATAATTTAGAACAAAGCCGCTACTGTTACCTACTGCCGTATGCCACCGCCCTAAAATGCTTGTCACACTCGTTCATCCCTTAGACGCCCCCTCCCCATCCACCCCGTACACCACGGTGAAAACAATTTTCCACTCTCCAAGGTAACGTCGTTGCCTGTGACTTGTTCCGAAAATGTTTAAAATGTTGCCACGGCAGTTGCTGTATCATAGCCCACCACCCCGGTATTTCTAGGCTAAGAGCATGAGATGTTGCTGTGCCGCCACACCACCCTGGAATGCTTTCCTACCGTTCCCGTCATAGAATCCCGAAATAGCATCTGTGACAGCTACTATATCAGTGCGGCGAACACACACTCCCAGCCGACTGGGATGAGAAATTATCCTGCGGCACTCTCTTAGAATAGCAGCACAGCCCGTCGAGCTGGGAGGTAGGGTTGAAGCGGCGCAGCACAACCAGCACGAAAGGGTTGACTTAGCATTCATCAAAATCATTGCATACATCAGTGGAACACTCACTTAAATTTTCGCAACACACAATGTCGCATATGGGGTTGGGTTAGGGAGAGGGTGGGCGAAATGATTTGGCAGAGGAAGTGAAACAAAGTTCCAGAGATTTAGTTTCAGTTTCCAGTTAGAGTTGTCCTTCGCATTTGTGTGAATAGAATTTGCCACCACCGCCACCCCATCCTCCGAACATGCAGAGAGTCTTAATTAAAATGTCTCACACAAACAGGTAGACAAATGGGGTTGACACTCGCACGTAACACGAACAAGTGTGTCCTAAATGTGTCACAAAACAAACTGCAGTTCGTTGAGACTCGCTGGTGAGATCGTCGGCGTGTCCTTCTCTGTGCATGATCGGCTTCCATTCGCAATGGGGTTATCTAGAGTGAAGGTTTTTCCACCTTTTCATTTCGCGTCACAGAACCTTTTGCAACGAAACGAAACAAGGCCAACAGCATCAAGCAGCATCTCAACCTCCAGCTGCTGCTGTCCCTTTGATGAGGGGACGATGATGATGCTACTGCGTCCTTAGTTCTTTTCGAAATTAAAAGGATCTCACCTGGCAGAGGGCACACGCAATTAATTGTGGACAAATGAGTAGACCTCTCCCCGCCATCTCACCGCTCCCACACCCGACGAGGACGAGATCCTTCTCTGCCGGTGTGCACGCTTCAAGGATGAGGATTTTTATGAAAGTGTGGAGGTGAAAAAAAAGGAGGTCTCACGTCAAGTTGTAAACACTTGGCGTCGGCGCCCCCTGAGCAGAAAATATCCATTTCAAAAGCGAACTACATTCTCTCTCACTCTGTCTCTCGTTTTGTTTTTCCGTGTCCTCAACCACCCCCGAAAGTACTCTCGTGTCGCCTACAGCTGTATTCATCTAGTAAATGAGTGCCACACTAGAATTAGAGCAACTTTTTCGCAAAAAGTAAGTGTCCAATCAGCCAGATGGTGGTCGCATAAACGTGGGCAGCCCTGGATTTCTGTGTTCGTTTGCGCCTCTCAAGGGTAATGCAGCGGGGCAGGAGATAAATGATGATCCTTGTGGAGATCTAGTTTTTCACTTTTTCCTCGTGACAGCTGTTGTCTCAGAAGGGTACTTTCTCGCTTAGCAAAGGGGTGAAGTTGGCCTGCCATCTGTAAAGTGGATAGCGGTGGAGGAGTGTTGTGAAGTGTTGTCCAAGCTCTGGCAATGAATGATTCCTTGTCTTTGGTTTCATGGAATTTCGCTTACTTTCAATGGAAGGGTGAACGCCTGTGCCAGCTATGTTGCTCTTTGACGGCTTCACAGATGGAAAGAGGTTTCCGCTGAAAGCACACTCTGTGGATGGCTTATTGAATCAGCGCCAGACATTCCAAACGGCACGCCGCAATGCATTTCGAGGAATTTTTCACGGCTTTGAAATCAGTCAAAGGGCACCATGCAGCTTACACACGCGTGTCAAAGGAGAGACTCGAGGATCCACTTCATACAGAGATCGCCTGACCAAACATGTTGACCATTCACCTTGGCAGTCTATCAGAACGCAGCCAGAAAGCACCCTCAACTGTCCCAAAAGCGCTGCCGTCCCTCCATTCGTCATTTGATGACCTGCAATATTCCGTGGCTGGAATGCATCTAGAGCCCCCGCCCATCCCCCCAAATCTCCTCCCACTTTGAGTTCTTTTCAGCATCCACGCTCCAGTGCGATGGTGCGAGTATCGTGTCACTCCCCTCGGATCCAGGTGGTCCTGCACACACAATCCAACTGATTGTTGGTGCTCGTCCTTTGGGTTGTCTAGCTTTTCTTTTGCCTCGCTCCCGGAGCTCTGTCTGTTGCACCGCCAGCTCTGTGAAATGTAAAATCGCAAAACTATAAAAGACATACCGACGACAATGACAATAATAAAGTTCACAACAACGAAACGAAGTGCGCGCTGCGTTGCGCTTTAGTAATTACACCGCCGATGGTGTGTGTGTCGGAGTTTGTTTCAGAAGAGGGAGGGTGTAGCCCCACTCCATTGGTGTCAAGGAGATATCTCGGCAAGATGAGATTTTTGTTCTTTTTTTTTTTGTTTTGTGCTCCTCTCAGGATTTGTAAGACCGCCATCGGGAGAGCGTGTGGCAGAGACAGAGAGCTGGGGGATTTTCATGAAATGAAAATGTTTTCACCTCCCACTGGCTGCTGCTACCACCGATGCCACCACCAATTCATGGTTGGGATGTGATGGGATTCCGCCTCCTTTGCGCTTCGTGGAATACCATGTGCTGCAATTACTTTGTCATCACACCTTTAGTTAGTTTTTCCCTTTGTCTCCTGGATTCTCCTTGCAGACCCTCTTCGGTGCTGTCGTTGTCGTGCCATTCTCTGTGCAGAGTCGGTGGCATTTTAATTGTAATCACAGCGTGTCCTTATAATGAAAATATACACGGAGCCGGTGGATAGTGGCGTGGATGTGTCCTCGCAATAGTTGCAACGACACAATAAAGTGAACAATACGAAATGAGAAAAAAAAAAAACAAAAACAAATCCTGCAAGAACTGTGAGTTTCGCGAAGAATGCGGGAGGTAGGAGGAGGAGATGATATTGTTTGACTTGAGATGATGGCACCTGATGTTTGAATGTTCAGCTCACAGGTGCTTCGGAGGGGAGTGCTGCAATGGGATCGAGAACAGATGCAATCTTCAGAGTTGACGTTTAACAAGTTATTGTTACTTCACTTGCCCCGCACCTACTCCCCGCCGGGCACACTCGCTGGCTGGCTGCACTCCTCTCTAGTGTCAGTGTAGTGTGTAGTGTCATGTCCTTTTGTTGGAAGTCTTTACAAATTGTTTGTCGAGTTCATTTTGAAGATTAAAACTTGCACTGGGGTATTGTCACCGGGCAACAATAATGAAACGGAAGGGGCACTCCGAACTGAAGACAGTCGAGTGAGGGTGGTTTGGAAGAATCGACAGGTGCTGGAATAGGGGAGAGACGTGAAGACTTAGTGTGGAGTGGACTACTGGAGGGTAGATTTGATGGAGTGTGCATTTGCTAAAGACTCGCCCTTCATTGAATGTTTACGGGGACAATTGCTCTGTGCTTCAGAAGATTAAAACTCTATTAGTGTGACATCACGGTGATGAGGTGAATCAATGGCAAGTTTACGCAGCTTCCAGATGGGACCAGGCAATTTTTGGATGGAATTCAGGCAGTTTTAAACCATTTTAAGCTTTTAAACGTACATTGGACAAGGATCGAGGCTCATCAGCAACTGCTCGTGTGCATGGCATTTCCTATTCCGAGGAGTTGTATAGGCTTTGAAACAAACATTGGACGGCTCCACAAGCAACTGCTCGTGTGCGTAATATTTTCTTTTTGAAGAAGAGGGAGCCTACAGTCTATACCGAGTTCTAATGCTAATATTGAAGAAAGTTTATTGCTCTTAGCTTCACAGGACAGGTCTCTTAGACTTCAAAAAAGCTTTGGACGGCCCACATGCAACTGCTCGTGTGCGTTATATTTTCTTTTTCGAGGAGAGGGGATCTACAGTTTAATACCAAGTCCAAAAGGTTATAAGGAAGAGGCTTTAGTGCTCGTAGCATCACAGCTAAGCCCGTTTAGGCTATAAAAAAAACTTCTGGACGGCCCCACAAGCAACTGCTCGTGTACGAGATATTTTCTTTCCCGAGGATAGGAGCCCTACAGTTTAATACCAAGTCCAAAAAGTTATAAGGAAGAGGCTTTAGTGTTCTTAGATTTACAGCCCAGTCTCTTTAGGCCTTGAAACATACATTGGATGGACCAGTAGTTCACAAGGGACATGGATGTAGGTTCATGAGCAATTGCTAGTGAGCGTATATTTTATTTTTCAAGGATAGGGAGCCTTCAGTTCATACCGAGTTCGAATGCCAACGTTGAAGAAAGTTAAGTGCCCCTAGCTTCACAGCATAGGTCCTTTAGACATTAAAAAAAAAAACTTTGGTAGGCCCACATGCAACTGCTCGTGTGCGTAAAATTGTCTTTTTCGAGGAGGGGGGACTTACAGTTTAATACCGAGTCCGATGGCTAAACCGAAGAGGCTTCAGTGCTCCTAGCTTCACAGCTAAGCCCGTTTAGGCTATAAAAAAAACTTCTGGACGGCCCCACAAGCAACTGCTCGTATACGAGATATTTTCTTTCCCGAGGATAGGAGACCTACAGTTTAATACCAAGTTCCAAAGGTTATAAGGAAGAGGATTTAGTGCTCCCAGATTTACAGCCCAGCCTCTTTAGGCTTTGAAACATACATTGGATGGACCAGTAGTTCAAAAGGGACATGGGTGTAGGTTCAAAGGCAACTGCTAGTAAGCGAAGTATTTTATTTTTCAAGGATAGGGAGCCTACAGTTTAATACCGAGTTCAAATGCTAACATTGAAAAGAGTTTAGTGTCCCTAGCTTTACAGTCTAGCCCCTTTAGACTTTAAAAATACATTGGATGGCCCCACAAGCAAGCGCTCGTTTCCGCGGTGTTTACTTTTTCGAGGAAAGGTGATCTACAGTTTCATACCGACTCCGATTAGCTTCACATTCTAGCCTCCTTAGGCTGTGAAAGGAAATAGGCTCATCAGCAACTGCTCGTGGGCATGATATTTTCATGAGAGGGGACTCTCAGTTTAATACCGACTCCGGATGGCAAGATTGAAGAGGCTTTAGTGATCTATAAGTGCAATCAGCAACTCGAAGAGGGTGTTGCAGTGCTCTGGAACTGATGCATGAGTCGATTTGCCGAACTTCGGCATCGCCATGAGTCGTCTGAGTGTGATAAGGGAACAAAAAAACACTTTAGGAAAGTAAAATACATGCTGCGGGAATATTAGACCCTATTGCTACAACTTAAGAGTTTGTCTTCATCAGGAGGAACATCAATTTTTTTTTCAATTCGTTTAAAGACCAAGGCTCACGTGCCCATAACGCGATCTATCAAATTCATGCTTCCCAGGCCTCTTATTCGACTTGTCATGTGAAATGTGGCGTAAGGCCGATTTCAGGACTATTTACGAGAAAGGAAAATAACCAGAACACACATCTTCAGTCCGCACAAGCTGTCTTAAGACGTGGGTGCAGTCCCAAAGCGAGAAACTTTGGCTCGTTCACATGAAGCCAGGAATTAAAATGTTCATTAAAGCCGAGCCTCCAAGTTAGGGAAGCGAAGAAAATCGAAAGTGTCAACTTCGTCTTCTTTTTCTTGTGGCGCTACAGTCCGGGATGGACCTGAGCCACAACCAGTGTGTGAAGTGTTAACTTAAGAACTAAAAACGACGCCCCTTGAACATCTATCATCGAAGACGAAATAGAAGTCAACCTCATAGGTTCTCAAACCCTCTCCCACTCCGGTCTTGCACCTGTCAATTCAAACTTTCCTGGCTCACAAACGCATTGTGGTTACACATCCAATTATCCTCGCTCCCATTCAAGCCGAAAACGTTTGACATAGTCATTTATCACCTACCCGCCGTCGTGTGCGGCTGACAAATTCAATTTTGAGCTTCAGCAACAGCCTTTAGCATCTGCCCCGCCACCCCTACATTGCTGCAGCTCTATTTCGTTTTGAAACTCAACTATTTCTCCACGGCCCAACTTCCGAATGCGATTTGCCGCTAAACTGATTTATTAAACGAAACCCATTCAACCGGAAGCCAGATGCCTCGGTGTGAATGTCGCTTCGATTTTTCCTATTTAACTGATTTAAAGTATTTGTAAGTATATTTTCACTTTCACTCGAAGTTGCAGGGAGGGAAGGAGTTAAGGTTCGCTCGGAGCGAAGTTGCTCTGTCCAGGACTGGGTGGTTGACAATAATGTCGGCAGAACAAATATGCAGCCAGCAGAGGGTAAATAAGAGAACGAGACAAAAAAAGAAAGAACACAAAGCTCCCGGAGGAAGGACTGCAAAGACATCGTCTCCCCGGCACCGCATCACCATCATCGTTCGGTTTTTTATGCCTTCCCGTAACACAGGATGCATGTCCCCTGCCCGCTTCTTGATTCGAATGATTCGCCGGTGCTGTATTCCCTTTGCCGTGTCGATTTCTTTTCGCTTCCGTCCTCGCCCCCCACGCTCTCTTTCTCTATCTCGTTCACTCACTTTTCTATGTTGAATTAAACCCGATTGTTTGCACATAGTCACTCTGTTGTCCTATGCCCACCGCACTGCTGCTGTGCGGGATCGTCGTCTATCTACCTGGAGTGAGGTGTGCTCAGTACGCTCCTGCAAGGACAACGACGACGTCGCATGCACTCTCCACATGGGGCGGGGCTTGTGTGCAAGTGTGGTCTCATCTCTTTCTCGATGTGCACTGCGCTCCCATATCGTTGTTGACTTTTGTTGATCTGGCTAACCAATTCCATCCCCGTTGCCCGTCCCCAATCGCCGTCATCATCATCGACGACGGTCTCGATGTCATCGTCATTGCGGTCCTTGTAGCTGGCCACCCACACCAGGAATGTGCAAACAGGAATAATTTTTAAAATTGCAAACATAAAATCCCGATATATGGCGGTTAGCATTCATGGCTGCCTGGGTCCGGATGACACTCGACCGCACCGCACCGCAGGATAACGAACAACTTGACCACCCGCCGGGCGATGATCATTAATGCGCGGACTATTTGCTCAACACTTTGGTGTTTCAATTATCATTTGCCACGTAAATTTCATCAAACGGAATGCACTCGCTTCGTACACTCACCAGAGGGCGCTGCAGTGTGCAGGGATTTGGTGGGGGTGTAAAGTGATCACCAGATATTTTTTCTACATTTTTTTTTCCGGCTCATTGTGTGCGCACCGAGCGATATCCTCGATATCCTCGATATCCTCGGAAAGATACATCCCATCGGAATAAATAATTAAACCAATATTTTGCCCCTTTAACCGATGATAACCGCCACCACGCGTGGGATAGACCGACCGAAGGGTTGGTTGTGTCGTCGGCCGCCGGGCTGGCTTTTGAAAAGCTTCGGCTTTTGCGGGAGCAGTCTGCGGTCGGCTTTGCCTTCGAAATAATTGTTTTGTGAACATTTTCCTAGCCGTTCCAGCCTCCTCAGCCCCTTCCGGCTGGCACTTCTCCGTTTTTCTGGGTAGCGCTCCTGACGTGGGATTGATATTAATTAATATTTAGATTCAAAGATACGTGGATTCGTTGATACGCTGATACCACCGACTGCCGTTGTGTCGGGAGGGGTGGCGACGTTCTGCTGACTCCAGTGACCCAACGTTAGTGTTACATTTAAAAGGGTTAAATTGAGGATTTGAATAAATAATGGGAGACTCCGTATCGGAATTTGAAAATACGATTTCTGTGAGAGTGTGCTTTTTTTGGGGGTCTCCCCGATTCCGTGTTAGTATTCAAATCATGTTCCACTGGTTATTCGGTAAGAGAGCGTTTTTGCAAATTTGAGGGAGAATGGTGCGTGGGTGGTTTTTTTGTGGTAAATCGTGAAGCACTACAGAATAGCGTTAACAAACACACACTCGCTCGGCGGGTGGGGTAAATGAAAAGGAGTTAGTGGGTCTGCTGGTTAAGCGATATTTATTTGGGAAGCGTTCTATTCTGCTTTTGAGATGGGTTCACATGCATATTTAAGTGAGAGAGCATCGAGTCAAGATGCATGACTGCTGATAAGCTTTGCCGCAGAGGGCGTTTTTGTTAAGAGGGAAATTGGTCCTCACGGGAATACAAGGTGTTGGGTGCTGCTGTGCGAGCGTTGGCGTTTTTGGAATTTAAAAGAATTTTCTATGCATTTCTGAGTTCTTTGAATATTTCAGCAGGAATAGCAGGGTGGCGGGGAAGTATGCATGTCTCATAAATATTTTGTTTTTGACAGCCACTTGAAAATTGGACTGGATTTTGGCAAGAAACTGCGACTGTCGTGTGATTGCCTTAAATATTTGCAAGGGGTCGAATGAAACATGAAGATTAGTCCCTCTGAAACGTGCAACAAGTTGATCTGTTGATCTCTGATGAATATATAATTTAAATCGTTCGGTTATTTTTTGTTTAAAATTTGAACTCTTACTTAGAAAAACCGCCGTGGCGCAGTGGGTAGAGTGCGTAGAGTAGAGTGTTTGCGCTACAGTCCAAAGGCGGACTAGGGCCTAGCTTGCTCATCAACTGCTCGTGTTGTGCGCGCTACTGTTCTCTCACGAGTAGAAGGGACCTACAGTTTCTTGCCGACTCCGAACGGCTAAATTTGAGAAGCTTTCTAAGACAGTGATTATTTTCTGAGTGTTGTCAGTAGCTCGAAAGTGGTGGCGCCGTGAAAAATTCTAGGTGTTCAACCTAGATCCTTCTGCGTGTGAGCGTCGCACTCTACCCACTACGCCACGGCGACCACCATAAACCTCCACCAAAATACAATGACTTTCGGCAGCAGTGGTCTTCATATTAAAGTGAAAGAACTCCCCGCAAAACACTTTTTCAAGCACAAAATTGGACATAATAATAATTGTTGGCGCTACAGTCCAAAGGGGGACCAGGGCCTAGCTTGCTCATCAACTACTCGTGTTGTGCGCGCTACTGTTCTCTCACGAGTAGAAGGGACCTACAGTTTTTTGCCGACTCCGAACGGCGAAATTTGAGAAGCTTTCTTAGACAGTTATTACTCTTTGAGTGTTGTCAGCAGCTCGAAAGAGGTGGTGCCGTGAAATATTAGAAAAATTGGTGTTGAACTGGGAGTCGAACCTAGACCCTTCGGCGTGTGAGCGTCGCACTCTACCCACTACGCCACGGCGACCACAAAATTGGACATATTTAAGAGAAAAAATAAACTGTTTATGTTTCAAATGAATGACATTTACTAAAATGACGTACAATGACAGTGCCGACATTTACTGAAATGACGTCAAATGACAGTGCCTTTCCAACAAATGTTCCAATGGAATAATAACATTGGAAAAATACAAGTTGCGACATCTCTTAGAAAACGGCGCGAACTAAGTTATAAACCCAATAGAAACAGAAAAAGACGAGAAGTAGGCCGTCGAAAAGAAGTTGATTCCTACATCCTTATATGGGCATTTAACACCTAATAGCTGTCTTTGCGAGGTAGTTTTGAACTTTGGAGATTGACAACTTGCCGGATCAGCCCAAACAGTTGATATTAAAATAACTACTGACTGAGGAGGGAAAAATATTATATAATGTTCAAGAGCGCGCCCAAGCTGCCGGCACTCTTGTACAGACAAGAGTGCTGGACGATAAATAAACCTTCCAAATTACAAGTAAGTTTCATAGGAAAATGGTGCATCGGATATGGCCCAGTCTGGGCGGACTATCGACACAACTCAGCACGCTTTAGGAGGCTTAAAGCTGTCGACTACATTTTCCCGATGGACATGAAGAAGGATACGACTAAACATTACTTCCCTTATGAGGATCCTCGGAACACTACCCACGAGTTCAAGAAAAAGCGGACCATCGATTTACAAAGACCAAGTTATCGCAGACGTAGAGGAACTTTTCAAATGGCAGCGTGCGGCACCAACAGGAAAAGAAGGCCTCCGGTCGTGGATTGCCCGCCAAATAAGGCCGATTCTGGGAAAACGATCTGTGGACAACCCTGTGGAATGCCAGAAAGGAGACATTTGCTAATAAAATGATTCAGACTGATGAAAAACTTCACGTAGTGAGATAACGGCTCCCACACCTTAGTGTCGAGGCGCATTACTGATTGTGAGTCTGACCAGAAGCTATATTCTAGTGTCGAAGGGTTCAGACAAATTGAAATCTATTAACTGCCTGAACGAGCGTTAGATCCACATGTGGTACTGTCGCTGTAACTTAAATCGAAAGAAGGGGAAGTGGTCAGACTGACGTGAAACAGTTTTGTTCATCGAGTCACACAGTCCAGATCGAACTGTAACCGGTGTTATGCTCTGACACAATGTGATGTTAACCAAAATTGGGCGCGGCGGTGTTCAAAACCCGATACTTCCTACAAGGTAAAGTCTTTGTTGCCCGAACCAAGATCCCTTCTACGTCTTGGCCCTTATTCACTACTATCTTGGATTCTCTAAGTGATGTAACTAGATTTTATGATTCACATGATTCAAAAGTAACATCCGTAACATGATTCATAGTGTCAACGAAAACACTGATGGAGAAGAGACCATCGTTTGCGATGGCGGCTACTAGATTCTGGTTTTGAGGGAGCCTGACTGGTAGTGACAGCTTGACAGTCAGGAACCCCTGGAACTTCGGTTCCAGCCTGACCGAGCGGTAAGCCTCATTGTGGGAGTATCGTTGTGGCTGTGGCTTAACACCTAACATCGACATAGTCGAGGTCAGTGTACTGTGCTGACTTGTCTTACTTGTTTACCCAAGAACTAGGCAAGGCGGTTAGGAAACTATGCCGGCTCAGTGTGGAGTTGCATTCTCAACCGGGCGCTGCGACCCAGAGACCGGAAGACCTTTTAGGAACGCCTCGCATTAAACAAAGTTGGGGAAATTGTCCCTCAAGCATGATCTCAGTTTGTTACTTGGGTAACTAAGGCGTTTAGTCTTGCGTTATCTGCGACTCTTGTGTGATATAAGCCGAAAGGCAAGTGATCACGTAAAACTAAATCCCACTACCTTGCATACACCAGGCACCGAAATTGCGGACCGGGGTGTAAGACTGCATAAGACGGTAATGAGTTGAAACAAAGCCCACCTCCACGTCTGTAAAAACAAGCTTCGTAGTCTGTGGTGTTTGATGTGATTTTTCACTGAATTTGTCTGCCCTGTTGATTTCATAAGACTTTCTCAACTTAAAGAAAATCTCTGGAAACAATGAGATTTCCTAGGTTCCAACACCCTTTGCCACATTAAAAGGATTCTGGCATATTTGCGGCACCTTTTGTCCGCCTCACGGGCTATTAAAAAAAAATCATAAAATTCTCTCAAGTCGATGATTTAACAATCAGTCTTGCCTCCACCCCGTCACATTCAAAACATGCAGGCAGCTCCACAGAAAAAGTAAACAACTGCTGTCATCTCAAAAGCCCGCAACGGCATCGAATTGTTTGAACAGCTCTGTTTAAGGACCACTGTAAACAGCTGCCATCAGATCTGCAGATGATTTGAAAGCTGATACGATTGTGAACGTGAATGGAAATGACTAGATTAAAAAAAAAACTGTCTTCAGCAGACGTCAACTAAAATTGATCATTTTTCAATTTTAGAGTGACTTACGGAGGAGAGCACATAATGATGCTGCGCTTACTGAATTCACAAAATGAAGAACTATTCTTGAATAGGATGCACCCTTGCAACAGAAATGCGAAATGAAAACCAAGCTCATTTATTTGCGACAAACAACGAGATATATGTAGTTTCAGGATTTTCCCAACCAAAAAGACTTGGCTGAATATTGGATGAAAGTGCCTGAGTTCGAAATTGAGTCCACTGTTTCAGAAAGGAAGTGAAATCCGAAAATGTGTTCAAAACATTTCAACTATCTCTTTTTTTTACACTCTTCGAATGGCCCGTCATTGACTGATGAAAACAACATGTGCTGTCATAAAAAAATGGCTTAGAAAATCTAATTTCAAGTAGAAAGAGCGTTGACGGTTCAGAGGCTTCACTTCATTGGAACAGTCGCTTGAGCATGGGATAGTAGGAAAGTGCAAAAAAAAAAAAATTAAAAAAAAAAATAAAGTCATTCAGAAAAGAAGCCTCTCTTCTTGTTTGAGGTTGGGAAACACAAGCTCAGACTCGAAAACTGGTCCGAAGAAAGCTGGCTTACTGGGACAACAAAAGGAGTTGCTGTGTCTCCACGAAGGGGAATGCACTAATGATCATGACGCACAGTGGGGCAAAAATAGTGATTTTGTGCGGTAGATTGTTTTGAAAATTGCAAAGTGACTTTTCGTGTTTTAAAACTTTGCTTAAAAGTGAAAATAAGTTCAAATATAAGTTTTACTAAGAAAATCGCAATTTGGAAGCTTGTTTCAATGAAAACTTAGGTGAAACTTACAGAAACATACAGAAAATATCTTTGTTTTTCATTTTAATGTTTATCCTTTGGGATAATGTAGCTTTTTCAAAGACGTAAGTGTCGTTTACGATAAGTTTATGAAAAATTTAATTGAACTATGAATTTTATAATATATGTTTAATAAATTATTTATTAAAAGAAATAATTTATTAATTTTCAAAAGAAATGTTAAAATTAATGAAACAAATCTATAGTATCTAAGCAAAAGTCTATTTGATTTGTTAAGAAAGGATCCGATGAAATCATGATTATGCTAAAAATATGAGTTTTATTGTCGAATCTTGATTCCATAGCTGCTTCACTTAACTGACAGATATGCGACAGACAGGAAGAAGCAATTAAATGGCCATGAATTTACATTTTGTGATCTGTTGTGCTCAAATAGTACCAGGTATACAGTCATACGAAATATCCCGCGGTATATTCACAATAGCATTTCAATTTTTTTTTTTTTTTTTTTTTGAGCTTGCTATCACTTAATAATAATAATTGTTGGCGCTACAGTCCAAAGGTGGACCAGGGCCTAGCTTGCTCATCAACTACTCGTGTTGTGCGCGCTACTGTTCTCTCAAGAGTAGAAGGGACCTACAGTTTTTTGCCGACTCCGAACGGCGAGATTTGAGAAGCTTTCTTAGACAGTTATTACTCTTTGAGTGTTGTCAGCAGCTCGAAAGAGGTGGTGCCGTTAAATTCGAAAAATTGATGTTGAGCTGGGAGTCGAACCTATACCCTTCGGCGTGTGAGCGTCGCACTCTACCCACTCGGCCACGGCGACCACTTGCAATCACTTATATTACAATATTGTTTGAAATTTTCAAAAACATTCTTCGCAAATATACCTGTGTCGGTATTTTCAAATCTCGGCTTAAGGTGATCTACAATAAAGCTATGTTTTTCTTCAAATTCTCTTTCAATTCGTCTTTGGCTTTCATTGATTGCAACCTCTGGTGTGTGGTTTGTTCTCCATTCTTGGTCTGGACGCCTATATGCAACTTGCAAAAAATATTAAAAAAGTTTGATCCATGCATGCAAACTAGAAAGACCCAAAGATAAATATTGCTCCAATGTATGCAATTTGTGGCCGATATGGCGTGTGGGTAGAGTGCGACACTCAAACGCCGAAGGTCTGGGTTGGATTTCCGGCTGAACACCTCGAATTTTTCACGGCACCATCTCTTTCGAGCTGGTGACAATACTCAAAGATTAATTACTGTCTACGAAAACTTCTTATACTTCGCCGTTCGGAATCGGCACAAAACTGTAGGTCTCTTCTACTCGTAAGAGAACAGTAGCGCGCACAACGCGAGTAGTTGACGAACAAGCTGGGCCCTGCCCCCCCCCCTGGACTGTCGCGCCAACAATTATTATTATGCAATTTGACCGAAAACTCATCTGAGCAGCATAAACAAGTTCCTTTGTTATTTATTTCTAATAGAACGTTGAACAACAAAGGTATTACAAAATCAAAATTAACAACTTTTTTTCATTCCTTCAATTGCAATTTTCATTCACCATTAACTTTCTTTATTTTACAAATTCAGTGCAAAACATGAAAGAAAAGGAAACTGCATGTTTCGCATCACAAATGCCGTAGACTTTATAAAACAGAAACCAATTTTTCTTGTTAACCTAATATTTGAAAGAGACCTTTTGAGCACTGATCTCTATGGAGCTGCCCTACAGTGTGACGCCTAGTTTCTTTTCCCCACTCTGTTAACTTTACAAGAATTCAAACTGCTTCCTTTTTGTAGAACATTCCCTTGATCCAAGCCGCCATGAGGTATATCTCGCTTACAATATGTTTATTCACGATTTTCAATTCTTTTACAATGCCTGAATTCTACTTCGGATATAAGAGAATCGATTTTATTTTAGACTTCACCAGAGGAACGTGCAGAAAAACAGACGTGGTGGCCGTCCAGACAGCAGTTTGCCATACAACTTTCAGGCTATATAGCGCCTCTGTCACAATTTGGCACTTTTGCGTCACATTACTTTGTCATTGCGATCGTTTCTGGGGTCTTTTCTTTCAATGCATGGCCCACGTAGCCTTAAATTTGTCTTATCCAACCAACAACAAATCCTTCCTGTCGTGTGTAGACGACGAGGCATGATGGCTGTATTTGTTTGAGATAATCGCAATGAACTCCATTCACCATTGATTTTACAATATCAAGGCACTCTGTTGGGCGCCAATTTTTAAAATCTCTGAAAAATCGCTTAGGCTACATCGACTTCGGTAGGACGACCATCGTGACTGATAGAAGTCTGTTTTGATCCTGATTTTTACCTACTATGCCCAACGTTTGGGACCATCGCAATTGAAACTGATTTAATGCAAGGCACTCTGTTGGGCGCCCCTTTTTTTCAAATCCCCGATAAGTCCCTTGGGCTCCATCGAATTCGGTATGACGACCACCGTAAGTCGGTTTAGTTCCTCAAAAAAATTAAGCCCAAACTTCTACACAGGATACATGAACATATACTACATCACTCAATAAGTCCCAGGACATACTAATAGGGGGCGCCCCTAACAAAAAATTAATATTAAATCAATAATTTTGTTAGTGGGGCCAGCTTTGTGTCCCTGCACTTATTGAATGATTTTTATATGAATGGTCTATATGTGTATGTTTGGACATTGCAATTGACAAGAAACTGACCCTACAAACAGACAAATAAAACAAAAATTCTAGCCCGGCACATGGGTTAAATTAAACAATTCTTTATTTGGCCTTAAACTGAATTCAGGTTCTATTGATGGCATGACTGATCCAGTATCTAACTTTTACCTAATAATAATTTTTGGAGCGACAGTCCACAGGGGATCAGGGCCTACCTTGCTCATCAACTTCTCGTGTTGTGCGCAAAGGACTTATAGTTTCCAGCCGACTCCGAACGGCGAAGTTTGAGGAGCTTTCTTAGACAGTTATTAAGCTTTGAATGTTGTCAGCTGTCAGTTGTCAGCAGCTTGAAAGAGGTGGTGCCGTGAAAAATTCGAGGTGTTCAGCCGGGAATCGAACCTAGACCCTTCGGCGTATGAGCGGCGCACTCTACCCACTATGCCATGGCGGCCACTAACTTTTACCTACATTTTCAAAAGTAGCACCTTTATCCCTGCGAAGACCATAACAACCCAAACAATAGAAAATTCAATCAACAAATACATTCCGATTCGAAAAAGGACCTTCGCGCTTGCTCATTAACAAACTTCGGCAGCACCAGAAAATTCAAGTCCATTGTCTCTCTCGAATCAAGTCCATAGCCTGGAAACTCAATGGACCTAAGAATTTCGACCCAGCAACTGAATTTCATCAAACAAAAGCTATTTTAGACAGTTTTCACCTTCTCTGGCAGAAGCCCATTTTAATTTCGTAAGATTATCAATTTCCTCTCGCTGTTCGAATTTCACAGAGCACACACAGCAAATCCAAACAAACATCAAGATGAGTGTATCACTTTAACTCGAAATAGAAAATTCCAACAAACTCTTTGAAGTGTAAACAGAATTGCATTCCCGGAGCCTAATTTCTGGCAGTCTTACAAACGAAGTCATAAACACCTATCCGTTGCCGGTTACCTGATGTACCGGTCTGACAAGTGTAAACCTCGCCCATGGACACAGACACACATACACTCATACAGACAAGTGGACCCCAGGTAGATTGGTCCACACCCCGCCTCAACCCTGTAGGTAATGTTTTGTTCATAAACAAAGCGAAAGAGAGAAGAAACGATTCGAAATTGCCGTTGGAAGCGACGTCGGCTACGGCGACGACGACGACGAAGGAGAACACCAAACAACAGCACAGACCCCGAGATGCGAGCTGCGAGTTGAGTGAAAAAAAAAAACAACACAGGAAGACGAGGAGGGGAACCCAGGCAGACTCTGGGTATGTTTTGGGAGATACAAACGTAAACTAAATTTAATTACCTCCGAATTCTCCATCTCAGCACCACTGAGCGGCGGCTGCAGATACACACACGGCGCGCCCCGTGTGAAGAAGTCAATATTTACCCCGTTTTCTACTGTTTGGAGCTGATACGGATTCACGGAGACGTGAGCGTCGACGTCGACGTCGATTTGGCGTTTTTTCTGTTTTTTCTGTTCGCTCTGTTTTGTGTTACGTCAAACGGGCATGCAGTGTGATAGGAAGCAATTAACGAGGCTGCGAGAAAAATGCTCCTGTCAGTTCCTTCCTCTTGCCAAGGAAGCTAGACACCATGAGCCTAGCGTCACTGACACGTTTGCCCATGGCAAGAGAACATCCTGACGCTTCAGATTATCGCATTGACCCTGATCACCTGCATGATGACGATGATAGCCGCGTGTGTGTGTGTGTATGTGTGTTTAGTTCGTTAGCTTCACACACTCAAACTTACGGAGTATCTAGGGGCAAACAGCAGATGTTTCCATTACACCCGTCGTGTCGCCGCACCGACCTCGAGAGGCCCTTCTTCTTCTGCGTCTGAGACGTGTTTTTCCATCCCTCGCTCCTGTGCCACCTTTTCGGTCGTTGTCTTGGATTTTGCTTCGTTTCGACGACCCAACAACAACAACAAGACACGAAATCCGAACAAAGCAGAAATCAAAGATGGCTTCGGCGGTTATGTGGCTGGTAGCGCAGATGTTCCCTATCTTAAAGGTCTTCTGCCTCCGCCTCTGCCGCACTCCGGGGCACCACAAGGTATCTCTCGCCTGAAGAATGTTTAATCACGGTTTGTTGTTGTTCGCATGTCTTTTGGCTTTTTCACTTCTTTTCTGATTTGTTCCCTCTTTTGCTTGGTTTGGACGACGATGAAGAAGTCAAGAGTAGCGGCGCAACATGTTGCTGGTAATTTAATTCGTTTCGTTTCGTTTTTTTTTCCTTTTTCCTTTTTGCGTCGTTTTGTGATTTGTTCACGTCTTTGATTGGAATTTTTCTGTAGCGCTTGGACTCTTTCGAGGTCAGCGATATGGTGACGACAAGCTTCATATTCGTACTGTTGACGTCAGCGATGCTTTTGCAAAAATTCAGCAACGCCAAGCGGTGTCCTCCAATGTCACAACGCCCTCATGCATTCCCACGCAGAATTGATTGGGAAATCTATTTTTGACAACAGCCCGTGAATCTAGGTGACATTTACTCCCGAATTCAATTGACGAAGGATTCGAGATGCTTCTGAGGCAACCTTTCATGGGAATCGTACTCCCGAGGGCGTAACATATGTAACCGCTTATCAAATTTGAAATCTTTAAGTATCCAACAGCGAGGCAGGGTCATGGTGTGATTCTGAGAAAATGTGGAAGGTATGCGGTCACCTTCGGGAATTTCCGGCGACCTACTTTGATGGGTTCTTCGAAGGCAGATTAGTGAAACCACTAACTGGAAGCTTAATCGACAGTCTGGCGCAAGACAACGTAGTATTCGAGGGAAGATCGGAGACTTGATTAGGGAATAGTTTAAATTTTATGTTCTTTTAAGTTGGATTAACACAAGTGGCAAATAATTGAACAAGAGAAAATATATGTTTTTCATCGGGCGCCACTTTGTACCCAAAGAATTTCCAACGGTAGCGATTGACAAGTTTTGAAAGAGACAAGAAATGCATATTCAATTGGTTTTGAGTCGCAAATATGATGTCAACGAAAGAACCGACTAAATGTCTTTTGTCGGGCGCCATTTTGCAAAAAAACCTTCAATCAAATGAGGGCATAATTTTTATTTTACAGACGAGTATAGAAATACAGTGTTGGAAAAAATAATGGAAACAAAGGCAGATACAATAGTAAATAAGCATCTGTGGGTCATAAGTACATCTCACATTGATACCACTACTGCATATGAATGCTACCTAACAGTACTTTGAAATGGTGCATTCGTTTATCTTTTTTCAATATTTGATTTAGCTTGAACGAAAAAAAATACAAAGCAAAGAGTCATGCTGCTGGAAAAAATAAAAGAAACAAATGATTATCGCATTTCGCATTTGTGATTCCTTAGAGAAAGACGGTTTATTTTTATTGGAAATAACCGAAATACGTTTTATCCTTTATTAAAGTGTTACCAGAAACTAGAAATAAGTTATAATAATAATAATTGTTGGCACTACAGTCCAAAGGGGGACCAGGGCCTAGCTTGCTCATCAACTACTCGTGTTGTGCGCGCTACTGTTCTCTCACGAGTAGAAGGGACCTACAGTTTTTTGCCGACTCCGAACGGCGAAATTTGAGAAGCTTTCTTAGACAGTTATTACTCTTTGAGTGTTGTCAGCAGCTCGAAAGAGGTGGTGCCGTGAAATATTAGAAAAATTGGTGTTGAACTGGGAGTCGAACCTAGACCCTTCGGCGTGTGAGCGTCGCACTCTACCCACTACGCCACGGCGACCACAGAAATAAGTTGTCAAATATAAAATTCTGTAAAAATGGGTCGGGGAGTCCACTGCTGAAAGGAAATTAATTCAAAAGTTTAGAAATGACGGTTGTACAATGGACAGAATAGCGCACATAATGAAGTATTCCAAAAAACAAGTACTTAATGCCCTGCATTTTGATCCCAAAGAAGAAACAAGAGGCAGAAAACGAAAAACAACATCTCGATTCGACCATCTTCTTGTGCGTCATTGTAAACTTAGTCGTTTTCTTCTTCGGAGGAAATTAAAAATGAGTTGAAGGCACCTGTATCAAGTTGAACAATTAGGAATAGGTTAAGTGAAGCAGGTTTAATGGCAAGAAGCTCAAGAAGAGTCCCTCTTCTAAGTAAGAAAAATATAAAACAGAGATTAACTTTTGCTAACAGACACCTCTACCGTGAAAACTGGAACAATGTCCTGTGGTCGGATGAAACAAAGATCTGTTTGTTTGGATCTGGTGGAAAAATGCACGTGAGACGACCAAAAAATTCCGAATTCGACCCGAAGTACACAAAGAAGACAGTAAACCACGGTGGAGGTAACCTTATGATTTGGGGCTGCTTCTCATCGTCTGGTGTTGGACCACTTTTCTGGATAAAGGACAAAATGTGTGCTGTGGACTATGCTAACATCTTGAATACAGTAATGCTACCATTTGCTGAAGAGGATATGCCGCTAAAATGGGAGTTTATGCAGGATAATGATCCCAAGCATTCCTCAAAACTAGCAAAGCAATGGTTCCAGACAAATAAAATTGCTGTAATAGAAAGGACTTCACAATCCCCTGATCTAAATCCGACAGAACACTTGTGAGGCGTTCTAAAACGTAAGATCGGGGAATGTAAAGCCAGAAATAAAGAAGAATTGTGGTCCAAAATCCAGGAAGCATGGTACTCTATACCTGTCGAAACCTGTGCCGACTTAGTTCACTCCATGGGACTAAGATGTGAGGCAGTGCTACGACCAAGTACTAAAAAAAGGATGAGAACTTTCAACGTAAAGTAATTCACTACATAAAAAAAATTACACTCTTAATTTTGTTTCTATTATTTTTTCCAGGCTTAAAATCGACAAAAAACTGAAATTGATTTTTTTATTTTTTATTTTGGGTATTAATTAATCAAATTTATATTTGATCATATTATCATAATCTAATGAACCACCCAATATATACACAGCTGTGCTAAATAATAGGGAATATCACTCATGATCGATCCTTTGTTTCTTCTCGCTTTGTTTTGTTGCTTATCGGAACAATAATTAGTACTGCATTGTCCTTCTTATGCGCGATTATCTCATTTTGTAGCATTCATGTGAGTGGTGCAGTGGTGTACGCAACAAAAGAAAGGGTTTTTTAGTTGTTCATAATAATAGGGAATTTGGCTTCATTTTGAATTTTTATTGAAAATTTGTGAAAAGGTAATGGTTTTTTTGGTTTGTAATTGAACATTTTGTAAATATTTATGAAAATCGTTGTTAATTTATTAGGAATGAGGCGTAAAAAGCATTGGTCTCAAGAAGAAAACAAGATTGTAGAAAAAATTAGAGAACAGGGAAAAATTGTCAAATTTATAGTAGATTCAATTGGTAGATCTGTTAATTTTGTTTTTAATACACTCTCAAGAAAGCCAGCAGAAGAAACTCGAAAAAGGCCAAGGAAGACTACCCCTACCGATGACTCTCACATTGTTTTACTGGCCAGAAGAGATTCTTTTATGTCATCCAGAATAATTGCCGAAGGGTCTAGGTTCGACTCCCAGTTCAACACCAATTTTTATAATATTTCACGGCACCACCTCTTTCGAGCTGCTGACAACACTCAAAGAGTAATAACTGTCTAAGAAAGCTTCTCAAATTTCGCCGTTCGGAGTCGGCAAAAAACTGTAGGTCCCTTCTACTCGTGAGAGAACAGTAGCGCGCACAACACGAGTAGTTGATGAGCAAGCTAGGCCCTGGTCCCCCTTTGGACTGTAGCGCCAACAATTATTATTATAGAATAATTGCAAGTGAACTTGGCAACATAGTCAGTGCTCCAACTGTGAGAAGAAGATTACTGCAAAGCAATCTTTCTGGAAGGATCACCCGAAAAATTCCTCTACTAAGCAAGAAGAACATTAAAGCGAGAATGCAGTTCGCTCTGCAGTTCAGAAACCACACTAAGGATAAGTTTCAAAACATTCTATGGAGTGACGAAACAAAAATAGATCTTTTTGGTTCTGATAGTGCCCGAAGGAAAAGAGTTTCACTTCCGATTTACAAAAAAAAAAAAAACGGTGAAACACGGAGGTGGGAGTGTCAGTAGTGGGGTAGTTTTTCTTGGTTTGGTGTTGGCCCTTTTATACAAATAAAAGACACCATGAACAAGGAAATGTATAGAAACATATTGAAAGATGTGACGCTGCCATACGTGGAGGACAATATGCCGTTAAGGTGGCACTTCCAGCACGACAACGATCCAAAGCTCTCATCAAAATTAGTTAGTGCTTGGTTAAGGGACAAAAAAGTGTCGGTTCTACCATGGCCTTCTCAGTCTCCCGATCTCTATCCTATTGAGAATTTGTGGGCGGAGCTTAAAAAATCGTTGGCGACAGAATCATTTCAAAACAAACAGCAGCTATGGGACGGGATTCAACACCATTGGAAGAACATTCCCTCAACAAAATGCCAAAAACTTATAGTGTTAATACCAGGTCGAATTAGTGCGGTAATTAAAAACAAGGGTGGCCATTCTGGGCACTGAGCAGTTCAAATTAGTTGCTGAGTTAATGAAATGAGTAATTTAGTTAATTTGTTCTGTTTTGTTTTTTTAAGAATACTTATGCTTGTGTTTAATTTCCCTATTATTTTGAACAATGTAAATAGGATAATTTTCAGTAAATAATTGATAAAAGGAAAATTAAAAAAAAAATAAATGAAATATATTCCCGATTTGAATCTTAAATAAACAGTAACTATTAGTTACGGATTAGATTAGAACGATATGAAGTTCTTAGGTTTTTTGGAAATTGTTTGGTTCTTACCTTTCCCAATTATTTTGCACACCTCTGTATTTCATTCACGTTTTCATTATTTTAATATCAAAAAGCGCAAAACAAGTTTGTTTCTATTATTTTTTCCAACACTGTGGTTTTCTCTTGTATAGAAACAATGTCGTGTAGGTCATCTGTTCTGTTCATGCATAATCTTCGGCGCCTCCCTAAAAGGCCTAACGAACTCCGATTGCAAACGCTGATCGGCTACAAATTTCATAGACAAGGATTTCTGATATATTGTAATGACATTTGAATTGAAATTCCCTCCCCCTCAGCACCACTTACTTTATTACACGAGAATTTAACTCTGCATTGTGTCGGGCGCCACTTCTCACCCACTGTCGTACGTCACCAACAACGTATTGGCAAACCAAAAGGAAAAGGAATCCATTTAAGGATTATTACAAAATCTAAGGAATCGGCATCCCATCCAAAAATGATGTGCATTCTTCTCTAAAATGCTTTCCGCAATATTTACTCTGAACAATGAACCACAGGCTTTGTAAGATCAATTCCGAATAATCTTCAACCACTTTTACAAAAACTACCATGAATACGAAATCCATGTACAGCAGTTCGTCCAAGATTAAGACTCCCTAAGCCGATTGTGCAGCAGCGTTCTTTTCAAAATTGCTGATGAAACCTTCACTCTTCAGCAAAAACCAATTTCCATGACCCACCACAACCAGCCACATCCATTGTCCTTCGAATATGAAATTGCATCATGCAGTTTCCTCCTCCCCGTTCACAAAATTTTTAAGCAGCCATGTCCATCCTGTTTTAAACAAATCCCATTAAACTCGTGTTTCCCCAGGAAGTAACTGACAAAATCTTTGTCATCGTCAGCATACTTGCATGAAGTTCTCCCTTTCGAAGATACAACAATGGCCAAATCCTGGCCATCCCTCCAACAATGTGTGTTTCACAGAAACGATCCGAAAATGACCATCAACGACATAATAACTTCAAAATGCAACTTCTCTCATCCTTTCTCGACTTTCATCGTCTCTGCCAGCTATGGCTTCGGACTAAGCCAATGGGTGGTGTGGGTTGGTAGCTGGCATGCCGCCTCTGTTTCCTGCCGGATGCCCATGCTGATGGAGACCATTAGATTGAGCAGGGAACTGGTTTATAATAGAAACAAAACATATCATTTTTCGACTGTAGTCACCCCTTTCATGCATCACCCACCACCAGAGCGAGCAACCCTCCGTTGGTTCGCGCAATATTTCCACTCACATTATTGCTGTTTATTTTCAATTTCCTGTTACACACAGTTTTATTCTGCCAATTTGCAGAAAAAAAGAAAACCACGGACGAGGATGAAGCGCAGCAGCAGTAAACTAACCCCTCAAAGACATGGGAGTTGTTCTTTTTTTTCTGAAGATACCACACCACCCGTCGATCCTTTGAGTCGCATTTCGCAAATCGCATTCCCTTTGTTCTGTCAATTATAACCAATGCAGAAGTGGGGTGGGCTCCCCTCAAATCTGTCCTTTCAGGAAGGGTAGCAAACCAACCACGATGATGATGATGACGATGCTGATGGTTCCGTGATGGCGATTTTGATTTTGATGAGCACGCCTGATGGATTCTGGCAAACACACACGAAGGGTGTACGCTGCTCCTGCTTCGCATGTAAACTGCGCCTTGTCTGGGTCGTCATCGTTTCGTTCTCGTTTATTATTATTTTTCAATTCTTGTCTCGCTCGCCGACACTCTCGCATCAAGTGTATTGTTTGCCTTTAATATATTTTTTCAAGCGAACAGCATTTACTTTGATTTATTATACCATAACATTGTGTGCATTGTCTGCTTTTTGTTTTCTGGATAAACAGGGGGTTTTCTCATCCCCTGACCGTGCCGTTCCCCTTCACGATGGATGGCCCAGCTCGTTTGCAAATGTTTTGATTCTTAAGCATGACCAACTGGTTGGTTGGCGAACGTTGGGTGGCGGGGTGTACCTTCGACAAACAAAGAGTCCTGCGCCATCTCACAAGAGGGAAATCGTCCCGCTTTGTCCCTCGCCCCACCTCTCTCTTAACCACATGGTTGTAAACATAATGAAAAGTAAGCAAACGCCACGGAACGAGCGACATGTATCCTTGTGGGGGGTGGTGCTGATGCCCAGGGGCAGCTTTGCAACGGGACGGGTATGGCGTCCCCTTGATACTGATCAATGGCACCCTTGCATGCCCGCAGATATGTAGATTCCGATTTCTTTCGCTTGAATATCCGCGCATCTCTGCGGATCTTCTCACACTGCATCTAATCAAACCGAACCCAAACAAAACTGAAAAAAAAGACACGGAGAGAAAGCGAAAAGAAATCACGTACCAAGATAGAATGTCAAGTGAATCGTATGTCGTGCAGCGTTTCCCATCAACGGAGCGAATTCAAGTTGAAACAGCTGCCGGCTGGCGCGGCAGAGCACAAGATGCATACTTGGATGGAAACGCACTTGCGAGATGAAAATTAAAGAAACTCTGCGCAAGTGTGCAGCAACAGCAGCTCAAGTGACCTGCTCTTGTTTCCGCTGCGTAATTGGAAGTGGTTGCAGCGGATTCGTCCTTTTGAACCAATTATGTCGGCGCATGAGACACAGAGAGGGAGAGAGAGGGAAAGAAAGAGGGAGTGCGAGAGAAACGCGATATGATACCGGTGGTTATTCTGTCAATTAGCTGGAGTTTGTAACAAAGTTGCACGCTACAAGTGGTTTCTTCAATGAAGTCTAATGGCTTTTGGGAGACAGCAGACTGTTCGCTGCTCACGGAAATTTTCAAGTTTGAACTGAAGAGTGAAGAGCAGACAAGGGGATTCTGTTGTTTTCAAAGGTGTGGTGGTTGGAAAGTTTAAACCGCAGAAGTTGTTGTTCCCGGGACTAGGTTGGATGGAGGCTTCAAAGAAATAAGGGAAGTTGACTTCAAACAATTTACCCTTCAACGAATTGAAACTTAATTCCTCTTAGGACTTCAACAAGAAACAAAGTCGAAAAGGCCGACTGTTGGTTTTTCTTTGTAAGATTTAAGTACTTACGGCAAAAGGTTTAACGCCAGGTGAACATTAAAAACAGGTATTCGTGGCAAATATATAGAACAGTAACTTGACCAGATTACTTTTTAAATGGACAGAAAGAAAAACATTTTCCGCAAAAAATTTAGACCCAAATTTTTACCGTGCTCTAGCTTGTTACTAGGGAAACTTCGAGCAGTTCGAATTAATTTCTTAATAGCTTCAAAAAGTGTGATCTATAAAAATCCAAAAATTTGAAACACACGAAGTAAGCATAAGGTCAGAAATTTAGATCAAAATTTTAAGAGTGAGCTCCACACTCCCGCAAATGTGTTCGATTTCTAACTCATTCAAAGTTTATTTTTTGGAGTAGATAATTTGAGTTAAAAAATCATTAGGTCAGAAAGTTTTCATGAAACTCTTCATTTTTATCTGAAGCCTGCAATGTATTTATTGTAAAGAACGCCAAAATATGACCAAATGTTCCAAAATTTGACTCACTTTAAGTGTCAACATTTTGATTGCTATTTAAAGGAATTCAAAAGATGTCAGAAAGTCTCAAGCTAATGTGTCTATTATCTCAAGCAGAAAATTTATTTTTCTTCACATTTTTGGATTCCCAGTTGTATACACAAAAAAAGCTCAAAAAAATATTTCTGCTTTGACAACAATGGCAGATTCGAGAAAATAAAAATTTAGATCCAGATTGGACTTGGTCATTTCTCAGAATTATGTCACAAAAACACATGTACTGCAAACATTGACGTACAGTTGTGTTCATAAAAATGGCAGTAGTTATACGACTTAGATAATTAGCAACATATTTCAAAGAAGAACCTTTTTCCAAATGTCTATCCGGCTTTATTGTATTTTCCTGTAACTAAGATACCATACCAGAAATAAAAAATAAAAAATAAAGGCCTTCTTTCTCCTTTTTTCACTCATTCATTGAAATCTGTTGATTGAAGCCTATTAAAAAAAATAGCAGTGTTTTTTGGTTTTGCCATAAAGTGTCTCAGAAATTGTTGTTTAGAGTTCAAAAAATATTTGTGTACTCTTGTTTCATAAGTGAATGTCTTTGTATATGTTGTCTTTTATTAACCTACTTTAAAGTTAGAAATATGGGTCGATAAAAACATTGTACCGATATATACGCGGAAATTGATCAAAAACTTGCGTTCGGAGAGAAACATATGCTTCAATCCAGGAAATCATAGGATGTTCAGCGAAAATTGTCACCAATGCGCTAAACTGGAAAGCTAGGCTCGAAACACGCGGTCCAAAACGAGTGACGGCTAAGTGAACTGACCGAAAAATGATCAGCATGGCAAAGGAGAACCCTTCAATAAGCTCCAGGCAGATAAGGGATGCACTCCAACTTCCGGTGAGTGCTGTGACGGTTAGAAGACGTCTTCTAGAGGCTAAGCTACGAGCTCGAAGCCCGCGATAAGTGCAGCTTTTGACAAAAAAGCATGTGCAAAAAAGATTGGCATTCGCAAAGTGTCACAAAGATCGGCCTAAGGAGAAATGGAGGAATATTCTGTGGAGCGGTGAAAGCAAAATAGTCTTATTTGGGTACAAGGATCGTCGGCAATGTGTAAGAAGACCAAAGAATGAAGAAAATAATCCCCGTTATGCAGTTAAAACTGTTCAACGCGGAGGAGCAAAACCAATGATTTGGACCTGTTTCTCATATAATGTGGTTGGGCCTATATATCCTATCAAGGGTATAATAGACGGTGCTGAGAACGTTAAAATTTTAGAAGAGGTTATGCTGCCATATGCTGAGGAGGATGCCACTATTTTGGGTATATCAACAAGATAATGACCCAAAACATACGTCAAAACAGGCAAAATCTTGGTTTGATGAAAAAAAAAAATCATCGTTATGGAGTGGTCAGCACAATCCCCTGACGTAAACCCAAATTAAGAACTTGTGGGACAATGTTAAAATTTCTGTCCATGAGGCCAAACCAAAAAACGCCAAGGAATTGCGGGAGGTAGTGCGAGACTCATGGGAAGCTATACCAGTTGAGAGATGAAGAAGGAGATGAGGATGAGAGATGGGAAGCTATACCAGTTGAGAGATGAAAAAGGAGATGAGGATGAGAGATGGGAAGCTATACCAGTTGAGTCTGGTGAATTCAATGCCACGAAGATGCAGCGCAGTGATCAAAATCAAAGGCTTTCCAACAAAGTACTAATGGTAAGCTGTAAATAATAAGGATTTCATATTGTTTCATTGATTTCTGTTGTCTTCTTCTTCTTTTTCTTCTTGTAGCGCTACAGTCCGGGGTGGACCAGGGCCTCAACCAACATACCTCTCCAGCCAGCACGATCTTTCGCCAGCGGCCTCCAGTTGCGCACTCCAGTTGCGCACTCCAAGTTGGTTGAGGCCCTTCTCCACTTGTTTGCGCCACTTTAGTCTAGGTCGCCCTCTGTTGCCTTGTCCCAATGGCACGGATTCAAAGACGGCACGGATTCTGTTGTCTAGGCACAGCATAATTCTAAACACTGCTATTTTTATGAACAACTGCGAAATATTACCATACTACGACCAAAAAAATAGCTAAAAGTTATGAACTAGGTTTATTTTGTGATATACCTGTGAAGACTGAAATACTTCACTTTTGTATACGTTTTTTAAAAAAATAATAAAACAACTTGAATTTGTAGAAAATTATTTGTCTGTTTTGAGGAGCACTTCTATTTTTATGAACACTACTGTATAGTACATAAAGAATTTGAAATCAGTCCCGAAAACAGGTGTAAATCACCCGTTCATTTTTTGTGTTAGAGTGCGACGTTCACACGCCGAAGGTTGTAGGTTCGATTCCCAGCTAAACACCAATTTTTCAAATTTTTCACGGCACCACCTCTTTCGAGATGCTGACAACACTCAAAGAGTAATAGCTGTCTAAGAAAGCTTCTCAAATTTCGCCGATCGGAGTCGGCAAAAAACAGTAGGTCCCTTCTACTCGTGAGAGAACAGTAGCGCGCACAACACGAGCAGTTGATGAGCAAGCTAGGCCCTGATCCCCCATCGGACTGTAGCGCCAACAATTATTATTATTAACTGAGTGTATACATTTGTTCAAATTTAGTTAAGCTCTAAAATGAGACAGAACTCTTAATTTGCACTTTGCCTGAACTTCTGATCCGAAATTCAATAACTTAAGAAAACACGTTGCCTTTTTTAAGGTCCAAATTTTGAAACGACTTGTGCTTAAATTTGGTGTAAGAATTTTGATCAAAAATTTAGTAACAGAAAAGTAAGTAGAAAAAAAATTGCTGAACAAATATTGCACTTAAGTCACAATTAGACGCAGAAGTTCTTTGTTTCGATTTAGATTGTCTTGCCATCTAGACTAAAACTGAATAAATTCATGCGAAAATCAAAACTTCATGAAATTCATGGGTGGACGGGTGATCAAAGGGACCGCAATATCACTTCTCCATTTACTAGGTGTACCGGAATAAAATTAGCGTTTTTTTTTTGAAAATAAAACACTAATTATTAATGGTAAAGTAAAAAAATGTTATTCAAAGTATTGGCTATTGTTTTCTACACATTTTGACCACCTTTCTGGCAATTTGTGAATACCACACCAGTAAAATTGTTCGTTTTTAAAGCAAACCAATCAGATACCCAATTTTAGACCTCCGCGTAGGAATCAAAGTGCTGCTCAGCCAATGCGTGTCCCATCGATGAAAACAAATGGTAGTCGGAAGGAGCCAAGTCTGGTGAATACTGTGGGTGAGGTAGCTGTTCCCAATTGTTTTGATTGTATCCTGAACCGGTTTTGCTTTGTTTGCAGGTGCATTGTAATGGAGCAAAATTACCTTGCCGTGTCTTCTGGCCCATTCTCATTGAATCAAGTACATCATTGAATGAAGTTCTATTAATGTATAATAACAACTGCAATCAACTCGAGAATATGAATAAATAAATGAATGAATGAATGAATCCTGGTCGTTTCTCGATCAATGCATGGTTCAAATTGACCATTAGTTGTCGGTAGCGATCAGTATTAATGGTTTCGCCAGGTTTTAGGAGTTCGTGGAACAGCACATCTTTCTGGTCCCACCAAACACACAGCATTGTCTTCTTGCCGAATCGATCTGTTGCTGCGGTCGATGTTGATGGTTAATAATAATAATAATAATTGTTGGCTCTACAATCCAGAGGGGGCAAGGGCCTAGCTTGCTCTTCAACTACTCGTGTTGTGCGCGCTACTGTTCTCTCACGAGTAGAAGGGACCTAATGTTTTTTGTCGACTCCGAACGGCGAAATTTGAGAATCTTTCTTAGACAGTTATTACTCTTTGAGTGCTGTCAGCAGCTGGAAAGGTGTGGTGCCGTGAAATATTCGAAAAATTGGTGTTGAGCTGGGAAACGAACCTAGACCCTTCGGCGTGTGAGCGTCGCACTCTACCCACTACGCCACGGCGGCCATGTTGATGGTTGTCCCAGATTAACCCATGATTTAGGATTCTTAAAATAAATCCATTTTTCATCGCCAGTAACAATCCTATGTAAAACCGATTTTCTTTCGTGTCCTTGAAGCGAAATTTCACAAGTGTTTTTTCGGTTTTCCATCTGCCTTTCATTCAATTCATGTGGCACCCATTTTCCACACTCTTGTATCCTTCCCATAGCTTTTAAACGGTCAGAAATTGTTTGTTGTGCAACATTTAACAAAAGCAACTGGCAGTGCTTTTGACTCAAGGTGTCACCTCCATCCAATATCGTTTGCAATTCGTCGTCTTCAAACTTTTTTGGTGGTCTTCCACGTTCTTCATTTCTCACATCAAAATCATTATTTCTGAACCGTTGAAACCATCTTTTGCATGTTGCTTCTGATAGAGCATGATCACCATATGCCTCGACAAGCATTCGATGCGACTCTGCAGCACTTTTCTTCAAATGAAAACAAAAATTTAATGCTTTCCACAAATCATCACTTTCTGGTACAAAATCCGACATTTTTAACTCAATGAAAAAATATGATGTCTGTTCAATACTTGATGTATACTAAATATTTTTCACAAATGTCATAGCAAACAAACAAACAAAATATAAGGGCTCGTCCACTACAAATGTTCCCTATCGAGACATTTGTATCTTGGCGCTCACTTCATACGGGTAAACCTGGTAAGAGGGACTGTGGACGGTAACAAAAGTTTTGATATTTCAGTTCCCTACAACGCTCCGTCTGCATTTTATTTTGCTGATTTCCTTAAGGGCTGACGCACCATCTACAGCTGGAAGCAAAAAACCCATGGAAAGTTCAGGCACAGGGCCGAAATTTTCTTTTCCCCGCCCAACTCTATGTCTGCCCGAGATAACCGAACGAATTTCAAACAAAACAAATTGTCCTCCCATACGCTCAGAATCATTTCCCTTCTAATAAACAAATTTAAGCTTCTGCAAAATTCTTCCTCCGCCACCAATCGGATTACATTTTTCGGAAACTCATTTCCAAGCGAAATTTCCATTCCAAGAAAGGAAATTCTCCAGAATACATTAACCCGGCCACCACTGTCTCACAACAATCGCAACTGCACTGCGGAAGAATTAAAAACTCCTTGTCAAGTTGATTGTTCAACGAATTCCCTAATGAAGACTCCAAAAATAAACTTCTCGAAATCGGAAACTCAAATTCGCCTTTGGTAGCTCCCAACAACTCACAGCAACAAAAGCAACTCTTTCTGTTTTCCCGTCTTCCGCCGTCTCATGAAAATTGTAATTCGAGATGGAATCATTAACGTGACTTCGATTCTTTGGAAATCAATAAAACCCTGGAGTGGAGGGGGGAGGGAAAATAAATTCCCAACAACAATTAAACATTTGAAAAGTTGGAATAAATTTAATGAACGAACAAGAATAACTGTACAAAGGAAGGAAAGTTACGATACACTTATGCGATTGAGGCCGCCGCCCATGGCCCCGATGATGGCACAATGCGATGAATTGATTAGAAGCGAACACGAGTTGAAGTGTTTAGAAGCGCACACGACCGTCTCAGATTGTGATTTATAAATACTTTGCTCTCTCGGTGTGCGTTGTCCTTTGGACAATGATGATGATGTGGAGCACTGTTACATGCCCCATGTAGCAGATGAGTAATCAGAGAAGCATTCAAACGGACGAATGCTTAATCGAACGCAGTTTGATTCTGTTTCGATGTGGACAAGGCTGCTGAAGGTGATAGATTTGTTGCGAGCAATGTGTTCCGCCTCAGCTCAAGGAGAATGACCACGGTAGTGGATAATCGATGATGGTCTCAATGGAAGCTGTAGATGGAGGCGGGAAGCGGTTTTCTTGAACTTGTGGAACGAAATTATTTCCTTCTTAGAGTGAATCACAGGTGTTGTGAATGAATTGAACTTTCTCTTCTGAATTCGATGAAGTCAGGGTGAATCAATTGGTTGCGATTTTCTGGGAGACTATATGGAATTTTATGGATTTCGGCATGCTTTTCGAATTATCACTCGAATTGGATGGAACTTTATGCAGAAGGGTTTTCTAGCTTTCCCATAATTAAAGAATGAATTGAATTTTGGCACAATTTCCGAATTACCACTTGGATTGGATGTTTCCCATAATTCATTTCATTCAGAAACAGAAAAACAAAAACGCCTCCACTACAAGTCTGAAGATTTACTTTTCTGGTCAATGTGTCAGAATTTTTGACCAAAACTTTGGATGAGATAAAAAATTGTACAAAATTTGGTCAAATGTGAATTAAATTCTGTAATATAACGGTATTTATCCGTTATATTAGATGCATTAATCGAATACTTCTTCTTTCAGAAAACAAATTTTGACCAAAAACCTCCCAGCTACGTTTGAAATGCATTAAGTTCAGATCAGAAATTTCGATCGAATTCCATGAAGTTTAGATCATAAATTTTGATCGCCTTCTTTTGATGCGACCCGGACCCGATTTGAAATGAAAAGGATATTTGATACATTTTTGAGAAGCAATAAAATTTTAGACCAAAAGTTTTGCAAGTCTAAGCAAACTAAACTTTTGAGCTTGCAGGAAGTTAGTGAAACTGCAGAAATGAACAAGCGACAGAAATAATAATCTTGAACCAGCTGGGAGTAGGCGAAAGTTAAAAAATGAACAAATGACAGCAATAGTGCCTTGAACCAGCAGGGAATAGGGGACGAATTTTGATCAAACTCTATTGCTGTTCGTTTTAATTTGGACTGCATACGATGCGATCAGTCTGGAGTACCAAGTTATGAGGAACTTTGTTTCACTGTTTCGTGCCATAGAAGAATATGTCCGAAGTCAGCGTGTCATAGATGTTGCATTGCCTAATTGGAAGCACATGTTCTCCAAAAACCAACGCCGCTAAATTTTATTGAAATCAATCACCCTTGCCTGTCATAATTTGGGGGATGTAGTTCTTTCAGTTGATCCCACAGTTTCTAATTGTTTCGTTGTGAGAAAGGAACAATTTCCACCATGCTTCCTTGAGCTTCTACAAAAGTAATAATAATTGTTGGGGCTACAGTCCACAGAGGGACCAGGGCCTAGCTTGTTCATCAACTACTCGTGTTGTGCGCGCTACTGTTCTCTCACGAGTAGAAGTGACCTATAGTTTTTTGCCAACTTCGATCGGCGAAGTTTGAGAAGCTTTAGACAGTTATTACGAAAGAGGTGGTGCCGTGAAATATTCGAGGTGCTCAGCCGGGAGTCGAACCTACACCCCTTCGGCGTGTGCGAGTCGCACTTTACCAACTACGCCACGGCGGCCACATTTTGGAACGATGGAGGGAGTTTTTTGCCCCAAGGAATCCGAATTTGCAGACATTTAGGCAGCGAACTGTTTTCACTTCTAAAAGATTTCGTCCCTGCATTGAACAAAGCAATACAACTTCCGCAGTGTTCCAAGCTTCTGCAGTGATTTTGGTGGAATGTGAATTCAAGCTGCAGTGTCATGACCAACGTCTTGAAACACACCGCTGGATCAATGGCAGTCGAAGTTAAAGCTTTTCTAGTCATGAGTGTAACTTCCACCTGAAGAGCGTCGACATCATGTTAGGGCACCACATAAATTGAACACATTTGCCTTTGACCACTTAACTTGACAGCTTCATCTGTTGCACACTCCGTTTTCAGTCCTCACTCCGAATTTATGGGAGATCGTGTCAACGAATGGCATTGTCTGGAGTAGAATGCAAGGACACTACGCACCGCATTGCAACTCCCCCCAGAGAAACTCTTTGTACTAGAATTATTTACGCAACTTCCACACCTTCATTAATACCAGCAGCGACAGGCTCTTAGATTCCATTTGACGCAAGGCGTCAACGTGTGAAGGTGAGAAAAAAATGGCAAACAAACAAGTGTGCACGCCTCTCGACACACATCACCGCTGGTAGTGTGAAAAGCGAACACGAACGCCATTATCCATTACATCACATTGAATAGATGTTCTCGTTTGATTTCCCAAAAGGTTTCGAACGCTCACCACGCAGAATTCCTGTGTGCACAGAGACTCATTCCAGGCGTCGTCATCGACGCTTCCTTCTCATAAAGAAGTGACTTTTGTTCCTTTGTCGGTTGTCGGATGGTGGGGGTGTGGGAAATGTTTACCTCATCGAGTTGCAATGGATTTCCGATGAAATCGCACTTACCAGCACGCGGGCGTAAGCGATTTGTGACGGAAAATCGCGAAAAGTACTCAAAAAATCAAATTATCACTCACAGTCAAGATGTCACAAAAAGAGGATGCTGCTGGGTGCTCTCAAAGGATTATTGTGTCAAACAGGGAGGTGGTGAGGCGGTGAGTTCCATGAGTTCCTTGTCAGGGAGAAATCAATACGGATCTTGCTCGGCAGGGCGGGCAGGGGAGAACAACTTGGCACTACCTTGACATGAATTACTCCCAAACCGAGTCGAAGGGTGGGGTTTTTCAATTTTTCCATTTTTCACCAGAGCATAGTTTTCATCCGCAGTTCCGTCCTGACTGACCTGCTGTCAAACTATTCCCCGACCTGTGAAGGATGCAAAGACAAGGATAAGTAGGAAAAGCTCAGAGCTGACAGCTTAGTCCTCTGATAGATGCAATCATCCGCCCTGAATCTCAAACAGAATAAAATCCTGCCGCTAATTTGACATAATCACGTCAATACAGCGACGCAAGCCTAGGCTGTCACTCTCTGGTTGGTTTTCCTCCCGTTTTCGAATTTCCCATCCCACCCCTCGTCTAATTCCCACACGAGTGCATGTATCATATTTTCCGCGTCTCGCATTTCAGTTCTCGCTCTAGATTCGTAATTGATACTTAGACGCTGTCGCAGGAAATCCATAGGATTCCCGTTGCGCCCGCTCAGGGGGTTGCAGCATTTTAATTGCAAACAACGTCAGGTCCGGGAATAATGCCTCTCCGTCGCTCCTAATCCATGCCGCTCGTCATCCGTCAAGGATTTCGTATTTTGGACAGCATAGGGATGAACAGAAGACTCGCTGCCGAAACCAATGGCGACGACGCGTGTGCATGGTATCCTTAAACACACATAAACATCGCATTGCTGGCCCAAGAGGGTTCTGCGGGTTCTCCCCGGGTTCCTTTTTTTTTTTTATTGAAATCGTATTCCTTGGGGTGGCGCGCGGTTGGGTGGGTTGGTTTTATTCTTTTGTCATTCAAATGGGAAATGCGTAGCAAATTTTAAAAAACATACACACACACACACCAACACAGATAACACACAGTAGCGGATTTCGTTCCATTGTATGCCTGCCGCTTTAAGGGTGATTTATGGAAAATTAAACGGTTAAATTGGATGAAATGTGAGTTTTTCACTAAACCAGCTGCAGAGTGCTTCCTTCTCGGATTCCCCAGTCGGCGCGCATCCCTGTCGTGCTCCTGGCCGTGTTTGCAGACGACGGATGTAACTCAAAACACGAGCACAGACAGAAAGACACATGAGCTCTGATTGCGAAATGGAAAAAAAAAAGAAAAACACAAAATTGTCCTTCTCTCGATTTTCCCTTTTTTGTTCGCTTTCGAAAATGTCTCATTTATTTAAATTGCCCAACTGAGTGAAGTGAGGAAGGATCAATGACTAATGATTTATTTCCGAGAGAGCGTGATTCTGTTGCCTTTATGGGTAAAGAAACGGTTTTACGACTCCACCTCGCACACGACCTCTAAATCGAAGCGGATCGAACTGGATTAACCGAGCGACACACGAAAACTCTGAAAAGCCGAATTTTCTGCTGATAGCAGAGAGGAGAGAGAGAGAGAGAAAGGGGGGGCCAAGATGTGCTCGTGACACCCCAATTTGTTCCATCACGAAACCAAGGGAGACCCCGTGATGGTGACTAGAACTGAACGACATCGACGTCGTCTCTGTGGAAAGAAACTTAACAGACCGTGTCGCAATGGGATGTGTGAAGGCAGAGAAGCAATTCCTAGGCGCACAATTAATAGCGGCGGCAAGGGTCTGATGATGATGATGATGACTGTGGTGGTGGTGGGGGTTAAGGGACGAAACCAATTTCGAGGAAATAAAATGATTTCATGGGATCGCGGAGTGGATGATGACCGTAGGATGCAGTTCGACTTACGTTTCCCGTGCAATTATCCTTGAATGTGTTTGGTGTGAGGTGTCATCAATTTTGGGTCTGGATGGGGATTTGAAGACTGCTAACGAGTGCTGTGGCCCAGGTCCACCCCGGACTGTAGCGCCACAAGAAGAAGAAGAAGAACGAGTGCTGTGACTCACGGATGGGTTTTAATTGGAGCGTCCAGGTTGTAAGAAACTCACAATCTGAATGGACTGCTCCTTTGTTTGCAATAAACACGAAATAGACTTTGACTTGGGTTGATTTAAGGTTGTGTCATCGTCCTTCTTCCAGGCAATCCCCGAAACGACTGGACAAATGTACATAAATGCAACTTTTGAGGTAAGAAAGGAGCATACGCTGCGTTACGACTCCTTGAGAAACGGTGGGAATTTCAACAGATTCGAAGTGGAAAAGGAGGCGTAATCACAAGCTTTGAATGGGAATTCTTACGTTCAGAGAGGGTCTTCATGCCAATCAAGAAAGGCTGGAAAGCGAAGAGGAGATCATGGTTTGATGGGATCTGCCACGATCCCATCAACCACGATAGACACATAAAAGTGGGGGCTGTGCAATGGAGACCCCACTTAGGTGAAGGTAGGGAGGTTGCGATGCCAGGCGCAAGAAATGGCTAGGACTTGAATTTTAATGAAGACAGGAAACTTAGATTCACGTTGAAAGTGGAACTGAACCAGCAAAACACAAGAGCTGCTGCCCGCAGTATCGGCGACCCACAATGTGCGACTCAGGGAAAGCCTAAAAAAAAGTAGCAGAAGTGGTCGTGGACCTAAAATCGCAGCAGATGTCATTCAGAATCGAGGAATTCCTCAGATATGAAGGAAGAAGTTGTATAGCATTCGTTGCGTGTCGATTAGCGAACTTGCTTGCAAACATGTTTCATATGTCATAATGAGAGGTCTTAAATGTCCTTTGCTCGCAAAAAAATGTGATGCTTGCCTGCGACAGTGAGACGAAAGCGGGATCTTTACAGATCAGTCAAATCATTTTTAAGCAGAGAAAGCGATTTGAGCAAGATGTAAGAACGCGTCACAAGTCTCATCGTCATCAAAGATTTGGAAAAAAAAGAACAGACGCCGGGTAAACGTGGCCTCGAATGGAAGAGGATGCCATGTGGCAGAGGACAGAGGACATCGAATTGAAAGAACGGACAGATGACAGAAGTGAAAGAAGTCACACCACTGACAGGCATACGTACAGAAATAAACGAAGATCTGTCAAAAGGAACATTTTTCAGATGACAGACGACCTACAAATGTATGTGTAAGAACAACAGTTGGATGACAAATGCAAAAAATACACAAAACACAAACAAACAATCCAACCGACAGCAGTTCTGGAATGTACTAAATTAAACGAATATCAAATATGACAGATGAAAGTAATGGCGGGTAAGGAAGTTAACAGGAAGATAAAACAAAAGACAAAAAACAGACGCGTTGAGGCGACAAAACACTAAGGAATTGAACTGATTGAATGCCGTTTGATGACAAGCACGGTGCATGCCTGCGTGCGACTGAATTGATAGTCTAAGTGGATGTTCAGTTTGATTTGCAAATACTTGTTGTCCTGTATTATGAAAAACTTATGACACAAGAAACATGAGTGACGTCGATGAACGTAGGTCTGAGGAATTCATGGGATCAAGGCTATAATTCACGAGTGAGCGCTGTCAACTTCTTCCAAATTAAACAACAGTGAAGTTGCTCCTACATGGGCAGGAACGGTATCAAATTTTGGAACCGATTGGGTCCTTCAGTGATGTGGGGATGACAGTCATACTCATTCGCCTTCCAGTAGGTATTGTGGAAGTTCCTTTCGGATTCCCCATGTTCTTATGTTCCGTTTCACATGGAAACCGTCATCATAATAAACTTTATCAGTATTAAGAGATGAGATTGCATGACCACGGAATTTCCAATCCACACAATCCTCTTCCATCGACATCATCATCATCGGAAGCTATACCCAAGCGACCTCGTCCTGAATTTGTTAAATGGTTACCTTGAAGATGGTGGAGACATTAATGAAACGATTGAAGTACCATCATCCTATCTTCTGATGTTGCTGAAGTTCAGCAGTTTCCCACGCAATGCCGTGTTTGAAGTTACTTCCACGATGAAGGAGTTACTTGAACGATGAAATTTCAACTTGGCAGCTGTTATCCGCAGTCTGATTCTCGAATTTCACGAAAACTGAAGACCAAGTGCAAAACCATCAATTTACCTTTGCGACCCAACTCGGGTCAGTTGCTTTAAAATTGATCCATTTGGTGAATTCTGTGGGACAGCTCAGAAGTTTTCCTCCTCTAAGACACTCAAACTTCCCCACATGCTGGAATGGAAAGGGCACAGAGATCCTCGAAAGGCTTGAAATCTCAAATTGCCAGACAAATCAAACATAAAATCGCCCACACCAGTCGCTGCTGAATTGGGTTCAAAAGACAGTTAAGGGGCCTCCTAACCCTGGCTCTATGCAACATTTCGATGATCTCTGTCCTGTGACCCCTTGATGGAGAAACCAAGACGCCATTAAAAAAGAGTGGGAGAAACCGCTTGTGAAGATATTTGCAGGCGGTTTTCAGGTTCTCCTTGATTTCGAAGGGGAAACTTTAGCGCGGCATATTCAAGAGACTGCTGATAAAATGCTTTAGATGGCAAGGCATACAGAGATCCAGACAAAAAGATCTTCGAAACCGAGCCACTGAAACGAAGCAACGTCTGTGTCAAAGATGGTGCACGCATTGACCTCGATAAGCTTGACATGCGGCTCTTAAAGCTGAAGAACGTTTTTTCTGCAAAAGGAATTTCATTTCAGATCCAATCGGTGAAGTAGGAGAAGAACTTTCAAGGCAGCTCAAGAAAGCCGCCGTGATGCAGCGGATAATGTGCGACGCACACTTCGAAAGTCTAGGTTCGGTTCCCAGCTCACGGACTTTTCACAACACCATCTCTTTTGAGCTACTGACAACACTCAAAGAGTAAGAGTCTAAAAAAAAGCTTCTCGAAAATCGCCGTTCGGAGTCGGCAAAAAAAAAACTGTAGATTCCTTCTGCTCGTGAGAGAACAGTAGCGCGCACAACACGAGTAGTTGGTGAGCAAGCTAGGCCATGGTCTTGCTGTGGACGGTCAGTAATAATAATTGTTGGCGCTACAGCTCATCATGTGCGAGCTACTGTTCTCTCACGAGTAGAAGGGACCTACAGTTTTTTGCCGACTCCGAACGGCGAGATTTGAGAAGCTTTCTTAGACAGTTATTACTCTTTGAGTGTTGTCAGCAGCTCGAAAGAGGTGGTGCCGTGAAAAATCCGAAAAATTGGTGTTGAGATGGGAGTCGAACCTAGATCCCTCGGCGTGTGAGCGTCGCACTCTACCCACTACGCCACGGCTGTGGACGGTCGCGCCATCCAATTATTGTTATTGACAAAAAAACGTATAAGCTGCCAAATGATACATATACATATACATACAAATACATATTTCATCCTAGCACCAGCAGACGCTAAAGTATAATCTGCAGCCTCAAAGTACAGTGACTACACCTACGTCTCTGAGAAAAGAATTTACACATCGACAATTTTCCATTCTAGCTTTCACTCCCTTACAATTTCCCATTTAAACTTGAATGCAGGACTGCACTTCCATGAAATTCTGCAAGTTCTCTTCCTCACGAAGGCGGCTTTTCTGGTGAGAACAGAGTTTCAAAGCGTAATCCTCTCCATCAGTTACCGCGCTACTGACAACAACGCTAAACAATGGGGCTCCTGTACTCACTTCAGATAATGTGGCGTCATAAGAAGTGGTTGCTGATGAATTTCGCATAAAAGCTGCTGCTTCTGTGACAGAGAAATTTAAATGAAATTTCTCATGAAGTCCTTTGCGTTGCAGGAGCTTCAGTGGAACTGAGAACATTTTCGCACATTTTTATTCACACTGTGCAGGTGAGTGAAGTATATTCAGAGACTATTGACGTAAACGATTAAAGAGATTTTTCAGCACGCGAATCTTTGAATTTTCATTCTCAATGGGGTTCCACAAGGTTCCACCTTAGGACTCGACCCAAAAAAATATTAATTTTTGACAAAATCTGAATGAGATCAGATGACTGTGTACTGTGTGTAACTAATCAGCACGCGAATCTTTGAATTTTCATTCTCAATGGGGTTCCACAAGGCTCCACCTTAGGACTCGACCCAAAAAAAATATTAATTTTTGACAAAATCTGAATGAGATCAGATGACTGTGTACTGTGTGTAACTAATCACAATTCACAGCAAGTATGTTCTGGCTCAGTTTTACGCGCCGGAAAACGGTATTTTCTTCAAAACTCACACAAAAATCTAAAGTTCTGCAGCAAAAAAGGAATACGTGGACAATGAGCTGACTGTCTGGGAAAATGAAGCAGACAGTCCTTCAAAGGTTGCACCCGGTGAACTTCTTTAAAATGAAGAGGACCAACAGTTTAATGTTGACCTTCAACAGATAAGGAAGTCGGAGAGAATCTTCATACTTCGTGTAGGAGTAAGCATGGTTAAGACACTTTGTTCACTGACATTCGAAGATGTTTCAAAGTGGTTGCACACTTTAAGGTAATTCAGTCTATTATGTTTATGACGGTGAAGCGTATGAGGTCCTACAGGAGAGGCATTCGAACATAATCTCTTTTCATGAAACAAATTTTTTTTTAATTTTTAGAACATTCTTAATTACTTGTCACATTTTGACAGAAGTAGTATTCCGATGAATATTTGGGCACTTGAGAAAACCGGACGTTTTTACAGAAGAAAGGGGACGGGTCCCTGGATGGCAATAAGTGAAGAGGTACCTGCTGTGAGTGCTATGCCCTTTTTATTAAATTCTTCCAAAAACAAGTGTGCGGCGTTTACAGGCAATTTTCTACCTGTCAAACGCCGTCTTTGATTCAAGGGACAGCCGAGGGAAAGCAGGTAGAAGCCATTAGGCACTCATTCAAGGTTTTCGAAAGTGGACAGAAATCGGTTCAAAATTGAAATCAAGGAGGAATAAGGATTGAAGACCGTAACGTCATTTGTGGACTATGTTTAAATCATGAGAAACAGGGTTGTGAAGAAATTTGAATTTTGGAGCACACTTCTCATCTCCATATTACTGAGTCTGTTCCAGCAGACGCACAAGAGTGGTAACACTATAAATTGGAAAATTTTAAGTCTTAGACCAAATCGCAAAGGTCGAACAGAAAATAAATGATTTTTGAGGTTAGGAATGGATTTTAGTCGAGGTTTAGAAGCTCCCTTCAGAACAGTTATTTTAAAGGAAGACAGCAGTTTGGACATACACTTATGATCTTGGGACTTCATAGCTTTTCAAGGAAGACACACTCAAACTGGCCAAAAGTGGGACGATTTCAATCAAAAAAATTTGTTCCAAAGACCACCATGCACTGAAGCCAATCTTGAAGATCCAAGATACCCGGGGTTAGGCAAGCAGTGGGGCTTTGGATTGACTCAGAAACAACGAGATTTTAGCTCAGATCTCAGACACTTAGTAGATGAAAATCGAGATTTCTGTACAAGAACCAAATGATCGTGGATACCAATGAACTTGGGTTCGATACCTGGAAGCATTGTCAAGGAAATTCTGTAGCTGATGGGCTTCGCAGGCGGCTATGAAAGCAACTTTGACACCACACAGAGTGTACGAACAACACAGCTTGGGTATGAAATGTTTCTGAATTCGAGTAACATCCTTGACTGAGAAGAGAGATGAGAAGAGGGTTCTATTCCAGTGAGACCGAGCTCGATAGCAAGGGGCAGTCCGCACTAAATTGGCGGAGCAGGGCACAAAACCCACAAGTTGTTACATCACGCAGAAAAAAATGCAGTCGTTCTGTGACGACTGCTAAGGTGCCCTCTGATCAACTAAACTTAACTGTCCCACCAACTTGTGAGGCGCACAGTTGAGTTTGTTGCCCATCGAATAATAAACCGATCGGGCATCTAATCACAAGGCCTAGGTATGTTTTCGTCCACTTTTCTCTTCAGGAGGTGAGACATTAGTTGAAGTCGTGAACAGATTAAAGACACGTTCTGCCCTTTGGCATGAAACTTAGTCAGGATCTATTTCGAGAGCTTCGATATTGCCTTTACGCCTGCCAATAAATTCGTCTATTCCGTCCGCTTAAAGCGCACAATTTCTCTCATGTCAAACATTTTCCCAAACTCAGTTCAAGTTCTCTCCAGATATTCGCCTTAATTCACTGTGGACGAAATTAGTCCGAAGGAGAAAAAAACTGAAACTCCGCCCCTGCACTGGCGATGGTGGCAAAACAATGAAAATTTCATTTCCGCCCCCGGGCCATGAAAGTTCCCAGTCCTTCGGAGTGGCGCCGACGCTTCCGAATCCTCATGGATTAAACCTCAGATTTACATGATTTTCTACGAATTGCTTTTGGCCATTATCTAGCAGGGAAAGCTCCTCAGTTCCTTCACACAGACACACGCTATCCGATTACCATCCCCCCTGGCAGACACACCCGGGTGTGTGCTTTTCCATCGAAATTCGAAACGAAGATAAATCTGAATTCTTTCGAAAACGCACGTCAGCTCAGGCGTGTAACAAAATCCACCTGACTGTTGAGTCATCAATTTCTCGGCGAAGCCGTTTCGTCACCTTGTGATTTGTTATTTTCATTTGACTGCGCTCGCTTGCTGGTTGCAAAGTTGATGATTAACTTGTGCTTCTAAGCACCGCCGGCACGAAATTGTCGACTACACTTGACACAGTTTCGTGCGACGCACTATTGTTTCCCGATCTCATTGTGCCGGTGTTGCGATTGCAACCTTCACAAGCGGCTGTTGCTTAAATGCCGAAAAACTCAGCAAACTGGTAGCCGGTCATTTAAGTTTGATTTGTGACAGGCACTTAAGATTGCCGTCCTGAGGGTGCTGTCACCCTTATCGGCCACACAGCGCTAACAAGAGAGCACTGCGATTCGCTACAGTCACCGGGGGGGAAGCATGAGACGAGCGGACAGTTCTTCGTCCGTTTACGAAGTCCGATACCTCATGAGGGTCCCTCTTGTGCAGTTGAGGCGTAAGCCAATTATGTTCTCACATGATTTTCCAGATACTCGCTTCATACCTGAGTGCGTCGCGGCCAAGGTGGCGGCGGCGATGGACTAGGCAGTGGTGTGGGCTGTGAAGCCAGCTGTGAAGCCAGCCGTGAATTATCGAGGCCGTTCTGTTTTACGAGGATTGTAATCATCTCTGGAGGGGTCAGTCTGTGCGGTGGGGAACTGGAAAGTGATTGTTTTCGACCTGTGAACGTTGACAACATAATTCTCTGTCTGATGACAGACATGGGAAACTATCATAACTCATAACCGATACGAATAGAACCCATTTTTGATGTTTCAAAGGGTCCCAATGAAGACCACCCTCACACAGTCAACGAACCACTTAATTCCAGCCTCTCTTGAGTCTTCCCCACAAATCCTCTTGTGAACGTGAGCCGCCATTCATTCGTCCTTTCTGAGGTCTCCCTTTCAATTCAACGGATTATGCGGTGCTGAGCATTCGCTCAGCAATTTGAATGAACTTCCAACCGAAATGTCTCATGAACTCTGTGTGCAAGTTCCCAAAACCCCACTCCACCCTTGCGAAACTGCTTAATCCTTATCTCGATGCCAATTTGAAGTCAACCACAGTCAGTGTCTCTCGTCATATTGCATGTTCTGCAGAGCACACAGCATTCAAAGACCCCCAAGAATCGATTGATTCCATCATCTTCACTCGACCAGCCGTCTGATTCACAGTGTGTATTCATGAATTTCATCACGACGCCCATGCCCACATGCCTTAAAGGAGAAAGACCCAACCAGACACTGACTGCTGGGTCGCACATCCTAATTAAACTCAATTAATCCTACTTAAGACGATGCGATCGTGGTGAAAAATGCACCAACGCGGAATGCACTTCATAAATTTCTCGCAAACCTTTGACTTCATGCGGGAGCTCTGGTGGTGTACTTTAAAGTTATGAACCATCTCGGCCTTAATTGGTCCCCTCCGTGCCGCGTGCGAACGTAGCATTTCACACACAACAAAACTGTACGAACGTCCAGGACTTTCGCCTCATAAAATATTCACCGACAAGTGATACGTGCATGCATGTCGCCAGCGTCACCACGCTGAACAGTCGTTAATATTAACGAGCCTCAGGTACGGAGAGACTGTCACATTGACATTTATGTATTCAAATGCCAAAAGAGATGGGTTCTTGAAATAGATGAAACTTGATAGATGACCAGAGTGTAGGTGGTTGGCTGCAAGTTGAATTGGTTTTCTAGGACATCGCTAGATGCCAATCACTACGTGTGGGGGAAAATGACGAAGCACCGTGCACTTCCAATCAATTCAGAGGATTATGCTTATGATTGGTACAGGCTGGTGGTATTCAGCCAACTGGAGGGTGTGAATTTACGTAGGAAGCATGTGAGAATATATTTTTCTGCGAAAAAAGGCGGCATTTCGGTAGCTGAATTGGTGCTGAATAGACCAATCTCAAGTAAACAAGAAACTAACAGGCAAGCAAGGAATATAATATAAAGTCACAACTCTGTGAGTTCATTTAACACATCGTCGGTATAAGTTTAATGATATTCTAAGGCGCTTCCCATCGCTCCTAGGGACCTATAATTGATGATGCAGCAGTTTATCTTGTTTAAGAAAGATGCATGGACCTAGGGGGCATATATCACATGAAATGATAGTTTATTGTGACAGTTTGAAAGTGCGGGGATAAATATATTCAAAAACGTACTGAAGTGTAGACAGGATAATGGCAAAAGCAATGTATATCTCTTCAGAAACCTTATGGAGGCTAGTTCGTATTACTTGAAACAGGGGGGTTTCTGAGGCAATTTCGAAAATGTCATGCACTCCGAAAACTTTAAATATTCCTTATGACCTGTTAAGAGACATCGTCTCTACCAAAAATAGATTTCCCAATATTTTTATTTTTCTTAGGAAAACATTTTAAAAAGCGCTGAATTGTTGCTGAATAAGATAAAACGCTTTTAAGACGATCCAAAATGTGTGTTTACGGATTCTAATTTTCAGCCTTAAACTTCACCACAAGAAATTTTAAAAATGGCCAGGTTTGCTGAATTGGAGCTGCATGAGTGAACAAGATTTATTTTTCTTAGGAAAAACATTTTAAACTGCGCTGAATAATATAAAACGCGTTTAAAAACAATTCTAATTAGATTTCTCTTAAATTTCAATTAATTTCAATTACAGGAAGAAATTATAAAAACGGCATAGTTTTGCTGAATTGAAGCTGAATAAGTGAAAAGGCTGTCAAACAAATTCAACTTTTTTTTGTTGTAAAAGGATTCTTAAGTCGGATCAATGTACTTACAAAAACATTAAGAATACCATTCACTGGCAGAGAATAATGCCTGATTTATGAAAGCGAGCCGTCAATGAATTAATTGCTAAATTCGACGAATTTTCAAAGAACTAAAAAAAACCCAAAAGTTCCTAATACAGCTATCAACCGTCACGTCTTTCGCAAAATAATCACGAACTCAGTCAAAGTACATCACTGTCATTGATACGGTAGCAAGAGAGTGGCCGACACGAACTTCATGAAAGTTGTGACAACTTCAATATCCGTTTGAGCAGCAACACGCCACCATCGAATGTCATACAGCGAAACAAAACAAAGCGGAAGGCAGAAGAGAAATCAAAGACAAACACTCGCAGCTGACAGGACATCATTCGTTAGAAACAAGCGCGCGCAACAACAAAACAAAAGGACAGTTTCCCCCCCAAACACATCATCACGTCACACTCCAGCTGGCATGACATAAAAGCTATTTTTATCCACAAAAGCCAAACAGATTGCACAGCAATTTATGCGCCCACTAACCCCAGGACACCCCACTCCGCCCCCGTCATCCCGAGTGTCCTTGGGGGAATGAAAGAATGTAATAAACACTATCAAGGACAACTTACCGATAAAAATAAATTTTGAAGTATCCATTGAGTTGAAGTTTCTCTGCAGATCCTGCTGTTCGTTGACGCAATAAAATATGATTTTCCAGATGGATACGGGCAAACTTTGCACCCGGGTCGTGAGTGAATGAAAAAAAATCCAATCAAATCCTTTCTCCTAGTCCTTACGATCCGATTGGACTGGATTGAATGGGAATGCAAGTGGTTGGGGGATTTTAAAAATGTATCCTTTTCGAGTTTTAAGATAAAAGTGCGATGAATTTTCTTGCTTTTCCCGTTTCCGACACAATCTTTAACACGATCGAAAGGATCTCTTCCTGTTTCTCACTCTCCTGGACTTTTTGCGGGAACACGCAACTGGAGCTGAACAAAAGGATTCGACGATGAAGTCGTTCAAAAAAACCCGCGAAATATTTGCTCTTTGTTTCTTTTTTGTTGAATTCACCGATCACTGATCTTGTTGATCTTTATTTCTTTCCTTCTCACTCTGTATGGGAATTTATTTTACTGCTAGATGCTCTCTCTCTTTCTTTCTTCTTCATACACTCTTGCAGATTATTATCACCTGCGCTTCACTTAAATTTTTCTTCTCTTTCTTCTTGGAAACCACCGATCTACACGAGCACAAAGAGCCGCTTTAAGCGAACGGCTGGGTTAGGTACAGAAGAAACGCGAAAGACGCAAACGAAGATGGAGAACACAAAAACGACGCGAAGACGACGTAAGACAAGGCGACAGGAGAAAGGTGAAACGAAAGGCAAGCACAAACAACACGAAAATGGACACAACGACACAATAACAGGAACGAGGTGTGTAACTGGAGAGGTAAGTGTAGGCAGGCAGGTAGGCAGAGCGGAGCGCGGAAAGACGACGAAGGAGAGAAAAACAACAAAAAACCCGTCTAACAGGTATCAATGCGATTGTATTGTGCAGTGCAGACCAACAACAGCGACGACGACAACGACAATGACAACAACAACAGCATAGACGAGGATGTCGATGTCGACGGGTTATCCATGATGCTGGTGTGCGACGATGGGGGCTCAATAATGTAAGACGCCAAGATGGAGCCGCCGACTTTCCAAGTATCTGTTGCACCCAGAAATCAAATCAAACTCCGCGAAATCTCTTTCTCTCACACTCTAACACTCGCGCGTCGCACAACAAAGCAGGATTCAATTCAAAATTTATTCCTTGATCGGGGGCAGAGGCGCACAAATCAAAACTACTTGTTCCCCTCAAGTACCTCACTCGCCACTGGCACTCACTTTCGTTCCTCGGTGCTGCTGGCACAAATCCTCATGATTTTCGCAAATTTTCACGTACGCTTGCAAGTTTTCGCGATTCTCCACAGAAACAAAAGAAAAAAACAAAAATTCACTCGAAACGCTGTTTGAAGCGATTTTTTCCACAGCTCTCCACACAGAAGTAAACACGCTTTGTGAACACCGCCCGACAGCGAAACAACGTAGCTCCGCCGCAACAGAGATCTATCACCGAACTGATTTGTACAGTGGTGTTGAAAGTGTTCGTAGCCGAATTGCAACATTCATCGTGTTTGTGTGTGCGGGCGCAATGTTTCCACGGTGCGCCGGAGACATGTTGCGGGGCGCGGGCTGCGCCTGTGTGCGTGTGTTTACTTTGTGCCCGCCAGAAACCGGTCGGACTGGTTTAACTGGTTCAGCTTGAGCAGCGGCACATCGGAGAAAAGGTTACCGCTGGGCTGCACACTTCTGCCAGCAACATGTGTCCCGGCGCACGGTCTGAGCTTTGAGCGAGAACGTCCGCAGCGGACAGTGTTGCTGTGGTTCCGGAGTGGTGTTTGGCAACAAAGTACGCTGGCATCTGCAATTGGACACAAATTCGCTGGCATTCGCGGTGGCGATGACTTCATTCGGCAGCAGCTCGGGAACACGGGCTTCTAATGCGCTTTGAAACATTTTTCCCGATTTGAATACGTGTGCTGGCGAGACTCTGTGTCCTGCTGCACCTGAGCGCGGTGGTTGCACTCTAGGTGTAATTAGCGGCGGAGACGGGTCAGAGATACACAGGAAGTGGTCTCGCGAGTCACGACGCACGGCACGAATTGTTGGAACAGGTGTGCTTCCAGGCATTCTTCCTGCTTCGTGAACGAGTTGGCGTTTGCTTTGATGATTTAGGGGCAATTGAAAGTGTAGCTTAATTTGACCGCTGCTTAGTGCGCGTTGTCACGATAATTCTTCTTGCGTTTCTGGACCACTCGTGGGCTCTGCTTGGTGCAGTGTGTTTCCAAATCCGGTTGTGGAAAATGGGTTGGGCGCTAGTTATTATGATATTTTGTGTTCAGGAGTTTGATGACTCAAGGCAGTTAGATGCCAGCCATGATGATGTGTATTTACGATTTGTCGTAAAACAGTTTTATGAAGGCCTTCGAATAAATGTGGACATCGAACGGACGACTGCGAGTGGAAGAGCATTAGCTGAAGTGATTGGGAACCAGAATATAGTTTTACCTTCGGGTGTTGCATTTGGATTTGTGTGGAGCTCACGCAAAGTATGACATAACTCGAATAGGAACTTTTTTCAGTCGTGGTGAGCTCCTTTTCAGATGATCACTAACGAAGCCTGTTGAGTAACTTGATGGCGACTATGGCTAGGTTGCAATGTTGGACACTCTTGACTGCCATAGCAAGCGGGGCAAACCACCAAATAGACCCAAATGAAATGGTTCAAAAATAACAAAGATTTCTACTTATATTCAAAGTGGACAAAATAGTGCCTTTTTGGGACTCAGCAAAATTTCTTCTGCGACAAGTACAGTATCTGACAACAGACATCGAATTTAATGTGCACTGTCTTGTCTACGAGATTATCCAAGACTCCAGTTCATTACCGATGAAATTTTTGACAGACTTCTATGTCCCATAATTTTGAGAGCTTGAAAGAATTTGCTGTCAGAATTTTTGACAGACTTCTATGTCCCATAATTTTGAGAGCTTGAAAGAATTTGCTGTCAGAAAATTCCAAAATGTTACTTTCTCTCAATTTTAATTGAATCGGGCAATTCTGTTGATTGTGAGGATGGTGACGTCTTGAATTTCATTTACTTGAAAGATACTACAATTCACATATTTTCGCAAAAAGATATCACATCACCCAATAAGTCGCACAACAAATGGAGAGTCCCACTAACAAAAAAATGACATTAAATTAAAAATTGTAGCTCGTTGCCACAAGTATGTCCTACTTGGAGTTAATTCAAAGGCGAGGAGTCGATTTAGGTATACAATATTTTATTACAATAAGTTATCATCGGCGATTTCAATGTAAGTATTGATCAGTGTCACTATCCCACTGCTAGTTATGATCCGTGTGACTTTCTAATTGCGAGTCTTTTGTGTGACCCAACCCATTCCTTTTATTGCTCCGTAGGCACATGCCCACGTTGCATCCCTCGGCGTTGGTGGGATGCGAAGGATATCCTCTTGTGCGTCGCGGGCACCGTTGGGTTCGTTGGGTTGTTTACCCAACGACGTACGGACCGCGATCGCAGATGTTATTTTGCGTGGAAGGATATCCTCGCGTGGGTTATGTGCCGTTGGGTTAGGTCACGTACTGCGATGTGCTGCTGAGTGTGCCGTTGCGTAGTCCGTTCAGTATGCTCAGCTGCACTGGTTGGCCGGACCGTTGGTGTGGTTGTCCGCCACAAGTATTCCCCCTCCAGTGACTGCGTCACGGATTTTGTTGGAAGCGCACTTGTTTCCTTGATGCCCTAGAATACGTTCTAAGTGCTTCGCTTCTGGTATTGGTTGCAGTGGATGTTGATGATGGACGTGATGATCTGCAACGCATTTGTTGTCGTCGCACGTGATGTCAACGAAGTCCTTTAGTATGTCGGCGAAGCGATTGGTTTCATCGATCGTTTTCAGTGACGGTTGGGAGCTGCTGACTACGCTGCCGCAAACGCTTAATTTGGTGATGTTATCACTAAGCGTTCGGCGTTTTAAGCGTATCGTCAAGTCGAAGTGATCGATGAAATCCGCTCCTATGATCGGCTGTTGAACATCGGCTATGATGAAAGTCCAACGAAACTCGCGTCGAAGTCCCAGATCGAGTACCAGAGTTCTTGTACCATATGTTGGCATTGCAGTACCATTGGCAGCGTAAAGTTGACGCGATGTAGTTGTCGGATTTTCGGCAAATTTTTTCGGTAGGACAGAAATATCGGCGCCGGTGTCAACTAGGTAAGATGCGCCGCTGATTCTGTCCTTTATTTGTAGGCGGTGACAGTTGTAGTTGCCGTGAGCGACCGCCTTTATGCCCAGCGGCGATCCTAGTTTTCCGAATGTTTCGGACAACCGGCACGACAATTACGCGCCTCATCGCCAAACTTCTGGTGGTAGTAGCACAACCCATTCTTGTTAGTCTGGGTGAGTCTGGACCTACTTTTCGATCTGGTTCGGGATGTTGATCTTCTTCGTGAGGTCGATCGCTGGTTTCGTGGACTCTCCATCTTCAATTGATGAATCTCCTGACGTAGAAATTGAATAGACTTCCTGATGTCGTGGCTTGTCTATTGATGACTTGGATGTCCTGTGTGGGCTGCAAAGGGGTCGAAACAGGGCACAGCTGTGCGTTGGACATGTCGAAGATTTTGTCGGCGACTTCGACTAGCTTATCCAAGTCTTCTTGTCCTGTTGCCAGCAACACTGAGCGCATGTTTTCGGGCAGTCTATCGAAGAACAATATTCTCATGATAGACGTATCACAGTGACCGCCAGCAAGATGCCTCATGTGCGTCAAGATGTCGGATGGTTTTCTGCCAGTCATATCTTCGCCCCGAAGCATTCGTCGTAACTGCGACTCTGGTGATGGAGCGAAATGGTGGATGAGTCGCTCTTTGAGTGTGACGAATTTGTTGGCTGATGGTGGATTATTTGCTAGGTCTTCTACGGCTCTTCAGGCGTCGCCTTCAAGACAAACTAGCAAATTGGCGTACCGTTCGTCGTCGTTGACCACACCTCCAAGTTTGAACGCCAATTCCACTTGAGTCAGCCACAGCTGAGGATACTCCTCGTTGAACTTCGGCACGTTCGCACGTTGGAGACTATGCTGCGACGGTTGACTGTTCGGTAGTAGCGGAGCTGGATGTTGTACGGTTGCTCCAGAACCTGACGAAGATTGCGCTTTGAAGTCAAGCTTGAGCGACTCGATTGCTTCATTTGCCGCCTGAAGCTGATCGCGAAGTTGTTTTATCAACTAGGTGTTGACTTCGTCTGTGGCCATTGTTTCGCGATCACTTTCAACGTCAGATTCGAACACTAGCTTCCGTTTACTCCGTAACTCGTAGGACATTTACAAACACGATTTCGTCAATAACGAAACTTCAGATCGTTTCTGAAATCACGTCGGGGTCACCAATTTGTAGCTCGTTGCCACAAGTATGTCCTACTTGGAGTTAATTCAAAGGCGAGGAGTCGATTTAGGTATACAATATTTTATTACAATAAGTTATCATCGGCGATTTCAATGTAAGTATTGATCAGTGTCACTATCCCACTGCTAGTTATGATCCGTGTGACTTTCTAATTGCGAGTCTTTTGTGTGACCCAACCCATTCCTTTTATTGCTCCGTAGGCACATGCCCACGTTGCATCCCTCGGCGTTGGTGGGATGCGAAGGATATCCTCTTGTGCGTCGCGGGCACCGTTGGGTTCGTTGGGTTGTTTACCCAACGACGTACGGACCGCGATCGCAGATGTTATTTTGCGTGGAAGGATATCCTCGCGTGGGTTATGTGCCGTTGGGTTAGGTCACGTACTGCGATGTGCTGCTGAGTGTGCCGTTGCGTAGTCCGTTCAGTATGCTCAGCTGCACTGGTTGGCCGGACCGTTTGTGTGGTTGTCCGCCACAAAATTATTGTTTGTGGCGCCCTCTATGCGGAACGGACATTATTCAGTAATGTGTTATATTCGTGAGTGAAAATTTGGAACCTTCTGCCCATATTTTATTGCAAATATTCGTCTATTCACCAAGACGACAGTCCACAGGGCCTCCCTTATTCATCAACTACTCGTATTGTGGGGGCGACTGTTCTCTCACGTGTAGAAAGGTCCTCAGTTTTTTGCCGCCTACGAACGGCGAAGCTTAAGAATGTTAACCCTAGACAGTTATTACGCTTTGATGTTTGTCAGCAGCTCGAAAAATTTGTAGTGTAGTGAAAATGCGACGCATTCAGTTTTGGAATCGAACCATTGACATTCAGCGTGTGAGTGTCGCACTCCACCCACTATGCCATGGCGGCCAATATCATATTTTGTTCCTCGTTGTTAAACATCAAAAAATCAACCAGCCTATCTAAAACCAACATTTTAGCGATCACTCCCCATCGCTTGTGGTGTTTTACCTTAGAAAGCAGTTCAGCAATGAACCACCAATAAAAAGTTTCTACTAGTTAGCCGCAAAGATGAACATGCCTCGAATTTGATCCGATTCCTGAAATAAATGCCTCCCAGAGCGATTTTTTCTAACTTACTTCCCTACCTTTAGAAGGGTCACTTTACTCGCAGTGCGCTAATTAAAACTTTTACCTTTTTGGAAGTGAACGACTTTTTGTTGGATAGAGACGGACGTTGTGTCGCATGCAGTCATGACAATCCTTTTCGTTTGACTGAAGCGATTTCTGTCCTCCATGAGTCAGTGGGTTTGTTGTGACACAAGAAAGTTATCAAAAAGCCTCCACTTCTTAAATATGTTTGGACAGTTTGAGCTTTGCAGTAAAAAAAACAGGAAACCAGCAACAAACTACAACAAAAGTCAAAATAACAAAAATTGTAAGACGAAAATGCATATCGGCGTATTCTTCTTCTTCTTCTTGTGGCGCTACAGTCCAGGGTGGACCTGGCCCTCAACCAACATGCTTCTCCAGCCAGCACGAATTCTCGCTAGCTGCCTCCAGTTGCTCACTGCAAGTTGGTTGCGGTCCTTCTCCTACACAATCTGACGAGTTTGGTAGGAATGCCAAAACTAGACATGGCAATGTATAGCTCGTCTCTATGCACACTGTCATATGCGGCCTTAAAATCGACAAATAGGTGGGTGGGTGTCAATTTGCATTTCTTAGGTCTTTATCAGAATCTGCCGTATTTTGAAGATCTGGTCTATTGTGGACTTCCCTGGTCTGAAACCAGACTGATAGGGACCTACCAGGTCATGGACAAACGGTTTCAGACGCTCATACAATACGGCAGAGAGGATCTTGTATGCGATGTTAAAAAGACTAATCCCACTGTATTTGGCGCAGTCGGAGGGGTCTCCTTTCTGTGGACCATGCATGTTGTTTGAGTTGCAGTTGTTTGAGCCGATGTGTGAGAGCTCGCATTGTCATATTGAAGAGTGATCCCTCTTCGGCGGTTGGTTTTCCTGATTTCTGTTACGACAAATGACAAACAAATAGTTGTGTACCACTCAGAATCGTCTGTTTTGCGTTGTTCTAGTGGTACGGTTGCGACATATCCAGTTTTTCCGAACTGGACAGGCGACCATTTGCTTGGAAGTGCTTCGTGCGCGAGCACCTTTTGTTGGATTTGGCTCAATTTGAAACACCCATACAGTCGACTGCTGTTTACGTTCGAGCTCATACTCGTAAGTCCACGATCCATCACCTGTCACGATGTCATAGACGTATTTCGAAGCACCGCGATCGTATTTTTGGAGCATTTCTTTCGATCAATCGAGAAAAGCCTTATTTCGAGCAATGGACAAATTGTGTGTGATCCAATGCGAACAAATTTTCTTAACGATCAAATGTGCATGAAATATTGAATGTATGCTGGTCCAACTAATGCTTAAGGCTGTCTCAATCTCACGATAGGTCACATGACGATCTTGCAATATCAGTTGGCGCACAGCATCAATGGTTTCCGGAACAACAACTGATTTTAGACGGCCTTCCCGAAATTCGTCTTGGAGTGAACTACGACCTCGGTTGAATTCACCATATACTCGATAAACACTGTGACCGCCGTGGCTTAGTTTGTATAGTGCGACGCTCACACGCCGAAGGGTCTAGGTTCGATTCCCACTCCAACACCAATTTTTCGAATTTTTCACGACACCACCTCTTTCGAGATGCTGACAACACTCAAAGAGTAATAACTGTCTAAGAAAGCTTCTCAAATTTCGCCGTTCGGAGTCGGCAAAAAACTATAGGTCTCTTCTACTCGTGAGAGAACAGTAGCGCGCACAACATGAGTAGTTGCGGAGAAAGCTAGGCCCTGGTCCCCCTTTGGACTGTAGCGCCAACAATTATTATTATTACTATTATTATTATTATTATCGATAAACACTGGTTCTTGATGGAGCTTCATCCCTAAAAACTAAATTAAGTTCATCGATGCACTGTTATTGAGTTAATCCACGTCGAAAGTTGTAAAAAATAATCGCACGAAAATTTTCACGATTTAATTACATTTTTTGGGCCAAAGGAATCAAACAAAGGAAACAAACGAATAGCAAATTGTGTTTTTAACAACAAAAATAGCGCTCGTATGTCAAAACGTTCTGAGTACGTAAAACCTTAAAAATGTCAAACTTTACGACAGAGCTGGCAGTTGCCAGATTGGGATTGTTCAATCCCGATATATAAAATGAAACCTTCGTACGCAATGTGTCTGTTTTTTTTGTTGAAGACACACTGCATGGGAGCGCTTAAACTCAAAGACTGGTCCATTGTACTGCTAAGCAGTAACCTTCTTTTAATGTGGTTTCTTGGTAATACGAAAAACCAAAATTAGCTTCTGCGATAAAGGGCTAAGGTTTTCAGCTTCCACCACATCAGTGCCAAGCAGCCGCCGCCTGACACGAGCAAAGGCAAGACACTGACAGAGAAAGTGCTCTGAGGTGTCTTCACCTTCTCCACAGGCGTCGCGAAGGATACAATCACTGAGCCCAGGCAGACTTAGATGTTTACCGAAGGTGAAGTGTGAAGTCGTCTGCAGTCTTTTCTGTTTAAAGAAAATCCGCGAATATCTTGACGTTCGTTAGCATGCACTTGGTCAGCCTGCCCAATCCCGAAATATAAAAGGCAACCTCCGTATTTGAACTAAATCCGATTACTGTAACACTTTTTATGAAGCATATACAGTACAGCACGAAAATGAAGTAATGATAGGTGTATGTTAAATTTTGATGAGGTACTGTAAGTAGATACCAAAACAGAAAGTTTTGGATAAGAAAATGAAGATCAAGATTCCGTTAGATATTTTGAAAGCATAAAAAAAGTCTTGCTAATAGAAACTTCTGAATTCCGAACTTAAACTACATTTTCTCATATTATGGTATATCCTTCGTAATTTCTGGGGCGTCTTTGTTTTATTGATTGTTTTCAAACCAAAGAATACTGAAAAAAAATTCTGTTTTTCGGTACTTGCTAATTTCCAAAAAGAATCAAAATTAGCTTTCCCGTTTTCATATCCGACTCCATTTATACATTTTTGGAACAAAGGCAATCTTTACTTTTGAAAAGTTTACCATTCACATGCTCAAACTCTTTTGTTTCATACTCCTCACCACTAATTCCCTTTACTTTTCTTATGTTTTGTGCATAATTGCGTCCTTTTTCTTGATTTCATGCTGCTTTCCTTCAGCGGGTTCCGAATTCACATTTGAAGTATAAGCTGATTCATCTGAAGAAGATATGAGTCTAAATCGTTTTCATTTCTTGGGAGCATTACTTATTCTTCTTCGCTTTATAATGTCTACAATTAACTAATAATACTACGTTTATACATGGCCGCTGTGGCATAGTGGGTAGAGTGCGACGCTCACATGCCGAACGACTAGGTTCGATTCCCGGCTGAATACCTCGAATTTTTCACGGCACCACCTTTTTCGAGCTGCTGACAGCACTCAAAGAGTAGTAATTGTCTAAGAAAGCTTCTCAAACTTCGCCGTTCGGAGTCGGCAAAAAACTGTAGGTACCTTCTACTCGTGACAGAACAGTAGCGCACACAACTACTGTGCTGGGACTGTGACAGTCCCCTGTGGACTGTCGCACCAACAATTATTATTATTACGTTTATTCAGTACAAGGATTACTTGATCATAGCTGAACGGCTCTCTGAAGCCGTGACAAAATTACTAATTATTTTGCCAGTCAGACTTATACCACTATCAAAAAAACTGTAACTGTATTATGTTTTGCAACCAAAACATAAATCCATCAGATCGAGTTAATTTTCATGGCATAGTGGTAATCTCTTCGGATTATTTTATTTATTAGGATTTGATATGAAATAGCTGATAAACTAGATTTTTAAAATTTTAGACTTACACTACTTTCAAAATCAAGGGCTCATATTTTTGAATTTCAATGACTATTTCGAAATTTTTAGATTAAGATCCCGGTTTTTTAGAAATGTTGGCATTTTGACTTTTCAACATTTTACTATTTGGTATTCCCGGCTGATCACCTCGCATTTTTCACGGCCCCACTTCTTTCGAGCCGCTGTTGACACTCAAAAATTATTATCTGTCTATGAAAAAGTTTCTCAAACTTCATCGTGTCGGCAAAAAAACTGTAAACTGTAGAACTGCAGCGCGCACAACAAGAGTAGTTGAAGAGCAAGCTAGGCCCTGGTCCCCCTTTGGGCTGTAGCGCCAACAACATTAACTACGCACTCTGTGGCCGCCGTGGCGTAGTGGGTTCACAAGCCGAACGGTCTAGTTTCGATTCCCGGCTGAACACCTCTCATTTTTCGCGGCACCACCTCTTTCGAGCCTCTGATGACACTCAAAAAGTATTACCTGTCTATGAAAAAGTTTCTCAAACTTCATCGTGTCGGCAAAAAAAAACTTTAAGTCCCTTCTACTCGTCAGAGGACTGTAGCTCGCACAACAAGATTAGTTCCTGAGCAAGCTAGGCCCTAGTCCCACTGTGAACTGTTGCGTCATCCAATTATTATAATTGTTCCTATTAATTTTGGGATTCAAGGCCAATTTTTGGCATTTTAGAATACAAGCGAAATTCTTGAGTTTTGGATTTCTGGGGCTTTAGTAATTTCGATATTTCCAAATTGTAAGTTTTGGAGTTCTGGATCCAAACTGTTTTCTGATTTTGACTTTACTCAATTTGGGGCAATTTGGAACATTAATATTTTGGTTTCTGACGTATTTCGAAATGTCGCTATTTGGGCACGATTTTTGGAGCTCTTTCATATTCTCATGGTTCATTGGTTTAGTCCTTACTATCATATTCTGAATGGGCTTCGTTGGGAGTTTAGCTCTTAACTTTCGTTTTCTCCGTTTCCTAGTTTTGTGAGCTGTCATTGGATGGAAATTCTTGTTACTTCGACGTCCCGAAATGCCATAATTCCAGCTCAAAATAAGCATTCGATCATCATTCATTAATGTGCTAAGTCCTTAGAGGTTAAAACACTTAGAGTGCGTAGTTAATTAATAATTGTTGGCACGACAGTCCACAGGGGGACAAGGGCCTAGCCTGCTCATCAACTACTCGTGTTGTGTGCGCTACTGTTCTCTCACGAGTAGAAAGGACCTACAGTTTGCCGACTCTGAACGGTGAAGTTTGAGAAGCTTTCTTAGACAGTTAGTAGTCTTTGAGTGTTGTCAGCAATTCGAAAGAGGTGATGCCGTGAAAAATTCAAGGTGTTCAGCCGAGCCTAGACCCTTCCGCGTGTGAGCGTCGCACTCTACCTACTTCGCCCCGGCGGCCACAGAGTGCGTAGTTACAATACGGTAAACTCGAGAAATGTTTAAAATACCGACTTTTCTAAAAAGCTCAAAATATGGTCGTTTAGGCGAAGTTTCCCAAAAAAATGCTGGCCGGGGTATGGAAGTAGGACTTGGTTCCTTCAATCTGTCTTGAATTTAGTTATAGAACCTGTAGGTTGGCGAGGTAAGCAATTTCTGCATCCTGTACATTTCATAACATTTAATATTTGGATAATGTCTACTGATCCTTTCCCGATCCAACAAATGACGTTGTTTTGTGCTGCACAATGCTTGAAGCTATATCCGTCCTCTAATCGAAGCGAAAAAATCGATGACAGAGAGCAACTAATGATTTTGAATCCTCTGGCCTCATTGAGGTAACCAATAGGGCAAGTCCACTAGATGCCTCGGCATTGTCTGTAAATAGAGGAACAAATCGCCAGTTCTTGAAGTACGAAGACAAGACATCCTAAGCGTGGCACCAAAATGTTCTTTCCTTAGTTGCTTAGAGGAGAACTTATAGGTTTAAAAAGGGCTACTTGACAAGGTTCATTTTTGTCCAAATAAATTTTCCTTTTAAGGATCTTCAGGAAAAAACTATACTTCCAGAGATGGTTGGCATTTGCAAAAGTTATAGTCGTCAACGCCAAAAGAAACACCAATATTGGACTCTGCTCAGGGGAAGGGCACTTTCCTTTAAATTCTCGTCGAAAAATTTCGCATGAACGCATTTATCATTCTCACTAGCGAATCCTTTCAAAGCCCCATCCACTCCTCACACAAATGAACAACTCCACTCTCAAGGCTTTTCAAGACCCCGTATCCCCAAAGATTCTCACAGCTAGACAACCTTGTTCTAATGACCTGCTTAGCCTTCGGAAACGTCTCATATTTCAATCAATATTAGCTCAGTTTTGCCGTCGCATCAGAGGCCATTTGATGTTTGCCCATTTGCCAAGCCATTCCCACGGCGGCGACAAAGACCTTCTCGCCCCGCTGCACACCCAACAAACCAATCAGATGAACCTTTTAATGAGCCCGTATCCTGAACAAATACAAAACAAATCCCTTACGATGCACAACAACGACCCACCGTCCACTTGTGTCCAGGGCGACTACCCCAATTGGACTCATTGTGCGATGTCAACACCGCAGTGCATCCAAACAACGTCGATAAACAGACACCAGTCGACATGTTTACCTCTCCCGTCTCTCAGTGCGGAGTCCTGATGCTCTCAACATTTCCACAGCTTTCTCTCACTCTCGCACTCTCAGTCTCTCACTGTCTCCGAGCAAGAGGAGCAGTCCCCCGGTGCTCCGTCTCCGTGCCGAGCCGAACTACTTTCCCAATCAGTGTCACCGGAAACTAGCCATGAGAACGATGATGAGCGTGATGAGCCGGCGATGCTGCCCGCTGTCGGATTCCATGCAGACTGCCGTACAGGACGACCTACTGCCCGAAAGACAAGAGAAACTATTTGACCGACATTCCGAAGAGGGTATCCTACGCCGAGGCAGAGGCGCGCACACAAAAAAACGAGCAGCCCCACAGAGCGGGGAAAATGCAGGACGGCGTGTAGGAAAAAGGACCAGAAAGGAATCACGCTGCCTCACAAAAGGATGTGTGTGCGGCTGGCCCTGCAATATGTGGGCCGTAGTCGATAGAGTATCCTGTGTGCGGATGGGCTGTCGGGGAGCCTTTTAAAGGCATTTAGAACGATGTAATGCGGTTTTCGTGTTGCTTGCCATTGTGATTAGATATTTGCCACGTGGGACTTTTAAAACGCCAAGCGGCGTGGCGCGGCAACGACGAGCGCCCGGGGCCTGCGAGGGGAGGATGTGTGTTGTGGTACTTCTTCCTGGAACGGACGGAATAATGTATGACAATTTATTGTTCGACTCAGGAACTTCGATTCGGTCGGTTGCTCGTTGGAATCCGGGCTCCGGAATCCCTGTGATCTCTCTTCTGCTCGCCAGCTCTCCCCCCTTCACATCTTCGAACTGGGCTGACTGGGTGACTGAGCCGGTTCGGTGGAGCCCTTACATTCCGTGCCAATGACGCCCAGTGAATTATTTAAATCTGCTCGTGTAGAAGTATCCGTCCCGGTCGTGTTCGCACGAAGGTAGACGTTTAAAAAGGATCATCTGAGTGAATACATGTTTGAATTTGTTATGAGAAATCGCTCGTAAAAATGTAAAATGCACGACAACAGGGTGGGTGGGAGCCTACCCGTCCACTTGACGCCGGAAGGTTCCGGTCCGTACAGGTGGCATAAACTGCGTGATGGTGTCGTAACGATTTAACTTAAATGTGAGCGGATCCTTAATTAATTGGAATAGTTACCAAATGGAAAAACAAGCCCTCGCAAAAAAATTGAAGGATTAATACCGTTTCCTGCGAACGATGCTTGCAGGGGCCGTTTGGAATTTGTGATGGAGAACGAGCACCATGGTTGGACGAAGGGCTTGTATTCACCGCTGGCAGGCGTACTTTACATTCCTGGAAAGTCCTGCTTTTTTTGTAAGAAACTTTGATGCATGGTAAATGATGACAGTTACATTGAACGCTTGCGTGATTTGAATTTCTGCAGAAGGGTAGTCTCTGTACGTCGCCTTCCAAGGAGGAATAGGCTCCAAAAAGGAAAACAAAGTCCTCTTGTATATAGCTGAAAAAATGGTGAAAAACGTGTTGCCACTAGACTCTGTGCCATTGGCACACATTCACAGCAACTAGACACTGGGCTCTGTAAACATACTTCGTTCCTCATCCAGACACATGGAGGGTCAGAGCCTAAGCAGTTTTTGTCTTTCCCCCACCTAGGCAAGCATCAATTTTGAATCCGCGAGGAATTGGTCTTTATGCTGGAGGTTGGTTCTTCCTTTTCTACTCGAGGAGCTCGAATTTAAAGACCTTCTTCACTGGAGCGTTGGTGTCCACACGCCCGATGTTGCCAGTCAGTGAGTTTAGTCGACGGCCTACATCCACAACCTAGTATAATTCAAAGAGTTTGCGATAATGTCTCCTCCTTTCTTCTTTCGCCTTGCGGACGACATCATATATCCGGAATAGAAAAACCTATTTTAATGAAAACCTCGGCGGCGGTCTTTCCAAAGCTTAGCATAAGAGAGGAATGTTTTTTGAAAGAGTTTAAAATGACTGTTGATCTAAGTAATCAGTTTACGTCAGATCCTTGAAAACACCAAAGAGGTACAAATTGACATTTTTCGTCGATTTTAAGGCCGCATATGACTGCGCGCATAGGGACGAGCTATAACATACAGTGCCTTGTCTTATTTTGGCACTCCTGACGGACTCATCAGATTCTGTAGGATGAGAATGGGAAAACTCTCGCTGCTTCGTGAAAGTCGGCAACGAACTCACCGAGACCGTCAATGTCGAAAAAGGTTATAGACAAGGCAACGCTATCATGTGGCTTCTTTCTTTCTTGTCGTTCTTGGGAAGATCGTGCTAAACTCACAAGTCAACGCCAGAGGAACGATCTTCCAAACATCAATTGTTAACTTACACGAATGACCTTGACGTGATTGGGCGAACACAGCGAGCTGTCATGAGGCGCTTGCAAGCATTGAAGCGGAAGCGGCTTAAATGGATTTGGTGGCTAATGAGGGCAAAACAAAATGTTTGCTGTCATCAAGAAAGGACACACAACATCGACGTCTCTTACAAATCCTTACACTAGGCAGCAGAAACTTCGAGAAAATGAGGGACTCCGTCTACCTCAATAGCATCAGAACCGAAATTGAATACAGAAGTTGGTAAATTGAGTAAGGCATTCTAAGACCAAGCTTGCTTTGTAACATATCACTCAGTAAGTCCCGAGACTGACATATAGGGTGCGCCACTTACAAAAACTCCATATTATTTTTAGGAAGTTCAAACATTCAAATAACATATTTTCGTGACTATCTAACATTTCATGGCCGCCGTGGCGTAGTAGGTAGGCTGTGACGCTCACACGCCGAAGGTCTAGGCTCGATTTAAAGCTGAACACCTCGAATTTTTCACGGCACCACCTCTTTCGAGCTGCTGACAGCACTCAAAGAGTAGTTATTGTCTAAGAAAGTTTCTCAAACATCACCGTTCGGGGTCGGCAAAGTCCCTTCTACTCGTGAGAGAACAAGCTAGGCACTAGTCCCCCTGTGGACTGTCGCGCCAGCAATTATTATCATCTAACATTTCGAAAACTTTTTTATATAACGATTTATCTTTGTCCTCAAACTAGGCTCCGGTTTCGGCGATCACCCCCTAAATCGAGGCTTATTTTCGGTTAGCATCTTTTTAAGGTTCGAAAGGAGGTAGAAGTCGCTGGGCCCATATCTGGAGAATACGGTGGGTGCGGAAGCAGTTTAAAGCCCAATTTGTGCAATTTGGCCATGGTAGCCACCGACTTGCGTATGCGCCCACTGCTCCCGCCCGCGAAGTCTTCGAATCTGAGCCATTGGGACAACGCAACAGAGGACGGCATGTTGGTTGAGGCTCAGGACCACCCGGGACCGTAGCGCCACAAGAAGAAGAAGAAGCCAACGACTTGTGGCACGATGCATTGCCGTGATAGAAAATAATTTTTTCTTCTTCAAATGGGACTGTTTCTTGCAATTTCTTCTTTCAAATACACCAATAATGGCATGTAGTATTGGTGTTGATCCTTTTGCCTTTCTCAAGAATAAAATTCCGTGCACATTCCAAAAATCGGATGCCAGAAGCTTCCCAGTCGACGTTTTTGGACGCTTTGGGCGTGGTTCACCGCTTGCTGTCCACTTCGCTGACTGCTGATTTAACTCTGGAGTGCAGTGGTTGATTCGTGTCTCATCCATTGTGACATACTGATGCAAAAAGTTCTGTTTATTCTGGCGAAACAGCTCCACACAGCTTTCGGCATCATCGATACGTTGTCGGTTTTGGTCCATTATGATCAAACACGGCACCCATTTCGACACAGCTTTCTCATGGACTCTTTGTGACATAATAATAATTATTTGGGGGATAAATATATACAAAGGTATCAGGGCTTAAATCAAATATTCCTGTTGTGCACGCTAGAAGAGACCCACAGTTTTTTGCCGACTCTGAACGGCGAAGTTTGAGAAGCTTTCTTAGACAATTACTACTCTTTGAGTGCTGTTAGCAGCTCGAAAGATGTGGTGCCGTGAAAAATTCGAAAAGTTGGTGTTGAGCTGGGAATCGAATCGACACCCTTCGGCGTGTGAGCGTCGCACTCTACTCACTACGCCACGGCGACCAGTATATTTGCATACTTAAGGCAAACCCGAGTTCCGAAGAGGCAGAAAGCAAAGTTGTCCCAAACATACGCTGATTCAAACTCATTATTACCGACGAATGTCACATCTTTCCACTGGAGTAGATAATCGCTTCCAGGATCAACCACAATTTGCAAGTGGTGCCATCTTTTGAAAATGTATCGAACTGGTTCAACAATCGAAATAGAATCAGAAGGCAAAAAACGGGCTTCTGCCCACATAGAAGCTTCGGGAACACCCTGATCGACGAAAAGAATGGTGTACACCTCAACTTGCGGACAACTCCAAGAGAAAATAATCCCGTGATGAATTGCAGTTAGATAGTGGCCTACTACCCACAAAGCCTTGTTTGCAAAAGATCTTCCTAGATCGATGCCTGAGGGCTTCTTCCTCATCCTCGGCATAATTTCAGAACATTTCACTGCGTCATAAAAAGGGGGAAAAATCACTTCCAGCTGTTTAGGCATGAATCTTAAGCAAAATTTGACATTTTCCACCAACGTCAGCCATTTCAGTGACAGCCTTGTCTCCCTTGGAATGCCGATCGAATTTAATTCCATTTTCTTGATGGACAGTAGTAAATGTCTTCTGAGGGAACTTGCCCCTCAGAAGTATTGGACGTCTGCGTAAGAGGATTATCGCACCTGTCACTGGATTAAAACCTTAAATCTCCACCAAACTAATGTTTCCCTGTTACTGCTTTCAACGAATTTCCCCTCTCGATCGCTGACAGTTTCCTGCTACCTAAATCCAATTTATAGACGTAGCTCTGAGCTTGACCCCGCCTTAATTGTCTTCGGCAAGTCTTCCAGAGAATCAGAGATTATTACCTCTTTCGCGCCATAATTCCCTACGCCAGTCGTTGACAACGCTTTGCATACGGAACCTGTTTGGCTTGTTTTCTATCAAGACGATCGGATTGCGTTTTTTGTGGCTCAAGACATTGAGTGTGTGTAAATTGCTCCTTTTTACGACAGTTTTGGGGCTTTTTATGAGTCCACTCATGTTGATCATGGCGACAAGTGTGTTGTTCTGTGAATTTCGTCAAAGTTTGATGGATGAGATAGACTCTGATGTAAGCTTTGGAGATGGCGGGTTGCCGTTTGTTAGTTTGGAATTTGCGTTGCGTTGCAATTGAAGATGTCAGTGAAGTTGTTGAGTGTGGAGATCATTCATTCCACGTCGCCTTTGGGACTTCAGAAAGAGGGCCACGCGTGCTACATCGAAGCAAATCAAAGAATACTTGAGTGTATAGGCTTGAGATGTGGCGCACACAAGTGGAGAAGGACCTCAATTTACTTGGAGGACGCAACTAAAAGCAGCTGACGACAGATAGTGCTGACTGGAAAGGCATGTTGGTTAAGGCCCAGATTCACCTCGGACTGTTGCGACACACGAAGGAGAAGTACAGGCAGCAATTTGGCACATGAGCCAACCTTTCAAAGTTAGCCACCAACTAGACAAGAAGCCATCATGCAGCCAGATAGTCTCCTGTCATGTTTGAGTGATTTGAATGTTGGCAATGCAGCACGGGGTGTAAGCACGTCAGCTTATTTAATGGGTTTCCAGGTTTACACTCTGAACCGGATTTCCTCTCCAGTTGCTGAAAATACATTCTCCTATCCAAGGCTTCGAAAGACTATCAAGCTGTGGGCGTCCTCCAATTGTTCTTCTTCTTCTTGTGGCGCTACAGTCCGGGGTGGACCTGGCCCTCAATCAACATGCTTCTACAGCCAGCACGATCTTTCGCCAGCTGCCTCCAGTTGCGCACTCCAAGTTGGTTGAGGTCCTTCTCCACTTGTGTGCGCCACTTTAGTCTAGGTCGTCCTCTGTTGCGTTGTCCCAATGGCTCGGATTCAAAGACTTTTCGGGCCGGAGCAGTGGTGCCATACGCTCTACATGGCCTAGCCATCTTAAGCGTTGTATCTGTAGACGCTTGACCAGGCGCATGTCGCTGTACAGCACATAGAGTTCGTCATTAAATCTTCTCCTCCAGATGCCATCAACGCAAACAGGACCAAAAATCGCACGTAAAACTTTTCTCTCGAAAAGACTAAGGGCTTCCTCATCCGCCTTTGCTAACGTCCAAGATTCTGCGCCATATAGTAGGACGGGGATGATCAAGCTGTTATATAAAGCGAGCTTAGTCCTTCGAGAGAGGGCTTAATTACTCAATTGCCTCTTGAGCCCCAAGAAACTGCGGAGCCGAGGCAGCCGAAGTCCTTGACTACCTCGAAGTTTCTGCTGCCTAGTGTGATGCTCCGTCCGAGACGTCGATGTTGTATGTCCTTTCTTGACGACAGCATGTACTTTGTTTTGCCTCATTTACTGCCAGACCCATTTTAGCCGCTTCCGCTTCAATGCCAGCAAACGCCTCATTGACGACTCGCTGTGTTCGTCCAATTACGTCAATGTCATCAGCCCAAGCTAGCAATTGAACTGACTTTTGGAAAATGGTGCCTCTGGTGTTGACTTGTGAATTACGCACGATCTTCTCGAGGATGATGTTAAAGAAGTCACATGACAGTGCGTCACCTTATCGAAAACCTTTTTTGACATTGAAAGTCTCGGTGAATTCGTTACCGACTTTGACGGAGTAGCGATAGTTCTCCATCGTCATTCTACACAATCTGACGAGTTTGGTAGGAATGCCAAAACTAGACATGGCACTGTATAGTTCTGCTTGCAATCCCTCCGCTCCAGCAGCTTTGTTCGAGCTTGGATATTGCTATCTTCACCTCGTCTAAGTCGGGGGGTCGGAATTCTTGTCTATCATCGTCCAAATCGAGTAGAATATTCTTTCTAACAGCGGAATCGGGGCTGCCATCGTCGTTAAGAAGTCTGCAGGAATGATCCTTCCAGATTCTCAACATAGACTGCGACTCTACTACGAGTTGTCCATTTTGGTCTCGGCAGGCCTTGGTCCGATACTTTTATCCTCCGAATAGCTATTTTACTTTCGGTAAAATTTTCGGACTTCATTTCTGCCATAACACCTTTCCATTTCCTCGACCGCGCGCTTCTCATGCTCCTTCTTTTTCCTTCTTAGCAGCCGGTGTTCTTCCCTTCTTCTCTGTTCGTAGAGCTCACGAACAGCCCTCGTTGTTCGATGCAGCGTCACCTTATGGGCGTCTTGCTTAGCTGCGTGCGCTTGCCTGCACTCGTCGTCAAACCATGGGTTCCTTCTGGGTGGTGACGTGAATCCCAGCACATCAGTGGCAGTTTCTTTGATGGCTTCTTGACAACGTTTCCATTTTTTTTCTATGCTTAGTGCAGGAAGCGTCGAACTCTGAGCGAGTTTCAGAGAGACTCGGTCGGCAAAGTTCCCAGCAATCGGTTGCGATTGTAGCTTTTCGACATCAAACCGTTTTGGCCTTTCTCGACTCCGTTGCTCTTTCGATATCCGGGTTCTTACCCGGTGATGGTGATGATCCGAGTCAATGTTTGCACGTCGGAAGGTTCGGACATCAAGGATACTGGAGGAGTGATCGCAACGTGATCAATCTGGTTGACGGTTGATTGATCAGGAGATCGCCAGGATCCTTTGTGAATGTCCAGGTGTGGGAAACTGCGTGCTAGTCACAGAGAAGTTCCGCCCCGTGGCGAAGTCCTCTGAGCCTGAGTCCAATTCCGGATGCGTTGTCGTGCAGGCTGTATTTACCGATGACTCCAGCAAATGTGTCCTCCTTTCCCAGCTGAGCGTTGAAATCTCCTAGAACGATCTTGTTGTCGTAGCTGGGGCATCGATCGTATGTTATTTCTAGGAGATCATAGAAGTCATCCTTGATGTTGTCATCCTTCTCCTCTGTCGGGGCGTGAGCGCATATTAGGCTGATGTTCCCGAATTAAGCCTTGATGCGGATTGTCATGAGGCGTTCGCTGACTGGGTCGTAGCTCAAGACTTCTTGCCTAAGTCTGCCTCGAACAACAAATCCGCATCCGAATAAGCGCTGCCCTCTCTCTCTATAGCAATCGCTGTAGTAGACATCGCAGTTGTTCATCGTTTTCCTGGATGGCAGTAACGTCTGCTTTGTAGCAGTCAAGGGCCTCCGCAAGTTGTTCGGCTGCACGTGGTCTGTTAAGGGACCTCACATTATACGTGCAAAACCAAAAATTGTTGTTCTTATAACGTTTGCTGGGGTCGTCAACAGTTTGTCCTACATTATCCGAGGCATTTTGGCGTTTCTGAACTGAAGGTTTTTCACGTGGTGAGGAAGTTAACCTCACGCACAACCCACAGACTGGTAGACCAGGCCCATTATTTAAACCCTCGGGCAGAGGGGATCGCTGCATACTGCCTGTTCACGATACAACGGGTGTTGTGATGGCTATCCAGAGGACGCCGCGTGGAGGCTGAATGTCCACTTGACCTGTGCACTAACGAGGATAGCCTCGGCAGCTCGCCATGTTGAGCGCAATCAACGACGTTACCTCGCGCGCACATGCCCATGCCCCATCCTCCAATTGTTAGAGCTCCAAAAAGTGTGTTCAGTCTGATTGATCCCCTTTTGGCGACGATACTCGAACAGCTACCAGAACTTTTATTTTCCCTTTTCATTGACTTCCATATTCCTCCAGATTCAGGAAGAGTATGACTAACTGCCTGGTTCATAGTGTCTTCAAAATTTTGTGTGTGTGTTCAAAATTTTAATTTCTCCCATCATCAACCACATCAGCCACACAGCAACTAACTTTTGACAATCAACGTGTCGAGAAGGCTTGTCACACCTAGTTCACACAAGCCACCGAAATTCCTGTTTCTTTCCCAAAGCCACCTCACCGCACAGAACTTTCGCAAAACTAATTCGAAATGGCCTTGTTTGGTTTAGGCCGAAGTACCCCGCACAACACTCAAATTGATAAGCATTTTCCATCAATTTCACTTCCTTCAAGGCCATTAATCTCCTCCGGCGGCTTAAAAAGATTCATCCATCCTCCACAACAAGTACCAACCCCTCGCCCCCGCACCGCCATCATTCACCCATTCTTAGCGAATCTGGAACTCAATCTAAATTCCCTTCCGCTCTTTCGACATCCATTTAATTACTTCATCCATCAGTTTTTGCTCGACGGAAAATTCATCACACTAGCCACAGGATGTGTGCCTGCGCCAATGGCTGAGCGTTCAGTTGTGTGTGTGTGTGTGGGTGTGTGTGGTGTCGGGAGGTTCCTGCCACAGCTACAGCCGCCTGGCTTAGCCTTAACCCAGCCGGATGTCTATAGTTTTTGATTTTTTGTCTTGCGTCCTTTTGTGTGTGATTTCTATGGAATCATATACACGTGCTTAAGCCCAGGCACAGCCTCGAATTCAGACAAGTCCCCCCGTCCCTCCATGGCTCTGCAGCCACAAGGAACCTTAATGTTTCACATCTTCGAACTCATTTAGGCCAACCCAGACCGAAATTATTAATAAAACAGCCCTCCCGACAAGATGTTACATTTAATTAACCACCTCCTGTTACTTATTAACTCACACACACACACGCACTCCTGAGCAGGCAGCCCACACACACTGCGCCGTCCCCGGAGGCGTGTGCTTATGAAATCATAAATCGATCTAATCAACATTATTATGATTATTGTTATTATCACGGGCCTCGTCATGTTCGTCACCGTCACACCAAGGCACCATCATCATCGCAGCCGTCATCATCGTCTCGCTTCGACGTAATCACCGGCATCATCACTGGGGGCTGCCATTGGCAGAGCCAGAGCCTGCGGCGTATCAGGGACGCGGGTATGAACTTTATTGTCATTCTCTGGACTAAAAGCCCGCCGTTGGGCGTTCGCAAAAAGCCCACCCACCGCCCACACGCGCAGCTCAGCCACGCCAGGATGGCGAGTTGAAAGAAAATCTCTGACAACACCTGCTTGTGTCGCCAATTGAAAAACTTCTCACGTATGTGTCCACGGATCTGATTTTCGTACTCCTTGGCATGTGTCTTCACCTCGTCGACGTCGTCGAGGCCCGGCATCAACCCTGTCGACCCCAGAGTTGGCCGCCCCGGTCGTCGTCATCATCGCCGACGGCGGCACGTAATTGCCACCAAATATTTGGCAGCTGCATGGGGATGGGAGGACAATGAAAAAGCTGAAATGTCAGAGGCAGGAGGATGACACACGTAACAGCACAAAGGACTCAGGCTTGTGCAGGGATTTTTTTTCCACCCTCACGAGAGAGGGACCTAGAACCTCACGTCCCCTCCAAATACTGGGGCAGGGAACTACAACACATGTCGCCTCATAAAGTGTCCCTCAATTGTTTCCCATATTGCCACCCCCTCACCCACTCTTGGACCTCCGGCAACGCAACGCAGCTCACCCGTCCCCCGCGCCCAGGCAGGCAACGCGCGTTCGGTTTATTATTGCAAGCCGCATGCATTTTATGATGTTGATCAAGGCGCGGAGGGATGTGCGCCTCCCACCCAGCGGGAATATTTAATAATGAAAAGATACGGCAATGTCCTGCGACGCACATATAACCCGAAGGAGCAACAGCAACAGCAGCGGCAGTGGCGGCAACGGCTACGGTCCCAGAAACGTATTGTCACCTGTCGTTAACGAGTCATTTTCATTCCACCACCGGGCCGCAGATGAGGAACGGGATTATCCTTGGGACTCGGGGGACACCTCCAACAGCACGTCTGGATGATGGTGATGATGATGGCGGTCTTTGTTCCTGATCCCGATTTCATCTTGCCGCCGCGCCTTGCAGCCTCTATTCCCTTTTAAATGTGATGACATACACCTTTTATGTTTTTTTTTTGTTTTCGTACCTCGTCCTTAATCGCCTTCGTGCGAGCACGCTGTGTGCGCTCGCCCTGGTGGCTCGACTTGCGTTCTCTGCGGGGCAGAACGCGGTGGTGAGTGTGTGCGTCGCTTTGTACGACTGTGCGCCGTAAATGGGTACATGACCTTTGCTATAGAGCGGAATATTGTGTCAGTAGCAAACAGGATATAGGCTGCAAGAGGCACGATATGCACAGGCACACACAATCGTCATCCTCAGCGACCTAGAAAAACGCTCACAAGAGAGATGGCGATTCGAGTGAGGGGGAGGGGAAGGAGAGCTTTGACTTCATTCTTTCTAATGAGGGTAACTTTTCGTGTGAAACACTCTCTCGCACTCTTCAAGATACACAAGGACTCATTTTGTTGCGTGGAGCTCTCCGGGAGTGCAGCTAGACTGCGCATGATCCTGTTCCCAGTGGCAGTGGGGAGCACTTGTTGGGTGAATGATTGCTTGAGCTTTGGTTTCAGAGAGCCACTCGTTACTTTTGCAAAATAACGAGTAGCAACTGTGTAGAGTCAAGTGTCCTGGGAACTCGGCAACTTGTTGCTTCAACCCACGCGGTGGACATTAAATGTATCAAATTTCAACGTCAAGGGTTAAACGGATGTCGGAAGCGGGACTTTTTTTCCGAGAATTCTCTGTTCACCTAATTACGGTGGATGTCGTTGTGAGTAATCTGCGAAAGTTGATCCAAAATAAGCCAGCACTTAAAATCGCAGAACGTGAAGGGCAAAGTTGATGTCGGCCTCGTGTAAGCTGTTGCTTTGGAGCCTTTGGTGGCATTTTTAGCGTTTATTGTCTTGTTCTTTGGAGGTATTTCAAAACTCCGTTGCACTTTAAAACAAGTCTTAATTCATTTTTAAGGCTCCGTAACACTTTGACTGTGGCCGCCGCGACTTAGTGGGTAGAGTGCGACGCTCACACGCCGAAGGGTCTAAGTTCGATTCCCGTCTGATTCCCACCTCGAATTTTTCACCGCACCACCCCTTTCGAGCTGCTGATAACACTCAAGGAGTAATACCTGTCTAAGAAAGCTTCTCAAATTTCACCTTTCGAAGTCGGCAAGAAACTGTAGGTCCCTTCTACTCGTGAGGGAACAGTAGCGCGCACAACACGAGCAGTTGATGAGCAAGCTAGGACCTGGTCTCCTGTGGACTGTCGCTCCAACAATTATTATCATCTAACATTTCGATAACTTTTTTATATAGCGATTTATCTTTGACCTCAAACTAGGCTCCGGTTCCGGCGATCACCCCCTAAATCGAGGCTTATTTTCGGTTAGCATCTTTTTAAAGTTCGAAAGGAGGTAGAAGTCGCTGGGCCCATATCTGGAGAATACGGTGGGTGCGGAAGCAATTCAAAGCCCAATTTGTGCAATTTTATCACGGTAGCCAGCGACTTGCGTATGCGTCCACTGCTCCGGCCCGCGAAGTCTTCGAATCTGAGCCATTGGGAAAACGCAACAGAGGACGGCATGTTGGTTGAGGCTCAGGTCCACCCCGGACCGTAGCGCCACAAGAAAAAGAAGAAGCCAACGACTTATGGCACGATGCATTGCCGTGATGGAAGAGAATTTTTTCTTCTTCAAATGGGACTGTTTTTTGCAATTTTATCCTTCAAATACACCAATAATGGCATGTAGTATTGGTGTTGATCCTTTTGCCTTTCTCTAGAATGAAATTCCGTGCACATTCCAAAAATCGAATGCCATAAACTTCCCAGTCGACGTTTTTGGACGCTTTGGGCGTGGTTCACCGCTTGCTGTCCACTTCGCTGACTGCTGATTTAACTCTGGAGTGCAGTGGTTGATTCGTGTCTCATCCATTGTGACATACTGATGCAAAAAGTTCTGTTTATTCTGGCGAAACAGCTTCACACAGCTTTCGGCATCATCGATACGTTGTCGTTTTTGGTCCATTGTGATCAAACACGGCACCCATTTCGAAAACAGCATTCTCATGGACTCTTTATGACATAATAATAATTATTTGGTTGATAAATATATACAAATGTATCAGGGCTTAAATCAAATATTCGTGTTGTGCACCCTAGAAGAGACCCACAGTTTTTTGCCGACTCTGAACGGCGAAGTTTGAGAAGCTTTCTTAGACAATTACTACTCTTTGAGTGCTGTTAGCAGCTCGAAAGAGGTGGTGCCGTGAAAAATTCGAGGTGGGAATCAGACGGGAATCGAACCTAGACCCTTCGGCGTGTGAGCGTCGCACTCTACCCACTACGCCACAGCGGCCACTGTCCGTTGTGACATACCGACGCAAAAAAGTCTCAAGCTCTCTCAACATCATCGCTTCGTTGTCGGTTTTGGTCCATTGTGATCAAACACGGTACCCATTTCGAAAACAGTTTTCTGATAAACAAGTGTTCATGCAAAATCGTATACACACTGCCGTCTGATATCTTTAAGGTTTCATCTATCCCATGCAATTTCACTTTCCGGTTTTCCAAAATGATTTTGTGTACTTTTTTGTCGTTTTGAGTTGTAACTACCTCAATTGGCCTTTCAGAGGGTTCAGCATCATTGGTGTCTGTATGGCCGCCTTTGTCCTTCCCAGATGGAAAAGATGAGGCTGTTTGTGAGGCAGTGTCTCAGGACCTGTCTCAGGTTGTATCGAACTCCCGAATCCGAGTACAAGAAATTCTATTTTAACAAAATTTTCTACAACTAGGCAAAGGATTGAGTTGCTTTTGATGGCGCAAAGTCTCTGAAACACACTGAGCTTGCACGGTATTTTTTCCCATCAAAAAGCAGTGATTTATCTACACACAAAATTCTGTTGTTTTCATTGTTTAAAAAATTGCAAAAGTAGCCTCACTTGAACCACTGTAACTTGTAACCTAATAATCAGATTGCCATGAAAATTGTGTCAGGTATAATTTAAATGTATGTACCAGAGACCAATAGGGAGACAGTTAACTCAGTCGTAGCACTCCCGCCCTTGAATTTATTTTGATAGCGTTTTTTATAACATTCATCTTCCTGAACAGCTGATTCAAAGACAGAATTTTTTTCTTTTTAAATGGATCTCCTCACTCTTCAAATTGTTAGAAGGAGAGGGGATATAAATCAAAAAATTGAAAGAGCGAAGGTGTAGTTTTTTCCAACGCAAAGTAATGGTTGCCGGTAACCGCGTTCAGCAATGATGTTTGTAAGGCAGAAGTTGCATCAGAAATCAATATACTTAAAACTTTATGATTATGTGAAAAAAAATATGAGGACATAAACTTAGTTTGAACGCAAAAATTAACTAAATTGTTCTTATGAACAAACATTACAAAAAAACTGAATAACTGCTACTGATTTCAGATACTAAAACTCGTTTTCTATACATGTGTATAAGTTTTATTACCATTGTTAATAAATATTATGACTGATATTATTTTTGTTCCTATTGCCTATAATAATACTCAAAAGGTATCTTAAATATGTAAATACCATATGTTCTCATTTCGAAGCTACTTAATTGTTTTAAGTATATTTAATGTATTTTAATTGTCATATATCTTCGTTCTGAGTTAAATTAGACAAAAATGTTTCGTAAAATATATTCGTTTAGTTTTTATTGTTGTTATTTTCATTGCACGAAGCATATTTAGTATTTGTTTTTGGGTAAGGTTTCGTTGTTTTTATTGATTACAACACCTTTCATATTGAATGGATCTCATTTGGATAGTAAAAACAACATTATGTAATAATAATTTATAGAAACAAATATTTATTTGAAGTATAATACGAGAAGCGCGGAATTTCAAATTTAATAAATCTTTTCCAAATGTGCGACTTTTCAGCACGCGTTGCTCTCTTGTTTTTCTACATATTTCATTAGTTATTAAATAATATCAATCAAATGCTATCAAATTATTATTATTTATTAGAAATAAATCCTATTTAAGGTTGTAATCGGAACCTAACTTACGTAAACAAATTGCAATATATTTTCCGAACGCGTTGTGTTGAATGTACACAAAATGGCTGACGAATTCACGAACAGTGAACAATTTACGAGTGTTTGACACTATTGAGGGCAAAAATTGACGAATTAGCCGCCATCTTGCCAATTTTGGAGGGGAAACGCATGGATATGTGAGTAAAATGAGACAATTTTCGATGTTACGTAAATAACTTTCAGAAATTGGGGTTTTTCCACAACAACATGTAAATAACAGTCAAACGGTCGATAAACAATGGGGAATTCAGCTGTTTGATCAGCTGTGCAGTTGACCATCTTCTTCGTTAATGGTTTCTGGTCTGTACTTGCTCAAAATAATATGGATTTTTCGTCAGTGGCGTTTCCTATATGCCATTCCCGGGACTTATTGAGTGATGTATAATACGCTTTATAACAACTTATACTGCCCTTTACTGTTGACATTTTCTCTTGCTGCTCCATCACTTGTTAATTATTTTGGAACATTTAAAAAATCGTATTTTATGCATTTCTGGGTCACTTTTGAAGCCACTAAGGTGGTTCAGACCTTAGCCCGTTTGTGATTTCTTTGTAAGGTTTCTCAAGTGTTTTACATAATTTTCAAAACGTCACACCCCTTTGTACCCATTTTGAAACAAATTCCAAGGTGTTTAAAGATGTTTGCTTTGTTTTTGACTTCTTAGCAACATTTTAGAAGAGTTTTGAAATAACTTTGTGTTCTGTGATCAAGTCAATTGCGACATTTTTCGAGGTTTTTGACAATTTTTGATTCATTTTGTGACTCTGTCTCTATTTAGTTTCACAGTTTTCAACTCGAAAACAGCATTTCTAAATATTTTCGTCTAAAATTCCTCGCATCTGTTCTTGACTTAGTGTTCCCTCGGACTTATTCATTTATTTAGCACTGCTTTTGACACTTTTTCCATGATCTGCAGCAGTTTTTGCAATACCCTAAGCATGCCTTTAATCGTATTTTAAAACATCTCTGACATATCGTGTTTCTAATTTTGTGCAGAGATAGAAAAAATATTTTTCAAGGATGCTCCCTCCACCCTCCAAAGATGTTTAGAATCCTTCTCCCACGTTTTCTTTCAAAAAATTCCTAGACAAGGCAGTGAATCACCTTATTGCCTACTTCGTTCTTCACTCATTTCACCACCACCCAAACAGTACAATCCTTATTTGAAGGACGTCCCGCTCCCTGCCCCAAATCCAATCACTGCCACTTGACTCGCGGTGGAGAAACCTCCTCCCCTAGAAACCCATCTGTTGTTTTTTAACGATCGATACGCGCCCAGGCTTTCATTTTGAGCGTCAGAAAAAATTCCAGCCGTACAGACACAAAGCGAACGCATGAGAACACCACCCGTCCGTGCACCCATCCGCCATCCGTCAGACTTGATTGGTCTCTCTTTGTTTAGAACTTAAACCCTTAATAGCACAGCCATTTGAAAATTTCTCCAAAGACACCCGGTTACCGGTACGCGATGACGAAGACTGTGCGAGGGCGTACATGCGGCCAGGCAAGCAGGCGAAGAGCCGAACAAGACAACCAGCGAACACACACATACACCCGCGGATTGAGCAGAAGAAGCTCAGTGGAACCGGACTGGAAGAACGGAGGGAGAGGGATTTTAATGCGAACCCACTTTGGAGTTGAGCTGAAGAGTGCCTTCGGCACACATAGGCCCCAGCGCACACAACTACCAAGAATCTCAACGGCAGCAGCGGTGAAAGGGAGGAACACATGTTGCCGGTGGTCCTATAAAATATCAGATAACATCGGGGCTGAGATACTTTTCGTTCCCCTCCCCTACTTAGCGCAATACCGCTTACAAACAGGAGGCATTATTGCGTCTCGAAACCTGTAATCGAGTTGGAGTTCCTGTTGAGCTGCGAAGAACCATAAACGAGTGGCGAAAGGGCAAAAAACGAGCGGTGGCCATTCGCGGTGGAAGACGGCCGCCATAAGTGGCTCTGTGGCACTCCGCGATCGTCGGGGTAAATGCTGTTTGTTGGCAGCGAACGGAGTGGACAGCACGACTCACCTGGCTCCTCTGCCTCCAATTGATGTGTTCTGCTCGTCGTCGTTGTGCTGATGGATGTCGGAGATGTTGGACTCCTGGCGGACGATTAAGACGCTCGCGGTGAGTGCACGTCAAGGTGAAAACCAGTGCCAAAGACCCTGAACACGACGGACTGGTGGTCATTATGTGCTGGCACTGCACTGCAACACGTCATTTCGTATGCGGCCCAAGTACGCGCCGGCAGCCGCAGTTATGACGGTATGATTGAGTCGTTTGTCACATCGGTATAATTTCTGTTAATTGACTACTGGATCGGTGCGGCGAATTCCAGTGAAATCGCAGAGCCGCTGCCGCCCAATCAACAGGTGGCCGGTGCGAAGAGTGAATCGCAATTTGAATGTGACACGAATTAGGAGGGACTGTAAAAGGGTGCTCTTTGCCAATTCAGCAGCGGATGTTGTTCACCGCTGCAAACAGAACACAGGTACTGGTGCGTTAATGCGAATAATGGAAGGTTGCATTGCGAGCATGTTCCTGGAATGAAACATTATTTACAATTGAGGATGAAGCCATTTTGCCACTTTAATGACGTGGCTTTCGATTGTTCTGTTTTAGCAATCAGCAATTAGCGAACATTCCTCTTCGTTACTGACGCAGAGAAGGCAGATTTTAATTCAGGTTTGTAGTGCTTTGGCAGTTTGGATGGTGTTGCAACTAGGGAACGATCTTTGGGGCGATATGCATTAAGACATACCGTCCGATGGAGCCACCATCGCGAGAAAAAATTGTTGCCTCTACGTGGCTGCTGTTTAGGTTTAACTTAGCAGAAAACCCGGGATTAATAGTGCCTCCAGTTCGTGGGCCAACATTTTGTCATCAAAAGTGTCTTGCAGTCTTTGAACCGGGTGGTAACATGCTGGTTTCACCAAAACGACCACACTGAGGGTTCAAAATTTATGCAATTTGCCACCAAAACCTCCACACTGAGAGTGCAAAATTTAGGACACATGGTGCTTCCACCAAAATTTCTACAAATTTAGTCTAGATGGTGGTTCCAAACAAAACTTCCATACTGAGGGTTCAAAATTTAGGCCACATGGTGGTTCCACCAAAACTTCTACAAATTTAGGCCAGATGGTGCTTCCAACCAAAACTTTCACACTGAGGGTTCAAAATTTAGGCCACATGGTGGATCCACCAAAATTTCTACAAATTTAGTCCAATTGGTGGTTCCAACCAAAACTTCCACACTGAGGGTTCAAAATTTAGGCCACATGGTGGTTCCACCAAAACTTCTACAAATTTAGGCCAGATGGTGCTTCCAACCAAAACTTTCACACTGAGGGTTCAAAATTTAGGCCGCATAGTGCTTCCACCAAAACTTCTACAAATTTAGGCCAGATGGTGGTTCCAACCAAAACTTTCACACTAAGGGTGCAAAATTAAGACCACATGGTGGTTCCACAAAAACTTCCACACTGAGGGTTCAAAATTTAGGCCACATGGTGGTTCCACCAAAACTTCCATACTGAGAGTGTAAAATTTAGGCCATATGGTGGTTCCACCAAAAATTCTACAAATTTAGACAGATGGTGGTTCCAACCAAAACTTCCACACTGAGGGTTCAAAATTTAGGCTGTATGGTGCTTCCACCAAAACTTCCACACTAAGGGTGCAAAATTAAGACCACATGGTGGTTCCACCAAAACTTCCACACTAAGGGTGCAAAATTAAGACCACATGGTGGTTCCAACAAACTTCCATACTGAGAGTTCAAAATTTAGCCCACACATGGTGGTTCCACCAAAACTTCCATACTGAGAGTGTAAAATTTAGGCCACATGGTGGTTCCACCAAAAAATCTACAAATTTATCCCAGATGGTGGTTCCACCAAAAATTCTACAAATTTAGGCAGATGGTGGTTCCAACCAAAACTTCCACACTGAGGGTTCAAAATTTAGGCCGCATGGTGCTTCCACCAAAACTTCCACATTAAGGGTGCAAAATTAAGACCACATGGTGGTTCCACCAAAACTTCCATACTGAGGGTTCAAAATTTAGCCCACATGGTGGTTCCACCAATACTTCCACACTGAGGGTGCAAAATTTAGGTTTCATGATGGTTCCACTAAAACTTCCACAAGGAGAGGGCACAATTTAGAACACATGCTGGGGCCACCAAAACTTCCACACTGAGAGTGCAAAATTTAGGCCACATGGTGGTTCCACCAAAAAATCTACAAATTTAGGCCAGATGGTGGTTCCAACCAAAACTTCCACACTGAGGGTTCAAAATTTAGGCCGCATGGTGCTTCCACCAAAACTTCCACACTAAGGGTGCACAATCAAGACCACATGGTGGTTCCACCAAACTTCCATACTGAGGGTTCAAAATTTAGCCCACATGCTGGTTCCACCAAAACTTCCATACTGAGAGTGTCAAATTTAGCCCACATGGTGGTTCCACCAAAACTTCCATACTGAGAGTGTAAAATTTAGGCCACATGGTGGTTCCACCAAAAATTCTACAAATTTAGGCCAGATGGTGGTTCCAACCAAAATTTCCACACTGAGGGTTCAAAATTTAGGCCGCATGGTGCTTCCACCAAAACTTCCACATTAAGGGTGCAAAATTAAGACCACATGGTGGTTCCACCAAAACTTCCATACTGAGGGTTCAAAATTTAGCCCACATGGTGGTTCCACCAATACTTCCACACTGAGGGTGCAAAATTTAGGTTTCATGATGGTTCCACTAAAACTTCCACAAGGAGAGGGCACAATTTAGGACACATGGTGGGGCCACCAAAACTTCCACACTGAGAGTGCAAAATTTAGGCCACATGGTGGTTCCACCAAAACTTCCATACTGAGAGTGTAAAATTTAGGCCACATGGTGGTTCCACCAAAAAATCTACAAATTTAGGCCAGATGGTGGTTCCAACCAAAACTTCCACACTGAGGGTTCAAAATTTAGGCCGCATGGTGCTTCCACCAATACTTCCACACTGAGGGTGCAAAATTTAGGTTTCATGATGGTTCCACAAAAACTTCCACAAGGAGAGGGTACAATTTAGGACACATGGTGGGGCCACCAAAACTTCCACACTGAGAGTTCAAAATTTAGGCCACATGGTGGTTCCATCAAAACTTCCATACTGAGGGTTCAAAATTTAGGCCACATGGTGGTTCCATCAAAACTTCCATACTGAGGGTTCAAAATTTAGGCCGTATGGTGGCTCCACCAAAAACTATCACACATTGGAGATGCTTCTAGCTTAATCGTGGTGAAAGCAAACCAAGCTTTGGTCAGCTATTCTGGCTGCTATTAGTTAAATGCTTTTATCGAGCGATCTGTAAAATCAACAAAGAAGATGATCGAGTTGAGCCTTCAGGCACATTTATTTCCTTTAAATCCTATCAAAAGTGTTAATTCAATTATTGATTTAGAGCTTGCATGCATTGAACATTCTCGAATTGTTACTACCTGAAATTAAAACTTCAAACTTGCATTTTCTCCTGTTCTTGACGATTTAATTCCTCAGTTCCGCATGTCAATTCAGTTGTCTTCCAAGTACCAGCAGCCACCTCGACTTAAACAATTTCAAACGCTCACACTCAGCCACACAAGTTATATTGGTTTTGCGACTCTACACATTTAAGAACCAACAAGTCAACATTTTGTTGACTTCGATTTCGGTGTTCGACTAGCTCAATGTTGGGACTTTGAAATTTTAGAAAGAGCACGTATATTTTCAAGAAAATTCAATGGGACATATTTCTTAAAGTAAGCCATTTTGAAACAAGATGTCATATTTAATTGAAAGGGCGTACATATAGCCTTCAAACTGCAACAAAAGTTTTTCATTTTGCCCACCAGTTTTCTAGACCAGGTTTTTGGTGAAGGCCACCTTTGGTGGGAAGTATTTCCACACATGGTTGAGCTTAACAAAAGTGTTCCAAAAGGCACCAACGGGAAACTAATTTTTTTTAAAGCTTGAAATATTCTCTATCGATGGTGCAAACACAAAAGTGTACTTCTTTGCCCTTTGCGAGAACGAGTCGTTCAAGTGCAGCAATCTCGGGCATTTTTCGGGATTTTTTTTTTAATTTTGCTACGATTTCCCTTCGAATGCTTGCGCAAATATCATGGGCATGAACCACTATGTAGTGAAGCGTAAGCCTTGTTACACTAAATTCAGATTGCTCATCAACTACTCGTGTTGTGCGCGCTACTGTTCTCTCACGAGTAGAAGGAACCTACAGTTTTTTTGCCGACTCCGAACGGCGAAGTTTGACAGGTATTACTCTTTGAGTGTTGTCAGCAATTCGAAAGAGGTGATGACTTGAAAAATTCGAGGTGTTCAGGCGGGAATCGAAAATGGAATCTTCGGCGTGTGAGCGTCACACTCTACCCACTACGCCACGGCGGCCACAAACAACTATGACGAGAAAGCCAGAGAGAACCAATAACTACCCTTGAATCCGTTAAAAAGAACGATCTGGTGTGGTTTATGACCTGACTGTTTCATATCCCATCTGGAAGAGCTCTGAATTTAAACAAGAAGACCCTACACAGCATTTGCACGTTCATATGAATATGTAGACCACATATTCACACTCACCACAGCAAAGATTCTGATGCATTGACTGAATTCCTCATGGCCTAAGAACAGATCCGGTTGTCAGCTTCCACAATAGGAAAAGCGCAATGCAGTGCACTACTCTGCCCGTCATATGCTTAAATTCAACCGAACTCTCAAAAAGTGTCTTTGGCATCCAAAGCATCAAGCCGGTGAAAAGAAATCTGTCCATCAGCTTTAGGTCCTCAAATTGCATCCAACCGAAGCGTCTTTCCCGTCGCCAGGGCAACGCATCGACCGACCGCTGCTCAGATTCATTGTTTTCGCCTCGGTTCGGTTTACTTCCTGTGTGAAGGGATTACGATTACAGTGAATTTCTAATGAAATGTCATCCAGGTCATATCTCCCGCCCAGGTTTCAGATAATTGGCATTCCGACGTTTGCTGTGGTCACTTCCTTTGAAGAGGGCAGAACCGAACATCTCATCTCTCCGTCAAGTCATATCCAATCTCGGTCAGTACCTCCTTCGGATTTGAAGACGCCTTAATTACAGTGTCCCTACTCCCCCCCCCCCACTAACTTTGTTCACCCTGCCTGATCTGCCGCCGTCAAAAGCACAGCCCACTCGCTCGCAATCCATGCCAAAATGATTTTTTCACAGAATTTTCAATTAAAACAAAAGTCCACACCCGCCTCGGGTGCGTGAGTAAGGAAGGAACAACTTCTTTGCAGCGAAACGCAGAATTATTCACCTCGGTGAACCAAAACCGCCGCTTTACGTGCCTGTGCGTGTGCCAGTGCTTCGGTGTGGCTTCTGTGTATCAACGTGCGCTTATGCGGATGCCCCGCCACGGCCCACATCAGCATGCCCCGTCCGACCGCAAACTAATTAACATTCTTGTACTCACTCAAAGCACCAGAGCCAAGAACAGCACCGCGTCTACCACGCCTTCCCCGCAGTGCACCGATGTGCTGCGCGCCTCAGCAAGTCACACCGGTTTGAGTGCCTTACACCAAGGACTGCCACCGTCGGTCGCCACTCCACCCCGTCCGATCACAGTCGGCACAGCGTGCACGAAATTCTGTACGCCCAGTGCAGCGAGAGATAGACGAGACACAGCTTGACCGCAGCAAATAGCGCGCTACTGTCCACCGACCTAGCTCCCGGCGAATGGCAAACAAACTGCATCGGGCTGACCAACGCAGCCGAAACGACGCAATAATGTGACGCAAATGCCAGCTGGGACCTGAAGTGGCACAGGAATGGCACAAGCGGGGCCGGGTGTTGCCACCTTCGCCAAGCAACGGATCTCAGGCGCATCCAGGAGTGAGTCCCGTGTGGTATGCATTGCTACCTCACATTCTGGTTCGTGGGGAAGTCTGATTTTGGGAGTGGGAGGAGAAGGCAACTTATTGAGTAAGGTGACAGAACCTCTTGCACAACGGTTGTGCGTGTTAAACGCTCAGCAGACGGACTGCAACACGATCCAACGGAATTTTAAGACAACATGTTTCGCAACGGGTCTGAATCAACTGGTGGAGGGAAGGGGGAGTCTTGTGATTGATCTTAGATCCATAAAATCACGGAAAACATCCTGCTCGGCGTCCTTAATTAGCACCGTGTCGGAAAGCCGGCAGGGCTTAGACAAGTCCAAGCCTTCCTCCTTGCCGCGGCATTTGCCAGGTATAAATTTCCCGGAAGACCTAGAAAGGACATCAACATTCAGACGCACCCACGCCTGTGTTGAATGAACAGGTTCGCGCACAAGGCTGAGAACGAAGGATTGCACACGGTGGCCCAGTTAACAGTCGCCTGCCGTCCTGCGGACCTTGCACCAGTCATAAAATACAAAATAAGTGACCGTAAAAATTTACGTTTTACTCCTTGCGGTTGAGGTGCTTAATGCTATTTTCCTAGCGCCCCCTCCTTTCCCCCACGGGGGGTGACTTTGTATAAAGCCTCATTCCACGACTTTAATAAGAGCTCGTTAAAGGACTTCCTCCCATTAAATCGTCAAAGTGAGCCTCGATTTCAGTGTGAAATTAGCAGTAATCCGTCGTAGAGTCAAACTTTACAGCTTCTCACACACACGCCACTCCCCCGGCTGGCTCCCCTCTTCCCCAACGCACACACTAAAAAACAATGCATTGCATGGCGTTTTACGACTAGAAGCCCCGTTCACAGGCTTACGGGTCACGCAACTCTCGCCACACTGTGCCCGTGAGGTGGCGGCAGCATATCTACCGATTCTTGCTTCGTCTCTTGCAAAACATTTCCCCCCATGACTCGTGCATGGCTCTTAAGAGTATAAAAACGAAGCCATCAGCAACAGTGCGATTTCTTGCCAACCCCCTGCCGTTGTGGACTCCTAGTTGCAATTAGGGCTCCATGTGTTGTTTTTCTCCCGTTTTTTCCACAGTCTTAGGCCTTTCCTTCCGCGTAGCGAAATCCAATAAAGAGACCGTTGGCGTCTTGCGAAAGGAAATCCCGCGTGCAACTTGCCCAAGAGGGGTGAACCACATCACATCTCTCATCTCCCGTCATTCTCCGTGCGTTCCATGGCTTTCGTTTTCTTGTTGGTTTGCTTCTCGTCCACGACCTCTCCGTATTCGCGCGCATTTGTCACTGCCACCATCTCCGTCTCTCTGTCCGTGGTACCTTCTGTTTTCCTTTTTTGCGTAATCACACCTTCTTTGGGTTTAATTTAAATTTGTATGCAAATTACCCATCGATCTCGTAAATCTCTTGCTTGTCGTTGCGAACATGGCTCTTGTGGCGGATGAGTCTGGCTCTGTGGCTCTTTGGCTTGTGGTGCAGAGAATGGGGAGAGAGAGACGGGCCATGACGGGGTGTTGAAGATTAACATCTGCTCGCTTTCGCTTGGCGCGAATGTGAAGATTTCAATTGCAGTCTAGACTCGGTGCTTCATGCTTCACCAACCTTGAAGAATGGATTGGGTGGCTGGCGATTAACGCTTGTTGTGAATCACTTCGATTGCACTGGATTTTGGTGAGTACCGGAATTCCTTCCGTTTTGTTCCACACTTTGACAGCTTACAAACTGGGGGAGCTTAAGTCGTAAGAGTTCAAGAAATTACAGGGTACCACAGGGTGAAAACTGAAAACCATGGGAGCTCAAGAAATCATAACCCCGAAATCTATCAAATCTCAAACAGCCTTCAGGCGTGAAAGTACAAATATGCCATGGACATGCCAAAAAGCTTCTCTGGTATTCTCCATTGGCAATGTTCAAAATCGAGGAAATTTGTTTATCAAATTTTTAAAATCCGACTTCAGTCAGTTGTGCGTTCTCAGAAATTCCAAATTTCAGTGGACCCTGCAAGAGGTCATGAATTTAGAAAGACCTATACCATGAGAAGTTCAAAGCCGTCGCAAATCCGTGAGAAGAAAGATTCTGAATGGTTGAAGGTCTAAAATTGAACCTCTGAAAGCTGAAAGATTAAAAAATGCAAATATGGCAAAATTTAAAAAAAACTTAAAACAAAGAAATACAAAAAGTGAAAGCCTCTTCTTCTTCTTCTTGTGGCGCTACAGTCCGGGGTAGACCTAGGCCTCAACCAACATTCCTCTCCAGCCAGCACGATCTTTCGTCAGCTGTTTCCAGTTGCGCACTCCATGTTGGTTGAGGTCCTTCTCCACTTGTGTGCGCCACCTTAGTCTAGGTCGTCCTCTGTTGCGTTGTCCCAATGGCTCGGATTCAAAGACTTTTCGGGCCGGAGCAGTGGTGCCATACGCTCTGCATGGCCTAGCCATCTTAAGCGTTGTATCCGTAGACGCTTGACCAGGCGTATGTCGCTGTACAGCACACAGAGTTCGTCATTATAACTTCTCCAAATGCCATCAACGTAAAGAGGATGAAAAATCGCAGGCGAAATTACATTGAAAACTTCGAATTGTAAAAGAAACGTAGTGAAAATGATCCATTTTTGAAACAATTAATAACTGGTAATAAAAATGGTTTGTTTACAACAATGTCAGTCGGAGAGGATCGTGGAGCAAACCAGGTGAACCAGCTAAAGCATCATCAAAAGCAGATATTCATCAAAAAAGAGTTATTATTAATTTGATTGGATGACAAATGAATTGTACCGGTATGAAATTTTATTGAAAAAAAAAACACTAATTAATAATTAGTTTTAGGGAAAGTAAAAACATTTTATTCAAAGTATTGGCCATTGTTTTGTACACATTTTGACCACCTTTCTGGCAATTTGTGAATAACACGCCAATAAAATTGTTCGTCTTTTAAGCAAACCAATCAGACACCCAATTTTCGACCTCCTCGTAGGAATCAAAGTGCTGCTCAGCCAATGCGTGTCCCATCGATGAAAACAAATGGTAGTCGGAAGGAGCCAAGTCTGGTGAATACGGCGGGTGGGGTAGCTGCTCCCAGCCAAGTGTTTTGATTGTATCCTGAACCGGTTTTGCTTTGTTTGCAGGTGCATTGTGATGGAGCAAAATTACCTTGCCGTGTCTTCTGACCAATTCTCATTGAATCAAGTACATCATTGAATGAAGTACTATTAATGTATAATAACAACTGTAATCAACTCGAGAATATGAATAAATAAATGAATGAATGAATGAATGAATGAATTCTGGTCGTTTCTCGATCAATGCATGCTTCAAATTGATCATTTGTTATCGGTAGCGATCAGAATTTGCGGTTTCACCAGGTTTTAAGAGCTCGTGGTACAGCACACCTTTCTGGTCCCACCAAACACACAACATTGTCTTCTTGCCGAATTGATCTGTTGTTGCGGTCGATGTTGATGGTTAATAATAATAATAATAATTGTTGGCGCTACAATCCAGAGGGGGGCCAGGGCCTAGCTTGCTCATCAACTACTCGTGTTGTGCGCGCTACTGTTCTCTCACGAGTAGAAGGGACCTACAGTTTTTTGCCGACTCCGAACGGCGAAGTTTGAGAAGCTTTCATAGACAGTTATTACTCTTTAAGTGTTGTCAGCAGCTGGAAAGAGGTGGTGCCGTGAAATATTCGAAAAATTGGTGTTGAGCTGGGAAACGAACCTAGACCCTTCGGCGTGTGAGCGTCGCACTCTACCCACTACGCCACGGCGGCCATGTTGATGGTTGTCCCAGATTAACCCATGATTTAGGATTCTTAAAATAAATCCATTTTTCATCGCCAGTAACAATCCTATGTACAACCGATTTTCTTTCGTGTCCTTGAAGCGAAATTTCACAAGTGTTTTTTCGGTTTTCCATCTGCCTTTCATTCAATTCATGTGGCACCCATTTTCCACACTTTTGGATCCTTCCCTTTTAAACGGTCAGAAATTGTTTGTTGTGCAACATTTAACAAAAGCAAATGGCAGTGCTTTTGACTTAAAGTGTCAGCTCCATCCAATATCGTATGCAATTCGGCGTCTTCAAACTTTTTTGGTGGTCTTCCACGTTCTTCATTTCTCACATCAAAATCATTATTTCTGAACCGTTGAAACCATCTTTTGCATGTTGCTTCTGATAGAGCAAGATCACCATATGTCTCAACTCGCATTCGATGCGACTCTGCAGCACTTTTCTTCAAATGAAAACAAAAAATTAATGCTTTCCGCAAATCATCACTTTTTGGTACAAAATTCGACATTTTTAACACGAAGAAAAAATTTTATGTTGCCTGTTCAATGACTTGATGTATTCCAAATATTTTTCACAGATCTCATAGCAAACAAACAAAAAGAAAATAAGGGCTCGTTCACAACAAATGTTCCTTGTCGAGACATTTGTATCTTGACGCTCACTTTATACGGGTATACTTTAAGCGTTTACCGCCCAACCGAACGATCAATTCAGTCTACATCGAACAACTTGCAAAATTGAACAACGCAGTTGAAGAAAAGCGGCTCGAGTTAACAAATCAAAAATGTTTGTATTTCATCATGGCAATTTTGTGCACTTAGCGAAAATGATTGGACCTTGGTTGGGATGTTTGGCCACATCCATCAAATAATTCCCATCATGCACCATCTGATTACTTTTTATTTCGATCTTTGTAATACTTGCTGAAAGATAAAATTTCCAATAATGATGATGATGTCAAATCATACCTGGTCCAGATTTTTCCTGATAAGAACCAGAAGTTTTAAGAACTTGGAACTATGACGCTGCCTGAATGATGGCAGAAGGTCATTGCTCAAAAATTTTAAAATTCCAAAGAAAATCTTGAAAAAAAAATTCGCAAAGTAACACAATTTTAAAGAAAAAATTTTCCCAACAATGTTAAGCGCTTGAAAAAAAAGTAAAACTTTTAAACGCACCCAGTCCAAGTGGGAGGGTCAAACGAGGGAGGGTGCACATGTTCCTCCCCGTTGAAGAATGGAGGAGAAAAACAAGCAGCTGCAACAAACTCCCTGGATGTGGAATGTACCACATCCTCTCCCTCATATTCAGGGCTTTTCATTTTCCGGAGGCGCTGACATTTTTCTGCTGTTGGTCAGAAATATATGGTATTCAGAACTCAGAGCTTCAAGCAGCTTATTGTCTTCCTCAGAGAGACTTCCACTTGCTGCCATGCAGCTTTAGTCCTACAGTGGGGATATTTGAATGCCGCTATGGGAAGTTTGCCCAACAATTAAATCAAGGTTAAATTTTTCGAGCTACGTATATTCGATTATAGATTTTTTTTTGTTTTGTTATGTTGGTACACTCGTCTCGAAAATATTTCAACAGTTTCAGCTATATCACATATTTATTCTGTTTGTTAGGGGCGTACAAGTTGGTTTGAAAGTTTAATAGATATCCAATAACCTCTGAACAATGCATTAATGTATACTACATATCAAAAGGTCCAAACTACGAAACACTGCTCTTACACGCAGCATTTAGATATGTGGCTTATGGAAATATTATTCTTCTTCCTTGGTTTTGAAGACACTTAGCCTTGCAGACATTTCTGAGTTGACAACTTTTATCGATTTTAAACCTTTCCAGACTTTGGACACTTTAAGCGTCGAGGAATTATAGTGTTCAAGATGTCATCTTCAGCCAATGTCACTATCAAACCAAATTGAGAGAAACATGGCGTTCCGCTGTTTCATGCGAACTAAAGGAACAGAGTTTCAGAGAAAACCGAAACGGCTCTGCAAAAGTTTGCCAATCGAAAAATATGAAAATGTAACATCTTTTAATTTTTAAGTGTGTCGATAAGGAGACAAAACGAAGTTTAAAATTTTTTCTTCTACTTCTTGTGGCGCTACAGTCCGGATTGGACCTGGGCCTCAACCAACATGCTGCTCCAGCCAACATGATCTCTCGCCAGCTGCCTTCAGTAGCGCACTCCATGTTGGTTGAGATTCTTCTCCACTTGTGTGCGCCACCTGAGCCTAGGCCGTCCTCTGTTGCGTTGTCCCAATGGCTCAGATTCGAAGACTTTTCGGGCTGGAGCAGTGGTTTCTATACGCAATATGTGGCCCAGCCATCTTAAGCGTTGTTTTCGAAAACGTTTGACTAGGCGCATGTCGCTGTACAGCCCATAAAATTCGTTGTTGAAACTTCTTCACCAGATTCCGTCAACGTTTGACCAGGCACATGTCGCTGTACAGCACATAGAATTCGTTGTTGAATCTTCTCCTATATATGCCATCAACGCAAACAGGACACAAAATCGCACGTAAAACTTTTCTCTCGAAAAGGCTAAGGGCCTCCTTATCCGCCTTTGTAAACGTCCAGGTTTCCGCGCCATGGAGTAGGACTGGGATGATCAAGCTGTTATATAAAGCGAGCTAAGTCCGTCTGTGGCCGCCGTGGCATATTGGGTAGAGTGCGACGCTCACACGCCGAAGGGTCTAAGTTCGATTCCCGGTTAAACAGATCAAATTTTTTCATGGCAGCACCTCTTTCGAGCTGCTGACATCACTCAAAGAGTAATAAATGTCTAAGAAAGCTTCTCAAATTTTGCCGTTCGGAGTCGACAGAAAAAACGGTAGGTTCCTTCTACTCGTGAGAGAACAGTAGCGCGCACAGCACGAGTAGTTGATAAGCAAGCTAAGCCCTGGTCCCCTGTCGGGCCAAAAAAAAAAAAAAAAAAACAGTCCGTAGAGAGAGGGCTTTATTACTCAATTGTCTCTTGAGCCCAAAGAGACAACGATTGGCAAGAATGATTCTGGGTTTGATTTCGGTGCTGATGTCGTTGTCCCTATTTACTACGGAGCCGAGGTAGACGAAGTCCTTGACTACCTCGAAGTTTCTGCTGCCCAGTGTGACGCTCTGTCTGAGACATCGATGTTGCTTGTCCTTCCTTGATGGCAGCATGTACATTGTTTTACCCTCATTTACCGCCAAATCCATTTCAGCCGCTTCCGCTTCAATGTCTGAGACGTCGATGATGTGTGTCTTTCCCGGATGGCAGCATGTACATTGTTTTACCCTCATTCACCGCCAAACCCATTTTAGCCGCTTCCGCTTCAATACCAGCAAACGTGTCATTGACGGCTCGCTGTATTCGTCCAATTGCGTCAATGTTATAGGCGTATGATAGCAGCTGCTCTGAGATTTGGATTTTTGGTGTTGACTTTTGAGTTACGCACATCTTTTCAAAGTTCAAAAATGTACCAATCGGAAAATATGAAAATGTTACATTTTTTTTTTAATTTTAAGAGTGTCGAAAAAAATTTTACAGCTGTCGATAGTCAAAAGAATAAAATTTCGAAAATGTTCGAAATTTTAAATTCGGGATTGGTGAAAGAATAAATTTGTCCGACGTCCAAAAAGGGCGAAATCTAAACTAGTTCAAGCATTCTACGGCGCCAAAGTCATTGAATTGGAACAGTCCATAATGAAAAAAAGAAAATAACTGATCTTAAAAAGCCTAAAAAGTTGAACGAAATCCATTCTTTTTTTCGATTCTTTCAATAACAGTGGAAAACTCGAATATACATAAGGTCTTCTTCTTCTTCTTCTTGTGGCGCTACAGTCCGGGGTGGACTTGGGCCTCAACCAACATGCCTCTCCAGCCAGCTTTACATAAGGCCTTACTACAAAAAAATCTACTCATTACGGTATTGCTTGAAATTTCAAATCGTTTGACCTAAACTAAGAAGACAGCGAATCCCTCCTACAGCTCAAAAAACACTGAAATCCCCCCATACATGTTATGCAACAGTTTAAGCCTTGAAATTAAGATGAATTCTCAATTTTGGAGCTTATTAGTTCTTTGAAGAGAGTAAGCAGATGTCATGAAGATGGAAGTTATTTTTGAAAGACATTTCTCATATTTTACCTAATCATTTGAAACCAAATAGGTTTTCGTAGTATGTGCTAATCAAACTTTTCATCCGAACAGGCTATATTCAAAATCCTTTCAGGCATTGATAGGTAAAATTCTTCAAAATTAGGAATCCTCAGAATTTGAAATTAAGAGCATTTGCAGTATGTTCCGACTCCTGTGAATTCGAGTTAAGTGTCCTGAAACAGGATCCCTTACGCATTGAAGTGAATCGTCCTTAAGCCTCAAGTTGAACACTTCCCCCTCTCCACCCCTCAACAAAGTCACATGCATGAAGAAATCCTACACCCGCACTGTACACGACCTAATTTCTATATCGATCAGAAATCTTTGCCCCCCCCTAAACCAACTGCGTGCCCTACGCATTCATTATGCCATTTCCGAGAGAAAAACTCCCATCTCGTTGACCCAGATCCTCGTCAAAGGTGGCCTCGGTCTTCCGATGACTTCAGATCGAAGGGCTAGTGGAAGAAAACCTCTCATTAGGCGCCCATCCCAAACAAAGCAATCGTCTGCAACGGCTTCATCCGCACCCGTCATTCACACATCGCCCCACGCATTGCAGGGCCTCATCGGAACAAACAATCCCATTCATTATGCCCTAATGAATGTTTGACCTTAATTATGTTAGCCGAAGAAACATTCCGACGCGCATCCTTCCCCATCTCTAATATGATGCAATACTCGGACAGTCATGCTCAGGTCCACTCTGCTCGTTGTTGAGTGCGCTGGTGTGTCGGCCTTATGTGGTTCAATTGCCAAGCAAAACGTATCCTGAAATGCTTCTTGCACTGGCTGAGGGATAACGAGCGTGTGTGTGGGGGGGGGGAGCTTGTAAATTCCATGTGCACTCCTGCCATCTGCAGGCTCTCCACGCTCTTGTTGCCGCATGTTGTGACTTTGACGCTCTGTCTGCCATTCTACCTCTAGAGCAGACTCAGAGACACACAAACTCGCACATGCAACAGCACTGAGTCGACCGACAGAGTTACTTGTGGTCGTTGTGGAAGAAGAGGCCAATTTTTGAGGTCAAGAAAATCCATTAGACAAAGTTGAATTGAATCCATTAGTTACTTTCGCCTAAAGCCGTATGTACACCCGGTTAGGCTGAAGAGAGGGGGGGGGGGGGGGGTTCGAATGAATTGGAAAGATCCTGCCGCAGAAAGAAGGACAACTGGGAGCAAGGCCTCGTAAACCGGGTTAGTAGTTACTCGGGAGTGCTGATAAGTTTAGCTGAACTTTTGCATTGGTCGCCTTCAATCATTTACATTTTTTTCTTTTCATTCGATTTGGTAAACAGTGAGGGACAGTGACATAGAGACACTTTGTCGTGTAACACACCTTTGACTAGGCAACATTTAAAAATTTTGAAAATTTTGAGTTTCTTTTATGTTTTTGAAATTTTTAGTGAAGTTACTTGGAAATGTATGACAGGCTTGTATTATTGTAAGGCCCCAGGCACACTGTTTTAAAGTCATATTTCCACGTACATAAACTGTTAAAAGAAATCGTATTAAAAACTCGTCCCCGCCGAGAGCTTTTAACCTTTTTTGTGGCCCTTCTTTTTGGATCTTTGGATAACACCCAGAGACAAAAAATTAAGTCACTTTTGGAGTGATTATTGACCTTGTGCTCCTTCTTTTTGGATCTTTTGATATACACCCAGAGACAAAAATTTTAGTCACTTTTGGAGTGATTTTTGAATCCGCCCCTGAGTTCTTTTTTGTTTGCGATCTGTTTTAAAGACTTTAAGAAATACTGAAAACGAAAAGGTATTAATTTTGATTTTTATGTCCAAGTCCAGAACAAGAGGAGAAGATTGTGACCTTGATGCGGAATGCTATGGCAATCTGAACACACCCATTGTGACTTATATTAGCTTGAAAGACATTGCAGTGTTGTTGCTTAAGTTGTGTGGTGTTAAAATGGATCCACAATTGGATGAAGGCTAGGATGCAACAGACTGGTCTCATTAAGAACTTTTCTACAATTGGATGAAGTATGTGGTGCAACAAACTGGCCTCATTTAGAACTTTTCACAATCATTTGACATTAATTCGTGGTCCCTGAGTGTATGCTGGTCATGTTCATTTAGAAGTAACCCCTGACATTGTTCCACAATGTTTCTCATGTGGAACAGTGTCAGGGGTTACTTCTAAGAGGACCGTTTTTTTACAAACAGTTCATTCTATTTCAAAAATTTTAAAGAATACAATTTTTTCTAATTTTTCTAATTACCGTGAAATTTAGATTTCACTTTATATATTCTTTTCCAGTTTAAGCACCATTGCATCAATTGACCCAACCACATGTCCTTAATTCCCAGCCACTGAGTGTAAAATTCATTCAATTCTCCATATGTGCGGTTAATAAATAGGAAAACTCCTTCAAGTGTTTGCGAATAAGGATAAAGTTTTTCCATTTCTCCTAAAAGGACATCCGTCCATGCACACCTCGAGCCATCCGCTCCCGCATCGAGATCGGAACTCCAAGGATTGCCGATAACAATGTGCGGTTATTGCTGTGGTAGTTGTAAGCCACAGCGTGCTGCGGTGTTGCTGTTCGCGACCACATTTGCTGGCCGAGAACGTGTGCGCGTTCGTTTATTGGCCATCAAAGTCGTCATGAATCTAAAATTCACTCACACACGCTCCAGCTTTTGCTGAGCGCGAATGACTTCAAAGGAATTCGCTGTCTTTGCACATCGTTTAAGGATCTCCATCGGATGGGCGAAGGAGTGTGCCGTCGAGAAAGATTTCGTTAATGCATTCATTGTGCACAGTGCTGCTGATCCCTGACGGGCGACTCCTCTGGAAGATGAATGTAATGAGAATGGTTGCATATTTTTGAGGGAACTTTTCTCATTTGAAAATCACTTAACTGAACTCCTATCGGCTGGAGGAGTGGAGGATAACAGGGATATGAGGGCAATATGGAGCCATGGGGCGGGTGAAAAGTGTTAGTTGGAACTAATTGCTTTTGATGGATGGTTATTGGTCTTTCTCTCTCTCTCTCTCTCTCATTTTAGCTCTGTGAGGACTTTAAAGTTTAATTTGGTTGCTCTGTTGGCATTGGGTGGGGGTAGGGGGAAGAATCAGAATTCGGGGGCATTGAGCTTAATTGTTGGCTTTCGATACGGGACGTAAACAGAGGAAAACAACTGGCGTAAATTGAGCGAACATTTCATCTAAATAACCCCAATGAGGTTGAATTTTGGTATGGGGGCTAATCGCCCGTTCTTCGTCCTTGATGAAAGGAACCCCAAAATGGGCCTGATATCACTTAGTGTACCGGGGAACATACATTCACTTGAATGCGCTCTAAGTCCTTAGGTTAACATTTTGTTGATTGCAAACCAAACCCAAGATTTGCGCCGTAAACTGTAAACTGAAACACTCAGAATCAAGAACATTTATTTGCACTCCCATATGTTGCGGCATTGGGTTCGCTAAAATACTCATATTTTATATCCTCGTCAACAATGTGACCACAAGTTGGAGGGCTTTCGAATAGGCTGCTTCGTCATACACAAGAAAAAAATAAAAATTAAAAAAGACTCGTTAAAGGGGAGGGTCAGGGGGTTCCTATGCTCCCTTTCATACATTCAACGGTCGGTGCACTTTGTAATCCCTTCGAAGAAATCCATAATTTCAATTTGTGAATCTGACATGTTTACAAATCTACACCAGAGATTACATTTCAGAGATAAATCAACTCAATCTTGCCTTCTTCAATGCCTCACCAAACCAATGACGACCCCACCATAATCATCGGAAAGCATCAATTTTCCCGTTCATCACTCGATTTCCATATTTCATTTCCATTGCAAGAGTCGTCCTCTGGTTGATTACATCAATTGATTGTGACCAATGACAAGTCGACGGCATAATTGCTTATAGTTCCGGAGGAAAGGGTTGAAAATTGTTTCCTGAGCGATCAGCAGGTAACACCCATACGGAACTCATCGATCCATCGTAATTCATCAATTAAGTGTCCATCGTTTCGGAAGTGCCCTTGAAGGACCTCCAGGATGACACAGATTTCATTCGGTTTTCTTGTCAAATTGAAAATTGCATTTCATTGATTGGTTGTATGAGGAAAAGACATCCAATCACGTCGTTCACCCCCCTGTGCCACACTCAGGATCTGTGCAAAGTGTCCTGTCACACAGAGAGCGAGAGAAAGCGAGATCCCAAGTAATCCAATATGAAACACGATGATTCCTGAAATAGATTCCCAATTTGAATACTGCTCTCGACGGACCGGACACATAATTCATGGGGGAATACCACCACAGGTAGGATACACATGTCAGCCGGGCTAATGCAATCCTCCGACTATGTGTTAAGTTGACTTACGAACGTAGTCCTGTCATTAATTTGGTATCATGCATTTTTGATATGGCCATCTTGCTCGGACTGTGTGTCATGCTTAAGTTGCCAGAAGTGATGCTTGATGTGGAGGGAGTGCGGGGATGGTGAGAGGGTAGAGCAATGTTCATGTTCTGTGGTGTTTTTAGTCTCACCACCTTTATCTGCATCTTGGACTTGACCAAATCCATTCAAACAGACTTCATCAAAGACAGTTTGTCCTGCGAGGGGGCTGCCTGCCCCCTCGATGGATTGAAGGAAGGGTAATTTATTTTGCGGCTGCATTCTGGTGATGCATGCAACAACATGCATCGCACACACAATTGTGGCATCAACTCAGCTACTAATGCGGCTATCTCTTGAGTTGCACGCCTCTCCGAACATACTCCGAACCGTCCCACCCCAACGGCCGTAGTTCGCCTCAGTGGAGAGATGGGGTTTAATTAAAACCCGTCCACTGCCACCCACTTGAGGGTGCGGCGTCTTGCAAGTGAAAATGATTTCTGGATGCGGCAGTGGGTGGCGAGGGTTGGTGAGGGTGGGGAGGGTGGTGAGGCTCCTCCCTTGTACTCCATGAGCAAACACCAGAAGAAGGCCATCAGAAATCACTGGGCAAGTGTGTTCGGATTTGTGAAATATTAATGAGCTCTTCCCGAGGACTTGGAGGCACAGTACCACTGTATACCAGGCTGCCCGAAGGTTGCCTGTGTCCCTTGCTGGAGTGGCCAGCAATTCAGGGTGGTCAGGCAGCAGGCAGCTAGCGGAACTGGCTCCAAATTGCTAACTGAGGTTTCGCAACAAAATTGATTGTGATGATGGTTGTGCACACCCTGCAGAGGGAGTCATCTTCGTTGTAGTCATCGTAGCCGTTGTCCTCGTGTTGCTGCTGCCATTCCGTTCTTAACCACGAACTACCACCATGTGTCGGGTTTTGGTTTTACTTAATTTCCTAAAGGAACTCCGAGAGAGGAACCAAGTCGATTGTCTGGCTCTCGTTGGGTAATCCCCGACCCTCCACACCCCCAGTAGCTGTGGTTACGCTGTGCACACGCAGCTAGCTACACTGCTAATGTGTTTGATGTCGACTCTCCATAGCCGCCGCAGTTCCCTCCACAGTGGTGTGTCGGGAATTGGAAAAGTTCTTCTCCTGGCGTTGTCGTCACCGCCAGCAGACCCCCCACCCATCCTTTAGGAGATGATAATGCATTAAGGATGATGATGGCAAATGACGATAATTACATATGCAAGATTGGATGCGATGGTCGGATTGAGAGGGGCGCGGACAGGGCCGCGGGCGGGTGTTTTGGTAAATTGGACACTGAAAAGGACAATTAAACGCTGAAACGTTTCTCTCAATTTCAGGATGTGAAGCGCAATCTTTTAAGTTTCAATTACCTTCGGTTGGCAGTGATTTAATTGCATCGTCTAACCGAGCTTCGCTAACGTCCATCCCCTTCTCGCACACTAGGCAACGGGCTTAAGTCTCACACAGCGTGTGTGTGTGTGTGTGCAGGCAAGGATCTCTGGGTGCGGTTACGCTTTGTTTTACCACCATAATGAGGTGGCAATGATATCCGTAAAACCCCACGGTAATCCTGCTTGAGTTGGGATGGGATGGTGGATGTTTAAGTCTGATGTGTCCCTGTGGTAAATTAAATTTAAAGCTGACTCTAGGCTAGTGGATGACTTATAGGTGGCAAATGAGTGCCACTGTGTTTTCCTCTTATAATCCTGTCCATTGACGCGACCCTTTAACGCAGATATTAAGAGGAGAGGGCAAGTATGAATTCTTTCTAACTCATCATTTTACATGAGGAAAAGAAATGTGTGTGTGGTTCTCACTCGTAAATTATGCTTTCTAAGGAAGTGTGGAATGGAATCGCCGAAATCAGTTTTTGAAAATAAAATATGCTACCGGCCGCTGAAGAAGTGAGTAAGGTAAGATCTTAAATATAGAAAACATATTATTTTTAGATATAAAAAAACAAATACTAAAACTGTATGTTGGCAACACTATTTTAACTGACCTCCATTTGAGTAGTCGTCGTTTTGTTTTGCAGTTGTGTTATTTATTTTAGTTGGGTAACGTACGAACACCAACACGAATGGACTGACTCAAGTCAATCCAGGCACAGATTTGGGGAGTGAGCTGAAAACATGGTTGCCGTAGGTCCCCTTCAAAAGTTAATTTTTTTTCAGCGATGTGCTCGATTTTGGTTAAATGGCTACGTCAGGAAACAGAACTTCAGTAAAAAGGATGTATGTTGAGATACCGTATTATTGACCAAACTGTATGTTTGTCGTGCTTATTGTATTGGTGGAGTTATTGGTCCGCACTTGTTTAAAAATTCTGATGGCCAAAAAGTTAGAGTCATTGATGACCGCTATAGATCCATGATTACTGACTTTTTCAATCATCACTTGAACAACCATGATGTGCTGGAGCTGGAGTTGCAACAAACGACGAAACAGGTCACAAAATTCGTGAAGAGTGACTTATTGATGGAAGCGTTTGGTTAGCGCCGTGCATTAGCCTTCAAGATTTGGCGATCCTACGTCACTTGATAATTTTCTGTAAGGAAATGTGAAGTCTCTTATCCACGCCGATGAGCTGAAAACTATTCATCACTTGAATGACAACGTACGCCGCGCTATTGTCCATATACAATAACAAATGTCAGCAAACGCCTCATTGACGGTTCGCTGTGTTCGTCCAATAACGTCAATGTCATCAGCGTAAGTTAGCAATTGAACTGGAAGATCGTGCCTCTGGTGTTGACTTGTGAGTTACGCATGATCTTCTCGAGGATGATGTTAAAGAAGTCCCATGACAATGTGTCGCCTTGTCTAAAACCTTTTTTGACATTGAAGGTCTCGATGAGTTCGCTACCGACCTCGACGGAGCAGCGAGGGCTCTCGATCGTAATACTGCACAACCTGACGAGTTGTTGACTGTATAGCTCGTCTCTATACACACTGTCACAAAACATTTTTCAATAAGTTCGGGAACATATAGGGGGCGCCACTAACAAAAAATATAATATTTAATTAAAATTTTTTGTAAGTGGTGCCCCGGGACTTATTGAGTGATCTGTTGTGTGGCCTATAAATCGACTAATAGGTGGTGATTGTCGATTTACATTTCTTGAGTCTTTTCTAGGATCTGGTCTATTGTGGACTTCCCTGGATTGAAACCACACTGATAGGGACCTATCAGGTAATGCACAAACGGTTTCAGACACTCACACAGTACCACAGAGAGGATTTTGTATGCGATGTTAAGAAGACTAATCCCTCGGTAATTTGCGCAGTCAGAGGAGTCTCCTTTCTTGTGGACCGGGCAAACGACGCTGAGATTCCATTCATCGGGCATGCTTCCCTCCGACCATATCTTACAGACGAGCTGTTGCATGCGACCAACAAACTCATCTCCAGCTGCTTTAAATAGTTCTGCGGACAGTCCGTCTGCTCCATCAGCTTTGTTCGACTTCAGCTTGGATATTGCTATCTTCACTTCGTCTAAGTCGGGGGGCGGAATTCTTGTCCATCATCGTTCAAATCGAGTAGAACATTCTGTCATCGCTAGCTGTCATCGCCATTAAGGAGTCCGCAGAAATGATTCTTCGATATTCTCAGCACGGACTGCAACTCTACTACGAGTTGTTCATTTTGATCCCGGCTATCCTCCGGATAGCTGTTTTACTTTCGGTAAAACTTTCGGACTTCTTTCCTGCCATAACACCTTTTCATTTCATCGACCGCACGCTTCTCATGCTCCTTCTTTTTCCTTCTGAGAGGCCGGTGATCTTGCCTTCTTCTCTGTTCGTAGATCTCACGCACAGCCCTCGTTGTTCGATGCAGCGACGCCTTATAGGCGTCTTGTTTGGCTGCATGCGGTTGCCTGCACTCGTCGTCAAGCCATGGGATCCTTCTGGGTGGTGACGTGAATCCCAGCACATCAGTGGCAGCTTCTTTGATGGCTTCTTGACAACGTTTCCAATCTTCTTCTATGTTTAGTGCAGGCAACGTCGAACCCTGAGCGAGTTTCACTAGGTCGGCAAAGTTCCCAGCGATCGGTTGCGAATGTAGCTTTTCGACGTCAAACCATATTGGCTTGTCTCTACTCCGTTAATCTCTCGATATCTGGGTTCTTACCTTGGCTACAACAATGTGATGATCCAAGTCGATGCTTGCACCCCAAAAGATTCGGACATCGAGAATATTGGAGGAGTGTCTGTCGTCGTTCGCAACGTGATCAACCTGATTGACGGGGGATTGATCAAGGGATCTATGTGGATGTTCAGGTGTGGGAACCGCGCGCTAGCCACAGAGAGATTCCGCCCTGAGGCGAAGTCCAACAGCCTGAGTCCGTTTTCGGATGTGTTTTTGTTCACGCTGGATTTATCGATAACTCCAGCAGAGTTGTCCTCCTTTTCCAGATGAGTGTTGAAATCTCCTAGAACGATCTTGGTGTCGTAGCTGGGGCATCGTTCGTATGTTCTTCCTAGGGGATCATAGAAGTCATCCTCGGTGTTGTCATCCTTGGTGTTGTCATCCTTGGTGTTGTCATCCTTGGTGTTGTCATCCTTGGTGTTGTCATCCTTGGTGTTGTCATCCTTGGTGTTGTCATCCTTGGTGTTGTCATCCTTGGTGTTGTCATCCTTGGTGTTGACATCCTTGGTGTTGTCATCCTTGGTGTTGTCATCCTTGGTGTTGTCATCCTTGGTGTTGTCATCCTTGGTGTTGTCATCCTTGGTGTTGTCATCCTTGGTGTTGTCATCCTTGGTGTTGTCATCCTTGGTGTTGTCATCCTTGGTGTTGTCATCCTTGGTGTTGTCATCCTTGGTGTTGACATCCTTGGTGTTGTCATCCTTGGTGTTGTCATCCTTGGTGTTGTCATCCTTGGTGTTGTCATCCTTGGTGTTGTCATCCTTCTCCTCTGTCGGAGCGTGAGCGCATATTTGGCTGATATTCCCGAATTAAGCCTTAATGCGGATAGTTATGAGGCATTCGCTGACGGGGTCGTCGAACCTCAAGGCTTTCCTCTGCCTCTGCCTAGAACAACAAATCCGCATCCGAATAAGCGCTGCCTCCTCTCCCTGTAGCAATCGCAGTAGCAGATGTTGCAGTATTTTTCAACATTTCTGCTGGATATTGATATATTTGTATAAACTTTCAAAATTGCTTCTGTCTTGTGTACTTCTGTTCTGGTTTCTGGCTCAGAAACTTGAATAGTAATTGAAGGTGATGAGGAGGTCCTTGATGTATACAAAAGGCAACTATCTCCTTGCTATATTTAGTCTTTCAACCCTTAGATGGCTAAGCCATTTGAAGACTATAACGAACAGTCACAAATCCATGTCAATGAGAAGACAAAACTGTGTACGTTGTCATCGGTGACTGAGCACTCTCGCTTCTCCGTCAAGGTCGGTAGCGAACTCACCGAGACCTTCGATGTCAAAAAAGGATTACGCGCTGTCATGCCACTTTTTTAACATCATTCTTGAGGGGATCGTGCGGAACTTACACGTCAACATCAGAGGCACGATCTCACGATCTTCCTGCTGATGACATTGACGTGATCGGCCGAACTCAGCGAGCCGTCAATGAGGCGTTTGCTAGCATCGAAGCGGTGGTAAACGAGGGCAAAACGAAGTATATGCTGTCATCGAAGAAGGACGCAGAACATCGACGTCTCGGACACAGCGTTACTGTGGGCAGCAGACACTTCGAGGTAGTGAAGGACTTCGTCTATCTCGGCTCCGCGGTGAATAGGGACAACAACATCAGTACCGAAATCAAACGCAGAATCACTCTTGCCAATCGCTGTTTCTTTGGGCTCAAGAGGCACGACTTTGTACAACACCTTGATCATCTCAGTCCTGCTTTACGGCGCAGAAACCTGGACGCTACCGGATGAAAAAGTCCTTGATCTCTTCGAGAAAAAAGTTCTGCGTGCGATTTTTGGTCCTGTTTGCGTTGATGGCATCTGGAGGAGAAGGTTAAACCACTAACTGTATGGGCTGTACGGCGGCATGAGCCTGGTCAAGCGTCTACGGATACAACCCTTTAGGTGGCTAGGCCATGTAGAGCCTATGGACATCACTGCTCCGGCCCGAAGAGTTTTCAAATCCGAACCAAATGTCAATGAGAATACAAAACTGTGTACGTTGTCATTGGTGACTGAGCATAGAAATTAAGAAAGACCTCCGATGCCTGAATGTGCGCTGGTGGGAGGCGGTATCATACTGTGCAGAATATTGGTTGAGAAAGCCAGTCCACAACAGACTTTAGAAGAAATAAAAAATAAAATCGTCTCTTGGATAACATTTGCTTTCGAAGTGCGCTGCAGCTTTTCAGCAGGTCCATGTCAAATGTTTGTGGCAATGTCGCAAGAAGTCACCACTTGTTGATGAGAACGAACTTTTCTGGGAATTTAATTCCGCCATGACTGATTATACCCGACAATTCCTCTTTCTGAGACGTACATGTCCTTAGGAGAGCTACCCACAAAAGTCAAACTGTATAGATTTTTTCGGAGCTTAGGTATAAACGAGTTCTGTTCACAAAATAAGATTCATTTTCAAATGTCGTGGGGTGCGTATATTCGATAATTGAGTTTTTTATGTTTTTTATGTTGGTACACTCGTCTCGAACATATGCTCACAGTTTCAGATAAAGCGCATATATATTTATTTTGTGTAAAATTAGACGTTAATTGCGTGTTCGGCGATTTTCTAAATAATAATTGTTGGCGCTACAGTCCAAAGGGGGACCAGGGCCTAGCCTGCTCATCAACTACTCGTGTTGTGCGCGCTACTGTTCTCTCACGAGTAGAAGGGACCTACAATTTTTTGCCGACTCCGAACGGCGAAATTTGAGAAGCTTTCTTAGACAATTATTACTCTTTGAGTGTCGGCAGCAGCTCGAAAGAGGTGGTGCCGTGAAAAATTCGAAAAATTGGTGTTGAGCTGGAAATCGAACCTAGACCCTTCGGCATGTGAGCGTCGCACTCTACCTACTACGCCGGCGATTTTCTGCTGTCAACCAAATTGGATCAAAGGATTTTCGTTCAATTTTGTGTGAAAAAAGGAATCGTGCTCAAAGACACTTGAATTGGAGCCAGTGGAATGCGGTGAGTGTATTTCGATTCAAAAAAGTATTTACAAGTGGTACAAGTTTTTCAAAGAAGGCCAAGAAAATGTGAATGGCAACTCTCGCCTTGCAGGCCCAAGCACATCAACAACCGATGAAAATGTTGAGGAAGTGAAGAAAATTGAAATTGGAACATCGACGAATCACTATTAGATAAGGTGAAGATGTCGGTATATCGGTTGGTTCAGGTGATGTAATTTTTTCGAAATTTTTGAGCATGAAGCGTGTACTGGCGAAGTTCATTTCAAAATTGCTTAATTTTGACCAACAAGAAAATGTCGCATGAACATCGTATATGAATTGTCGAATGACGTCAATGGCATTCCAGAGAAGAGTTTCCCAACGTGCTATTGTGGCTACATTCTTTCTCTGCACACGACTTGATGCAGAGGTTCTTCTGAAAAGATGTGACATTCAATGGCTTTCAGTGCAAGAAAAAATATAAGACACAAAAAAACTCAAATTCCTAAATGGACTTATTATGCGCAATCCTTGAAAACACCGAGCAGTACAATTAAGTTTATCCTCGCTTCAAGAAATTACAGGACTCAAGTGAATAAGTCAAAGGTCATCAGGACATCATTTGATATCAATCCCCGTGGACCTCAACCCTTTCACAAAGCATCATCCCTTTTGGCGAAATGAGCAAATAAAATTATCCCGCCCCCTCCAGGCAATTCCCCTAATGGCTACTCAAAAAGAAATAAAGCACTTCCTCCTTGCCGGCCGGAAGGTCCACAGATTAATTGCAGCATAATTCACCCACCCCCGGGCCGACGCACATGCTCGCACTCGTGCAACCCCCTAATTGCGAAATTGACAAACATCCCCTCCCCACCCCCACCATGCGGAAGTATCATATCACAATACCACTTGCAATCATGGCATCTGTTCCTCAAGCAGCTGCCGCCACCACTACGCAGACCACGGCATAACGGCACGACGTACACAGCAATTAATTACACTGCCATTAGCACGACGCCCAGCGTCCAAGCGCCGGATTGTGGTCCGATTCAAAATTAATCCTGAAACCCTTTAAAAATAATCAAGAAGTAATTTGCGAATTAATCCCTTCCCCAGCCCCTTCTTCATTTTCACATCCCGATAATCCTTGGATAATCCCTCCACTCTCTCCCCGTTGTAGCCGGCCACCTCAGGGTGCAAATCAAGCAGAAGAATTCGGTCCCGGGGAATGGCCTGCAAATGGATCTGGGAATGCCGTCGCAGTTATTACATCCCGGCAACCAGTGATGACCGCGGTGATGGTGATGGCGATGGCGATGGCAATGGCAGCGGCGGTGGCTCCAGCAAACGATGTAATTCGAGGCGACTTTTATCACTTTTGCCGAGTGGAAATCCTTTTTTTTCTTTGTGCTCCTCCCACACACTCCAACGCGCGCTGGTTGAGATTTTTGCGAATATAGAGGAGAACGACCCAGGGAAGGGTAACCCTCACTCTAGAAATCAGATATTCGCGGCGTCACACTCACATGGCCACAGAGACGGCTTAAAGGGCCTCCCTCATAATCACTGGCAATTTCTAGATAAAGGGGAGCGCGACCGTTAGCCCCCGAGGCCCTTATCCCATTATAAAAGGCCGTAAAGAGTCGTAAATTTAACGATAATGCGAGAGTCGGTTCCTGGATACACACCCCCTTCTCCAATCCGCCGAAATTCAAGAAGCTATAGGGATGGGGTGGTGGTAGGGCGGTTCATTGAGCTCTAGACCTCCCGCTGGCGGGCAGTCGGGTCCCGACCTGGACTCGGTGTTATTATTTATTGGGGTTTGCAGGACGCATTTACTGCCCTCCTGTGTCGACCGACAAACGACCATAAAATTAAAAAGTACCCAGCTATGGGGTAGGGGCTGGGGGGGGTGAAGAGACGAAGAAACTGCCAAAAAATTCTCAAAGTCACGGATCCATATATTATTTTGGTGGGAAATGTGCCAGGAAGCACTCAAACACTCAGGACATATTGAAGGGATTTACTTTTTCTCTTTTTTCCTCCCTCACTCCTTCTCTCACGTTTTTCCCGCCCTCCCAGCCCCAGACAACTTTGGAGTCTTTCGGCGGCCACCCTCGCAGTGGATGGGTGTCAGCAGATTTGTGCGAGTTTGACCATTAAAGTCATTTTTGGTTATGATTATGGTTTGCTGCGAAGCTTTCAAGGGGAGGACGGTGGGCGGTAATTTTGGAGTTTTCTTTTGCCTTTCGCCGACGGCGGTGGGGGTGGCTGTGGCGGTGGCGGCAGCTGGGCGGCAAATGTCCCCGGATTGAACTGGCGCTCGTTTTGCGATTGGTTATGCGTATACGATTCGACACACCCGGCTCGAAATCCATTCAGAGACGCCAGCGGCAGGTTTTATGTCCGAAATCTGTGACAGCATTAGCCGCGGGGGATGCCATGATTGTGACAATTCCGACAAGTACTCGGCTATAAACGGCAATCATTGTGGAGGATGTTTGCTGCCATGCTCGAGGATGCTTTAATGGCTCCGTTCTGGGGTAACAGGTAACTGTTACGATGCAGGCGTGTCGATGTGTTGCAATTCAAAGATGAGAACATTCGAGAACCACGCCCGTCACATCTCAATCCAAATCCACTTAAGGATGCATACTCAACTGATCTCCCGCCCATGTGTCACGCCATCTGTCGCCCAGCAACCGGAATTATCCAATCTGTCAAGTCACGCAAAGCCTTTTACTTCCTCAACCAGGCGCAGCTCCAAATTACCGTCCCATTTCCGCATCGAATTCCCAACGAGATGTGCTGTCGTGACCTGAAATTCGTGGCCCACAGCCCAAATGTGAATGTCCTCCGATTACCCGATTATGGTATTTGACCGCAATTAAGTCTGCACGCACGAGGACACCGGCTCCGGTCTTGTTGCGCGCCCCAAATCCGAGTGCCATTCAAAGACTTTTTTTTTCCTGAATCGGATCCCTGCAATTACCGGGTGACGGCATTCGCTCCCCACATGGAGTCGCCCCAGCGCATGGCTGTGGTTTCCAGCTGGAAAGTGACACATGAGATCGGTTTACTTTCGGTCTCGACGACAACTACGAGGTACAATCGGGTCACGGTTTTGTGAGCACCTTCAAACGAAACGCGGGCGAGATGCTTATCGCGTGGCTGTTTGGGTTCTTCTGTTCGATTCGCCTACCGCTTGAGTTGTTGGCCCTGGGAGGCGCCCTCGCATCCATTGCGAGGCAGGAAAGTGAAAATCATCCCGGGAGGGGAGCACCAGTCTCCGGTGGGAATTAATTACAATTAATTAGGAGCCGCTGCACCCGGGCAATGAATTTCCCTCAGTCTGAACTAATGGTCGCTCAATTGCGTCAGTAATTTATGTGAGAATTTTCATTACGAGGTGTGATGATGTTCCGTTCCCCCTGGCGTCCGGGAAAGTTGGTCGGCTGGTTTGCATACTTAGTCGGCGGTGGGTGAGGGGGGAAATTTGATCTAGATTCTGTTACGTGTTACTGCCGGTTCAACAACTTGCAATTGATTTCATGAAGAAAAAAGTGCGGGTGCCCTGAAGGTGAGTCACAGGCAGGTACCTACCGGGACTCTTGTCCTTGCGTTGGGGCTGCAATTCTGTGACTGTGGCCATATCGTACGACCAACGGTTTTTGAACTTTCCAGAACATAATTCAAATATTCGTCTCAAATTACGTCTTACTAACGAGATGAAGAACATAAGGCAGATGAGCCATTTAAGAGCTCTTTTTACAGGCGATTAACTGGTCAAGGGTCTAGAGTGCAGTAAAACAGTCGTAAAAGCCGACACGATGCACTCGTTAATTATGCACCACGGTGGCTGCGGAGTGCTCTATCTTCTTCTCAGACTGAAACTTACTCGTTGTGTTGACGATTTACAGGTTCGCCGTGGATAATGACAATGACGGCAACAATAATCCGACCCAGAGACGGGGATTAATGCGTTGTCTTGACTTCGTTCCCACACAGTAACGTGGGAGTCAACTAAATTGAGACACAAGTGATTTGGTTGCGTGGCTGTCTCACGCAGATTAAATAAGAAACACTTTTTCAGTGTCTGAGCTGTGCCGCTTGGTCTCAGCTCAATCCAACATTTATTTAGATAATTTTCAAAAAGCATGGACTGTAGACGACTAGTCCTAAGAACGCAACTACTGGGTTCGAACAAAGACCGCGATAAGACAGGAGCTCCATAAAAACCAAATTCGGGCTTATTCTTATTCGAAGTTGAACATAAAGCAATTAAAAGAAAAAAATAAACTGAACAGCAGGGAGTAACACTCACCCGCAAATGGGTCTTTTCGTGTTTACCTGTTTTGATGAATTAATTAGTTTGTCTTTAAAATTTTTTTGGTGGCAATGCAACCAGCTTTTAAGAATGATTTATGTCCCTACCCATATTTTGTCTGAAACAAAAATGTTTTCGTAAAGGGCGCTTCAACGTTGTTTTGAATAAAATAAAAATGAATGGAGATAACTAAATATAAACTAGTTCAACAACATTTGGCGGCATTTTTTTTTTTACAAAATTCAATTCCTTTGCAAAGTTTGCTTAGCGTTTGTTAAAAATGGAAAATTAAAAGGAACATTCTCGTCATAATATCCCCCTTTCCGCCATTTTGTCTTTTGAATTTTCCGGCTATGTGCAAAGCGCTACAGAGATCGTATCTGGGAATACATCATTTGAAAGGTCTTGACATAACCTACGAAACTGCATAGTGTCGTTTTGTAGGTTATGTCAAGACCTTGAGTTTGGATATTGCGTTCAACAATTATAGCCATGTAAACATGGAGTTCACTTGTAGAAGAAAAAAACAAACTTACGAGGAGAAAATTTTCACACCCCACTGTGTTACGGCTTATTAGCCGCAAAGTGCCGGTCATCTGGTCGGGTGAATGACCCAAAGTCTACACTCCTTTGTCAGCAATGTGTATAAATAGTCAGCACACGAGATTAATAAACTGTCAGTCAATTATCTAAACTTAGTTGTTTTTGTCAAGCGTTTTTTTTTCTATTGACTCTCCTACACACTAACACATGAATTTCTTCTTCTTCTTCTTGTGGCGCTACAGTCCGGGGTGGACCTGGGCCTCAACCAACATGCCTCTCCAGCCAGCACGATCTTTCGCCAGCTGTCTCCAGTTGCGCACTCCAAGTTGGTTGAGGTCCTTCTCCACTTGTGTGCGCCACTTCAGTCTAGGCCATCCTCTGTTGCGTTGTCCCAATGGCTCGGATTCAAAGACTTTTCGGGCCGGAGCAGTGGTGTCCATACGCTCTACATGGCCTAGCCATCTTAAGCGTTGTATCCGTAGACGCTTAACCAGGCGCATGTCGCTGTACAGCCTATAGAGTTCGTCATTAAATCTTCTCCTCCAGATGCCATCAACGCAAACAGGACCAAAAATCGCACGCAAAACTTTTCTCTCAAAAAGACTAAGGGCTTCCTCATCCGCCTTTGCTAACGTCCAAGATTCTGCGCCATATAGTAGGACGGGGATGATCAAGCTGTTATATAAAGCCAGCTTAGTCCTTCGAGAGAGGGCTTTATTACTCAATTGCCTCTTGAGCCCAAAGAAACAGCGGTTGGCAAGAGTGATTCTGCGTTTGATTTCGGTACTGATGTTGTTGTCCCTGTTTACCGCGGAGCCGAGGTAGACGAAGTCCTTAACTACCTCGAAGTTTCTGCTGCCTAGTGTGACGCTCCGTCCGAGACGTCGATGTTGTGTGTCCTTCCTTGATGACAGCATGTACTTCGTTTTGCCCTCATTTACCGCAAGACCCATTTTGGCCGCTTCCGCTTCAATGCCAGCAAATGCCTCATTGACGCCTCGCTGTGTTCGTCCAATCACGTCAATGTCATCAGCGTAAGCTAACAATTGAACTGACTTCTGGAAGATCGTGCCTCTGGTGTTGACTTGTGAGTTACGCACGATCTTCTCGAGGATGATGTTAAAGAAGTCACATGACAGTGCGTCGCCTTGTCTAAAACCTTTTTTGACATTGAAGGTCTCGGTGAGTTCGGTACCGACCTTGACGGAGCAGCGAGAGTTCTCCATCGTCATCCTACACAATCTGACGAGTTTGGTAGGAATGCCAAAACTAGACATGGCACTGTATAGCTCGTCTCTATGCACACTGTCATATGCAGCCTTGAAATCGACGAATAGGTGGTGGGTGTCAATTTGCATTTCTTGGGTCTTTTCCAGGATCTGCCGTAATGTGAAGATCTGGTCTATTGTGGACTTCCCTGGTCTGAAACCACATTGATAGGGACCTATCAGGTCATGGACAAATGGTTTCAGACGCTCACACAATACGGCAGAGAGGATCTTGTATGCGATGTTCAGGAGACTAATCCCTCTGTAGTTGGCGCAGTCAAAGGGGTCTCCTTTTTTGTGAACCGGGCAAACGACGCTGAGATTCCACTCATCGGGCATGCTTTCCTCCGACCATATCTTACAGATGAGCTGGTGCATGCGCCCAACCAGGTCATCTCCAGCTGCTTTAAATAGTTCTGCGGACAGTCCGTCCGCTCCAGCAGCTTTGTTCGACTTTAGCTTGGATATTGCTATCTTCACATGAATTTGCGCCATTTTAAAGTTTTCCTTCGTTAAAGGCAAAACCGCTAGAGAAACGTTCCGTGAGATTAATGTTGTTTGGGGGGATGGTACTCTATCATTTCGAACCGCGGAGGAATGGTTTCGACGATTCAGAGCCGGTGAAAACGGCACCATGGATAAGCCAGCCGGCGGAAGACCTGTGACAAGGAATTCCGATCGAATCATGGAAATCACCGAGATAGATCGGTATGTGGCATCTCGTGACATCGCCTAGGAGATGGGAGTTAGTCCTCTTCTTCTTCTTGTTGTGGCGCTACAGTCTGGGGTGAACCTGTACCTCAACTGACATGCCCCTCCAGACAGCACGATCTTTCGCCAGCTGTCTCCAGTTGCGCACTCCAAGTTGGTTGAGATCCTTCTCCACTTGTGTGCTACACCTTAGCCTATTCCGTCCTCTGTTGCGTTGTCCTAATGGCTCGGATTCAACTACTTTTCGCACCGGAGCAGTGGTGTACATACGCCTTATATGGCCTAGCCATCTTAAGCTTTGTGGCCGTAGACGCTTGACCAGGCACATGTCACTGTACAGCCTATAGAGTTAGTTGTTGAATCTTCTCCTATATATGCCATCAACGCAAACAGGACAAATCGCACGCAAAACTTTTTCTAGAAAAGACTTAGGGCTTCCTCATCCGCCTTTGCTAACGTCAAAGATTCCGCGCCATAAATTAGGACGGGGCTGATCAAGCTGTTGTATAAAGCGAGGTTTGTCCTTCGAGAGAGGGCTTTATTACTCAATTGCCTCTTGATCCCAAGAAACCAGCGATTGGCAAGAGTGATTCTGCGTTTGATTTCGGTACTGATGTTGTTGTCCCTGTTTACCGCAGAGCCGAGGTAGACGAAGTCCTTGACTACCTCGAAGTTTCTGCTGCCTAGTGTGACGCTCCGTCCAAGACGTCGATGTTGTCTGTACTCCCTTGATGACAGCATGCACTACATTTTGCCCTCATTTACCGCCAGACCCATTTAAGTCGGTTCCGCTGTAATGCCAGCACACGTCTCATTGACGGCTCGCTGTGTTCGCCCAATCACGTCAATGCCATCAGCCTAAGTTAGCAATTGAACTGACTTCTGGAAGATCGTGCTTCTATCTAGTGTTGACTTGTGAGTTACGCACGATCTCCTTTAGGATGATGTTAAAGAAGTCGCATGACAGCGCGTCGCCTTGTCTAAATCCTTTTGTGACATTGAAGGTCTCGGTGAATTCGTTACCGACCTTGACGGAGCGGCGAGAGTTCGCCATCGTCACACAATCTGACGAGTTTGGTAGAAATGCCAAAACATGACATGCCGCTGTATGGCCTGTCCCTATGCACACTATCATATGCGGCCTTAAAATCGACGAAAAGGTGGTGAGTACCGATTTGCACTTCTTGGGTCTTTTCCAGAATCTGGCGTAAAGTGAAGATCTGACTTAGAGTGGACTTCCGTGGCCTGAAACCACACGGATAGGGACCTATCAGGTCGTGGACAAACTGTTTCAGACGCTCACACAATACGGCAGAGAGGATCTTGTATGCGATGTTGATGAGACTAATCCCTCGGTATTTGGTGCAGTCAAAGTGGTCTCGTTTCTTGTGAACCTGGCAAACGACTCTGAGATTCCACTCATCGGGCATGCTTTCCTTCGACGTTATCTTTCAGATGAGCTTGTGCATGCGCCCAACCAACTCATCTTCAGCTGCTTTATATAGTTCTACGGGCAGTCGGTCAGCACCAGCAGCTTTGTTTGACTTCAGCTTTGATGTTGCTGTCTTCACCTCGTCTATGTTGGGCGGCGGAATTCTTGTCTATCATCGTCCAAATCGAGTAGAACATTCTTTCTAACAGCGGAGTTGGGGCTGCCATCACCGTTAAGAAGTCTGCAGAAATGATCCTTCCATTTTCTCAACATAGACTGCGACTCTACTTAGACTTGTCCATTTTGGTCCCGGCAGGCCTTGGTCCGAACCTTGTATCCTCCGGATAGCTGTTTTACTTTCGGTAAAACTTTCGGACTTCTTTCCTGCCATAACACCTTTTCATTTTCTCGACCGCGCGCTTCTCATGCTTCTTCTTTTTCCTTCTGAGAGGCCGGTGATCTTGCCTTCTTCTCTGTTCGTAGATCTCACGCACAGCCCTCGTTATTCGATGCAGCGACACCTTATAGGCGTCTTGTTTGGCTGCATGCGCTTGCCTGTACTCGTCGTCAAGCCATGTGATCCTTCTGGGTGGTGACGTGAATCCCAGCACATCAGTGGCAGCTTCTTTGATGGCTTCGTGACAACGTTTCCAGTCTTCTTCTATACTTCGTCGAACTCTGACCGAGTTTCAGGGAGACTCGGTCGGCAAAGTTCTTAGCAGAACAGTTGCGATTGTAGCTTTTCGACGTCAAACCATATTGGCTTGTCTCTACTTCGTTGTTCTCTCGATATCTGGGTTCTTACCTTTTCTACAACAATGTGATGATCCACGTCGATGTTTGCACCTCAAAAGGTTTGGACATCGAGAATATTGGAGGAGTGTCTGACGTCGATCGCAACGTGATCAGTCTGATTGACGGTGGATTGATCAAGGGATCTATGTGGATGTTCAGGTGTGGGAACCGCGCGCTAGCCACAGAGAGATTCCGCCCCGAGGCGAAGTCCTACAGCCTGAATCCGTTTTCGGATGTGTTGTTCGCGCTGTATTTACCGATGACTCCAGCAGAGATGTCCTCATTTCCCAGCTGAGTGCTGAAGACTCCTAGAACGATCTTGTTGTCGTAACTGGGGCATCGATTGTATGTTGTTTCTAGGAGATCATAGAAGCCATCCTTGGTGTTGTCATCCTTGGTGCTGTCATCCTTGGTGTTGTCATCCTTGGTGTTGTCATCCTTGGTGTTGTCATCCTTGGTATTGTCATCCTTGGTGTTGTCATCCTTGGTGTTGTCATCCTTGGTGTTGTCATCCTTGGTGTTGTCATCCTTGGTGTTGTCATCCTTGGTGTTGTCATCCTTGGTGTTGTCATCCTTGGTGTTGTCATCCTTGGTGTTGTCATCCTTGGTGTTGTCATCCTTGGTGTTGTCATCCTTCTCCTCTGTCGGGGCGTGAGCGCATATTTGGCTGATGTTCCCGAACTTAGCCTTAATTAAGATTGTTATAAAGCGTTCATTGCCGGGGTTGTCGTAGCTCAAGACTTTTTGCTGCTCGAACAACAAATCCGCATCCAAATAAGCGCTGCCTTCTCTCTCTGTAGCAATCGCTGTAGTAGACGTCACAGCCTTTCATCGTTTTCTTGCTGGGCCAATCCCATCGCACTTCCTGGATGGTGGTAATGTCTGCTTTGTAGCAGTCAAGGGCCTCCGCAAGTTGTTCGGCTGCACGTGGCCTGTTAAGTGACCTCACATTCCACGTGGAAAACCGATAATCGTTGTCCTTAAAACGTTTGCTGAGGTCGTCAACAGTTGATCCTTCGTTATGCGAGGCATGTTATTGTCTCTGAACTAACGATTTTTTACGTGGTGAGGAAGTTACCCTAACTCATAACCCACAGGCTGAAAGGCCAGGCCCATTATTCAAATTCTCGGGCAGAGGGGCTCTCAGCATACATTGGTTTACCATACAACGGGTGTTGTGGTGGTTAACCGGGGGGCGCCGCGAGGAGGCTGAATGTCAACTTGACCTGTGCACTTACGAGGATAGAGTTGGCAGTTCGCCTTGTTGAGCGCAATGAAGAAAGTTGCCTCGCGTGAACAGACCCATTTTCCCCCCCTCCATGAGCAAGATACCTTTAACAAAATAGAGCAACAGAAATGTTGTGTAACACATGTTGTTGTATTGCCAGATGAAATAAATTTAGCCAGAGGAACAACGTTCTAAAGGCTTTTCCTAACAATATGGAATTTTTCTAGTGTTTTCAAGATTTTGCTTCCATATTGATAATTAAGGGCACGTCACTTTGAAGGTCTATACTGCGTGTTTTCATTGTCACCACCTTATTTCCAACGAAGAACATGTCCCAACAAGTACACGTATCTGACTCCTCGTTCCTTACTTCTTTACTTTCGAGGCTCAATTTCTCCGTTCAGAGTTGCAAGCAAATTATAGGCCCCTCGTGGGATAAGAATGGCATATACACCACGAGTGTGCTTCTGGGATGTAGTGAAACTCACTCTCACTCAGTGCGTCCTCGCAATCTAATCCCCCGCTCTGTAGGCTAAACGCGATTCCCCCGAAGCTAAACCATTCTCGGAAATTCAACGACTGCTTCTGTGTTCTCCAGAGTTTCCACTAATGTCTGCCACCCGCTTAGATAGATGATGTGTTTTCTTTATGTCCTTCCACGCCATTAGTTTGAGGATGTCCAGCACTGTCACACTTCCGCGCACTTGCTGGCAACAAGCAATCATTCCGAATTTTTTACATCCAATTTAATTCCAAGAACACACATTCTTTGCTGGAAATTCGCAGTGAATCCCACAGAGGGCTCCTGTCAGGGCACCCTAGTTCGGACATGCACGGGGCACATTTGGGAAATGATGCCGTAGCGTACTGACCAGCAGCAATTCCCATAACAATGAATACAATCCCGCCCAGCTTCCCGCGCCTCTTGAGATCCACAATCATGCAAATATTCAAAAGCATCCTGATTGAATCCTGTCAGCGGAAAACCAGGTCACAACAAATAACCGCACTGCCAATTAAGTCGCTCCAACGATTCGGGTCCCACGATTCACGATTCACGACTCGCGATTCAACCTCCAATAAATAAAATCCACCAGTTAATCAGGCTCTCATTCATGTCAACAATTAAAATTAACTTCACCCGAAACGCGGCCGTTGAAGAGAGAGGGGGCTGCGGGGGGGAAAACAATTATTATCGTCCTCCAACTGCCATCGCTGGAAGGCATTCCATCATCTGTCAGGGCGAGTCATCCCCCTGCGGGGCGACTCGGTGTACAGACAGTCACAGACGAGAAGATGAAATTGCCTCCAGTAAGGCAAACAAGCGTAAGCAATCAGCAATAAAACCACAGCGGCAGTGGAACGGCCAGGATCATTGAGTGCACAGACATCGGAGTCAGGAGCGGCGTTCATTGCCCCGGCCGAGTGCGCTCCAAATGATTTCTGCACTCGTTCTTTTCGTGCGTCCGCCGCCCGGCGAAAGTGATTCATATCAGGTTCGGCTGTCACGCTCGTGCCAGGAATCAGGACGCGCTACTGTTTGTTGATTTTTATCGCTCATCCGCAGCAGTCCTTCGTATGCATGCGGTTTGCATCGATCTCCGTGAATGCCCTTTGACATGCCGATCGGCATATCCTTGCATTCCACTCACCACCGCCGCCGCCGCTGCCGCCATCAGCAGCAAAATCCACCTGGCCGCCCGTAATGACTCAATTAAACAGAAAATGGCGAACAATTTAATCAGCTGAAGTTGGCGATCGATGTGACTGGGTGGAGCGGGGAGTCGCCTGCACGAACTGGAATTGCACGGCGAACAATTAAATTGATTGAATTATTTAAAGTCGATTAAAATTCAGCGGACTGACTACTTCCGGCGGAGTCCTTGCAACCGGGGAGAATCCGTGGAACAAAGAGTGCTCGGAAATAAAAAGCGTAATTGCAGGCAGGAAAATGTTTCATTTCGATGATAGGTGGTGTCCTGATTTACAGCGAATAGGTTTGGTCTCTATTCACGGACTGCGGCGCTGCGGCGGCAGGCGTGGTAAATGCCGCACGCCCTGGGAGGCTGTAAAAATAAGTGCGTTCCCGATGTGGTAAATCTGTCATTGCGCGACCATTGATTGCTGGACAATTAGTGGGAATTCCGCGCAGTAATGCCTGAATTGCATGTCAATGGTGGGTTGTGCAATGGAGGTCCTGGCGGTGAGGGGATTCCGAATTCCATTCGAGGTGCCGCAGACGACGTGTTTCGGAGAATTTGTGAAGAGAATGGTCTATTACCGAAGCACAGAGTCCTTGAGTGTCTAGACTGAGGTTTTATTCGAACTTGCTTCGTACGCGTTGCTTTCAACAGAAGCACTTACGAAACGGAACAATGGCGGTGGAAGATGAATAAGCAGGGATACTTTCATTCTCTGCGGCAATTCTGCGGAAAACCCAAAGAGAGTGGGCCGAAATTAATTTCGTGGCATTGCCATGACTGCGCGAGAAAAAGCCAAGAGTGTCTATGAGAGTCGTCCAACATCGTTTCTTTCTTTCTCGTTTTGAGCAAGTTATTGAGCGCTACACGGAATCATGAGGCCCGAGGTCAGACAGCGATATACATTAGACGAAATTTGTTGTTTTTCAGAACAAACACCAGAGGGCACTGCTGTGCGCAACAAAAAGTTGCCACCTGATTCGCGCGAAGGACAGACAGATTTGGAGGGTGGGCTGGATATTCGTTCTTTTCCCAAACGTCGTGAAGGAAAGTTTCTGACCCAATTCTAACCGTCTGTCAAGAAGTAACAAAAACAAAGTCCTTTAGTACTTCCACACTTTGGGAGCATGCGCCTGGATTGTCGATGATCTGAAAAACTATATCAGCTCCAGTTGTGTTCTCGAGTGACTGTACCAAAAATGGAACCCGTCAGCAAGGACACTCCAAAAACTCGTTGGGTTCGGGAAGTACATCCTCTGCCTGAATTATAGGCAATTTAATTTCCTGTGAACCGGGTTTTGAATCTTTCGAATTTAGATTTAGGAGCTGGAGGAAAATTTTCATTTTTGAACTGTTTTGGCAGCTGTGCAGTATCCGAAAAAGGCCTTAAGTAGTACTTTGCCTCCTCAACCAACTTGCCATTGTGACACGCGTGGCCAGTGAGATGGCAAATTTTTCCACTTGGCAAGACGACGTAAAGGCCCCAAAGGGGTATCTATTATTTGCGTTGTCCACTTAAGCACCAGTACTCCTTAAATGATTTTGAAACCATCTGTGGAGACTAACATTAAGTTACCGAAAGAGCTCAATGCCGCCCAAATACCAGTCATGAGTGTAAGGAAATGTCGACTTTAAGCCCATCTTACGGTTGGATTATTTGGGCTTGTGCGTAAAGCGGAATTTCAAAAAGATGTTGGAAACATTCCTGGAAGACTGGAACCGAACACTACTTCATTTCGGTTACAAAAGGACACTAAGAGCCACACCAGCCCACGATGTAGACGGGATGTTAAAGAGCAATTCAACAGTGTAGGCAAGTGTGCCTGGGATGGGTCCGTAGACAGCAGAGACAATTCTTTCTTTGAAGCAGCAGGTAGTTGGCATAAGAAGCAAGACGAAGGGCTGTGCCTGATTGCTGAGCTGAGAAGTTAATTTTATATTCACGTGGAAACTCTGGAGACCTAGTGTGGAAACTCAATGGGGTAGACCTTACCAGATATACCCGTATGAAGTGAGCGTCAAGATACAAATGTCTCGATAGGGAACATTTGTTCTGAACGAGCCCTTATTTTTTTTTTTTATTTGTTTGCTATGACATCTGTGAAAAATATTTAGTAAACATCAAGTCATTGAACAGACAACATCATACTTTTTCATCCTGTTAAAAATGTCGAATTTTTTACCAGAAAGTGATGATTTACGGAAAGCATTCATTTTTTGTTTTCATTTGGAGGAAAGTGCTGCAGAGTCGCATCGAACGCTTGTCCAGGCACATGGTGATCATGCTCTATCAGAATCAATATGCAAAAGATGGTTTCAATAATAATAATTCTTGGCTCTACAGTCCAAAGGGGGACCAGGGCCTAGCTTGCTCATCAACTGCTCGTGTTGTGCGCGCTACTGTTCTCTCACGAGTAGAAGGGACCTACAGTTTTTTGCCGACTCCGATCGGCGAAATTTGAGAAACTTTCTTAGACAATTATTACTCTTTGAGTGTTGTCAGCAGCTCGAAAGAGGTGGTGCCGTGAAAAATTCGAAAAATTGGTGTTGAGCTGGGAATCGAACCTAGACCCTTCGGCGTGCGAGCGTCGCACTCTACCCACTACGCCACGGCGGCCACAGTGTTTATCGATGATATGGTGAATTCAACCGAGGTTGTAGTTCACTCCAAGACGAATTTCGTGAAGGTCGTCCAAAATCAGTTGTTGTTCCGGAAACCATTGATGCTGTGCGCCAACTGATATTGCAAGATCGTCATGTGTCCCATCGTGAGATTGAGACAACCTTAGGTTTTACTGGGACCAGCAGACATTCAATATTGCATGAACATTTGACCGCCAAAAAAATTTGTTCGCATTGGATCCCACACAATTCGTCAATCGCTCAAAAAATGCCTCGTGTCGATTGGTCGAAAGAAATGCTCCAAAAACACAATTGCAGTGCTTCGAAACAAGTCTATGACATCGTAGCAGGTAATGAATCGTGGATTTACGCGTATGAGCTCGAAAGTAAACAGCAGTCGACTGTATGGGTGTTTCAAATTGAGCCAAATCCAACAAAAGTTGCTCGCGCACGAAGCACTTCCAAGCAAATGGTCGCCTGTCCAGTTCGGAAAAACTTGACATGTCACCATACCACTAGAACAACGCAGAACAGTCAATTCTGAGTTGTACACAACCATTCGCTTTCCAGTTGTCTTCCAAGAAATCAGGAAAACCATCTGCCGAAGACGGGTCGCTCTTCACCACGACAATGCGAGCTCTCACACATCGGCGAGCTCTAAAACATAGCCTCAAACAACTGCATTTTTGAGCACTCAAACCATCGATTTGGAGAGTCATTTGCCGTATAGTCCTGACTTGGCACCGAATGGCTTCTTTTTATTCCCGTACATAAAAAATAAAATGAGAGGTCAACGTCGACACCTGAAGAAGCGGTTGATGCGTTCAGAATGCATGTTTTGGAGATACCTCAATCAGAATGGCAAAAGTGCTCCGACAATTGGTTCAAACACATGCAAAAGTGTATAGATCTTAATGGGGACTATTTTGAAAAACAATAAACCCATTTTCGATGATTAATACTTGTTTTTGTTCTCTAATCCCGAAATATTAAAGGCAACCCTCTTTTCCTCCTATATCCTGGGATTTGTTAGATGCCGCCAAGCACATCAAATTAAAAATGTTTATGATTTCAAAGGATTTTGGCTACGATACCAAGATTTATTACTTCTGATTTACTTTATCCCAATCACTTTACCAACGATTCTGCCCTAGGATTTTTTTATTTTTTATTCGTTCCTGGGCTCGCGCCCTTTCTCTTTAACCGTAGACTTGGAGAAGTTCCGGATGTTGAGTTTAAATTTTTACAATTGACAGCACAATCCGCTGCAGTAAGAGTATAGAACTCAATATTGTCTTCGTTCTATCGCTTAGGCGGTCTGAAAATTTTCAGCCGACAGTGTCTTTGAGACTGAAGAATTATCCATTCTTGTAATGTGCATCTCAACTTTTAGTGGAAATAATGACAAGGTTTGTTAAAACGACGTAAAAAATTTTCATCTCGTCTTATCGACTTGAACAGATCACTTAATCAGTCCCGGGACATACATACGTAAAGGGGGCGCCACTTACAGAAACTATTTATTTATACAATATAAAATTATAATGAAGCCAAAGAAAAGCCGAAGACCACAAGGCCTAAGGCAAAACAGAAACTATTAATTTAATATTATTCTTTTTTATTAGTGCGGCCCTATATATATACCAAGCCGACGTAATGTATCATCTTTGTCACCCTTGTTTTGCTATTTGAACAAACAATTTTATTGTCTTCGCAACTAAGTAACTGCGAACTTTTTTTAGAAAGCAAAAGACAAATTTTTCATGAAACGAAATAATAAAACTATTCTGTGATGCATTCCTCATTTTGAGCGATGACCATCTCTCAGGCAGCATCATGATTCCACGTTTATAAAACTTATGGAAAAAGTAACTGGGATAGTCCACAAGAGTGGAAAGGGGCCAAGTCTGTTCATCAACTACTTGTGTTGTGCGTGCTACTGTTAGTAGAAAGGGCCTACAGTTTGTTGTCGACTCCAAACGGCGAAGTTTATGAAGCTTTTTCCTTAGGCAGTTTAAATTAGTGGTCGCCGTGGCGTAGTGGGTAGAGTGCGACGCTCACACGCCGAAGGGTATAGGTTCGACTCCCAGCTCAACACCAATTTTTCGAATTTTTAACGGCACCACCTCTTTCGAGCTGCTGACAACACCCAAAGAGTAATAGCTGTCTAAGAAAGCTTCTCAAATTTCGCCGTTCGGAGTCGGCAAAAAACTGTAGGTCCCTTCTACTCGTGAGAGAATAGTAGCACGCACAACACGAGTATTTGATGAGCGAGCTAGGCCCTGGTCCCCCTTTGGACTGTAGCGCCAACAATTATTATAATTTAAATTAGGCTTTTTAGATGTTGTCCGCAGCTCGAAAGTGAAAAATTCCAGGTGTTCAGCCGGGAATCTCTGTGTAGTAATCTAAGAAGAAGAGTAAACTATAAAAAAAATAGGTCTGTCCACTGCTAGTACTAAAGTCATTGTTGCCAACCTTAGAAAAAAACCCAAATTCTAGAACAAAGAAATATGTACATTCGTTTGAGAAATTTGAAATCCTGCCACATTGCGATTCAAAATATGAATAAAAACACAATAATGCTCACCGTTGACTTAACCGAACAAGCTTCACAAATTCTACACAAATCCTGAACTATCGACTGGAATAATTAGAACCATCCAACTGATCTCTTTGTCTTATTATAACTAAGGCTTAAATATAAGCTTTATCTGTGCGGATTAAGGTTCCTCATATATTTTCGGTTATCAGGAAAAGTATGTCGAAAAATAAAGTCCATTGTTTTTTCCAATATGAGAAAGGGGTCCTGGAACCCATGATTTAAAATTCCCGAAAACAGAAAGGGACAAATTCCAAGAAATCCAAATATTCGAAAACAAATCAAAGTTCAGACATGTCTGACACAAAATTTGGAAACTTGTTATATCTGTGAAAATTAAGATGGCCTACGGTGGCTTTAAACATGAAGGTTGCATGGGACACCATCTTCTTTAAATTTTTCTCTTTTTGCAATTTTGTACAAGTTATCATTTTTGGAACTTAAGATCCATGGAATTTGAAGCCTTTTTAACTGTTTTTGTATTTAGGCATTTTTTTCTACATTTTGTGTACAACATAACGAAACCCTAGGTGCGCAAAACTTTAAATCTTCAACGAAGGATTGATTAGCTGAATCTACAACACTTGCATCTTTCTTAATTAACTTTGACTTCTGTTCCACATCGTCTGCACGTACATTCAAGTTTTTCTTTATGAAAGTTTAATTTCAGACACCAGCGTTGAACCCCAAACTAAAGTGAACTTTGCCCTACAAAAGCACTCACTCCTCAAGCTGTGGCTTTCTCATCATCAAATGAAAGGTCATCATGAAGTTTTAAAGACTGTATCATGGACGAGGTATAATATGGACTGTCGCCTGGATCCTCGGCACGTGCAACTCAGGACACTTGTGCAGTTTACTTGAAGTGAAATATAATTCTTCATCAAGATCGATTAGGCACGAGTCGACGACAAGCCACTGGGAAGTTCACAACTTTGTCAATCCTCTATAATCGTCTGCCACTTAAGACACTTTAAGACGTCAAACAGTTTCAGATCCTTAAGCGTCTCACTCTAGACAACAAACACCCACCAAAACCTGTTTAAATGTTTCCACCCAGGAAATCCCTTCATCTTACCATCACCACGTCCTGCACTCTGCCACCATATTAGACTGCCCCAAGAGAGTGACGGGAGTGTGTAATTCGTAGTCGGCCCTTTAGCTCCGGCGAGAGGGGGAGCAACGTTACATCGATTCGTTTCGCTCGATGTGAGCTGCAGTCATCTATGTAATTAGCGCACGTCGCCGTATCCCCCGCCCCCAAAAGGGAGTGCAAAAGGATTTAAAAGTTTTATTTTGCACATCCCTCCAGCCGAGTAACCCTCACTGCCAGGCCATCGAGAGCAAGAGAGGGGGCATCGCAAATTTAATTTTCTGAAATTTTATTCATATCACACAGCATCCCCATAATCACATCAATGTCCCGCATCCTGTTTTTTTTTTCGCCTCCTCCCACCCCACTCCCCCGCTCCGCCGATTTGTTCATCATCCTTATGCTGGAGAGAAAAATAAATCACACAAGCGGCGCGCACAATTCCGTGGATAATGCTGTGGTGTGTGGAGGGGTGGTGGACGAAGGTCGGGGGAGGTACAGCGAACAAATTAAAATGGATTTGTTCGCACGCAGACATCCCACCGTCCGTTGTCGCCTCAAGGAGAATCCTGTACACACACCCACGCACACGTCGGTCGCAAGGAGTTCTGTTTGTTTAAATTTGTTTTCAACGAAGGCTTCTGCGTGTGAAGCTGGAGTAAGGGTTCTTTGTTGTAGCCCGGGCTGGAGGTTGAGGCCAGCATTTTTACGCCGTCAACTTCAGGCGTTCGATTAAAAAAATTCGCATGTGGGCGGAGCAGGGGCGACAAAAAAATTAAAGTTTAATGACATCCGTAACGGTTTAGAACTAACCGGCCTGAGGGGATGGGTGAAGGAGGGAGCACTGAATCTTTTCATTCCAACAGTGTGCGTAATTCGATGGCAGTGTCAAGTTTTGAAGGCCATTGTACAGGTCGTCATTGTAGCCTACAAACGTGATGATTCAAAATGAAGGGGACAGTCTCGACATACGCCCCCGAACCGATCCAGGACCCTTTGAGCTGAACAAACACCAAACAAACGTGTCACTTCCACCTCCGCCCACTGATTAAATCACTTAACTGAACTCAACACGCACGCATTTGACCTGTAACTCGATGCAGAGGGCAATAGGTACTCGCTTCACACATTACCTGACCAACTTGTCAGATTTTATTGCATGTCCCACCCTGGGGCGTAGTCCCTAATTAATGGCCTGTCATGAGTTAAACTGCTTCTGACGCACGACCCCTCCGAAACTTTTCTTTCTCTGCTCTACAAAAGCGCCCGAGACTCCCCGCCGCCGCCACCGTCACCGTTCCGAAAAATCGTCCCAGGAAGTATTATTGCCGAAGACCTCGACAACACACTTCCGCTCTTGTTGTGAGTCACCACACTGCCTTTGGGAAAGGGGGCGGCGTCGTCATGAATTAATCGCCCACAAAGTCGTTGGCCCGAGGAGCACTTGTTGTGAGCGAGGCTACCTCGCAAGGCATTTGCAGCGTCCCGCGCGCGTCTTGGTATGGAAATAATCGGAGCGCGCCGGTCCGTTGAAGACGTCTTCCATCATATCTGCGCGTCGTCACGGTTCCTTGGACGTAATTGTGTCTTCCACTGCAGAAGACGAACAAATTTTGAGATTCAAATCTGCCGACTGGGGTGCAGAGGAAGGGCTTTGTTTTCGATTTTCCCACCATTACACACCCCGTCGGCCGCGTCGTGGTGTCGGTTTCACCCCAGCCGCAGCGCCCGTCATATGTGCAGTGATGACCCTGTTTTGCTATTGTTTCTGATGTTTTTCTCCGGCCTTTCCACTTACACCCACGGGAGGGTGATGTTTCTATCGGCGCTGGCCGCAGCACTTAGAACGTCAACCTGTTGTGTGTGAGTGTTTATTCACCTGTTGACTTTCGACTGCGACTGTGTGTTCGGGTTCGTTGAGTGCTGTGGTCGCCGCCACCGCCACCACCACCGACACCGCCGAACTGGGGTGCCTGCAATTGATGTTTGTGTTGATGACGTTGCTTGTGGCTATCCCACCTGCTCTTAAATTAGAGAAGGTGTCTAAGGGATGATTTCACAGACGAGGGGATGTTCAGTTGCCGGCGACGTGTCCGTCGGCTGGTTGTGGCACTCAGAGGGGACAAGTGTGGGAAAGTTTGTTGCGAAAATTAATTAGATCTCTTACAGTCAACGGTGGGCGGTGGTGATGGTGTTGATGGTGTTGATGGGTTGGTTCTACTCGAAGAACAACAGCAATTGTGTTGGGTCTCTGGAGAGCCATTTGGCATTCAACGTCGTTTGAGCAGTATGCACTCCGATGGGTGTTGTATTGTGTTCGACGAGGCAGCCATCGGCCATAAGCCTTTGTGGAGCACACTTTTGAATTGATTTGAAAAGAAAGGGCAATACGTTCGAGGTTTGCCTGTCGGGTCCTGGAGGCTTTTCGCAATTCAGACGGACTGTGTGTGTAGCTGGTGCTCCTTTTTTGTAGGTTTTCATACAATTTTCCAAAACATTGAAAGTCAATGTTTGTTTGATAAATTGAAAGATCTTCAACTTGACTACTCAAATGGGACATGAATCTGACACAGAATGGCGCTTTTCCCCTACGTGGAGCTGGTCTACGGCTTTTCATCTGGCATTGCACTCACCTATTGAGTTCTCCATATTTTTCCATTATGACCTTTCCGCCTTTTCTCTTAAAACGTTGCCTTTTCGCGCGTTTTTAACTGCTTAGATCTGGAGACTCTTAACTTTCTTATCCATTACATCCCTGTGTATTTAAAATATTTTAAAACATTTAGAAGTCAATATCAGGATTGTAGGCGCTGGACTAGACGTACGCCACCCTACAGAATATTCTGAGTCTTTAGCGACTAGAAGCAACATGAACAGAAAATAATGGTCTTTAGCGAGTAGAAGCTTCTTGTTTTGTCATTCCCAGTGCTGACTATGCTTCTCAGCTGCCATAAGTCAGAACGGAGTGGCTATGAGCTTACACAACTGACTTGGTTTTGAGCCCAAACAAGCAGTGATTAAGATTGTGGTGCTTCTGTTGATTTGCGCATTAACATCGCTGTCTCTGGAGAGACCGCGTAGACGAGGTATTTGCCAATTTCCATGTTTGTCCATCCCATTGTGGTGCTTTGTCGAACAGTCTCCTTCTGTACAGAGCGTATGTGGCTTTGCTTAGTCTGGTGCATCTGGAGTTTTGCCTATCACTTGCGGGCTCGGGTGTCGATGTGGCGTGCGTGGGCCTTCACCATTAAGGGCTGAAGTCAACCGTTAATAGGTCTACTGCGACTTGCATGCGTCGCTTGGATCGCAATAGGAATTGATTAAAAAGCTCTTCGAGCTCATTAGTGTCCATCCAGTGTAAGGCCGCATAAATAATAGCAATCGGCAAGCGACGAAATTTCGAAAACAGCAAAAAGAAAATTAAAATGCATGAAGCTACCACTCAATAAGTCCCGGGACTTACCAATAAAAACACGTTTTCTGAAAAAGTTCGACTTTAATCATCAACAAAGTTTTCTTCAAGAATGATAAAGTCAGTCCAACACCGGTCTATCATTTCGATACCTTTTCTGTAGAACGATTTATCTTTAGCTCAAACTAGGATTCATTTGCTGCGATCACAGCCTCATTCGAGCCATATAGTTTTAAGGTGAGATTTTTTGAGATCTAAAAGAGGTTGAAGTCGCTGGGTGACAGATCCGTTGGATAGGGAAGCAATTCATAGCCCAATTCCAGCAATTTGGCCAAGATAACCCACGCCTTGAGTATGCGTCTACTGCTCCGGCCGTCGAAGTCTTCGAATTTGAGCCATTGGGACAACGCAACAAACATGCCGTCATGTTGGCTGAGGCTCAGGTCCACCCCGGACTGTAGCGCCACAAGAAGACGAAGAAGCCAACGACTTGTGACAAGGCGGGATTTTTTGCTTATTCATATGGGACTGTTTTTTTGGCAATTTGTTCTGTCAAATGTCCCAATAATGCCGTGTAGTATTCGCTGTTGATCCTTTTCCTCTCCCAATATAGGCGATGAACAAAATTTGTGCGCATCTCACAATACGGACGCCATAAACTTGTCAGCCGACTTTTGTGTCTTTGGTCGCTTTGTTCGTGGTTCAGCGCCTGCTGTCCATTCCGCTGCCTGCCGATTTGACTCTGGAGTGTGGTGTACATCCATGTCTCTTCCAAATGCAAAAAGTCATGTTTATTCTGGAGAAACAGCACCAAACGGCTCTCAGAATCATCGATGCACTGTTGTTTTTGGTCCATTGTGAGCAAACGCGGCACCCTTTTCGAAAACAGCTCTCTCATGGACGAGTGTTCATGCAAAATTGCGTATACACTGCCTTCTTATATCTGTAAGGTATCAGCTATCTCACGTAATTTCACTTTACGGGTTTCAAAAACGATTTTGTGTACATTTTTTACGTTTTCAGGCATAACCATAACCACCTCTATTGGCCTTCAAAAGCTTTCAGCATCGTTGGTGTCTGAATGACCGCCTTTGTCCTTCCCAGATAGAAAAGATGAGGCTGCTTGTGAGGCAGTGTCTCAGGACTTGTCTCAGGTTGTATCGAACTCCCGAATCCGAGTACAAGAAATTCTATCCCAACGAAATTTTCTACAACGAGGCACAGGATTGAGGATTGATTATTTCATAATAAAATTGATTCTATGGCACGTTGCGCGGTTGTCGACTTCTACCAACAGCCTGATCTTCTGGGCTTAATACACCAATATTTTGTATTTCGAGAAAGTGCCTCAGAATGGCTTTGTTCCACCAGAGGCATTCCTTTATTTAGATATGATGGGTCTAGTTCAGGACAAGGAGGGATGCACTGTAATCTTCTATGTCGCACGCCGTACAGTGAACCGGCGACTCCTTTATGGACCAAACGAGAGCGATTTCCGCCCGAGACAGGAGGGAGTCTGGAAAAGAGCGTGACCTGTACTGGTGGCTGTGTTAAATTCGACCCCTGTCGCCGTTAATTTGTATTCATGCGTTATGTTATGTGTACGTAATATTGTCAGCTGGGCAGTCTGTGGTCAGCTTTTTAGCTTTAGTTCTTAATTGTTAGTACTTAGTTGAAAGTTAAGTTTAGGCAATATGAGGGTTGCATTTTATATTTCGGGATTAGAGAACAAAAACAAATATTAATCATCGAATCAATAAAGCTAGTGTTTTTCCAAATATTCCGCATACACGTTTGCATGCGTTTGAACCAATTGTCGGAGCACTTTTGCCACTCTGATTGAGGCATCTCCAAAACATGCATTCTGAACGCATCAACCGCTTCTTCAGGTGTCGAAAAACGTTGACCTCTCATTTTATTTTTTACGTAATAATAATTGTTGGCGCTACAGTCCAAAGGGGGGCCAGGGCCTAGCTTGCTCATCAACTACTCGTGTTGTGCGCACTACTGTTCTCTCACGAGTAGAAGAGACCTACAGTTTTTTGCCGACTCCGAACGGCAAGATTTGAGAAGCTTTCTTAGACAGTTATTACTCCTTGAGAGTTGTCAGCAGCTCGAAAGAGGTGGTGCCGTGAAAAATTCGAAAAATTGGTGTTGAGCTGGGAGTCGAACCTAGACCCTTCGGCGTGTGAGCGCCACACTTTACCCACTACCCCACTGCGAACATATTATATATGAAAGACAAGCGGCAAACGAATGGTTGTGTACAACTCAGAATCGTCTGTTCTGCGTTTATCTAGTGGTACGGTTGCGACATGTCCAGTTTTTCCGAACTGGACAGGCGACCTTTTGCTTGGAAGTGCTTCGTGCGCGAGCAACTTTTGTTGGATTTGGCTCAATTTGAAGCACCCATACAGTCGACTGCTGTTTACTTTCGGGCTCATACGGCTAATTCACGATTCATCACCTGTCATGATGTCATAGACGTGTTTCGAAGCACCGCGATCGTATTTTTGGACCATTCCTTAGACCAATCGACACGAGCCTTTTTTAAGCGATTGACAAGTTGTGTGGAATCCAACGCAAACAAATTTTTTTGACGGTCAAATGTTCATGCAATATTGAATGTGTGCCGGTCCCACTAATACCTAAAGTTGTCTCAATCTCACGATGGGACACATGACGATCTTGCAATATCAGTTGGCGCGCAGCATCAATGGTTTCCGGTACAAGAACTGATTTTGGACGACCTTCACGAAATTCGTCTTGGAGTGAACTACGACCTCGTTTGAATTCACCATACCATCGCTAACACAGGTAATTGGTGGAGCTTCATCACCAAAAATAGAATTAAGTTCATCGATGCACTGTTGTTGAGTTAATCCACGTCGAAAGTTGTAAAAAATAATCGCACGAAAATTTTCACGTTTTAATTTCATTTTTTGGGCGAAAGGAATCAAACAAAGGAAACAAACGAATAGCAAATTGTGTTTTTAACAAGAAAAATAGCGCTCGTATGTCAAAATGTTCTGAGTACGTATAACCTCAAAAATGTTAAACTTTACGATAGAGCTGGCAGTTGCCAGATTGCAACACTAGGGTTGCCCAATCCCGAAATATAAAAGGCAACCTTCGTAGCACCGTAGAATCTGTACAGCTGATGGCGGAACCTTTTTCTCCCGATTCCATCAACACAAATCGACCAAGAATTGTACTCACTTTCCCTGGGGGAGGCCAAGGGAACCCCTATCCCATGTGAGTCTCCGCTCAAAAGGGCAAGAAGGGAGGGATCATCTTGCTCTATACTCGCATCTTGGCTCTTATTGAGAGGATATTTATGATAAACTGTCTGCTGAGTCCAAAGTCAAGACTGCCGGAAATGGTTTTGCACTTGCTATTTGTGCGGTGGAGCATAATGAAGAAAAATGTTGATGCTGTTTCCTTTCTATGATCTGCAAATCCTTCACTAAGTCTGTGGTCTCATTCCATACTTTGAAGCCCTCTTTAACGCATTCCTAATTGTCTGACACACAATCTAAAGGCTCTCAATTCAGTCCTACGCCGTTTCGTCCAACTCCATCCACAAAATTTCACTTTTCATGTCACCCTGAAACGCCAAAAGTGTAGGAAGGGACACAAAGTGAAATCCGTTATTTGCCACGGAACAAACCGATGGCAAAAGATTTCCAGGCTTCTCTCAGTCAAAGCGAGAAAGCTGAACGGATCAAAGGAAGCAGATTGAGGACATCACCACGAAAAAAAACCTGAATCACTTCCAGCTCAAAACTACATTCCACAGCTCCTCCGTCGCATTCCCTCGGCTGCTGCGCCACTTCATGCTCAGGCACTTTTCGCCCCCATCGGCATCCGCAGTCGCATACGTGTACGCATTCATCACAAAACCAGTTGCCAACCGTCCCGACACCAGTCCACACAGAGTGCGTACCACAACCATGCGTCTGGCCACAACGATGCATTCCTCGTGCCAAACGCAGAGTCCAGCCGACAAAAAACCCATCCACCGCCGCCGACACCGTCACCACCGCGCCACCATCACTCCGATGAACTTGATTGAAGCCAGCAGCAGCAGTAAGAGCGACTACGGACAGCGGACCGAAAAAAGCATCAATTCTAAGCTGTGGCTCGTTTGGAGCGCATCGCACTGAGCACACACAGTGGGGACAACACACCAAGTGGTATGGAGGTTTTTTTCCCCGTTGTTGCTCTCTTGTGCATCTCGCCCCGACGACCACCACTTTGCCTGAATGATATGAGGTCGTGTAACGGCACCATGTTGATGAGATGACCGTAACCACTTAACGACTCCGTCGTCTCGTCACCACAAACACAGTCACACCAGACCCGCTCAAGCGGCGATGTGATAAGTGGACTCACTCATATGCTTCGACAGCATCGAGCGCTGGACCGGACACCCAGATCCAGCCTGACCAGCCCGGCTGGCGGCGCAGCGTCCCCACCAGCAAAGTGAATGAATTCTCGTGTGGTTACATAAAATTTAAGATTCATCTGCTGTGCATAAATTAACCAGGCTTTCGCGGTTCGGTTCGGTGGGCGGAGCAGATTTGATTACATCGTGGGGTGGCTGTTTCGAGAAGGGGTCTCTCCGCCTACCGGCAGGGGAGAAGGGGGATGCCAAAAACCTTCGAAAACGTTCCAGAACAGCGAGCTCGGCGATAAGCCACAAAATTCCACACAAGAGCGAGATTCAAGAATCGAGCGTCGCAGAGGCAAAAAGGCACCGAGCAAGGCGCCTCTCAAAGGCTGGGGACGGAGGAGGATACCAGTGCGTGGAATAAATTAAAATGGAGTGCCACTGGGCACAGAGTGTTGGCCTACATTCTTTTTTTCCTCTTTACATTTAATTTGTTGTTGCCTCGCTTTCCCTCTGTGCGGGACATCGAAAGGGAGCAGTAACTGTGTGCGCGGCTCATAAATCATCGTCCTCCAGCTGTTGGTGTTGTGGTCGAAAAATGTTTATCCTTTGCATGTGTGTGAGAGAATAAGAGTGCGTGCGTGTGGATGCCACCCAGCCGACGACCAAACGTAAACGTAAGCAATTAAAATGCTGACCGGTCGGGGATGATGTGTGTATTGGAAAGCAATTCGTTGGATATTGTTGAAAATAACGGAATTACTGAGTAGAAAAACGATACGAGGCAATGGCGAGGTCCTTTGCTGTTTCAGCTACGGCGAAGGAAAATGTTTTTTTTTAGCGAATGAGAGTAGACGTCAATGAACTGAAAATTTGAGGGCATAACATTGAGTTCGTCCAGGAAAAGGGGCAAGAAACTTTGTTGTTCCCAAAATTAATTTCTTCTTCTTGTGGCACTACAGTCCGGGGTGGACCTGGGCCTCAACATGCTTCGCCAGCCAGCAAGATCTTTCGGCAGCTGCCTCCAGTTGCGCACTCCAAGTTGGATGAGGTTCTTCTTCACTTGTGTGCGCCACCTTAGCATAGGCCGTCCTTTGTTGCGTTTTCCCAATGGCTCGGATTCGAAGACTTTTCGGGCCGGAGCAGTGGTGTCCATACGTTCTACATGACCTAGTCATGTTAAGCGTTGTATCCGAAGGCGCTTGACCACGTGCATGTGGCTGTACAGTCCATAGAGTTCGTTGTTGAATCTTCTCCTCCAGATGCCACCAACGCAAACAGGACCAGAAATCGCACACAAAACTTTTCTCTCAAAAAGACTATGGGTCTCCTCATCCGCCTTTGGTAAGATCCAGGTTCCCGCGCCATAAAGTAAGACTGGAATGATCACGCTGGTATCCAATGAGAGCTTAGTCCTTTACTCAATTGCGAACTTAGCCCAAGGAAACAGCGATTGGCAAGAGTGATTCTGCGTTTGTTGTTGTCCCTATTTACCGCAGAGCCGAGGTAGGCAAAGTCCTTGACTACCTCGAAGTTTCTGCTGCCTAGTGTGAAGCTCCATCCGAGACGTTGATGTTGTGTGTCCTTCCTTGACGACAGCATGTACTTTGTTTTGCCCCCATTTACCACCAGCCTCTTTTTAGCCGCTTCTGCTTCTATGCCAGCAGCAAACGCCTCATTGACGGCTCGCTTTATTCGTCCACTAACGCCAATGTCATCAGCGTAAGCTAGCTATTGAACTGACTTCTGGAAGATCGTGCCTCTGGTGTTGACTTGTGAGTTACGCACGATCTTCTCGAGGATGATGTTGAAGAAGTCACATGACAGTGCGTCGCCTTGTCTAAAACTATTTTTGACATTGAAAGTCTCGGTGAGTTGGTTACCGACCTTGACGGAGCAGCGAGAGTTCTCCATCGTCACACAATTTGACGAGTTTGGTAGGAGTGCCAACACTAGGCATGGTACTGTATAGCTCGTCCCTATGCACACTGTCATATGCGGCCTTAAAATCGACGACAAGTTGGTGAGTGTCGATTTGCACTTCTTGGCTCTCTTCCAGGATCTGCTGTAAAGTGAAGATCTCGTCTATAGCGGACTTCCTGGCCTGAAACCACACTGATAGGAACCTATCAGGTTATGGACAAACGGTTTCAGACGCTCACACAATACGTCAGAGGGGATCTTGAATGCGAAGCTGAGAAGACAATGTTGTGTGTTTGGTGGGACCAGAAAGTTGTGCTGTACCACGAGCTCCTAAAACCTGGTGAAGCCGTTAATACTGATCGATACCGACAACAAATGATCAATTTGAACAATGCATTGATCGAGAAACGACCAGAATTCATTCATTCATTTATTTATTCATATTCTCTAGTTGATTACTTTTGTTATTATACATTAATAGTACTTCATTCAATGATGTACTTGATTCAATGAGAATGGGCCAGAAGACACGGCAAGGTAATTTTGATCCATGACAATGCACCTGCACACAAAGCAAAACCGGTTCAGGACACAATCAAAGCACTTAGCTGGGAGTAGCTACCCCACCCGCCGTATTCACCAGACTTGGCTCCTTCCGACTACCATTTGTTTTCATCGACGGGACACGCATTGGCTGAGCAGCACTTTGATTCCTACGAGGAGGTCGAAAATTGGGTGTCTGATTGGTTTGCTTTAAAAGACGAACAATTTTATTGGCGTGGTATTCACAAATTGCCAGAAAGGTGGTCAAAATGTGAAGAAAACAGTGGCCAATACTTTGAATAAAATGTTTTTACTTTCCCATTAATAATTAGTGTTTTATTTTCAAAAAAAAAATCATAGCGGTATACTTAGATCTTAATGGGGAATATTTTGAAAAACAATAAAGCTATTTTCGATGTTTGTGTTTGTTCTCTAATCCCGAAATATAAAAGCCAACCCTCGTAATGAAAGGGTTCGTGAAGTGAAAAATTCTAACACATCACTCAATAAGCTTCGGAGCTGAAGAAACTATGCCTCGAGGTGATCACCGAAACTGAACCCTAGTTTGAGCTTAAGATAAATCGTTCTACAAAAACGGGAATCGAAATGTTAGAGCGTCGTTGAACTGAATGTATCACTCTTGAAGGATAACTATGTTGATAAATAAAGTTGAATTTTGTCTAGAAAATGTGTCTTTATCGATTAGTCCCGGGACTTATTGAGTGATGTGTTACAGGTAAACTATAAACAATAACGTGGTTTAAGGTTTGTAAATCATACGGACTCCAATTAAGTCGAAGTTTGTGCTACTGTGGTGCCATAGATTGATGGTATCCTAACACGTCAAGAGATCCCAGGTTCGATTCCATGACAGCTCAACGTCTTTGGAGCTATAGCCAATATTCAGAATGCCCTAATGCAATGTCTATAGTAATAATAATAATTGTTGGCGCTACAGTCCAAAGGGGGACCAGGGCCTAGCTTGCTCATCAACTACTCGTGTTGTGCGCGCTACTGTTCTCTCACGAGTAGAAGGGACAGAAGGACTACAGTTTTTTGCCGACTTCGAACGGCGAAATTTGAGAAGCTTTCTTAGACAGTTATTACTCCTTGAGTGTTGTCAGCAGCTCGAAAGAGGTGGAGCCGTAAAATATTAGAAAAATTGGTGTTGAACTGGGAGTTGAACCTAGACCCTTCGGCGTGTGAGCGTCGCACTCTACCCACTACGCCACGGCGACCACAAAGTCTATAGTAAAGGCTTTAAAAAATGTCGCTGCTCGAATCTGGTAAATACTTAGAGTTCCCCTTAAACCTTGACAGAAAAGCATCCACCACACTAATATCAGCTAAACTGCTGCGCCATCCAATTAGTCATTTGAAAACTCTGCGACACATTATAAAACTTTTGACTTCTTACGCTGCCAAAACGCTGCTATTAAAGTTTTCACCTATTTTAAGATCATTAGTGATTTGTATCGCAACTACTCTGCATTTTCCACAATTCGCCCCTTTATAGGCGCTCTCCAAACCCATCCTCACAGCCATCCGTAGATATTCCCAGGCGCAGACAGTCCTTGTTCCAATCAGTGAATGCAAACGAGAGGAGCGCTATGGGCGCGAGCGATAATTAAAATAAACGAGCACAACATATGTTGCCGCCCACATGCCCCTACAAACTGTTTCAATTCCATTCAGAAAGATAGAGTGGTCGGGAAAAGGAGCAACAGAACGAGAGACAGAGAGAGAGGAAAAGGATGGAAGATATGAAAGGGGCTTTTATTTTACTGCTTGTCGAAGGAAGTGGTTATCCACTGGACACACACACGGCATTTGGCGCGATACAAGCGATTTGGATCAACGGATTCAATAACAGTAAACAATTACGAACTCTCATACAGCGCTGTAAAGTTATAAAATGGCGGCAATCACGGTTATGTGCCCTCTTTTAAATCTCTTTTGTGTGTGGGGCGCGTTCGATTTTTTTGTTTTCAAAATGCAACCAATGTACCGTTTTATTGGTGTGACTGCTGATTGCTTACGACCACCTATTCATTTGCTGAACAGCGCGCGAGTTTTTTTTCCCTCAAACCTTATGCCACTCACAATCAGATGGCGTTATTTGCTTTTTGCCAGATAGCCTGGTCAAATGGATCCTCATGGCGGGAGGAGAGGACGACAATCATAAATCGGCGAAGTAAATGTTCAATTGTCCGCGTGGACGACTCTCAGCGTAATGAGCATTAATTTGAACAGTTAGCCTCACTGAACGGGTGAACAGGATAATTGAAAGAGTTGATTGGAATGCTCGTCTCTCGGGGAGGAGGCACCCACCCGAGTGCGCCAGGAGGAGAACTTTAATTGCCATGATTTTGTGTGTGACACAATGAAGCTGGTTGCCTGGCAGGCATCATTGTTGCTGAGGGTGACGAGCGTTTCCAAAATTTGTGTTCTCGGTTAGGAAGGCGTTCTTCATCAAATACTACTCGGCGAACCTGGGTGGCTGCAGAAAGGGGTTGATCGTGAATTGGCGCCCGGTTTTGGACCACTCGAAAAATGTTTTAAATTGAGGTGCGGTTTAGGAATGGCGTGCTCAATCGACTACTCTGACTCTGACCCATCATCTCCGCATGGGTTCGAGGCACTTTTGAATGACTTGTGTTACATGGCCGACATTAGACCTACTTTCACCGATATTTGCAATGCGTCTGCGTCGAGTCCCAGTTCGTCTTCTTTTTCTTCTATCGCCATGAGGTCAAATGGAGAATCACACAGTCTATCGCCATGAGGTCAAATGGAGAATCACACAGTGCCCTGCGCTTGTGTCTAATCGATTCCAATCAGGCCACTGACCCTCGACTGAGGCCGGTAGAGAGGGCACCAGAGCACCACATCGCATCCTTCACTGCGTCAGCTCTCAATCACCACGTCTTCTTTGCGTCTTTCGCGAATTTCTAGGTCATTCGGTTCATTAGTGGCTGCAGTTGAAACAGATTTCACTACGCACCGCGAAGCACTTCGCGCACTCGAGATGACATCGCCGTCGCCGAGGAGCAACTCTCGCGCACGTCTTGGATTCAATCAGCGACACCGAACATCTGGTATCGATTGCAGTCGATGCGCCTGAAGCAATCTGAGCGAGTTTGCGGCGCATGCACGTTGCGGCAATCCGTTGCTTTATTTTTTTATTTTTTACACTTTCACGAGGTGGCCGGGACGAGAGCGACATGAAATACGAGAACATGATGAAGGGCTTGTGAAATTTGTTTCATGATTGTGTGGAGAACGGGGTTAATTTCTCGCTTAAAACGAACTTTAGAAGTGATGGGTTTAAAGGATAAGCAGAAAGAAAGCTCGGAAAGTAATGCCACTGCCTGCCAGTTTTGTTTCAGCAAACTTCATAGACTGTATGGCGGCATGAGTCTTAGATACATACCTAGCATGTGGGAGACACAGGCTTGTTCCGCGCACTTGGAACACATGCGAGTTCCACGCACATTTTAAATTGCGAACAGTTTGTGTTTGTGCCACAGGCCTTAGGAAAGGCACCTAGGCTCTTCGAAATTGCGAGGGTAATCTAGTTACGGACCAACAGGGAATAGTGAATGTATTTCAGCAACACTTCCAACAGCTGCTTAGCGGGCCTGACCAGGAGAGAGTTTTAGGGAACCAGCAAATCCCAACTCCAGTCGACGAAGTAGTCCTTCCACAAACCTTGAGGAAGTCGGTACAGCCATTAAAAGGCTGAAGACCAGCAAGGCCGCAGACTCAGATGGCTTACCATCGGAGCTTTTCAAAGCTGGGCTCAATGTAATAGTAGGGAGCATGCGCCAGATCATTTGCTGCAATTGGGAAGACGAAAGTATGTCTGACGACTGGAATATCAGTTCCATATGTCCCATCCACAGAAGAGCGATCCTACCTCCTGCAAGAACTATAGAGGTCTATCGCTGCTGAACGTCGCCCACAAGATACTATCCAGCGTACTGTGTGAATGCCTAAAGCCGTTCTGCACCGCAATAATCGACACATACCAGTACGGCTTCCACCCCGGTAAATCGGCTATACACCAAACCTTCACTCTAAGGCAGATTCTGGAGAAGACCAGCGAGCTTCAAATCGATACTCACCGTCTTGTCATCGATTTTAAAGCCGCATACGGCAGCAAGGAGCTAGTCGAAGAGATGGCCAAATTCCGGTTCCCGGGATAATTGATCCGGTTGTGTCGCATAACGCTAACGCATACGCAATGCATCGTGCAGTTCCGTTCGAAAACCTCTGAACCGCTCGAGACCTGCACCAGATTTCGACAAGGATATGCGCTGTCGTGTGATTCCTCAATTTGGTACTGGAGTAGGTAGTGCGGCAGGCAAAAGTCAACATGGAAGGCATTATCTTCTACAAGTCAGTCCAGCTGTTGGGATACGCTGATAACATCGACATTATTGCGCAGTCCCAACGCGCCGTAGTGGAACCTTTCACGGCAATTGAGAAACAGGCGACACGAGCTGGTCTAAAGGTCGACGAGGACAGAACCAGATATATGCTGCCGAGCAAACAACGATCCGCTTCACACCACCTAGGCCAAGACTTTACAACCGACAGCTACAATTTCGAAGTGGTAAAGGAGTTTGTATACCACGGGGCAAACGTAAACTCAACGAATGACATCGAAGTGGAGATCCGACGTAGAATCGCCCTTGGCAACCGATGCTACTTCGGTCTGTCAAAACAGCTGGGCTCGAAACTCCTGGCTCGAAGGGCCAAAGTCATTCTCTACAAAACGCTTATTCTGCCAGTCCTGCTTTATGGAGCCGAAAGCTGGACATTAAGTAAGAGTGCAGAGCTGATTCCTGGTGCCTTCGAAAGAAAAATTCTACGTCGGATATATGGTCCCGTCTGCGTGGAAGGCGAATGGAGGAGAAGACACAACCGCGAACTCTACGAGCTGTACAAGAAAGTAGATGTAGTCCGGAAGGCAAAAATCCGTTGACTACACTGGCTCGGTCATATCGAGCGAATAGACAACAACGCTCCAGCAAAGAGGGTTTTTGACTCTGAGCCTGCTGACTCGAGAAGGATAGGAAGACCGAACCTGCGGTACAGAAACCAAGTCAACGCCGATGTAAGACAGCTTGGCTTTGATGACTGGAAGCAGCGTGCCCAGGACCATCACCGATGGAAGGCAGCAATTGCTCAAGCTCAGACCCTTCATGGTTCGTCTGCCTGCTAAGTAAGTAAGTACGCAGTATGTGCATCAGGTTGTGTATATCTTTACACGGTTTGCCCCACTGAGGTACATTGTACTTTCGACTACCGATCTTAAACAGCCGCCGAGATCTCCCGGAGGGAGTCCAAGATCAGAGAAGACAAATTGTGGACAGAAATCATGCATTCAAGGCACGCCCTCAGGCGCGTTTAAAAGCTATTACTTCATTGGATGAAGCATTGAACGAGAAGAAGGTCTGAAATAGCTAAGTCTAGCGCATTCTAGGCGTGACACCCTTCGGAACATACAAATTGACAGCTCCTAACATTCACTCTTTCAAACAGATATTAGAAACAAAGAAAACAGTATTTACCCATTATTGTGTTGTCTAGGATAATGGAGATCGGGTATTTCGTACCTAATGTTCAAACCGTGCTGTGGTTTGATCATATTCATCTGTACTCACGAGGGTGTTGCATACTCTTGGGGTGAAGAAAAAGAGAGGTGATGCCAATGTCCATCCAAAAAGGGAGTCGTTCACATAAATGTGAACATTCTGGGACAGAATGAACAAGTTTTCCTGAAGATTCCAGAAAATCGTTTTTTAGACTTATATATTTTCCGGAATATGTAATTTGAGAAAACGGATCGAGAGAGTGACACACATTCGAATGTAGAGGCCTGAATGGCTTGTTTGGAGCATTCAGACTCAAAACCTGGTCCACTGTTCTACTACTCTGGGACGGAATGAACATGCTTTCCTGAAGATTTCGGAAAATCGTTTCCAAGACTTATATATTTTCCAGAATATGTAATTTGAGAGAACGGATTGAGAGAATGACACACATTCGAATGTATAGGCCTGAATGGCTTGTTTGGAGCATTCAGACTCAAAACCTGGTCCACTGTACTGTCACGCAGCAATCTACAATTAAAGTCTCTTCTCTGTCCTCCGAGGAATAATAGCAACCGCGTCTCTGAAAAAGAGACTAAGTTTTCAACCCCAATCCTTTCAGCCGCCACATGATCCGAGTAAAGGCGGGACAATGACAGATGAGGTGCTCTGCAGTGTCTTCACTTTCAATACTGGCGTCGCAAATGTTTCATTACTAGACCCAAGCACACTTAGTGCTACGAGGAAGCTGAGGTGTCCCGTTAGTGCAGCAATAAGCCGTCTGCAGTCTTTTCTGTCTAGAAGCAATAGAAATGCCCTGGACTTCATGATGGTGTTGAGATCAGGCATTTGAGCTTCCTGCGTCCTGAAAAGACAACTCTGGTTGTGCTGACGAATGTCCCAACTGTTGATGGAAACCCTGACCGGGGACACGGGAAGTCCTAAGGTGGGTTCATACCCTCTGAGTGTCTCTTATAATAGGTGGTTATCAAGTTGATCGCTGTCCCGGGACTCGGGCAAGTCTAAACGATTATAGTCTGCCGACCAGATCAAGAAAAGACTCGCAATCTTGAGCTTTCTTGGAAGAGGTAGGAGAATGCGGTAGGATCCTGAGGACAGCTCGGCGACAACTCGCAAAAACTTCGCCCCTTTCACCTGTTTTTAAAAGTATATTTTGCTGCCATTAGTATTTCTATGGTTTTCGTATGGAATACCGACTCGAAATCGCCTTCCGTGATGTTGAAGTTGTTGTTGCCCAGAAAGGGAAAGAAAATCTCAACTGAAAATCGCTTTCAAACCTGTGCGCAACCAAGTTGCGAAATGTTGAAAACTTGTTTGCGAATTGGGTGCAGTACCTTAGCGAAGTCAAATGTCAATGCCTTTGAGACTGCAATTGACATCTTCACTTCTTTGGAGGCAACAATGAAGTTTCGAGCTGTGCTACCTCTCTGGAACCGATTGAAAATACTTAAATATTAAAGTATTAAAATATTAAACTATTAAAATATTAAAATATAAAAAACCCAAGCAGTCCACGAGGATGGAAAACAATTGCCGACGGAAAACAATTGCAAAGCCTTTGCGAAGTTATGCTTTATAGAGTGCTTACTGTGAGTGCCCACTTCCTGATTAACTTGACCTTACGCCTTCATTTCCTGGAAAGCAGTTAGGTCGATTATTCAGCAGTCCGGAGTCTTCGACGGTGGCCGCTATGGCGTAGCGGGTAGAGTGGATGGCATTCACGCGCCGTAGAACCAGTTTGGATTCCCGGTTGAACACTTCAAATTTTTCACGGCACCACCTTTTTTGAGCTGCTGACAACAATCATGACAACAAAACAACAACAATCAGAGTAAAAATTGTCTAAGGAAAAGGTTCTCAACTTCACGGAGTCGGGAAAAACTGCAGGTCCCTTCTATTCGTGAGAGAACAGCAGCGCGCACAACACGAGTAGTTGATGAGCAAGCTACGCCCTGGTGCCCCTGCGAACCATCACGCCGCCCAATTACAAATTATCCAGGATTTTTGAAAGTTAATCAACTGCGCGTTTCTTTTCTTTGAATAACGCTAAAGTCCGGGGTGGCACTGGGCCTCAACCAACAAACCTTTCTACACTTATGTGCGCCACCTCAGCAAAAGCGGTCCTCCGTTGCGTTGTCGCAATGGCTCGAATTCAAAGTCTTTTCGGGCCGGAGCAGTGTTGTCCACTCTCTCTACTACCATCCCCTAGCCATCTTAAGCGCTGTGTCCGAAGACGCTCGACCAGCCGCTTGCCGTCGTACAGCCCATGACGCTTCGCCGTTAAATATTCTCTTCCATATGCCATCAAAGTAAACAAGACCAAAAATCGCAAGCAGATTTTTTCTCTCCGATAGTCTAAGCGCTTCCTCATCCGCTTTACGTAAGTCTCAAAGTTCTGCGCCGTAAAGCAGGGCTGGGACAATCATGCTGTCATACAAAGTGAACAGTCTTTCGAAAGAGGACTCTATTACTCAATTGCCTCTAGTGTCCAAAGGAACAGCCATTGGCAAGAATGATTCTGCGTTTGATTTCGCTATTGATGTTGTTGTCCCTATTTGCCGCGGAGCCGAGGCAGACGCTGTCTAGTGTGACGTTCCGTCCGAGACGTCGATTTTGTGTGTCTTTCCTCAACGGCACCATGAAGTTCGTTTTGCCGTTTTTACCGCCAGACTCATTTAAGTTGCCTCCGTTTCAATGCCAACAAACGCCCCATTGACAACTCGCTATGTTCACCCAACCACGACGATGTTTCTGCGTAAGCTAGCAGTTGTGATGACTTTTGGAAGACCGCGCTTTGTGTGTTACGCCCGATCTTCTCAAGAATGATGTTAAAGAAGTCACATGACAGTGCGTCGCCTTGTCTAAAACCTTTTTTGACATTGAAGGTTCGCTGAGTTAGTTACTGACCTCGATGGAGTAGCGAGTGTTCTCCATCGTTATCCGACACAATCTGACGAGATTGGTAGGAATGCCAGACGATGATATGCCGCTGTATGGGTCGTCCCTGCGCACAATGTCATACGCAGCCGTAAAATCGAAGAATAGGTGGTGAGTGGCATTTTCCAATATCTGTCGTAGAGTGCATAGGAGGGTTGCCTCTTATATTTCGGGATTAGAGCACAAAAACAAATATAAATCATCGAAATACCTTTATTGTTTTTCAAAATATTCCCCATTAAGATCTGTACACTTTTGCATGCGTTTGAACCAATTGTCGGAGCACTTTTGCCACTCTGATTGAGGTATCTCCAAAACACACATTCTGAACGCATCAACGGCTTCTTCAGGTGTCGACGTTGACCTCTCATTTTATTTTTTACGTACGGGAATAAAAGGAAGTCATTCGGTGCCAAGTCAGGACTATACGGCGGATGACTCATCAAATCGATGTTTTGAGTGCTCAAAAATGCAGTTGTTTGAGCCGATGTGTGAGAGCTTGCATTGTCGTAGTGAAGAGTGATCCGTCTTTGGCGGTTGGTTTTCCTGATTTCTAGGAAGACAACTGGCAAACAAATGACTGTGTATCACTCAGAATTGACTGTTCCGCGTTGTTCTAGCGGTACGGTTGCGACATGTCCAGTTTTTCCGAACTGGATAGGCGACCATTTGCTTGGAAGTGCTTCGTGCGCGAGCAACTTTTGTTGGATTTGGCTCTATTTAAAACACCCATACAGTCGACTGTTACTTACCTTCGGGCTCATACGCGTAGATCCACGATTCATCACCTGCCACGATGTCATAGACGTGTTTCGAAGCACCGCGATCGTATTTTTGGAGGATTTCTTTCGACCAATCGACACGAGCCTTTTTTGACCGATTGACAAATTGTGTGGGATCCAACGCGAACAAGTTTTTTTGGCGGTCAACTGTTCATGCAATATTGAATGTGTGCTGGTCCAACTAATACCTAAGGTTGTCTCAATCTCACGATGGGACACATGACGCACAACATCAATGGTTTCCGGAACGACAACTGATTCTGGACGACCTTCACGAAATTCGTCTTGGAGAGAACTACGACCTCGGTTGAATTCACCGTAACATCGATAAACACAGGTCCTTGATGGAGCTTCATCGCCAAAAATTGAATTAAGTTCATCGATGCACTGTTGTTGAGTTAATCCACGTCGAAAAATGTAAAAAATAATCGCACGAAAATTTACACGTTTTAATTCCATTTTTTGGACGAGATGAATCTTTTAAGTTACTGTAAACAACACAAATAGCGCTCGTATGTCAAAACGTTCTGAGTACGTATAACCTCAAAAATATTAAACTTTACGATAGAGCTGGTAGTTGGCAGATTGCAACACTAGGGTTGCCCAATCCCGATATATAAAATGCAACCTACGTATTGGATTTCTATTCCACTTACTTACTTACTTATCAGGCAGATGAACAATGAAGGGTCTGAGCCTGAGCAATTGCTGCCTTCCATCGGTGACGGTCCTGGGCACGCTGCTTCCAGTCATCAAGGCCAAGCTGTCTTACATCGGCGTTGACTTGGTTTCTGTACCGGAGGTTCGGTCTTCCTATCCTTCTCTAGCCAGCAGCCTCGGAGTCGAAGACCCTCTTTGCTGGAGCGTTGCTGTCCATTCGCTCGACCTGGCCGAGCCAGTGTAGTCGACGGATTTCTGGCTTCCGGACTACATCCACTTTCTTGTACAGCTCGTAGAGTTCGCGGTTGTGTCTTCTCCTCCATTCGCCTTCCACGCAGACGGGACCATATATCCGACGTAGAATTTTTCTTTCGAAGGCATCAAGAATCAGCTCTGCAGTCATACTTAATCTCCATCTTTCGGCTCCATAAATCAGGACTGGCAGAATAAGCGTTTTGTAGAGAATGACTTTTGTCCTTCGAGCCAGGAGTTTCGAGCCCAGCTGTTTTGACAGACCGAAGTAGCATCGGTTGCCAAGGGCGATTCTACGTCGGAAATCCACTACGATGTCATTCGTGGAGTTTACGTTTGCCCCGTGGTATACAAACTCCTTTACTACCTCGAAATTGCAGCTGTCGATTGTAACGTTTTGGCCTAGGTGATGTGCGGTGGTTCGCTTTTTGCTTGACAGCATATGGTTGGTTTTGTCCTCGTTGACCTTTAGACCAGCTCGTTTTGCCTGATTCTCAATTGCCGTGAAAGCTTCCACTACGGCGCGTGTGGAAGCATCATCAGCGTATCCCAACAGCTGGACTGACTTGTAGAAGATAATGCCTTCCATGTTAACTTTTGCCTTCCTACTCCAGTACCAAATTGAATAAATCACACGACAGCGCATCTCCTTGCCGAAATCCGGTGCAGATCTCGAGCGGTTCAGGGGTTCTTGAACCGAACTTCACGGTGCAACGCGTATGTGTTAGCGTGGTGCGACACAACCGGATCAATTTTCCCGGGAACCGGAATTCGGCCATCGCTTCGAATAGCTCCTTGCGATGAATGCTGCCATATGCGACTTCAAAATCGATGAAAAGATGGTGAGTATCGATTTGAAACTCGCTGTTCTTCTATTCCACTTCGATTATCGAAAGTTGCCAAGAGTGGATATTCACTGCAAGACAAGCCTGCTTGCTTATACATTGGCCCACCATCCTGTGATCGCTGTCAAGGAGTACTACGGGGACTCTCTACGACTTGTGCAGCAGCGGGGATCCTTTTAGCTTCCCACCAAATTGAGCACCTCACCATGACTGCGGGCTCTAAGGAGCAACACACATCTGTGAATTTTCCAGCATCAATTGTCATCATTTAGAGGCTTTGCTTGGTGCGTGGCTCTCACCGTTTCAAAGCCCCCCTTGTTAAAGGGGATCCATCGTGAATCAACCGAAACCCCAGCTTACGACTCCATTCGGCGTCCAAAAGCCAGCCTCCAAATCCAATCACTCGCTGCGTCAATCGACTCCACGGTGGATGCCGAGGGACAATCGCTTGTTGGCTCTGACTACAAATTAATCCGCAAGTCCACTCCATCAGTTTACACAGTTCTTTCGAGAGTATAATTAGTTCTGGGCCTCGCTCTCCGCTCGACGGCTAATTGAACTAAGTCCAACAATGGCAGCGAAAATCAACATCCGAAATCCGATTTAGCCGCCGACCTGTTTTTCCGGCGACGGGCGGAGGTTAAACGCGCTCGTCGGGATTTGCATTAGTGCACACATCAATTTCGACACGCACACACATCATTAAAAAAGTATTAACATTCGACCGCCCCCGCGGCCGTCGGCCCGGTCAGCAAGTTACGTTACACTGGCCGTTGCATAGTGAATGACATTTTTGTGATGAATTATACAGAAAAGGATGCAAAAGCTGGTGTGCCATCCAGCCACGCCAACGTGCCACACCGCGAAAGGCAAAGCCTTTCCAATTAAATTGATTACACAGCAGCAGTACCAGCACCACCACCATCAGTGGGAACAAAGTTTGTTTCGGGCTTAAGTCCTTGGCCGTACAGTGTGCAGCGGCGTTTCATTCTGAAAGGACTTTGCCGAGCAACGCATGACAAAAAAGCAAAAATCCCGAGGACACAGAGGCGAAGCATGCTGTTGCTTATGGGTTGACCGTCGAGCGCAGGGGGCGCGGTTAGTAACGAGAGATCCAAGTGCAACCACCGCCCGACGGTGTGGGGCGAGGGGAGGGCGCACATTTGTTATGTCATCCACAGTTGTATGGATGTCACACAATTAGGGAGAAATCGATGTAATTGAATTTCAAAACACAGGAGAACTGTTTGCAGAGCTGTTTGACTTCGGCAAGTGTGTGCTGGACGGATTGGACTGGTGGCCGAGGGTACTCAGTGGAGTCGGTTGATGACTGAACTTTGGAATGGAGTTGATTTTCGCCGATGAGGTGATTGCGGTCTGATTGTCAGACTGTTACTCTGGTCCCCTATCCCCTTGGAATGGGGTGGGTGCAATTGAAAGCCCCTTTCCAGCTGTTGCCCTGCCGCTCTGCGACAAGGATGTCAAGCGCGGCGTTTTCTTTAATTCTGCGTGAGTAGTTTCGACTGCAGGGCACTGCTTGCTGTCATCTTCCAATGCAGCGAGATCAATCAACTGCCGCACTGTCTGCGGGTTCAAGCTGGATGAAGTCCACGAAAAGCGTTCTCATATAATGACAATAATATCAGCATATGCTGACACATTTCGACAGTGGTCATCTCAGTGCCTTCAAGTGGCTGTCACTGCCTATCACTTTTGACTTCCGCCACTCTCCAAGCCCCCACGGAACTCATTCACAAGAATATGCCTCCACCACCTACAGCGCCAGAAATCGGTTTATCGAGGACGCTCCCCAGGTGTCCACTGATTGGTTCCACTCTTCCGAATTACTCCACATCTCCCCACTTCAAAGTCATAACAAAGCAGCAAAAACAAAAAAGCACGTCCCCGTGCTCTTAGTTCTCCGGCAGTCAAGGTTTCTGTGAGTTAAAGTGGGCGCTTCATTGCACGTCGAACTGACGAGCCGCGGCACTCCAAAGCCACCCCGGCTCCTGTCCTGCTTCTGCGCCACTGCACCCGTTCCCGGTGTGCACACGCTCCAAATGAGTTCCACCGTCACAATGTCCAACGATAATTGTTTGCGTTTGAGTTCGACGATTGGTTTTGAATCCTTTTTCGACTTCTCTCTGCCCTGTCACTGTTTCCGCTTTCGCAGTTCTGTTTTATTCATTTTCACATTTTTTCCAACTCGTTCGTCCTACGTGGTGAGTGGGGCGGGGGAGGGGGAATTGGGAGCGGTTGGTGCGATAGCGAAAGGACATTGGGTTAATTCGGGCCATCGATTGGCGTAATTGGTTTCTGTAAAGAACGCTGAGTGCTTCCTTTTGATTGCGATAACCAGCAGGACGCGCCACAACCGCTTCGGGGTGACGGCTGTCCACGGCTTGGACGCTTGCGGACAGTCTCTGTGGGTTAGCGTGCCTCGGGGCTTGTGTTATTTATCAGGTATGGGTTGGATGGGGTGGCGCGTAATTTAAACGTCTATCACGTTGGATAAATAGTTTCGGTTTCGGTTTCGGTTTCGGTTTCGATCTCGGGGAACGCGCACTGCGCTGTTCCAATTTCGCTGAGCTGACATTTGGCTGGCTTGAGGGATAGCTTCAAGCAGTTGCGGCACGTTTTCAATTACAGGCGATGTAGCGGAGTGCGCGACCTAAATGTCCATCAAAAGGGCGATTTTTATTTTCCTCGCTTCGGTGATATGCACTATTCAGTGGCATGACGACAATCGAAAATTCAGTTATGGCAACGAGGTCCGAATACTGGATATAAAATCATTAAAAGGGACACCCTGAGGCCTGTTTCAAATTCCAATACAGATGCTGTCCGATGGACCCGAAGAACTACAGAGGAATCACATTTTTAAACACCTCTGCCAAGCTGTTTGCCTCATTAATTTACAAAAGATTGCATGATTGGGTTCAAGAACATAACATCCTTAAAGAATTTCAAGCTGGATTTAGAAAAAGTTATTCTACAATCGACCAGATATTCTGCTTAACAAACACTGCCGAAACATATAAGAGAAAGAAAAAAAAGTTGTACGCCTTTTTCGTAGATTTTCAAGCAGCGTTTGATTCAATACCAAGCTTTCGAAAATCGGCGTATCAAGCAAAGTTATAAGAATTCTGAGAGCCTTGTATGCGAACAATACTGCACATGTATGGTATGGAGACTTAATTTCCGACGAGTTTGAAACTTCAATGGGTGTTAAACAAGGCTGTACTCTAAGTGCACTACTTTTTATACTATACATCAATGATATAACAGATGATGTCAAAGGTGGAATAAGATTCAACGATGTATCCATTCCCGCGCTGATGTATGCTGATGATATCGTCTTTCTGTGTGACACTGTCCAAGGTATGCAATTAATGATAGACAGGATTAACGATTTCTGTAAAAATTGGAGTCTGACTATAAACCTTGGTAAATCGAAAATGATGATATTCAGAAACGCAAGGGGACGCGTCTCATCTTTGGAAAAGTGGAAGTTGGACGGGGAAGAAATCGAGGTAGTATCCAGATACAAATACCTAGGTATCCTAATATCGTCCTCTTTAAACTTGAAACCACACTTTGAGGAAAAATTAGCTGTTGCTAAAAGAGCTATCTGTTCGATTTGGGAACGTTGCTTCAAAAATAAATATGTATCGAAAAGTGCAAAACAAACTTTATTCCACACAACTGCAGCTTCAATAATGCTCTACGGAGCTCAGGTATGGGGCTACAAAGGCTATGATGGTGTGGAAAAATTCTTTCGCTACTTTTTGAAGAAGATCTTTCGGCTACCAAAAAATACCCCCAACTATATGCTACATATTGAAACGGGAACTCCTCCGTTGCTCTTGTATACCATCAAAATGCACATCAAATATATTTTAAAAATACTACATATGAGCGAATGCAGATTACCAAACGTAGTTTTAAGAAGTACAATTAGAACAAACGGATACATTTGCGAGGAATGGAAAAAATAACAGCTTCTGAATGCGGTCTACATCTGTCTATTGAGGCGGATGAGCCTCCTCATCTTTTAAGAAAAAAATTTAACTCTGTTTTGGAGAATTTTGGTAGACACACATATGACAAATATGTCGAAGAAGCTGAATCTTCACCGTTTAGGAACTACTACAGCAAACTAAACCATTTTTAAATGAAAAAACATACTTCCTTGACAGTCACTCAATCGAAAAAATAAGCACAATTTTTAAACTGAGAGGAGAACTCGTTCAGTTAAACTTTATCCCCCACAGACCAGATTTACCAATTCTTTGTAACCTATGTAACGCGAGGAAGAGAGAAGACATCTTACATTTTATTGGTGTGTGTCCGATTCTAAAAGAATTTCGACTAGCAATTTTCGAAGAACTTGTTTTAGACGAATATGAAGTAACGTGCATCCTAAATGGAGAAAAGGGATGGAAGGCCTTATACGATTATTCAGTAGCAGCACTTTGTTATAGAAAACGTATCATAGAAGGAGATTTTTAATGTAAGACTTTTGTATGTATTTTGTCAACCTGGTAGACGGCCATAGGCCAAACCATAAATGACTTAGGTTAAACTTTACATTGCAAAACATTTATTGAAATTAAAAGTCAAACTAACTAACTAACTAACTAACTACAGATGCTGTCTCGCTTGTGCTCAGTTTGAAAATTACAAAATTCATATGCTTTCGTAAAGATCCACGCCCGTGACTCAATTTTGTTTGAGAACACTTTTAAAGACACTTACAAGACTCCGTTCCGTGTCGGGCGCCATAAGAATCGAATGTTTCTTTTCCTCGGCTAGTGACCTGTGATCTCTGGGTCTGTACGGAAGACAACCGTGATTTCGCGTAGAAACAATCCTTCTTGTAACTCAAGCTCGAAAACTTTCTCCAACCGTCTCTTGTGCGCCGATTTAAATGACTCTCAAGAAATCAGGCTCAAGGAGTACAGATCGACACTCCCCGGCTGTTTGCGGATTTTAAGGCCGCATACGACAGTGTGCATAGGGACGAGCTATACAGTGCCAATTTTGGCATTCCTACTAAACTCTTCAGGGTTCGTAGGATAACCATTGAAAACTCTCTCCGCTCCGTTAAGGTCTGTAAAAACTCATATGTGGACGCTCTGTCATGTGACTTATTTAGTACCATTCTTGAGAAGATCTTGCGTAACTGACAAGTCCATACCAGATGCGAAGTCTGGCAAAAGTCAGCTTAATTGCTAGCTTATGCAGGCGACATTACCGTGGTTAGGTGAAGACAGCGAGTTGTCAAAAGGTCTGGCAAAAGTCAGCTTAATTGCGAGCTTATGTAGACGACATTACCGTGATTTGGCGAAGGCAGCGAGTTGTCAATAAAGTTTTTATTGGCATTGAAGAGGAAGCGACTTAAATGTGTCTGGGATCACACTAGCCAAAAGAAACTCCGGGGTTGAAGAAGACTTTCTTTATCTAGGCTCCGTGGTTATAGGGACACTCTTGCCAATCGCTGTTTCTTTGAGCCCCAGAAACAATTAAGTAATAGAACCCTCTCTCGAAAGAGAAAACTGGCCTTGCATAGCAACTTGATTGTCCCAGTCCCGCTCTATGGTGCCTAAGATTTTAAGTTCTGCTTGCGTTGATACCATTTGAACGAAAAGATTGTACAACAATTTGTATGGTCTGTATGGTGGCATGCTCCTGGGCAAGCGTCTTCACGCTTAGGAGGCTAGGTCATGCAATGCGTATTCGAGCCATTGAAAGAACATACGAGATGACAACCTAGGTTACACAAGTTGAAAAGGATCACAGTTGAGAAGGCCCTCAAACAACTTTGAGTGTTCAACTGGAGGTAGCTGGCGAGAGATTGTGCTAACTAGAGAGCCAATGCTCATCAAACTTGTCAAACCTTGAGTTTGAGGTTGTGAAGCTATTTTCATTATTGTTAAGGTAGGTGCGCTAAGCTAAGAGAAGTGATAATAAAGTCAATCGGTATTAGACTGCAATACCCCTTCAAGGTGTTTTTAGCGCTACTTGCACTGAAGACGAGCTGGTCTTAGAGTGAACGAGGATAAAACGATATATAAGCTGTCGAGAGAGAATTGATCCTTCAAACAACACCTCGGTCGGAATATGACAATTGACAGCTATAGCCTTAAGGTAGTTATTGTCTATGTCGGGCCAAACGTGAACTTCTCAACCGACACCTTGGTGAAGACTTGGTACAGAAAAACCTTGGCGACCGGAGTGATCTCAGTTTGTTAAAAGAACTTAGGTCGAAAGCATTTACTCGAAGCTCTAGAATGATGCTCTACAGGACGCTATTCCTAATAGCATCTTAATTCTAAAAAGCTACTTAAAACTACCTGCAATTATCTAAACAATATTTCTTAAATCTAACTTACTGACCATATGCAAGTGCTCTCAGCTAATCTGTCTCCAATTTAAATTGCCTTTGGGCATGGTTTTGCTTAATTATTTATTTTGCTAATTCTTCTTCTTCTTCATCTTCTTGTGGCGCTACGGTCCGAGGTGAACCTGGGCCTCAACCAACATGCCTCTCCAGCCAGCACGATCTTTCGCCAGCTGGTTGAGGGCCTTCTCCACTTGTGTGCGCCATCTTAGTCTAGGTCGTCCTCTGTTGCGTTGTCCCAACGGCTCGGATTCAAAGACTTTTCGGAACGGAGCAGTGGTACCCATACACTCTACATGGCCTAGCCATCTTAAGCGTTGTATCCGAAAACGCTTATCCAGGTGCATGTAACTGTGAAGCCTATAGAGTTCGTCGTTAAATCTTCTCCTCCAGATACCATCAACGCAACCAGGACCAAAAATTGCACATAAAATTTTTCTTTCGAAAAGACTAAGGGCTTCTTCATCCGCCTGTGCTAACGTCCAAGATTCCGCGCCATAAAGTAGGACTGGGATGATCAAGCTGTTATGTAAAGCGAGCTTAGTCCGTCGAAAGAGGGTTATTTACTCAATTGCCTCTTGAAACAGCGATTGGTAAGAGTAATTTTGCGTTTGATTTCGGTACTGATGTTGTTGTCCCTGTTTACCGCGGAGTTCGAAGTTTCTACTGCCTAGTATGACGCTCTGTCCGAGACGTCGATGTTGTGTGTCCTTTCTTGATGGCAGCATGTATTTTGATTATTTGCCCTCATTTACCGCCAGATCCATTTTAGCCGCTTCCGCTTCAATGCCAGCAAACGCCTCAGTCACGGCTCCCTGTGTTCGTCCAATCACGTCAATGTCATCATCAGCGTAAGCTAACAATTGAAGTGACTTCTGGAAGATCGTGCCTCTGGTGTTGACTTGTGAGTTACGCACGGTCTTCTCGAGGGTGATGCTGAAGGAGTCACATGATAGTACATCGCCTTGTCTAAAACCTTTTTTTAAAATTGAAGGTCTCTATGAATACGTTTTGTTCGACTTTAGCTTGGATATTGCTTTCATCATCTCGTCTAAATCGGGGGACGGAATTCTTGTCTATCATCGTCCAAATTGAGTGAACGAATTGGGGCTGCCATCGCCGTTAAGAAGTCTGCAGAAATGATCCTTCCAGTTTCTCAACATAGACTGCGACTCTACTAAGAGTTGTCTATTTTGGTCCCGGCAGGCCTTGGTCAGAGCCTATAATCCTCCGGATAGCTGGTTTACTTTCGGTAAAACTTTCGGACTTCTTTCCTTTCGGTTTTATACCTTTCCATTTCCTCGACCGCGCGCTTCTCATGTTCCTTCCTTTCCCTTTTGATAAGCCGGTGCTCTTCCCTTCTTCTCTGTTCATAGAGCTCACGAACAGCTCTCGTCTTTCGATGCAACGTTGCCTTGTAGGCGTCTTGTTTGGCTGCATGCGCTTGCCTGCACTCGTCGTCAAACCATGGGTTCCTTCTGGGTGGTGACGTGAAACCCAGCACATCAGTGGCAGTTTCTTTCATGGCTTCTTGACAACGTTTCCAGTCTTCTTCTATGGTCAGTGCAGGCAGCGTCGAACTCTGAGCGAGTTTCACGGAGACTCGGTCGGCAAAGTTCATAGCGATCGGCTACGATTGTAGCTTTTTGACGTCAAACCATATTGGCTTGTCTCGACTCTGTTGTTCTCTCGATATCTGGGTTCTTACCTTGGCTACAACAAGGTGATGATCCGAGTCGATGCTTACACCTCGAAAGGTTCGGACATCGAGAATACTGGAGGAGTGTATGACGTCGATAGCAACGTCATCAATCTGGTTGTCGGTGGATTGATCAAGGGATCTATGTGGATGTTCAGGTGTGGGAACCGCGCGCTAGCCACAGAGAGATTCCGCCCCGAGGCGAAGTCCTACAGCCTGAATCCGTTTTCGGATGTGTTGTTCGCGCTGTATTTACCGATGACTCCAGCAGAGATGTCCTCATTTCCCAGCTGAGTGCTGAAGACTCCTAGAACGATCTTGTTGTCGTAGCTGGGGCATCGATCGTATGTTGTTTCTAGGAGATCATAGAAGCCATCCTTGGTGTTGTCATCCTTGGTGTTGTCATCCTTGGTGTTGTCATCCTTCTCCTCTATCGAGGCGTGGAGCATCTTAGACTGATGTTTACGAATTTAGCCTTGATGCGGATTGTCATGAGGCGTTCGCTGACGGGGTCGTAGCTCAAGACTTTTTGCCTAAGTCAACAACAAATCCGCATCCGAATAAGCGCTGCCTTTTCTCTCTGTAGCAATCGCTGTAGTACAAGTCGCAGTTGTTCATCGTTTTCTTGCCGTCCCCATTCCATCGCACTTCCTGGATGGCGGTAATGTCTGCCTTGTAGCAGTCAAAGGCCTCCGCAAGTTGTTCGGCTGCACGTGGTCTGTTAAGGGACCTCACATTCCACGTGGAAAACCGATAATCGTTGTCCTTAAAACGTTTGCTGAGGTCGTCAACAGTTGATCCTTATCCGAGGCATGTTGTTGTCTTTGAACTACTTTTTTTACGTGGTGAGGAAGTTACCCTCACGCAAAACCCACAGACTGATAGGCCAGGTCCATTATTTAAACCTTAGGCCAGAGGGGCTCGCTGCATGAAGTGGTTCACCATACAACGGGTGTTGTGATGGCTATCCAAGGGGCGCCGCGTGGAGTCTGAATGTCAACTTGGCCCGTGCACTTACGAGGATAGTGTTGGCAGCTCGCCATGTTGAGTGCAATCAACAACGTTGCCTCGCGTGAACAGGCCCACGCCCCCCGAATGTAGTTCGAAAGGCAAAAATCCATCAACTGTAGTGGCTCTGCCCCATCGAGCAAATGGACAGCAACGCTTTAGACAAGTCGTCTTCGAATCCCAGCCTCCCGGTTCGAGAAGTAGTAGAAGGCCGAACCTCCGGAATAGAGAATGAACTGATTGCGGACGCTAGAGAGCTTGGACTTGACAACTGGATGCAGCGTGCCCGCAATCGTCAAGAATAGAATGCTCACGCTCAAACCCTTCATGGGTCGCAGGCCTGATAAGTAAGTAAGCAAATTTGGCCTGTTTATATTTACTTTTCCTAAACATTCAACATTGTCAACATGGCTTTAGATACAGAGTAATTCACATGGTTCCAGTAGGGTCCATTCAGAGGGCAGTATTTCCTGATTTGAGCTACGGAACGTAAATTACCCGAATTCTAAAAGAATTCCAATACATGCAGTTGTTTTAGCCAAGAAACAGGTGACAACAAATTTAGCACTTAGAGCTGATATAGCGTCAAGATTAAGGTAGACTGCGACACTCACACGCAGAAGGTCTAGGTTCAATTCCCAGCTGAACACATCGAATTTTTTCCGCCACCAGCCTTTTCAAGCTGCTGATAGCACTCTCAGCTTCTCAAACTTCACCGTTCGGAGTCGGCAAGAAACTGTAGGTCCCTTCTACTCGTGGGAGAACAACACGAATAGTTGATCAGCAAGCTAGGCCGTATTCCCCTGTGGACTGTTGCTGCATACAACTAAGTAGTAGAGCTCTTGTCTAGACCCTTCTCCTAAGATCGCTTGTTTGAGGAGTTTCATTGTGGTCGCATGTCGGCCGGAAACGGCAAACGTGGAACCAAACCCTGATCTGACAGACCACCCGAGATGCGCCACATAGATGAAACGTTGAGCACCCTCTTGAGACCCCATCTACGCTTATAAGAGCCGCTGCATTTCATCCTCACTCCGAGCAATCGTGGAACCACTTCCGACCACTGTCTGTCTCCATGTTTACGCCTTTTCAGGGAATTCTGTGTCGTTACGTGACCTTTGCCGAAACATGGATCGAAGGACAAGTGTTCTCTTTCTATCAGTGGACCTAAGCGCAGACGGAACAGAAGTCAAACCTTTTCGCAGCCTTCCACTTAAGTCAACAGCAACGTTCAAAAAATCGTTTCTTTTTCAGATTAACATGTCTGCCTTCTAGTACCTGTCTGTATGCCTTGACCCTCCATTGACCTTTCCTCCACATGACACCGTCAAGTTCTTACCAAAAAAAAGCACTCAGCGCGCCAAACTGCCAACTCATTCAATGCTATCAGTATCGATTCGTCAAAAATCACCCGCCGCCCGCCAGCATTCGCCTCTTCCATCGACAAGCAAGCATCTAATTGAATTTCAATGAATTGCTACTTTCAATTTCAAGTCAACAGCGCGCCCAAGCGAGTCCCGCACACGAGAGAACCTTGCATTGTCACAAATTGATTCCTTGTCAGAGCACCAACCGCACGGCACACACCCACGCACACTCAACCACCGCCCACGCCGCGTAGTGAGCAAACAAAATTTGATTGACGTTGATGTCGTTTTCCACGAAAATCACCTTTGGTAATGGAACAAGAAAAAAAAAGGATTTCCCTCTCGGCCCCGTGATTGACATCTTAAGCACATCCCCGCAGCCGGACCTTGGTTGCGCCGGCGTCTGCTGTTTGAAAATTCTGCCGTGTTTGAGGACGGGTCTCGACAGGACAACGATGCCTCAAGGAGGACAGTGCCTTCAAATCGCTTCAACTTGGGGTGGGCCTCGCCCGTGGATGGCGCAGCGCCTACCAGAATATCTCAACTGTCATGTCGGAGTGAAGTTTCCTTTAAGGCAATTAATAATAATTTATCTCCCAGTCTCTGTCCGTGGGTCGTGTACCTTCCGCCCTCAGCAAAAAACTGCTGTGCAGGCAGGGGCTGGTACGCGTAAGCCATCGGTGGAAGTGCGGCACGGTGATGGCCTAACAAGGCGCATAATTAATGATTCGATGTTCATCAACAGTCAGCATGAAGCCTGCGCCACTGTCGCTCGGTCGTTCGGTTGTCGGTCCCGTGCTCCGCGTGCCTGCTATGAAATATTATCCATTCGCACACAGATACACCGTCAGGGCGCCCAGAGGGCGGTAAAGACAAAGCCATTCGTAGCGGAACTGCCTGATTTAGCTAACCCTTAAATTTGAGTTGAAACTTCCTTCCGGCCAACATTATGCCAGTTGAACATAATTTTTCCACGTACCTCCACGCCCACCAAAACAGGTAAATTAATTTGCATATCTGCCGAGTTTATTAGGGGACTGCGGCAGGCACTAGCGGGCCGGCATGTGGGCGGTGTGTGTGTGTGAGTGCATGAAAGGCGCTGAGAACGTGTGCAATGTGTCGGTTAGCACTCGATTCCCCGGTCGTGGGTTGTGCTGCATGGCGCTGGATGGTATTTGGCGCGCTTTTGGAATAACCAGGAGATGCGCTTGTACCCCGCTCTCCGTCACTGACCTAGTGTATCATGTATTGGGTGCACTGGTGGGTGGGGGTGGTCATAAAGTATATCACGTGTCACGTTGCGGAATCCTTACGGAATGCATAAAGAGGTCATAAAGAGCTGAATTTGCCATCGTGTAGTGTAACAATATTTGCGGAGGTTGGGTTGTTTTTTGTGGCGATGCGTGCAGCCGCATTTTGATATTCTTTTTGGAACCGCTCGCGTTTCGCGATGCTTTTGTAAATAATTTGTTGCAAAATTGTAAGCGCCGGCGGGCAAATCAGAGGATAGCTTTGGTCTTTAATGCAAATTGGACACGTTCGCTCAGTGCTTCAATAAATGCACACGGACCTGAGAAATAGCCTGAAATTGTGTGGAATATATTGCCAATAACCACAGGCAATTGTTTTCTTTTTTTATAACTGCCGCGGCTTGAGAGAATTGTTTGGTGACCGGGAGAGAGCCACACTACGGGCTAGATGTACAGAAGGAGAGGGAATGTAGGTACAGGCTTAGATGTGAGTTTTACAAGCACTTGAAAACTTCTAACCTGAGAGCCGCCTTTACGAGTATTTAGACAAATATTGCGGAAAAGACCCGGTTAAGAAAAAATAAAAAAGCGTCCTTAGGAAGTGACCAACCTGCTTTTTTGTTTGAGGCTTGGGAACACTACATTACAGACTACTCAGACTCGAAAACTGGTTCATTGCCCTACCAGGCAGTAACCTACATTTCAAGTAATTTTTTCGTCTTCCAGTGAAATACGGCAAACTTCTTCTCCTTCTTTTTGTGGCTCTACAGTCCGGGGTGGATCTGGCCTCAACCAACATACCTTTCCAGCCAGCACGATCATTCGCTACCTGCCTCCAATTGGGCACTCCAAGTTGGTTGTGGTCCTCCTCCGGCTGTGATTTTATCTTATACTAGGCCGTCCTCTATTTCTCTGTCCCAATAGTTCTGTCATGCCGCTCAATACGGCACGCACCTCTGTGAAAAAGTGCCAAGATCCAACAACATTTTTTTTTTTATAATTGACGCGTGCAAAAGGGGTTGCGAGTACCCTTAAGTGACCGGATCAAGTCACAGCACGGGCCGAAGGTATAGAGGAAGAGAGGGAGAGGAGGTACCGATGCACATTGGTTTTAAATGCCTGTGGATTGTAATGAGGAGGAAAAATCGAGCTGGGAAGAGCATTCCAGATTCGTGTAGTGCGGCTAAAGAACGAGTCTCTGAATTTGACTGTACGTCCGAAAGAGGGCTTGAGGGTGAATTGATGGGCATTCTTAGCGAGGCGTGTATTGCGGGTGAATTCTTGAAGGGGAGGAATGCAACTGGCTAATTCGTCTGAGCATTTCTTGTTGAAATAGCGGTAAAAAAGTGACAATGACGCGACATTGCGTCGGTGTTCTAACGAGTCAATCGACTTCGCAATATTACTGTCACCTATAAGTTTTATCGCTCGCTTTTGAATTCTATCCAGCAGGTGCAGGGAGGTCTTAGAAGCACCTGACCAGATAGGAGCGTTATACTCAAGTTTTGGGCGTATGTATGCCTTGTATATTGTAGCCAGATCAGAGGGGGTGAAGTACTTCTTGCATCGTTTAAGGATACCTAGACATTTCGCAGCATTTTTGGCGACCTCAAATATGTGATCGTTTAAACTAATTGTTGGGTTGATACACATACCGAGGATGGAAAGTCTTTCGGTTTCAACAACGTAAGTGCCGTTCATGGATAACGGCTGATTATTTTGTGATCGCTTTAACGACAGTAGACAGCACTGTGTTTTGGAAGCATTAAATTCCACTCTATTCTTATTTCCCCAATCGATTATGCTGTCAAGGTCGGAATTTAATGTGCTTAACATACGCTGCCGTTCCGAGTCTAAGGCCGAAGTGGAGGGACGTGAGCCAAGGAACGAATATGAAAAGCTGAGGGTACTGTCATCAGCGAAGGAATGAATAGGATTAGAAGTAGCAGACAAGAGATCATTTATAAAAATGAGAAAGAGTGTCGGAGACAAAACAGAGCCCTGGGGAACACCAGCATTAATATAGTGGATATCAGACTTGAATCCATCCAAAACGACTTGTATTGAACGATTCGAAAGGTAATTTCTAATCCATTGAAGAAGAGACTCATCGATCCCAAAAGCACACATTTTCGACAAGAGAGCCTGGTGCCAGACCCTGTCAAATGCCTTAGAAATATCAAGCGCAACAATCTTGCTTTCTCCTGCATTGCGCAAAGATTGGTTCCTCTTTTCAGTGAGATATGCCATCAGATCACCAGTGGAACGGTTGCTTCGGAAGCCGTGCTGCCGGTCATTAAGAAGCTTCCGGGACTCAAGATATTTCATAAGCTGACGGTTTATCAGCGTTTCCATGACCTTGGAGAGAAGGGACGTTAGTGCTATAGGTCGGTAGGAGGTGGGTGACGAACATTCGCCCTTTTTAGGGACGGGCTGGACAAATGCAGTTTTCCACTTACTCGGAAAGAGCCCTGAAGAGTAGGATAGATGGAAAAGCTTACGCAGTGGTTTTGCCAGCGTAGAAGAACACCTCTTCAGAAGAACAGGGGGTATACCATCCGGGCCAGCGGATTTGTGTATGTTTAGATCTTTAAGTACTCTTGCTACCCTACGAGTGCGAAAATGGATTTGCCCCATGGAGAAATTTACGCTCTCAAGTACAGGTGGGGACAAAGTGTTATCTGGCAGCGTTGAGCTAGCTGCAAAGTGTGCAGCAAGCAGATTAGCTTTGTCCAAAGAGCTGACAGCTGGAATGTCATTGCAAATGAGCGTTGGGATCGAAGACGAGGCTGAATTCCTTATGTTTTTTACGAAAGACCAAAAGCTTCTGCTACCCTTGGGGCATTGTAGAACTTTTTGCCTCAACTTTTGGTCAAAGGAGAATTTAACACGTCTTATTAATGCATTACAGTCATTTCGGATCCGTTTGAACTTTTTCCGGGCTTCCTCAGAAGGGTTGGCTTTATAATCCCGGAAACTCAACTCTCTCACCCTGATAGCCTCTTTGCAGCTCAAGTCGAACCACGCGTTTGCCTTAGGCTTGATGCTCTTCACTCTGTGAGGAATGAAGGACCTCATGCCCAGCGAAATAATGTTTGTGATCGCATCAGTAGCGGCATCCACGTCACTATCGAGGAAGTGGAAGTGACCAGTTAAAATTCCTAAAGAAGTTGTTAAGTCCGCTCCAGTTGGCTTTCTCGTAGAGCCATACTGTTCTTTTCGGAATTTGTTCTCTAACTGTGTGGGAGGAGTACGAGAATTTGGCTGACACGACACAGTGGTCGGACGAGCCTAGAGGCGACAATATATCAATTGAATATTTTTCCGGATGAGAGGTGAGAAACAGATCCAAGGTGTTAGCGGTATGATCTGCAATGTCAGGTATTCGTGTTGGCTCATTCACAAGCTGGTTTAAATTATTTACCTCAGCGAAGATTTCAACATACCTTCCTTCGGGTGTTGTCTGGCCTGAATGTCGAAGCCAAGTAGAATTGTGTACATTGAAATCGCCCGCAATAGCGATTTCAGTGCGAGGGTACAGGGATACAATTCTTGTGATGGAGTCAGACAGCGCATCAAACTCATTATAAGTTGAGTTGCTGTCCAGGTTTGGACTTCTATAAATAAAGCAGTAGTGGATTAAATGCTTACGGACAAGGAGTTTTAACCACAGAAAATTAAATTCCGGATTGGAACAGTGGCCATATTGTGGTTGAATTTGGTAAGCAACATCACTACGCACATAAATGGCGAGACCGCATTGTAAAAAGAATAAGGGCACCAAGCTATATCCAGGCAGGTTCAAATCCGATAAATCGGTATTTTCACCCACCTGTGTTTCGCTCAGCGCCAAGACAGCTGGTTTGTGACGAGAGAGGTGGACGTAAACGGCAAAGAGATTAGTTCTCAGTCCGCGAATGTTGCTCACGTCAACACGAAATTGCCCCCTCATGTCAGTCGTAGGCATTTGAAAACCAACTCCGACAATGCAGTTGGTGAAAGTAAGCAGAGTTCAGAAGTGTAAATTCTGCGATTAGCTTCACAAAACAAATCAACGTAGGTGTTATGCCCGTACATTGACTTGAATTGGTCCACTAACAAAAATTCACACTTCCGAATCCGCTATGTCAGATGTTAGGCAGACTCGGACATCGCCCCAGCCCGTCTGGTAAATCAAACGGGAGTTGCGACCGAGAATGCCCAACAGTGGCTTGTGAAGGAGTGGGAGAGGGGGGAGCGGGCCGAGTGCGCTCTACCGAATCACTTCACTGCACTACACTGCACTACACTGCACTTTTTTTTTTTTTTTTTTGTAAGAATTTATTTAATTATTTTTTTAGTTTTTTTTTTTCACTCGCGGAGGTGTTGGGCGGACCGCGTTAAATGTTCTTAAGAACGACGCGAAGAATTTTTTTTTTTTTTTGTTATTTATTAAGTGCATGCAGCGACGACACGTGTGCATGCGTCGGAGGATGACACGACACCCAACAACATTAGCACCGAACAGCAGCCACATGATCTGATCAAAGGCGGGACATTGACACAGGAAGTGCTCCGTCGCAAAGGGTTTCATTACTAAGCCCCAACACACTTAGATGCTAAGCATTTGTGAAGTGTCAGTACGCTAACAAGTCGTCTGTAGGCTGATATCTTGTTGGAGTTTGGGAACATTGACTTGGTCAGCAAATTTCCGGAAGAGTGATTAAGCTATCGATGGAAGCTCCGAGCAGGGAAGCCGACAGTCAGAAGGTAGGTTCGGGCCTTATGTGTCAGAGTTGTGAAAGACTGCAATATTTTGTAGTGCAATCCTTGAATTCTTGGAAAGATTTTCATAATTTGTGATTCATTCAATTGAATTCACTTGATGATCTAGACTTCAGAATTACAATCTTCCATTATTTTGGAAGTCTTGATTAGACCAATCTTTTCGACCAGTCTATTGATTTGAAAACAATTGAATGGAAGTCTATTGACTGGCAGTGCAATCACTAAAATCACTTTGAAGTCTTCACCATTCACTTGAAGTCTTTAGGACTTCAAAGTTTTAAGTCTTTTGGACTGCAACAAATTTTCGTTGCAATCATTGGGATTTCAGCACGTGAGCAGGTTTGAACAAGGCAGTATTGTAACAAAATGTATGTACCATAACGTCTTAGGATTCTCACAGTAACTGTTGAGCAAACAGATAAAATTCTTAAACCTTGATTATCACAAATTGAACTAAATATACAACTTTTGCGCCAGTGAACTTAACCAACTGATAACGTTATGAGTGGCGAGAGCACTGCACCTGTTATTTGTTTGTGCAGTTAGGCTTTCAAAGAAGAAAACAATTTTTTTATAATTTTTTCGCATATGCTTCTTACTCAGCGAACAATATATATACAGTGCTCCAAAAAAGTTTGCGTACAGTGATGTAATTTTGGGAAAAAATGCTGTTATTTCCAAATCAATAGCGGAAATTTGTTTATAAATGTATGATTAAATAAAACAATGGATGAGCTTTCAGTTTTCAACAATTATTTTGAACATTTTATTTCATTTCAAAAAAAAAAAAGAAAAACAGAAAAAAATTTTACAAAATTCCATCCACAACAGTTTGCGTACAGTTGTAAAAAAGGGATAAAAAAATCATTATATATTATTAGTTCCGGTGTTAATATTTAGTTGCATATCCACTCATCCTTATCATCTTTTTCAAGTGTTTTGGCATGGATGCAACCAATTTTTTAGTGTGGGAAGGGCTTATATTATTCCACTAAAATAATAAAGCTTCTTTTAACTGTTCTTTACTTCGGATATTGTGACTGCGGATCCGCCGTTCTCATGCATTCCAAACATGCTCAATGGGATTGATGTCTTGGCTCTGTGATGGGGTTCGCAGCATGTGGGGAGTGTCAACAACAACCACATACGCGCATTAAGTGCTGTATGTTTGGGGTCATTGTCTTGCTGGAAGTAATAATCATTCGAAATTCCCAATATTTCTGCACAGGATCTTAAATTTATTTTCAAAATATCGATGTAGGTGAACTGAATCATAATGCCTTCTATTACTTCCAACTTGCCGACTCCGCCATACAGCCCCACACCATATCCCCTCCACCACAGTGCTTAACAGTCCTGGCAGTATATCTCGGATTATGAGCCTCATTTTGTCTCCGCCACACCCTCAATCGGCCATCTGACCCAAAAATATTATATTTTGATTCGTCCGAGAATATAACCTCACGCCAAATCTGGAGACTTGTTGATGTACCCTTTTGCGAACGCGAACCTTTTTTATCGATTTCGTTTGCAAATGAATGGTTTTTTTCTAGGTATACGGGACTTGAAACCCATTTCAACAAACGCTCTTCTTACCGTTTCTACGTGTTCATCGATATTGTTAAATTGTTTAAGATTATTACTTATCGACTTTGCTGTTACAAAGGGATCTTGGCCTATCATTCGCTTTATTGCACGTTTATCTCTCGCAGAGAGCTTCGATGGTCGGCCAGATCTTACTTTACTTCATTTCTATAGCGATCTATGGTTCGCTGTATCGTTGAGCGGCTTCTTGATGTCTGTTTCGCAATCTCACCATATGACATCCTTTCTTCAAGGAACAGATTAATAATTGTCTGCCTTTCACTCACACTCAACTCCTTTTTTGCCATTTTTTCGTTTTTGTAAATATAAAAATCAAAACAATACACTTACTTTCTCAAACTTCAAAATCGAATAAATAAACAAAACATGATTACCCGCTCGTTTAAATAAGTACCGTTACTTAAACAGTGTTTAAAGAAAGAATGTTACCAGATGTACGCAAGCTTTTGTGGACCGAATTTGGCAATTTCTTCTGGTTTTTGATATGGGTTTTCAAAATGGGTATACATTTTTAATTTATTTTGTTGAAAACTGAAGCTTGGGATGCTGTTTTACTGAAATGTAGTTTTTTTTAAAGTTTTTGTAACTTATATTTTTGCAAAAATTGCTTCATTGTACGTAAACTTTTGTGGAAGCAGTGTATATGTGTGGGTGGACCCGCTCTAAAATGCAGTTCGATCACCAGCTTCATCGCTTAGAAAATATAAATCTGGTGTGTTTGCTTAATATAAGGAGGTGAGTCACAGTCGGGAAATAATTAAGAATGAGTGAAGTCGAAACCCTCTTGTGTGAACCGAAATAGTGGTTATTAAAGAAAATTGTAAAGCTGTTGGAATTAATTTAAGCAAAGGACAGAACTTAGTAGTTTTATTTTATATTAATATGGAAATAGTAGGTGATTTTTCATCCAATGATTATGAAGCTGTTCCCATATTTTTCCTTGGAACCGAAGTTTCAAATCGGAAAAGGTCATTCTCATGTGATCAACCTTCTTTAAGCCACAAACGGCGTAAGACCAAAACAACATTTTCGACCAACGAAATTAATAAAATTGAAGTGGAAGCACAATAATCACAAACAACAGAGTTTAATGACAGCAAAATAGCGGAATTGAGTTCATTAGTAAGGAAACGATTGCCCACGAAAATGAACAAGGTTTTTCTACTGAAAATGAAAAAAACACCAGTGAACGCAAAATTCCATATTTTAATTTCGGCAGTACAGGTAACAAAATCAAAGCAGCCAGTGACAAAAACACACATTCCAGATCAGCTATTAGAATCATCAAATAAGCCTAGTTCATCTGTAGATAATAATTACTATGCATATCTGGCCCATACATCAACAGCTATAGAACTCCTCTGCCAATATCCAGCCCTTGAAAAAACTTTTTTAAGGTATAACACTCCACTATCTGCTTCAGCTGCTGTGGAAAGGCTATTTTCAGTTGCTAGACTGCTGAATACGCCTCGGCGAGGAGCCATTTCAGATTCCAAATTTAAAAAATTGTTACTTCTGAAAGAATATACTTTGGAAAAAGTTCAAATTGTAATTTAAAATAAGTGAATTTATATCTGAAAGATTTCTATCACACTAATTCTTAGTTTTAGCATTTGTTTTCCGTATCTTTCATATTTTCCTGTTCATAATGAATCAAATTCAATTCATTTACTTTCATTTTATTATTCACTCCATTTGTAATAGTAGGACTCCACCCCCATCCCCTCCTCCCGACGTAAACACACCGTACCCCTCTTTCTCTTAGCCCTAAAGCCCGTTATACTCCATATAAAAGTGTGATTCTGCCTTGTTCAAACCTGCTCACGTGCTGAAATCCCAATGATTGCAACGAAAATTTGTTGAAGTCCCAAAGACTGCAACTTATAACTTTGAAGTCCCAAAAACTTCATGTGAATCGTGAAGACTTCAAAGTGATTTTAGTGATTGCACTGAAAGTCAATAAACTTGCATTCAATTGATTTCAAATCAATAGACTGGTCGAAAAGATTGATCCAATCAAGACTTCAAAAAATTTATGATTTCAATATTGAAGTCTGGTTCGCAGAGTTAAATTATGAATTAAACAGTCAGAGGTATGAAGTCAATTGACTTTTAAAGTCAAACGATTGCAATCTTTTTTTACATCTCTGCTGTGTGTTCCCCTTTCAATTTTTGTCTTGCAAGTTCGTCGATCGCGTGATGCCCCAGGACCGATAGAAGTATTAACTAATTTAGTTTGCCGACCAAGTTAAGGGAAGACTTGAGTTTCCGTACCGTGCACACTGATTCTGGATGTTACTTCGTGACCGACCCCGAATGCAAGAGTCGGCCATGAAGTGTCTTCTCCTCTTCCATTCACTTCCCACGTCAATAGGACCAGATTTTTGACAATTTTCTTCTTCGCCTCTCGCATTGATGTTTGTAAGCCAGATCAACAGTTCGCTGTGGAACATGCATCCATTTCAAACTTACACAGTCTGCACACCCAGGAACGAAAGTTTCCCCTAACTGCGAGCAATCTGGGCAACCTAAAAGCCGTCACAGGAATTCAGAAAATATGGCGGAAAAGGTCCGGTCAAGCTGCTACTGCAGGAAGAGAACACACTGCCTTCTCTGTTGGAGACTTTCAAACACTACACTAGAGCACTCAGACACGAAAACTGGTCCATTGTTCTAGTAGGCAGCAACCTACATTTAAAGTATTTCCTTGGTCTTCCGGAGGTATACGGCAAACACTTCTGCGACAAAGAGTCTTATATTTCAGGTCCAACAACATTAGCACCGAATAGCAGCCACATGATCAGATCAAAGGAGGAACATTGAGTAAGTGGTCCACAGTGTCTTCACCTTCTCTACAGTCGTCGCGAAGGTTTTCATTACTAAGCTCAAGCGCACGTAAGTGCTTTAGGACTTTAAAGTTTCCGGCCAGTATGCTTAAAAACTGTTTCCGCCTTGGCGTTGTGGGTAGAGTGCGACGCTCACACGCAGAAGAGTCTAGTTTCGATTCCCGGCTGAAAACTTCGAAATTTTCACGGCACCACCTCTTTCGAGCTGCTGATAACACTCAAAGAGTAATAACTGTCTAAGAAAACTTCTCAAACTTCGCCGTCCGGAGTCGGCAAAAGACTGTAGGTCCCTTCTTCTCGTCAGAGAACAGTAGCTCGCACAACACGAGTAACTGATGAGCAAACTAGGCCCTGGTTCCCCTGTGGACTGTCGCGCCAGCAATTATTTTTTTTATTCTTACAAACTGTCTGCAGTCTTTCCTGTTTGCAGAGACAACAGGAATGCCGCGGATTCCTTGCAGACCTTTTACAAAGAACTCGCACAGCCACTTTTCACAAGCCTCTTTTGAGTTCAACTTCACACCACCAAGGGCGTTCGCCATGGACAGGAACAGGTGGTAATCACTTGGCACTATGTCCGGGCTTTATGCGATAAAACCTCCCATCCAAGCTCCCGTAGCTTCTGATGAGTCATCAACGAAGTGTGTGGTCTGGCGTTTCCCTGGTGGAACACTACACCCTTCCTGTTGGCCAATTCTGGACGCTTCTGGTCTATCGCCTGCTTCAATCGGTCCAGTTGTTCGCAGTAAATGGTAGAATTAATTATCTGGCCATACGAAAGGAGCTCATAGTGGATGATTACCTTCCAATCACACTAAACACACAGCAAAAGATTCCTGGCGGTCAATCCCGACTTGGCTACTGTTTGGGATGATTCACCGGCCTTCAACCACGACCGCTTTCGCTTGATATTGTCATATGTGATAAATTTTACGTCGCTTGTCACCATCCGCTTCAAAAATCGGTCGAGTTCGTTCCGTTTCAGTAGCATATCGCAGGCGTTGATTTGGTCCAGAAGGTTTTTTTGCGTTAAATTATGCGGCACCCAAACATCAAGTTTTTTTCTTTATATTGAGCCTTCTGCAGATGGTTTAAAATGGTTTGGTGACTAACTCCCATCTCCTGGGCAATATCACGAGATGCCACATGTCGGTCTAACTCGATGATTTCCATGATTCCATCGGTATTCGTCGTCACAGGTCTTCCGCCGGCTGGCTTATTCATAGTGTCGTCTTCACCGACTCTGGATCGTCGGAATTATTCCTCCGCGGTTCGAAGTGATAGAGTACTATCCCCCAGAACACCGCCAATCTGACGGAACGTTCCTCAAGCGGATTTGGCTTTAACAAAGGAAAACTTTAAAATAGCGCGAATTTATAACTGTTGAACGCAATATCCAAACTAATCATGCATAGAGTCGTTTTATAAGTTATGTCAAGACCTTTCGAATGATGTATAGAATTGCCATATACGAGCTCTGTAGCGCTTTTTACATAGCCGGGAAATTCAAAAGACAAAAAGGCGGATATTTCACAACCTTATACTACGGTTTCAGGTGATGTCGCTCAGAAACACGGTGTGTGACCATGTTCCACCTCGGTCTCCAATTCATGCTTACTTTTAACTCAAACGGACTGGACAGCTGTTAACATCCAACCGCCATTCAAAAAGTGCAGGGAACCTCAGACAAGCTTTAAAATTTCGCCCAAGAAACAAGTGTCCTTGCACCTTCAAATTTGCGATCCAGTGAGCGTCCTCGACATCACCGATTGAAGTGACATTAACGACGACTTTAATTCTCACAATCAGACACACGCAGTTATGTCCAAGAGTGCCACCAGCTGATCCCTTGATGAATGACATCCTCCCTGGGTATTGACGGCACCGTCTTTGACTGCCAATACAAATTGTGTACAAAATTTTGATTACACAACACGCAGCCATATGGCCGGCTATCCACTTGACCATAATCCGCCCAAAACGTCCACACATGTCCATCATCCGAATTCAATGCCTTATCCCTTTGAAATTGCCAACCGCCCAAGGCTGGTCGACGGAGTGCGAGGATGGGGATTCGTTATTAATTTTTAAGCCGAACTGCGTAATCATCAAAAAGGACTAAGCCTCAGCCCGTCCCCATCAGCCTCGAGGATTTATTTGTATCCGTCCATGGGCGTGTAGCACATTTCCGAATTCCGGTTCCAAGAACACCCCTGCAAGGACGCAAATAGAATTACATCTCATTCACAAAAGGACAAAATGAATTTCGTTCGAAAACGGGGGTGTGCGAGTGTCTCTCTCTTGGAATCTCTTGAATGACGGACGGGGCGTCATAGAAATTTATCGAGAAAATTGCATTTTCAACCTAAGATCTTTTATCGCATTCACTTTCACGCCTCCTTGACTCCCTGCTCCTGGCAGTGGTGGCGTGGCAACGAGAATGGTGGGCACTGACTGAGGGATGACTGCTGGTCGCCTCGCATTGCTTCCGGGGCATTGAATGCGAGGTTAAAGAGGTCCTTTGGTCGTTTTTTGAGGATTTTTCAGTTAAATTAAGTTTATCGATGACATCACTTGTGTTCCTTTGGGGTGCTTTGGGCCGCTCTGGATAACCGGCTTTTTTTGCGACTAAATTGTTTCAGTAATTCCATTAGACGCAGCCGGAAGGAGAGAGCGACAGATGATGATGTTGGACGGGTGGCAGTGACTGTGGCTCGCTCGAGGCATGGGAAGGAATGCGAAATTAAATGCGAGACAGACGAAAAACCACCCTGCGAGGGGCGGGAGCAGTCTGTTATTGCGTTTGTTTCTCATTTAATGTTGCGGGAGTGACGAAATGAAAATATTTAAGGACCAGAACTGCTTTTTTGGGGGGGGGAATTCGAAAGCGCCGCCATCAATTAGAGACGACTTCCGGGGCGAATGTGTGTGGACTGTCGACTGGAGTGGGTGGTGGTTCCGCATGCAGAGCGGTCGTTTTGAAAGCAAAGCATTTGTCTTGCTCGGATGATGTATCGGGCGTCTGCAGGCGGGGTTGGAACACTTTTGGCAGCATTTTCAACGTGGGGCTGAATTTGCATCGGTGAGGGTACCACTGGAGTGGAATAAAGTCACAGCTTCCTTTTTGCGGACTGTGACTGTCTGCAGTGGGCATGAAATGATCATCGTTGCCATGCGGACCGGATACAGAAGATACTTGAAGCTAAATTGCTTAAAAGGATATTCAACACTTCCAGACACTCGGATGTGGCCACATCTTTTGATTGCCGACTCTGAAAACTGTCAAATAGAGAACCTAACGGAGGAATAAAGCTGCGTCTTTAAGTCAAACCCTTAGGTTATAACTTCCCTGAAGGAGTTCTTTTTACAGCGCTTTGCGCGGGTCACTGAATCTCCCCCTAACGGAGGGATAAGGCCGCGTCTGTAAATCACCTCTCTAGGTCTTGACTTCTCTGAAGGAGTGCCTTTTTTAGCGCTATGTGAGGGCCAATGACTCCATCTCTAACGGAGGGAAAGTCGCGTCCTTAAGTGAATCCTTCAGGTCATTACTTCTTTGAACTAGCGTTTTTTCAAGCGCTCTAGTAGGGCCAATGACGCGCTCCTTGATGACAACCCTTCAACCCATGACTTTTCTGCATGAGTGCCTTTTTCAAGGCTATGCACGGGCTAATGACTTCCCCCCCCTAAGGATGGGATAAAGCGGCGCCTTCAAGCCTACCCCTTAGGTCGTAACTTCTTTAAATGAGTCCTTTTTCAGCGCTCTATGAGAGCCAAAGAGTAGACAGGGAGCAGTAAATCGATCGAGTTCAAAATGTGATTTGACGTTGCATTCCTTGACGTTGAGTAAAAGTTGCAAAAAGCTGGGCCTGTCGTAGAGACTAAGCAGTGATCTATTCGTCAAGCGACAGCAGTGGAAATTGACATGTTTACGCGTCTCGTCAAATTGAAAGAAAAAGACATTACCTTCGGCGAAACAAGGAATATGATCGGCACGTCCACATGCTCCCTTCATAAAAATGCTAATTGCAGCAAACGAGTCTCCACCGCACTAAAAAAAACTTTTCTCAACTATCATCTCACCACCAACAGCTATACTGCGACAGAGGAAAGAGCGGTCACAGCAAGTTGTTACAAGAAGCCGTTGATGTTGTGACGGTTTGTAAAAAAATTACATCCCGTTAAGGCAACTCATCACTTTCTAAATTGGCGCCCAACACGCGGTCACGCTCAGACTACCTCGTCAAATTCACTAGACCAGATTTAGTTTCAATTTGACACAACACGCCCAATCGACAGAACGACGTGAGTCACCTTCACCCCCATTTGTCATCATTACGGTACCTCCCTCTCATCATGCCACCGCAGCGAGCGTCACGAGATGGCATCAATTCCCGTCTCGTCAAATTGAAAGAAAAATCCATTACCTTCGGCGAAACAAGGAATATGACCGGCACGTCCACATGCTCCCTCTCTGGGAACTTGTTAAAACTTTGCTCCTCCTCACCGCCAGAAGTCTACAAGGACACGCCTGATGGCGGGTGGGGGGCGAATATTCAAATACATCAACTCCAACTGCCACCAGGACAATGTGACATGGTGGCTGCTTGACACAACCACCTCCGGCTGCGGTGGGACCGACAGCGGCGACGACACCAACTCACGCATTGACATGCCTGATGGCTCCGGGGTTGAGCTCTCGCCAGCAGCAGCAGCAGGAAGTTGATAGGATAAGCGCGGTGTGACTGACAACTGAAAATGGCGGACAGGGCGCCCGGAATATTAACGAAGTTGAAGGCGTCTGGAATTATAGTCTGCCACACGGACACAATCGCCTCGCCCGTCGCGACCAGTTGAATTGTAGAGTGAGGGGTGGCTTGGCCGTGAAGAGTGTCATTTGGCGCAATCTCAAGTTTCCAGAATTCATCGAAATCCAAGGACGCACGTAGTGACATCCAGGACTCAGTGAAAATGAAGTTTGAAGTTTCAAATACTGCAAGGTGGCAACTTGTCGCTATCGGCGCCCTGGCGGTGAAAGGAACTTTTCAGGTTTCCAGGAATCGGAAGGTACATTCGTGGCGCCACCGATGACAAAGTTCGACCGTTAATTACGCTCGTGGAATTTAATTTGATGTGACGCACGGCAATGGGCGGTGTTGGGCAAGAGCGCTGGGAATGGCTGCTTTCTGAGCCTTGCCCAAGGGTGCGGTGAAGTAAATTACCACGGGGAGCAGACTTGACTTTGACCGTATTTGGTTGTGGTTCCGTTGGGGACCACCGTGGGCAAGGGTCTGAAAGCTGCTGCACGTTGAAAGGGGTGCCCTTATGGGTCATGTTGGATGCTGGACGGAGGTCCAATTAATGGAACCAGGCACCACTGTCTCGTGCCAAAATCATAGATATGGACCACCTGGAGAGAATGGTTGCAAGTGTCAGACGAATTCTTGTCCTAACTGTGCGTGGAAGGGACATGTTGGGACTAACTTAGACGAAATCAGAGGCTGGGAAATTCACTCCTAGGCTGTCACATGACTTTCGCCGTGTGATGTTGGGACTAACTTAGACGAAATTGGAGGCATGGAAATTCGCTCCAAGGCTGTTGGTTAGAAATGTACGGTGTGGTGGAGTTATAATAACAGTCCACAGGGGACCAGAGCCTAGCTTGCTCATAAACTACTCGTGTTCTCTCATGAGCAGAATGGATCTTCAGTTTTTTGCCGACTCCGAGCGGCCAAATTTGAGAGCTTTTCCTTAAACAGTATTACTCTTTGAGTGTTGGCAGCAGCTCAAAAGAGGTGGTACCGTGAAATATTTGAGATGTTTGACTGGGATCGAACTTGGACCTTCGCCTTGTGATCGTCGCACAATACCCACTACGCCACGTTGGCCACGGTCCCAGTCATAACCTAAAAGCTAAGCTCCTGCACCTAAAATTGAAACACATGTTTGCCAACGTCGTACTTTTTTAAGGCGTTGCTGCAGCATTTTAAACATCTCAAGAAATCCACGTCCTCTCTTTCAACACAAACATCTTAGCGCCAAATCATGTCTCAGACTCACACATTCTTGTCCCACACCTTTTTCACATTCTCCACGTCCCCTCACATATGCCGACTTCGACTTCATTTTCAGTGTCTTTAAGGTTTCTCTGTGGCAGTTGCTTGGCTTTCTTGACAGAAAAACAAACAGAAGAAACTTCCGCGTGCATCTTCGTCCATGCCCTCTCAACTATTCCACCACCACGACAGTCATTCGCTCCACATTCGGATAATCCCTGCACAAGCACTGCTGCGCGCAAAACAAATGCCAGACATTCTTCCGTACATAAGCTGCACACACCAAAAAAAAAAAAAACAAAACAACCAACCGCCCTCCCACTGCCTACTCTCTGTCCCATTTCTTATCGTCGGTCGTCGTCGTGTGGCTCGAAATTTATTGCCATCCCCAACCCCGCCGGTGTATTCATGCGTGTTAGACACGGTATGCACTCTAAACTATCACCATCATCCCCAAACAAGCAAACTGTACTTAACGCCAAACAGTCCTCACAACAGATTGAGCAGATGATGGGGCGGTGAATGGGGCGGTGGATGGGGCGGTGGATGGGGCGGTGGATGTGGTGGTGGATGGGATGGTAGATGGGTCTGTGGTTGAATGGTGGATTGGGAAGAGATCACCCCTTGGGAGGGATCGCCTTAAATAGTCCCTAGCCAGCACAATGCCTGTACGTTGCCGTCCCATCCTCGCAACCCTTTGCACAGTATCAACAGAACAGAATGCAATTGTGGAGGCAACAAAGCAACAATCACACGGATGACGCTGACAGCGGCGACAACGTCGTCAACGAAGGAGAAGAACGAAGCCGAGGCACAGTGCACAGCGCACAACAAGAATGTCATCGTCATGCTTGAAGACACAGCACAAATTCCATCATCGTTTAATTGCGGGTGAGAGCTGGCCGCGCGTGAGCCGGCCGAGTGGTCGGAGGCAGTGGCAATTAGGTCAAGTGATACCAATGAAATGCATTGGGGCTTCTGCAAGTAGGCTTCCCTGGTGATGTTCTCAATTTTAACCGCATTTAGAGGGACACGCCGGTGTAATGGACTGGCGCGAGGCTAAAGGTTGCCCCATTGAGCAGTTTGCTGTACACAAGCCGAGTGATTTAGCGGTGTCCTCTTTAAAATCCCTTGATTGCACTTTTTATTGTCCACAACAAAGAAGCTTATGCACGCCAGCAAACCGCTGCATTGCCAGTCGGGGGTGGGTCAGGTTTTGCGACAGATTTACGGGGTACGTTGATGAATGAGAATCAAAAATTCTCTGTTTGTCGTGCCGAGCCGCTCGGGGGCGGAGATGATGCCTTGAAAGCGAGATTACTGGGATTTGGATCACCAAGTTGATTGGATAGGAATCACGGGTCAAGGGTTTGGTGTTGGCATGCATGCCGCCCTGCTCTGCAAATATTCATCCATCACCACCCCGCAAAGCTTAAAACAATTACAGGCACCTCCACCGCCTGCGAATTCCATCCCCCAGCCGATAATTAAGCGAATTGTCCGCATCGCGTGACCATTATTCATCGGCGTATTCAGGTTGTTTACTCTACGCCCACCCGCCGCCGTCGAATCCCCGCACAGTCGCGCAGAATGTGATTAATTCGGCGGGACTTAACGCTCCGAGTTGGGCGCTATGCTGCAGCTAAATTAGCGCGTAGCATGCATGCCCCATATCCCACCAGCCCCCTCCGCGACGCACACATTCCCATGAGTCGAGCTAATTTGTAATTTAATTTTCACTTCAGCGAGCGCATTGGTTCCGGGAAAATACCAGCGACTGCGATGATGATGACGACAACGTCAACGGTAACGATGCTGACGAAGCCGTCCCGCGTCCGACCCGCTCAGCAAGCACTGCGCACCAATGAAGTACGTCCACAGATGGCATGCGGCGGGACATTTGCTTCCATCCGATTTGACTCAATTATGTAGTTGTTGGCTGAAAGCCGTCCTGGAAGTTCCTAGTCAGCCAAGTCAACGCTTAGGCCGCGAGTCCAGTGCTCTCATTTCAATAATTGTTCCGATTACGAGCATGCACGCGGTCCGCTACAACCGGGGGGCCTGCTGGTTGGGATAATCTTAATTGTTCGGTTAGCAGGTATTAACGCCTTGTGCAACACTTAGCAGCGTGGCGTCCGGCGGCTGCAATGCACTGCACTGGCCAACGATCGCGGTGCAGCGTTGGCATGTCGCACACAATTTATGTGAACATTGCCACGAAATGCCAGCTGTCCGGGCAGTGGGGTGAGGGGGGTTCATTGTGATGTGATTAAAGAGGGCCCCTGCGTTTCAGAGCACTGCTCGAACGTTCCATGCTGGGAAAAAATTAAATCAACGCGTCCCTGCAATCAATGGCGGCGGACACTCGTGGGTGGCGGCTTGGGAGCCGATGGGATGTCCTTGGGAGCGCGACGATGATTAATCGTGTGTGCAGGCTGCAGGTAGGGATGTTGAGGGAGGGGAACTTGTGTGCATCCTGCATGTGTGGACTAATTTTTTATAACGCCAGCCCCGGAAGGTGATGATGGTGACAAGTCTGACGACTCGATTTCACGGAACGACAGCGCCATGGTCTAAACACTCGGGGCGCAGTTGCTAATTGGATGGCGCTTTGGCGCGCACTCTGCGCGCTTTGCGAAAACTACGCTCTGCGGGTGATGGATGACGGAATTGATGGGCGCTGAATGGAGGGGCAGATTGAGATGTCATGTGGGATCGGGCCGAATCGATGTGCAGCATGATGGGAGTGTCATGTCTGGAGGGGGTAATTGACTGATGCGCTCCGATGAATTGTGCTTCAGCTCAGAAGCACTGAATTAAAGAGGTAATCAAAGAGTTTAAAAAGGGAAACATTTCTTTCTGGAGATGATGTACAGGGACGCTGGGAAAGTTTTAAGTTGACTCGAAAAGGTCACTTGTAAGAGGGCGGTGAAGAGTTTCAGTGGAACTTTGAAGAAGTACTCTTGTCAGTGTCAAGGGGAAGGTATCGGGTATGCAATCTTTGGAAGAAGACCTTCGAATCAGTTTCTTATTTGCAACTTTACACTTTGGTTTCTTCTTTAGTGCTTCGCTATTCGAGTTGAAGTTCTGGTGCGTCATGTGCTGGCAATATCTTCATTTGACCTTTTTTATATGCAACCTAGTTCGATTTTCGGTCCTGTTTGCGTTGATGGCATCTGGAGGAGAAGACTTAATGACCAACTCTATGGGCTGTGCAGCGACATGCTCCTGGCCAAGCGTCTACGCATACAACGCTTAAGATGGCTAGGCCATGCAGAGCGCATGGAAACCATTGATCCGGCCCAATAAGTCTTCGAATCCGAGCCATTGGAAGAACGCAACAGAGGACGATTTAGACTAAGATGGCGCACACAAGTGGAGAAGGAACTCAACCAACTTGGAGTGGGCTACTGGAGACAGCTGGCGAAAGATCGTGCTGGCTGTAGAGGCCCAGGTCCACCCCGTAATGTAGCGCTATAAGAAGAAGAAGAAGAACCTAGTTCGTCTCAGAGTCTCTGTTTGACAAAGTTGTGTAACAGTCTGTTTCTTCAAAGAAGGAGCTGTATGTTGTACACGTTAGAGACAGTTTTTAGATATCCTGGTTAAATGGTTAGCAAATAGCGCATGCTGCTGATGCATTTTGGGAATACCGGTTGAACTCTGAAAATACGCACACTTGTGACACATGACATCTGACGAGTGCTTTGTGAAATAGCAGCAAATCGTCCTGGGTAATAGTCAGACGCATTTGGTAGCATCAAAGCTTTTTGTTTAATTGGGTACAAGCATCTTCTGTGCCGTATTGTGTGATGGTCTGAAACAGTCTGTGAACAATTTGATAGGCCAGTAAAGTCCATCATAAATCAAATCTTCACTTTACGGCTGATCCTGGAAAAGATTCCAGAAGTACAGATCGACACTTACTACCTGTCGTCGAGCTATACAATGCCATGTCTAGTCTTGGCATTCTTACCAAACTCGTCAAATTGTGTAGGATGACGATGGAGAACTCTTGCTGTTCCGTCGAAGTTGGAAATTAACTCACCGAGACTTTCAATGTCAAAAATGGTTTTAGACAAGACGACGTGCTTTCATGCGACTTCCTTAACATCATTCTTGAGAAGATCGTACGTAACTCGCAAGTTGACACCAGAGGAAGGATCTTCCAACAGTTAGCTCAACTGCTAGCTTACGCGGGTGACGTCGCCGTTATTGGGCGAACACAGCGATCTGTCAGTGAGGCATTTGCTAGCATTGAAGTGTAGGCGGCCAAAATGGGTCTGGCGGTAAATAAGGGCAAAACGAAGTACATGCTGTCGTCAAGGAAAGAAACAAAACATCGACATCTCGGACAGAGCGGCACACAAGGCAGCAGAAACTTCGAGGACTTCGTTTACCTCGGCTCCGCGGTTAATAGGGACAACAGCACCAGTACCGAAATCAAATGCAAAGTCACTCTTGCAATTCGCTGCTTCTTTGGGCACTAAAGGCAAAGAAGTTGTAGAGTTCTCTCGAGAGACCAAGTTCACTTTGAATAACAACATGATTGTCCCAGCCCTGCTTTACGATGCTGAAACTTGGACTATACTAAAAGCGGATTAGGAAACTCGTAGTCCTTGCGAAAAAAAAGTTCTGCACCAGAGATGATGTTTGTAATTGTTTTTCTTATTTACCAAGTATACCAGTATGAAATGAAATTAATTTTTTTGAAAATAAAACACTAATTATTAATGGGTAAGTAAAAACATTTTATTCAAAGTATTGGCCATTGTTTTCTACACATTTTGACCATTTCTCAGGCAATTTGTGAATACCGCGCCAATAAAATTGTTCGTCTTTTAAAGCAAACCAATCAGACACCCAATTTTCGACCTCCTCCTAGGAATCAAAGTGCTACTCAGCCAATGCGTGTACCACAGATGAAAACAAATGGTAGTCGGAAGGAGTCAAGTCTGGTGAATACGGCGGGTGGGGTAGCTGCTCCCAGCCAAGTGTTTTGATTGTATCCTGAACCGATTTTGCTTTGTCTGCAGGTGCATTGTCATGGAGCAAAATAACCTTGCCGTGTCTTCTGGCCCATTCTGGTCGTTTATCGATCAATGCATGGTTCAAATTGATATTCTGTTGTCGGTATTGATATTTTGTTGATATTTTGTTGTCGGTCGATCAGTATTAACGGTTTCACCAGGTTTAAGGAGCTCGTAATACAGCACACCTTTCTGGTCCCACCAAAGACACAGCATTGTCTTCTTGCCGAATCGATCTGGTTTTGCAGTCGATGTTGATGGTTGTCCCAGATTAACCATGATTTTTTCCATTTAGGTATAATAAATAAATAAAATAAATCCATTTTTCATCGCCGGTAACAATCCGATGCAAGACCGATTTTCTTTCGTATCTTTCCATCCAAACACTCACAAGTGTTTTTTCGGTCTTCCATCTGTCTTTCATTCTATTCCTGTGGCACCCATTTTGCACACTTTTGGATCTTTCCCATAGCTCTTAAACGGTCAGAAATTGTTTGTTGTGCAACATTTAACATTGCTGTCATTTGCTTTTGACTCAAAGTGTCATCTCCTATATCGTCATCCAATATCGTTTGCAATTCGGTGTCTTCAAATTTTTTTGGTGGTCTTCCACGTTCTTCATTTCTCACATCAAAATCCTTATTTCTGAACCGTTGAAACCATCTTTTGCATGTTGCTTCTGATAGAGCATGATCACTATATGTCTCGACAAGCATTCGATGCGACTCTGCAGCACTTTTCTTCAAATGAAAACAAAATATTAATGCTTTCCGCAAATCATCACTTTCTGGTAAAAAATTCGACATTTTTAACACAATGAAAAAATATGATGTTATCTGTTCAAAGACTTGATGTATACTAAATATTTTTCACAGATGTCATAGCATACAAAACAAAAAAAAAATAAGGGCTCGTTCACATCAAATGTTCCCTATCGAGACACTTGTATCTTGACGCTCACTTCATACCGGTATACCTATTAATTGCGGTACCGCTCCTCTTTCACATCGCCCGTTCAACTGTGGATGGGGAACTCAGCCACGACCGTTCTGTCGCACAACGAGCTGAGTATGTATGTTTAATTATGGTAGCTTTCAGTTATTTTAAGGTAGTATGTAAGTTGACATATAAGTTTTAAATAAAAAAACCTTCAATCATTAATTTTTTTTTTAATTTTTGTTAATAATAAGTTACAAAAATAGTTATAATGAAGTCTATAAATAAATCAAATGTAAGGTTAGGTCGAAAGACAATAGATTAAAGTTAAGTTTATCTTAGAGTACCCGTCGAGGGCCAGTAAGTTAGATTGTCGGAAAGAAAAAATGTACGTCCAACTACTTTCAAGCATTTTTTTTTGCCGTACGTAAGTTTGTCATGAATTGGAAATAAAACTGTAATAAAAATAAAAAAATAAAAAAAATGATTGCATTCGGACTGCATGTGGTTGTTGGGCGTTCCTGACACATGCGCAGTGCACCTGGCGGTTTAATTTCAGAACCACAAAACTATTTCAAACCTGCTCAGAATTCCAACTTTAACCTTGTATTGCAGACGGTTTCGGGATAGGTCTTTGCACAGAATCAGTTTCTGTTAAGAGCCTGTACAACAGCTAGTTAATGCTGACGATGTCAACATCGCTGCGTGCTCCCAGGGTGTTGTGGAACCATTTACCGAAGATTTACGGCCTTGAAGTGAAAGAGGGGAACGTTGATCAAAATCAATTCGCCCGACTGTGCCAGGAACAAATTGTTTATACACCGGAGTTGTCTCTTATTGAGCTGCAAGGTCAAAAAGAAAGTTTCGGGCGCCTTTGCGATACCCCACCTCTTTTAAGGATTTCGTCTTTTAAACCTCAGGTTGTGGCTAAATACCTCACAGAGCCTTTGTAATTTTGAGGCTGATGAGTTCTCTGGCGCAGAAGCAAGCTCCACAAACGACATTTTTGTGTAGATCGATCATAGAATCCACTTTGGCAATAGATGCGACGTCTGTGTTTCACATTAGCTATGATGAAAGCCCCCGGCTCGAAGGATTAAAATCATTCTTTAGTATTACAAAGGAAGGTTGGGCGAAAAGTAAAACGTCAGAGCAGACCGCTCGTTCCTTCAAATCAAATAAATTATGCAGAGATGTGAGCTTTCGTGATATGTAAGTGGAGTGCGAAATCTAGTAGCTGTACAAAGTGAATGCAAAATTTACTTGGAGTTGAAACATTGACCTCCAAGATAAAGATTTCGTGGCACAGGCTCCTCTTGTACACAGTGCAGAGGAAAGTAGGAAACAGCCTACTACTTCCAATCACGAAAAAGTACTTCAAGGACTACGTTCCAGTTAAGAACTGGTGAGTCCTTTCCAGCATTTGAGCAGATTTGCTGATGTTCTTGAATCTCAACATCTTCTAGTGGGCTCCAGTGAGCTCTTTAGCACTAAAACGACAGCATCAAACGATCAAGTTCCACTACCCCAGAACCTGTGCATTGACAAGGAGAAGAGCTTTGTTCCCCTATTAAATAATGTGCTAGTGAACTTTTAATTAAACAAAGGAACTCGAAAATCTTCTTATTTTAGAGCTTCCCGACTTCTTGGCAATCCTCAGCGATGTGAATGCAATGTGTCGACATACCGTTGCCCCTCCGTACCAGCACCCGAGCCACACATTAACAACACAATTCCGTTCCGCCGTCTCGCGCCTTTGTCTCCGGTCTGGATTCAAAGAGCAGCCCCAGCCAGAAACCCCCTCTTGAGACGGTGAGTCAATTAAAACTCTCAACACACCCGAATGACGGATTGGGAGAAACAATTGCCGCATTCAGCCATTGAGCCGTTCAGCCATTCAGCCATTAAATTTCTCTCTCGTACGTCCTTGGTATCGTTGCGCTTTGTGTCTCTCCGTTCGTGTCACGCCAGAGTGGGGCGGCGCAGCCTTTTCGCCGTGTACGTCTGCAACAACCGCACTTACTGCTTAAATAAAAAGGGTTAATGCGCTTACATTACTCTTCTTACGTTTTGCACTTAAGACTCCCACTCCGTTCCAGCCACACTCGCCCGCTACCGTCAGTCTGCAGCCTCGCCCACTCCATATGACGAAGGATTCACGTACATTGTCGTTTTTATGACTCGAGAAGTGGTGATCCATTAAGACGCGGGACACACCTACAGGTGTTCGGTGGGGAGTGTGGCGCTCTCATGTCAAAATCACGTTTCTCGAGTGTGTTCCGCCCGGGGAGCAGCAGCCAGCATCCAACTGAACAAATTCACTTTATTGTGCTGCTGACGTTGACAGAGTGTAAAGAAATAGTGTTGGTCGCTATTGTCGCTGTCGTTTGCGTCGTCCTTTACGATGTGAGGGATGTCTTGGATTAATTGTGGGAGCGCATGCATATAAGGACTGGTACGGTGCGAGGGACATGCTGAGAATGGCCAAAGATTTGTGCTGTGACACTTAAGTGGTGTAACGACGGGTGAACGTGGTCTCGAATGGAAGGAGGTGACATGTGACGAAGGGCTGTCCAAGGAATTGACTGAATTTGAAGCGGATTGAAGCGGATTTGAAGAAAAGTGACAGGATGTAGAACGGACAGACGACACCAGCACACTGACAGGCAGGCGTGCTAGAAATAAATTAAGATCTGTCAAAAGACAAATTTTGCTTATGACAGAGGACGTACATATGTGTGTGTGAAAGAACAACAGTTCGATGACAAATGTAAAAAAACACATCTACCCGATGACAGTTGTGGTAAAGTATCAAATTTAGCAAGCACCAGAAATGACAGATGATAGTGCTGGTAGGAAAGAAAGGCAACAGGAAGCTTAAAACAAAAGGCAAATATGACAGATGACAAAACTGGCAGACAGTAAAAGAACATCTATATAAAAATTAACTGACAAAGGGAGACAGAAGGCCTGACAAATGACTGAACTGACAGGTGACAGAAATGATAAAAGGCTGAAAAGACAAAATGAAAATGACATGTAAAGACAACATGACAAATTTGACAGAAGGCAGAAATGACAGAAACGGAACAAGGCCAACGACAGAACTGGCAAAACGGAAGAGACAACATGACAAATTTGATTGACGGCAGAAATGACCGAAATGGAACAAGGCCAATGACAGGACTGACTGAAGGCTGATGAGACAACATGACAAACTTGACAGAAGGCAGAAACGACCGAAACAGAACAAATCCAATAACAGCACTGGCAGAATGCTAAAGCAACGAACGACAGGAGCAGAAGATGACTGGAAGGGAACTGGAGAGATAAAATGACAAATATGACAGAAGGCAGAAATGACTGAAACGGACAAAGTCAATGACTGAACTGGCAGATGGCTGAAGAGACAGAATGACAAATTTTACAGAAGGCATACATTACTGAAACGGAAAAGGGCGAATGACTGAACTGGCAACACTGAAGAAACAACTTGGCAAATTTAGTAGAAGGCAGAAATGACAGAAACGGAAAAGGACCAATGACAGAACTCGAAATGGAACAAATCGAATGACAGAACTGGCAAAACTGTAGAGGCAAAATGACAAATATGACAGAAGCAGAAATGACTGAAACAGAACAAGGCCAATGACAGGACTGGCTGAAGGCTGAGGAGACAACATGACAAATTTGACAGAAGGCAGAATTGACAGACACGGAAAAGGGCAAATGACAGAACTGGCAAAACTGAAGAGGCAAAATGAAAAATTTGACAGAAAGTAAAAATGACAAAAACGGGACAAAGTTAACTGGTAAAGTAAAAAGAACTGGCTGAAGGCTGAAGCGAAGAAATACAGAAGCAGGAAATGACTCAGAGTCAATAAACCGATGTGTCAAGTGACTGCTCGAAAAGATCGTACAATTTGTAGAAGTACCAGAAGCTGGAATAGGTAGACAGACTCATTGACAGTATACCTAGCAGGTGAAAATCAAAAAACGATGCCATCCAGAATCGAACAGAAGAAAGGGCAAACATAACATAGGAACAATCAAAAACAACAAATCCCCTGAAGATTCCCCGAAACACTAACCCAATCACCACCACAAGCAGCCCTCACACTCGTTATGAACTCATAAACCTCGCCGTCTTAACCGGCATCAACCTTGACAATCGCATGTTTCCCCAGGCGCTCATTGAGGCCATTCAGAGACAAGGCACAAGCTCACACACTCCCGTGTGTTTATCACGTCCTTATCCCTCACCCATCGGCAGGCAATCTTATCGTAAACCGGGTTTCACACCAAGATAAGCGAACCTTCGATAATAGAAAAACTAGTCCCACACGGCCAGGGTTATATCCATAACTCTCATGACGGTTATTTGAATAGCACTTTGGATTCGAAAAAGCGAAACCCGGTCGCCCGCCCCACGTCTGAGGGACACGGCAGCCTTTTCAGAGGACGCCTCCTGAGCCAGTGCTCGAGAAAGATACTTGTTGACAGTTGTTTCCCCTTTTCATCCATCCCCAGCTTGCGCCACGAGTGGATCCTTTCATCGTCGTCCCGCCCTCGCCCCTCAGTCTAATGTCAAGGATCTGTGACACCCAATCGGGCGTCGCCTCGGGTGGGTGGCCTAGACAATCCGTGCGGCTGGAGGCGAACTTTTTTCTACCCTAAAAGCCTGATAGCCATAAACGGGTTAAACCATTGCAAAGGGTCGAATTCAATTCACAGCCCTCGTCCGCCCCGATGTTGATGTTGATGTTGAAGTGTTTTGTAAACACGTTATTTAGGGCGTGTACACACGAGCAACGGTCGGGGGAGAGTGCTTGTACTTCAGTGAAGAAACTATTTGGCATGGATTGACCATTCGGATCGGTTTGAGTGTGTAAGTGCCCAGCACTCCCCTGGCGCTCTGTACCGTCTTACGGTCTCGGTTGGATGTTAGTCACAGAAAGTCGGTCAAAAGGACGGTGGGGAGAACTTTTAACCCTTGACGGGGAAAGTTTTCTTTCGAAAGTCTTACTTGTGGGGAAAGTTAAGAAAGAGCTGTCGTTGCGTGAGGCAACCATATGGGAGCGTAGTTAGCAGGCAGATGCTCTTATTTAACTCGTGACCGGGTGGGCGGTGAGGAATGCGGTGGCGGATTCAAGGACTTTTGAGTTAAGTGAGGCTAACAGCTTTTTTAAATGTTTTCCTTTAAGAGCAAGATGACCAACCGACGGAACTCGTAATTGCTTGGGTGCACAGGCAAGTGGAACCGAGTTTGAGGCTAAAGGAGATGACGGATCTAATTATTCATAAGGATAAGAGTGCTTCGGATTCACTTTGGTTGACTGGTTTACGAGTCAAAGGAAAAAATAACTCCGGATGGTTGTTGGCGTTTGAGACGAGGAGCTTTTAACCAAGACGAACAAGGAACGAAATGACAAAGGCTTACTCGCAGGAAGCATAGGCAAGCAAAAACTCGGAACTGTGGGTGTGGAGCATTCTATGGTAAGTTTTTTTTTTATGTATAGTTGGCTGGCACTAAAGGGGTTTTTTATTCACCCTTAAGATACCGGGATTAAGTCACGGCCACTGCCGAAGGAACAGGTGGAGAGAGAAAGAGCTGGTACCTTCTCTCTTTTGCACAGTGATTATATTTGTCTGTCTTGTTTCGTCGTGTAGTACGACTAAAGAACAAGTCTTTCAACATTACAGTGCTTCCGAAGAAAGGCTTTAGGCTCAAATGATGGGATAGTCTTGCTAGGCGTGCATTGCAGGTGAATTCCTGAAGGGGAGGAATCCACCTGGATAGTTCGTTGGAGCATTTGTTATTTAAATAGCATTAATATGGCGACACTGCATTCCGATGGTTTCAATCGATTTACTTCGCAATATTTTTACTACCTACGATTTTTGTCGGTCTTTCTCCTACTCAGCCTAGATCGTCCTCTGTTGCGTTGTCGCAATGCCCCGGATTTGAAGAGTTTTTTTACTGGAGCAGTGGTGTTCATACGCATTACATAACGTCCAAGTTTCGGTGCCGTAAAGCAGAGTGATTCTGCGTTTGATTATGATAGTAATATTGTAAAGTAATATTGTTCCTCAAAGTCCGAGACGTCGATGTCATGTGTCCTTCCTTGACAACCGCATGTATTTCGTTTTACCCAAATTTGATACTTCTTATTCTTCTTATGGCGCTACAGTGAACGTAGGTCTCAACCAACATGCCTTTCCCGCCAGCATGATTTTTCGCCAGCTGCCTCCAGTTGAGCACTCCAAATTGGTTGAGGTCCTTCTCCACTTGTGTACGCCACCTTAACCTAAGATGTCCTGGCCTTCGCTACGACCTGGATAGAGGGGCTAATTTTCAAACTCAAATTAATGAGACTTCCCTCTAACCTCATAGCTATCATGCATAGCTTTCTTCACATCAGGGGATTCTATGTAGAAATAGAAGGAAGTAAATCACGGATAAGGAACATCAAGGCAACTTTGCAAAGAAATCGTGATCGTGACTGGGTATGAAATGAGCGTTTTTTTTTGAAAATAAAACACTAATTATTAATGGGAAAGTAAAAACATTTTATTCAAAGTATTGGCCACTGTTTTCTACACATTTTGGCCACATTTCTGGCAATTTGTGAATACCACGCCAATAAAATTGTTCGTCTTTTAAAGCAAACCAATCAGACACCCAATTTTCGACCTCCTCGTAGGAATCAAAGTGCTGCTCAGCCAATGCGTGTACCACAGATGAAAACAAATGGTAGTCGGAAGAAGCCAAGTCTGGTGAATATGGCGGGTGGGGTAGCTGCTCCCAGCCAAGTGTTTTGATTGTATCCTGAACCGGTTTTGCTTTGTGTGCAGGTGCATTGTCATGGAGCAAAATTACCTTGCCGTGTCTTCTGGCACATTCTGGTCGTTTCTCGATCAATGCATGGTTCAAATTGATCATTTGTGGTCGGTACCGATCAGTTTTAAAGGTTTCATCAGGTTTTAGGAGCTCGTGGTGCAGCACACTTTTCTGGTCCCACCAAACACACAGCATTGTCTTCTTGCCGAATCGATCTGGTTTTGCAGTCGATGTTGATGGCTGTCCCAGATTAACCATGATTTTTTCCGTTTAGGATTCTTAAAATAAATCCATTTTTCATCGCCAGTAACAATCCGATGCAAAACCGATTCTCTTTCGTGTCCTTGAAGCAAAATATCACAAGTGTTTTTTAGGTTTTCCATCTGTCTTTCATTCAATTCATGTGGCACAAAATTTCCAACCTTTTGGATCTTTCCCATAGCTCTTAAACGGTCAGAAATTGTTTGTTGTGCAACATTTAACATTTCTGTCATTTGCTTTTGACTCAAAGTGTCATCTCCTATATCGTCATCCAATATGGTTTGCAATTCGGTGTCTTCAAATTTTTTTGGTGGTCTTCCACGTTCTTCATTTCTCACATCAAAATCCTTATTTCTGAACCGTTGAAACCATCTTTTGCATGTTGCTTCTGATAGAGCATGATCACCATATGCCTCGACAAGCATTCGATGCGACTCTGCAGCACTTTTCATCAAATGAAAACAAAACATTAATGCTTTCCGCAAATCATCACTTTCTGGTACCAAACTCGACATTTTTAATACGATGAAAAAATATGATGTTGTCTGTTCAATGACTTGATGAATACTAAATATTTTTTCACAGATATCATTTCAAAAAAAAAAAAAAATAAAAAAATGAGGGCTCGTTCACACCAAATGTTCCCTATCGAGACATTTGTATCTTGACGCTCACCGGTATACCTGGTAATATAAATTGACTTATTTATCAAGTAATACAATTATTTTAGTGCATTCATGTAAAATTTCATAGGGATGCTTGATGTTCCGAGAACATTCAACTTAATCATATATGGAGATCGAGAACTACGTTGCACTGTCCCCAAACTTACGAATTCCCTACCACAGTATTTAAAAGTAATTCCCTATTTCAAAAAAACGGAAAAAAAAACTTAAAAGGTTTTTATTAAGAATACATAACTTGTCATAACTTTTTTTTAGTTAGTTTTACTTTTTTACTTTTTTTTAGTTTTTTTTAGTTTTTTAAATATTACTAATTAAAAGCAATTGGATTGAAAAATTAAAATAACTTAAAGTCACTTAAAATTTGTAATATACAACCATCTGCAGATAAGCAATTAGCTTTGCAGGTAAACCAAACCAGGAGGGTTGCCTTTTATGTTTCGGGATTAGAGAACAAAAAAAAAATAATAATCATCGAAAATAGCTTTATTATTTTTAAAAATATTCTCCATTAAAATCGTTACACTTTTCCAAGCGTTTGAACCAATTTTCGAAGCACTTTTGCCACTCTGATTGAGGTATCTCCAAAACATGCATTCTGACAACATCAAGCGCTTCTTCAGGTGTCGGAAAACGTTGACTTCTCATTTTATATTTTACGTACGGGAATAAAAAGAAGTCATTCGGTGCCACGTCAGGACTATACGGCGGATGACACATCAACTAGACGGTTTAAGTGCTCAAAAATGCAGTTGTTTGAGCCGATGAGTGAGAGCTCGCATTGTCGTGGTAAAGAGAGACCCGTCTTCGGTGGTTGATTTTCCTGATTTCTTGGAAGACAACTTTCAAACAAATGATTGTGTACCACTCAGAATGACAGCCAAATGTTCATGTAGTATTGAATGTATGCTGGTCCCACTAATGCCTAAGGGTGTCTCAATCTCAGGATAGGTCACATGACGAACTTGCAATATCAGTTGGCGCACAGCATCAATGGTTTCCGGAACAACATCTGAATTTGGACAACCTTCACAAAATTCGTCTTGGAGTGAATTCAACGTGCCATCGATAAACACTGGTCTTTGATGGATCTTCATCGCCAAAAATTCAAGTAATTTCATCGATGCTCTGTTGTTGAGTTAATCCACGTCGAAGATTGTAAAAAATAATCTCGCGAAAATTTTCACGGCTTATTTCCATTTTTTGGGCGAGATGTACTGTACTGTAAACAACACAAATAGCGGTCTTATGTCAAAACGTTCTGAGTACGTATAACGTCAAAAATGTTAAACTTTAGGATAGATCTTGCAGTTGCCAGATTGCAACACTAGGGTTGTCCAATCATGTAATATAAAAAGCAACCTTTGTATAAATATGATTATTAATTCGCATTTTATCTCTAGTTAAACAGAATCATAAAGGCAACTGAGACGATGGTTGTGAATATTGAGCATCGCGCTGCAATTTAATTTCTCACTAAGCAAGGAAAAAGTCAAAAAGCGATTCATGAAGAGATGGTGGCTGTTTACCAGGGTTCCGTACCTTCATTATCAACTGTGCAACAGTGGTCATTGAAGACGATCCCCGCTCCGGCGCCACGGCCTTGGTCAGTCATTTTCTACGGATGACTAGAAATCATGCACATTTCTTTCTGTCACTCTTCTGGCATCCCACCTCCATCTCTTCAACACAATTCACCATAATTGCAGTCAACGCCCACACAACGGAATATTTCTCGAAGCAACCGCTATCAAGCGACAACTTTATGATCCAAAATGATCTATCAACTGCTGAACCTTCGACTCTGCCTGTCCGTCACTTTCACCCGTCAATGGATCGTAAAACCTTATGGCCCACTCATCAATTCTCCTCTTAATCTTCAGCTTGGCGCATAACGATTGCATTCGCGACCACCCTTTCGCCTCATAAAGCACCCCCACTCGCTCCCAATTAAACCTCTAATAACTTCGCGACCGAGGAGAAAAAAATAACGCAGCCGCCGAAAACGAGTCGAAATAAAATTTTTAATTAAGACCGCCGCGGTAAAATATGGCCCAGCCAAGGGGCACGTTTCGCCGATTACGGCCCCTCCTCGCCTTTGATGACTTCATCGGACACGGACACGGACACGGACATCGTTTCAAATGTGTTTTCATTGCCATCCTTTAAAAATATATAAAAAATGGAAAATAAAAATAATTATCAGCCGCGGCGGCTTGTCGGCGGGGACGCAGCAAATAAAAAGCGAAAAACTTACGGCCCGTCCGACTATTCATGTGAAATGAATTAATTTCATTCGACTGCGGGGTGCATCTCTAAGCCGGCAACCATGTCCCCCGAATCCACGACAAAGGACGTACCGAGCGAAAAGGATATGCGACAAATGAAATCGCGCAATCAACGTGGCCAGTGTGTGTGCGCGAGCTCGCCTGAAGAGCGCTTGACAATGAGTTATGCATGTCACGGGCCACCAAGGATTTCTAATAAATTTTCGATTCACTTACGATGCGCGCATTCTGTCAAGCGGACGGGCAGAGGGCGGCCCAAAACTGGTAGCGCAGTAATTTGGCACGTGTCCTTCGTCTTCTCCTTTTTTCTTTTTGGTGCCGGGGTTGAATAGCGCTGAGTGGAAGCATCATCCATTTGCCAGCGCTGACACTCACTTGCGGAGGGAGAGTCACTTGCTTCGAATCGACCCCTGACGCTGCGTAAGTCCTTTTCGAATCCGCCGAAGCGTTGTCACCCCACATCGACGACGTCGCAGGATAATTGTTACAATTTATATCGGCACGTCGACAGTGGAGTATCTGTGAGATGCGTAAATAATCAAATCTCAAACTCAAACGTTCGTCGTTCGGCAGCCGGAAGGAAGCCCACCCTCCGCCTGTGTGCGAGTGCCGACGGTTGGGTTGTTCTGGTCATCATTAGCAGGCGACACAGGGAGATCTAGTTTTTTGTCTGTGCACAAAGAGCAGTCGCCCGGGCTCACGTCCAGAGACTCACTGTGATTTACAGCCCCGGCCGGGACACTTGAGAGGATATACGGTCTATTGAGGGCCCGAACGTTGTCATAGCCGTATGGATGTGTGTGTGTGTGCATATGCGAGGGTAAATGCCATGAGTGCCACTTACGATGGCTCTTAGTATGTAATTATGCAGACACTTGACGCAGACGTCGGAGAGGGTGGGATCTGCGAATGCTCTGGGGCGAGGGTTGAAATTTAATTGCCATTAAGTGCAACCCGAAATTACGATGTGCTGACTCGAGACAAAGCACACACAGCCTCAAAGGGTCGGGCGTTGTGTGCACATCCTGCTGCCGGTCGCTCGCACTCGCACTCGCACACATGCACACCCGCACACAGCGCCCGTCTGGGAAGGTCCTTTCTGCCAAGAATAATGAACGGGGATTTAATTAAAATTGCAGTCGGATCGCGAAGGAACTCTGCCTGTGTGACTGTGCGTGTATGACTGTGTACGTGTGTTTAATTTTGGTCTAGTTACCGTGGTTATTACATTTACCATTCGGCTTATTTCGAGGACTTAATTTCGGTTCGGCATTAATTATGCAATAATGGCGCGCGTTTGAGTGATTTGATGGGAGGCCGTTGCGGCGGTAGGGGAGGGGACTTGGTCTTTGTTTGAAAATCGCTTACAGTTGCCAACGCAAACGGATATCCATTTCTGGAGCTGTTTGAAGTTTTGTTGCTGAGTGTGCGGGTGGAGGGCTGCAGCAAGGAATCCCTTCGGTGCCTGAGAGGTTCAGTTCGAAGTGACGAAGTTTTGACTTCTGTCTGAGGGTTGATTTGCGGCGAGCACTCAGAATCCATCAGAGCTTATTACATTCGAATCTTGAAAACTAATGCGTCACTTGGTTGGTTCTGCCAGTAGGCAGAGTTGGGTTAAAGGCTGTTGACTGTTCGGTCAAACTTCTGGCATTTGGAGGCGGGAGATGTTCAGTCAGGGTTGAGGGATTGATCTAGGTTCTTAGGTGACGTGGTGACGGTGGCAGCAAGACAGACTCTGAAAAGAGTTCTTATTCTCTCATTGTGGTCAAGAAATGTAGGAGGGTAAGCCTTTCCCTTCCACTTAGTATGAGATCAGGGTCTGCCCAGTCATGTTGTCGATCTCCGAAACATGCCAAGGAAGCTTCAAGCTTTATCTGAAACGTTTTGGGTGGTGTTTTACCGAAGCAGCCGTGTTCCTCTCCATCGCAACAGTGGTCTGGGTCTGGATCAGGGTCTGCCCAGTCATGTTGTCGATCTCCGAAACATGCCAAGGAAGCTTCAAGCTTTATCTGAAACGTGTTGGGTGGTGATTTACCCAAGCAGCCGTGTTAATCCCCATCGCAACAGTGGTCTGGGTCTGGATCAGGGTCTGCCCAGTCATGTTGTCGATCTCCGAAACATGCCAAGGAAGCTTCAAGCTTTATCTGAAACGTGTTGGGTGGTGATTTACCCAAGCAGCCGTGTTCCTCTCCATCGTAACAATCTCTGCACATACTGTCGTCAGTGAGACCAATTTTGGCTTTCATGACGCCTTAATTGATTGTGGTCCCTTTAGCTACCTTAGAAAGTAGGGGCGTAAGTGCTATGGGTCTGTAGGAGGTGGGTGATGACGGTTCGCCCTTTCTAGGGACGATTTGGACAAATCCTGCTTTTCACTTACTCGGACGGAGCCCTAGTGAGTAGAATAGACGAAAAAGGTTATGCAGTGTAGAAGAACACCTCTTCAAAAGAACAGAATATATACCATACGATACTGCGGATTTGTGCACATGTAGATCTTTAAGTGCTCTTGCAACTGCAATTGTGCGAAAATGGATTTGTCCAATGGAGACGTACAGTCGGGGATAAAACACAATCTGGAATCGCTGAGCTCACTGTAAAATGTGCAACTATCAAATTTGCTTTGTCTAAAGAGCTGACAACTGGAATTTCATTGCAAATGAGCGCTAGAATTGGAGATGAGGCGGAAGTCTCTACATCTCTTACCAACGGCCGAAAGTTTTTGCTACTCTTGGGATAATGCAGCAGCTTTTGGCTAAACTTATGATCCTAAGTGAATTTAATACGTCTTGTTAATCCACTCCAGTCAAAACATCTTCTGGGTTTCCTCAGAAGGGTGAGCTTATTTGTCTCAGCCTAAAAGCCTCTTTCCAGTTTGAACCGTACCACGCGTTTGTCTTTAGTTTGATACCCTTCACTCTGGGGGGAAAAGAAGAATTTTATTCCCAAAAAAATTACACAATAAGTCCCGGAGCTAACATATAGGGGCGCCACTTACAAAACATCCATATTATCTTTAGGAATTACAAACATTCGAATGGTACCTGTCAAATTTTCATGGTGATCTGATTAATAGGGAAGAAGTTACAGTGCTTCAAGTGACTCTACTTTTGTAATTCTTAAAACAAAGGAAACAACAGAATTTCTTGTGCTGATTAACGACTGCGTTTTGATGGGAAAAAATACAGTGCAAGCTCAGAAAGGGCTTGAAAAGTGTTACAAGGACTCTGCGCCATCAACAAACAACTATTTGTTTGTGTTTTGCTGACTTTAAACTTGCCCGTACAGACACCAATGATGCTGAACGCTCTGGAAGGCCAATTGAGGTGATTACACCTGAAAAATACACAAAAGCGTTTTGGGAAACCGCAAGGTGAAATTGCGTGAGATAGCTGACACATTAATAATAATTGTTGGCGCGATAGTCCACAGCTTTCTCATCAACTTCTCGCGTTGTGCGCGCTACTGTTCTCTCACGAGTAGAAGGGACCTATAGTTTTTTGCCGACTCCGAACGCCGAGAAGCTTTCTTAGACAGTTTTAATGCTTTGAGTGTTGTCAGCAGCTCGAAAGAAATTGTGCCATGAAAAATTCGAGGTGTTCAGCCGGGAATCGAACCTAGACCCTTCGGAGTGTGAGCATCGCACTCTACCCACTACGCCACGGCGGCCACAAGAGCTACAAATGCACCCAGAAATGGTCACAGTTTGGTGCGGTCTATGGGCTGGTGGCATCATTGGACCTTATTTCTTCAAATATGGTGCGAATCGTGACGTAACTGTGAATGGTGAGCGCTGCCGTAAGATCATATCCAATTTTTTTCGCCCAAAATGCATGAGCTTGACTTGCATGACATGTGGTTTCAACATGATGGTGCCACATGCCACACAGCACGCGCAACAATGGACTTACTGAAAGACGAGTTCGGAGAACATTTTATTTAACCTACGGAACTGGCCTATTCGCCGCCAAGATCGTGCGATTTTCCGCCTTTAGACTTTTTTTTGTGCTGCTTTGTTAAAGCTCATGTCTATACAGACAAGCCCGCTTCAATTTACGCTTTGGAAGACAACATTGAAGCATTTATTTGTGAGATATCGGCCGAAATGTTGGAAAGAGTGTGCCAAAATTGGACTAAGCGGATGGACCATTTGAGGTGCAATCAAGGTCATGACTGACATGCCTGAAATAATCTTCAAACATTAAATTATATAGACCATACTATCGATTCAAAGGAAGATTTCATGCATTTCTCTTAATTTTGTGTTTTTTTTGAAAAACTTTCCTATAGCTTTTGAAAAATAACCCTTTAGTATATTCCATTTAATCAAGATCGGTCAACGGGTTCAAAAGTTACGGATTTATTTCCGCGTTACCCATACAAGGGCACCACTGTACGGTGCCTTTTCGATCACTTTGGGCCCCCTTGTTTTTTTTTTGTTGGAGGTTGGTATCAACTACACTGGAGCACTCAGACTCAAATACTGGTCCATTGTACTACCAGGCAGTAACCTTCATTTAATGTAATTTCTTGGTTTCCAAAAGCCAAGATGAGCTTCTGCGATATAGAACTTAGGTTTTCAGTTCCCATCACATCAGCGCCAAATAGCCGCCACCTGATACGAGCGAAAGCAGGACACTGACTGAGAAAGTGCTCTGAAGTCTCTTCACCTTCTCCACAGGCGTCGCAGAGTGTGACATCATTAAGCCCAAGCCGACTCAGGTGCATAGCGAAGGTAAATTGTCCCGCACTCGTTTCTGTCTAGAGATAGCAGAAAAGAAGCAGATTTCTTGCAGACGTTTGGGAGCATACTCTTGGTCACCCTGCATCCTGGAGAGTCACGCCATCTCTGGTTGTGCTGTAGGGATACCCAACCATCGACGGAGGCCCTGACCAGGGACGCGGGTAATCTCAAGGCGGGTTCGGGTCCTACGAATGCCTCTGCTGAACCTAGCCTAACTAGTTCATTGGCAGTTTCGTTTCCCAGGATCCCGTGATCACCAGAGACCCAGACAAGTCTTAGCAAATTCAGCCTGCCAACCGAATTAAGGGAAGACTTGCATTCCTGAACTATCTTGGAAGTGGTTAAAGGGTTGAGTAAGGCCTTGAGCACAGCTTGACTGTCGCTGCAGACGCAAATACTTCTTCCCTTCCACCTATTCTTCACAATGTAGTTGGTGGCCATTAGGATCGCGAAGGCTTCCGCCTAGAAGACCGACGCGAAGTTTCCTAAGGAGGCGTGAAGTCTAATGTTGTCGTTTTCCACGAAGGCTCCAGCTCCAGAACCATCCGTTGTCTTGGAGCCGTCCGTGAAAATCCGACTACATTCCTTACCCGGTTCAGTTTCTGGCCACAGCCAGTCCAGGACACGTGGAAAGTCGACTTTGTAAAAGCGTCGCAACTGTGTTATTGGCGACCTCGCATCAGACGGCATGTCCATGAGTGTAGTATCATAGGAGATGCGGTGTGCGAGGTCATCAAAGCTCCAGTGCGAGTGGAACCAAAGACCATTCCTTTTTAGTCGAGAGATGGCCTTGAGTGTGCATCCCAGGATGTGGAAATCATGGGAGGGGGGGGGGGTGGGTAGATTAATCAGAGCATCGAGAGCAGCGCCAGGCGTGCTGGGGAAAGCCCCTGTGCAGCCGAGACAAACTGTTCTTTGAAACTTGGTGAAAGCGGCAGTCACGTATTTGCGCGAAAGCTTGTTCCACCAAACGACTGATGCATAAGAGAGGAGTGGTCTTATCATTGCCGTATAGATCCAAACGGATCTTTTGGGTGATAGACCCCAGGTTTTGCCGAAAACTCCCTTGCATTGCCAGAAGACTGACAACGCCTTGGAGGTTTTCGTCTCAATGTGTCTTTTCCAGAGAAGTTTACTGTCCAGGATAACACCTAGATATTTGGCTTCATTGGAAAGTGGGATATTGACGCCTTTAAGTACCAGTTGAGTCAAACCAGTCATATTCCTCCTTCTCGTAAAGAGAACAACCTTAGTTTTAAGAGGGTTGACGGAAAGCCCATTCCTGGTACACCAGCTATCGATCATGTCAAGAGCCGCCTGTCCGCGTGCGCTGACGGCCGCAAGACATGGTCCGGTCACCAATACGGCTACATCGTCTGCATAAGCCTGGGCATAGGTGATAGAACTATTCAAAACGGAAAGCAGAGAATCAATCAGCATGCACCATAGGAGGGGAGACAGGACCCCGCCTTGGGGGCAGCCCCTGTTAACCTCCGACATTACAAACTTTCCTGTCCTGTTCATTATCATTGCTCTTATCCACAACACCAATGATTCCTCTACGCCGTGATTCCTGGCCGCGTTACACATGCTATCAAAAGTCGCATTGTCGAAAGCGCCCTCTATGTCGATGAAAATGCCCAGTGCGTAGTCTTTCCTGTCAAGTGCACATTCAATTCTACCGACGGGATTTTGAAGTGCTGTCTCGCAAGATTTTCCGCGCTGGTAGGCATGTTGCATTTGAGATAGAGGGTGTGATCGCAGAGCGTTTTTGCGCATGTGCAGTTCGACCAGCCTCTCCAAGCATTTTAGCATGAAGGAGGTGAGACTGATAGGCCTGAAGTTTTTGGCGAGTGAGTAGTCTCCATTACCAGTTTTCGGTATAGAGGCTGCCCTCACTGAACGCCAGGTACTTGGAATGTATGCCAGCGCGAGACTGGCAGTGATAATTCTTTTCAGAGCCGGATGGGGGCGCAGTTGAACACGAAGTGAGAAGTGCACTTCATCACTGCAGAAATTGGGTGTGACCTGCCTATTGTCCAAAAACTAAATACGCGGCATTGCGAATCGAGAGCTTTAATCCGTTTATTGCGAAAGTAGCACTTTGTAGAGAGGGATGTGGAAATCACATGTAAAGCAAAGCGAAGTAAGGGTGGCACAAAGTAAAGTCGATAAAGTCGGATCATCAGCACTGCGTTATGTGCGAAAAGTGGATGAGTTTGAAGTACGAATTTTGAAGAATGTCAAAAATGTTAGCCCTTTTGCCATTTGTGGCCGTCGTGACGTAGTGGGTAGAGTGCAGCGCTCACACGCCGAAGGTTCGATTCCCGTCTCAACATCTCGATTTATTCAATGCACCACCTCTTTCGAGCTGCTGATAATAGAGTAATAACTGTCTAGAAAAGCTTCTCAAACATTCGCCGTTCGGAATGAGCAAAAAACTATAGACCCCTTCTATTCGTGAGAGTAGCGTGCACAACACGAGAAGCTGATGAGGAAGCTAGGCCCTGTTGATGGATGGATGGACGGATGGATTGTCGCGCTATACAATTATTATTACAACGCGCAAATGTAAATTTTCTTCTTCTTCTTTTTCTTGTTCTTCATGTGGCTCTACAGTCCGGATCGGGAGTTCAGCCTCTCCAGCCAGAACGGCCAGCTGCCTCCAGTAGCGCAATACAAGTCGGTACAAACCGTCCTCTGATACGTTGTTGCAGTGGCTCGGATTTGAAGACCTTTTGGGCCGCAACAGTGGTGTCCATGAACTCTACATGTCGTTGTATCGGAAAGCGCTTCTCTTCCGTTGCACCTTCTCCACCAATGTCATAACCGCATACAGACCAAGAAATCGCGCATAGACCTTTTCTCTCGAAAAGTTTTAGGGCTTTCTCATCCGCTTCTAGTAACGTCCAGGTTTGTGCACCATAAAGCATTACTGGGATGATCAATCTACCAACCTACGACATCAAATACAGTAAAACCGCATGCCCTCCAAATGGCTTCTTTTTTTGACTTAGCTCACAAACTATCAAAATTTTAGCAAAGAAAAGTCCCTTTAATAGCAGTTACAGGCCTTTGCTTTAGAAGTGGAGGATTAATTTCGATTCCACCCTTTCACGTCCATCTCAGAACAGGGTACAAAGTTACCTCTACCCCGTTATCAGTTCTTCAAGAATTCCATTGAATGACACAGTCTCTGCCTTCCCTCATTAAATCAGTTCACCGTTTAAAACTGCCTCGTTAGCAGACCCCACAGTCATCTTTGGCGCCCATTCAACCAATACCTCACGAGACACTTCATCTGACGGAAAGGAGAAACGACCACCACGCCTCATTACACATTTGTCATAGCCGTCACTATCTGTGACAAAACTATTTGCGTCGCGTTTCAAATTCGCATGTAGCACGCCCATAAACCATTGAAAGTGTAAAAAGGACATTTTCATGGAATTATTCATTCACAGCCAAGGATCTGTGCACTCGGACTGTCAACAGGGATAGACCACACAATTTACGAAAGTAAACTCGTTTTCATAAATAATCTTGCCGTTATATTTTTTTCTTGTGTTTTTCCTTTCCGTTCTGTTGTTGGCTGCTTTGCGATATTTATCATGAGCACGCGGCATAAGGTGGGTGAAGAAACGTGCAGCACGCGATGACATTTATTTGCGAAAGAAGATGACGGTGGTGTGGCTGGTGGGGTGATAGAAGTGTAATGTACACCGTTGTGTTTACACAGAAATTATAAATGCCAAATGAGGATGTGAGGCAGGACACTATAAATGGGACGTGTCGCCTTCAAGTACGTATGCAGGTGGGATATAAAAATTTAACTGTCGCAATAATGGGTGCTTATGGCGAAGGTGTTTTTGATGGCGAGAGGGAGGGGGAGAGGGGGGGCTGTTTGATTTACGTGAATGGATTTTTTTTTTAAGTGTGTGCGCTAGGGGAAATTACGACGGTTTTAAATGGGGCTAAAAATGCGCATAAGTCGCGGTGTTTTTCTAAGATGCTGAGAGTCTCAGTTGGTTCAATTTTGATTATAATTCAGTCTCCGTCAACTACGTACATATGTAGTGAGGGCACAGTTTGTGACCGATGTGACGTAGGAGATGAGACATCGGCTTGCACAATGAACTGCATAGATTGCTGAATGTCTTTTTCAAGTCACTAGCAAAATACAAAAGGTGCTAATTTTGTTAGTTTTCAACACTTTGTGCCTTGGAAGGTATCAATGAGGTCTACAACTTACAGATCGACGGATACGATGCTAGGATCGCGTTACAAAACCCATGAATTTGAACTTTTCTTCAAAGGTCTTCATATATCTGCCGCCGTTCCTCAAGGAAATGACCTCGGTCCCTTAGTCTTTTGTTTGAAAATCAACCTTTGTGCTTTACAAAATCAGTTTTCCCAATTTTCGAACATGTAAAACTGAGTCTGTGAGTCGGTGCTGAGAATCTGGTAGTGATGAATTTCTGTAGACTCCTTAACGGCGATGACGGCTCAACCTCCGCTGTTAGCCAGAATGTTCCACTCAATTTGGACGATGATAGACAAGAATTCCCTCCCCCGGTCCACAAGCAAGGAGACCCCTCTGACTGCCCCAATTATCGAGGGATTAGTCTTTTTAACATCGCCTACAAGATCGTCTCTGCCATGTTGTGTAAGCGTTGAAAATATTTGTCCATAACCTGATAGGTCCCTATTAGTGTGGTTTCATTCAAAGAAAGTCCACGATAGACCACGTGCAAAACCGAAAATCGTTGTCCTTTAAACGTTTGCTGGGGTCGTCAACAGTTAATCCGTCCTTATCCGAGGCATATCGGTTTTTCTGAACTATTTTATTTTTACGTGGTAAGGAAGTTACCCTCACGCACAACCCACAGACTGGTAGTCCAGGCCCATTATTTAAATCCTCGGGCAGAGGGGGTCGCTGCATACATTAGTTCACCATACAACGGGTGTTGTGATGGCTATCCAGGGGGCGCCACGTGGAGGCTGCATGTCAACTTGACCTGTGCACTAACGAGGATTGCCTTGGCAGCTCGCCATGTTGAGCGCAATCAACGACGTTACCTCGCGTGCATAGGCCCATGCCCCCCAATCGCAAGAAGTAAAAATCGACAATCACCACGCATTAGTCGATTTAAAGTCCACACAACAGATCACTCAATAATTCCCGGGGTATCACTTACAAAAATTATTAATTAAATATTATATTTTTTGTTAGTGGCGCCCCCTATATGTTCCGGAACTTATTGAATAATGTGTTAAGATAGTGTGTATAGAGACGAGCTATACAGTCGAGAACTCGTCAGGTTGTCTGGGATGACGATGTGTCGCTGCTCCTTTAAGGTCGGTAAAGAACTCACCGAGACCTACAATGTCAAAAAAGATTTTAGACAAGGCGACGCTCTGTCATGTGACTTCTTCAACATCATCCTCGAAAAGATCGTGCGCAATTCACATGTCAACACCAGAGGAATGATCTTCCAGTCAGTTCAGTTGCTAGCTTACGCTGATGACATTGGCGTAATTGGACGAACACAGCGAGCCGTCAATGTCGTGTGCTGGCATTGAAACGGAAGCAGCTAAAATAGATCTGGTGGTTATTGAAGGCAAGACGAAGTACATTCTGTCATCAAGGAAGGACTTACAACATCGACGTCTCGGACAGAGCGTCACACTAGGCAGCAGAAACTTCGAGTTAGTCAAGGACTTCGTCTACCTCGGCTCGAACCGTGGTTTTTGGTATAAAACGGCTTTTCCACTTTTTTGAAACCCCGGCCTTAAGTGCACTCGACCTGGAATTTACTCGGCCTGGAGTGCAACTTTATGTACATGATCATAGGAAAGTGTAAGTTGAGTTTGTCTTCTTAGGAAGATGCTGTTAGTGGTTTTCGGAAGAAATTAATAATTTTTCCGTCTTCTTTTGCTTTAGTACTGTTGTTGGTGGTATTTGTTATCCTTTATGATGATACACAAATTTTCCAGATTTAAAAATCAGACAAGAAATAGATTTTTGTGTTGAATTGAAATTTCAAAAGATGGCGCCACCGGCAAGTTATTACTGATATTGGAAGGGATTGCTTGCTTCATTGGAGGGGTGTGACATTTTTCAGCAACAATAAGTCTCAGTCAACACCATTGTTTTTTGCCTCTTAAAAATGTTCGGATTTGTCTTAAATGAAAACAGTTTTGGTTTTCCCTTTTAATTTTAAGAAAACTGCAGTTTAGCCCATCGAATGCTTTTAGAAGGTCACATTGATTCTCCTTCCATCGATTAATCATGCAGAGGGTAGTGACGAAGCTTCAAAATTGAGTTTGAGTGAATTTAGAGTCAAAAACGATGAGCGTCCTAGACAGCCCAATAAATTTGAAGGTGAGGAAAGGGACGCTTTACTTGATCAAAGACAAAGTGAACTCGCAGAATCGTTGGAAGTGAGTCAGCAAAAAATTTCCGTTCGGATAAGAGAATTTAAATGAAATTGTGTGCCGTACGAGTTGATATTGGGAGAAGCTAAAAACCGATTTTTCAAATCGGAACTGCTTCGTGAAGGATATCAAAGGGAGCAGTGGATCGAAACTGGAGATCAAATGTGGAAATACTACGATAACCCCCAAAAATAATGAATACCATGAAAACCTCTGTTCCATCATTGTCTGCATTGACGCCAAAAAAAAAACATGCGCTGTTCAAGGCTCATAATAATAATTGTTGGCGCTACAGTCCAAAGGGGGACCAGGGCCTAGCTTGCTCATCAACTACTCGTGTTGTGCGTGCTACTGTTCTCTCACGATTAGAAGGGACCTACAGTTTTTTGCCGACTCCGAACGGCGAAATTTGAGAAGCTTTCTTAGACAGTTATTACTCTTTGAGTGTTGTCAGCAGCTCGAAAGAGGTGGTCCCGTTAAATTCGAAAAATTGGTGTTGAGCTGTGAGTCGAACCTAGACCCTTCGGCGTGTGAGCGTCGCACTCTACCCACTCGGCCACGGCGTTCAAAGCTCATGTTCTGTATAATATGGTTGCGACCAGACGACTGTCTACCAAAACCAGGCAAAACCACAAGAAAATCGTTTTTTTATATATAATTGGCGCATGCTAAAAGTGTTGTTTATACCCTTAACTGACAGGAATTAAGTCACAGCACGGGCCGAATGTATGGAGGAAGATTGGGAAAAGACGTACCGACGATGCACATCGGTTATAAATGCCTTTGGATTGTAATGCGAAGAGCATTCCATAATTATGTGGGGCGGCTGAAGAACGAATCTCTAAACTAAACTCCACGTCTCAAGGTAGGCTTAAGGGTGGACGGGCTAGCATTCATATCGAGGCGGGTATGGGGGGTGAATTCTTGAAATGGAGGAAAGCAGCTGGCTACCTCATTAGAGCATTTTTTGTTTAAAATAGCGTTAAAATAGTGAGCCGTACACTGCGTGAATAACAGCCAGAAACGATCGAAAGGCAATGTAAGGAGATTTTGCAACATTCAACGTAATCGGCCTCACGTAATTGAAGCGGTCAAAAGGTAACTGAAAACGCTGAAGTGGGAGGTTTAACCTCATCCGTTGTATTCTCGGGAACTTCTTCCATTAGACTACTTCTTTATTCGACAGATTGGCGGACTTGGGGGGTCACCGGTTGGAGTCTCTTGAAGGATGGACCAATGAAACGATGTCCGAGAAAACTACTTGTTCGAAGATGGTATTCGAAAGATGGAAAAATGTATTTGCTTAAAAGAGACAATACATTGCGTAATTTATTTTTTACTTCTTTTTTCAATTTTATAAATTTCTCTGGACATTGATGATGATAACGTTGTACTTCTGATAGAAACTAATAAAAGGTATTGCCGTAAGGGGCATCTTAGTTCTTCGCGCTCGGTGTCCAGCGTGTCTTTTCAAGTGTCTTAAACGCTAGGGAAAGTTGTATTTTTCAAAAATTTAAGAACAACCATAACTCAACTGCCATCCGCCAAATTTAAGGCACTCCAACTAAGGCCTTGCAAACTGAGCACAAATTTCCTCTGTTCGAACATAACCACAAACCACACCTTTCCTCAAATTTAAGGCATTTGCCTTCCGTTTAATAATCACCTCCGCTACCTCGGCAAACCCTTCGCCTTCCCACATCCTTCCACCCACACCCACAATGCAATTTGCCCTCAAAAGGATAGCGCCAGACACAAGCGTATCACATTTCAGAATAATTGCATAATCATTCAAATCAATGAATACGAGCATGTGGCGGAATTAAGTCGAGACTCATGCGTCCTTTGAATCGATAACAGCCGGGACTTGTCCTTTTGCCAGCAAACAAACGTCACTGGGAACTCCCTAATTGAACATTAATCGGCACAAGATTGCATCAATTACACTCAAACTCACTCACACACCGCACATGGCACAACGTTTCTCGTCTGATGAGAATCAGTTTTGCCCTTGGCATCAAAATGAACAGCACCATGCCCCCTTTTGCCTGCGCCCACACCTTGTCACCCAGGTTTAACCTTTCAAATGAAAGCTGCACTTGTTATGCTCGGCCATGACATGACCCATTGGCTGCGGTCGGCGGTCGAGCGATGCAGGGACGATCGGTGGCAGGATGATGACTGTGTGCACATTTGCAAGGATATCAGATTGACAGGACAGACTAACACTTTGATTGGAGTAATCTTGTAGTAAACCAAAAAACATGACAACCCCATGTCTCTGCGAAGATTTATTCTATTTACTTTGCCCGCCCTCCGGGGAGAGGAGGATTGATGGTCTCGTCAGTTATCGGTTGCTGGTGGCTTCCTTGTATTATCCTTCGGTGGTGCACGACAAGTCACTGTGTGTCTCGCTCACATACATCATATCGTCATCCGGTCCTCTGCTCGAGCAGCGACACAAAAACACGTGTGTTTAGCTGTGTGCATGTATCAACAACAGGATAAAGAGCACTAAGCAAACGTTTGCAGCAACCAGAGCTTACAGCAGTTGAGTGCCATGCAGTGAAGCAGCAGCAGCAGTATAAGGAACCTCTTGACAAATCACTTTGTCCTAACCAAGACACAACTGATATAGTATGTCATAATAATCCTTTCGGTAAACTGCAGCAACAACATGGACCATCGGGACAAGACAGAAGCCAGGGACCAGCAACGCGCCCCACATCATCGTCCGGGGTGGAAGTTATCAGGGTGCATTAAAGCCAAAACGTCTTAAGTTCATCCCGACGGAACAATCTTTCTGATCCTTCTTATTGTTTGTTTATTTTTTTAGAACACACCGAATGGTTAACTCGTCTCTGTGTAGCGTTTTAAGATGCATGTGCCTGAATCTGTTGTCCGGGAACGGCAGAGACGCGAAGACGGGGCTTTGCCAACCATCTACGATTTATGGATGACTTAAGATTTTTCTCCCTCTACACTGCCCCATCCTTAGGGTCCTTCATGTCCTCCATCATCCTGTTTCTTTCGGTCTAGAAGATGAATGTGCGATTTGTCTAAGGACACAATATTCACGAGGATTCATGTTGTTTTTATTCACTCTGTCGAATGAATACAGGAAACCTCATCGAATGGGTGCACGGCGGCGGAGAGACGTCGGTGACTCTCTTTAAGGGATTTCTGATCGAAGAAGGCTTGCTTATGAGCTCAAGTGTACCGTGAACCGGAAATGGAGTATAAGCATTCACAGTGCGGTCGTCTGATGTGTGACGAGACTGAAGCGAACGTTGTGAGAAGACGATTTTCTTGCAAACATGATTTAATAAAAGTGAAACAATCCAATGGACGGGCTTTAGAAAACTTTTTCTTGTGAAATTGGATTTCAATTGAATTGTAGGAGAATTGGGAGTGGAAATGTCCTCTAGGATCAAACACAGTTCAGACAATCAAACACAGTTCCTACCGGATTTTGATCACAGGCTTCACAACTTCTACTTGCACCCTACTTTCAGCTTCCCTTACATCAGATGGATATTATCTCTTGAACACCTTGCTTTACATATTGTATACACCAAATAACTGGCCGCTGACTCGCAGTGGGTAGAGTGCGACGCTCACACGCCGAAGGATCTAGGTGCGATTCCCGGCTGAACACCTCAAATTTTTCACGCCACCACCTCTTTCGAGCTGCTGACAACACTCAAAGCGTTAAAACTGTCTAAGAAAGCTTCTCGGCGTTCGGAGTCGGCAAAAAACTATAGGTCCCTTCTACTCGTGAGAAAACAGTAGCGCGCAAAACGCGAGAAGTTGATGAGCAAGCCATGCAATGGTCTCCCTGTGGACTATCGCGCCAACGCCTATAAAGCACCACTGCATCGGACAACGAGGGCTGTTCGTGAGCTCATCGAAAAGAGAAGAAGGGAAGAGCACCGGCTTCCCTTCCACGATTCAGACCGACACCTGCCGGGATCAAAACGGACAACTTGTGGTAGAGTCGCAGTCTGTGCTGAGAAGCTGGAAGGATCATTTCTGCAGATTCCTTAATGGCAATGACGGCCCAAATCCCACTGTTAGGCAGAATGTTCCACTCAATTTGGACGATGATAGACAAGAATTCCATCCGCCCGACTTAGACGAGGTGAACTTAGCATTATGGATGGACTGTCCGCAGAATTATTTAAAGCAGCTGAAGATGAGTTGGTTGGCCGCATGCACCAGCTCATCTGTAAGATATGGTCGGAGGGAAGCATGCCCGATTAGTGGAATGTCAGCGTCGTGTGCTCGGTCCACAAGAAATGAGACCCTTCTGAATGCGCTAATTATCGAGGGATTAGTCTTCTTAACATCGCCTACAACTTCCTCTCTGCCGTATTGTGCGAGCGTCCAAAACCATTTGACCATAACTTGATAGGTCCCTATCAGTGTGGTTTCAGACCAGGGAAGTCTACAACAGACCAGATCTTCACATAACGGCAGATCTTGGAAAAGACCCACAAAGAGCAAATTGACACCCACCACCTTTTCGTTGATTTTAAGGCCGCATATGACAGTACAACTTTGTGACCGCCGTGGCGTAGTGGGTACAGTCCGACGCTCACACGCCGAATGGTCTAGGTTCGATTCCCTGCTGAACACCTCGAATTTGCACGGTACCACCTCTTTCGAGCTGCTGACAACTGAGAGCTGATAACATTCACAGCGTAATAACTGTCTAAGAAAGCTTCTGTCAGTTCGATGTCGGCAAAAAACTGTAGGTAGCGCCCTAGTCCCCCTGTGAACTGTCGCGTCAACAATTATTAGATGACAGTGTGCATAGAGACGAGCTACACAGTGCTATGTCTAATTTTGGCATTTCAACCAAACCCGTCAGACTCTGTAGGATGACGATGGAGAACTCTCGCTGCTCCGTCAAGGTCGGTAACGAACTCACTGACACCTTTAATGTCAAAAAAGATTTTAGACAAGGCGACGCACCATCATGTGACTTCTTCAACATTATCTTCGAGAAGATCGTGCGTAACACACAAGTCAACACCAGAGGCACGACCTTCTACGAGTCAATTCAATTTCTAGCTTACGTTGATGACATTGACATGATTGAACAGCGAGCCTTAAATGAGGTGTTTGCTGGCATTGAAGAGGAAGTGACTTAAATGAGTCTGGTGGTAAATGAGGGCAAAACGAAGTAGATGCTGTCATCAAGAAAGGACACACAACTTCGATGTTTCAGACAGAGCGTCACACTAGGCAGCAGAAACTTCGAGGTATTCAAGGACTTCGCCTACTCCGGCTCCGCTGTAAACAGGGACAACAATATCAGTACCTAAATCAAACGCAGCATCACTCTTGTCAATCGCTGTTTTTTTGGGCTCAAGAGGCAATTGAGTAATAGAGCCCTCTCTCGGCGGACTGAGCTCGCTTTATATAACAGCTTGATCATCCCAGCCCTACTTTAAGGGGCGGGAACATAAACGTTACTAAGAGCGGATGAGGAAGCCCTTAGTCTTTTCGAGAGAAAAGTTTTGCATGCGATTTTTGGTACTGTTTGCGTTGATGGCATCTAGAGGAGAAGATTTAACGACGAGCTCTACGGACTGTATAGGGACAACCGCCTGGTCAAGCTTCGTCGGATACAACGCTTAGGATGGCTAGGCCATGTAGAGCGTAGGTTCACCACTGCTCCAGCCCAATAGTTCTTCGAATCAGAGCCATCGGGACAACGCAACAGAGGATGGCCTAGGCTAAGGTGGCGCACACAAGTGGAGAAGAACCTCAACCAACTTGGAAGGAGCTAGCGAAAGATCGTGGTGGCTGGAAAGGCGTGTTGGTTGAGGCCCATGTCCACACCGGACTGCAGTGCCACAAGAAGAAGTAGGAGACATTACTGGCGGTGTACCACAGGACTCTTCTTCGTTTTTGGTGTTTTTTTCCGCTTTTATTAATAATCCCTCTCGGACACACTTTTATGCTTCTCACAATTAAAAAAACTAGAAACATATGTTCGAGACAAGTGTACCTGTTGTCGCCAGCTTAAAGAAAAGCAATGCAGCCAACACCAACTCCTTACGGCTTGCGGCGACGGAAGGAAGAATCCACAAATTTACAGTTTAATTTTTGACGTGCAAAATTCTTTCTTTTCTCGAATTGGCTTGGCACGAGGCATTTGGAAAAGGTGCTTAAATTTTTTAAAGTTGAACGAATATTAACAATGCATTTAAACAATTGAATTAGATTTTGTACATTTAATAAATAAATGAAGTTCTTCTATTAAAAGTTAAGTCTTATAGTTTATTCCAAACAGTACCAACATAACAAAATAAAAAATTGATAATCGAATGTACGTGTCCCACAAAATTTGAATCTCATCTTGTAATTTTTTGAACAGACCTAGTATGCAACCTTTGGCCCAATCAAGTGTTAAAGAAAACAACTGGTTTTTGCCTTCCTGGCTCCCTCTCTTCGGCCATTGACAGCATCTTGGAAGTTAACAACTATTTCCTTCCTAAGTCGTTTGCTTCCGTCTGCCTCCCTACTCACTCTGAATGAAATTTAATTAAATTCGTGCTGAAACTGAAATGCTTCTCTAAATCATGCTCGATTCAACTGGCACTTTGAATTCCTCAGGGAACCCTTCCACTCTGGGAAAACTCATCAATTCAAGACTTCTCCTTGACAAACATTTGACTTGGGAATATCATTGTTGAAAAAAATATAGATAATTTTTATTCGTAAAACCGCGAGAGTAGCATGCACAACCGGAATACTTCCTGAAGAAGCAGAAGGTTTCTTCAGTCAATAAAATGTGCTGTTTGACTAGCTGAGCTAAGCCCCAGTGCCCGGCTTTAAGTTGAACGATTCTGTACACCAATTCACGGGGTTCGCCATTTGCCATAATCCGGTTATCAAACGTTTGCTTCAGTAAATCAAATTTGGCATGAGCTGTACGAAATGTTGCACTGGTCTTGTTGAAACCACAGCTCCCGCACATCATGGTTGCTCAATTGATGAACGAAAACCTCCGTAATCATGATTTTCGAGCTGTCACCATTTACTGCAACTTTCTGGCCAGCTTCTTACGCAGAACTGACCAATTATTCCACTTGACCATAAAGAACGCTAAACAGTCAGGCTTTTGTGAATATAACTGAACCAGCTGAACACTCAGATTTTTGTGAATATAACGGTGATTCATCTTTCGTTTGGTTATTATCATCAATCTAAATATGACGGTGTTGTTCATGGACGTACCTATTAAACCTTAATGAGCTTTCCAGTTTAAAAACATTTGGTTCTAAAAATGTTAGGCCCAATCACGCATTCACAATGTACGCCTAGCTAGGTTTGTTTAGGTCAAAAAGCCGAAACAAACTTAAGGTGAATCACTTGACTGCTGACAAAAGATCAGTCACTTAAACTTTAAGTCCTCTTTTTAAACAAAAAAAAAAATTATTCAATGGTAATGCAAATTTAATGCTAATGCATTAGCTCACATCTCCACTCCGCCAGAAGTGCGAGGGTTTGATGAGATGCACAAACTCAAACAAATGTTACCGGCTTGTGTTTGAGGTCTAATCTCATTATTGTCACTTAGTGAGACTTTTGAAAAATGAAGTCTCGTATTCGCACAGGAACGCACCAATTTTCTCTTTTCTGCTCGAGTGGGTTTGTGGCTGACCTTGAGGGAGCAGCGGGTGTACTACTAAAACGTGCTACAAAGTACAACAAAGTCATACTTGATCGTCCGTTAATTTGCCAGAAATGCCAAAACTTGAGGCGCCTGCTTTCACGACGACGAAGGAGTGAAGATATTCCTTTGGAAAAAATAACAGCCATCTTTTCTCAGCTCTGAATTCACCACGGCAATGATCTTCAGAATTCTAAATTCTGAGGAGAATTTATGCAAAATAAGGGGCGGTGCTCGTTTTTTTCTGAATTGCCTTCCTTTGACCAGGCCTGCTCTATTCTGGCATTTTTTTTTCAGCTTTAGCCTTGGCAATGCAACAATGACTCTATAAGTTACTCAACGAAGTTCCTGTCACTTTTGTCGTAATCTAAACGGGGATGTCTATTATTTCTTCGTTTTCTGATCGTCCTCCGTTAACATTCGGCAGTCCGACGTTCATCTTAGGCATCTATTCATCGATTTCGTCAATCATATGCGTTCAAATCATTCCAGAAAATAACACAAACCATAAATAAAAAAATCGTCACTCATGCACCTAAGCCGTGACACTTGCTATGATCATGGTGGACGAAGCTGGTGAGACTGTGACAAACTTCAAGAACACACTGACGCTCGACCCCACTGTTCGACGCCCAACGAAATATATCCTGGTTCGAGACTCCGTAGGAACTTGCGCGACCGCAGGCACATACTCCAACTTAGTGTTCACCCTTAATTTCGGTTCAGAAAAGAAAACAGTTCTCTAAGCAGCCAACCGAACATATCCCAGCATCAGGTTCGTGGTGAACGTTGGCTTTTTTCAATTCGTCGTCGTTGTCATCATTTTCGTCGTCAGCGTCACCATTATTCACCGACTAGCACCCACACCTCCACACATCGCAATGAATTCTGCAAAAGAAGTAGAGGAAACCCCACAGTCCTCCGCTTCCACGCCATTCCGCGGTGGTAGGTAAATTTAGCTCGCGTGCACGTTCGGATGAATGGATGGATAATCACTGTTGTCCTGTAACAACAACGCGACAAACTGCACAGCGCGCAACTCACGTCCCAGGCCACTGTCGTTGTCGCGGCTAGCAACAGCAGTCATTGTCGGCGATGACGCAACGACGAAAATTCAACTCGACAACACATGGGGCGCGCTGCCAATTGAAAAACATGAAGAGGGCCTTCGCGCCCACCGCCAGGTCATTTCGCTTCAGGACCCCACGCAGAAAGTTGCTCCTCTCGAGGCCGCGACACATGCTTTGCTGGTTGGAGGTCTCCGCATTCAGATTGTGCACCCACATGCATCGAAGGATGCAGCCATAATCCGGCTAATTAAAATAAATTACGCTCCAGCGAGGCAGGATCCCGTTTTACCCATTCAGTGTGCAGACACAGCCATATCCGGGAAAGTGACGGCGATGCGGGCGCGAAAGGTTGTCTTAATACCCGCCGATAGACTTCGTGTCAATCACGGAAGCTGCTTGGCCTTGATGGGAGGGTTGCGCTCTCAGTGCACTCGATAACGGTGAAGGACGCGAATGTTAGCCGTGACAGACGCGAAGGTGGTTGAGTCATTTGTCTTGGATTTTCCGTATGTCAAACATGCTCCGAGTGGCGTTAAGTCGTTCTGTGAAGTTTTGCTCAAGGAGCTCGCCCGCATACACGCAAAGTCGCATACGTCCCGTCTTCTCTACGGAAGTGACTTTGTTTTCGTTATCTTTGAACAGTGTTATTCAGAATTTAAATATTAATGTGGATTAGATGAGGATTTGTCTTGCTGTCGGAGAACGAACGCAAATCTACGCCGTGAGCTGACGGCGGGTGGGTCGGAGAATTTAAGGCCCGTCATGGGCTTATGAATAATGAATTGCGCGCTGAGTCTCAAAGCTCATCGGAGCTCCTTTTGAGAAGAGAGTGCAACGCTGCATGAAGTGGTGTGGAGTTCGTCTGGTAGGTTGTGGAATCCCGGCTGCGGCGGATGGGGACTTGTTGATGCACCTAAGTCGGTTCCAGATGATTAATCAATATCTGCTTGCATGCTTATGGAAGGAGGAGACATGCTGGAGACGGGTGCGTCGAAGAGTTTCGATTTGTAGGAACAAAGTGGCATGTCATGTCTGGAGACGGGTGCGTAGAAGAGTTTCGATTTGTAGGAACAAAGTAGCATGTCATTTCTTGAATGCACCGAAGAACATCAATTTTGCACCAATTAAATTGAGGCTCAAGGGGACCGGCAGACATTTAAATGGTTAACATGAGCTGTGACTGGGGTATAGAAGTTTTGTCGGCAATGGAATTCTGGAGAAGAAGGTGAAAGAAACATTTGTCATGTGCAAATAAAATTATCTTTCTTCTTGGAGAATATTAAGAAGAAAAATGCAAGCTTTGGAAAATGATACTTGGAAGCGTTGGAAATCTTGGAAGAATTGAGAGTTCTTGAATAAATAACTTTTTGATTATGTCAAACTCAAATGAAAGTCTTGATATCCATGGAATCAAGTTTTTTAAATACTGGAAAGTAGCGTGTACTGGAAGCACTGGAAGTCGCAAAATATTGGCAATGCTAATATGAAATACTTTGCTTCTATGAATTTGAATTAAACAATTAACATTATGATTTAATTTCAAAAAAAGTCAATAACTTTAACACTATTTGTACCAAAGGTACAGCTTTTGAAACTTTGACTTGAAATTATTTTCCAAGGTGAACAAATTTTTCTAATTTTACTTTTTCGAAATTCATATAATAGCTGTTAAATTAATTTTGTGGCATCATTATCCTCGTACTCATCCCGAAACTCAAGATACGTACCGGTATACCGATACAGGTATTTTTTTGAAAATAAAACACTAATTATTAATGGGAAAGTAAAAAAATTGTATTCAAAGTATTGGCCACTGTTTTCTACACATTTTGACAACATTTCTGGCAATTTGTGAATACCACGTCAATGAAATTATTCGTCTTATAAAGCAAACCAATCAGACACCGAAATCAAACGCAGAATCACTCTTGCCAACCGCTGTTTCTTTGGGCTCAAGAGGCAATTGAGTAATAAAGCCCTCTCTCGAAGGACTAAGCTCGCTTTATATAACAGCTTGATCATCCTCGTCCTACTATATTGCCCAGAATCTTGGACGTTAGCAAAGGCGGATGAGGAAGCCCTTAGTCTTTTCGAGAGAAAAGTTTTACGTGCGATTTTTGGTCCTGTTTGCGTTGATGGCATCTGGAGGAGAAGATTTAATGACGAACTCTATAGGCTGTACAGCGACATGCGCCTGGTTAAGCGTCTACGGATACAACGCTTAAGATGGCTAGGCCATGTAGAGCGTATGGACACCACTGCTCCGGCCCGAAAAGTCTTTGAATCTGAGCCATTGGGACAACGCAACAGAGGACGACCTAGACTAAAGTGGCGCACACAAGTGGAGAAGGACCTCAACCAACTTGGAGTGCGCAACTGGAGACAGCTGGCGAAAGATCGTGCTGGCTGGAGAGGCATGTTGGTTGAGGCCCAGGTCCACCCCGGACTGTAGCGCCACACGAAGAAGAAGAATCAGACACCCAATTTTCGACCTCCTCGTAGGAATCAAAGTGCTGCTCAGCCAATGCGTGTCCCATCGATGAAAACAAATGGTAGTCGGAAAGAGCCAAGTCTGGTGAATACGGCGGGTGGGGTAGCTGCTCCCAGCCAAGTGTTTTGATTGTGTCCTGAACCGGTTTTGATATGTGTGCAGGTGCATTGTCATGGAGCAAAATTACCTTGCCCTGTCTTCTGGCCCATTATGGTCGTTTCTCGATCAATGCATGGTTCAAATTGATCATGTGTTGTCGGTAGCGATCAGTATTAACGGTTTCATCAGGTTTTAGGATCTCGTGGTACAGCGCACCTTTCTGGTCCCACTGTCTTCTTGCCGAATCGATCTGGTTTTGCAGTCGATGTTGATGGTTGTCCCAGATTAACCCATGATTCTTTAGGTTTAGAATTCTTAAAATAAATCCATTTTTCATCGCCAGTAACAATCCGATACAAAACCGATTTTCTTTCGTGTCTTTGAAGTCAAATTTCACAAGTGTTTTTTCGGTTTTCCATCTGTCTTTCATTCAATTCATGTGGCACCCATTTTCCACACTTTTGGATCTTTTCCATAGCTGTTAAACGGTCAGAAATTGTTTGTTGTGCAACATTTAACATTGCTGGCATTTGCTTTTGACTCAAAGTGTCATCTCCATCCAATATCGTTTGCAATTCGGCGTCTTCAAACTTTTTTGATCGTCTTCCACGTTCTTCCTTTCTCACATCAAAATCATTATTTCTGAACCGTTGAAACTATCTTTTGCATGTTGCTTCTGATAGAGCATGATCACCATATGCCTCGACAAGCATTCGAAGCGACTCTGCAGCACTTTTCTTCAAATGAAAACAAAAAATTAATGCTTTCCGCAAATCATCACTTTTTGGTACAAAATTCGACATTTTTAACACGAAGAAAAAATTTTATGTTGCCTGTTCAATGACTTGATGTATTCCAAATATTTTTCACAGATGTCATAGCAAACAAACAAGAAAAAAAAAACAAGGGCTCGTTCACAACAAATGTTCCCTATCGAGACACTTGTATCTTGACGCTCACTTCATACCGGTATACCTCTTAATTGTATGGCTCGACAGTCCCCAAGGGACCAGGGCCTAGCTTACTCATCAACTACTCGTGTTGTGCGCGCTAAAGTTCTCTGACGAGTAGAAGAGGCCTACAGTTTTTGCCGACTCCGAACGGCGAAATTTGAGAAGCTTTCTTAGACAGTTATTACTCGTTGAGTGTTGTCAGCAGCTCGAAAGAGGTGGTGCCGTGAAATATTCGAAAAATTGGTGTTGAGCTGGGAATCGAACCTAGACCCTTCGGCGTGTGAGCGTCGCACTCTTCCCACTACGCCACGGCGGCCACGGTAAAAGTGTTACTACCGACAATTTCTTCACAAGCAGTACTCTGTCAACAAAGCTTTTACAGAAGAATACTTCTTTAGTTGGAACAATATGCCAAAATAGGAGAGAGTTGCCAAGATATGTAAAAATAAAAAAGGACAAAATGGATCGCTTTTCAGCGCAAATTTACGGAACAGATAACTTGACTCTAACCGTTTGTAGAAGTAAACCGAACAAATAAGTACTTTTATTAAGTTCATTGCATAAATCTGTACAAGTCGAAAACAATACTAAGCGTCTTCATGAAACAATAAAATTTTACAACAGCAGAAAATTTAGCGTCGATTTGACTGACCAAATGTCAAGAGAATATAGCATGAAATGTAAGTGCCGTAGATGGCCTATGCACGTGTTTTTCAATATCCTTGATTTGATCGGTATAAATGGATTCTTTGCAAAGAAACGACAAGTGAAAATATCTCACGGAGAGCGTTCTTATTCCAGTTAGGAAAGGAACTATCAACTGCATACACAGAATGCAATGAGAGAACAAGAAATACGGCAGTATCATCAGCAGTTTCATGTAAAATCGGTTCCTTTCCAAAAAGGGGGAAAAAGTGCCAAGTGAAATATTGTTCCGTTAATAACGCCACTACAATTTGTTCTCAGTGAAAAAATAGTCGTGTGGCAAGTGCTTAAAAGACCAACCAATCACCTGTAAAAAAGTCTGTATTGAATAAAGAACATTTTTCACTACATCGTTTTTATAACATTATTTTTTTTTTATTAATTTTCCATACCCCAATACTGAACTAAATTTAAGCTAATAAATAAGAACAAATATTCTTAAACTTCTTCTTGTGGCGCTACAGACCGGGGTGGACCTGGGTCTCAACCAACATGCCTCTCCAGCCTGCACGATCTTTCGCCAGCTGTCTCCAGTTGCGCACTCCAAGTTGGTTGAGGTCCTTCTCCACTTGTGTGCGCCACTTTAGTCTAGGTCGTCCTCTGTTGCGTTGTCCCAATGGCTCAGATTCAAAGACTTTTCCGACCGGAGCAGTGGTGTCCACACACTCTACATGGCCTAGCCATCTTAAGCGTTGTATCCGTAGACGCTTCACCAGGCGCATGTCGCTCAGATGCCATCAACACCAAACAGGCCCAAAAACTTTTCTCTCGAAGAGACTAAGGGCTACCTCATCCGCCTTTGCTAACGTCACAAACAAAAGTTATTAACTTAATATTAAGTTTTTTTTTTGTAAGTGGCGCCCTCTATAATTGTTAAAATTTTAAATAAAACCAAATTCATCTTAACAAATATTTTTATTCATTTAACACACAAAGCAGACAATTTCACTGTATTAGAGCAGGAACTGAAGCGAATACAATGGGATGCATTGGTTGGGAGCATCCCAAGCCCCAGGACACCACACCGATTTGCTTTCCCGTCGCTGACTCCACCAGCGGATTGCCGGAGTCACCTTGGCAGACCCCAGCGTTCTCATAGTTTGCACAGATTGCGTGCAGCGAGATGTTATCGTTGGGATACCATCGCCTGCACTGCCCTTGACTGATTACATACATTGATATCCTCTTCAGAGTGTCGGGTACATCGGGATCACCGTCGTTGCGGGCACCCCATCCAGTCACATGTGCCAAGGTTCCAGCTGGTGGGAGTTTTTTGGCCAACTCAATTGCCTTCACTCGCGACCCGAACACCAGGGGCTGACTTAATGTCAGAATGGCCACGTCACATGTCATCTTCGCGAAGTTGAAGCAATTGTGGGTCTCTATCCTACGCACTGCAACTGGCTGTCCCTGAGAGTGAACCGTCGCTCCAACGCGAACTGTAAGCTGATTCGTGGGAATATTGATGACACAGTGGGCAGCTGTCATTACTTCGGTCTGGGAGACGATCGACCCACCGCACCGATGGACATCGTTGACCCTGAGTGATACTTGGTAGGGGTAGTCCTCAATGCGAGCGTCGACGGGCATGCGGACCCGTCCGAAATTGTGATCGATTGCATTTCGTCTGGGGCCCACCGCGAGGTCTAGATTGACAATGTCACTGAGGCCTAGGAACAGCGTCAGACCCGACAGGAGAGTCATTTTAACGGCGCGCGAGTTGTTGAATACTACTGGCGTGCTGCACGTTGATTGGAATTTTATACTTGTGCAATCACCCCTGGGGGAGGGAGAGCTGTTGGCGATGCTTTTCAAAAATGGGCAATCCGAAGAAAAAAAATCGAACGGGCATCTCTTCCCGGACAGCCAATTCTTTGCAGATTTTAATGGAGAAAGCGTGTGCACTTCGAAAAAGTGGATTGTTTCCGTAATCAGAGGAAGATAAGCGTCTAGCTTCCGCATCAGAAACGAACCGATAAAGCTAAAAGTGTCAATCACCCCGACGGGCGTATGGTGAGACTGGTTCAAAAATGAATGATAAGCCGAGGCAAAAGCATGCATCAGGTGTGGCCAGGAAGAGATTTTTTTTTACATTCACCGACGTCATTTGTGTGAATAAGAGAGAGAGCCATGGTTAGGGGATTTTTTTCGCAATTTCCGAGATTTTGAAAGCATCTCCTCATTTCAGGTATTTGTTTTATCACAAGGTAAGTTTAGGGCTGTTGACTGAGTTCTTGCAAAATTTGAGAATCCACTAAAGGAATAAAACCAGAGAGCTTGCGGAATTCAATTAAGGCCCAGAAGTGGATGCCTTATTTGTTAAAATTGCTCGATGGCTAGTTCTGTGGACTAGAGGAAGACCGAAATACTTTATGCTCAGTGTAAGAGGGCATTTACTCACATGAAAGCCGATAGACACAAAAGAATACTCCGAAACCAACATGTACCTCGTTCAAAACCCTGTTTGAACATGAACATCACGTTACTTTCAGCACAATACACAATCATATTACAGCAAGTTCATCTTCATTACTTTATATTAAAGTAATGAAGATGAACTCCCTGCAGTCACAAAGTTCCTATTATATTTCGAAATAAGAGAATAATAATAACTAATCATCAAAAATAGCTTAATTGTTTTTTAAAATATTTCCCATTAAGATCTATACACTTTTGCATGCGTTTGAACCAATTGTCGAAGCACTTTTGCCACTCTGGTAGAGTTATCTCCAAAACATGAATTCTGAACACATCATCCGCTTCTTCAGGTGTCGAAAAACCTTGACCTCTCATTTTTTTTACGCACGGGAATAAAAAGAAGTCATTTAGTGCCAAGTCAGGACTATACAGCGGATGACTCATCAGATCGATGTTTTGAGTGCTCGAAAATGCAGTTGTTTGAGCCGATGTATGGGAGCATTGTCGTGGTGAAGAGTGATCCGTCTTCGGCGGTTGGTTTTCCTGATTTCTTGGAAGACAACTGGCAAACAAATGATTGTGTAGCACTCTGAATTGACTGTTCTGCGTTGTTCTAGTGGTACGGTTGCGACATGTCCAGTTTTTCCGAAAAAACAGGCGACCATTTGCTTGGAAGTGCTTCGCGAGCAACTTTTGTTGGATTTGGCTCAATTTGAAACACCCATACAGTCGACTGCTGTTTACTTTCGGGCTCAATTCACTATTCATCACCTGTCACGATGTCATAGACGTGTTACGAAGCACCGCGATCGTATTTGTGGAGCATTTCTTTACACCAATCGACACGAACTCTTTTTTTTACGATTGACAAATCGTGTGGGGTCTTACTCGAACAAATTTTTTTGACGATCAAATGTTCATGCAATATTGAATGTGTACTGGTCCCACTAATGCCTAAGGTCGTCTCAATCTCACGATAGGTCACATGATGATCTTGCAATATCAGTTGGCGGACAGCATTAATAGTATCCGGAACAAAAACTGATTTTGGATGACCTTCACAAAATTCGTCTTGGAGTGAACTACGACCTCGGTTGAATTCAACGTGCCATCGATAAACACTCGCCCTTGATGGAGTTTCATCGCCAAAAATTGAATTAAGTTCATGGATGCACTGTTGTTGAATCAATCAACGTCGAAAGTTGTAAAAAATAATCGCGCGAAAATGTTCACGATTTAATTCCATTTTTTGTGCAAGATGAATCTTTCAAGTTACTGTGAACAACACAAATAGCACTTGTATGTCAAAACGTTCTGAGAACGTATAAACTGAAAAATGTAAAACTTTACTTAAGAGCTGTCAGTTGCCAAATTGCAACACTAGGGTTGCCCAATCCCGAAATATAAAAGGCAACCTAACAAATAACTCAATAAGTCCCGAGACTAACCAATAAAAGACTTTATTCATCAACATAGTTTCCTTCAAGAGTGATACAACCAGCTCAACGCCGCTCTAGTATTACTATGCCCTTTTGAATAAAATGATTTATCTTTGGCCTCAAAATAGCGATACCTACTCATTCCAGTTATACTTTTTTTCGGCGAGCAATTTTTTGAATTTTGAGAAAGGGTAGAATTCGCTAGGCGCCAGACATGGAGAATACGGGGCGTGCGGAAGCAATTCGAAGCACAATTCGTTCAATTTAACTAAAGCAGCCATCGAATTGTGGTACGGTGCATTGTCTTGTTGGAAGAACATTTTTTTCTTCTTCATTCGGGACCTTTTTTTCGCAATTTCAATGCCATTTAGTATAAGCTTTTGATCCTCTTGCCTTACTCAAGATAGTCGATGAATAAAATTCTGTGCGCATCCCAAAATATGGATAACCTAGCGTTGCCAGCTGACCTTTGTGTTTTTGAACGCTTTGGACGGAGTTCACCAGTTGCTGTCTACTCCGCTGACTGCCGATTTGACTGTGGAGTGAAGTGGTGGATCCATGTTTCATCCATTGTGACATAATAATAATAATTGTTAGCGTAACAGTAAACAGGGAGACCAGGGCATAGCTTGCTCATACTTGTGTTGTGCGCACTACTGTTCTCTCACGAGTAGAAGGGACCTACAGTTTGCGACACACCGATGCAAAAAATCCTGTTTATTCTGGGAATACAGCCCCAAACAGCTGCATCCAGCTCTCAGAATCATCGATACGTTGTTGTTTCTGTTCTATTGTGAGCAAATGCGGTACCCAGAATACAGATTTTTCTTGGACCAGTGTTCATGCAAAATAGAGTACACACTATCTTTTGATATCTGTAAGGTGTAAGCTATCTCGCAATATCACTTTGCGGTTTCCAAAAATGATTTTGTCTACTTTATTGAGGTTTTCAGGTGTACAAATAGTTGTTTTTAATGTAAACAACATACCTCTCCAGTCAGCACGATCTTTCGCCAGCTGCCTCCAATTGCGCACTCCAAGTTGATTCCAGATGATGTGACTGGATTTATAAATCGCATGATTCAAAATCACATCCGTATCGCTATTTATAGTGACAACGGAAACACTGATGGAGGAAAGACCCAGAACCATCCCAAGACATCTGTGGCGAGATCGCGGCTAACAGACCCAGGCTTTGAATGAACCTGACTGGTAGTGACAGCTTGACCAGATGCTATATTCTGGTGCCACTAGGAGTCAGGAGCCCCTGGAAGTTCGGTTTCAGCCTGACCTTGCGGCCCCCTTGTGGGAGTGTCGTGGTGGCTGTGGTTTACCACCTAACATTGCTGGTAGAGTCGAGGAAAGTGTACTGTGCTGACTTGTCTAGTTGATCGTTCACCCACAACTAGGCAAGGCGGTTAGGGGGCTATCCCTTCTCAGTGTGGAGTTGCATTTTCAACCGGGCGCTGCGACCCAGAGAACGAAAGAGGTTTTAGAAAGGCCTCGCATCAAACCTTGCTGCCCCTCAAGCATGATCTCAGTTTGGTACCTGGGCAACTAAGGCGCTTAGTCTTGCCTTACTTACGACTCTTGGGAAAATGGGCCCCGTGTTATTAGCCGTAAAGGCAGGTGATCACGTAGAAACAAATCCCACTCCAAGTTGGTTGAAGTCCTTCTCCGCTTGTTTGAGCCACCGTAGCCTAGGCCATCATCTGTTGCGCTGTCCCAATGGCTCGGATTCAAAGATTTTCGGGCCTGAGAAGTAATGTCAATAAGCTCTACATGGCCTTGCCATCTTAAGCGTTGTATCCCGCGACGCTAGACCAGTCGCATGTCGCTGCACAGCTCATCGAGTTCGTCGTTAAATCTTCTCCTTTACGTGCCATCCACAAAAACAGGATCAAAAATCGCAGGCACAACTTTTCTCTCGAAAAGACTAAGGGCTTCCTTATCCGCTTTTAGTAAAGTCCAGGTTTTCGCGTCATTTTCATTCCAATTGCTCACCTTCGCGTCTGGCCAAAACGCTCTTTGTCACCACTTTTGAAGTGTCGACACCAATCTCCGCATGATTCAATACTCTTCAACTGAATATTCCTTCCAATTATCCAATTAAAAAACGAAAACCAAAACTTACGGCGAATGCAATCCTTCTTAACACGAATTCTGACATTTTCGAAGAAGCAAGAATCAATGTTGTTGTTTTTAACAGACACTGATGCACGAATAAACAAGAAATGCCACACCCTTCCAATAAAATAAGCAATCGCTTCCAAGATCAGCACCAACTTGCAGGTGGCGCCATCTTTAGAAAACGAAACGAATTTGCACCCCCAACAACATTTGAGACACAAAGTCACGCCCTTAAAGGATTTAAACATTTTAAGAATTTTTCGAAAGTGTGGACCTGTAAATGAAGAACAAGAGGGACGGCGATAATCAGCACTGTTGGTTCAGCCACATCCATCCCGTCAGCTCATTACATTCTTAAGTTTCTGCCACACTTGTGAGTGACACTTAGTCGTTGGGTAGGAGACGACACTATTTAAGATTTTAAATATTGACAGACTTGATAAGGTTTTAAATGTCAATGAGTCGTAAAGACTTTCGCTCCAATATTTTGTTAAGTTTTCTTCCTTTATCACATCGCTTGATGTCGTGACGAATGGCAATGTCACATAACCTTCACAAGCAGTATCATAAGCAGATTAATGTAACGCTCCGAAATGAACCGCAACGAAAATCCTTCGCACCCATGTTGTCAAAATATGAATTCCCATAATCTGTCAATATTTGGCAAACAATCGAAACACAGGATCGAAGCCGTCAAGTGCCCGTAAAACGTACTGTCATGAAGTTTCCACAACAAATGTCACTATCACTCACCCACTTCAGACACAGTCGCACATTTCCATTTTTCATTGCAACCCAGTCCGCCCCTCACTCAGCACGAGGCAAAGCCCTTTTCAAATATTTACTCTCCATTAGGGCGACGCAACTTTTTGCATATTTCATGCTTCAGCAACTGATAAATCAAACCGTAAATAACTTACCAAATGCGCCCGACAACTAGATACTTCAACACTCATTTTCCCTATTAGCCTGTGAGCGCGCCACCCGTCGGCGGCCGGCGCCCACACGCGAAACCACCGGCAAAGGACATTTTTCAATAAATCCAAGCCCACTTTCAACAGCTTCGCAACTCGATTACCTCCGCATTGCCGCAAACACTGCGCACACATGGATGTATGGACACCCTCAACTCATCCCGCATCGTTCACCCTCAGCGCGACTTCCGTCGGGCAGTCGTTACACAGCCAACGCCAGTGCTGGCATAATTTATACGCGCTGCCAATTTAAATTCCATCACCAGGTGATTGAAGGCTGAATTCAGCCCCCTTCCCCCGGCTTCCAGCACCCACGCCATGGCAATGGGAATAAATAAAAGCAAACGCAACAAGAGGCACGGAAAAAATCAACAAACCCCCTGTTCCGCCCGGCCAGCGACTGCTGTACATACCTTGACTACATTGTTATTCAGCCCCCAGCCCCCCTCCGACTTGCCATTCACAGCAGATGGGACTTATGAACGAAGTGGTGGGCGCCGCCAAGCGGGAGGAAAAAATCAGTTTACAAAAAAATGAAATGGCAAAGTCCTGTTTACAGACGCCGGTCCTGCGGCGCCGTCGTCGCCTCCGCGGAGGGCGCGGGCGGCTGCCACCAGCGAAGCCTCTGAATATGTCATAGCCAACAGATACAAGTGCGAACAAAGTCAATCTGCAGACGGCTGCTGCCGTCCTCAATGACGGAGCGTGTACCTGGCCCGGATCGTGAGCAAACGTTTGACAAATTGAAAACCACCTTCCAAAGACGTCTTTTGCGCTTTGCTCTTGCGGCGATGTGCGGGTGTATGCGCGGAAGGCGGACGCGGAACACCCAGCCTTGACGTTTGTATTTTCGACTCCGGAGGACATCGCGTCCCACAGGTGTGAGTTCTTGACACGTTGTTCCATGTTCCCTGTTCCATGGCCTGTTGTTGTTCTTGCTTCGTCGTCGTAGCCGCCCCTCTTCTCCCACAAAGCTGTGTTTAGTAAATGGTTTCGGGCTGGCTCCTGGTGATGGTGGCGATGGTAATGAGCGTGTAAGTTTCGACGCATCGATTATGTATTACTTTGGTTGCCTTGGCCACCCTCCACACCTCCGCCCCACACGTCCATCGGCGTTGAATTCCGTGGGGTATTGAATTGAATTTTGTTTTGAAAACGCAATTCAATTGGAATTAAGCACCGATGCTGCGGCTGGGGGAGCACTGTGGCACAGGCAACCCTCCAGCAGGGAAGCGCAGCATAACACATGTCGTTAATAGGAGTGCGACAGAATCCCCCGGGGAGGAGGCGCATGTGGTTTGCGAATTGATAGGGCAGGTGCTCGTAATTAAGGAGCACACAAATCGATTTTCAATTGAGAAAAACCCTTGCGGTCAATGGGGGAAAGTGATGATGAGTGCTTGAATGGGTGAGGGCACGCCGTTCAGTCATGTGGCATATGAGGTGCCCTTAGGAGCATCCAATGGGCACTTTACAGATCTGTCAAATGGAATTTGAGAGATTTGCTTGCCTTAGGATGCGCATTTTGTGGTTTTCGGGAGCACCCGGGAAGGAAGGGACGCTCAATGGGTGTTCATGAAATGCAGGCGAATGCAGTGTTGTATTGCTTGGATATGGAGCAATAACTGAAGTCTGGAGAAGGCTGTTAAGGAAACTGAAAGTTGCCTACGTGGGCATTTGAACTGCTTAAGGAAGACGTGCTCCGTTCCAACTTATCCCTTGAGGATGTTGGGCGTAAGGCACTTCTCCACCCAGTAGAAGCTTGTTTTCCAGTCGAAGCATGTATTGATGTGGATAAATTTGCGACAAGCATCGATATCTCAATCTGATTGACCGAGTTAGTGGATTTCTCATCCACTCTCTTTCACCATAGCAGGTCTTGAGTTTAAAACTCATCAGTGTCCTTCCTTCAGTAACTTCTTGGAATACATTTTCTGGACTACTGGGCACTGTCTACTGCCAGCGAACACCAGCGACCAGCTGCCATCGAGCACCAACGAGTAGCTGCCAGCGAGCACCAGCGAGCACCAGCGAGCACCAGCGAGCACCAGCGAGCACCAGCGAGCACCGGCGAGCAGCTGCCAGCGAGCACTATCGAGCACTAGCGGGTACCAGCAAGCACCAGCGAACACCAGTGAGCACCAGCAAGCACCAGCAAGCACCAGCGAGCACCAGCGAGCACTAGCGAGCAGGTGCCATCGAGGACCAGCGAGTAGCTGCCATCGAGCACCAGCGAGTAGCTGCCAGTGAGCTCCAGCGAGAAGCTGCCAGCGAGCACCACCAAACAGCTGCCTGCGAGCACTAGCGAGCAGCTGTCATCGAGCACCAGCGAGTAGCTGCCAGCAAGCACTGCGAGCAGCTGCGAGCGAGCACTAGCGAGAACCGGGGAGCAGCTGCCAGCGACCACCAGCGAGCAGCTGCCAGCGAACACCAGCGAGCACTAGCGAGCAGCTGTCAGCGAGCAGCTGCCAGCGAGCAGCTGCCAGCGAGCACCAGCGAACACCAGCGAGCAGCTGTCAGCGAGCAGCTGCCAGCGAGCACCAGTGAGCAGCTGCCAGCGAGCACCAGCGAGCAGCTACCGGCGAGCACCAGCGAGCAGCTGCCAGCGAGAGCTAGCGAGCAGCTGCCAGCGAGCCCCAGCGTGCAGCTTCAAGCGAGCACCAACGAGCAACTGCCAGCGAACACCAGCGCGTAGCTGCCAGCGAGCACCACCAAACAGCTGCCTGCGAGCACCAGCGAGCCCCAGCGTGCAGCTTCAAGCGAGCACTAACGAGCAACTGCCAGCGAACACCAGCGCGTAGCTGCCGGTGAGCACCAGCGGGCACCAGCGAGCCCCAGCAAGCCCCAGCGACCAGTTGCCAGCGCAGAGTTTCGTCGCGTGGTGTTTCGATGCCCCCCGTGTTAAGGTAGCTATCCAAAATTGGTCTTTCAACATCAAAATGGCCACCACCACCTACCCCTATAATAGTGGTACCGAAGAAATGGGCGGTACCGAAAATAAAATAAAACTCGCCCGACCACAACCTTGACCACGTCCCTCCGTACAATCCGTGTGTAAAGTCCCAAGAACGTTCTCTCTCTGCCATTGTCTCTAACCCTTCTCGTTCCCCACGAATCCTCCACTTCACGACACGAAAATTCTCCTCCACCTCATCCATGCAGAATTTCAAAGGGGAAGCATTTTCAAGTGAAAAGTGCGGTTTTCAGTTCCGCGAAATCCCCCCATCTGCCCACTCACTGTTCACATTCCGTAAGAACACTTGATGTTCCAAAATTAGGGCACGTGTAGATTGATTTTTGACGACTCACATCTCAGCCGGTGTGCAGCATTAATTAATTCCTTTGAGAGTCACAATTACTCTTTAGACAGCGCCAGCAGGACCAGAAGCAGCGGAGGCCATACACCTGATGGGAAAGAAAGATGCGTCATGACGACACTTCCCCTCTTCTGTGTAATTAAATTCAACAACACACCCCTTATCCCTTCCCACTTATCATTTTCACCCGAATTTCTGCCTGTTGTATAAATTAGAGCTCCACATGGCCGCATACTCCTGCCTGCACCGACAACAGATGAGTGAACCCATACTGGGGATGTGTAACAATTACCAGAGACCACTCTCTACCAAAGCCGCACTCCCGTCTCCGGTCGGCTGAGCTGTTCGACATCGGCATCTGTTGTACGGGTGTTTAGTTCATTTTGGGAGCTTCCGCCGGTGCGGTCCGATGTCATGACATCTAGCCACCTAGCCTGCTGCAATGCTGCGGTCATCTCCAACCGATCCCGGCCGACCCCCAGTCGGCCCACCCGTCTGACACAACACGTGTTACATCCAAAAGCCATGAGAGCAATTGAAAATGTCAATTAATAAACGCTCTCGTAACTCCTCCGTGTCGCACGACGTTAGGGCTGAGCTACGTAACACCTACGGTCCGGACGGAGGAGGTGAGCCTTTGGCGTCCCGAAGAGCGCGGGCATGGCCCGGTGGCCCTTGTTAGGACGGGAGGTTTGGGCAATAAATTGTGCATGTCTGACGAGTTGTGCTACTTATCGTCGCAATAAATCGCATTAATTTATTGCCTTAGGACAGTTAAATTATTTAGTGCACACCTATATGTCGCCCCGAAGCACACACAGGTTAAACATTATTCAAATGTCCGAGCTGGCCGTCTGGAGGGCTGACGCTGGACTCGTGTGTTGTGCGCTCCTCACTATGGGGACGCGCTGCTCGCATATGTGCACGTCGGGCGAGGGGTATATGTAATTGGCAGTAGGGCGGACAAGAAACGACTGACGATCGGGTGTGCCTCGGCATGAGTGGGCAGCTCTGATGAATTCACTTTCGTCTGAGTGATTTGATTTTGTAATGTGGCTTCAACCGAGTTGGGGATTTTGGGTTGTGACAAGGACTTTCGGCTTTGACTTGGAGTTGGTGAGAAGACCGAGACCTACTTGGCTTGCGCAGTCTTGGGGACGAAATCTTTCACCGGGAGAGCAGCTTAATTGTTTTAAGGAGGCACAGTGTTGCAAGGAGGAAGAATCTACTTTTTGTTGTTTGTTCTGTAAATTGCTTGGAATGGACGTTTAAATTAAAGAGTGTTGCAGGGGCATTTGTCTATGAGCGATGGAGTAGCCAGAGAATGCAGGCTGTGGCTGAGTAAACCTTGTACTGACCACTTACAGATGTCAACAGTCTGCAGGAGCAGTAGAGCTTATCAAAGACATAGGACGCCCTACAATAGGTTCGTTGAAGAGTCCTGACGAAAGATAACTGAAGATGAGTTATACGTATACATAGGCGCTGTTGATGTGTCCAGAAAACTAGACATTCATCACCAAAATTTTCACGAAAGCTGGACACACACCACACCACAGGTAAAAGGCTAACAATTTGAAAAGGAACAAATGTGCTCTTCGATTTACTCAAAAAACTGAGAGAACTCTGAAGCTAATGTTTAGAGGCGATGAAATGTGGATCACCGAACCTCAGTCTGCCTGACTTTTCAAGAGAAACGTTCCTTTGTTATCTGCTTGCAGTTTTGCACAACAAGATGATCCACTTTGATGTGCGCCCAGATCCCAGTTGTGTGCGCCCTGTCAGACACGAGCATTCTCTGTTTCGTTGTTCCATTGGCACGGATTTGAAACCTCCTCAATCTGATGCTTGCACCATATCCACATGCTCTTCGTGACCTCAGCGTTATGCTATGCTACAAGAACAACACCATTTAGAAGTGCTGCCCCTAAATTCGCATGGGACCAAGGCCCGTCCGCATCACAAACTTCTTGTGCTAACGCGGTACTGTCCGAGTAGAGTAATGCACGAATAAGTGACAACTATCGATGGCGATATTCAAAGCTTTCATAGAAAATTAGTACTCTCCGAGTGCTGCCTGGAGATACGAGTACAAGCTGCAGTCAACTTCTTTTAAATGAATCTCCTTACAATGTTAACATTTTCTCAAATTCCTTAAAGCTGGGTTGCATGCTTGCTTTCACAGACACGTTCACTACATCCTTGTCAGGTATAGCTGTCCAAAGTCCGTTCCCTCAGCGAATTCAAATATTTTCGTGTCTCCTCTATCTGCTCGTACTACTTTCTTAACCTTCACCAATGTCCGGTAGGGTACCACGTTATCATATGGCATTGTCGCCAGGTGATGAAAATCGAGATATAAATTTATGATTTCACTGCAAGCTTCTGGAACTTATTGTGAATACTAAAAAGGAGCTGCAGCAGGAAAAAAGACGCAGAAAATTCTGGATTCTGGAAAAGCCGAATATCCCAACATTTTAACATTCCTAAATACCAGAATGTGGCCGCCGTAGCATAGTTGATAGAGTGCCACGCTCACACGCCGAAGGGTCTAGGTTCGATTTCCGACTGAAGGCCTCGAATTTTCCACGACACCACCTCTTTCGAGCTGCTGACAGCACTCAAAGAGTAATAACTGTCTAAGAAAGCTTCTCAAATTTCGCCCTTCGGAGTCGACAGTCCATTCTCCTCGTGAGAGAACAGAACGGCGTACAACACGGGTAGTTGATGAGCAAGCTAGGCCCTGGTCCCCCTGTGGACTGTCGCGCCAACAATTATTATTATTATTAAATACCAGAATCTTGAAAACAATGATTTGAAAAATTGGCTTTAACGCCCATCCTTCTGTCAGCTAAAAGTTTGAAGCAGATGATGAAAACCGTCTTCTACTCCTTTGTGTGGTGCATCAGCCCGCGCTCAACCTGGACCTCGACCAAAAGTCCACTTCAAGTTAGTTGAGATCTTTTTCCATTAAAAACCTCCTCTAAATCAAATATTCGCAGAAATGTCAGCGTTAGGATTTTGGGTCTTTTAGGATTTTAGCCATTTTGGGATCATTGCCAAATAAGAAAATTGGCCATTTTGTATTTTGGCCACTTTGAAATTTTGGACTATATTGAGATTTTGGCCATTTTGGGATTTTACTCATTTAAGGAGTTTGTCCGTTTTGGGTCTTTTAGGATTGCGGCTATTTTGGAGTTTTGCCCAATTTAGGAATTTGGTCATATCGGTATTTTGGACATTTTGAGATGTTCGCCAGTTAAGGAGTTAGGCCAATTTAGAATTTCGGATCTTATAAGATTTTTTTTTAGCATCTAAGCCATTTCGGGTTCATTGCCAAATAGAAAATCAGCCATTTTAGTATTTTTGCCATTTAAGAATTTTGGCCATTTTAGAATATTGTCCATTTTGGGATTTTGAACTATTTTGGGATTTTGGCCATGTTTTGATTTTACTTATCTTAGGAGTTTGGGCGTTTTAAGATATTGTGTCTTCTAGAATTTTGGGTATTTTTGGAATTTCGGCCAATTTGGGAATTTTATATTTCGGGACTTCGAGCATTTTGAGATGTTGGCCAGTTAAGGAGTAAGGCCATTTTAGAATTCAGGATCTTTTAGGATTTTGGGTCTTTTAAGATTTTAGCCGTTTCGGGTTCATTGCCAAATTGAGAAATAGGAAATGTAATTTTGCCCATTTAGGGATTTTGACCATTTTGGAATATTGTCCATTTTGGGGTTGTGGACTATATCAGGATTTTGGCCATTTTGGGATTTTACTCATTATAGGAGCTTATCCGTTTTGGGATTTTGGGTCTTTTATGATTATGGCCATTTTGGGTTCATTACCAAATTAAGAAATCCGGAAATATAATTTTCGCCGTTTAGAGATTTTGACCATTTTGGAATATTGTCAATTTTGGGATTTTGGACTTTTTGGAGATTTAGGCCACTTTGGATTTTTAACCATTTTGGGATCTTGGCTATTTTGAAATTCCAAAGAATCGATTAAAACAATTCGACAAATCAAAGAAAGATAGTCGGAGCTAATTTCTTTTGTAATCTCTCTCGTTTTTGCGATAATCTAACACGTGGTTTATATACACGAACAAGATTTGAGCGAATTTACAAGTTTTTTCGCCCTAACGTTGGCTTCCGGGCAAAAAATAATTGTCCGTAAGGAGTAGCTTTCTCCCTTTAATGATTTTCGCGTAGAAGCCTGACGCAATATTCGCAAATATTCGTCTAAGAATCGCGTGCTTGTAGAAGACTGTTTCTCTTACTGTGGTTTCCATGTATGAGGAGTGCAAACTTTAAATGTTTGTCTAAGAGGGAAGTCCGTCTTAAAGAGGTATCCGTCTAAGAAGGTGTAGGATAGATAACATCTTAAGTATTTGGTCTACTTTAATGTTTTGTCGGCACCCCGGGGTTGATTTGGTATCAGCCAAAGTGGAGCATCCACCTTAGAGCGCTTTCGGTCTAAAACAATCAGTCTTCAGGACTTGTCCGTATATGTGGTGTGCCCGTCTGAGAGGCATGTTCGTTTGAGAGGCGAGTCTATTTGAGAGTTGGGCCCGTCAATACGGTTTATCCGCCTCAGACAGTTGCTCGTCTTACAGCACGACCTGCTGAAGGAGAGTGGTCGCTTAAAAGTACTGCCGTCGTATGAAAACATCGATTGAGAGTATTGATCGCAAATCTTGAAACAAACAAACAGACGTAGTGTCATAGCTCTGTTCTTTTTATGTCATCCTTGCTAATGTTGTACAATATCATCTTGTACCCCAAATTCAAATTCATACCTGTGTTTCATTTTCTTGTACTTATCCAAAGGCACAGCGTCTGTTAATAATATTCTTCAGAAAACTTGGTTCTACTAGGGAGGAGAACAGCTGCAGATTTTGAGAAGTCAGATTTGAAAGAATTTGTAAAGGCTTCATAAGACACACCATCGCCTGCCTTCCTCAAATCCCTGTTTCCCATTATTACATGAGTCTTAAATTTGATGTTAATGGACAGGGAAAGAAATAATAATCCTCGTGGCTTAGATCGGTTAAAGGTTTGCGGCAGGCAATGAAAACCTCTACTACATCAAATATTCGCAGAATCGTCAACTAAGCTGCCAAGTAATCGTAGTGATCCTCCTCTCCATTGATCAGGAATCAAATTGCTGGCTACTTGACTTTTGACTTTTTCTTCAGATCAGATGCCTCGGATGTAAGTTATGAACTTCCTGTTTGTTATTTAACATTTTTATCGGCCAAGGTATCCGAGTCCCATTGGAGGTAAAGCATAGTTGCTTTTGTTCAGCCTACAAAATGCCTATAGATTTCTGCATCAGATTGCGGAGGCCTGGACCTGTAAGTACTCGACATCTTAAGACTGACATTAGTCAGTTAGCTTCCATGTATGTCCTAGTGTTAAAATAAGCTCCTGGTTGTTGCACAACTCCTTTAAATGTAAAACCTAAGAGTATTTTTAGCAGTGGAAGAGAAGGCTAGATGTTGAAGGGAGCAGTCGTCGCGTGAGAGGCGTTGGCAGTTGTCGATCAGTCGTCAGTCGGATAAGTCGTCGTTCGCATCAGTTGGCAGTAGTAACTTTTTATTTCAAAACTTATTTTTACTTTGTACATTCCAAATTGATTTTAAATAAATAATATAAGTGAAATCCATGTTTACATACATTAAGCCAAAGGGGAAATAGGAGAACGGGAGGACAGATATAAACTCGAAAAAAATTCAACGACCAATCAGTCTCACGTCGATTCCTAATGAAAACGATGGAGAAAGTGTGAAAGGTAGGGAATAGACGCTGCACGCACTACCCCAATACTTCTGTCGTACGCGTTCAGATCAAGAAGATCCACAGACACTGCACTTTGCCAGTAGAAGCTCATGAAAGTGCCCTCGAAACGATGGAAATAATTGGTTGTAGACATAGACGGAGCTTTCGATTACACATCTCATGATGCAGTAATCTAAAGTCTTAAAAGGAAAGAGATAAAGTAGTGCCATGGTGGACGTTTGATCTGCTGAGCTGAAATTCTTTCACCAGACTAGTAATCAGTGTGAAGACGATTACAGGATGTCCACAATGGAGGCTATCGTCATCCATTTAGAACCTGAATTTCGGACAGCGACCGGCCAGAAAACTGAAGCGGGCCTCAAAATGTGAGACAAGCAAAAAGTTAATACAACCGAAGATGAGTTGAAGAATGCATCAAATCGAAAGACACAGCTGTCGAGATCAAACGGGTTATCCGCTGAAGGCCCTTGCAAATTCTTTGGGAAAGCGGAGGAGATACGTGCGCACATTCTGGGTGCTTGTGAAGCTGATGCCTACAAACCGCAGAGATGTCCTTGTACGAGCTGTGTTCAATATATTTTCGGTATCGATGTGAAGGAAAATATGAATTCATTTTAAATTGTTTTTATTTTTCAATATAATCTCCCTTAACATCAATGCTTTTCTTACAACTTGAAATAAGAGTTTTTGAACCCTCAAAAAAATAAATTTGCAAAATACCCATTTCTTGCCGACTTAAGTCGGCATCATCTGAAAATCTTTTTCCACGAAAACATTTTTTTCAAATCCGGAAACAGGAAATATTCACTAGGGGCAAGGTCTGGACTATAGGGTGGGTGTTGGATTTCTTCCAAACCACTCACGCAGCAGCCTTGGAAACTCGCGCCGTGTGAACAGGAGCGTTGTCATGAAGAAGCACCACACCCGCTTCGAGTTTACCCCGTCTTTGCTTTTTAATTTTTTCTCTCAAATTATGCAAGGTGGGAGCGTAGGATGTGGCGTTGATTGTTTCACCTTTTTTTCTTTCGTACTCAATGAGCAAGATTCCCTTTGCGTCCCTGAAAATTGTGGCCATGAGCTTCCCGGTAGACGAAGTGACTTTGAACTTCGTCGGATGGTCTTTTCCCTTTTTATGCCACTGCATGGACTCTTGTTTGCTTTCAGGGTCATAGTGGTGAACCCATGTTTCGTCCCCAGTAACAATTCGATCCATAACACCGTCTGCGTTCTCACTAGACATCTCCAAAAGCTCTTATTTTAAAAATGCATTTTATTTTTTATATTACTAATGCTATCTTAAAACTAGGAACAAAATGCTTAACCTAGGCACGACTAATATGATTCCTTAAAACTACTTACTGGCCCTATGCGGGCGCTCTAAGCTAAACTAATAATTTATTTATTTTTTTGCTTTTCGGCGTTAATACTTTTTTTTTATTTTTAAATTAATAAAATTAGTTTCGATTCAAAACAAAGAAAAGTTTTAAAAAACTTAGTTATCTGTTTTTTTTTTTAATAAAAACTTAATCTAACTCAATATAACCTATTCTAACTTAGATACACTTACGACTAATTTTTTTTTTTTTAATTGTATCTTAATACCTAACCTATCCTAACTTATCCTATGCAAGTTGGCCGTGGGGGACCAACTTAAAACCTGTCTAGGTTGACAACAGCTGGGGCTCCTGGTGTGGCTCCAACCACCAATAGAACCCCCGGGCTTTATCCGTGTCCATCCTATCACGGATGGAGACGGATGTGCTAAACCGGAGAGCATCCGGACCTGCGACACTTGTGACGTTGTCGTCGTACATCAGTCGCCTCTCCACCGTCCTTCTCACCACGTGGTAGATAAGTGGACATGCCTCCGCATCCTGGATCAGTCCAATGCGGTCAAGATACAAGAACGCTTCCGGTGGAATGAAACCCCTTCGTTCTCGTGGTACTCTTCATTTGGGTAGTAGGCCCCAAATATGAGATCGTTTTCAGAAGTCATGGCTCGTGCAACATGCCTCCGAATCAGCTTAATAATGAAATTATCAACCCTGTTCACGTTTGCTTCGTTATACAAGACCTCGTTGGGATAGAATTTCTTGTAATCGGATTCAGGTGTTCGATACAACCGGAGGCTTTTGTTGTTTTTGTTCGTTGTGCTTATGATGTTGCTTCTGCTTTTGTTGTTGTTGTTGTTGATTTTCGTGTTCTTTTGTTTGTTGTTGTTGATGTTGTTGTTGCTGTGGATGTTGCTGGTGATGATTCTCCGGTTCTTGCTGCTTGGATTGTTGCAGTTCTTGTTGTAGATTTTCATTGGCCAGCTTTTTCCTGGCCTCCAGTTTAAGTTGGAGGGCTTTAATAAACGCCTCCAGTTCTTCCTTCTCTTTTATTTTGTCCGCCAACTCCATTTCTTCCAGACCAAATCTTCACATTACGGCAGATCCTGGAAAAGACCCAAGAAATGCAAATCGACACCCACCACCTATTCGTCGATTTCAAGGCTGCATATGACAGTGTGCATAGAGACGAGCTATACAGTGCCATGTCTAGTTTTGGCATTCCTACCAAACTCGTCAGATTGTGTAGGATGACGATGGAGAACTCTCGCTGCTCCGTCAAGGTCGGTACCGAACTCACCGAGACCTTCAATGTCAAAAAAGGTTTTAGACAAGGCGACGCACTGTCATGTGACTTCTTTAACATCATCCTCGAGAAGATCGTGCGTAACTCACAAGTCAACACCAGAGGCACGCTTTTCCAAAAGTCAGTTCAATTGCTAGCTTACGCTGATGACATTGACGTGATTGGAGGAAAACAGTGAGCCGTCAATGAGGCGTTTGCTGGCATTGAAGCGGAAGCGGCCAAAATGGGTCTTGCGGTAAATGAGGGCAAAACGAAGTACATGCTGTCATCAAGGAAGGACACACAACATCGACGTCTCGGACGGAGCGTCACACTAGGCAGCAGAAACTTCGAGGTAGTTAAGGACTTCGTCTACCTCGGCTCCGCGGTAAACAGGGACAACAACATCAGTACCGAAATCAAACGCAGAATCACTCTGGCCAACCGCTGTTTCTCTGGGCAGCTCTGGGCTGGGCTGGGCTCAAGAGGCAATTGAGTAATAAAGCCCTCTCTCGAAGGACTAAGCTGGCTTTATATAACAGCTTGATCATCCCCGTCCTACTATATGGCGCAGAATCTTGGACGTTAGCAAAGGCGGATGAGGAAGCCCTTAGTCTTTTTGAGAGAAAAGTTTTGCGTGCGATTTTTGGTCCTGTTTGCGTTGATGGCATCTGGAGGAGAAGATTTAATGACGAACTCTATAGGCTGTACAGCGACATGCGCCTGGTTAAGCGTCTACGGATACAACGCTTAAGATGGCTAGGCCATGTAGAGCGTATGGACACCACTGCTCCGGCCCGAAAAGTCTTTGAATCCGAGCCATTGGGACAACGCAACAGAGGACGGCCTAGACTGAAGTGGCGCACACAAGTGGAGAAGGACCTCAACCAACTTGGAGTGCGCAACTGGAGACAGCTGGCAAAAGATCGTGCTGGCTGGAGAGGCATGTTGGTTGAGGCCCAGGTCCACCCCGGACTGTAGCGCCACAAGAAGAAGAAGAACTCCATTTCTTCGGCGGCCTGGTCTTCGGCATTGGACGAAGCGAGACTTGCGAAAACATTCCCATTTCCGCTGAACATTGCAACTTCGTCGATTTTGGCGTATTTAAGATTTTGTTTGCTACGCAAACGCCTTTTAAACTTCGGCTGCGGCTTCATGGTTTTTCTTCTTTTACTGTCCATGTCTTCTTCGCTGATTTCCGTGTTGTCGCTGGAAATCAGCTCTCCCTGCATTTCCTCCAAATGCTTTTGATTGATTTTGCTTTTTTTTTTCTTTGAGAAATTTAATTTATTAATTTGATATTTTTTCGTTCGTTTTTGTTTGTTTGTTTATTTATTTGGTTGCTTAGGTAACTCCGCACTAAAGTCGATACACGTCCTTCCAGGACGGATTTCTGATATTGACTGTCTCCAAAAGCTCTCTACAGCATGCGATTCTGACTTTTTTCTGAGGAGCTGTGTGCATTCGTGGCACCCACCTTGCACTGGCATTTGGAAGGTTAAGATGGTCATGAAGAATGGTGTGAATGGTACCAGCTGAAAGTTTGGTGATCTCTGCCATAATTTTCACCTTTATTCAGGCATCCTCAAGAACAAGTTTTTCGACTTCTTTGATGCTTTCTCACGTACAAGCAGTAGCCGGGGCACCGGAGCGGGGGTCGTCTTCAATGCTCTCTCTGCCTTTCTTGAACTCACTTGACCACTTTTGCACAGTTGATAATGAAGGTGCGGAACCCTGGTAAATAGCCACCATCTCTTCATGAATAGTTTTCTTTTCTTTTTTCTTGCTTAGTGAGAAATTTAATTACAACGCGAAGCTCTATTTTCACCATCACCGTATCAGTTGTCATTATGATTCTGTTTAACTAGAAATAAAACGCGAATTAATAATCACATATATATGAAATTTTACATGAATGCACTAAAATGCACTAAAAGAGCCTTACAAACTTAATGCATCCTTTAGGAGTGCATGTCTACGGACTCAGAAGCAATGGCTGTGAAACACACTGTACCGCACATCCTTCCAGTGCATACCTTTCTATGAGCGCCCCACACACCACCGTGACAATGGCGGTGGCGGCAGTGACGACGCGGAACACAGTCAACAATGACTCCTACCCAATGTGCAAAATTCTCAAACGGATCCTTATCAATTGGACATATTTATTCCGAGACATTAACAATTTATTGCAACGCTGTGCAACAAGGAAATTCCATTCCGGCCGCAGAGCCAACAAAAAACGAACCAATTCCCAAAGTCGCTCCTGCAGCGGGTGTCACCTGTCGTCCTCGTCCGCCACTCGAGTTTATTTCCCCCTTTAAAGGATAAGAAAAGCCGCCTCCCCCCCTGCCACCACCCGGACTGAAATGCGTTATGCAGGGGGGCGCTCGCGATGTCCCCGTCCACCGGATTTATTGCACTCTCGTGACTAAGGACAATTTGCTTTCACGCAGATTGACAACGTTGCGGCGCGGAAAATCTCATCAAAATAAATCACCTCATAATGGATTGATATTGTTTCTCAATTTATGAGGAAGACCACCGAAATCCGTTTAGCGGGGGGCCGCAGCAGTGGCAATACGGGACAAAACTCATTCAAAAGTTTTTCATTTTGCCCCCAGAGAAGTGTTGCAAGACGCGCGGCCCCCCCACCTCGGACTAGATCCAAGTGCAAATGCGCCACTCCCAATGGGTTCAACCTTGCGCGAAATAATTTCGAGGATGGATCCTCTCCGAGGCAGCCGGGCGGCCGAAAAGGGGTGGGCGGAACCGAGGTTAAGACATTGCCACTGAGGGGACAAATTAAACTGTCTCGTGTTTGTCTCGCTGTGGGGACAGATTATTCCGCAGCGCAGCGGTGGTGGGAGTAAATTGGAAATGTCACAGAACTTTGTACAATGTTCGTCAAAGTTTTTCAGTTTGACAAATTGCTTTCTGGAGGACATGGGTATCCTAGTCTCAATTACCAGAGCGGAGCTGATGACTGCTTGACGGTTCCCCTCGAACTCGTGACAGATCCATGTCGCACAAATGCATCGAGGCGCGTCTCTGCAGCAGATGAATCCCATGAAAGTCAATGGGCGCCGGGAGCCCCTTCGCCTTTCCACTCGTCATCGTCGCAGTCGACGTTGTCGTTCGTCCATTGAGCAGCGTTAAGCACACACATGTGCCAGTAACAGGGCAAGTGCAACCACATAAACTTCTCGCTGAGGAGTAAATCCATTGTAACGACTGACGTTGATACCCGAAGCCATGTGCCACGACACCCGACACCGCCAACGGCTCCTTTGGGCTCCGCCACCGTCCTCTGGGGTGAAGTTTATAAATTTACAAAATTCCCTGACAATCCGGACGTGCTGGAATGCTCTGTTTTAATTGCTGTTGGCTCGCTTCGGGGAGGGAAAACTTTGTTAATTGAAAATAATTTTCCGTTTGACATTGGAATGCGTGTGCATGTGTGCGCCGAAGGGATTGCTGTGTATCAATGAACTGCCATCCAGCACCTGGCTGAGGGTCGAACCCGCACTTCGAGTGCCAACTGAAGCTTACAGTGCAGCTCCATAATGGTGCGATGATTACTTCTGGGGAAATGCAATTTATTGCGAAATTGATTGCGGGTTCTTGGTTTCAGTTTGTTTTGACAACAATCACAGTCTGGCAGTGGCAGGTCGGAATAGACGATGCTTGGTTGGGTATTGACGACAAGTGGCGGGTTAGATGACTTCGAATGTGTTTGGACTGAAGGTGGTCGGTACTGACAAGGTGTTGGTGGAGGATTGTTGAATTGCGAGCTTTTGTGTTCATAGATGATTTTCACCGTAAAGGTGGAAGGTCTGCGGCAGGGCACCTTTCTTACGCCCAACAACCTTCAGACAGTGATGAAGCACTCAATGTCCCGGACAAAGAAGCTGCCGTGGCAGCAGCTTTTAACTGATTGTCTTTGGAAAGCACAGGTGTCGGAAAACTGGTGTTGGATCATCCGCACTCCTTCAGGCTTTAAAACGGGGGACGTCATATTTTGCTCTTTATACAACTTCATATTCGGTTGTCGATATTTAGGATGCGTTTTCCCTAAAGATACCTAGAATGACATTTACTTCACTTTTGTACTAAGCGAGGCCCTTCCACCACCTTCCAGACATTCTTTGAGCCACGGTTGCAATATAGATTTACCCCGTGAACGTCCCAATGATCAAGTGACCCAGATGGGACATCAAAACGTAATCCCCTCTGCGATTATGAGCCTTCACTTCAACGACCAAGCTACTCCCAAAGGCGACCAACAAGGCCGTTTGGCTTACTCAAAATTAAAAGAATTCCTGACGTTCCTATGCGCAAGAATAGAGCCCCTAACCAGAGTAGCGCTTACTGTCAAGTTCTCCTAACACCTATGTAAGTCTGCAAATGGCCAACGCAGCAAATGGTCTTTGGATTCATCAGTGGTTCATAAGCCATCGGCACTGCACAAGTGAAGGGTTGGCGAGCGACTTTTGATCGTTTTTGCTGACATCAGGAGGAGAAAAAGAAGATTCAACACCGAACATAAGAGCTGGCACGCCTGCATGTGCCCATACAAGCGTCGATAAATGCCTGAGTTGTAGAATGTTTGAAGAATCACATCTCCACCCGAAGAATGCTATAAACCGAACTGTTGAGACAAAACGACAGTGGACGTCTAATCTTAAGAACAAAGTGAGTTAAGTTGAGGTTTGAGAAAGTGCCTCACACTTCAATCGACGTCGTTTTGGAAATTCGAAGCAACAGGAGACAGACCACGCCAGCCGTAAAGCCATCTTGGTCAACGCCAATGACAAACCGAACTGTAGCGTTGAACCAAGTGGATCATAAATCCAGTCCCATAGTAAGTGGCAATTGGTCCAGTGAAAGAGGCAAACTGCCCTAGACCCAATCAACTCTTGACAAGCTGTCTGTGCCAAGAATAATAGAAGAAAAGACTGTTCAGTTTTCTTAGGTTCTGCGCAGCCTACGTCACGTGAGACATCTGTTTCGACAGCTCTTTGTTATTGTTTCATATTTTCATATAAATTTGTCTTCTTCTTCTTGTGGCGCTACAGTCAGGGGTGGACTTGAGCCTCAACCAACATGCTTCTCCAGCCAACACGATCTTTCGCCAGCTGCCTCCAGTTGCGAACTCCAAGTTAGTTGAGGTCCTTCTCCACTTGTGTGCGCCACCTTAGTCCAGGCCATCCTCCGTTGCGTTGTCCGAATGGTTCGGATACAAAGACTTTCCGGGCCGGAGCAGTGGTGTCCACACGCTCTACATGGCCTAGCCAGCCTAAACGTTGTATCCATAGACGCTTGACCAGGCGCATGTCGCTCCATAGAGCTCGTGATCAAATCTTCTCCTCCATCAACGCAAACAGGACCAAAAATCGCATGCAAAACTTTTCTATCGAAAATACTAAGGGCTTCCTCATCCGCCTTTGGTAGCGTTCATTTTTCCGCACCGTAAAGTAGAAGCGGGATAATCAAGCTATTATATAAAGCTAGCTTAGTCCTTTGAGAAAGGGCTTTATTACTCAATAGCCTCTTGAGCCCAAAGAAACAGCGATTGGCAAGAGTGATTCTGCGTTTGATTTCAGAACTGATGTTGTCCCTGTTTACCGCGGAGTCGAGGTAGATGAAGTTCTTAACTACCTCGAAGTTTCTGCTCCCTAGTGTGACGCTCCGTCCGAGACGTCGATGTTGTGTGCCCTTCCTTGATGGCAGCATGTACTTAATCTTGCCCTCATTTACCGCCAGACCCATTTTAATCGCTTCCGCTTCAATACCAGCAAACACCTCATTAGCGGCTGACTGTGTTCCAATCACGTCCAATCGTCAGTGTCATCAGCGTAAGCCAGCATTTGAACCTCTGGTACCTCTGGTGTCGACTTATGAGTAACGCACAATCTTTCCGATGATGATGTCACATGACAGTGCGTCGCCTTGTCTAAAACCTTTTTTGACATTGAAGGTCTCGGTGAGTTCGTTACCGGTCTTCATGCAGCAGCGAGAGTTCTCCATCGTCATCCTACATAGTCTGACGAGTTTGGTAGGAATGCCAAAACTAGACATGGCATAGTATAGCTCGTCTCTATGCACACTGTCATATAATAATTGTTAGCGCGACAGTTCACAGGGGGACCAGGGCCCTGTTGATGAGCAAGCTAGCTCATCAACTACTCGCGTTCTGCGCACTACCCTTCTCTCAAGAGTAGAAGGGAAATACAATTTTTGCCGAATGCCGAAGTTTGAGAAGCTTTCTCAGATAGTTATTACTCTTTTAGTGTCAACAGCTCGAAAGAGGTGGTACCGTGAAAAATTGGTGTTGAGCTGGGAATCGAACCTACACCCTTCGGCGTGTGAGCGTTGCACTCCACCCACTACGCCACGGCGGCCACTGATCTAGTTTGTTGTGACCGCCAAAGAACTAAAACGTAATGGAATGTATTTATGTACTTGTTGTTAAAACCTGTTCGGTGTTCTTCGACTACTAGTGAATCCACGATTTCGGAGGTTGGGAAATACAGCACTGGAAGGCTTAGACTGGAAAACTGTTCCATTGTACTGCCTGGCAGTTACTTACATTTAATGATATTTCTTTTTGTTTCAAAGAAAACGTAGCAAGCACTTCTGTGATAAAGAACCGAGGTTTTAAGTCCCACCGCATTAATATCAAGCAACCGTCATCTGATACCAGCAAAGGCGGGACTTTTACAATAGAAATGCCCTGAAGTGTTTTCATCCTGCCCACAGGCGTGGCATAGGGTACCGTCACTAAACGCAAGTACGCTTAAGTGTTTATCGATAGTGAAGAGCTCCGTTTGTTCGCCAACAAGTCGCCTGCAATCTTTCTTGTTTGAAGATAGGAAGCTGCGAATTTCTTGCTAAATTTTAGGAGCCTGGGAATCAGCCTGCAGTCTAAAGAGTCATGCCATCTCTGGATTTGGTGTCGGGAGACCCAACAGTCGACGAAACCCCTAACCAAGAACGCGGTCAGTCCCAAGGTTTGTTCAGGTCATGTGGATGACTCTTTCGATCCTTTCCTGGCAAGTATATCTGTAATTTGATTCTCCTGTTCCCGGGACCCAGGCAGTCCAAGAAATGCTGAATTTTCCCCGTCAATATCTCCCTAAGGCTCATGTGCACGTACATAGCTTTCTGATGTATGTATATGTACTGCCGCTCCTTGACATATGCAACACCATGCTGACTGGTAGAAGCATTTGTATCGCTGCTCTTTGTGTTGATTACTTGATGCTTCTTGGCTTTGTGCAAAAGATGCTTACGCTGATGAGAGCCGCTGCTCCTTGCTTTTGTTGTTGCTTGAGTTCTTTTGCCGTTTAAAAGGTGCCATTTTACGGCGATCACGTTCTATCCTGAGGGCTACGAAAACTATACTTGTGCAGAAGTAATTAAATAAGTCCGTTGATTCCGTAAAATTACGAAATCATGACTGGATCTTGTCGGCAGCTAATTTTGGGGATAATCAAAACTTGGATCCCGGCAGCACGTCGGTGTAAGCTGTTAGCTGTAAGTCATATTTTTAAGCTTCCTTAGTTCACCTGTCTTAGATCCCTATCGAGTATGGTCCGCTGAAAGGGTGTCTCTTTGAATTGTTTCTCAAGATAGCAGTTGAAGGCTTCCAGAGCTAAAACAATTTCGTTCTTTCGATAAATGTGACCAAAACATTAAAGGCTGTCTCGTTGATGGAAAATTATGCCGCTGTATAAGTTATGGAATAGCGGTGCGGTGTGTATATGGACAAGTGCACGCTCTGGTAGATGGATGAGGACCAATTTTTGAGCCTAGATTTGCAAAGTCTTAAAATTTCTGCTTGTTGCGCATCTGCTCTTCATTCTAACGGCTGACACAGATGGTGGCTAGCAGATGCTTTTATGGCAGTGTTTTGTTTAAATGTTCTGTTCTAATCTGTAGCTGATCTTACGGCTGGTACTTATCTAGTTTCTACTAAAAAACGACAAGTTTCGGGACGATGAAGGGCAACCAATATTCTCTTTTACAGCCAAAGTCCGAGGTTTTCCTTAGTTTTCGAACTTGGCTTCCCCTGTAATTACCATGCAAGCCCAAAGACCCTTTGTTCGATTCCGGTGCTAGAACGACTTTCACCGAAGTGCAGCCCAAAGCTTGTCTCAGTGAAAGAACTAAGAATCTCCCTGTCCATTGCTCTCTGTTAGAAGAGTTTCCCATATGATTTTGTTCAAATTCCTTCGATTACCCTAAAGTTCGGTGTTTCCGTGACCAGTGTTCGTGCGACCGCAGTTAGGATAAATTCAAAGACCAATGACAACGTCCCCATCAAGAAACCCCACATTGTTCTCCCCACGCATCAGAAGCCATCAACACGCCCCACCTCTCGAGCGGACCTGCTGACAACTGACAACTGACAGCTGACAACAGGCCACATCACGCAAAGACACCACCGCACATCGATACCCCCATGTGATCGCGTGATTGTCGATTTAACGCTCCGCTGCCGACATGATCTCCGGCCACCGGCCTCGCCCACTAAAAGCTTGCCGCACGAACGTGGCGCAAATCAAATCGAAGCCCAAGTCCAACACGATTTCTATCATGTATCACTGCAATTCGCCCCAATTAGCGCCTCGAAATCAAATAATAACACACTATCGCTTGCATTCAATTAAAATCGCATGTCGGACGAAGGCGCCCCGGCACGTAGAGCGCGCGTCGGCACATGCGAGTGCGATTCCCGAGCGGGTCCGGCAGCTCCACCGAAGGAATCTCATAATTTCGAGGGAATTGCATTTGCAATTGTCTGGCAACGCTAATTTTTGCCCGCCCACACGAGCGGCGCGGCAACATGCCACGCCAAATTGACATTAGGCTGCCAGGACGAGTCGATGGCCGAAATCTGATTGCCATCGATGGGGCGGTGCACGTTGCACCGCACCGCAAATTGTTTCCAACAGGGTCACCCAAGCGGGTGTGGTCGCCGTCGCACCACCGACGTCACACGGCAACTTTAATGGCCAATTTAAAATGCACATCGCCATGCATTCAACTTCAGGCAAGTGGACGACGCACCGTGCTGACGGGGTCAACATCAAACACAGCCCAACTTAAACATTTGCCGACCGCATTTGGGGCCGCAAATATTGACGCCGAGCGGAGGTGTGTTAGCGCAAGGTAAAGCCGACCGTGCCGCATAGATGCCTGCCTCCTACATAATAATTAATCCTCATTGTTCACCTTGGCACGTAAGTACGTCCTTCTGCAAGCGGGTGGAGTTGGGAGGGGTGCACGGCCTACGTCTAATTTCGACTTTAACCGGACCTGTCGATACCCATCGGCAAGCCGGGCTGTCAGCCAAGGCAATCACATTACAAGCCGGCTAATGGATTAATTGAATATTTATGGTTTCGATTGGGCCTGTGGACTCTCGTCCAACACACACACACATACACAAGTGCATAAATAAGGATGACGGTGGCTAGCAGAAAGCCAAAAGATTGGCAGCGTAACAAACAATTTGCATTAGAATCGAAATTAGGAACAGCTTACCTGAATCTCTGCGGCTTGCATAATGTATCTGTCATTTGTGTCATTGTCGTGGTCATGTCGGTTGCCTGATGTCGGAGGGAGTGGCGGGTCGGCTTTACAAATTACGCCGCACGCATGATAGCTTATTTTGCATCCACATTCGCTTTTTGTTTGCTGCACTCATTCGACTTCTAGGGGAAGCGGACACATTAGGAAATGTCATCGATTGGTGGCTTTGATCCGAATTCGACCCCCATTCGATGGCAGGAGAGTATAACACGACTTCTCGGATTTTCGACACATTTTGCTCTAGAGATTGGCAGAATTTTCACGTCCTTGAGTGTTGCTCTTTCTCTACTTCGAGGTGAGTTCGATTAGTATTTCGTCACAGTATCAGACGGTGCTAAATCAGACTACCGTCGCTCAGCATTATGTGCAGATGATTCGAGTTTTGGCTTTGAAATGAAAAAAACCAAGCAGCGAATGCAAAGAATGTGACTGTTCCCCTTACATGGCGCCCAACAAAAATTTGTTTTACTCGTTTCAAAGCACGTCTTGAATTCAATTTCAGGACCCCTCCCATATTTAACAGCAGTACCTCGTTCGAGTTGCTGACACCACTTCACGACTGGAAATACGAAAGCACATATTTGGCCATTCGAAGTCAGCACATAACTACGGGTCCCTTCCACTTCTGACAGAGTCCGTTATACAACACGGAGTGGTACTGAGAAAGCCAGGCCCTGGTTTTCTCAGCACAATTACAGTCCCTACTCCCTTTTGTAACATTCATCTGCTTTTAAAAAACGGTTTTCTTGACGGTTAAGCGTCGGGCGCCACTCCTTTTTTTCCCTCTTTTGTCTACAATTTCCCAAAAACAGAGCAATCGAATTGGCCAGCAGACAGTTCGCAAATGTGAATCAACTTGCCGTAAAATCCTTAAAAAAGATCCTTTGGTCTCTTAAACAATGTGATTCAATTGGCACACAAACTCCGGTCAAGTGGCAAATGTGTCCTTCGGACGTTCTTCTAAATCCGTCGCCCGGCATCCCTTTTGAAGTCTCCCTTTGCATGGGAAAACCAATTTCATTTAAGCTCGTATTGTACATCCACAACCGGCCGTTGGCCATCCTCAAAGCCCTCCTCCTTCCCGCTCTCTCTCTGTTCTTGGGGGAATAGTGTGCCCACGGGCAAGACATGATTCCAATTTGAAACACTTTTAAAACAAATCGCCCATCGCAAAGCTCATTGGAGTGCGGAGCAATGACTGCTGCTGCTGCTGTTGCACTTCAAAGCGACCTCTCTGCGCAGTATCCTTGTTGACTGCTTAAGCGGGCTCTGACAGATAGCTCCCGCTCGTAGCCTTCGTGTGCAGCGCATTTATTTTAATACACACTCAGACAGTTCATATTTCGCGATTCCTCTGGCCACACCCCACCCATTCGGGATGAGATGAGAAATTATAATCTATGTGATTGCTAGCCCCCGATATTTTTCGGGACGGGAAGTGGGTCAATCCGAGCATCGAATGCCGAGCGGATCCTTCGAATCGTTTGGCAATGTTACCCCACACCATCGCAGCCAGTTGCTACTTAGGCCAGCCAAGCCGCACGTACTCGGAGTGTGTGTCAGCGAACAATAAAAATGAAATATTTCTGTTTACGCAATCATTCAAATAGTGCAGGTCGGGCGAGACCAATGAAGAGGCTGGTCTCAGATTGGCGGCAAGAAGCAAACGGCAGACAGCAGACAAGGATAGATGCCTATTTCATTGGTGTAATCTCAGCGACAAGGATTTATCTTCCTTCAGAGCCCGGGATTCTTATAATTCCAGGTCGGCTGAGGCCTGAGATAAATGTTTGGAGTGGCGTGTGCATGAAGAGAATTTTTGGTGGCCATTTGTCGGGAGGAACAGAATATGAGTAGTGGAATGAAGGAGCTTAAAATCCAAGGAGCATTCTTATGCGTTTACGGATGAATTAGCGAACTAGAATGTTCATGATGAGGATGAGGATGAGGATGACGATGAGGAAGAGGATGAGAATGAGGATGAGGATGAGGATGAGGATGAGGATGAGGATGAGGATGAGGATGAGGATGAGGATGAGGATGAGGATGAGGATGAGGATGAGGATGAGGGTGAGGATGAGGATGAGGATGAGGATGAGGATGAGGATGAGGATGAGGATGAGGATGAGGATGAGGATGAGGATGAGGATGAGGATGAGGATGAGGATGAGGATGAGGATGAGGATGAGGATGAGGATGAGGATGAGGACGAGGATGAGGAAGAGGATGAGAATGAGGATGAGGATGAGGATAAGGATGAGGATGAGGATGAGGATGAGGATGAGGATGAGGATGAGGATGAGGATGAGGATGAGGATGAGGATGAGGATGAGGATGAGGATGAGGATGAGGATGAGGATGAGGATGAGGATGAGGATGAGGATGAGGATGAGGATGAGGATGAGGATGAGGATGAGGATGAGGATGAGGATGAGGATGAGGATGAGGATGAGGATGAGGATGAGGATGAGGATGAGGATGAGGATGAGGATGAGGATGAGGATGAGGATGAGGAAGAGGATGAGAATGAGGATGAGGATGAGGATGAGGATAAGGATGAGGATGAGGATGAGGATGAGGATGAGGATGAGGATGAGGATGAGGATGAGGATGAGGATGAGGATGAGGATGAGGATGAGGATGAGGATGAGGATGAGGATGAGGATGAGGATGAGGATGAGGATGAGGATGAGGATGAGGATGAGGATGAGGATGAGGATGAGGATGAGGATGAGGATGAGGATGAGGATGAGGATGAGGATGAGGATGAGGATGAGGATGAGGATGAGGATGAGGATGAGGATGAGGATGAGGATGAGGATGAGGATGAGGATGAGGATGAGGATGAGGATGAGGATGAGGATGAGGATGAGGATGAGGATGAGGATGAGGATGAGGATGAGGATGAGGATGAGGATGAGGATGAGGATGAGGATGAGGATGAGGATGAGGATGAGGATGAGGATGAGGATGAGGATGAGGATGAGGATGAGGATGAGGATGAGGATGAGGATGAGGATGAGGATGAGGATGAGGATGAGGATGAGGATGAGGATGAGGATGAGGATGAGGATGAGGATGAGGATGAGGATGAGGATGAGGATGAGGATGAGGATGAGGATGAGGATGAGGATGAGGATGAGGATGAGGATGAGGATGAGGATGAGGATGAGGATGAGGATGAGGATGAGGATGAGGATGAGGATGAGGATGAGGATGAGGATGAGGATGAGGATGAGGATTAGGGTGAGGAGAGACATGATCATTTAAACTATTTCATTAGCTTTGATTCTTATTTGTTTACTTATCCCACACACAGCCACCTGCACTGCAAATTTCCAGTCGTCGCATGTGCTTCCAACCGCCTATGGCACGTTGTTGCTCTCATTCCATAGGCAGACTATTCGAGCCCCACCATCATTCACATTTCCACCAAACAAGGCGCCCTTTCGCAGAGATTAGGCAAGCCATAGGTATCGTTAGGCACTGAACACAGGACTCGTGTCACTTCCGCAACAGCCGTCCCCTTCTCGCCTCTTCTGGCAGTGTCGGTTACTCCAATTCACTTTCCATCACGGAACCGGATGTTGAGCGCCTTCACATCGACGAGTGAATTGCTCACGCCAGACACCAGCTGCACACACTGCTCCTTACTGTTGATCGCCGGTGTTGCAATGCAATTGCTGGCAATAAACGTGTCAATCATTCAGCCAATTGCTGCAATAATTTTTCTGCCAAAGGAAATTGCACACCCGGGCAGTGGGGCCAACCCGGGCACCTGCCTCGAGTGGCTTTTCGTGGAGGCGCCCGCTTTTGGCACGCCAACAACTTAATTTGCATTTCAATGTGACTTGTGAGGGCGGTGAGCGCCGTCTACAGATTCCCTTGCTTCGCCTAATAGAGTTTTCCAATATCTGCGAGCATGTCAGTCAAGCTAATTCCACACGAAACAATCATTTCCTGCACTCGGTGATGGTGCAGGCGGCGGCGGCGCGGTGAGTTGTCTCGTCACCGGGACGGATTTGCCCGTTTCACAGCGGCGGAATGGTGCAGTCGAGGCTGTTGTCACAAACAGATGTCCCCGGCCGGCTTAGCCTGGGAAACCACCATCGCCACCGCCAGGAATCCTCCTCCAGATTAACGTGCGCTGCAGCACTGATGAGTGTGCACCGCATTCTCTGGCAAAAACTCCATACAGTCCAGCTCAGGCTTCGACTCGGGGCGCTTTTGTCAGAGGGATCGCGTGTGAAATGTGTGCCATGGTCGGGTATCATAATAAAGTCCTCATCATGAATATGAAATGCAATTTCCTTGTCGTTGGTGGGGTTGCGCGGGTACGCGGGGTAGAGGAGTGCGCGCCTGGATAACGCCAGGTATGTGTTGACACATGAGGTGCTGTGCTGGGCGATTAGTCCTTTGTGCGCACAGCAGGTGAAGCTGGTGGGTCGAGGACGAAGACGAGAATGGTGCCGAATGCGACCATTATGATTATGACGTTGATGGCAGGATAAGCTGCAGCAGTTGCACGAGCGTGCTGTTATTTCACTTTAAGCGTTATTAATGCCGTGCCTGGTGCTTTATTTGGATACATAGTGTGTGCCGGAATGATCGCCGGGGTTCTTGGAGGTGTCAGCAAGTGATAGTCTTGATAAATCCTTTCTGCGGTGTTTCATTTCACGGTAAAAGAGATGTGCGCATGGATTTGCCCAGATTTTGCGGTTGAGGGGAAACTTCACCTGCAACCCTTAGTCAAAACTCAATCCATCCACTGGCTCTGCCACAGATGTCAATTCCGGATATGAGTTGTCCATCAATCAGCCTGTGAGAACAATCTAATTAATCGCCAACTACCACTCTCAGCCCGGAAATTTATTCAATACGACATTAACCCTTCAGTCAGTCAGCGTCATCGGGCGAACCTCTCCACTATAAATCCTGTAGATCTCATGCCAGGCACGTCCTCTCACTTTCGTCTCGTCCCCTTCATTGGCTTGTCGGGGCGCTTAGCTCCTTGTGAACTTCTCCACAAACTCTGACGGAGTCCGCAACAATTAAAATCAAATTACTGTTCGGCAGCGTGCAGAATGCGCACACAGCTGTGGGTGTGGTTCGGTTCGGCTCGCTTCATCCCTTCCAGGGTAAGTGACTGAGAACTGGTGGCGAGTGCGTGCGTGTGTGCGCCTGTGGGCCCGTGCGTGCGTGCCACCCAGTCCTGGACGAAGCGGTCATATCCTACGTTTATCCAGCGCGAACTAGCACTGAAATCATTAAGTCAAGATGTTTCATTCAATTACAATCGTAATCTGTCAGAATTAATTTGGGTCTTGTGGTGCGGGGCCCCTTGTTCTCGGCTGAAGGATGCGAATGTGTGTGAGTGGGTTGGTTAGTGCGGATGTGGTTACATGAGAACATCATCATTTGCCATGTTTGCCGACCTAGTGCTCGCATTAATCATATCTGACCAGAAGTCGGAGGTAGCTGGGCCAGACTCTGGCAGCAGGCAGTTTCATTAAGCTCGGAATCTTGATTATCAAGAGAGGAAGTTCTGCGGCGCTCAGCCCATTTCCCATTTCCCTAATGAACGACGCAACAATATTTAATTTGAAACTTTTTTGGGCACCGCCGCAAGATGTACCCTGTACGAGGGTGCTGCTGTCAGAGTGACAACGATGCGGCTGACATCTTGAAGTGGCGCCATTGATGAATTGAAACAATTGTGTTTTGTCAGAATACTGCCGTGCCCGGGGGAAGGAAGTTTCACCGCCTTGTTGCGGTTGCCACTGACGGGCAAAATGTAACAGAGAACAAGAGAATTCGAAGACGAACCCTCGAAGCTGAAGAATTCATTCGCATCGGTGGCTTGAGGGGAATCGTTGCCAAGCTTGGTGCGGTTTGCTTGCAGGTGGCATAAATATTTGCGACTAAATCTGTGGGAAAGCGGAAGAACTCAATATTTCCTCAAGGAACGGAAAATTTTAATTGGATGGCGAGTGGCTTACATAGCGGTCTACCGAACGAAAAATGTTGTAAATTGCAATATAGGTGCATGGAGGAATACAAGCGATCAATAATGACATATTTTTCAAATGTTTGCTTTCGTGGGGTTGTAGTGATGTGCGATTTGATGTTCTCTCTACATTGAGGTGAAGCTTCTTGTGGATCTCCGACACCAGATTGACATAGTGAAGCATCCCTCTAAAATCCATTTCAGTATTCGAACCTTCTTCTTCTTAGCGTGGCGCCACGGTCCGGGGTGAACCAGGAAGCCCTGATGACTCGAGCGGAGGAAGGGGAAAAAAGAAAAGGGCATTCCTAACTAAGTGTTGAAATTTCCTTAAACGTTCTTGTTGTCATAGCTGAGACAGCCGTCGTATGTTCTTTCTAGGAGGTCATAGAAGCTATTCTTAATGTTGTCGTCCTTCTTCTCTGTTGGAGCGTGAGCGCAGATCAGGCTGATGGTTCCGAATTTAGACTTGATGCGGATTAAGACCTTTTGGTAAAGTTTTCTAGTTTGCATCCCAATGAGCGCTGCCTTCTCTCTGTAGCAATTGCTGCTGTAGAAATCACAAATTCTTAACACAACGGGGTTTGTGATGCCTAACCAGAGAGCGCCATGAGTATACTGTGTGGCAACTTGAACTGTGTAGAAGCAAGCATAGTGTGGGTAGCTCACCTTGTTTATCACCCTTAAGGACACCGCGTCGTATGCATCCGGATGTAGGCCTTTCGTTTGAAGTCCAGTGGACGTATTTCTCATAAGACATTAGAAGAACGCTAGCCAAAATCAATGATTAGAATTCCTAATAAAATGTGATTTTTTAAAATATAGTTGAAGTGCATTTTGATGGTATACAAGAGCAACGGAGGAGTTCCCGTTTCAATATGTAGCATATAGTTGGGGATATTTTTTGGTAACCGAAAGATCTTCTTCAAAACGTAGCGAAGGAATTTTTCCACACCATCATAGCCTTTGTAACCCCATACCTGAACTCCGTAGAGCATTATAGATGCTGCAGTTGAGTGGAATAAAGTTTGTTTTGCACTTTTCGATACATATTTATTTTTGAAGCAACGTTCCCAAATCGAACAGAAAGCTCTTTAAGCAACAGCTAATTTCTCCTCAAAGTGTGGTTTCAAATTTAAAGAGGACGATATTAGGATACCTAGGTCGATAGCCAACATTTATTGTGAACGAGCCCTCATTTTTTTTTTATTGTTTGTTTGCTATGACATCTGTGAAAAAATATTAAGTATTCATCAAGTCATTGAACAGACAACATCATATTTTTTCATCGTGTTAAAAATGTCGAATTTTGTACCAGAAAGTGATGATTTGCGGAAAGCATTAATTTTTTGTTTTCATTTGAAAAAAAGTGCTGCAAAGTCGCATCTAATGCTTGTCGAGGCATATGGTGACCATGCTCTATCAGAAATAACATGCAAAAGATGGTTTCAACGGTTCAGAAATAATGATTTTGATGTGAGAAAGGAAGAACGTGGAAGACGACCAAAAAAGTTTGAAGACGCCGAATTGCAAACGATATTGGATGGAGATGACACTTTGAGTCAAAAGCAAATGGCAGCAATGTTAAATGTTGCACAACAAACAATTTCTTACCGTTTAAAAGCTGTGGGAGAGATCCAAAAGTGTGGAAAATGGGTGCCACATGAATTGAATGAAAGACAGATGGAAAACAGAAAAACACTTGTGAAATTTTGCTTCAAAGACACGAAAGAAAATCGGGTTTGCATCGGATTGTTACTGGCGATGAACAATGGATTTATTTTAAGAATCCTAAACGGAAAAAATCATGGGTTAATCTGGGACAACCATCAACATCGACTGCAATACCAGATCGATTCGGCAAGAAGACAATGCTGTGTGTTTGGTGGGACCAGAAAAGTGTGCTGTACCAACGGTTTCACCGTTAATACTGATCGCTACCGACAACAAATGATCAATTTGAACCATGCATTGATCAAGAAACGACCAGAATGGGCCAGAAGACACGGCAAGGTAATTTTGCTGCATGACAATGTACCTGCACACAAAGCAAAACCGGTTCAGGATACAATGAAAACACTTGGCTGGGAGCAGCTACCCCACCCGCCGTATTCACCAGACTTGACTCCTTCCGACTTCCATTTGTTTTCATCGATGGGACACGCATTGGCTGGGCAGCACTTTGAATCCTACGAGGACTTCGAAAATAATAATTGTTGGCGCTACAGTCCAAAGAGGGACCAGGGCCTAGTTTGCTCATCAACTACTCGTATTGTGCGCGCTACTGTCCTTCACGAGTACAAGGGACCTACAGTTTTTTGCCGACTTCGAACGGCGAAATTTTCTTAGACAGTTATTACTCTTTGAGTGTTGTCAGCAGCTCGAAAAAGGTGGTGCCGAGAAAAATTCGAAAAATTGGTGTGGAATTGGGAGTCGAACCTAGACCCTTCGGCGTGTGAGCGTCGCACTCTACCCATTACGCCACGGCGACCACTCGGTGTGTCTGATTGGTTTGCTTTAAAAGACGAGCAATTTTATTGGCGTGGTATTCACAAATTGCCAGAAAGGTGGTCAAAATGTGTAGAAAACAATGGCCAATATTTTAAATGAAATGTTTTTACTTTCCCATTAATAATTAGTGTTTTATTTTCAAAAAAAAATCCGGTATACCTGGTAAAGTCTGCCTGATATCGCAATAATTCCCCAGACCTTTATCAACCTAAGGATGTACAACAGCTGTCAACATACTTCTGCAGAGCAGACTCAAACCACTTCAGACTGTTATTACATGTTCATGTGGCCCTGAAGCAAACACAGGGAAAGAACCTTTAAAATAGAATGATGAGTGAACACTTTTGACGGCTTCGGCTTCAGATCACAACACTTAAAAGTTCCGTTATCTTAGCCGGCGTCTGTGTTTCGTTCAGGATTGGTAGCGCCGGCATCTTCTGTTGATGCCTTGAACACAAAAAAAAAATATCAAGGAGAAATAAATCATCGGCGATTCTTGTAATTTTCATTGAAAATCATACAAACGACAAACATATTGCAAGGAGTGCAGACCTATGACACTTACGGTAGTGTATACAAAACTTACTCTTTGTTTCACAGACTCATTCTTCCTTCTTCGAGTCCGCAACTGGAATAATGGACTGCGGATCTGTTGCGTTTTCCATAATACCAGTTTTCTTGAACTACCATACCGACATCCGCTCATTTAGTTTGCGTTTTCAATAATAGCGAGGACAACGGATGCAAAAATTTTCCCTCTGCAATGAATCCGCTCGATTCCACAGTCGGCATGTTAGACTAACCTTATATACCGCTACATACAAAGGAATGATCTATGACCCATTACGTAAAATTTTTAAAAGACTTTGAGAAATGGTTATTAGGTCTTGATTATGACAATGTGGAAGCATTATTTCAAACAATAATATAATATGAAAAATAAAGAGCTATTTTTGGTGCATTGTAAACTATTTGTATACTATAAATACTAGTTGCTTAATATTGTCTTTTAATTTGATATTGTTAAATTGAGTTGAGTTCAAAGGGTTACCCCACCTCACTCTTGTTCTTAAAAATTTTAACGTAAATTATAAATTTGCCTTGCACTTTTTTTTTTTTTTTGTAAAAATGTTAATGACACCTTAAACTTAAATAAATAAAAAAAATAAAAGAATTATGTGTCCACTTAAAATAATTGTCCAGATCGAGACAAAGTTTTTAGGCCAACATGCGGAACATTTAAAAATGAGAAAAACTCCGCAACACAATTCCTAAAAGCCCTTAATTGCGGTGTTATGAATCTTTTGATGAAAATTTCCCCTATTTTGATCCCCCTATTTCTAGTACCAGCATATAATGCATAGAACCTATTGCTTTGTCCCAATGGAACCGATTCAAAAACCAAAAGACGGGACGGAGATGCTCGGAAGTGATCTCGTGTTCTGCGTGAAGACCGCCAGGAGAAACATGCAAGGCGCACAATTTCAGACACACTGAAAGAAACAGGGCGAAATGGTGCAATCAGAACTATTCTTTCGAAAGGATTAAGAACTCCACCACTCATGGTCAATATCAGTTCCCCCTCCGTACAGTGGGGAAACGTTGGAATGACCATTAAGCTCTAAAGTGACGACTTGGTCTTTCAAGGTATGATTCGTTTTTCATTTGAATCTTGGTCTCGCAGAGGCAGCAACTGAATAGCGGGATAGACGAATGTTTTTTCTCCTTAACAGATCAGGGCATAATAAGGTTAAGACCTCGACAACTGGCAACATGTTGCAGCTTCGCTTCAATGTACATCGATCAAAGGGACGGGTATATACCGACATGAAGCTGCTTATGAGTTCAACTGGCGTCAGGCTGGGAACGCCTCATGACGATAATCATTATCGGATAATGTCATCTAAGAACATCATCTTTTTCGCCTGATCTGTGGCGCGCTTTCTGTTTTGTAACCAGTAAAAGCTATTCAGCAGCTGGGATGAACGTAGGATATACACCGCTACGCAGGGGCTGACTTCCCCCTGACATTTCAGGAACTAGGACCTATTTTAGGGAGTGTTGTTGGATGAAGGCTTACTTCTGAAAGTTATGAAAGAACCATAAACGCTGTCAAATGAAATGCAATTGCAGGAGACGATGAAGCTGATGCTATCTTCCCCTCTAGTGGTCTCTTTCGCAGTCTGGAAAAACTATTTCTTCATGTCTCTATCGTTAACTTACTCTCCTTTAAAAGTCTTTCATATTCGTCCCTTCAGCCTTACGTTCGAGGTTTGTATTCATCTCAAACTCTTTTGTGAAATTTTTCGATTTTGCTCCCATAACACCTCTCCTTTGCCTCGATTGAGCCTTTTGCATGCTCTTTCCGTTTAATGGGCCCTTGAAATTCTTTCTCCTTTTCAGTTTTATGCAGAGTTCGTGTGTGTTAGAGTCCTCTTTAAGAACGAGTCATATAACCCTTACAAACGAGTGACAGCTATTTTGGCGGCCGCCTGACAGCGTTTCTATTCTTTTTCTATTCATTCATTTTTCAAACAAGCGGAATGTACTGCTTTCCTCTAATAAAAGCCCACTTCCCGCTTCTGACGGACTGAGTTCTGTTTTACAAACGTACTGGAAAAGCACTACTGAACAGCGAGACGGTTTAAAATGAAAAGCAAACGGTGATGTTTCGAACTGCATAAGGACCTGCCGACCAAACGCCTTGAGGGGCCTTCGTTATGTCGGTGTGGATGTGTGTAATGCTATCGTAATGTGCGTCTTTCAAATACTAGCTTTATGGATGCTTTATGCATAGCAACAGCCGACGAGGAATTAGATTCTTGAACCACAACGTGACAACAACAACGTGTGGTCGCCGTGGCGTAGTGGGTAGAGTGCGACGCTCACACGCTGAAGGGTCTAGGTTCAACTCCCAGCTCAACACCAATTTTTCGAATTTTTCACGGCACCACTTCTTTCGAGCTGCTGACGCCACTCAAAAAGTAATAACTGTCTAAGAAAGCTTCTCAAGCCTCAAGCTTGCTCATCAACTACTCGTGCTACTGTTCTCTCACGAGTAGAAGGGACCTACAGTTTTTTTGCCGACTCCGAACGGCGAAGTTTGAGAAGCTTTCTTAGACAGTTACTACTCTTTGAGTGTTGTCAGCAGCTCGAAAGAGGTGGTGCCGTGAAAAATTCGAGGTGTTCCGCCGGGAATCGAACCTAGACCCTTCGGCTTGTGAGCATCGCACTCTACCCACTACGACATGGCGGCCACTTCGTCTGTTCCTATTGTAATGAAACATACGACGACCAGAGTTAAGTGAGAATGCATTGCTTACAATCATGAGATTCAAACGCGCTTTGCCGACATCGTTTCCAGTCCTTGCCCTGTGGCATTTCCTTGACTTTCTGAATCCTGTGTGACTACTGTCCAGCGACTGGCTTCCTTTAGAAACCCCCGAATGATCAAATTTCAATCCTCACTTAGGTTCCGTATACCTCTCTGGCAACGAGTAGAAAACCAAAGAATTTGCCTTTCAAAGACCAGCAGATCCCCATCGCCACACGAGCAATTCCGTGTCAATCCATCTTTCCCCGATAGGTGAACAAATTCGGAAACAATCAGCCTCACCATGGAGCTTTAAGATTCAGTTCAGACTGCCGCTACAGTTCATGCCGGTCAGAGTTTAAATTAATTTCAAGGACGCACTCTTCCTCAGTCCCCGTCCTCTCCAGAACCGAATCCCACTGCTTGAGTGCCTGCTCTGCTACGGCAGCGCCTACCACTTCACTTCGCCATTCCAAACACCAGCCTGTGCCCAATTTCGTGCGCTCCGGTGACTTCCCAACGGCCTCAGTATGCACTGAATGAACAAACAATGGACTGAACCCATTCAATAGGCGGTAAATGTAGTTGGAGAGCAATCTCTTGGCACCCATCTCAGCCGCTCGGATTCATACCATTCTCGAAATCGGCTCCGATTCATATGCAAATTCTCGCACCACTGGTGTGCGTCGCCGGAGCGCACACTTTGTTGACCAGAATCCAATTACCAAATCGACTCAGAACCATAAACAAATCAACAACTTAATCAAATCCAATTCCCAGCACCACCAGAGACCACATGTCTTCGCACACATGCGTTTACGGCCAAGCAAACATCAGCAAACAACAAACATCTCTCCGGGACAATCACTTTATTTGGCTCAACGCCCACTTCCCATCGGTAGAACCACAGGTGCTGCTGTTGTCACTGAGTCCGGCTGCTGCTGCTCCTCGGCGTCGCTCATGCCCTTCTTCCAGGGGACCTCGTACCGCCAGTGCGAGCTCTTAAGCAGCCCCCTCCACTTGTCACGGATTCCCAGCGCAACCGCATACGTGTTCCCCACCGCCTGCGTCGGGTACTCCCTGATGTCCACACCGAACGGATTCTCCACGTCTCTAAACACCTTAAGCCGGAACTCGGGTGCATTGAATCCCCGCCCAGTGTCGAGCGCCTGCTGCACCGAGTCCAAGAACAGGCGCCACCTCGGCAAGTGGAAGTCCCTCATCATGCCCGCCCACTGCTTCGTCGCATAGTCCGGTATCCTGGCGTTGGGGCCCCATGTGGTTATCTGATTGCGTGCGTTCAGCTCCAGCACAAACGCCTCCAGTGGGCTCCACGCCATTCTCCTGGCACTGGCCAGCCACCTACCGAGCAGGAATTTCTCGTGCGTCTCCAGCACACTGTCCAGGTCGAAGAGGAGGCCGATCATGCAGGTGGAAAGCCAGCGGAACCGCTTCGCGTTTCGCTGCCGAAATGCGCCCATCAGGTTGACGTACGTCTTGTCGCCCATCAGCTGAAGAAACTGCCGCGTCACGTCGACCAGGTCGTGTCGCCACAGCGCATTTGACGACAGGTTCACTGCCAACATCTGCTCCCATGCCTGCTCCACTAGACTGGTGTTGTACCAAACCCAGGGCGCGAGATTCGTCGCCGGACGCCGCGCCACAGCATACTTGCCGTGAATCTTCAGAACACCTCGGTACGAGTAGACAGACTTCCGCAAGAACTGCCACGCCAGCTGCAGGTGCTCGTCCTCGTCCTGGCCGTACCGCGCCCGAACGAACGTTCGGAACCATTGCTCCAAGTCGAAGTCGTCCTGCACCCAGCCCCGTTCCAGCGCCAGTGCGTACATCACGTAGTTCTGATCGATTCCTTCCGGAGTTATACCAACACCCAGCATCGTTGAGTTGTCCATGCCTCTCGCAAGCCGAATCCTTGTATTCACGATGTCTGCCGAGCCGTGCATGCCCAGCGTGCCGCCAAAATTGTGCAACATGCACCAGATGAACGGTTGGCCGTAGTAGGAGCGCGTCCGTTCATACTGCGGAAACTGTTCACTCTGCAGGTCAAGAACGAGAAGACGGCCCGACGGCACCGCTGTCAAGAACGCCTCCATAAGGACGCCGCTCCAGAACGGGTTCTTCACAAACATCCAGCCTTGCAGTAGCCACACCGCCAACGCATCCACCTTCCACATAGCTCGGTATATGCTGGCCGCCGTCCGCTTCAGATATCCCGCATCGGCCTTGGCGGGCTGGATCTCGTTGAACGGGTCGCTGAAGTAAACGTGGTTGGTGCCGTACTCGTCAATGACAGCGCGCAGGAACCGCTCGCCGACTTCCTGAAACAGAGCCTCGTTGGGATCCACAAACAGCGGGCAACAGTAGGTATCGGGAAACCGATTCCAGGGCTCGACTTTTTCGAACGTCGTGTTCGCGAACACCCTCGCCATAGCCCGCGGCAGGTGGCCAGCGAACGCAGGCAATGCCACGCTCATCCCCAGATTTCGCTGCGCTCTGATAATTTCCTTCTGCAGGAGCAGCTGCATTCGCTGGTACTGCGGCGTCAGCGGCCCGCCCCAGCCTCGGATATTGCCCATACGTTGCCTAAGCGGGGAGAGCGTGAATTAGGTGTGACCGTCAAATTCAATTAGCCGTACTTACCACGACTGAAAGCCCGGACCGCCAAAGTACTCGAACAGCTCGTCCTCGGTGACGCCGTAAGCCTTGTAGACGTCCGCCCATATCTGCTCCTGGATGGGGGCGATAGTAAGTGATATACCCATTAGTGCCATCCAGTCGATATGACGTCTCCAATCTGTCCACGTCCACCAGGCGAAGCTGTAGCTCCACGTGCACACGTTTTGATAGTAAATGAATGCGCTCTCCGAACGCGAGACGCCGGCGGGAGGCGCGGGCAGCTCCGACGGAATGCGCTCCAATTGATTGCCCGACCATGATACATCCGAGTGCAGGTAGTACTTCAGGTAGTGATGGAACCCCTTCGTGGCGGAAACGCCGTCTGAAGCGAGAATCCGGATGTTGCCGCTTGCAGAGCTCTGCTGCAGCTGTAAGTAAACTATCCGTGATATTTTATCTTTCGCTTTAGTTCTCGTTATAGGGGGAAGAGGGGATGAATTGCACAATTTCGGGGGTAATTGCTATGATTGAAGTGAAGTCTGAGCAGGGGATGGACGAGGAAGGCAGGAGGACTGAGTTAGCTAATGGTGGAGCATTTGGGAATAATTAATGTTACAGAGAGAGAGAGAGAGAGAAATCAAATTATTGGCCCGTGTAGGTGGCCTCCTGACCGTACTGTGTGTGTGTGCGGCTGGTCCGCACAATAAGCACAATAGATTGGATCTGGCTTCAAGTTTGCGGCTGGTGTGGTGTCGGAGGCAGTGGTGCGAGGAAACCAATCAAGGTGTCGACAAAGATATTTGCTTCGTTCGGCTGGCCATTGTGTGTGCAGGAGCTGATTGCGGTCGAGAGTGCAATGAAAGTGGTTACCAGGGTGTGGTGTTGCGGAATTTTTGAGGCTCGACAATTCATGGAAGTTTGAATCGGTTGCAGGCCTACAGATATGTTTGCCACTGCCAGACACGTGAGGAAACTTAAAAAAAATTGGGACATCGAAGGGAATGCTGCTTTAAGTGTGTGTAGCTACACATCGGTGCAAATCAAAATATCGAACTAAAACGTCCTGGTGAAAGAGAACTTCAGCTGAAAGGACGCGAAGATCCAATGTTCGGGTAAAGGTTGAAGTCGTTAAATTCATCTATATGACAAGGGGCACCACACACGACGGTATGCTTTCCCCCATCCTGTGGAGTACGGTGAGAAATGGACTAGGAAAATGAACACGAAGTTGGAAGCAAATGGGGACTAAACCCCTGGGTGGAACGCTGCCGCCAACATTAATGTACGTCATCGGGCAGCCTTATCCAAAAGCACGTACTACAAGTTACTCAACCGGGTGCCAAGTTTTGTAGCTCCTCTGCGACACAAGATACATTCCTTTACCTTTTACGTTAAAAGGAAAACCGCAGGCAGGATATAATCCAAACTGACGTAGGGTCACTCTGGTATTCTTAAACAGTCGAACTCGTTCCTATAAACACTCATCCAGTGCTTCGCCACAGAAAACATTCCCAACCGGAAAAGTCGAACCGAAGCTCTGTACCCATATCGCTGAGTGGCCCACCCTGTATATTTGCGACGTGCTAAGAGAGCTAGAACCTCAGTCTCCTCTTCAGCTTACTTTTACACCGTTGCGTCTTTTAGCCACGGAAATTAAAAAGACACTGTCCTGGTTGAGGAACAAGTCTCTATTTATTTAAGCCACCCGCCACAACTTCCTTTCACGCACCTTTTTCAAGCGACGTCTACCTCTTACCGAGAAGTGCTTTAAAATCCTTCCGATAATTTTCATTTACAAAATGACGACGAGACCCCATATATGGCACAAAAACCCTATTCTCGGCTGAAGTTTAAATTCTTTCTATATCTTGCTTTACAGTAAAACAACGAAGAGGACCTCGGAAAGCCTTCCTTTTGGTCACATGTAGATTGTTAGCGATGTTATTTCCTCACCAAATTGGAACAAATGTGCCAAAGAACAATAGGCGTCCAAGCAGGGCACTGTGCCATTGAAACGCAAGCCTCCAAGAAATGGAATCTCCTACAATGAAATCAGCAGGAGCATTAAAAACTAGGAGCAAGGATATGGAATCCATGCCTTACCTCTTTTACGTTTGTCAAACTCTTGCAGAAATTTAAGGGAGCCACTTCCTGAAATACTTCCCTGACTGAGGTGAGCTCAGCGACGTTCACGTGGGTCAACAATACACTGGCTACAAAGCCAGCGCTCAATGCCATTAAAGAAGGTAGTGGAACTGGTCTCCGCGCCGAAGTGGGTAGATGACAATACTCACTCGACGAAGGTCCAGATTCGACTTCCGGTTTGAACACGTCGAATTTTTAACGGCACCATCTCTTTCGAGCTGCTGAACACTCAAAGTGCAATAATTGTCTATGAAAAAGCTTCTCAAAATTCGCTGTTTGTAGTCGACAAAATACTGTATATCCCCTTCTACTCGTGAGAAAAGAGTAGCGACCACAACACAAGTAGGGCTGGGCTGGCTGACACACAAACTAGGTTCTGATCCAATTATGAACTGTCGCGCCATCGAATATATAAAGGGGAGCTACGTGGCGTCAAAGTGGTTGCACGACAACTTGTTAATCGCCCTCTTTAACCCAACCTAGCCTGACCTAACTTTGATCGTATGGAACCATTATTTGACAAAAGAACTGGGCTTTGGTTTGGTTTTAAGAAACGGAAAAGAAATGCAGTCAGTCACAAACTTGACGTAAGATCTGGGCTTTGCTTTAGGTTTAAGAAACGAAAACAAAACAGTCAGTCACAAACTTAAGAACACAGCATGAAGTGTGAATAAATGAATTTTAGGAAACACAATCGACATTGAAAGCCTTTTCTGTCGGTTTATCATACTTATGAATAGTTTCTTGCGGATGGTTGGTGGCTATGGAGGCCAGTATTTGTACAGAACACGGCAAATCGTCTGAAAATTACACTCCTTAACATTAAGAATCTGGACGGATCATTTCTGCAGACTCCTTAACGGCGATCACGGCCCAAATCCCGCTGTTAGGCAAAATGTTCCACTCGACTTGGGCGATGATAGACAAGAATTTCGTCCCCCCGACATAGACGAGGTGAAGGTAGCAATATTTAAGCTTAAGTTGAACAAAGCTGCTAGAGCGGATGGACTGCCCGCAGAACTATTTAAAGCAGCTGGAGATGAGTTGGCTGGCCGCATGCACCAGCTCATCTGTAAGAAAGAGGAGGAAAGCATGCCCGTGAGTGGAATCTCAGCGTCGTTTGCCCGGTCAACTAGAAGGGAGACCCCTCTGACTGCGCCAAGTAGCGAGGTATTTGTCTTGTTAAAGTCGGCTACAAGATCCTTTCTGCCATATTGTGCGAGCGTCTAAAACCATTTGTCCATAACTTGATTGGTCCCTATCAGTGTAGTTTCAGACCAGGGAAGTCCAGGAAACACCCGATTTTCACTTTACAGCAGATCATGGAAAAGACTCAAGAAGTGTAAATTGACAATCACCACCTATTAGTCGATTTTGAGGCCGCATACAACAGTACAACCTTGTGGCCGCCGGGGCGTAGTGGGTGGAGTGCGACGCTTACACGCCGAAGGGTCTAGGTTCGATTTCCGGCTGAACACCTCGAATTTTTACGGCTCCACCTCTTTCGAGCTGCTGACAACACTCAAAGAATAATAACTGTCTAAGAAAGCATCTCAAACTCCGCCGTTTGGAGTCTGCAGAAAACTGTAGTTCCCTTCTACTCGTGAGAGAACAGTAGCGCGCACAACACGAGTAGTTGATGAGCAAGCTAGGCCCTGGTCCCCCCGTGAACTGTCGTGCCAACAATTATTATATGACAGTGTGCATAGAGACGAGCTATACAATGCCATGTCCAGTTTTGGCATTCCTACCAAACTCTTCAGATTGTGTAGGATGACGATGTAGAACTCTCGCTGCTCCGTCAAGGTCGGTAACGGACTCACTGAGACCTTCAATGTCAAAAAAGGTTTTAAACAAGACGACGCACTGTCATGTGACTTCTTAAACATCATCCTCGGGAAGATCGTGCGTAACTCACAAGTCAACACCAGAGGCACGATCTTCCATTCTTCGTCATTCGCTAGATTACGCGGATGACATTGACGTGATTGGAAGAACACAGCGAGGCATCAAAGAGGCGTTTGCTGGCATTGAAGAGGAAGTGGCTAAAATGGGTCTGGCGGTAAATGAGGGCAAAACTAAGTACATGCTGTCATCAAGAAAGGACACACAACTTCGATGTTTCGGACAGAGCGTCACACTAGGCAGCAGAAACTTCGAGGTAGTTAAGGACTTCGTCTACTCCGGCTCAGCGGTAGACAGTGAAAATAACACCAGTACCGAAATCAATCACAGAATTACTCTTGCCAACCGCTGTTTCTGTGAGCTTAATATGCAATTGATTAATAAAGCCCTCTCTTGAAGGACTAAGCTCGCTTTATATAACAGATTGTTCATAACAGCATTTTCATAACTTTTTGGCGCGGATATATGAACGTTACTAAAAGCGCATGAGGAAGCCCTTAGTCTTGTTGATAGAAAAGTTTTGCGTGCGCTTTTTGGTCCTGTTTGCGTTGATGGCGTCTGGAGGAAAAGGTTTAACGACGAACTCTATAGGCTGTACAGCGACATGCGCCTGGCCAAGTGTCTTCGGATACAACGCTTAAGATGGCTAGACCATATAGAGCGTATAAAGACCACCGCTCCGACCCGAAAAGTCTTTAATTCTGAGTCATTGAGACAACGTAACAGAGGAAGTTCTAGGCTGACATGACGCACAAAAGTAGAGAAGTACCTCAACCAACTTGAAGTGCGCAATCGTGTTAGCTTGAGAGTAAATTTTGGTTTAAGGCCAGGTTCTACTAGAAATTTACGTTTCACGCAATAAAGAAGAATTCTGCAGAACAAACAACAAATATAGAATTTGAACCTACAGTGAAATGAATTCGGCTATGCGCTGCAGCATTTATTGTGGTACTGCCTGCGTCATGAACTTGAAGGCGCTTCGACTACGACGATAAGAACGTATTCTATGTGCTAGAGCGAAAGAATTACTTTAAGTCTTTTCGTCAAGAGTAACTGACGTAACTGTGATGGCCGCGGTGGAGGTATTCAGAAAGTTTCGAAGTCAAGTTCATTGCGATAGCCACAAACACATTGACATGACATAGAAAATAAGGAATCTTCCCCAATTAACAAACAAACTTGATTGAGACCCAAGTGCACTCTCCGGACTGTGGCACTGCGCCGATATGAAAAAAATATAACCGTTTCCATCAGTCTGATAGTGAAGTCTGTAAGTCTTTGAACTTGAATGAAGCGCTTTGAGGGATTTAACCGACAAGCCTACTCAAAGCTCTGTACACAGAATTAAAAAGATCGTATACCGATCAGAGCGGACAAATGCCCACATTTTATAGAAGGGGCAGATGTTGAAAAACATTTCGGTCATTTCATTTCAATCTGTGAGAACATTTAAAAAACTGAAACAAATCACAAGCCACCAAGCCCAAGTCAACATGCAAATTGATAAAACAATTCCATCACTTTCTCACTCTCTCCACCACTGCCCAACAACGTAGCACAATGATCATATAGAGACACACACTCGCGGACTTAACTCACTTGATAGCTCCTCAATGTCATGTTCTTATCAATTTCGACTTCAAAGCGATGCGCATGATTCGGAATGAGCCGCATGATGACCTCTTCGGCTGCGGCCTTCTGAGTCTCCGCCGACGTATCAGGTAATGCATTCCGCACAAGATCGTCAAATTCTAAAAAAAAAAAATATTCACTAAAATGGCTGCGCACTCAATGAACTCATATCGCACTTACCGGGGCGCCAAGCTGCTAATGCCGGGGCGAGGCAGAGCGACGCGGCTAACGTCAAAACTGTCCACATCTCTTTACAACACTCAGCTCCGAGATTCCAGTTTCATTGCACAGACTGAACACAACAACACGAATAAGTGCCTCTATCGTCGCGTATCACGATGAGAACTGAGAAGCTGCAATCATTCAGTGAACGGAGAAATGATCAGAGCAGCAGCTCAGTCGCAGTTGGAGGGGATGGCTGCTGATGCCGACATATGGGGGATTTCCCTCATTGAGTTTTTGTTGCTTTTGAGTACGCTGTCAACGCTAATTCGATTACCGACGGATGTGCCGTACTGCGGCGAAAGATGTTCTCGCCAATGTGTGAAGGGCCTATCGGACAACTGAACGATTGTCTGCTTATCTGCGAGTTTTTGAGGAAGAAAGCGATTGTTTTTGTGACATCTCAGAGATGAGACCCAAAGCGATATATGGTACAAGACCACTCACAGTAGACGAGATATTGTGTCCCTCCAACCAAAAAAGGGAAACAATTAGAAATTAAAGCAGGTAAACGTGAAAATTTGAAAGATTCAATTCAAAGATCCTCATCTTCTTTTTTTTTTTGTTGGAGGTTGGGATATACTGCACTGGAGCGCTCAGACTCTAATATTCGCCCATTGTATTACCCGGCTGTGGTCGCCGTGGCGTAGTGGGTAGAGTGCGACGCTCACACGCCGAAGAGTCTAGGTTCGACTCCCAGCTCAACACCAATTTTTCGAATTTTTCACGGCACCATCTCTTTCGAGCTGCTGACAATACTCAAAGAGTAATAATTGTCTAAGAAAGCTTCTTAAATCTCGCCGTTCGGAGCCGGCAAAAAACTGTAGGTCCCTTCTACTCGTGAGAGAACAGTAGCGCGCACAACACGAGTAGTTGATGAGCAAGCTAGGCCCTGGTCCACCTTTGGACTGTAGCGCCAACAATTATTACAAACGTGAAAATTTGACAGATTCAAATCAAAGATCCTCATCTTCTTTATTTTTGTTGGAGGTTGGGATATACTGCACTGGAGCGCTCAGACTCTAATATTGGCCCATTGTATTACCCGGCTGCAACCTTCATTTAATGTAATTTCTTGGTTTCCCGAAGAAAGACCAGGGGTCTAATCGCGGATGACGACTATCGTGCGACGATGTCGTTGAAACTAGAGTTTCGCATAGCGTAAGCAAAAGAAAACGATACCTACAAAACGATTTAATTTTTTTTTGCTTCATGTATTCTCAAAACTGCCTATCCCTATCGTCCTGACGAACGGTTTTTGACGATAGCTATTTCACTATCGTTTTGCATTAGGCTGGCATGAAAGTTGTGAAAATTTGAAGAAAAATAAGAAAAAAATTTTAATCAGTAATTACAAAATGTTTTGGATATAATCCTCAGCTTAGGGAAATATAAATGTACATTCAAAGTTATTTAAAAAAATATTCCCTGAAATAAAACTTCATACATTTTATGAGCTCCATTCGCACTTCTGTGACATAGAACTTGGGGTTTTAGTTCCCACCCCGTCAGCACCAAACAGCCGCCACCTGATACAAGCAAAGGCGGAACACTGACAAAGAAAGTGCTCTGAAGTGTCTTCACCTTCTCCACAGGCGTCGAAAAGCGTGACATCACTAAGCCCAAGCCGACTTAGGTGCATAGCGAAGGTAAAGTGTCCCTTTAGTACGCCGACAAGTCGTCTGCACTCGTTTCTGTCTAGAGATAGCAGAAAAGACGTGGATTTTTTGCTAACGTTCAGGAAAAAACTTGGTCATCCTGCATCCTGGAGAGTCAAGCCATCCCTAGTTGTGCTGTATTGAAACCCAACCGTCGATGTAGGCCCTACCCAAGGATGATTATAATCGCGAAAGCTTCCGCCTGGAAGGCCGACAAGAAATTACCTAAGGAAACGTGAAGTCTGATGTTGTCGTCTTCCACGAAGCCCCAGCTCCAAAAACTTTCGTCGTCTTGAATCCGTCTACATTCCTTTCCCGGCTCAGTTTCTGACCAGAGCCAGTCCAGGACACGGAGAAAGTCGACTTTGCACGTAGGTTGCCTTTTATATTTCGGGATTTGTTCTGTTTTTTTGTTTTTTTTTTATATCCATCACAGAGTAATACAAAACACTACGTTCTCTAAGTGTTAACTCTCAGTATCGCTTTACACAGCAGATGTTTGCTGAGCGACTAAGGATCATCTTCCGACTCTTATCGTCTTACAGATTACTTCAATAAATAATATTAATTCAATTACGATGCAAAAATCACGTTTTTAAATTCTAATCGTGGCAAACTAAAATCAAATTCGTTGCAAAGATCATTAAATGTACTTATACACCTTGTAATAGGTTCATTGCGACCATAATTGGTTCTATGCGTTTTGTCAAAAAGTAAGTTTCTCACCCGTGGAGATCTTTGGGGAGCATATATATTTATGAGAAAAAGTAATTCTGGTGAATTTAACTGATAATTAATAATATCACGAATAACGTGGCTGACGTTGCCTTACGCCTGCAAGTTAAGGTTTGCAAGCCAATTGTTCTGCATCTTTCAACAAAATTAGGAAGATCTTCAAAGGAATACAACTTTCGGGAAGCATATCTCGTGAAATTCTTTTAACTCGTTCGAGTCTAAGTTCTTGATTATCGGAAGGTGAGTCCCAGACAATGGACAAATGGAAGTCCAAATATGGTCTTACTAACGAAACAAAGATGGCCTTTAAACTGGATATGTCGCGAAAATCTTAACTATTCCTTTTTAAAATCCTAACATAGAATTAGACTTCGCAATGGTGTAATCAAATCGTGGTAGCCGTGGCGTAGTGGGTAGAGTGCGACGCTCACACGCCGAAGGGTCTAGGTTGGACTCCCAGCTCAACACAAATTTTTCGAATTTTTCGCGGCACCACCTCTTTCGAACTGCTGACAACACTCAAAGAGTAATAACTGTCTAAGAAAGCTTCTTAAATTTCGCCGTTCGGAGTCGGCAAAAAACTGTATGTCCCTTCTACTCCTGAGAGAACAGTAGCGCGCACAACACGAGTAGTTGATGAGCAAGCTAGGCCCTGGTCCCCCTTTGGACTATAGCGCCAACACTTATTATTAATGGTGTAATCATAATGTAGTGAGAAATCCAACTTGGGATCGAATATTACTCCAAGGTTTTTAACTTCTTCTAGGCAATCAAGTTTATGATTATTCATAAAATAATCATAAACAATTGAAAATGTTATTTTATGTGCCGCAAAAATTTTACATTTTGAAATGTTTAGATCTAGAGCATTATGTTTTCACCATTCCGCTAGGTTATGTATATCCGACTGAAACTTAATGCAATCGGCTATACAATTAATCGCCAAAAATAATTTAAAGTCATCCGCGAATGTTGGAATTTCGCACAATTTAAATATTTCCTGAACATCGTTTATAAATAAAATAAATAATAATGGGCCCAAGTAGATACCCTGTGTCACGCCCGATGTCACCTTTATTACGCGAGAAATAGAACTATCGAACTTGACCATTTGCTTCCTCTCCTATAAATAATTTGGAATTGATTGGGCAATCCTAGTGTTGCATTCTGGCAACTGCCAACTCTATCGTAAAGTTTTACATTTTTGAGGTTATACGTACTCAGAACATTTTGACGCTCGTATGTCAAAATGTTCTGAGTTTGCGTTGTTTACAGTAACTTAACAGATTCATATCGGTTTAAAACCCCCCGAAAAATGGAATTAAATCGTAAAAATGTTCATGCGATTATTTTTTACAACTTTCGACGTGGATTAACTCAACAACACTGCATCAATGAACTTAATTCAATTTTTGATGATGAAACTCCGTCAAGGACCAGTGTTTATCGATGGTATGGTGAATTCAACCGAGGTCGTAGTTCAGGTCGTCTAAAATCAGTTGGTGTTCCGGAAACCATTGATGCTGTGCACCAACTGATATCGCAAGATCGTCATGTGACCTATCGTGAGATTGAGACAACCTTAGACTTTAGTGGGACCAGCATACATTAATGATTGATTGATTTTTATTATTCAAATTATTAATTAACAATAATCAAGCGTTTCAGCGAAGCCTTATTAGGCTTTTCTGCAGAAGGTTGCGTTACTAATATAAAAAAATATGTTTAAGTAAACTTAGTTCAATATTAACATAATTTATTACATACAATAAATTCATAATAAAATTATACAATTTAACAACAAATTAAATTGTTATATAAAAAATTTCAAAACAATTTTAAAAATTGATTTTATATATCTTGAGGTAAGGTGTTGAGGATTTTTGGTACACTGCACTTTAACTCTCTCTTGCCGTAGTTGTTGTGAAAACGGGGTTCATGTAGCATACCTTGAGCCCGTTTTCTGGTATTAAGTCCATGCTGGATTGGCACGATAAACCGACTGTCTTCATAGTACTCCAGGATTAAGGTCATCTTAAAGATGTCGTCTACCGAGAGAATTTTAAAGTTTGATTGCTCTGGAGTGTTGCGTTGGTTATATGGAGCTATCTTTTTGAGTGCTGCATCTTTGAGTTTATTAAGTTTTTTGATATGTGTGGCAGAAGTACTGCCCCAAGCAAGAATGCCATACCTTAGTTTAGATTCCACCAAAGCATAATGAACTTGTCGTAACACTGGCGTTGTGGCATGAAAATTTAAATGTGTAAGTGCGTACAAGGCTTTTTTAAGGCTTGCGCGCAACTTATCAATATGCGTATCCCACAGAAAATTGCTGTCAATTGTGACGCCGAGATATATATATAGTTCTCAACAATCTCAATTGGACAACTAATTGATCTGTTACAGGAGTTTTTTCTGTAGAGTATTGGTTCTTGGGTGGCCTTGAACTGTGGACTTCGTATGTGCATCATCTTAGTCTTTGACGCATTGATCACAAGTCCGTGATCGTGACACCATTTGACTGCCCTGTCAAACTCTTTCTGCATTATTTCGGTTGCCGTATGCAGAGACCTATGACGCACCACTATCGCTGTATCGTCTGCAAAAGCAAATGGTATTGCCAGTTTAAATACTCGTAAGAGCTCGTTAGTGTAGAAAATAAACAGAATTGGTCCTAGTTTAGACGCTTGTGGGACTCCATATTGTACACTTTCGTTTGTACTGCAAGTTTGGTTTATCTTTACACATAATTGTCTATTGTGTAGATATTCTTTAAACCAATTCGCAACCAATCCTCTTATCCCAGCATGCTCTAGTGCTTCGATTAGCTTGTCATGATTCAGGGTATCAAAAGCTTTACTGAAGTCTACGAATAACACTAAGACATGATGGCTTTTATTTAAGCTTTCGTTGATACAATTTGCGAATTCACCTAATAACTTGCCCGTACTTTTATTCTTCTGGAATCCGTACTGACTTGAGTGTATGAGAGAATTCTTTGCGATAAAGTCTTGTAGTCTTTTTGCTATAACTTCTTCGAGACATTTTTCGATTACAGGTAAAATCGATATCGGCCTGTAATTGCTGATTTCGCTTTTCACTCCTCCTTTATACACAGGTCGTACTACTGTAGTTTTTAGGCTATTAGGGATTTTCGATTCGCCTATACTCATATTTATCAACTTACAAACAATTGGAGTAAATATGTCGATGTGCCTTTTTATGTCTCCTGCCCTTATTCCGTCGAATCCTGGTGGCTTCATATCGTTCAGCGACATAATTATGCTTTGAATTTCAGAGTAGTTGGCTTCTTGTATAAACATTGAACGGACATTAGTTGATTTTGTGTGTGTGGATGTGACAACGTCACATTGGTGAATGATGTCTCGTATCTGGCTGCTAAAGTTTGTCGCAAACACACTGGCTAGTCTACCAAGACACATTTTTCCAGAGAAATTCTTGCGAACAATTTCATCAACCCCAAGCTTTTTACGTCCAAGTATCTCATTTATAAGACTCCATGTTTTACGCGGATCAGATTTTATTTGATTGAATTTTGTCTTGTAGAAGGACTCTGTTTCATATGTCTTGTTAAGTCTGTTATTTTTCCATTTTCTGTAGATTTCGTCTCTTTTTTTACATTTGGCAATTTTGCATGAACGTTTGACCGTCAACAAAATTTGTTCGCGTTAGATCCCACACAATTTGCGAATTGCTCAGAAAAAGGCTTGTGTCGATTGGTCGAAAAAAATGCTCCAAAAATACGAGCGCAGTGAATAGAAACACGTTTATGACATCGTGACAGGTGATGGATAGTGGATTTACTCGTATGAGCCGGGAAGTAAACAGCAGCCGACTGTATGCGTGTTTCAATTTGGGCCAAATCCAACGAAAGTGCTCGCTCACATAGCAATTTCCAAACAAATGGTCGCTTGGTTTTTCGTAAAAACTGGACATGTCGCAACCGTGCCACTAGAGCAACGCAGAACAGTCAATTCTGATTGGTACACAACCAGTTGTTTACCAGTTGTCTTCCAAGAAATAAGGAAAACCAACCGCCGAAGACGGATCACTCTTCACCACTTCAGTGCGAGCTCTCACACATCGGCTCAAACAACTGCATTTTTGAGCACTCAAAACATCGATGTGATGAGTCATCCGCCGTATAGTCCTGACTTGGCACCGAATGACTTCTTTTTGTTCCCGTACATAAAAAATAAAATGAGAGGTCAACGTTTTTCGACACCTGAAGAAGGGGTTGATGCGTACAGAATGCATGTTTTGGAGATCCTCAATCAGAGTGGCAAAAATGCTTCGTTCGAACGCATGCAAAAGTTTATAGATCTTAATGAGGAATATTTTTAAAAAACAATAAAGCTATTTGCGATGATTAATATTTGTTTTTGCTTTCTTATCCCGAAATTTAAAAGGCAACCTTCGTGTAAGCGACGCAACTGTATTATTGGTGACATTCCGTCAGACGGCATGTCCATGAGGCTGGCTGGAGATACGGAGTGCGAGGTCATCACGAGCATAACCAGGCAAGCTGGGGAAGGCCCCTGTGCAGCCTAGGCAAACTGTTCTTTGAAGCTTGGGGAAAGCAGGAGTCACGTATTTGCACGAAAGCTTTTTCCACCAAACGACTGATGCACATGAGAGGAGGGGTCTTATCATTGCCGTGTAGATCCATACGGTTCTTTTTGGTGATAGACACCAAGATTTTCCAAAAACTCCGTTACACTGCCAGAAGGCTGACAGCGCCTTGGAGGTTTTTGTCTCAATGTGTTTTTTCCAATGAAGTTTTTTATCCAGAATAACACCTAGAGATTTGGCATCATTGGAAACTCATCTTCTTAATGGAGTTGCATAAAGACCTGCGTAGGCAAGGGCTTCAATCAACTTGCCGCCTGTCTCCAGCTGGTTCTACATTGTCAAGCTGTTTCTGGAGAAACGTTCAGAATGGTTCCTAGATGTCTTGCTTAAGCTTATTTACTATACTTTGGTCACTCGGCACAAATTATTGGATCTTGGTTGGGATATTTTGGCACAGCCGCCATATAGTCCCGACCTTTAACATTAGTCATGAATAATTTATTTGCCGGATTTATTCATGACTAACGTTTATTCATGAATTTTCGTTATTCACACATATGGTTGACGGTTATTCATGATTAATGTGTAGTCAGGACTACCTCTGTATTATGAATAACCACCAATCGCAGGCATGTCGGAATTAACGCAGTTGGAAATATGCTGAAGCTCGGGTGAAAAGAGGTCAAGGAGCAGGGAGTTAACCAAAGTTTTTATTTTATGGAACAAATTATGGAGCCAAGAAAAAGGGACACCACTTTTTATTTTAAGGTCAGTCTGTTCTGAACTGTTTGTCATAAATAGGGATAAGACTTCTCAACAAACACATACATTTGCATTTCTGGTAACGAGATCTTTTTTAATGACAAGATGAATTTTTTTAATGTCTTGTTTATGGGTTTTACGACTGTCGTAATAGATTTTGTGCAATGAATATTAGGCGCCGGTCTAGCCAGAGGAAAAAGTAATTAGCATAGTAGTGAAAAAGATGTTGAAATTATTTTGCAAAAACTAAGTAATAAGAAATCACAAAAAAAAAGTTCGACGATAATATTTTAAAGTTCGTTATCCACTCTACCATTTGAAGTAACTCAATACTTTGTATTAGAGATATGGCTTGAATAAATGCTCTTATTTATTGATAAATGGCTAATGATTAATTTATTAGAATAACTCATGAATAATGACTGATTTAGTCATGAATAATTTCTTCGAATAATGAATAATTTATTGGTTAATCATTATTTTCATAAATAATGAATAAATTAGTCATTAGTCCCTTGAATCCGGCAACTAATGACTAATTTAGTCATTATTCATTATTCGACTAAAATGTTCCCAACACTAGGCACTAATAGTATTGATTACGGTCTCAAGTAGTGTACTTCTAAAGAGTTTCTTGTACAATTTTGTTTGCAATTGTTTATTTAAAAGAGGTAATGAAAGGAATCAATACTTAGGTGTACATTTTTTTATTGACATCCAAAAGTGAGACAGATTCATTGCATCAACCCATCGAAACAGCTGCTGATGCAACAGTCTGAGAAGAAATAAACGGAAGTCCCAAACCTGGCAGGTTACCAGTGCATAATATTTTTAGGGATATATCAGGGACTACAGGATATGCTATACGACATATAATGAAAGGACAAATGAAGCCGGCATTTACTCTTATCATTGATCAACGTATATAACAATCAACGTATTGCTGACTAAGTGGGAGCTAAATCCATCAAAACTAAACGCATTTATTCTTGGCTATATGGTCGTGGCCGCCGTGGCGTAGTGGGTAGAGTGCGACGCTTACACGCCGAAGGGTGTAGGTTCGATTCCCAGCTCAACAACAATTTTTCAAATTTTTCACGGCACAACCCCTTTCGAGCTGCTGACAACACTCACAGAGTAATAACTGTCTAAGAAATCTTCTCAAATTTCGCCGTTCGGATTCGGCAAAAAACTGGAGGTCACTTCTACTCGTGAGAGAACAGTAGCGCGCACAACACGAGCAGTTGATGAGCAAGCTAGGCCCTGGTCCCCATTTGGACTGTAGCGCCAACTACTATTAATATTATTCTCGTGGGGCATATGAGGCAAAGAGTGTGACTTTCTCATATTTGTGGAACGGGGACCCGTTTTTTTTCGAAAACAAGGCTTGGACCCTCTGATTACTTTTTATTTCGATCTTTGCAAAAGCCCTTAAATGGCAAACATTTCAATAACGATGATTATATCAAATCGTACCTGGTTCAGTTTTTTGCTGATAAAAAGCAGAAGTTTTGTGCCTAAAAATGACAAAAGGCCATTGCTCATTACAGAATAATGTTATTTTGTTGCGCAAGAAAATTGTCTCTTATTTTGTTTAAAAATTCGTAGTAACTTAGTTGCTCACCGAATATTTTAAGAAAGCAGTCAGGCCATTAGCCGCCTTGAATGTGCGTTTTAACCTATCTTGACCATCTTAAGGCCAGGTTAAGTTATTTGTTTATGCCACCACGCCGGCGGACGACGGATGACATTGGAGGAGCACAAAATCTACATTATATGTGAAATAGCGACCGCTACGGCCGAAATGTGTGACTGAGTCGTTGAAATTTAAGTTTAACGAGTTGAATGCTGCTGACGGTGAACGAAGTGTGTTCCATTCACAACATTTTGTCTGCACTTCAAATTTGCACTTTAAGTTTAAGTTAAGATTTCGAAATATCTCAAACGGCTTCCGTTTTGTTAAACAAAATTGTTGTTAAGCCCTTTGTGGGAAAACCTTCTCTTAGCCTTTTAGGCGGTTATCTTAAACCAGCTGTAACTTTTTTTCATGATTCATGATTCATGGTTCAAAATCAAATCCGTTTCACTATTTATAGTGACAACGCAAACACTGATTGAGAAAAGACCATCTGTGGCGTGATGGCGGCTTACAGACCCAGACTTTGAGGGAACCTGACTGTAAGTGACAGCTTGACCAGAGGTTATATTCTGCTGCCACGGGAGGTCAGGAGACCCTGGAACTTTGGCTCCAGCCTGACCGTGCGGTAAGCCCCCTTGCGGGAGTATCGTGGTGGCTGTGGTTTACCACTTAACGTCACGGGTAGAGTCGAAGATAGTGTACTGCGCTGACTTGTCTAGTTGATCGTTCACCCACAACTAGGCAAGGCGGTTAGGGGACTATCCATTCTCAGTGTGGAGTTGCATTTTCGCTCTTGCGACCCAGAGAGCCGAAGAGGTTTCAGAAAGGGCAACGCATCCAACCAAGGTGGGATGATTGCCCCTCAAGCATGATCTCACTTTGGAACCTGGGTAACTAAGGCGCTTAGCCTTGCCTTACTTACGACTCTTGGGAAAATTGACCCCGTGTTATAAGCCGTAAAGGCAGGTAATCACTTAAAACCAAATCCCACATCTGTAACTATCGTGCCTTCAAAATTCGTCGTCCCGTGAATTTCCTGAGCCCAGAGTCATGCAAATGTGGCGGATAACTGATGACGAAACCAAACAAGAGTGAAATTCGCCGTCACTCTGTCCCCAATGTGCCAATTAAATACACACGAATTAAGCGCCGCACGAATACAGCGTGCGGTTGCCTTGGCAATGGATTACCTTGCTGCCGAAGGCGTAGACGCCTGACATTTAGGCAAACCAACTCAGTCTCGAATGAAGAGCTTGTGTTTGCTTTTGAAGAGGGTCGCAGATCGTAGAAAGAACTCAAGATTGTGAGTGTGGTAAGATTTCTTCTTTATATGTTACTTGGCCAAGTTGAATTACTTTGTGGTTAAAGAATTTAGTTCCTCGTCGGCTGTTTTATTTTCTCTTTAATCTGATTTTATTTTTTTTAAAACCAAAACAGCCGACGACGAATTTGATTCTTCAACCACAAAGATTTCTTCCTAAAACCTAGATGAAGCTAAAGACATTGACTCGCTTTTATTTCCACCAGGCTCAGCACACGTTGGACGCTATTTTCCATCGCGATGGGCCTGGGCAGATTTAAAAAAAAAATTCAAAGAAATAAGCACAATCTTCCATTCCATTTGAACCGCTTTTATTTCACTTAAGCACTCAAAATAAAATCCAGCAAGTCAGGAATCGATGCATACACTCCAGGTTTCTTGCGTTGGGCGCACCCCACGCCCCATGAGACAACACCAACCTGCTGCTTCGTCACACTGTCCACCATCGGTCCGCCTGAGTCGCCCTGACAGCTGTCTTTGCCTCCTTTCAAGTACCCCGCACACAGCATGACGTTGGTTATCACCTGCCCCGGGTACAGTTTCTGGCACTTCCGCTGACTTATGATGGGCACACTGACCCCTTGGAGAGATCTGTTTGAATCCAAGCCGGACTTGCTGGTTTCTCCGTAGCCGGTGATAAACTGATAGCTACCCACCGGTGGTCGTTTCGTTGCCAAGACGATCGGTCTGACTTTTGGTCCGTATTCCAGGGGGCTCTTGAGGCGGAGAACACTCACGTCATGAGACGTTGTTCTTCGGCTGTATTTTGGATGCTCGGCAACTGTCTGCACCTCATAGGCTGTGCCCTCGAAAAGGCGCGTGCCCCCAACGCGGATAGTGAACAGGGAGTGGTTGTATCCGTGTGTACAGTGCGCCGCAGTAAGCACCTTGTCCTGTGAAATAATGGACGCCCCGCACGCAAATCGACCGTTGAAATGCAGTGATGCCTGGTAGGGACAGGATTCGATTTCGACGTCGCTACCGCCAATGATCCGGCCGTCTACTGACGGGACGTCCAGGGTGGAGACCAAATTCCCAATTGATAGAAGACACACTGACCACCAGATAAATTCCAAAAATTCCATTGCAGTCAATATGACACCACTGAAAGGTTTCCCTTGGAGCTGAGTGGTTTTTATACTGCTTTGAGGTTGTATGAATATGTTGGCCCTGGATTGAGAATGAAGCAGATTTGCAACGAGATAATTAGGCTAAGAGATAAGATTTGGCGGCAATGAGTGCCGCAGACAAAATCGGCCTCACCCCAGCTAATCCGATTTAAGTCCAAAGTAAATGTTTACCGTTTTTGTGGATCCAGTGAAGAGTGTATCAACTTTTATGTCACATTTTGCATGAAATTTCCCTTAGGGATAGTTTGGAACTTTAGAGATCTTATCTAACGTGAGAAATAAGGGCGGATACCTGGACGTACTAAAAGCGGATGACGAAGCTGTTAGTCTTTTCGGAAGAAAAGTTTTTCGTGCGATTTTCGGTCCTGCTTGCGTTGATGGAGCCTGGAGCCTGGAGCCTGATTTAACAACGAGCTCTACGGACTGTATAGCGACAGCCGCCTGGTCAAGCTTCGTCGGTACAACGCTTAAGATGGCTGGGCCATGTAGGGCGCACGGAGATCACTGCTCTGGCCCGAAAAATCGAATCAGAGCCATTGGGACTGCGCAACAGAGGACAGTCTAGGCTTAAGTGAGGCGCACAAGTGGAGGCACAACAGGGAAGAAATGCAACCACCTTGGAGTGCGCACCTGAAGGCAGCTAGCAACAAAACGTGCTGACTGGAGAGGCAAGTTGGTTAAGGCTCAGGTCCCGCCCGGACTGTAAGATGGCTGAGCCATGTAGGGCGTATGGAGACCACTGCTCTGGCCCGAAAAATCGAATCAGAGCCATTGGGACTCTGAACAGAGGACAGTCTAGGTTTAAGTGACGCGCACAAGTGGAGGCACAACAGGGAAGTTTGCACTTGGCATTCAAAAATCGAAGGTCTTTAACTCATCTGCTGGTTTTAAATGACTTATCTCTCCTTGTGCGTTCGCTCACACCATTCTCCCTCAGTGGCGAAATTGTATCCACTCTTGCAGTGAAGATCAGCAAAAGATACATTTCTCATATGAAAATATCAAGAAATATTTAAAAAAATATATATTTCTTGGCTTCTATATTATTCCCAAAATTGTTCAGCATTTTTCAGCAGGCTTTCTGTCCTCTACAAGACACGGCACACCATCGTGCAAAATTTCGCGAAAATTTCGAAATTTAAATAATATCGGGCTCGTAGTTTTAGTTCGATCACGTTTCCGTCCGTTTTAGAAAAATTGAAAAAAAGTAAGATTTGTCTGTGATTCCGTCCATCTTCTTGGAGGGCTACTCCTCCGAAAGCGCCTTCACTGAAAAATAGTTTCAACGAATAAAGACGTTGAGTAATGCATGGGTGCACCAAAAGTTACTTTCACTGTGAATAATGTGGCAAAAGCTTACAATCCGAGCAGTCGGTAGTTGATATAAACACTTGAATCATATCCTCAATCATTGGACAAGGACAAGAGGCTAATAATAATTGTTGGCGCGACAGTCCTCAGGGGGACCAGAGCCTAGCTTGCTCATCAACTAAATGCTCGTGTTGTTCTCTCACGAGTAGAAGGGACCTACAGTTTTTTGCCGACTCCAAACGGCGAATTTAGGGAAGCTTTCTTAGACAGTTATTGCTCTTTGAGTGTTGTCAGCAGCTCGAAAGAGGTGGTGCCGTAAAAAATTCGAGGTGTTCAGGCGGGAACACTCAAAGTTTAAGAAAACGTTCCTTCGGAGTCGCCAAAACACTGCATGTCCCTTCGACTGGTAAGAGAACAGTAGCACGCAGAACACGATTGTTGATGAGCAAGCTAGGCCTTGTTCCCCTATGGACCATACATTTGTTATTCGTCCATTAGAAAGCTGTAACCAAAACCAACAATGTATCGATAATTCTGAAAGCTGCTTGAAGCTGTCTTCCAGAATAAATAGTTTTGGGTCGCGGATCCACGACAACAGCCCAAAGTCAAATCGGCAGTCAAAGAAGTGGCCAGCAGCCGGTCCCGACCCAGGCCCGGGACTAATTGAGTGATGTATCATATACATACCAGCTGAAAGATTTCACCGCTGAGGACTGTAATGCGGCAATAGCTTTTACAGCCACCTTTGCGGTAAGAAGTGCCTGTTCCTCTGTTCAGAAACTCGAACTGAAAGTATTGACCTTGAGAACTTCAGGTCTTTGAAAGAAGAAGACGTAGTACTACTTCACCTTCTGATACAAATTTCACCCCGTCCCTCCTCTCAGCCATCGACTAGTTCCCTTTTAAGTCTCCCGCATCCGAACTTTCCCACATTACACCGACCAGCACACAGTCAGAAAGTGTAGAAAAACTCCAGAAACCTCTGGTGAGCGGCTGATTGGATCCCACATCAATAGAAACCACCGTCAAAAAATTCATCTCTTCGCCACAAGCAGTTCAACTTCAACATCAAACGACCGTCCAACGCCCGGCCAATGGATACGTGCTACAAACTAGGTCATGATGGCCCTCATCAGCCCGACCCTCATCTGTTCAATCGACTGACAGACGGACGAACAGTGGAACAGATATCAAAAATAAAATGAAATCCAATTACCTTGAATCGTAAGCCCAGCTAACCGCCCCGGCCACCACAACGACCAGCAGCAGCAGGCTGCCGCAACCAACTCCACCGACGGTTATGTTCTATTTCCAAAATTCCATTCCTCTGACAGGAGGTAGAGTCGCCCCACCTCAAGCCGGATGACGTTCGGCACATATCCCAGTTCATCCCGGACTTAGGGAGCATCAACAAAACCGGCATCTGAGTACCTGAGTATCTTGTGCTACGAAAACAAAGAAAATAAACCCTTGGCGGCGCTCGCCGCTCTCAAGGGTATCCACGATAGAATCCATTTGCAATCTCGTTTGTATTACATTAACCAGGTTACGTAGACGGGACGGGGAGGGAGCTGGCGAACGGGCCTACCGGTTGTATGGAGTGTCCAGTTGACATGGCTATTGGGGACTATCAACGACCGTCGAAATTCTGTGTTTGAGATGCGGTTCGGCACTACATTCCGCTCGACTGAAAGAAGACCCGCCCATCCCCTCGTCGACGTGGGGTTTGTTTGCAATCTTTCTTCGCCACCACCAAGAACTCGTCTGTTCTGTGGCGCAGAGCTCACCATCACCCCTTCCGCACGGTGGCCAGCTGTGCTCAGCTGAACACAAGAGTGGTAGCGTATTCGTTCGTATCATCGGTTTGGGGATTTTCGTCCAGCCACCGATGATGGCTCTTCGTCGATATTAGGGGAATCGTTAAGCTCGATCTCGTCGCCCGCCTCATCATCTCTTGCCATGATGGCGAGCATATGAAATGAAGGTGCTCCTCCGGTGCACAGGAGGATATGGGGTTCCGATGAAGTGCCGTCTAGTTAACTTCTACGACGGATATTACTTGTTGTTGAGTCGTTTAGTTTAAGGATTGACTGCGGAGCGATAGAAGGTAATGAAATGCTTGCCGCTTAGAACCGAATATGTGCTCGAGGTGATGTGGATGTGGTCCTTGGAAGCTGAGACCACTTTAGACATCTGAAGAAGTGTCGTGCGCAGTATTGCGGTAAGTCCGCAAATCTGTGACATTGAGGAGATTGCTTTGGTTTGCGATGACCCATGGAGTCTTTTTGGGGTTAATGGGGGCAATTTGCATGCGAATGGTGAAATTTTTTCGGACTTCGGAAGTGGCAGCATTTTTGTGTTTAATTGGATGATGTGAGATCCAATGCGGAGTCAATGTCCTGTGGGAAACAGTCACGCTGTGGCCGAAAAAATTTGAATTCGTCTTCTGACAAAAGAGCTATTAGTCCCTTCCACTCGTGAGAGAATAGAGGCGAGCACAAGACGAGTGCTCAAACTGGGTCCTGGTCCCCCTGTGGACTGTCGCGGTATCCAATTATTATTATTCGTCTTCTGTGTTTTGAATGCCACGGATGTCCAGCTTGATCTTCGGGAAAAATTCTTTTGACATCACTTGAGAGGTGGCAAAATGTCATCTACATGGAAACTTAGTCCTCATTGCAGTGCAGACGACGGGAAGTTGGTTAATCACGGTTTGTCACGTTTCCTTAGTTCTATTTGCATGGCGACACAATTTTGCTCGTTCTGAGAAAAATCGGATGCTTAAGAAATCGGAATATTCTTTTCAGAGACTTGGCCAAACTGCAGATTTCCTTTTCCTTTCTGGTCTATTGTGGACTTCCGTGGCCTGAAACCACACTGATAGGGACATATCAGGTCATGGACAAATGTTTTCAGACGCTCAGACAATACAACAGAAAATGTCATTTTGAAAAATTAAGGCTCAGCAAATTGCCTCATGGTGTTGGCTTCAGTTTTCGCCTTAGACGAGGCCGCAGTTTTAACAGCTTCTACTACAGTCCCAATATGCCACCTCTTTCGGAAATGTCTGCAGTCTTACCGCCTTCTTCTTATCCTGATGTGAACCCTTCAAGGACTGGTTACGCACCTCATATCTAGCCTTTTAGAATAGCTTATGGTCCAAGCGCATCAGTTCCAAGAAAAGCCTAATTTATTTCGAACCTTTAAAAAAAAGATTACAGATTTATCCTACCACATAACCCTTACAGTAGGCATCAATCCCAACTGGTTGTCTCTGGGATAAGGATTTAGTTTTGATGTGTAATAGTATGGTAGGTTATGGTAGGTTGCAGCTCTTACGGCTCGCTCTACAGAGTCAAGCTGCCATATTGGGAAAAGTTTACAGTTTAATCATCTACTTCTCAATTGATTGCGTCCAGTTGGCACCGATGTGAGGTGGGTGCAAGAAGTATACGACATCCCTACACCCACTCATGTCAAATGGCATAACTGCCCCACAACACAAATTGTAAATGAAAGCACGAAACCGAATTTGAATTAATACAGCTTTTACCAGGTATACCCGTACGAAATGAGCGTTTTTTTAAATAATACACTAATTATTAATGGGAAAGTAAAAACATTTTATTCAAAGTTTTGGCCATTGTTTTCTAGACATTTTCTGGCAATTTGTGAATACCACGCCAATAAAATTGTTCGTCTTTTAAAGCAAACCAATCAGACACTCAATTTTCTCCCTCCTCGCACGAATCAAAGTGCTGCTCAGCCAATGCGTATCCCATCGATAAAAACAATTGGTAGTCGGAAGTAGTCAAGTCTGGTGAATACGGCGGGTGGGGTAGCTGCTCCCAGCCAAGTGTTTTCATTGTATCCTGAACCGGTTTTGCTTTGTGTGCAGGTGCATTGTCATGGAGCAAAATTACCTTGCCGTGTCTTCCTGTCCATTCTGGTCGTTTCTTGATCAATGCATGGTTCAAATTGATCATTTGTTGTCGGTAGCGATCAGTATTAACGGTTTCAGCAGGTTTTAGGAGCTCGTGGGCCCACCAAACACACAGCATTGTCTTCTTGCCGAATCGATCTGGTATTGCAGTCGATGTTGATGGTTGTCGCAGATTAACCCATGATTTTTTTCATTTAGGATTCTTAAAATAAATCCATTTTACACCGAAAGTAACAATCTGATGCAAAACCGATTTTCTTTCGTATCTTTCCATCTAAACACTCACAAGTGTTTTTTCGGTTTTCCATCTATCTTTCATTCAATTCATGTGGCACCCACTTTCCACACTTTTGGATATTTCCCATAGCTCTTAAACGGTCAGAAATTGTTTGTTGTGCAACATTTAACATTTAACAGCTACGGGAGCTCGGATGGGAGGTTTTATCGCATCCGCCATATAGCCCAGACATAATGCCAAGTGATTACCACATGTTCCTGTCCATGGCGAACACCTTTGGTGGTGTGAAGTTGAACTCAAAAGAGGCTTATGAAAAGTGGGTATCCAAGTTCCTTGCAAATAAGGCGGTTGGCTTCTTCACTATTATGAATTTGCCCTCTAGATGGAAACAGATTATCGAACAAAACGGCGCATATTTGAACTAAATCCGATCACTGTAACACTTTTTATGAAGCATTGTAGAAAAGCAAAAAAGCGGAAGACCATGAGACAGCGAACGAAGTCGAAGAAGTGTACGATAAGTTTAGCGAGATATGCCTCGAATATCGCGGGGATTTATTAGACCCGATGGACAAGGTGAAACCAAAGTAATCCAACAACGGGCGGAGCAAATCACAGGAAACCAGTGTTACGAATGCCAGTGTAAAGCTGTAAATTTGTAAAGCTAAAAAACATTCATATGCCTGTTTCCGCAGATAACTACGAATCGTGGAGAAGCTTCCAAGATCACTTTATCGCTTTCGTACATCATAAAACATCCCTAGCTGAAATCCAGAAGATGCACACTTCAAAACAAGTATTCCCGGTGAAGCAGAGAAAATTTTGTCCCACTTTGTCTATTGCAAATGCCACCTACGATAGGGCCTAGGCAATACCACAGGAGAGATAGGACCATCCGCGGATCCTGGTCAACAATCATCAACTAAAATGCTTTTTTCAGCAACCGGTGATTCAACAGGAAGGATCGTAAGCTCCTAAAGACTTGTTGGATAACAATGATAAAAATTGGGTGGTGCTACAGTTCACAGGGGGAACAGGGCCTAGCTTGCTCCTTTTTTCTTTTAGTTGTAGTTTTTGACGCATTTTTATTACTTTAGAATTCGTTTACTTAGTTGCAAGACGAAAAATGCTTAAAACTAGCTTAAATATCTATTCTGAAATATTAATCTTATATCTAACTTACTGACTCTAAACAAGTACTCTAAGCTAATCTATGTTCGTTTTTCTGCATCTAATGTATTTTTATTAATTCTAAAGTCAAGTGTTTTTGTTTTTCGTTGCCCAAGAAAATGGAAAAACTTGGACGTTCCCTAATTAATGTTTTGAACGTACTTGCTAACTTTACTTACTTATCCCAAATCAAACTTAAATATTATTTAAGGATATCTTACAACTAGGTAATCTAAGCCTAACTATATCCGTAAGCAATACGGACGAGTGCACCTGGGAGTATGTGTTCTTTATATGCTTGACATATATATCCTATACTCCGTGGTGTACCTTTTTTGTGCTCTTTTTTTCTCCTAATCTACCTTATAGCTACCTGAAACTACGTAAGTTGGCCCTAATGAGTCAACTATCCTGGCCCTGTGTGAGAAGTTGGCGGCATCGAAGGCTGATTCTGATGCAGCCACCAAAAAAAAGTCGTTCTTTGTCAGAGACTGCTCTATCGCGGGCAGAGATCGCTCTGCTGAACCGTAAGAGGCCCTCGTGGCTGCGAGCGACGTCCGGCTCGTATTGAAGTCGCCTTTCCACTGTTCGGCGTGCTACATGGAAGATGAAAGGGCAACCTACCCTATCATGTATTAGGCCTTTTGTGTCCAAATAGAGGAACGCCTCAGGTGGGATAAAGCCATTAAGACGCACCTTCTCATGGTACATTTCATTAGGGTTGTAAGCCCCAAAGATCAGACTGTTGGTTGAGGTCATGGCTCGAGCTATGTGACCCCGAATCAATTTAATAATAAAATTATCTATTCTGATCAGGTTTGCCTCATTGTACAAAAGCTCGTTGGGATAGAATTTTTTGTACTGGGATTCGGGTGTACGATATAAACGGAGATAGGCCCGAAGACACTGTCTTTCGAACACCCTCATCTTTTCCATCTGGGAAGGACTCACGTTGAACCACACAGGACAACCATATACCATAATTGGCCGTATGAGGGCCATGTAACAGATCACCTTCACTGTAGTATCAAGTTGGCTGCTGTAAAACAGCCCCCTTGCAATAGCGAAGGCTTTCTTAGCGGTGTTCAAAACTGGTGCTGCATGGATACCGCCATACAGGAATTGGTCCAACCAAATGCCAAGATATCTAACCACACTTTTAACGGTTAATGGCTGCCCCTGTGGGTCCAGTATGATTAACTTGCACCAGTTTCTTTTCGTGTCCCTTGATGCTCTGGACAACGGGGTTCTGAAAAGAATAGTTTCGCATTTCCGGTAGTTGATTTTCAACTTCCAGTCGTTGCGATATTGTTTAATCAAGTCGAAATCTCGTTGCAGCAGGCCATTTATGACCTCAATCTTTGCACCTAATCTGTACGCGATTAGATCATCGGCAAACGCAATTAAGTTTGACATGGAACCTATAAGGTCAATAGTGAATATCGTGAACCGCCCCTTGTTGCAACCCATTTTTTATGTGATAAACAGTGGAGGAAGTTGCGTTGCCATTTTTCAGAACGAACTTCCTGCCTGTTATCATGTCATAGATCATATATAGCAACGTTTTGTTCATGCCAAGCCTGACCAACTTGAGGAAGAGTCCTTCTAACCATACGGTGTCGAACGCCTTTTCCATGTCAATCAGGCAGGCACCTGTGCACTGTGTCGTGTTTCTGTTCTGTGTCGTGCCCCGCCCTAAAGCCGAATTGGTTTTCCGGAATAATTTGTTTTTGCTCGACCCAATCTTTCAGAGCCTTGATGAATATTTTCTAGCTTGCTCATCAACTACTCGTGGTGTGCGAGCTTCTGTTCTCTCACTAGTAGAAGGGACTAACAATTATTTGCTGACGACGAACGGCGAAGTTTGAGAAGCTTTTTCTAAGAAAGTTATTACTCTTTGGGTGTTGTCAGCAAAAAATCAAAAAAGTCAAAATTCTAGGTGTACAGCCGAAAATCGACTTGTTGGATACCTCAACTAAACTATTGCATAGTCCAACACTGGCATGTGGTACTAATCCGCGTATTGTTCAAAAACTACCACTAGAAACGCAACAGACGTGGGAGGAGAAGCTTGGTTGAAAAATAGATGAATCTCACGTCAATCCTTTTCGAATGGTCTCAACATGTCGCTGTGGCCGCCGTGGGGTAGTGGGTAGAGTGCGAAGCTCACACGCCGGAGGGTCTAGGTTCGATTCCCAGCTCAACACCAATTTTTCGAATTTTTCACAGCACCACCCCTTTCGAGCAGCTGACAACACTGAAAATATAATAACTGTCTAAGAGAGCTTCTCAAATTTCTCCATTCGGAGTCGGCAAAAAACTGTAAGCCCCTTTTACTCGTGAGAGAACAGTAGCGCGCATAACACGAGCAGTTGATGAGCAAGATAGGTGCTGGTCCTCCTTTGGACTATAGCGCCAACAATTATTATTAACATTTCGGTTCTAAAAAAGGGCTCATTTCGGTTCTTAGAAGCGAGCCTTTTACAGTTTCACGAAGCCTCTTACAACAGATTACATCCCACCGCATAAACTTCACAGCGGGTTGTCTCGTGGATAACGCTTCATTCTCGATGCATCCCATCTGAGAGCAGATTTCAGCTTTTTAGGCTCGCTTGCAGTGCGAACTCGAACCATTAGGAAAATGTGTACAAACAACTCTGCTTTCTGGTTTCAATCTCAACGATAAGCTTCAGTGTTAGAGCGTCTTCTTCAGTTCAGGGGCGTCTTCTTCAGTTTAGGGGTGTCTTTTTCAGTGGAGGGGGGTCTTCTTGAGTCTAAGGGCATATTCTTCTGTCTATTGGGACCTCATTCTGTCTAGAAGCGTGTCCTTCAGTCTAGGGACGTCTTCTTGAGTCCAAGGGCGTCTCCTTTTAAGGCAAACCGCTAGGAATGTGATTCATACTTAATTCGTTACCTTTGGTCCTGGTCAAGCTTCAACCTCTTCAGCATCTTCTAAAGGACATCAGTTCAATCCTCCACCTCTCTGACAAGGTTTCAGTCTACAAGCCTGGACAGGCTTTTTGAATACATGACCGGCCAAATGTTTAGTCTCCGTGATTCGTCGTATCCCTTCCCATTATTCTGACCCCCCCAATTGTAGGGCATCGAATGACGGAGCAGTCTCCAGTGTTGGGTTCCTTCCCTCTTCAGCCCAGTCCTAGCCCGGAATTAAACGACACCAAAGTTTTCGTTGCGCCTTCGCAGGAAAAAATCCTTCATCAAGCCGTGCATAGTGTTATCAAGGATTGAGAGGTCGTAAAAGGTCGTAAAGCGTTAATGCACGACCACGTCGACGAGACGCTATCCCCGGGAATGTGAAAAGTTTCGTAAAATATTCACCAGCCTGTAAGCGTCGGCAGCGGAGGGAGGGCAGTGATGAAGTCGAGGCCACGATGAACTGAGTCTTTTAATTTCGCGAATGACATTGTTGCAACTTGGGATCCTTCTCCCAAGACTCACGCTGCCTTCATTGCGTTCGTGGCGCAGCGACGTCATTTTAAAACTTTCACCCCTTAAGTGCAGTCAAAAGGGCGGGTCGGGTGTGAGGGCGCTCTGCTCGGCTGGTACCCATCAATGAGTCATTCATTATTCAGAAAACGAGTGCCATCACTAACTATACGGGTGCAGCATCCACAGCAGCCGCCCACTCACTGGAGCGCTGCTATACGCAACACGTTCGGCGCTAGCACGCCAGGATATTGTCTGGATGGTACTCCGAGCGTTAAGGAGACTATGCCACACAGTCATTCATCAAAGGACACAAAAAAGAGAAACTCTGCTGGAGGACTGAAAAGGATAAGCGAAAAGTAGGGAAAAGTTTTTCTCCTACTTAGCAGTACTTCGCACGCTCTTTGTCATGTTATGGTGCTGGGGCTTGGCCCGATCTGGCTCTAGCTCAGCGCAGATGGGGGGCGTGATAGGACGTACCTCCCGCCCGCTCTTTCGGGTGGTAATTCGCGCGGATACACATTGTAGTGGGATTGTTTATTGCATGTGAAAAGTCGTTAATGGGGCACATTAGAATGATTTGTGGGGCACGGAGTTGAAAATTCTCATCCAGGCAAATATTTTAATGGGCCGGCTATTAACAAATGCTTATGGCAGTCGTTGCGTTATCCCCTTTTTTTCGCCACCCGTTGACGGATGTAATGAAACCCGAAATTTTGGAATGTTATGCCGACGGCGGCGCTCCGATGATAGTCAGAAATTGCGTGCGGCAAATGTAAAGAGCGTCCAATTGAGTGCGGGGTGGAGCTAATCACACTAATGAAGAGACGAGCACACACCGACACACACGAGAGAAAAGGGTTTAATGGACGCCAAAGTACAGGAGGTCAGTCGGGCTCGGAATGTCAATAAAAAGGATCATGATGAATTACTCAATTTTCCTTCCCATCTACGTACGGCATAGAAATGGACTTGTGTTCGCAATCTTCATTTTATTGCGGGCTCACTAATGTCGGCGATTACATTAATCCGACAATTTTCACATGTTCAAAGGAAATTCGTCTGCGAGGGGATCTGTGTCGACAGTCAGTGGCAGATAAATGTGCACACCCTTGAAACAAAATTGGTTCTCTGTAGGTGGGCGGTAAGCCTCAGTTTTAGACTCTGATTCAAACAATGTTCAAGACCAGTGCATTTGTGGCCTAGGTCTGGTCTTTGAGTGTCAATAATTTACCACTTGGACTCGGTTGTAGAATAATTCCAAGCACATTATTGCCAGTTGAAGCGTGCATATCCTGGCACCGCCTCTTTGGTACACATAGCTTAGCAAGTAATTTAAAACACAGCAGCAAAAGCACTCTTCAGGAGTACAGTCGGAAAGAGTACCTTTTGCAGTACGTACGAAGTGGACAAGTTCGTTTCTTAAATGCGTTGGTGATCACTTTGACTGGTGACTTTGTCGTCAGAATAAGTCCTTCACTTCATGACAGATTTAAAAACTACACATACGAGACCGATAACTTCTTCTTATTTTAATACCTGCGCGACAATGAGACGACTTTGTTGTGTCACGTCGTCGCTAAAATATTTTTCACTCACATTGTTAAACAGTTGTCTTCCTAACTTTTCTGTGTGACCAATGATAAATATTTCATTCTATTTATGGGCCCAACTCTTAGACTTTCCAGCTGTATGAAAAGTCGTATGTCTACTAAGATCCTACAATCACAACTATATCATAGCCTTGCTCAGCTTTTTTATAACATTCCGGCTTCCGCGGAGAAAGGATGGATCCCTATAGGACTCCAAAACATTTGCAGAAAGTTTTAAAAGATATTCCATTTGGAAAGGAAACCACGATGTCCAGGAATGATCACAAATTGATCACATATTGTACACCAGTAGAAATCAATTAATTCCGTAAATAAAAGTGGCCGACGATGCGTAGTGGGTAGAGTACGATGCTCACATGCCGGTCTAGGTTCGATTCCCAGCTCGAATTTTTCTCGCCACCACCTCTTTCGAGCTGCTGCCAACACCCAAAAAGTAATACTGTCTAAGAAAAGCTTCACAAACTTCGCCGTTCGGAGTCGGCAAAAAATAGCAGGTCCCTTCTACTCGTGAGAGAACAGTAGCGCCCACAACACAAGTAGTTGATGAGTAAGCCAGGCTCTGGTCCCCCTGAGGACTGCCGCGCCAACAATTATTATTAGTCTCTTTCCCAATGAGGATATGATTCAAGTGTCTATTTGAACTACCGACCGCTCAGATTGTAAGCTTTTGTCACATTATTCACAGGGAAAGCAACTTTTGGTGCACCCATGCATTACTCAACTGATCGACAACAACGTCGTTATTCGTTGAAATAATTTTTCAGTAAAGGCTCTTTCGGAGGAGTAGCCCTCCAAGAAGATGGACGGAATCACGGACAAATCTCACAATTATTCAACTTTTCCAAAATGTACGGAAACGTGATCAAACTGAAACTACGAGCCCGATATTATTTAAGTTTCAATGTTTCCGAGAACATACTGCACGATGTTGTGCCGGGATTTGTTAAGGACAGAAAGGCTGGTGAAAAAATGCTGAACAATTTTGGGAACAATATCATTAAAGGAGGCAAGAAGTGTTTTTTTTAAAATTTTTCCCGATATTTTCATATGAGAAATGTATCTTCTGCTGATCTTCACTGTAAGAGTGGATACAATTGTGCCACTGATAGTACGAAGGTTGCCTTTTATATTTCGAGATTGGGCACCCCTAGTGTTCCAATGTGGCAAATGCCAGCTCTATCGTAAAGTGTGACATTTTTGAGGTTGTACGTGCTCAGAACGTTTTGACATACTAGCGCTATTTGTGTCGTTAAAAACACAATTTGCTATTTGTTTGCTTAAAAGGTTCATCTCGCCCAAAAAATGGAATAAATTCGTGAAAATCTTCGCGCGATTATTGTTTACAACTTTCGACGTGGATTCACTCAACACCAGTGCATCGATGAACTTAATTCAATTTTTGGAGATGAAGCTCCATCAAGGACCAGTGTTTATCGATGGTAAGGTGAGTTCAACCGAGGTCGTAGGTCACTCCAAGACGAATTTCGTAAAGGTCGTCCAAAATCAGTTGTTGTTCCGGAAACCATTGATGCTGTGCGCCAACTGAAATTGCAGGATCGTCATGTGACCTATCGCGAGATAAAGACAACCTTAGACATTAGTGGGACCAGCTTACATTCAATATTGCATGAACATTTGATCGTTAACAAAATTCGTCCGCGTTGGATCCTACACAATTTGTCAATCGGTCAAATAAAGACTTGTGTCTCATACTCTCATATAATGCTCCAAAAACACGATTGCGATGGTTCGAAACACTTCTATCACATCGTGACGGGTAACGAATCGTGTACTTACGAGTATGAGCTCGAAAGTAAACAGCAGTTGACCGTATGGGTGCTTCAAATTGAGCCAAATCCAACAAAAGTTGCTCGCGCACGAAGCCCTTCCAAGCAAATGGTCGCCTGTTTCTTCGGAACAACTGGACATGTCCTAACCGTACCACTAGAACAACGCAGAACAGTCAATTTTGAGTGATAAACAGCCATATGTTTGCCAGTTGTCTTACAAGAAATCAGGAAATCCAACCGCCGAAGACGGATCACTCCTCACCACTACAATGCGAGCTCTCACACATCGACTCAAACAACTGCATTTTTGAGTACTCAAACCATCGATTTGATGAGTCATCCGCCGTGTAGTCCTAACTTGGCACCGAATGACTTCTTTTTATTCCCGTACGGAAAAAATAAAATGAGTGGTCAAAGTTCTTCGACACCAAAAGAAGCGGTTGATGCGTTCAGAATGCATGTTTTGGAGGTACATACCTCAATCAGAGATGCAAAACTGCTTCGACAATTGGTTCAAACGCACCCAAAAGTGTATAGATCTTAATGGAGAATATTTTGAAAAACAATGAAGCTATTTGCGATGATTAGCATTTTTTTTTGTTCTCTGATTCCGAAATATAAAAGGCAACAGACATATCCCAACCTCCAACAAAAAATAAATTACGATCGACTACATTTTCCATATCTCTTGTAATTTCTTGAATACCATAATTAAGAAATGAATCCTCTCGAGCATAGATTCGATCATTAATCCATTCTTTGATTTCTCAAGAGACTTCAACCGGTAGCCCCGCATACAGCTTTGCATCCGGAAGAAACATGATTTGGAGGATATGCCAGAGGGGTAAAACCTCCATTTTCGATATAACCAATTTTCAACCACTATAACCTTCTGGGGCCGAGCGTTTTCACATTGCAAACTCATCTTCTTTTCGATCTTTTGTTGGCAATTTCCATCAAGTTTGGTTTTACCAATTCAAAGTTCACCACACCCGTTTGGTCTCACCATATGCGGAGCACAACTCTTGAACTGCGGATGTTTTTCCTTGACTCGATGAAGACGATGATGGAACGGGTTTACAAGGCTTCCATAGTCTATTTTCCATTCGTCTCCAGTAGCAATCCAGTGGAAAAATCTCTTTCTTTTAGGTCTTTTAATAAGCAGTTCCGAGTGGAAAATTCGCATTACGACATCTTTCTTCTACAACTCGCAAGGTCTCCAATTTCCTCACTTTTGAATACATTCAAATTTCTTTAGCCGACCACACAATGCTTCCTTAGTCCCTTCCAACGATTCTGGAAGATGCTTAGTCCCTTCTAATGATTCTGGAAGTTCACTTTGCATTTGGATCTTAATCGAGTAAAGCGTCCAATTCCTAATTCGTTTTTGGTATGGCCAAGACATTATTTGTTTTCAACACTTAAACATTTTATCTTCGACACTTTGATTACAGCTTTTTGAAAGTCGTTAAGATTTATCGTTTGGATTCACCATAATCTTCTGCAAGTATTCGATGAGCTGCTGGTTCTCTTTTCTTCCGATTAAAGGGGAAAATTAAAACTTCTCGCATATGCTGTTTTCATTTAAGAAAAATCCTGACTTTTTCGAAGAGGCAAAACACGATGTTGTTACAAGCGCTGATGCACACTTATAGTTTGTCACACCTTTCCAATGAAGTAGGCAATCGCTTCCAAGATCAGCCACAATTTTAGGTGGCGCCATCTTTTGAAAACGGGATGAATTAATTAATTAATGGAAACAAGACTGCTGCTGGTACCGATTTCTCTGCAACGATGTGTATGTATATGAATGACAATAGATCCCAAGTTTATATTGAGATACCGCTACATTCACAAAACGGACTAAACTGAATGAACTGGTGTTCTTTATGGGCTGGTGGGATAATTGCTTCATAATAATAATAATTGTTGGCGCGACAGTCCACAGGGGGACCAGGGCCTAGCTTGCTCATCAACTACTTGTGTTGTGTGCGCTACTGTTCTCTCATGAGTAGAAGGGACCTACAGTTTTTTGCCGACTCCGAACGTCGAGGTTTGAGAAGCTTTCTTAGACAGTTATTACTCTGTGAGTGCTGTCAGCAGCTCGAAAGAGATGGTGCCGTGAAAAATTCGAGGTGTTCAGCCAGGAATCGAAAATAGACCCTTCAGAGTGTGTGCGTCGCACTCTACCCACTACGCCATGGCGGCCACACAACAACTGCTTCACACCTCTTTAAAAACAATTCTAGCCACAATTTTATGGTAAATGGGACTGCTATAAAGCCATGGTTATTGGATTCTTCTTTCATCACGTGAAGAAAACTGATAGGTAGGAGCTGTGGTGCCAACAAAAGGGCGCAACATGTCACATTTCTCTTGACACAAGTCATTTATTGAAGGAAGCATTTGGTAATCGCCTAGTTTCACGTTACAGTCCCACGAACCGTCCTCAAAGAAAAGGCGATTTAAAGTAAAGTAGTAGGAGATTTAAAGTAGTAGTAGTACTTCCTTCTGCGGGTGTGTCTCAAGTCACTAGTCTATGTCGATGGTGCAGAAAGGATTGTCCACTTGGAAAAAAATCATTTGACGCGTAATTGCCAACATTAGCCTCATGTGATAGAATAAATATTCGAATGTTAAATTTCTACATTATTCTTTGTTAGAGCCTGATATGTCATAAATCAGAATCTATACTTAATTCACAATGCCAGAAAAATATCTTTCAAATAGAGTAAATTTTATTTCGAATTCAAGAATTCAACCAACTTTAATTTATTTAATTTAAAAGTTCTATACCTGTAAAAAAAATCACTGCATGCATAGAAGTTTTTTATAACCAAAAAGGGAAAAGACAAAAGTAACACCCCATGGGGAAACCCCAATCCGACTTCCATTCGTACCGATTCTTATTTCACCAAATTAATGACCACTGTCTCGTCATTTTTCAGAAATCAATCGAATCAAGGAAAACGATTCCATGACTGTTCTTCTTCCCAAACTCAATGAAGATGAAGAGACAAATTTATTGGTTCAAAAGTTAATTGATTTGTGCTACTTAAAAAAGGAACAAACACCGACTAACAGTCCTTTTTAAGCAGTCATCAAGCATGAACAACAACAAGGGCTTTCCAGTCCATAAAAGACAATAAATCGAAATTGAAGCGACATTCACAGAGAACCGGGCGAAAGAGAAGAAAAACCCAAACAAATCCAAAAATTTCCCAAAAAAATGCAAATTATCCGCAATGTTGGTTAATTTTCCCCAGTCGTTTGCCCCTGTTTCTTTTGGAATTGCCGCGCAGCAAGAAAGACTATCACGAGGCAGAGAAAGGACAGATATCTTACCACAGGTGTCTGGAGTGTTTTCCGCCAAATCCCCGTCATCCAACGGGACGAATGAGAAGCATCTCCAAGGGCATTTGAGGACGCGCCAAAAAATGTGCACTGCAGTCAACTTTTCCACACATGGTCAAGCAGCTGTTCTTGGCAGACAGACTCCGCACAGCGGAAGTGCAAAACAAAATGTGGACTTCTTAAAATTTCAACCCTGCCGACCACATGGGGAGCACACAGAACACGCACGCATGCAATGCTTCAAACGAACCATGCTGCGTCGGTCCTTCCCACGCTCAAACATCCACATATGTATGGCAAGCAGTCGTAGAAAATCCCTAAGATCTCGGCAAACACACTCGTAGGCGATGATAATGGGTTCCATCATAAAATTCATACGTTTGTACAGCAAGAAATTGATTCTGCAACTTATTGGAGGAGGAGTCCTTGAACGCAGCTGTTGGGCGTTTCTCCGATTTTAAAGCCCTTAATTTGAAAGACAACGGAATGAAGAGATTTATGTGGCGGAGACAGCTGAGGGAAGTTTTCCGAATGAAGTGGATTTAAGTGAAGGAAAATGTTTTCAGAAGGAAATGAAGTTCGATCCATGTTTTTCAATACTTTCGTTGCACAATACTTGAAGTTTATTGATTTCTCGAAACACAGCATGCTTTGGGTACTGCAGGCTCAGCATTTCTCTAGTTCATTTGGTAAAGCCAAATTCAGTTCAATGTTTCCCGGTTAAAAACCTTAGTTCATCCATCTTCCTCTGACTTAATGCGATATTCAAAAGGGGAAGAAAATGAAAAATGAAGGAAAGGACTAATTTTCCTCAAATGCTGACCGAAGCGGCAACCTGCGTGCTTATAGAAATTAGTCAGTACCTTCAAGGTGGATACTTACCTTATTCACTCCATTCAAGAGTGTCTTCAAATGATAAAGTCGAAGGGCGCTGAGTTCCGCAATGGAAGAGTGGCGAGTTATCCCCCTTTTTTGTCCAGATAACAAAGTTATCCTTACCTTCCAAAAAAGAAAACTCCAGTGTGCTCTGGAAAGGCTTTCGATCGTGTGTGCTCAAATTGTGAGCAGGGCTCAAGTCAAATCCTAATTATGGTTGTCTCTTGAACGATTTTCTAACGCACGGTACTGCAAGTACAAAGGCAGAAGTTAAAGCATCTCTGGAACACGTGAAAAGTGTTCCAAGGAGTGTTAAAATGGAACAAAACAGACACCAGGCAAAAATGACGTTTCTTTAACTCATAGTCACACATAGTGGGTTTTGCCCTTTAACCTCTTGATGGGAGTATTTCGTGAAAATTGCCTATTCAGTGTCTCGTTCGAAGAACTCTCTCCTGGGGTCTATAGCCTGGTTCCACTGAACCGCGTACTTTGGAACGGAGTTCTCTTGTGGAGTTTCCAATGCTTGGCCACAGTCTCCTTAGGACTGGGCTGTTTATATATTCTTCTCAAGTTTTCAGGCAGAACTGCTTATCGGAGAAGAGAATGTTTTTCTTGAGAATGATTGGAGCATTCCTATGTTGTTGCAGCCATACAGCAGCACCGTTGCCACGTTGGAGCGCAATAATGGTAGTCTGGTTCTTTAATATTATATATGGCATTCCATTTCCCGTTTGCACGGTCCACAAGAAAGGAGACTATTGAGGGATTAGTCTGCCCAGCTTCGCATACAAGATCCTCACTGCCGTATTGTGTGAGCGTCTGAAACCATCTGTCCATAACTTGATAGGTCCCTATCAGTATCGTCTCAGACCAGGGAAGTCCACAATAGACCAGATCTTCACATTACGGCACATCCTGGAAAGACAAAAGAAATGCAAATGGAAACTTACCACCTATTCGTCGATTTCAAGGCTGCATATAACAGTGTGCATAGAGACGAGCTATACAGTGCCATGTCTAGTTTAAGCATTCCTGCCAAACTCGTCAGATTGTGTACGATAACGATGGAAAACTCACGCTGCTCCGTCAAGGTCGGTAACGAACTCACCGAGACCTTCAATGTCAGAAAAGGTTTTAGACAAGGCGACGCACTGTCATGGGACTTCTTTAACATCATCCTCGAGAAGATCGTGCGTTACTCATAAGTCAACACCAGAGGGACGATCTTCCAGAAGTCAGTTCAAGTTTACGCTGGTTGACGTGATTGGACGAACACAGCGAGCCGTCAATGAGGCGTTTGCTGGCATTAAAGCGGAAGCGACTTGAATAAGTCTGGCGGTAAATGACGGCAAAACGAAGTACACACTAGCCAGCAGAAACTTCGAGGTAATCAAGGACTTCATCTCCCTCGGCTCCGCGGTAAACAGGGACAACAACGTCAGTACCGAAATCAAACGCAGAATCACTCTTACCAATCGCTGTTTCTTTGTGCTCAAGAGGCAATTGAGTAATAAAGCCCTCTCTCGAAAGACTAAGCTCGCTTTGTATAACAGCTTGATCATCCCCGTCCTACTATATGGCGCAGAATCTTGGACGTTAGCAAAGGCAGATGAGGAAGCCCTTAGTCTTTTCGAGAGAAAAGTTTTGCGTGCGATTTTTGGTCCTGTTTGCGTTGATGGCATCTGAAGGAGAAGATTTAATGACGAACTCTGCGGGCTGTGCAGCGACATGCGCCTGGCCAAGTGACTTCGGATACAACGCTTAAGATGCCTAGGCCATGTAGAGCGTATGGACACTACTGCTGCACCCCAATAAGTCTTCGAAAACGAGCCATTGGGACAACATAACAGAGGACGACCTAGACTAAGGTGGTGCACACAAGTGGAGAAGGACTTCAACCAACTTGGAGTGCGCAACTGGAGAATGCTCTATGTTGATCGTGTTGGCTGGAGAGACATGTTGGTTGAGGCCAGGTCCACCCTGGACTGTAGCGCCACAAGAAGAGGGAGAAGAACTCCATTTCCCTGTCGTGGAAAGCATTCAGTTTTGGCATTCTCGCTGATTCGCTGTACACCATCTTTTCAGTTCTACCGCGGTTAGCTGAGACCATTAATTAAGTGCAGCTGTTTTCGAATTTCTCCACTACCTGCCCGGCAATGTTCGGTTGGAGGTGGTTGTCAGATCTGCTAAATGCCTTCGTTCTATTCCTTTGCTTTTCTCAGTTCCTGGATTGTGAGCCATCTCATGAAGGTAGGCGATAAACGTCAAGGTGTCATGATTCATCGAAAGCCTTAGTTTTTTACAGACAATGCTGTATAGTTTTTTTTATATAATTGGCTTGCGATAAAGGGATTGCTTATGATATACCCTTAAGTGACCAGAATTAAGTGACAGGACGGCAAAAGGTACAGAGGAAAAGAGGGAAACGAGGTACCGATGCTCATTGGTTTTAAATGCCTGTGGATTATAAGTTGGGCTTCAAAGAGCATTCCATATTCTTGTGGTGCGGTTGAAGAACGTGTCTCTAAATTTAACTGTATGTCCGACTGTGGGCTTAAGAGTGAACGGGTGAGCATCCCTAGCGAGGCGGGTATTGCAAGTGAATTCTTGAAGAGAAGGAATGCCGCTGGCTAACTCATTATAGCATTTTTATTGTTACATCGATGATTACCACTGAAAACAGTTGTGGCCACAGCACACAGCCTTTTCGAGCCCTCTAAGCTACAGAGATGATGTTTGGAATATTAGCGAAACAATAAGAACACGGTTTTGAGCACCGTGGTGTAGAATGTAGAGTGAGAAATGTTTCTCACTTTGTATTGAAAAAAAAAATATATTAAACTTTATTTCACTAAGTAACTTTATTCGAAAGGTCTTAAACTAATTGGACGGGGGAGCGAACTACGTATCATTCACCTTCGGCTACCTGTATATATTATGCTCTCAAAGCTTATTCAGCGATCGGTTTGAAGAATCCATCGAACAATCGACTGCAGATTTTATGTCACCATATTTTGTTGACCCACTTCGGTCAAGTGCTCGTGTCACTTTTGAGCTGATGCACTCGTTTGGATTTGTTTAATAAATACTTCAATTGAATCCGTTGCTGAGCGATACGTAACGAGTGCGACACTCACATGCTAAAGCCCTCAGGTTTGATTCCCGGACAGAGCACATAGCTTTTTTCATGACCCTACGTCTTTCGCGTTGCTGAAACATTCAAAACAGATTAACAGACTATGAAAAGGTCTTCAAACTCCGCAGTTTGGATTCGGCAAAAAAACGTAAAGTCCTTTCTATTCATAAGAGAACAGTACAGCGCCAAACACGAGTAGTTCATGAGGAAGCCCTTTGTAAACTGTCGCACCATTCAGTACGAAGGCTGCCTTTCATATTTCAGGATTTTGTAACTTAATCTAGCAACTGCCAGCTATATCGTAAAGTTTGACATTTTTGAGGTTATACGTACTCAGAACGTTTTGACATACGAGCGCTATTTGTGTCGTTAAAAACATAATTTGCTATTTGTTTGCTTAATAGGTTCATCTTGCCCAAAAAATGGAATTAAATGGTGAAAATTTTCTTGCGATTTTTTTTACAAATTTTGACGTGGATTAACTCAACAACAGTGCATCGAAGAACTTAATTCAATTTTCGGCGATGAAACTTCGTCAAGGACCAGTGTTTATCGATGGTATGGTGAATTCAACCGAGGTCGTAGTTCACTCCAAGACGAATTTCGTGAACGTTGACCAAAATCAGTTGTTGTTCCGGAAACCATTGATGCTGTGCGCCAACTGAACATTTGAACATTTGACCGTTAACAAAATTTGTCCGCGTTGGATCCTACACAATTTGTCAATCGATCAAAATAAGGCTCGTCTCGATTGATCGAAAGAAATGCCTCAAAAATACAATCCCGGTGCTTCGAAACACGTCTATGACATCGTGCCAGGTGATGAATCGTGGATTTACGCGTATGAGCCCGAAAGTAAACAGCAGCCGACTGTATGGGAGTTTCAATTTGGGCCAAATCCAACAAAAGTTGCTCGCGCACGAAGCACTTCCAAGCAAATGGTCGCCTGTTTCTTCGGTAAAACTGGGCATGTCCTAACCGTACCACTAGAACAACGCAGAACAGTCAATTTTGAGTGAAAAACAGCCATATGTTTGCCAGTTGTCGTTCAAGAAATCAGGAAAACCAAATGCCGAAGACGAATCACTCTTCACCACAACAATGCGAGCTCTCACACATCGGCTCAAACAACTGCATTTTTGAGCACTCAAACCATCGATTTGATGAGTCATCCACCGTATAGTCTTGACTTTGCACCGAATGACTTCTTTTTATTCCCGTACGTAAAAAATAAAATGAGAGGTCAACGTTTTTCGACACCTGAAGAAGCGGTTGTTTTGGAGATCCTCAACCAGATTAGTCGAAATGCTTCGACAATTGGTTCAAACGCATGCAAAAGTGTACAGATCTTAATAGGGAATATTTTGAAAAACAATAAAGCTATTTTCGATGATTAATATTTATTTTTGTTCTCTAATCCCGAAATATAAAAGGCAACCTTCGTATAAGAGTATTATTGGTGACATCCCGTCAGACGACATGTCCAGCTAGTGTCATAGGAGATGCGGTGTGCGAGGTCATCAAGGCTCCAGTGCGAGTTGCACCAAAGACCATTCCTTTTTAGACGAGAGATGGCCTTTAGTGTGCATCTCATGATGTGGATGTCAAGGGGAGGGAGATTGATCAGAACATCAAGAGCAGACTCAGGCGTGCTGGGGAAAACCGTGCGCAACCGAGACAAACTGTTCTTTAAAGCTTGTTGAAAGCAGCAGTCACGTATTTGCGAGAACGCTTGTTCCACCAAACGACTGATGCATATGAGAGGACCAGAACAAACTCGCAGAAAGAACCTTCCTAATGTTCTATGTTGTTTGCCATCCTTCAACTTTTGAAAAACACCACTCCCACCGCACTCGTCCTTTTTATACTGTGAGGAGGTGTATACCATTTGAAGCCAGTGCCATGCTACCGCTTGTATTACATCCTCTTCAGATCATTCATGTTCAGTTGAAACATCACCACTTTGAGTTTGTTTTGGAAAATCACGTATATACAGTTTTCACGTATAGACGTTTTTGGAAAATCACGTGTATACGGTTAACGGAGCCATAGACGTTTCGTCACCAGCCTTAGTGCAAGTCATGTCTAATTTCAGCATGTGAACAAATTTCTGAGTCTAGTGACTTTTTTAGTTATTGCTGTAAGCTGTAGCAAATTGATTCAAAAACTGTCAAAAACTTTAGTTCAGACTGGAATTTTAAAGTAACTTGGTCGTCTGTGGGAAGATGCCTACATCATCAGCTTCCACAATATTGGCACTATACATGATCAGCTTCCACAATATTGGCACCATACGTCCGCCACGTGTTCGTAACAGAAACAGGACAGTGACTGGGAAGGTGCCCTTCAGTATCGTAGACGTCGCAGAGGTTTTCATTACATTTGTGCTTGCCCCGCGAATCACCGTCAAACTTTTGTGCCAAGAAACTGTTCAAAATCGTACTTTGGCAATGCCAACTCCGATTTTGCTTTCAAAACTAAGGAAGTCTATTTGTGTACCTCCTCTGATCCTACTGGCGAGCAAACTGACTGTTTCATACTCCGTGGTCCTTATAGTGTCTTGATCTATCTTCTTCTTCTTCTTTCTTCTTCGGATGGCGCTACAGTCCGGGGTGGACCTGGGCCTCAACCAGCATGCCTCTCCAGCTAGCACGATCTCTTGCCAGCAGTCTCCAATTGCGCACTCCAAGATGGTTGAGGTCCTTTTCCACTTGTGTGCGCCATCTCAGTCTAGGACGTCCTCTGTTGCGTTGTCCCTGTGGTTCGGATTCGAAAACTCTTCGGGCCGGAGCAGTGCTGTCCATGCGCTCTACATGGCCTAGCCACCTTAAGCGTTGTATCCGTAGACGCTTGACTAGGCTCATGCCGCCGTACAGCCCATACAGTTCGTGGTTGAATCTTCTCCTCCAGATGCCATCAACGCAAACAGGACCAAAAATCGCACGCAGAACTTTTCTCTCGAAGAGACCAATGGCTTCCTCATCCGCTTTTAGTAGCGTCCAGGTTTCTGCGCCGTAGAGCAGGACTGGGATGATCAAGGTGTTGTACAAAGTCACTTTGGTCGTTCGGGAGAGGGCTTTATTACTCAATTGCCTCTTGAGCCCAAAGAAACAGCGATTGGCAAGAGTGATTCTGCGCTTGATTTCGGTACTGATGTTGTTGTCCCTATTCACCGCGGAGCCGAGATAGACGAAGTCCTTCACTACCTCGAAGTGTCTGCTGCCCATAGTGACGCTCTGTCCGAGACGTCGATGTTCTGCGTCCTTCTTCGATGACAGCATATACTTGGTTTTGCCCTCGTTTACCACCAGTCCCACTTTAGCCGCTTCCGTTTCAATGCTAGCAAACGCCTCATTGACGGCTCGCTGAGTTTGGCCGACCACGTCAATGTCATCCGCATAAGCTAGCAATTGAACGGACTTGTGGAAGATCGTGCCTCTGGTGTTGACGTGTGAGTTCCGCACGATCCCCTCAAGGATGATGTTAAAGAAGTCGCATGACAGCGCGTCGCCTTGTCTAAATCCTTTTTTGACCTCGAAGGTCTCGGTGAGTTCGCTACCGACCTTGACGGAGCAGCGAGAGTTCTCCATCGTCATCCTACACAATCTGACGAGTTTGGTAGGGATGCCAAAACTAGACATGGCACTGTATAGCTCGTCTCTATGCACGCTGTCATACGCGGCCTTGAAATCGACAAATAGATGGTGGGTGTCGATTTGTACTTCTTGGGACTTCTCCAGGATCTGCCGCAGTGTGAAGATCTGGTCGATTGTGGACTTCCCTGGCCTGAAACCACACTGATAAGGACCTATCAGGTTGTTGACGAACGGTTTCAGGCGCTCACACAGTACGGCAGAGAAAATCTTATATGCAATGTTAAGAAGACTGATCCCTCGGTAGTTGGCGCAGTCGAAGGGGTCTCCTTTCTTGTGGACCGGACAAACGATGCTGAGATTCCACTCGTCGGGCATGCTTTCCTCCGACCATATCTCACAGATGAGCTGGTGCATGCACCCAACCAGCTCATCCCCAGCCGCTTTGAACAGCTCTGCGGATAGTCCGTCCGCGCCAGCAGCTTTGTTCGATTTCAGTCTCGATATTGCTATCTTGACCTCGTCGAAGTCGGGGGGACGGAATTCTTGTCCATCGTCGTCCAAATTGAGTGGGACATTCTGCCTAACAGCGGAATTTGCGACGTCATCGCCGTTTAGGAGTTTGCAGAAATGATCCTTCCAGATTCTCAGCACCGACTGCGACTCTACCACTAGTTGTCCATTTTGATCCCGGCAGGCTTCTGTCCGAGCCTTATAACCACCGGATAACTGTTTTATCTTGTGGTAAAAATTTCGGACATCATTCCTGCCATAGCACGTCTCCATTTCCTCGACCGCGCGCTTCTCGTGCTCTTTCTTTTTTCTTCTGAGAAGCCGGTTTTCTTCCCTTCTTCTCTGTTTGTAGAGCTCACAAACAGCTCTCGTCGTTCGATGCAGCGTTGCCTTGTACGCTTCTTGTTTGGCTGCATGCGCCTGCCTACACTCGTCGTCAAACCATGGGTTCCTCTTAGGTGGTGGCGTAAAACCCAGCACATCAGTGGCGGCCTCTTTGATGGCTTCTTGACAACGTTTCCACTTGTCTTCTATTGTTTGTGCAGGCAGCGTCGAACTTTGCGATAGTTTCAGGGAGAATCGATCGGCAAAGGCTCTAGCGATCGGTTGCGATTGTAGCTTTCCGACATCAAACCGTCTTGGCTTATCTCGACTCCGTTGCTCTCTCGATATCCGGGTTCTTACCTTGGCTACAACAAGGTGATGATCCGAGTCGATGTTTGCACCTCGGAAGGTTCGGACATCGAGGATATTGGAGGAGTGTCTGACGTCGATCGCAACGTGATCAATCTGGTTGACGGTTGATTGATCAGGTGATCGCCAGGTACCTTTATGAATGTTGAGGTGTGGGAACCGCGTGCTGACCACAGAGAGATTTCGCCCCGAGGCGAAGTCAACTAGCCTGAGTCCGTTTCCGGAGGTGTTGGCGTGCAGGCTGTGTCTTCCGATGACTTTAGCAAAGACTTCTTCTCTTCCCAGCTGGGCGTTGAAATCTCCTAGAACTATCTTGGTGTCGTAGCTGGGGCATCGATCATATGTCCTTTCTAGGAGATGATAGAAGTCCTCTTTACTGCTGTCATCTTTTTCCTCTGTCGGGGCGTGGGCGCATATGAGGCTTATATTCCCGAATTCAGCCTTGATGCGGATTGTTATGAGGCGTTCGCTTATGTATTGGAAGCTTAAGACTTTTTGCCTAAGTCTGCCTCGAACAACAAAACCGCATCTAAATAAGCGTTTCCCTCTCTCCCTGTAGCAGTCGCCGTGGTATATGTCGCAGTTTCTCACTCTTCTTTTGCCCGGCCCATCCCACCGCATTTCCTGAATTGCGGTAATGTCTGCTTTATAGCAGTCCAGGGTATCCGCAAGTTCATCGGCTGCACGTGGTCTGTTTAGGGACCTCACATTCCACGTGCATATCCGTAGAGCATTATCCTTTTTTCGTTTGCGTGGGTCGTCAACAGTGAATCCATCCATATCCGAGGCTTTCGGTTGTTTCGTAACTGTTTATTTTTTTTTAATGTGGCCGGGCAGTTACCCCGACGCACACCCCCAACCTGGAGGACCAGGCCCTTTTTTTATACCTCTTGGGCGGAGGTCGCACTTATAGGTTTGGCAGGTTGAGTTCGGGTGAACAACAACAAGTACCCGATGGCTACCAACGTGGAGGTAGAATAAGCACAATTGGTGTGTGGAAGACAGTTACAGCAGCTGGGCATCGCCAGATTGATACCAATCAGTGCCTACCCTGTTCCCACATCACCCAGCCATCATCTTGATCTATCTAATTCTTGTTAAAATCGGAACAAATATAGAAGAAGTGCTCTGCAACGCCGTCATCCTCTCCATAGTCGTTACAGAGGGCTTCATCGCTTGGTTGTACAACAATTAATTGGTTTGCGAAGATTATGTGGCACTGTACATTGTCAGAAGTCCTTTCTCATACGACAGCTTGAAATTCAGTGGATTCCGAATAAACATTTGGGGTTCAGTCGGTTTGCCATCATCCTATATATCTACTTCAACTACAAGTATGCTCTCGAGAGGCCCAACAATCGACGAAAACTCCAACCAATTAGATGGGTAGTCCCTTCTCAGATTTGCATCCCACAAGTAACTCTTCCTGAGGCTGTCCTGAGACGTAAATCGAGTTAAAAACCAGAAAAAGACTCATGCCTCAATTTCTGTTCAAGCCTTTAAATCTGTTCAAAAGATCTTGGCAATGAAAGAAAGGAAACAAAGTGACAGTACTTTGACGGATAGTGGTCAAGTGCCACGAAAGTCTCCATTGAAGCGAATTCGAAGCCGTACACTGAATGCAATCCTCTCATGTAGGCTACGATGGAAAGACCAAATCTAAGAACTGGCTCGACTAGACACCAACATTGACCGAGATTCGTTATGTGGCCTTGGAGGTTGCTTTGCCTCCCGTGAACTCTTTAACGCCAATTCCGTCCTTAAAAAAATGAATAAATGTCCCTCGGAGTCCACCTAAATTTAACGCATCTTGAGAATATTGCCATTTTCTTAAGAATCAACCCAAAAAATGATTAAATTCAATTCTCGTCTTGTACGTGCTGTTGTTCCCTCACGAGTTGAAAGGACCTGTAGGCTATTGCCGCTGAACGGCGAAGTTAGTGAAACTCTTCCGAGCCAACGAAATAAGTGACAAGGTGGCAACACAAGATAAGTGGACTTTCAGCCCAAGCACAGCGCACCCAGGACCTGAACCTAGTGAGTTCGTTCGATCACCTACAACGCCACGATGGCCCTTACGTCCTTCCTACACTTAAGACATGCTCTTTTTACGTCCAGTCACCTAAAAATTCGTTTACCTGAATTAAAAAGCAACGGGCAAGCCTTTACTCTCTTATGTACGAAGATAGAGAAGATCTCAGCATCCCTAGGAATTGCTACCTTCCATTGCTGACTTTCGCGAGCAACATGTTTCTGATGAGAAGACCAAGTTCAGTAGAGTAAACCGATGACTTCAAACCTCTTCCTGAGGTCTGAATTTCAAAGAACCAATTACCAGAGGCGCAATTAATTTTGTGCTGTGCCCATCCTTATGTCGATTTAACTTCCGCAATATACTCATCTCTTGGTGAAGCTGTTAGGGTCCGTTGACTGTTTGTTAAACAACAAGCAGAGCGACGAACGACACGAGCAAACCAAAATGTCAAAGCCCAATACGTCTACAAAAGTCAAAAACTCAGATTTAAATTCCCTGTAGAGCGTCCTCAAGACGAAGTGTTACAGGGGAGCATCGCACACACTCTGGATTTTTTGGCAACTCGGAATATTATGCTTCTTCACTGATTCCGATTTTCTCCATCCCAACACACACACTTCCAGACAAAACAACCAAAAGTTCACAACATAGTTTTTAACGGTTTATTACTCAACAGCTGAATACAGTCTATACAAATCTAGAACTAGATAAATAAATAAATAACAACGTGGGTCTATTAACAGTCCGCTTAGTCAGGTTTACACATTCACGGGCTCCAGGACGGAGCCGTAGAATATGGGCAGCTTGGTGGCGTCGTGCCGCACGACGAACATGAAGGGCGAGTCCACTCGGAATTCGAATTCGAACTCCTCCCGTGTCAGGCTGGACGCGGTGGCTGCAGCCGCCTCGGTTCCGGTCTCGTTGATGGTTAGATCGATTTTGTGCACGAAGCCGTCGAGCGCCATGTGGCTGTGGTCGGTGATGCCACTGAGGTCGCTGCGCGCCCCGTCGAACAGGCTATGCACGTTCATGTCTCCGAGCACGTCGCTCATCTCGATTGTGTCCCTCAGGTGCATCTTGGGCAGAGTGATGATGCCGTGTTGCATCTTCATTTTGGAAATCATGTCCTCGATGACGTCGGCGGTGAGGACCTTCTGCAGTTGTTTCAACTTGTCGGGGTTCGACTGGTTGGGCAGGACAATGTACATGGTGGCCGTGGAGCCTTTGAATGGGAGCGCAATGACGCTGCAGTCGTGCTCCGGGGAAGAGTAGTAATTGAAGCGACCACCGTTGCCCATTGTGTCGACCATGATCTGCTTGCCGCCCTTTCCATTGGGGTAGAATGCGCGCTTTGATGTGGCCTGTGGAATGAAGGAAGACGTCCAGAGCGCTTTGAAGTACACCGCACTGGCGACCATCATCCGGGTGCTGCTGCTGTCGATGCCGTTGGCAAGGATGTTCTCGATTTTTCCGTTCGTTTGCTCGCTCACCCAGTCGTTAATGAATTGGGTGGCCACGGCCGGTCGCCGCTCGAAGTCCAGGGCTGCAAGCTGACTTTGATAAATCGCCTCCACGGTCCTGCGATAATCCGGGTTCATGCTGTAGCCGGTTTGCATGAAAATTCCGTTTGCCATATCGATTTGTGGCGCTTCACCACTGGTGCTGGCCTCCGTTTGCAAGAGCGACTCAAGCATCTGGCCCAGGGCGTAGTGATGGGCGAGCGGGTGCTCACCGGATGAGGTCTGGTCGAAATTCAGGATGTGCTGGAGCTCCTGGAGGGTCTGCCCTTTGGCGCCGAGCTCGAGCAGTGACAGGACAGCGGCGACATTGATCGGTGAGAAAACATTGAATTTCCCGCTTGTCTGGGGGTCCTTGGCGAGGATGTTCGTCTGGATATTGCGTGCCATCTCGAATATTCCCTTGGACACCTTCGATTTGAGCGTGTCTGCAACTGTTGGTGTTGACTGCTTGACTGATGTCCGGCGCTTGGTGGGCCGTGGACGAGGAGTGGTGGTAGTGGTTGTGGATGTTGTGCTCGGTTTTTCGGTTGTGGTAGTGGTGGTTGTCGTAGTTGTGGTTGTGCTGGTGGTGGTCGGGATTTGTCTTTTGGGCTGCACCGACTGGACAGGTACATCAAACTGGAACTCTCCTATGAAAGGCATGTTCCCTGCCATCGGCATACCTCCGTTTAGAAAGGGGTACGGCATGTTGACAGGTTGCAGGACCTGTTGCATCATCTGAATCTGTTGCTGTTGTTGTTGAATGAACGGGAAGTAGTTCCTGGAAAAGATAAAAAACAGTTCAATTAGTGACAACGTTCACCTGATTCGGGTGTGCTTTGAACTTACCACAGGAGGAAGTCTGCTGGGTAGATGGGTCTCGCTGTGACGGATGCCACAAGGCTGATAAAAAGGGCCGCAACTATTCCTTGCATTTTGCTGTTATCTGCTTGTCTTTAAAATGTTAAAAATCGTTTCGTGGATGATGTCTCTCTGAACTCGCTGAGGTTCTTTCTTGGATGGTGTTCACTCTTCGAAGTCACCGTTGGAAATGGTGCTGATCGTTGGCAGTGACGCTCTTTTATATCCCGAACCCTAAATCTAATGATGAGGAAATTCCACGGGATTGCTCGCCGTCTGCAAGTCTACCTAGTGCGCGTGTGGGAAAAGTTGCATCCTTTTTTTTTGGGTTTTAACAGCCGGCGCCCAGATCGTTTTTGTTCGCCTTTCATCCCGCTGATGTGCGCTTCGGTCATTTCCGGTTTATTCACATGTGGACGGCGATTGTTCGGGCATACCACAATCGATGATGAGACATTTCCAATTTTCTCTCACTGCGATGTGTGTGTGTGTGTGTGCGCTGCTCCAGATTGCCCGGGGAATGGTTGGGAATTTGGTTTTTTTGCGGGGAAATTGTGTGTGCAAGGATCGGAAGTTTTTATGGTCATTAGGATCGGAAATATCCACAAATTAAATGATTACGCAAAATCTGTTGATTGTTTTTGAGAGGGTTTCCATTTTTGTTTTCCTTACGAAAGTGTTAAGCTTGTATTGATTTTTCACTATTTTTAAACGGTTGTCGGTTGAGCTGGGAATCCCCTGGGTAAGCCATAAGTAGTAGGAACTGTGTCTTTAAGTTTAGTTTCCTATTTTCAAAGATTGTTAGTTTTTTTTTCTAATTTTTAAAAGGATTGCTGTTATAGGTTCTGGAAGTATTGGAGCATATTTTGTTTTTTGGCTGTAAGTGAATGGATAAATGAAGCACCTCCATTTATTTGAATGAAGCACCTTCTTCCCTTAACCCCATCAAGTAGTTGCTTACTGCGATATGGTTGGGATTCTTGCTAAATTGCCACGGTTGTATGACATGACAACTTTTGCCCGATTTGTGCCATAAAACTTGATCGGAAATACTCTTGCCTTTCATGAGGTAAACAAAATTCCAAAATGAAGTATTTTGCCTTAGTTTAGGGATGGAGATTTTCTTGCTCGTCTTCCGGTTGGTTTCCTTTTAAATAAAATGGAACGTAGTTTCGCAACTAATTGGGAATTTCCGCACATCAGTGGGCCACATTTAGCCTGCCTCATGTTTGGTTTTACGGAGTATGCTTAATATATTTTATCAGAATCCCAAAGACGTCCATGATACGATGACATGTGGCACTTGTGACACTTGTCCTGTGATATTTCTTTTCATTTTTGGGAGCAAGGGAAAAATGGACAGACAACTGTTACCTGCTGAAAGAGGGAGGAGGATAATCACAAGAAACCGAATTGGTAGTAGAGGAGGAAAGGAAATTAAGTTGTGAAGTACCGGCCTCATCGGTTGGAGTAGTAGAGAGGCACCCAACCCAAATTTGCGGCCAGTGGCAACCACTTAACAAAGTCCCTTTCAGTGTGTGGGCATCTCTTGCTTTCGTCTGTTTTACCTGAAAACCGATAAGCTCTTCGCACACACACGCACTAGGCTGTAGGATAGCACTTAGTTTTGTTTCATGGTCAAGCATAAAATTGGTAAGACATTTAATTGAATTTGTGTAGCCGCAGTACAGAAGAGAGCCCATGGTCTGAAGCAAGATTGGAAAACCGGCACTAACTAATGAAGTGGCACAATTGCTATCTATATTCTTCTTCTTCTTCTCCTTCTTCTTCTTCTTCTCCTTCTTCTTCTTCTTTTTCTTCTCCTTCTTCTCCTTGTTCTCCTTGTTCTTCTTGTTCTTCTTCTTCTTCTTCTTTTTCTTCTTCTTTCTCTTCTTCTTCTTCTTCTTCTCCTCCTTCTCCTTCTTCTTCTTCTTCTTCTTCTTCTTCTTCTTCTTCTTCTTCTTCTTCTTCTTCTTCTTCTTCTTCTACAGTCCGGGAAGGACTTGCACCTCAACCAACATCTCCAGCCAGCACGATCTTTCGCCAGCTGAATCCAGCTGAGCACTCCAAATTTGTTTAGCTCCTTCTTCACTTGTGTGCGCCATCTTAGCCTAGGGCGTTCCTGTTGCGCTGTCCCAATTGCTCTAATTCGAAGACTTTTCGAGCTGGAGCAGTAGTTTCCATACGCTCTACATGGCTTAGCCCTATTAAGCGTTGTCTCCGTAGAAGTTTAGACAGGCGTGTGTCGCTGTGCAGCGCATAGAGTTAGTCGTTAAATATTCTCTTTCAGATGCCATCAACGCAAACAGGACCAAAAATCGCACGCAAAACTTTTCCCTCGAAAAGACTAAGGGCTTCCTCATCCGCTTTAAGTTACGTCCAGGTTTCCGCACATATCTATCTATGTCATGCGTTGGTTAAAATACGGACAGCAAGGATGATGCCATAATCGGAATGTAAGTTTTTTCGTTACACACCTCTTGCCTCCTTCTTCTGAACCGCTAAAAAAAAGTCCTTTGAATTATCGTACCCTCTGGAGTATCTTTGAATTTTTTTCAGTTAATTTCTGATGAAAAAGTTTACAAGTCAAAGTGACACATGCTCCAACTACTGAATACGAAAAAAGCAAGGTTTCATGTGGAAAGTAAGATTTACAACTCTACAACTTTATGCAATAGCTTCAACCATCCCAGATAAAGTGAGAAGGCACCAGGAGGGGTTTCAAACGTCACTCACCAGGGACTTAGTTAAGTTTTCGAGCAAAAGAAAGAAGTATTGTGGAACTCTTTTTGTATCAACATAAGTTGAAAAATCTGATCACTTTCTCTCTCAATTGTATAACACTCCGATTATTCCAGTCCTGCCATGGGACGCAGAGTTCTGGTAAAAAAACTTCAACAACTTTTGTTTGATTTGTAAGAGTGTTGATGTAAATTACGCGAGAACAAAGAGAACAGCTCGTGAGAGAACAGTAGCACGCACAAGACGAGTAGTTGATGAGCAAGCTAGGTTCAGGTCCCCCTGTGGACTGTCATGCCAATAATTATTACTATAACGAGGAAGGCAATGAAGAACATTCCATAACCAATTATATGAACATAGTGGAGGCAATCGAAAGTATCCCTCCGTACGAGGGGGGTTCAACATTCTCTCGGTATGGGGTGAAGCTGAGGATATATATATAAATTTACATATTTATCAAGTCATACTATTATTTTAATGCATTCATGTGAAATTTCAAATAAATGTGATCATTAATTCGGTTTTATCTCTAGTTAAACAGAATCGTAATGTCAACTGAGACGATGATGTTGAAAATTGATCGCCTTTCTCACTGAGCAAGGAAAAAGTCAAAAAACTATTCATGAAGATATGGTGGCTGTTTACCATGGTTCCGCACCTTCATTGTCAACTGTGCAAAAGTGGTCAAGTGAGTTCAAGAGAGGCAGACAAGAGCATTGACTCTGCTGCTTTTACGGGAGAAAAAATCAAAGAAGTCGAAAAACTTATTCTTGAGGATGCCCGAATAAAGGTGAAAATGATGGCAGAGATCACCAAGCTGTCAACTGGTACCATTCAAACCCTTTTTCATGGCCATTTTAACATTTCAAATTCCAGTGCAAGGTGGCTCCACGAATGCTCACATCGCCTCAGAAACAAGTAACAATTGCATGCTGTAGGAGCTATTAGAGATCTGTAGTGAGAACGCGGACGGTGTTATGGGTCGAATTGTTACCGAAGATGAATCATGGGTTCACCACTATGACCCTGAAAGTAAACAAGAGTCCATGCAGTGTCATAAAAAAGGAACAGATTCCCCGGAGAAGTTCAAAGTAACTTCGTCTGCCGGGAAGCTCATGCCCATGGTTTTTTTGGTACTCAAAGGGAATCTTGCTCATTGAGTACAAAAGAAAAAAGGTGAAACCATCAACACCACATTCTACGCTCCCACCTTGCATAATTTGCGGGAAAAAATTAAAAAGAAAAGGCGGGGTAAACTCGTGGCGGGTGTGTTGCTTCTTCATGACAACGCTCCTGTTCCCACGGCGCGAGTTTCCAAGGCGCGAGATTTCGAAGAAATCCAACACCCACCCTATGGTCCAGACCTTGCCCCTAGTGAATATTTCCTGTTTCCGGATTTGAAAAAATGTCTTCGTGTAAAAAGATTTTCGGATCATGAAGAACTCAAGTCGGCAATAAATGGGTATTTTGCAGAGAAAGAGGAAATTTATTTTTCTGAGGGTTTCAGAAAACCTTATCTCAAGATGTAACAAATGCATTGATGTTTGTTGAGTTTATAATGAAAAATAAAAACAATTTAAATTGAATTCGCATTTTGCTTTATATCGATACCGAGAATATGTAGAACGCCAATCGTATTATTGTTTTTTTAAAAACGTTGTTCTTTATAACTCATATGCCAAGACTATGTTTTGATTCTGGGGCCGCCGTGGCATAGGGAATGGAGTGCGACACGTAGACGCCGAAGGTCCGGGCTCTATTCCCGGCTCAACATTTCGAAAATTTCACGCACCACCTCTTTCGAGCTCCGATTAATAACTGTCTAAGCAAGCTTCGCCATTCGGAGTCGGCTGTAGGTCTATTCTACTTGTGAGAAAACAGAAGCGTGCACAACACGATGATGAGCAAGATAGGCCCTAGTTACCCTGTGGGTTGTCGCGCCATTCAATTATTGTTATTATTAAGTATTGATTCTCGCTCCAACCTTGCTAAGGGATCACTCAATAAGTCCCGGGGAATATAGGGGACCGCCACTGACAAAATTATCAATATTAATTTAATAATTTTTGTAAGTGGCGCCCCTATATGTCTCGGGTCTTATTGAGTGATTTTTCATATCTCACAAGTCATGAAAAGCAAATGAGTGTGCAAACAAAGGAGAATTTTATTCAGTGCCACAAGTAGTATCAGAATTTGTTGAAAGTTTTTAAAAATTAGAATAAAGAATGCTGAGTTAGGTCGATTTGCCAACTGTAGACATTTGTCTCCACAGCCCACAAGTGTATCAATATTAACATAATACTGACTACTTGGGCAATTGATTTTTTTCTCTGCAGATTTTAGATCTCCTCCTAATTGTGAAATTTGAAAAGCTTGTATATGTGATGGCAGCAACTGTCAAAAATTACGAATGAATGTCCAGGTCAGGAATTAAGCCTGGACAACAAATATTTGAACGACTGCGTATCGTTTCAAAGTCGTATGAGGGTTGCCTTTAATATTTCGGGATTCGAGAACAAAAACAAATATTAATCGTAGAAAAAAGCTTTATTGTTTTTCAAAATATTCCCCATTAAGATCTTATTGAAATGCCACATTTAGTGGGCATTGAATTCGTGACGCCAAATCAGTGACTTTCAACTTAATACAAAATTTGGTTAGAATCTTCAAAGACTGTCTTGAATTTCAACAACCCTCAAATGCCAACGCACAGTGGAGCAAAAATAGTGATTTTGTGCGAAAATTTTATGCAATAATAAAACACAAGAAAGAGCTATCTTAAAAAATTGCTGACACCATTTTAAAAAGATAAAAATAAATATTTCCAGCAAAAGCTTAGCACTTCTGCTTCGCACTTATACTAAGGATAGATGTCAGAAATATGGCCAATTAATAGAATGCTAAACTTCTGTTGGATGAGAAGGTATTATGCAAAAAAAAAATTTTTTCATAATTATTGGTTTTCATATTTGAAGTAACCAAACAGAATTTACACATTCTTACCTTCTCCGGACATATTTTATATTTCCAATCGAACGCATGGCAGCAAAGATATTCTTCTTCTTCTTCGGATGGCGCTACAGTCCGGGGTGGACCTGGGCCTCAACCAGCATGCCTCTCCAGCTAGCACGATCTCATGCCAGCTGTCTCCAATTGCGCACTCCAAGATGGTTGAGGTCCTTTTCCACTTGTGTGCGCCATCTCAGTCTAGGACGTCCTCTGTTGCGTTGTCCCTGTGGTTCGGATTCGAAGACTCTTCGGGCCGGAGCAGTGCTGTCCATGCGCTCTACATGGCCAAGATTTCCATTCAAAGATATTACAAAATCAAAATTAACAACTTTCAATCCTTCAATTGCAATTTTCACAGGAAACTTAACAACTTTGATAATTTTATTAAATCAGTGGAAAACATGAAAGAAAAGGAAATTGCATAAATAGACTTGACATTTTTTTCTTGCTTACCTTATATTTGAAAGTGACCTTTTGCGTACTGATCTCTGAGGAGCTGCCCCACTCCGTGACGGTCCCAAATTCGATTCCTGGACTTGTGACCAGCTTCGAGCTGCTGCTGACTCTGCTGACAAACTTCTAATGCACAAATCAACACCAGAGGCACGAACTTCCAGCAGTCAGTTCAATTGCTAGATTACGCTGATGACATTGACGTGATTAGACGAACACAGCGAGCCGTCAATGAGGCGTTTGTCGGCATTGTAGCGGAAGCGGCTAAAATGCGTCTGGAGGTAAATGAGGGCAAGACTAAGTACGTGCTCTCATCAAGGAAAAACACGCAAGATCGACGTCTTGGACAGAGCGTCACACAAGGCAGCAGAAACTTCGAGGTAGTTAAGGACTTCGTCTACCTCGGCTCCGCGGTAAACAGTGACAACAACATCAGTACCGAATTCATACGCAGAATCACTCTTGTCAATCGCTGCTTCTTTGGGCTCAAGAGACAATTGAGTAATAAAGCAATCTCTCGAAGGACTAAGCTCGGTTTATATAAGAGCTTGATCATCCCAGTCCTACTTTAACACACGAAAACTTGTACGTTAGCAAAGGCGGATGAGGAAGCCCTTAGTTTTTTCGAGAGAAAAGCTTTGCGTGCGATTTTTGGCCCTGTTTGCGTTGATGGCATCTGGAGGAGAAGATTTAAGGACGAACTCTATGGGCTGTGCAGCGACATGCGCCTGGTCAAGCATCTACGGATACAACCCTTAAGATGGCAAGGTCATGTAGAGCGTATGGACACCACTGCTCCCTCGAAAGGTCTTTGAATCCGAGCAATTAGGACAACGCAACAAGGGACAACCTAGACTAAGGTGGCGCACACAAGTGGAGAAGGACCGCAACCAATTTGGAGTGCGCTACTGGAGGCAGATAGCGAAATATCGTGCTGGCTGGAGAAGCATGTTGGTTGAGGCCCAGGTCTACCCCGGACTGCAGCGCTACAAAAAGTAGGAGAAGAAAAAGAAAAAGAAGACGAAAAAGAAGAAGAAGACAAAACTCTAAGAGTACTGACTGTCTACAAAATCGCTTCTCAAGTTTGGCCCTTGGGTGTTGGCAAAATTTGTAGATCCCTTCAACTTGTGAGAGAAGAGAAACAGGTAATAGACGAGTAGTCGATGGAGAAGCTGAGTTGTGGTCACCGATTGTGGACTGCCGCAAGTGAATATGTGAAGCAGAAAATTTCGAACGGACAGGATTCCGAAATTAAAAGTCGGGAAGTGTCAAAGGCCTGGATCCCTTAATGTATACAATGTCGAAATGGACAAAAGTCCGATATGCTGTGAATGCCCTAGTAACATATTAAAAAACGTTGTTAAAGACCAAAATTTCAAAATCCCACAAACCTTAATGCAACATAAGTCTAGTGTCTAGTTATGCAATGATCTGAAGCAGAGAAATGGCAGACAAACAGCATTCACGTCACTGCTCACTCGGTTACCTTTTATGGTACCTGAATGCACCTCCCCTTGAATCATCCTGGACACCTTTTGAGAATCGAATAATAATAATAATTGTTGGCTCTACAGTCCAAAGGGGGACCAGGCCCTAGCTTGCTCATTTGCTGCTCGTGTTGTGCGCGCTACTGTTCACTCACGAGTAGAAGGGGCCTACAGTTTTTGCCGACTCCGAACGGCGAAATTAGAGAAGACAGTTATCACCCTTTGAGTGTTGTCAGCAGCTCGAAAGAGGTGGTGCCGTGAAAAATTCGAAAAATTGGTGTTGAGCTGGGAATCGAACATAGACCCTTCGTCGTGTGAGCGTCGCACTCTACCCACTACGCCACGGCAGCTTAATTTCTCAAAGATGGCTTAGGGTTTGGAGATTGGAACAATTTTTCTCAATCTCATGCCGAAAACACCAATAAAACCGAACAGCTGTGAGGGGATTCAGAAAATGTGAACCTCTTCAAACAAGCAAGAGATTCCGTCGCAAATTCAAGTAGCCTCAAAAATAATTCTGTACTTCTTCACAAAAAAACTTTCGAGACCCCTCCCTGGACAAAATGTTACATCCTATGTGCTGGAGGTGGAAGACAATGCCAACTCTCTTATGTCTTCTTGGTGTCTCCTTTTTATTCCATAAATTCTTGTAGATTTTAATCGTTTAGATCATCCTCAGCAATGAGTTCTAGAATTAAGACCGGTGGCCACCCATGAAGTTTCACATACCATAGTTCTTGACCGGACTTAAACGGGGTGATTTAATAAGCGTTCCGTGGCCAATTAACCCTCTCTGTTGGAAGTGAATTTCGATATGTTAAAGTCCAGGACCTAGCCCTTATTACCTTACGAGTATCACATATTTGCCAAACGACGTCGACGTACATCTGAATAAATAAATTCTCACTTTTTTCTGTGTGTGGTGAATACGTCAAACACCGGAAGAAACCATTCACGTACGCATCATAAAAGCATATACCTGAATAAACAAGAACATACATTTTGTTTAAGAAGTAAAATGTACGCTACGCAAAGCGGTTGTCGAGTTTCCTGTCAGATCTACAATTGATCGTTACACAGAAAACCTGAATTCAGATCTTTATACAAAACCACAACGTTCATCAAAACTTCCGTTTTGCAGGATCAATCGGTGCAATCATATAATTAGGGTTATTCCTTGTTGGTTGGTCATTTCTGAACGTGGGAAAGTTTATGGGTTTTACCACAACATTTATGACTGTTTTCCGTAATTATGGCATGTTTCCTGCTCCGTAGGGCACTATAGAAAGTTTTAGCATCACCTTTGAGTTGAAAACTTGGGTCACTGATTGGTGTATAATGGGATCTTCATCTCCTAACTAATTTAAAGGGAAATTTAAAAATATTGGTTTGATTTGGTTCAGAGAAATCTATTTTTCTTTCACAATCTCCGCTTCTTTTTACGACCTTCTCAAAGCCTTCCCTATTTTCCATCAAAAGTCCTGCTGTAGGATAGCTGATTTGGCCTTGCGAATAGTTTTTAACAGTCAAATGGTATCCTGGCCTTCTTTTTCAGTTTTTCACAAGCCCTTTGCTAGTCTCGTCCAAACAGGGTTGCCGCTAAGCCTTTCTTGTGTAAATCGGAACCATTTTTATGTAGAGTTATCATAGCACGGCCGCACATCCTTAGATGAGATGGCTGAGCAGTTCAATATATGCCTGTGCTGGGTGCCAGGTCACAGAGACATTCCGGGTAACTGTATAGCAGACGAATTGGCCAGGTTTGCCACAACGCAACCACTACTTCAAGAAAACGGACACCCCGGTATCCCTCTCGCCACATGCAAGTCAGGACTGCACTTGAACGCTATCCATCAGTCTAATCGAAGGTGGTCTAACCATAATCTTTGTCGCGTCTCCAAGGAGGTGTGGCCCTCTCTTGAACCCAAACGCACCAGACTGCTACCATCGCTCAAAAGATCAGACATGGTCATGGGAGTCCTAACCGGGCACTGTGTAATCGGTGAGCATGCTAGCAGGCTAAGGGCTCCCTCAAACGATTTTCGCAGAAGCTGCACGGATGAGGAAGAATCAGAAACTCTCCTTCACCTGTTATGCACATGCCCGGCGCTCTCGCGCATCAGATACAAGCACTTTGGAAGCTACTTCCTCAACGGCCTACATGACCTCAATAAAACTCCTCCCGCCGACAGTTTAAACTTTATTATCGGCTCCAGCTGGTTTAAGGTTCTTCCCACATGGTGTGGCAGCACAATGGTCTTGTATGGGACTAAGTGCATTCATCAGCCAACTTAATTTACCTACCTACCATAGCACATCTTTCGTTGCTCGTTATTGTTGTAAAGAGGGCGCTTTCCATTAAAAAAAAAAATAATTGCGATATGTTTTTACAAGACTCACCGCATGGGAATCAAATACAAACTGTCGATCCATTGATTTACCTAACCTTCCTGCACAAGGAACGCCGACTGCTTTGCCTAGAATTGCTTCAGGAACATGTTTCACGCTGTCCTTGTGATTTCTGCAACCTCGCTTTGTAGTATTACGTCGATACGTAAGTCTGAATTCAATGCTTGTGTAGGGTGACACCAGTGGTTCCGACTTTACCCTCCTCAACGAAAAAGTTCGTTTCTCAGGAGCACAAAATAGCCCCCTTTACAAGTTTTTGCTAATAGCAACAAGATTACCTCTAAGGCACTTCTTTTTGAATATTTAATTATGTGGCTGAACGCGCTTATATTTTGAATGGCAATCTACTTGTCAAATATATATCTAATTGTCCCTCAGTCGCTTTGGCCTCTTCTTTTTTTATTTAACTTAAGCCAGAGAGACACCTAAAAGTGTGTTGTCTAAGGAACATCCTCTGTTTTGAGCTTAGAACCAGGTGGTTGATCATTTCGTTGATAATTTCGTTGATAATTTCGTTGATTCCCTAATCGGCTGACGTCCTGGAATAGACTTTATTCATTGTACGGACTAAAACTGTCCCTAACTGTCGTTATCGTTAGCCACCGACTTTTCAGATCTGAAACAATTTTGCCTTAATGAATTAAAACCTGACTTTAACCAGGTAAAGCTGATTTTATCAACGTCCTGCAATCCTTTTCAACGCCCAAAGCATCCTAATCTTCCCCCGCCTACACCGCCTCCCCCCACCCACCCCTCATTACAATTTACTTATTACGGCATTACAGTCCTACGACACTAAACTAATGAAACCAAGGTGTCCCCAGCCAGGGCACACTTGGTCATTAATCAAAACCCAAACTAATTGAAAATAGCTTCTGCCTTAAACTCAAATCAGTCCCCTCCGACCAGCTCACAAAACTCATTAACCCGAATCCGTCAAGGGGCTTCCCTGCAAATTACAAAAAATGACCCATCAACCGTTGCGTTTCATTCAAAAAATTTCACCAATTTCCCCCACATCGTAATCGCCTTTGGGAAATCGAAACCCATCGAACACGTTTTCTGCCACACCATGGAAAGCACGATGAATCTGCTGGATTTTTGTAGGTTTCATCTTTTCCACAAATTTTCCGCAAATATGTAGCGACACGACATTGAAATGGGAAATCTAAATTGTGCGTGTCCCTTTCTACCTGGGGAGGCGCCTATCGAAACAATGTGACGCGCATGCATTACAACGCGTCAAAGGGACAAGCATGCGCTAAACGGAAACCACCACTTGAGAGGACCATGCGCCGATGTTTACATATAATTTGCAATCTTCGGGTTTATCCTTCGTTTGGGTTATCCTCTTGAGTCTGTGAATGAAGCGTTCAGTATATTCCCAGGAATTTCTCAAGTATGTGTTGCGTAGCTTGGGTATTTGAGGAACTGTTGGGTTTTCGAATAAGATGAGTCGGCGGCACGGCGCCAAGTCGTAAAACTGGACATGTGTTGTTAAGATCGATTATTTTTAATGGTTGTCAAATAGTTTTCATTCTTTCTTTTCTTTGGCATCGTTCCTATTTGTTCCTAAATGTTTCAAAAAAGAATGACAGACAGTGCCTTAAACAGCTTTTGAAGAAGGCACAAGTTTTCAAGGGGATGGGCATACACGTTCCAAAGTCAAAAAGATGGAGGATTAAGTTGCTCTCAGCGAAACTTTGATATGTACACAGAATAAGGCGCTTATTAGATTGTATTTACATGGGATCTAACAAAAGAACGTTTCATCCTTTCAATCCTTAGCTGTGCTTATGAGATGTGTTTAATCAAGTTCTCTATGGCAATGCAGGATTCCTTAAAGGTATTGGATCTGATTAGATGTGGAATTTCTATTTGAAAAAAAATTAGTTTTTGAATGAGAACTTCTCTATAAGTTAAGTTCTAGACTCCAATATATGTTCTCTGTTACTTCACCTTAAAGACATCTTCTTCCCCCTGTCAGTCGGTTTTGTATCGAAGCATGCAAACTTTTTTTTTTTTTTTGTTGGAGGTTGGGATCAACTACACTGGAGCACTCAGACTCAAATACTGGTCCATTGCACTACCATGCAGTAACCTTCATTTAATGTAATTTCTTGGTTTTCCAAAGAAAAACCAAGTTGCGCTTCTGTGATATAGAACTTATTTTTTCAGTTCCCACCACATCAGCGCCAAATAACCGCCACCTGATACTAGCGAAGGCAGGACACTGACAGAGAAAGTGCTCTGAAGTGTCTTCACCTTCCCCACAGGCGTCGCAGAGTGTGACATCACTAAGCCCAAGCCGACTCAGGTGCATAGCGAAGGTAAAGTTTCCCGTTAATACGCCAACAAGTCTTCTGCACTCGTTTCTGTCTAGAGATAGCAGAAAAGAAGCGGATTTCTTGCAGACATTTGGGAGCATACTCTTGGTCACCCTTCATCCTGGAGAGTCACGCCATCTCTGGTTGTGCTGTAGGGAGACCCAACTACCGACGGAGGCCCTGACCAGGGACGCGGGTAATCCCAAGGCGGGTTCGGGTCTTAAGAATGCCTCTGCTGAACCTAGCCTAGCTAGTTCATCGGCAGTTTCGTTTCCCAGGATCCCGTGATGACCAGGGACCCAGACAAGTCTTAGCGAATTCAGCCTGCCGACCGAATTAAGGGAAGACTTGCATTCCTGAACTATCTTGGAAGTGGTTAAAGGGTTGAGTAAGGCCTTGAGCACAGCTTGACTGTCGCTGCAGACGCAAATACTTCTTCCCTTCCACCTATTCTTCACAATGTAGTTGGTGGCCATTAGGATCGCGAAGGCTTCCGCCTGGAAGACCGACGCGAAGTTTCATAAGAAGGCGTGAAGTCTAATGTTGTCCTTTTCCACGAAGGCTCCAGCTTAAGAACCCTCTATTGTCTTGGAGCCGTCCGTGAAAATCCGACTACATTCCTTTCCCGGTTCAGTTTCTGGCCACAGCCAGTCCAGGACACGTGGAAAGTCGGCTTTGTATAAGCGTCGCAACTGTATTATTGGCGATCTCGCATCAGACGGCATGTCCAGGAGAGTAGTATCATAGGAGATGCGGTGTGCGAGGTCATCAAAGCTCCAGTGCGAGTGGAACCAAAGACCATTCCTTTTTAGTCGAGAGATGGCCTTGAGTGTACATCCCATGATGTGCAAATCAAGGGGGGGGGGGGAAGATTAATCAGAGCATCAAGAGCAGAGCCAGGCGTGCTGGGGAAAGCCCCTGTGCAGCCGAGACAAACTGTTCTTTGAAACTTGGGGAAAGCGGCAGTCACGTATTTGCGCGAAAGCTTTTTCCACCAAACGACTGATGCATAAGAGAGGAGTGGTCTTATCATTGCCGTATAGATCCAAACGGATCTTTTGGGTGATAGACCCCAGGTTTTGCCGAAAACTCCCTTGCATTGACTGACAGCGCCTTGGAGGTTTTCGTCTCAATGTGTCTTTTCCAGAGAAGTTTACTGTCCAGGATAACACCTAGATATTTGGCTTCATTGGAAAGTGGGATATTGACGCCTTTAAGTACCAGTTGAGTCAAACCAGTCATATTCCTCCTTCTCGTAAAGAGAACAACCTCAGTTTTAAGAGGGTTGACGGAAAGCCCATTCCTGGTACACCAGCTATCGATCATGTCAAGAGCCGCCTGTCTGCGTGCGCTGACGGCCGCAAGACATGGTCCGGTAACCAATACGGCTACATCGTCTGCATAAGCCTGGGCATAGGTGATAGAACTATTCAAAACGGAAAGCAGAGAATCAATCAGCATGCACCATAGGAGGGGAGACAGGACCCCGCCTTGGGGGCAGCCCCTGTTAACCTCCGACATTACAAACTTTCCTGTCCTGTTCATTATCATTGCTCTTATCCACAACACCAATGATTCCTCTACGCCGTGATTCCTGGCCAATTCCTGGTACACCAGCTATCGATCGTGTCAAGAGCATGCAAACTAACTCTGTTACAGTCTGCATACATGGGTTTATATAAAACTTATATACAACGACGCTAATTCCGGATGTGCCCTTAGATAAATACTACTTAAGTTTGCAACAGTTTTTGGCTGTCGATCGTGGTAAAAAGTGTTAAAAAAAATGTCTCATCAAATATTATTATTTTTTTTTTACATTTTTTTTTATAGATTTAATATCAAATTGAATATCAAAACTGATGTAGATTGTTAAATGTTTAACTTTTTAAAAAGGAGATGGAATTTGAGCTGATAAAATTTTTTATTTCATAATCACGGATCGTTAAAATTTTTGACTTGTTGATAGTTGAAACTCTGCTGTTCAGACCCGAGATCATAATAATAATAATTGTTGGCGCTACAGTCCAAAGGGGGACCAGGGCCTAGCTTGCTCATCAACTACTCGTGTTGTGCACGCTACTGTTCTCTCACGAGTAGAAGGGACCTACAGTTTTTTGCCGACTCCGAACGGCGAAATTTCAGAAGCTTTCTTAGACAGTTATTACTCTTTGAGTGTTGTCAGCAGCTCGAAAGAGGTGGTGCCGCGAAATATTAGAAAAATTGGTGTTGAACTGGGAGTCGAACCTAGACCCTTCGGCGTGTGAGCGTCGCACTCTACCCACTACGCCACGGCGACCACAGATCATACACTTAGCAAAAATATTGTTAATCGAAGCACGTTGGGATATGTCTATACATCACTGCATATCAGGACGCAAGTTTTGATTGAAATTGAAATGTATTTTATAGCCTCTCTAATATAATACAGCGGACCTCGCCTATATCGAACTCGGTTAAAACGGCCAAGCGGATGTAACGACGTGAATTCTGAGTCTCAAGAACTTCCAACATATTTTCCATAGAAATTCGTCCGGATGAAGCAACCACGGATATACCATATCGATTTGTACTTTCTTGGGCTAAAATAATATAAATTGACCAAAAAAAGGTGCACTGGTCATAAGAAATCATGCATATCTTCCGAACAGATCATAGAGATCACAGATCGCCTTTTCTAATAATATGCTGTCAATGCATTCTGATCTATAGTCGAACATGGAAGCGTCCCCTGCAATATAATTTGCACGGCGCTCGATACAGAACCAAAACATCAGTGACGTTGAGTTGAAATTACTTAAAATTTGTAATGTGTCATCTCCAGTACTCCGGGTTCAAACCCAACGCTGAAGGGTGTATATCTAGGAAACAACGAAAAAAAATTGTCATTTGGATGAACATTGAGGTCGCGAACTTCGTCTCATCGTCTGTAATTGTAAATGTGCCGCAACTACTTGACGCTGTCTCTCAAGTCAGGCAATTGTAAGCTCTGCGAAATTTAAACAGTGCGCGCTTTCCGAAACTGTAATCGAAATTGTTTATCCAACTTTTATAGACCTTTAAATTGCACGCCACTTCATCCAACCCACACCTGGTAAATAACAAAAACCTCGCGGCGCACGGTCAACACGCTAATCCACAGCGACTGACCGCAAGCGTCCAAGCCAGTGAACTGCCGTCAACGCGAAGCAGATTTCGGTAGAGGAAATCACAATTATTATTAAGTTATTATTATTTTATTTGTTTTAGTTAATTGTAATTGTTTATTTGCGTATTACTTAATACTAAGAAAATGATTATTTAAAACTTAGTTGCTGTTACGAATCAAACTTAACCTACAATAACATTTCGGGATTGGGCAACCCTAGTGGCAACTGCCGGCTCTGTCGTAAAGTTTGATATTTTTGAGGTTATACGTACTCAGAATGTTTTGACATACGAGCGCTATTTGTGTTGTTAAAAACACAATTTGCTATTTGTTTGTTTAAAAGATTCATCTCCTCCAAAAATGGAATTGAATCGTGAAAATTTTCGCGCGATTATTGTTAACAACTATCGACGTGGATTCACTCAACAACAGTGCGTTGATGAACTTAATTCAATTTTTGGTGATGAAGCTCCACCAAGGACCGGTGTTAGCGATGGTATGGTGAATTCAACCGAGGTCGCAGTTCACTCCAAGACGAATTTCGTGAAGGTCGTCCAAAATCTGTTGTTGTTCCGGAAACCATTGATGCTGTGCGCCAACTGATATTGCAAGATCGTCATGTGACCTATCGTGAGATTGAGACAACTTTAGGCATTAGTGGGATCAGTATACATTCAATATTGCATGAACATTTGATCGTCAACAAAATTTATTCGGGTTGGATCCCACACAATTTGTCAATCGCTCAAAAAAAAGGCTCGTGTCGATTGGTCGAAAGAAAAGCTCCGAAAATACGCTCGTGATGCTTCGGAACACGTCTTTGACATCCTGGCAGCTGATGAATAGTGGATTGAGCCCGAAGATAACAGCAGTAAACAGCAGCAGCAGTATGGGTGTTTCAAATTGAGCCAAATCCAACAAAAGTTGCTCGCGCACGAAGCACTTCCAAGCAAATGGTCGCCTGTCCAGTTCGGAAAAACTGGTCATGTCGCAACCGTACCACTAGAACAACGCAGAACAGTCAATTTTGAGTAATACACAACCATTTGTTTTCCAGTTGTCGTTCAAGAAATCATGAAAACCAACCGCCGAAGACGGATCACTCTTCACCACGACAATGTGAGCTCTCACATGTAGAAGAAAAAAACTTACGAGGAGAAAATTTTCACACCCCACTGTATTACGGCTTATTAGCCGCAAAGTGCCGGTCATCTGGTTGGGTGAATGACCCAAAGTCTACACTCCTTTGTCAGCAATATGTATAAATAGTCAGCACACGAGATTAATAAACTGTCAGTCAATCATCTAAACTTAGTTGTTTTTGTCAAGCGTTTTTTTCTATTTACTCTCCTACACACACATCGGCTCAAACAACTGCATTTTTGAGGACTCAAAACATCGATTTGATGAGTCATCCGCCGTATAGTCCTGACTTGGCACCGAATGACTTCTTTTTGTTCCCGTACGTAAAAAATAAAATGAAAGGTCAACGTTTTTCGACACCTGAAGAAGCGGCTGATCCGTTCGGAATGCATGTTTTGGAGATATCTCAATCAGAGTGGCAAAAGTGCTTCGACAATTGGTTCAAACGCATGCAAAAGTATATAGATCGTAATGGAGAATATTTTAAAAAACAATGAAGCTATTTTCGATGATTAATATTTGTTTTTGTTCTCCTATCTCGAAATATTAAAGGCAACCCTCATAGTAAACATGCTTAGCGAAATCAAAATGAAAACAATAAAAATGAAACGAATATATTTTGCGAAAAATTTTAGTTCAATTTAATTCAGAACTAAGATGTATGACAATTTGTATACATTGAATATACTTAAAACAATTAAGTTGGTTTGCAATGAGAACGTTTTTACAAATTTAGGATACCTTTTGAGTACTATTTCAATGAGAACAAAAATAATATCAGACATAATATTTATTAACAATAGTTATAAAAATGATATTCATTAATAGAAATCGAGTTATTAAATTTAAGATTAGTAGCTGTTATTCAGTGGCCGCCGTGGCGTAGTGGGTAGAGCGCGACGCTCACACGCCGAAGGGTCTAGGTTCGTTTCCCGGCTCAACGCCTTGAATTTTTCACGGCACCACCTCTTTCGCTGATAACATTCAAAGAGTAATAACTGGCTAAGAAAACTTCTCATACTTCGTCCTTCGGAGTCGGCAAAAAAACTGTAGATCCCTTCTACTCGTGAGAGAACAGAAGCGCGCAGAACACGAGTAGTTGATGAGCAAGCTAGGCCCTGGTCCCCTTGTGGACTGTCGCGTCAACTATTATTATTATTAGCTGTTATTCAATGTTTTGTAATGTTTTGTAAAGTTTATTAGTTCATAAACACTATTCAGTAAATTATTGCGTTTAAACTAAGTTTGTGCCCTCATTTTGTTCTTGAATTAATCACAAATTTGTTTGAATATTGCTTTTCTTATGAAATTACTGCCTTATAAACAAAACTTCTGAACGCAGCTATCGGCAACCATTACATTGTGGTGGAAAAAACTATTCCTTCACTCCTTTAATTGTCTGATTTATATGCCCAGTTCGTTTAACAGTTTGAAGAGTGAGGAGATCCACCGTAAAGGCAGCTCACACGTATTGTCATTTAAAAGCAAAAAAGGTCCGTTCCATTTGCTATGAATTGCTACGAATGTCTACGAATTTGCCCGAAAATCTACGAAAAAGCTTTCCATTAGCTGATTTGTTCGTAGAAGAGAGAGCTCATGAGAGAGCTAAATACTGTCTACTTTACAATGAAATAAGGAATTCACTATTTTTTAAATATCTGCGTTCTTGTTGGGACACCCTTTACTTTCCCTCCCTACGAATTGCTGCCGAAGAAAAATCTGTGGGCAGCAGGACGGCAGCAGATGACTGTCAAAGTGAAAACAAAAAAACCTCTGACATTTCATACATCCGATAGCTGTTTACGATTTTCTACGAAAAGTTGTTTCACAAGTTTTGGTAGAGGTATTCTCTGCAAGAGAGATTTCAACCCAAACTACTCAACTACGAATTTCTGTGCACAAATGAATTGGAACAGGTCTAAGATCCTGTCTGTGAATCAGCTGTTAAATGAGGGGAAATGCTAAAAAAAATGCTGTCAAAATGAATTCTAGGGCGGGAGACGAGGGAGATGATCTCTGACACATATATTCTGTATACGTACAGCTCTGTGCAAAAAAATAGCACCACGTTGAGGTCTGCAATTTGGATGCTAATTACTTTTCTCCATGCTCATGTTAAGACACGATATTTATTGTAGGACATCTGTTGGGCATCAGTAATAAAATGCAAAAAACAAGATAAGCAAAGATGCAGTTTAAGATAAGAAAATTCCCGTTACACGAAATGAAACTGAAATTTTGGTGTGCAAAATAATAGCAATGTGGTCGCCGTGGCGTAGTGGGTAGACTGCGACGCCGAAGGGTCTAGGTTCGATTCCCAGTTCTACACCAATTTTTCTAATATTTCACGGCACCACCTCTTTCGAGCTGCTGACAACACTCAAAGAGTAATAACTGTCTAAGAAAGCTTCTCAAATTTCGCCGTTCGGAGTCGGCAAAAAACTGTAGGTCCCTTCCACTCGTGAGAGAACAGTAGCGCGCACAACACGAGTAGTTGATGAGTAAGCTAGGCCCTGGTCCCCCTTTGGACTGTAGCGCCATCAATAATTATTATCAAAATAATAGCACCACAAGTAAAACGTCGTAAATAAAATGCAAAATTTAGTGGAATATTACGGTTTTTATTTTTTTATTTATACTACTGTTCCAGTACTTCGTCTTATAACCCTTATTTTTGAGCGCAGCGGCACAACGTCGTGGCATAGAGTCGATTAGTGGCTGACATCGCCGAATTGGAATATCCCTCCACGCAGCCTGCACAACTTCCTATAGCTGTAGTGTATTTTTTGGTTTCGCTTTAAAAAGATTCCAAAGATTTTCAATGGGGTTTAGGTTTGGAGATTGCGGCGGCCATTCCATAACTTGAACCCCATTCCTCGCAAAAAATTCCTTGGCCAATTTGCTCGTATGTTTCGGGCCATTGTCTTGCTGCGGGACCCATCTGAGAGGCATTTTCCACTCGGCGTAGGGCAACATGGTTTCCCTCATTATGCCAACATAAACTTCGGTGGTCATCAATGGTTTTATCCCAAAAATACACCAAGTACCATTGTAGGAGAAGCATTCCCATATGTTAATTTTCGCGCCTCCGTGCTTCATGGTTTTTAAAGTACACTCCGACTTAAACTCTTGGTTTTTTGCCTGCGAACAAATGTCCTGGTCCCAGGAGTTCCAAATAAAACAATTTTAGACTCATCTGTCCATAATATAATACGCCATTTTGCATTAGTAATCATTTTATTCGAACAACCAACGATTTCCCGAATAAATTTGTACGGTTTTTATTTTTTTTTTTTATAAGTTCACGTTTCTTAGGAGGACAATGCACACCGCGACCCATTCTATTTGTTTACAACGTTGTGTTTTAAAAACACTAGTTTCAAAAGGCTTAAATATTTTTACTTAAATCTTTTGACGCACAAAAACAAAACTAAACACCACCAAATACTTCGAAAACACTTTTTAGAATGACATGGTGGTATTATTTTGCACACCAAAATTTCGGTTTCATTTCGTATAACGGGAATTTTCTTGTCTTAAAATGCATCTTCGCTTATATTGTTTTTTGCATTTTATTACTGATACCCAACAGATGTCCTACAATAAATATCCTGTCTTTACATGAGCATGGAGAAAAGTAATTAGCATCCAAAATGCAGACCTCAACGTGGTGCTATTTTTTTGCACAGAGCTGTATATTCTGTAGAATATGTCAAAGACAAACCGCGCGCTACGATTTTAGCTTTTAATTCGACGTTTGCTGTCAAACGCAGGAATATCTACTCCACAACATCTTTGCACTGCGCACTTCTGAAAACTCCAGTTGACGAAATATTCGTTAAATCAAAAAACATTTGCAAATAAATCAGAATTTATTTTTGATTAAATAACGGTAATTCGACAGAAATTTAAGTTGAAACAAGGCTTCTTTACATATAAATTGATTTATCCCCTAACCAAATCGAGTCTGCGTCATACTCAATTACACCGATTCCAAGTAAACACTGCTCGTTCGCTCGCTGTGGAGACACTGTGCAAAAATGCCACCAACAACAACAACAACGACACAAAAAAAAACAATCACAGAAGTATCAAACAACGAATGGAACGATTGATGCGAACGCGCAATCAGAATTTGATTGAAATTATGGAATAACGAAAGGGAAATGATGAATATAACGGTCCAGCTGGTCCTTGCAAGTAATGGAAATCCGTTCAATTATATTCCTGAATGTGTCTGAGTGTGGAGGCAGTTGCGGCAGTGGCGGCGATGGCGGCGACAAACGAAATGTTATTTTTAATACATAATCCGGACGGACACTGCTAATGGAATTACACCAGCAATTGGACTTATCCGGCAAAATGAGCGGTTGGATTTCCTGTGATTAATATCGGTGTCCTGGCGTGTATATCTGAGTGAATTATTGCTATCACGCTAGGTGTAGGACTTATCAGTTCGATGTGCTCCAACACAGACCGCGTGGGAGGGAAGAGAGAGTAATCAGCAGATCGACAGCATTATTATTTCGACATCAAGTGTAATGCGGGCAGCTGCGTGCTATAAGTCACATCTGTCAGATTTGAATTGATAAACTGAGCTGATGAGTGAGTGTGTGGTACAGAATTCTGTGGATTTTATTGATAAATGCTAATTCCACATTCCTGACGGCCCATTGAGATTTACTGCGGTGAGAGTGATCACTTTATCTTTACTGCAATGCCGCCGAGGGTCCTTCCCGGTGATGAGCAGTCACTTTAGACGCGGCACACAGTTGAACTGAAACATCAGCGCAAACTGATGCTCTCCATTCACCGGAGGGCCCAGTTTTATTTCGCATAAAAAGCGAAACGGCCAGTTAAACGCATAGCCCGCCGATGTTCAAAAACGCCACGGTTTGTGTTTGCATTCAATTTTTTCCCTTTTTTTCTTTTCCCTATCCAATGAATGTCCTCTATCGGCGAGATTTATTCGGGTCGTGGCTGGTACTTCCGGCCCTCCCGAAATATTTTATTATTCAATAACGCGTTTATTTGCCACGAAAAACTGAAACGAAAACCCCAGCAGTGGCGGGAGATTCCTGTCCGTGACTTTGGATTGATTCAATTTTTTTTTTCGTGTCTCCTCTGTGGGGGAGTGGGGGAGAAGCGGGTTTTATTGGCCCCTTCAGATGAAGAATGCGGCCCCGGTTGGGTGGGTACAAATAATGACATATAAGTGTTTGACCTTTTTTGCGTTGGCGGCTTATTTATTCAGTTTTACTTCCATTTAAAGGACATTCCTTGTTTGTGAGGCAGTCGCGAAATGTGTGGAATGTGAAATGGTGTGGGAGAGATGACAGTAAAGTTTTATGAATAATTCCCTGGCAGAAAGGAGCTCGTTGATTTGTTTGATCATGGGTTGGGGGTGGAAAATATGAATTGTTTGAAGTGAAGTGGGGATTCTGATTGAAGGAGAAGGCACAATAATTGAATCATGTAGCCGAGATGGTTTCTTACATTTAAAATGGATTTTCAGGTATTCAGAGATATCAGCCATGTCGCCACATTTTGAGTACAGGACTTTGCCCTGACAAAGAGGTCCAAATCCAATATTGTAAGACGGTTTAGTCAGTGGATAGGTGGTGTAGTATCTAGTAATAGACTCTTAAGCTGCATGACAAATGCATGTGTTGGGTATGAAGAGTGCTACGCAGCAGTCAAGAAGAAAACATGTTAACACTAGAAAAATGTTCAGACCCTGTCTTCGCCCGCTGTCCCTGAAATTCTCTTGTCACATCTGTTAGACAACCACATCTGGTATGTTCGGTTAGATGACAACAAACTCTCAAGACCCTGGAGAGTTTCGATCAATCTCACATCCAGATGGCGAGACAGTTACAAAATAAATTTACAATCGCCGTAGTATGTACATTCTCGTTGATGGTCATTGCATGATGACCTTAACCCCTAAAAAGGTTTTCGCCCAAATGCCCCGAAAATTCCACCACGGAGGCAAAAATAACAAACTTCGAGGATCTCGAATCGTAAGTCTAGTGCCTGAAGAAACACGAGATATGAGGGGCCTTCAATATATTCTCGGTATCGGGGTGAAGCTGCGGTTTTATAAATTTGAATTTTCCGGCTATGTACAAAGAGCTACAGAGATCGTATCTGGAAATGATATACATCACTTTAAAGGTCTTGATATAACCTACTAAACGACACTATGCATGAATAGTTTGGGTATTGCGTTCAACAGTTATAGTATAAACAAACACGCCGAAATTCGCGATATTTTCCTTCGGTAAAGGCAAATCCGCTAGAGAAACGTTCCGTGAGATGGTGTTTTTGGGGATGGTACTCTATCACTTCGAATGGCGGAGGAATGGTTTCGACGATTCAGAGCCAGTGAAAACGACACCATGGATAAGCCAGCCGGCGAAAGACCTGTGACGACCGCTCGAATCATGGAAATCATCGAGTTAAACCGACATGTGGCATCTCGCGACATCGCCCAGGAGATGGGAGTTAGTCACCAAACCTATTTAAACCATCTGCAGAAGACTGGATACACATAAAAAGCTTGATGTTTGGGTGCCGCATGATTTGACACAAAAAACCCTTCTGGACCGAATCAACGCCTGCGATATGCTACTGAAACGGAACGAACTCGACCCATTTTTGAAGCGGATGGTGACTGGCGACGAAAAATGGATCACATAAGACAATATCAAGCGAAAACGGTCGTGGTTGAAGCCCGGTGAATCGTCCCAAACAGTGGCCAAGCCGGGATTGACGGCCAGTAAGGTTTCGCTATGTGTTTGGTGGAATCGGAAGGGATTCATCCACTATGAGCTGCTCCCATATGATCAGACGCTTAATTCTACAATCTACTGCGAACCATCTACAACTGGACAGCTTGAAACAGGAGATTGGTCAAAACGAAGTGTGTGTGTGTGTTCCACCAGGACAACGCCAGCCCACACACTTCGTTGATGACTCGTCAGAAGTTACGGGAGCTCGGAGGGAGGTTTTATCGCATCCACCATATAGCCCGGACATAGCGGTAAGTGATTACCACCTGTTCCTGTCCATGGCGAACGCCCTTGGTGGTGTGAAGTTGAACCCAAAAGAGGCTTGTGAAAAGTGACTGGCCGAGTTCTTCGCAATTATGAAGTTGCCGTCTAGATGGAAACAGATTATCGAACAAAACGGTGCATATTTGAACTAAATCCGATTACTGTAACAATTTTTAAGAAGCACTAGAATGAAGAGCAAAAAAGCGAAGACATTTGACAACCTTATATTTTAGTGCATTCATGTTAATGTGATTATTAATTCGCGTTTTATCTCTAGTTAAACAGAATCATAATGTCAACTGAGGCGATGATGGTGAATATTGAGCATCGCTCTGTGATTAAATTTCTCAGTAAGCAAGGAAAAACTAAAAAAAACTATTCATGAAGAGATGTTGGGTGTTTACCAGGGTTCGGCACCTTCATAATCAACTGTGCAAAAGTGGTCAAGTGAGTTCAAGAGAGGCAGAGAGAGCATTACTTCCCGGCTACTGCTTCTACGGGAGAAAGCATCAAAAAATGTCGAAAAACTTGTTCTTGAGGATGTGAAAATAATGGCAGAGATCACAAAGCTTTCAACTGGTTACATTCACACCATTCTTCATGACCATCTTAATCTTTCAAAGGTACATGCAAGGTGGGTGCCACGAATGCTCACAGCGCCTCAGAAAAATGTGAGAATCGCATGCTGTAGCGAGCTTTTGGAGATGTGTAGTTAGAACGCGGACGGTGTTATGGATCGAATTGTTACTGGGGACAAACCATGGGTTCACTAAGACCCTGAAAGCAAACAAGAGTCCATGCAGTGGCATAAAAAAGGAACAGACCTGCCGAAGAAGTTCAAAGTCACTCTGTTTGCCGGGAAGCTCATGGGCATAGTGAACGTTACTAAAAACGAATGAGGAAGCCCTTAGTCTTTTCGAAAGTTTTGCGTGCGAATTTTGTTCCTGTTTTCGCTGATGTCATCTGGAGGAGAAGATTCAACGACGAACTCTAAGGGCTGTACAGCCTCATGCGCCTGGTCAAGCGCCTTCAAATACAATGCTTATGATAACTAGGCCATTTAGAGCGTATGGATAACACTGCTCCGGCCCGAAAAGTCTTCGGATCTGAGCCATTGGGACAACGCAACAGAGGACGACCTAGACTAAGGTGGCGCACACAAGTGGAGAAGGACCTCAACCAATTTGGAGTGCGATACTGAAGGCAGATAGCGAAATATCGTGTTGGCTGGAGAATCATGTTGGTTGAGGCCTAGGTACTCCCCGGAATGTAGCACCAGAAAAATAATTTCAGGATTTTGAACCGTCCCCGAAGGTGGGCTGTACATTTTACCTTCCTTACCAACTCGCCGACTCCGAATAGTCAATTTGGGGAAGCTGTTTCATAGAGAATTATTATACTTCGTGCCAGGAACTCACGGCAAGGTCGTGAAAAATGCAAGGAGTTCAGTCCGGGAATCAATCTTAGGGCTCCGGCGTGTGAACTTCGCAATCTACCAACTACACCGCGATGGCCAAAACTATTTCAGTATTGAATTTATTAAATTCCCCCAAACGGTTTATGGTCTGAAATAAACACTAAATATATATGTGTTCTGATTCCACTTTTCTATTTGTTGAAAAAGAAAGTAAACAAAAACTAGATTCTTCCGGTTTGATGAATAATAGGTTTGATGACATACAGCGGGCCAGTGCTCAAAATGTCACAACACGACTAACGTTAATTTTATACGCTATTGCGTCTTTTATTTATTTGTATGTACTCCGCATACATTTGTATATTTTAGTTTCTATTATAGACGAGAAATTTGCGAAATTTTTGAAATGGATTCAATCTATGCGTGCATTCAGCTGCTCGTACTTGGATGAGTTTAATGAATATGAAAACTATGCTTCCAATTAAAATGATGGGCATTTTGAGGGACTTAGAATGAGAAGGGAACAAGTCACATTTTGTCATTTTTTCAACGGTTCATTAAATAATCTGTTTCCTTGCAAAACTCAGGATTGTCAAAATTGGCAGAATCTGTGGACACAAAGAAACTGTGGGGATCTGGCTCAGAGACCACTTTCTGATATCCTAAATCTTTCTGAAGCTCCAACTGGACGACGGCTGCATGACTTGAAGCATTAACTACACCTGAAACAATGATTAAACTGGAAACGTCTAAAGCATTCCACCAATTGCTAAGCAGACCTATAGGGAAATTCGTGTCTCCTTCTAAAGCAGAATGTAAGGCTAAAACTTGCATCTAACGAGTTGATGTCTCGTACTGAGGAATATATGAGAAGCACTCACGTTATTTTTGGTAGCAGTTACGAATCATTTCTCTCTAAAAGACTAAGAACTTCTGCATCCGCCTTTGGTAATACCCCAGCTTCCACGCCATAAAGGAGGACTGGGATAATCAAGCTTTTATATAAAGCGAGCTTAGTCCTTCGAGAGAGCACTTTACCCATTGCCTGATTGCCTCTTGAGCCCTAAGAAGCAGCGATTTGGCAAGATTGATTCTGTGTTTGATTTCTGTACTGCTGTTGTTGTCCCTATTTACTGCGGAGCCAAGGTAAACGAAGTCCTTGACTACCTCGAAGTTTCTGCTGCCTAGTGTGACGCTCTGTCCGAGACGTCCATGTTGTGTGCCCTTCCTTGATGGCAGCATGTACTTTGTCTTGCCCTCATTTACCGCCAGACCCATTTCACCCGCTTCCTCCTCAATGCCTTGATGGCAGCATGTACTTAATCTTGCCCTCATTTACCGCCAGACCCGTTTCAGCCGCTTCCGCTTCAATGCCAGAAAACGCCTCATTGACGGCCCGCTGTGTTCGTCCAATCACGTCAATGTCGCCCGCGTAGGCTAGCAATTGGAACAACGTGCCTCTGGTGTTAACTTATAAGTAACGCACGATCTTCTCGAGGATGATGTTAAAGAAGTCACATTACAGTGCGTTGTCTTGTCTAAAAACTTTTCTGACGTTGAAGATCTCGGTGAGTTCGTTACCGACCTTGACGGAGCTGCGAGAGCTCTCCATCGTCACCTGCACAAGCTGACGAGTTTGGTAGGAATTCCAAAACTAGACATGGCACTGTGTTACTCTTATGCACACTGTCATATTCGGTCTTAAAATTGGCAAAAAGGTGATGAGTCTCGATCTGTACTTCTTGGGTCTTTTCCAGGATCTGTCGTAAAGTCAAATCCTCAGCTGCAAGCTATAGAAATTTGCTTTGGAGTGGAGTCATCCTTGAAATCCGAAAGAAAGTTATGGTTTTGAGTTTCTGATTGTGGGTTTTAAGTTATTTCAGGTATAGAATATAAACACCTGTGATACTACAATGGATTCGCGTTCAAGTGAATCCGACGTTATCTGCCTACCAACTTAAACTGTTATTGTTGCAAAATTGATCGACAAGAGTCCAAACACAAGACTACTCGACATTTAATCAGTTCTGCACAAACCCCCTTTAAAGGGAATCCTACTCGACGCTGAGTGTTCGTATGTCTGCCGCCAATTTAGATCCTCTCTCAATTAATTCATCCCAAACCCACTTACTATCCAATCCGTCTCGCACTTCCGTTCAAATTCCAAAATCGCATTCATGCGACTTGTCCTCGGCTTACGAGTTTATCGCAAGCATCTCGGTAATCGCCTTTCAGCTCCTGATTTGCTGCTTCTGTTTGCAAATCAAGCCATAGGTCTAATCCTTCCTCTCGCACACATAGTCGCATTGGATGACAAAACAGTTTAGCTCCAAATCGAGACAGCCGATCAGTCTGATGGGGCTTCATCCTAATTGCAGAACGCCTGTCAGCCGGATTACCGACTGCCAGCATCATAGGCGTCGCATTAACATTCACATTCGAGGTGTGTAAACACGACCGATGACGGCAACACCAAATCTCGACTGCCTACCGCAGGCGACGGCGCGTTACCTGTTCAGCTACGCTCTTGTGTACGAGATTCAATTCAATTAACTCGTAAACAAACATGAGCTGTGCGTATTTGCACACAATAGAGCAAATAAATATGCTCAGGCCATCCGGAGGCCTGAGTCGGGTGCTTAACACTTTGCCAAGCCCGTTTCACAGGGATGCATTAACTGTGGCCAAGGAGGAAGAGCGTGAGACAGAGGGAGCATTCCTGGAACTTGTTTAAGTTGGCGAACGTGTTCTCTGGCTGGCGACGGAAGGGTCGCAAATTGGAACCAGAAAGGATACCAAAAAAGAAATGGGAAATGGGAGAGGTCATGCCTTAATGGCTTGGTTCTGGTGGCGATTCGTTGATGGGGTTAAGTAGGAGCCACCGACTGATGGGTTAATTTATGCAGACATCCCTCTCTGGATAGACACACAACGGGGACGAGGCTTGAAGGGATTCGGGATGGCGTGTGAATTGAATTGTCTTCGAAGGGAAATGTGTTCTGACTGAAAACTGTCCCGGGTCCACTATAAATGCAACAAAATCGATGCCATCAGAAGTTAGAAGCTCGCAAGATGTTAGCCAAAAAAGCGCATGTTCACAAATGGCAGACCTTATGCTCAGTTCAAGCCCCTAAGCCGATCTGATCACTAGCCAGCATCACCTCCAATCCAACTCTAGACAGGTCGGAATCAATGCCAGCTCCTGCCCGTACCTCATCCTGCAAGGAAAAGTTTTCAATTGACATCCCCCATCCATTGCGCCTGCCGTACACACGCCCATCAAAGTGCACGATTCATGGTACTTCACATTTCCTTGACACGCCAGCAACGGTTCCAGCTGCTAATGTATGTAATCCATCAGCACAAATTGAATCGACCATTGACCTTCATCCTCAACAATGGGATACATCTCCCCTCGCCCACGCTGTGACAGGGCCAACCGTCACCCGTCAGGCAGCAGCACGACTCGACGCACGCCGACGACAAGAAGGAAACACAAGCAGAGGCAACAGCAACACAAATTTGAATCTCACGCAGTAGTCCGCTCGCTTCGTATAATCTCATAAGGATCCAAAGGATCTTCCATCAACGTTAAAGGGTTCATAAATTTTCCAGCTCAGCTTCTTCTCCGCCGGTCCTGGTCGCGTAGGTGTCTGAGGAGATGGAGTACGCCCGGCCGGCGCAGCACACACAATGCCCTTGGTGTGTGTGTGAGCGCCTCGGCTGTTGTTCGCTTTTGAATTTAGAATCCTGACACAAAACTTATTCACATCACGTGAACGAATTGAAATTGAAGAACGCAATTTCATGACACGGCGTGCGTCCTTAAGAGGAAAAGTACACAGCACATCGTCCGCACGCCTTTTCAGTCATTCGGAGCCCATCACTTGGGAGTTGTGTTCATTCGGCGACGGGACCGAATCTAGAGGCCGGGCTCCGAGGATGCCTTCTTATTTATTTTCGGGTTTCTCCCCCCTCCCTCTGGACGATATGCTCCCCTTCACCCGTCTGCCAGTTTGCACTCGAAGTTTACATAGAAAAATGTCTCTGGTGAGTGTCAGGAGAGAAGGGATGAGCGCCTCCCCACCTTGATCCTGTGCATTCGAGAGCAGGATTCAACTCAACAGCGGTGGCGGCGGGAAGAAGATAAATTCACACTTTTACACATTTTATGAAACGCCATAAAGATGATAAATTTTATTGCCTTCTTTTGAAGACGGCCATAAGTCATAGAGCGAAAGCGGAACCGTGGCAGGGGGTGGAGGGCAGCATTCGGCTCATCCATGGGTTGAGCGTTTTCAGCCTGTTTCGGGACCCCGGTGGCGGTGGATTATTGGACGTGAAACGTTACTGAGTCTGAAAACGAAACGCGGAGACGTTTGTTTTATGTGAGACTTGTAAGCTGTCACTTTGGGATGACATACGCAACACAAAGTGCTAGTGGGAGTTATGCCGAAGTTGACGGGGGGAGTGGAGTGTGTGACACTAGAAACAAGTGTCATAACAAATTGAAGACTTGAAGTTGAGAGGGTTCATTTTGAAAGTGAGCTTCACGCGAACGAGGGAGCAGGATGGATATGAGAATCGCGGAGTTCTGTGATGTCTGGTGTTGCGTGCTGGAAGGCATGAGGAAGCAACTGATTTGGCGGAAGTTTGGACAGAAACAAAGTGATGTCGGGTGGAAAGTATTTCGATCTGAGCCGGAAATATATATTCATTTCAAAATTCCTCGTCAAGTTTAAGGACTGTTAGAGCTGAGAATTGATGTGTTCAAACATTTGATACAATTTAACCGTTTCTACGAAGCGCCCGAAAATGTGATTTTCAAGTACTAATGGATGAAACCCCCATGGCAATATGATCAATTCTAGGAAATGATGTTTTCCGGGTTTTTCACGGTATACACTGATTTCTCAAGAAGCGCCTTTTACCTTGAATGTTACTGGGAAATCGGGTGGAGCTTGGAATGTTTGTGTACTAGTGAGTTTGAATGTTGGGTATACATCCCCTTGGTTACAACAGGACTGGCAGCGCTTCCGCCATAATTGTGCTATCAGGAAAATGACGTTTGTAACCATGCGCCTGCGAATCTTTCTTTCTCTGAGTGGTTTTGGCGATAGGAAAAGTTTACGACAAAGTTTGGTAGCCAACTTCCATGCAATATGTCCCTTCAGCTCGTCAGAGAACTTACACAACGCGAGTAATTGACGAGCAACATAGGCTCTGGTCCCCATGTGAACTGCCCCGACGTCTAATTATTACTATCAATTGCCATGCATTCTCAGAACACTTGTTAAAGCTTACGGATGTCAAGGAACAGATATTCTAAACCCACTTCAAAAAGTTGCATGTACGAGGGGCGTTGAATATATTCTCGGTATCGATATGAAGAAAAATGAGAATTCAATTTAAATTGTTTTTATTTTTTAATATAATCTCCCCTAACATCAATGCACTTTTTATATCTTGAGATAAGCTTTTTTACACCCTCAAGAAAATAAATTTCCTCTTTCTCTGCAAAATACCCATTTATTGCCGACTTGAGTTCTTCATCATCCGAAAATCTTTTTCCACGAAAACATTTTTCCAAATCCGAAAACAGGAAATAATCACTAGGGGCAAGGTCTGGACTTAAGGGTGGGTGTTGGATTTTTTCGAAACCACAATCTCGCTCAGCAGCCTTAGAAACTCGCGCCGTGTGAACAGGAGCGCTGTCATAAAGAAGCAACACCCCCTTCGAGTTTACCTCGTCTTTTCTTTCTAATTTAATCCATCAAACTATGCAAAGTGTGGCCGCCGTGGCGTAGTCGGTAAAGTGCGACGCTCACACGCCGAAGGGTCTAAGTTCGACTCCCAGCTCAACACCAATTTTTCGAATTTTTCACGGTACCACCTCTTTCGAGCTGTTGACAACACTCAAAGAGTAATAACTGTCTAAGAAAGCTTCTCAAATCTTGCCGTTCGGAGTCGGCAAAAAACTTTAGGTCCCTTCTACTCGTGAGAGAACAGTAGCGCGCACAGCACGAGTACATAGTTGATGAGCAAGCTGGGCCCTGGTCCCCCTTCGGATTGTAGCGCCAACAATTATTATATTATTATTATTAGATTATGCAAAGTTGGAGCGTAGGATATGGCGGTGATGGTTTCACCTTTCTTTTTGTACTCAATGAGCATGATTCCCTTTGAGTCCTAAAAAACTGTGGCCATGAGCTGTGGCGGAGTTACTTTGGAACTTTTTGGGGGGGGTCTTTTCCATTTTTATGCCACTGCATGGACTCTTGTTTTCAGGGTCATAGTGGTGAACCCATGTTTCATCCCCAGTAATAATTCCATGCATAACACCGTCCGCGTTCTCACTACATATCTCCAAAAGCTCTCTACAGCATGCGATTCCCACTTTTTTCTGAGGCGCTGTGAGCTTTCGTGACACGCACCTTGCACTGACCTTTGAAAGGTTAAGATGGTCATGAAGAATGGTGTGAATGGTACCAGTTGAAAGCTTGGTGATCTCTGCCATCATTTTCACCTTTATTCGGGCATCCCACAAGTTTTTCGATTTCTTTGATGCTTTCTCTCGTTGAAGCAGTAGCTGGAGCGCCGAACCGGGGTCATCTTCAATACTCTGTCTGCCTCTATTGAACTAACTTCACCACTTTTGGACAGTTGGTAATGAAAGTGCGGGACCCTGGTAAACAGCCACCATATCTTCTTGAATAGTTTTTTTGACTTTTTCCTTGTTTAGTGAGAAATTTAATTACAGCACGATGGTCAATTTTCACGGTCATCGTCTCAGTTGACATTATGATTCTGTTTAACTAGAGACAAAACGCGAATTAATAATCACATTTATATGAAATTTCACTTGAATGCATTAAAATAGTAGTATTACTTGATAAATAAGTCAATATATATATACAACTACAGCTTCACTCCGATACCGAGAATATGTTGAAGGCTCCTCGTACGGAGGGATACTTTCGATTGCGTCCACTATGTTCATATAATTGGTTGTGGAATTTTCTTCATTGCCTTCCTCCTTACAATAATAATTGTCGGCGCGACAGTCCGCAGGGAGACCAGGGCCTAGCTTGGTCATCAACTACTTGCGTTGTGTGTGCTACTATTCTCTCACGAGTGGAAGGGATCTACAGTTTTTTGCCGACTCCGAACGGCGAAGTTCGAGAAGCTTTCTTAGACAGTTATTACTCTTTAAGTGTTGCCAGCAGCTCGAAAGAGGTGGTGCCGTGAAAAATTCGAGGTGTTCAGTCGGTTCAGTTTGAGCCTAACACTCTACCCACTACTCTGCGGCAGCCACAACAAGAGATAAAACGCGAATAAATAATCACATTTATGTGAAATTTAACATGAATGCACTATTATTATAGTATTTCTTGATAAATCAATTAGTTTATACATATAACCACAGCTTCACCCCGATAGCAAGAATATATTGATTGTTCGTAGTCACTGGATCAATTGAATCCACTCGGAAGGGTGATTGCGCAAAACAACGAAACATGACGATAAGGTTTTGGAAAAGAAGTAGTGTAGTCAGCTCTGGCAAGACAAGGAAGTGACTTGACCTGCAAAGGGAGCGGACAACAGCTGATGTCAGATGAAGAGTTCAGGTAGATGCGTCTTCAGTCCGTAGGCGTCTTCTGGAAGTTCATCGAAAGGTAACAAAGCCTTTGAAAAAACAGCTGTTGACCGCAGTGGCCGCCGTGGCGTAGTGGGTAATGTGCGACGCTCACACGCTGAAGGGTCTAGGTTCGACTCCCGGCTGAACATCTTGAATTTTTCACGGCACCACCTCTTTCGGGCTGCTGACAATACTCAAAGAGTAATAACTGTCTAGGTAAGCTTCTCTAATTTCGCCGCTCGGAGTCGGCAAAAACTGTAGGTCCCTTCTACTCGTGAGTGAACAGTAGCGCGCACATTACGAGCAGTTGATGAGCAAGCTAGGCCCTGGTCCCCCCGTGGACTGTTGTGCCAACAATTATTATTTGACCGCAGAAGCGACTAAATTGGGCTAAGAAACATATGGAATGGACTGTGGATATTTGAGAGAGGCTGTTTTCTCAGACAAGAGTCTCTTTGAGGCCCAAGGATAATGTTTAAGTGTCGTGAGAAAATGCTCGAAAGAAAAACTCCGACCCGGCCAATATGGTTCAAGCGCCAAGACACCCGCCAAAAGTCATGTTTTGAGGCTGTTTTGTTTGAAGGCTCTGGACATCTTAAGCCAATAGAAGGTATGATGAACAGCACCAAATACGCAGAAGTTTTAACTCAAGTGCTGCTTCAAACTATTCAGATGAGACGTAGCAAATTCAGTTTTCTAACTGGATCTTGCTACAGGTCACACATAAAAAAAATGAGAAAGTATTTTGTAAATCACAAAATTGATGCTCTGGATCAGCCTGGCACCTCCTCTTCCAATTGAGAATCTGTGGCAGTTACCAAATGAAGCCTCAGAAAGAGAGACTGCACCACAAAAACTAGGCTGATTTCGTCTATTATTGATATTTGGTTTCATGGCAAAAAAATTAAAAATATATGGGAACAACTTGTTTCATCAGTGCCAGAAAGAGTCAACGCACTCATAATAGCCAAAGGAGGCCATATGAAGTATTAAAATTAGCCTGTTTTATTTTTTTCTAATTTTAATTGAAAATAACAAATGTATTGAAAATTTCGTTTGTCCCAATTAATTTGCACACAACTGTAGCATGCAGCATTGTGGACTTGACTCACCTTTGAAAATTCGTGCAAAATAGAAGTGAAATAACAATATATGCCGTTCCTTGTAAATACTTCATCAAAGCACATTGTAAGAGCGGCTTTTTCCAGTAAATCACGAAAATTTCCAGACTTCGTCAATCTCAAACAAATTCAAAAGAATTTCGTCTTCGAATCCTAGGGAAACTCCAAAACGCTCATTTCTTCCCGGCAACACATGACGTTCTTGAATTTGCATAGAATTGCGAAATTCCGAAACTTTTGCAGTCACAAATCTGTGAATTTGCTGATAAGTCCCCTCTGGTTATCCCGAAGCGAAACCCAAACACAGTTCGATTAACGCACACAACCCTTATCTCCATGACAACAGTCGCCAATCAGAACGCCTTATGGCAAGTGTACAATTCCAACTCTTTAATTGCACAGCTCTCCAACACGACACGAACAATTTGACGTCGTCTCATGACATCTCAGCGAGTCAGACGGCGCGCCGGCCGGTGCCAACCAATCTCTACCGTCATTCATCCAATATCTCGGTTAGCACTGAAAATGAATGCTTTGAAAGCCGTGATGGGGGAGGCATTCACCGGGGCGAACCCCAGGCAATTTCACTCCTGTCTAATCCACGACCAACAGTAGCGACACGGGACGCTTTTGCCTTAATTGTCAATTTCGTTGGACATCAGCCTTTCATCGACATTCGGGCAATAGAAGGACTTCTCCTTCGATTACCTGGACTCACGGTTGGTGGAGACGGGTGCTGGGTGGGCGTGTGTGTGCCGAGGTGAGCGCACGGCCACTAACCACGTTCTAAGGGTCGGAAAGAAATCGAAATTGCAAATTATGCAGTTCTGCGTTTGGCAGTGGATTGTGTTGGGAGTGGTTGCGTTAACGTGCGGATGAAGGGAATTCAAGTAAAGTTGCAATGCCAACCTTGGATGACAGATTGTTGCACAGTAGCGTGGATCAGAGTGAACCAGAAGGAGATGACGTTTTAAGAGCGAAACAAAGTTAGATAACCTTTGATTCGCCGTGCAAATGATGAATGGAGTGAATTGGAATTGCAGGCTAGAGCTCAATGTGCAAGCGATGTGTTGAGCATTGCAATAGTGGGAACCAATGTTACAGACTTTTGGCATTTTGAGAAGACTGTTCTCAACAGCAAGATAGAGTTGAAAATGAACTTGCAAATTGGATGGGAGGTATTTAAAGTGGGGTCATTGCCACGTTAAACACAAATTTCAGTTTTAAAAGAAGTTAGACTCCGGCGCTACATCCAAATTGTTTGAATGATCAAATTTGTGTGACTGAAAGGAGAATTCTCTGTATTTGGAAGGACTTCAGTGGCATAGTGTGGGCCATGTAGTACTTCGAAACCGGTGAATATTTGAGGTTAATCGCTAACAGTCAATGCTGCATTAAAAAAAACAGAATTTCAAATGGAATAACGCAAAAGTATTCGTTCAGCTCAACAGTACTGCATTTCATATAGGAAAACCGGGTATTTGGCAGCACTCATCTGAAAAGGTTAACATTATACCAATCACTCATCAGCGCATTCACTTGACAATGAATTATTTGTTGTCGTAAAAGCAAGACAACCGTAGTTAAAAGAAGTGATTTTTTGAACTTTAAAAACTCTATGTTGGCAACACTATTTCAACTTGAGGCCATTTTGTCAGTTGTCAAGTGAGTTGAGTACTTCAACATGAAAAGACTCATGACGCCTGAACAACGCTTAAAAATTGAACAAATTAAAAGTTCTGTTGGAAATACGTATCACGCAGTACGCACATTTTACATTCAACACGATGAAACCCATTTTTGGCTGAATGAACACGTCAATCAACAAAACCGTCGTATTAATAGTGATGATAATTAATAACAATATGTTCATACAGAATTACATCCTCAATATCTGACTGTTTGGTGTGTATTATGGGTTGATTTAATAATTGGTCCGTACTTTCTTGAAAATCAATGCTTGCCACAACTTCTTCTTCTTCTTCTTGTGTCGCTACAGTCCGGAGTGGACCTGGGTCTCAACCAACATGCTTCTCCAGCCTGCACGATCCTTTGCCAGCTGTCTCCAGTTGCGCACTCCAAGTTGGTTGAGGTCCTTCTCCACTTGTGTGCGCCACTTTAGTCTAGGTCGTCCTCTGTTGCGTTGTTCCAATGGCTCGGATTCAAAGACTTTTCGGGCCGGAGCAGTGGTGTCCATACGCTCTACATGGCCTAGCCATCTTAAGCGTTGTATCCGTAGACGCTTGACCAGGCGCATGTCGCTGTACAGCCTATAGAGTTCGTCATTAAATCTTCTCCTCCAGATGCCATCAACGCAAACAGGACCAAATATGGCACGCAAAACTTTTCTCTCGAAAAGACTAAGGGCTTCCTCATCCGCCTTTGCTAACGTCCAAGATTCTGCGTCATATAGTAGGACAGGGATGATCAAGCTGTTATACAAAGCAAGCTTAGTCTTTCGAGAGAGGGCTTCATTATTCAATTGCCAGAGTGATTCTGCGTTTGATTACGGTACTTACGTTGTTGTCCCTGTTTACCGCGGAGCCGAGGGAGATGAAGTCCTTAACTACCTCGAAGTTTCTGCTACCTAGTGTGACGCTCCGTCCGAGACGTCGATGTTGTGTGTCCTTCCTTGATGACAGCATGTACTTCGTTTTGCCCTCATTTACCACTGGACCCACTTTAGCCGCTTCCGCTTCAATACCAGCAAACGCCTCATTGACCGGTCGCTGTGTTCGTCCAATCACGTCAATGTCATCAGCGTAAGTTAGCAATTGAACTTCTGGAAGATCGTCCCTCTGGTGTTGACTTGTGAGTTACGCACGATCTTCTCGAGGATGATGTTAAAGAAGTCACATGACAGTGCGTCGCCTTGTCTAAAACCTTTTCTGACATTGAAGGTCTCGGTGAGTTCGGTACCGACCTTGATGGAGCAGCGAGAGTTCTCCATCGTCATCCTACACAATCTGACGAGTTTGGTAGGAATGCCAAAACTAGACATGGCACTGTATAGCTCGTCTCTATGCACACTGTCATATGCAGCCTTGAAATCGACGAATAGGTGGTGAGTGTCAATTTGCAGTTCTTGGGTCTTTTCCAGGACTTCCCTGGTCTCAAACCACACTGATAGGGACCTATCAGGTCATGGACAAATGGTTTCAGACGCTCACACAATACGGCAGAGAGGATCTTGTATGCGATGTTCAGGAGACTAATCCCTCTGTAGTTGGCGCAGTCAAAGGGGTCTCCTTTTTTGTGGACCGGGCAACGACGCTGAGATTCCACTCATCTGGCATGCTTTCCTCCGACCATATCTCACAGATGAGCTGGTGCATGCGCCCAACCAAGTCATCTCCAGCTGCTTTAAATAGTTCTGCGGACAGTGCGTCCGCTACAGCAGCTTTGTTCGACTTTAGCTTGGATATTGCTATAATTACCTCGTCTAAGTCGGGGGGACGAAATGCTTGTCTATCATCGTCCAAACTGAGTGGAACGTTCTGCCTAACAGCGGGATTTGGGTCGTCATCGCCGTTGAGGAGTCTGCAGAAATGATCCTTCCAGAATCTCTTACCTTCTTCTGAGTTCGTAGAGCTAACGAACAGCCCTCGTTGTTCGATGCAGCGTTGCCTTTTTATTTTGCTGCATGCGCCTGTCTGCGTCGTCGTCGTCAAACCATGGGTTTCTGAATGGTGATGTGAAACCCAGCATATCAGTGACAGCTTCTTTGATGGCTTCTTGATTGTCTTCTTCTATAGTTAGTGCATGCAGCGTCCAACTCTGAGCGAGTTTCAGGGAGACTCAGTCGGAAAAGTTCTCTGTGATCAGTTGCGATTGTAGCTTTCCGACGTCAAACCGTATTGGCTTGTCTCGACTCCGTTGAACTCTCGATATCCGGGCTCTTACCTTGGCTACAACAAGGTAATGATCCGAGTTGTTGTTTGCACCTCCAGAAGTTCGAACATCGAGAATATTGGAGGAGTGTCCTACGTCGATCGCAACATGATCAGTTCGAACATCGAGAATATTGGAGGAGTGTCCTACGTCGATCGCAACATGATCAATCTGGTTGACGATGAATTGATCAGGAGATCGCCAGGTCTCTTTGTGAATGTCCAGGTGTGGGAACCGCGTGCTAGCCACAGAGAGGTTCCACCCCGAGGCGAAGTCCAACAGCCTGAGTCCGTTTACGGATGTGTTGTCGTGCAGGCTGTGTTTACCGATGACTCCAGCAAATATGTCCTCCTTTCCCAGCTGAGCTTTGAAGACTCCTAGAACGATCCTAGTATGGTAGCTGGTTCTTTCTAGGAGATCATAGAAGTCATCCTTGGTGTTGTCATCGTTCTACATTCCACCTGCAGAACCGAACATCATTGTCCTTATAACGTTTGCTGGGGTCGTCGACAGTTGATCCTTCACTATCCGAGGCATTTCGGTGTCTCTGAACTACAACTAACCTTCCTACAATGCGGGAAAAGGTTCCCAAAAATGCAGCGTTGTAAAAAATCGTGTTGTAGGAGGTATGAACTCCGTACAAAAATCAGATTGATGCTCTTATTTGAAATGGCGCAAACAACAACAATGGTATGTCAACTTGATTTGTGCACTAACATCAGTCAAATTCAGGGAATACAAATTTCAAGGAATTTCCAAAATTTCGCAAGTTGAATATACTATGTAAGTTCTAAGACAATTCCGAGAAGAATCAAGCACAGTTCAACCCTTCGATCAATACAACACATTACTCGCTTCCAAAGACAATGCCACCCTCCCTCTCAAGCTTCCCATAGACCCCCATTTCCAAGTGATTAATTTCAATCAAGTTTGATGCACCTTAAGCCAGGCTATCAAAATTTGATCACACTTCCGTAGTGTCCTGCCCACACTACGGTGGTGTCCATTTCAATTCACTCCTCCAACTAATGATCTCTGTTGCAGAAACGCATCAAACATGCGTCAATAATTGATGGCTAACCGAACACCAACCAACACGCTTAGTCATCCTGCCAGCCACTTCCATCCACACACCCATCATAAACCTAATCTGTCCTCCTACTACGCGGGGGCATTTGATGAGAACTCGTGATTATGTTTAAACACGCAAATTTCAATTAAATCAGCTTAAATTAACGGTTAATAATTTGACGCTGTATGCGGGGCAGAGCAACCCAAAAAAACTCTCGGTGGGATTTCATTCGCCTACAGACGACTATGACTATCTCTGATCCAAGCAAATTTTATGTGTAATCCTTTCGGATCAATGGGAGAGCGCACCTAAACTGGAGCTGTTGCATTTAATTAACGGTGAGTTTTTATACAGCGCTATTGGCAATACAGATTTTAGCTGCATTCTGCGTGCCGATCCGGTAGTCTCTGGAAGTGGCAGTGGCAATGGCAGCATCAGTGGCAATGTCGGTCGATTTTGGCGAGATACTCGCCAGGGTAATCCTATAATCAGAAAATCATGCCATTACCAGGACGAAATTCAATAAAAGGGATCAGGTAATTAATTTAGTATTTTTCCGCGAAATTAATTTGTGCGGTCCTTTTGGGAAACATTTCAAGTGATGGCACGCGGTGGCCAGTGTCTGTTCTACTCAGAATTCGATTAGCGGTGCGCTGATGGGTAGGGTGATTTGATGATTTTCTACGGGCAGATTTGAGGGGAGCCGTTGTGACGAGTGAACGCTGTCCTTGAGAACTAGTTTTGACATTAAATTGCGTATCTGTGTCCTAATACTGTTATTTCGCAGTCTGCGACCGAGATTGAATCAACGACGGCAAGGACGAGGCTGTTTTGTGAATAATGTACGTAATCCTTTTTAGATTGAATTTTTCCATTTTCCGGTGAATAGAGTGTGAGATCTACGCGGCGCAGTTCGCTGTTTATTGTTGTGGGGAGGAGAATCCACGAGGCATCATGTTGATCCGCTTCAGTAATGCCATTTGAGCTGGTGATGCTTAAAATGCGCATGTGGAACGAGGTTAAGTGGTTTGCTTTGAGATGAGTTTCACGAGTGACTGTGCATGGTGGCCGGATTTTGGAAACGAAGTTGGACACCCTTTTGCAGAGGAGTGCTGTCAATTGTATTTTATCCAGTTCATTGAAATAAGAAGAATTTTTTGATGAGCAATGAGACAGCATTATTCTCTTAAGATTTTTTTTAATGAACAAGGAGTTTTTAAGTGAACTGCACAAAGATATGTTTCCTTTCAGGAATTGTGTCAAACATGTGAATGGAGGAACATATCCTTGAGAAATCCGTACCTAGAAGAAAACACATAGTATCCAGAAAGAGTACATAGACTCATTTTTTTAAAACCAAAATACCGTTAAATAACGTTTTTGGAAATCTTTTCTTAAAGAGTATAAATTCGACTAACGCCTTGAAATTTAGCACAGCGCAGTGTATACTTGTACTTGAGCTTGGAGTATTATACACCCTTAATGAATTTTCTATCCGATGCCGCGAAAAGGCCATAGATAAAAATAATTTGGCAATAAACAAGAAATTGATTAAAATTATTTATGCAATTTCTTTTCAAAAACGCCTAAAAGTATGCAATGTTGTTTTTTCTCGCGGGGAATAGCTTGGGCAGCAACACACTAATTGTCAAATCTGTGTCACTTCGCTTCCAGTCCATGAAGAAGAGATTCAACCTTTTCAGTAACTCTCACAGTCCACGTTTTGACATGAGAGCAAAACTGTCGTCGCCCCCAGTAAAAAGACGCCTTTTGTTGAATGACGACAAAATCCTGGTCTTGCAACCTCCCCCGAGCATCTTCCTTTGAAATCCACTTCGCAGGAAATTCTTGACCTTCTTCCACCATTCTTCGCATTCCACCCCACCTTCACCGAGGAAACCAAACCCTCTGTAGATGTATTCCACACTCGAATCCTGTTTACCATCAGCAAATGTCCCTTAAAGGGACGACAAGTTTTCATCGAAATTTGTGAACTCTAAATGTTTGGACAATTAAACATGGCCACAGCAAACACAAGCCCCTACAGTCATCCACTCTAATTCAGATGCAGGACACAACCGAAAAAACAGCAGAACTTGACAAATTCCCAGAAACAGATCAGATAACTGTGGGAACGGATTTGAGACTGGCGACTACGTCGAGCACTTGCGAATCGCTTCGAATGGCCGGCGGAGAGCACAAGTGGCCTTGTTAATCATCGTACACCAATCGGCCATTTGCTGAAAATGGATACAAGGACGAACCGATACTGCCCTCTCGCTGTGAACGAATACGCTACAATTATCCGGTATCTCGGACTAAGGACATTGGATTTATCAAATTGGCAGTTTCTGCCACGGACACCAGTCACCCACTACTGCTCGTCTGCCGGAGATCAATTCTAATGTGGGACAATCGACGCCGCCACCCCAACTCTAGCACTCGTTGGTCGATTAAGGGTACAGATGTTTGACTAACATGGTCAGGAGCAGGACGATGCTGTTTCACAATCGGGCCACCACCATCGCCACCATCAGCAGTGGCGGAGCATCAGAAGCAGTTGGCCCCTGCCCCCTCGCATTGGTTCAATCGAAAATTTGTTGCTGTGCTGGCGGAGTTCCGACAATTGCATGTGTGGTCACTATCAAAGTAGTTTGCATCTGATGATGGGAAATTATTCGTAGGCTTCCTGCAATACAAGCAGCATCGGACACACAAGCATCCGGGGACTGGATAGGCCCGACGTCGTCGTCTCCGTCGTCGTTCAGATGACAATAATGATGATGAGGGCGATTCGTGGGTTTCGGGGACACAGTGACTATTCTGCTGACGTTGTTGTTGATCCTGGAATTGCTGTAAATGCTGCTGATTCCCGGAGTACAACGGCTTGGATAGTTGCAAGTTGTTAGTCTTGTTGATGAGTTTTGTTTCGGGTCCTTTGCGGGAATTTCTTGTTGCTCTTATGGGTGTCAGAGTCAATGTGCGTCGGACTCGGGGAAATGTCCTTTGGACAGTGCGGTCAAGGAACGATTCGTGGTGGAAGTGAAATTTAAATGCGTGTATTTGGCGGGAAGATGAGGAATTGAAGGTGATCGATGAGCTGCAAGAAAAGATGACCGCGATTTGGGTTGGAACTTTATGGGATACTTCTCTGTAGATGACTGAGCGTATCGACGGAGGGAATGGTTTTTGTTTTATTGCCTTCAGGTGGAGTAATGTGTGCGTCGCGAAATCTTTAGGGCGGTTCTTAAAATGTTGTGCTATCGTTTCTGGACAAATAGAGCGAAGGTCTTTTGAGAATTGGGAATTGAATGCGACTTCATTTGGAATGCTGATTTGTTATCGATTCATTTGTGTAGTGAGGAATACTATCAGTTTCATGGAATCCTATAAACATCTCATATTGGTGTCAGACGTAGTCTATCAGCTCTTTGCAAAGTTAGCCTATCTTGTCTTACTCCTACATTTGTCATACTGCACTTGGATGTAAAAAAGTTTGCGACATCGACACAGGCTTCTTTGGTAGTCCCACCAAGCAGAGTTCACAAAGCTTGTTATGCAGTTTAGAACACAGTTTGTCCTTTAATTCTAAGCTCCAGCAAGCCCAACAAAGAAAAGTTCCCAAAACATAAAATGCTACTACCTCCATAAAGTTTGGGTTAGGCAACTGCATGAGGTAAATACTGATGCTAATCAGCCTCCTTACTTACAAACCATGGCATTCAATGGTTGTTTTGGACTTAAAAGTGCCACCAAAGGTCTTTTTTTTTAGCCTGCCCACGATGTTTTAGTCTACTTTATAGACACGAGAGCGTTTCACAGATGCAGTGGCTGCAGAGTTTGAGGAGTAGAGTCGTCTACATATGACTGCAGCCCATCTTTGACTTCTTCGTTCCTAGGTAGGTAGGTAGGTAGGTTAAGGTAGCTGATGAATGCACTTAGTCCCATGCAGGGGGATTGTGCTACCACACCATGTGGGAAAAACCTGAAACCAGCTGTTTAAAATGTCGGCGGGAGGGGTTTTATTGAGGTCATGTAGGCCGTTGGGGCAATAGCTTCCAAAGTGTTTGTGTCTGAGGCGCGAGTGCGCCGGGCATGTGCATAACAGGTGTAGGAGAGTTTCTGGTTCTTCCTCATCCCTGCAGCTTCTGCAAAAATCGTTTGAGGGAGCCCCTAGCCTGCTAGCATGCTCGCCGATTAGGCAGTGCCCGGTTATAGCTCCCATGACCAGGTTTATGTCTGATCTTTTGAGCGATAGTAGCAGTCTGGAGCATTTGGGTTCAAGAGAGGGCCACACCTCCTTGGAGACATGACAAAGGTTATGGTTAGGCCAACTTTGATTAGTCTGATGGATAGCGTTCAAGTGCAGTCCTGAATTGCATGTGGCGAGAGGGATACCGAGGTGTTCGTGTTCCTGAAGTAGTGGTTGTAAGCCTAGCCAATTCGTCTGCTTGACAGTTGCCCGGAATGTCTTTATGACCTGGCACCCAGCACAGGCGTATGTTGAACCACTCAGCCATTTCATCTAAGGATGGGCGGTAGTTCATGACCGTCTTGGAGTTTGTTGAGACAGATTCCAGTGCCCTGAGTGCTGCCTGACTATCCGTAAGAATAAGGATATCAGCTGAGGATGTACTATTCCTCCTCAGCCAAGACAGTGCTTCGCGAATGGCCATTACGTCAGCATGGAAAACGCTTCAGTGATTGGGAAGCCTAAATTTTAGACTAAGGTTCAGATCCTCAGAGTAGACTCCGCAACCAACGCCTTCGTTTGTTTTTGATCCATCGGTGTAGATGCACGTAGCGTCAGCAACCCATTGTGGGTTAGCCGACCACGCGTCTCGTTCAGGGATCATAGTGCGGAAATTTTGTGTCAAAAAGACCTTCGGTGCAGCATAGTCAAAGTTCTGGTATACAAAGCTTACTCTTTGAAGGATTCTTGAGTGTCCGTGGGACACGATCCATTGTGATGAGGAGATCAGTCTTATGGCTGTACTAGCCGCCGCCTTTTGGGCAAACAGATCTATCGGCATAAGGTTGAGAATGACGTCCAATGCATCTGATGGGGTGGTTCTTAGAGCACCGCAGATACATATGGAGGTTAGTCGCTGGACTTTTCTGATAATGTTGTAGTGAGAGGCTGTGTCTAGTGCAGGCCACCCAACTGCAACGCCATGTAGTAGAATAGAGCGCACCACAGCCGTGTAGATCCAGGCCATCATATGCGGTTGGATACCCCATCTAGACCCAATAGCCCTTCTGCAAATTGGGCTTTAAGGGCGCGCTCGGCAATATTTACCTTCCAGTTGAGTTTCCTTCCTTCGTTCCTAAGTTAGGCTTCTTGAAGCTGTGGTTATATGAGAACGATATGAGACGACCAAATGTCCGTTGTGGTGTTCAGTCCACAGGTAGATGGATTTCAGCCTACTCAATACACTGCCAGCTAGGCTCCCATCAAGGTCACTCTTCAACTCAAAATAAAAGCTCTATGGAGACGACTAGGCATTTTTCACAACTAGAGGACGCCAAAGGGATTCACAGCACGGGCCTAAGTTATAGAGGAAGAGAGGGAAAGGAGGTACCTGTGCACAGAGATTTCAAACACCTGAGGATTTTAATAAAAGCGAAAAGTTGAGCTGGAAACTGCATTCCATATTCGTTTGGAGCGGCTAAAGAACGAATCTCTGAACTTAACTTTGCGTCCGAAAGTCTGCTTATGGGTAATCCGGTGGACATTTCTAGCGAGAAAATGTTGCCGGTAAATTCTTGAAGGGGAGGAATGTAACTGGTATTAAAGCATTTTGTGTTGAAATAGCGACAAAAGAATGTAAAAGACGCAACTTTACATCGATGTTCTTGCTAGTTATTTTTCCCAGTTTTATCGCTAGCTATTGAATTCTATCCAGTAGGTGCAGGGAAATCTTAGGAGCTCTAGACCAGACAGGAGCGTGTTAAATTTTGGTCGATTTTTCTCCTCTTCTCAAACTAAAAAGTCGCGATTTAAATAGTGAAATAACGTTAGTTTTTAAGTAGTTTAGTTAACTGATATTTGCTTTTCTAGCTAAGTGCTTCAAGTGAAGCCTTGATTATTTTGTTACATAGGGATCGTAAACTGTGGCTTAGAAGGAGGAATGCTTTCTTCGATGTATAACTTTTCACACAAAATACCAGAAGCTATTTTTTTCGTTCGGATGTGAGATTTGGTTTTACATGATCACCTGCCTTAACAGCTTATATCATGGGACCCATTTTCCCAAGAGTCGTAGTTACGTTGGCTAAACGCCTTAATTAGCCAAGTACCAAATGGTCGCAGGGGCAGGTTGAGAATGCAACTCCACATTGAGCCGGGATAGTTCCCTAACCGCCCTGCATAGTTTTTGAGTAAGCAACTAGACAAGTCAGCACAGTACACTATCCTCGACTCTACCCGCGATGTTCGGTGGTAAACCACAGCCACCTAACAGGGGCCTACCGCACGCTCAGGCTAGAACCGAAGTTCCATCGGCTCCTGACCTTCTGTGGCACCAGAATTAACCCTCTATCAGTCAGGTTCCCTCAAAGCCTGGGTCTGTTAGCCGCCATCCAGCCACAAATGGTCTTTGCTTTTTAATGTTCAGAAACGACGTCTCGGACAGAGCGTCACAATAGGCAGTAGAAACTTCGAGGTAGTCAAGGACTTCGTCTCCCTCGGCTCCGCGGTAAACAGGGACAACAACGCAGAACCACTCTTGCCAATCGCTGTTTCTTTGGGCACAAGAGGTAATTAGTTATAAAGCGATCTCTCGAAAGACGAAGCTCGCTTTGTATAACAGCTTGATCATCCCAGTCCTACTTTATAGCGCGCCAACTTGCACGTTAGCAAAGGCGGATGAGGAGCCCTTAGTCTCTTCGAGAGAAAAGTTTTGCGTGAGATTTATGACCTTGTTTGCGTTGATGGCATCTGGAGGAGAAGATTAAATGACGAACTCTATGGGCTGTACAGCGTCATGCGCCTGGTTAAGTACCTTCGGATACAACGCAATTAAGATGACAAGGCCATGTAGAGCGTATGGACACCACTTCTCCAGCTCGAAAAGTGTCGAACACTTTAGAACATAAGAGCAGTTGGGACAACGCAACAGGAACGCCCTAGGCTAAGATGGCGCACACAAGTGAAGAAGGAGCTAACTTGGAGTGCCCAACTGGATTCAGCTGGCGAAAGATCGTGCTGGCTGGAGAGGCATGATGGTTGAGGTGCAGGTCCTTCCCGGACTGTAGCGCCAAAAGTAGAAGAAGAAGAAGAAGAAGAAGAAGAAGAAGAAGAAGAAGAAGAAGAAGAAGAAGAAGAAGAAGAAGAAGAAGAAGAAGAAGAAGAAGAAGGAGAAGAAGAAGAAGAAGAAGAAGAAGAAGAAGAAGAAGAAGAAGAAGAAGAAGAAGAACTTCAGGGCTTTGAACCGTCCACGAAGGTGGGCTGTACATTTTACCTTCCTTACCAACTCGCCGACTCCGAATAGTCAATTTGGGGAAGCTGTTTCATAGAGAATTATTATACTTCGTGCGTTGTCAGGAACTCAAAGGAGGCGAGGCCGTGAAAAATACAAGGAATTCAGTCCGGGAATCAATCTTAGGGCTCCGGCGTGTGAACGTCGCAATCTACCAACTACACCACGATGGCCACAACTATTTCAGAATCGAATTTATTGGATTCCCCAAACCGGTTTATGGTATAAAATAAACACTAAAAATATATGTGTTCTGATTCCACTTTTCTATTTGTTGATAAAGAAACTAAACAAAAACTAGATTCTTCCGGTTTGATGAATAATAGGTTTGATGACATACAGCGGCCCAGTGCTCAAAATGTCACAACACGACTAACGTTAATTTTATACGCTATTGCGTCTTTTATTTATTTGTATGTACTCCGCATACATTTGTATATTTTAGTTTCTATAATAGACGAGAATCTTGCGAAATTTTTGAAATGGATTCAATCTATGTGTGCATTCAGCTGCTCATACATGGATGAGTTTAATGAATATGAAAACTATGCTTCCAATTAAAATGATGGACATTTTGAGGGACTTAGAATGAGAAGGGATCAAGTCACATTTTGTCATTTTTTCAACGGTTCATTAAATAATCTGCTTCCTTGCCAAACGCAGGATTGTCAAAGTTGGCAGAATCTGTGGACACAAAGAAACTGTGGGGATCTGGCTCAGAGACCACTTTCTGAGATCCTAAATCTTTCTGAAGCTCTAACTGGACGACGGCTGCATGACTTGAAGCATTAACTACACCTGAAACAATGATTAAACTGGAAACGCCTAAAGCATTCCACCAATTGCTAAGCAGACCTATAGGGAAATTCGTGTCTCCTTCTAAAGCAGAATGTAAGGCTAAAACTTGCATCTAACGAGTTGATGTCCCGTACTGAGGAATATATGAGAAGCACTCACGTTATTTTTGGTCGCAGTTAAGAAAAGATTAAGAATTTCTGCATCCGCCTTCGGTAATGCCCAGGCTTCCGCGCCATGTAGTAGGACCGGGATGATCAAGATTTTATATAAAGCGAGCTTAATCCTTCGAGAGTGGGCTTTATTACTCAATTGCCTCTTAAGCTCTAAGAAACAGCGATTGGCAAGATTGATTCTGTGTTTAATTTCGGTACTGGAGTTGTTGTCTGTATTTACCGCGGAGCCGAAATAGACCTCGAATTTTCTGCTGCCTAGTGTGACGCTCTGTTTGAGACGCCAATCTTGTTTGTCCTTTCTGGATGACAGCATGTACTTTGTTTTGCCCTCATTTACCGCCAGACCCATTTCAGCCGTTTCCGCTTCAAAGCCAGAACACGGCTCAGTGACGGCTCGCTGTTTTCGTCCAACCACGTCAATGTCATCCGCGTAAGCTAGTAAATGTACTGTCTTTTGGAAAATCGTGCCTCGACTTGTGAGTTACGCACGATCTTCTCGGGGATGATGTTGAAGAAGTCACATGACAGTGCATCGCCTTATCTGACAACTTTTTTGTCATTGAAGGACTCGGTGAGTTCGTTACGTTATTCAAACTTCGTCGTTCGTAGTCGGCAAAAACTGTAGGTCACTTCTATTCGTGAGAGAACTGTAGGGTGCACAGCATGAGTAATTGATGAGCAAGCTAGGCCCTAGTCCGCCTGTGGATTGTCGTACCATACAATTATTAAGCTTTCTTGTCGATCAAGCTGTTTACTCACAATTGCAATAAGCAGTCGTGGTGCATGCTTCATTCCAACCGAAATTTCTGTTTGAGACAGACATTGCTTAGGTACACAGCCCTAATTACAGCAACAGATTTCCCAACGTTGTCATGTCGTATCGGGTGGACAAAAATGTTTTTTTTTTTAACACAATTAAAGAGCGGATTAACCTGTGCTCCCAGTGCAATATAAACTTCCTCTCTGACAATGGAGCACTACATCCTGCATATTATGTTTGGCGACGAGAAATTTCAAGTGTTAAGAGATGAAGGCATCACGTTACATCCGAAAGGGACTGTTAAAGTGCTGGGCTACGTTCAATAGATTTTCTTTTCACTGAAGTTGTCCTACAATATAGTATGTTGTGTTAAGGTAGAAGAATGTGACTTTATTTTGAACCACGAAAATATGCTCGGTTTGCTAAAGTCATGTCCACAAAGCGTTACTTGTGCCAGTGAATGCAATCAATGCATTCTGAGTGTTGGCAAGCATTTGCCTTAACACGATGAGGACGGCGTGTACCACCGGTGGCTCATACATGATTGTTTTACTTGGCGGCGTGTGCGAAGAGCAGATGATAAAATAAATGCAGCACGATATTGATTTGGGAATTTTTTGCAAAATTTTTTGTTTTTCTTAAAAATTCAAAAATTTCTGGTGCAAGTCCCCATCCGATAAAACTACATTTGATTATTGATGCCGCCAGGTGATGCTTAATACGAAAAAGCTTCCCCAGATGATGCTTAATACAAAAAACCTTCGCCGTCCTCAAGGTGTTAATCGACAGTTTCTAAATGTTTAATTTAGTTTTTGGTCGAAGTCTACGCTGTTGGCAGTAATCCATCCGTCAGTGGTATTCCTTGAAAACTCCTTTCTTCGAATTTATACAAATTTAGAACCCCCTTTTGCAGCTATATTAGCATGTACTAATATGATCTCAAGTACACATGCGATGCCCCTATGCGCAAACCCACTTGGAAACCTTTTAAGCACACTCATCTCCTCTCCTCCATTTTATCTCCATTTTCCAACATATGTTTAAATAACCTAAATTACTAAAAAATCAACACTCAAAAAGCAATCCATAAGTCCACTCAAAAAAGTTCCAGATAAAATCCCAATTGACATCATTTCCCCGAAGGATATCAACCGCTTGCCACTTGAACTGAACTGTGCCAAAGTCCGATAAGCACCCAAGGCAATCTGACAGCCACTCACACTAATTGAATACAAATTCCACAACACGCCATCCACCTGTAACAGATCATTAACGAAAACAAAAACAACAGACACACACAGAAAATTCTCATGTAACCATCAGTCCAGTGCGAAATTCAAGGTTAACTCTCGAACAGCACTCAACATGGTCGGCAAACCAGAAAATCAATTAAAAGTCAAGACCTCAAGCCGACAAGTCCAAATCATTTTAATTAACTTGCAAACCGAGCTCACCGCCAGCCAGCGACAGCGGCGTCAGGGACCGTCCCACAACGACGACAGCAGAATCTATTTATAAACCGCACCAGTGACGAGTTCAATGCGGGGATCTCCTTCGAATTTACTGCGACCAGTCAGCTTCAATGCATCGACGGTGCTGCTGAGATCGACAAAAGGCGACGACGATGCTTCTACGCCGGTTTGGAATTTCCAGATGACTAAGTCCGAGGAGGTGTACGCTGCTTCACAATCAGCGCGCCATCCTCGTGCACTCCCATGCCCTGTCATCAGTGTCAACTGCGACCGGGGACATGATGCAAAATCAACAAAATTATCTCTTCGGCGATACTTGAATAACTAGATCATTAGTGTGTTGATGTCGTGGTTGTTGTTGGTGGTGATGGCAACGGCCACAAACCGACACACGACCATCGTCTTTATGGGTGTCTACTGGTTCGCAGCAGAAAGTTGTTTGTTTTTCAAGATATCGCTGAAAGTTTCTTGGCTCAGATGACTGATGACGACACACATTGAAGTTGTTCACACGGGATCGAATTCGATTGCTTTCTTTCGATTCACAGAGGGGCCGGCCATGGGAAACTTCCTGTTTCTTAACAAAACTGGACAACTTGCCCAATTTTATTCAAGATTCCCTACAACTCACTTACTTAACGATTGATCTTCAAGAGACAAACCCTGATAGCTTCGAAGTTACGAAATGTTGACTCATTGAAGCTTTTCTGAAAAAAAGACAAAAAGATCAAGTTTACGATCGCAGTGGAGACAATCACCAGCGTTGTTTGCATTCCTTCGAAATGCGTCGAACCGCCGGAATGTCTTCAACTTCCATCGACGATTTGCATCTTCGTTTAATAAGCCATACCAAGCTGCCGTTTTAAATGATAAACTGTAGACGTACAGACATTACAGTAGCGCACAGAAAATTTCAGACTATCTATCACTTTTGCCAATCTCATAGTCGGACTTAATTATGTTCGAATATCGAAAATACTGAGCTTAAACGAAGTAACTGCCAAAAGAAGAAGATTTGTGGCACCAATATTTCAATGGAATTCCCCATGCTGTCAGTGCTTTCATTCGTTTTCCAATTACATTTAAATTCGCACTGTATACCCTCTAATCTAAGGAAAAATGTATTTTTACACATGTATGAAGGCGGTCAGAAAATGGGCGAATTCCAAACCAACTTGTCTGGTTGAAGCAAACCATAAAAAATACAGTTGTCCTTAGAAAAAGACAACTCACTAGCAAAAACAAGTGTAGTTTAATTTTCAAAGTTTGACATTAGAATAGATGAAGGGAGTTGAAAATATGACTAGAACCTGGAATCGAAAACTTTGAAGCATTTTTAAACAAAAATATTTAAAGCCGACTGCATCCTGCGATGGCGACGGCGTACCGCATTTTATGAAGGACGCGAAATCGTCCGTGAAGGGTAACGTGGCTGTTGTCCATATCGATCAAGAGACATCTGCAAACACTGCTGGGTCCTTCGAGAGAAAGTAGTATACGCAATGCGCGTGGTGTTTGCTAACTCTGTGCTCTTTTCAGACACTCAATTAGTCCCGGGACTAACTAATAAAAGCACATTTTGTAGACAAAATTCGATTTTATTCATCAACAGAGTTTCCTTCAAAAGTGATTCAATCAGTCCAACGCCTCTCTAAGATTTCGATACTTTTTTACAGAACGATTTATCTCTGGCCTCAAACTAGACTTGAGTTTCAGCTTCATTCGAACCAGATTTTTTTCTGGCGAGGAACTTTTTGAGGTCTGAGTGCCAGATGTGGAGAATGCGCCGGGTGCAGAAGCAATACAAAGCCCAATTCGGCCATGGTAGCTAACGACTTGGGACACGGTGCATGGTGTTGGTGGAACAGAATTTTTTTCTTCTTCATGTGAGACCGCTTTTTTACAATTTCTTCCTTCACATATGGCACCAATAATGCCACGTAGTATTCGCTGATCTTTCCTTTGCTTTTACTTTTGCCTTTCTCAAGACAGTCGATGAATAAAATTCAGTGCGCATCCCAAAATACGGATGCCATAATCGTGCCAGCCGACCTTTGTGTTTTTGGACGCTTTGGGCGTGGTTCACCGGCTGCTGTCCACTCCACCGACTGTCGATTCGACTGCTCTAGAGTGTAATGGTGCATCCATGTTTCATCCTTTGTGACATACCGATGCAAAAAGTCCTGTTCTTGTGAAACAGCGTCAAATAGATCTCGACTCTTTTGGTCCATTGTGAGCAAACGCGGCACCCATTTCGAAAACAACTTTCTCATGGAGAAGTGGTTATGCAAAATAATGTACACACTGCCTTCTGATATCTTTAAGGTACCAGCTATCCCACACAATTTTACTTCGCGGTTTTCAGAAACGATTTTCTGTTCAATCTTTTAACGTTTTCAGGTGCAAGCACCTCATTTGGCGTTCAGCGTTCAGCATAGTTGTTGGCTGTACGGCCACGATAAAAGTCAGCATACCACTGACAATTAGTTGTTTTTGAGGAAGCAGAGTCCCCGTTGTGGCCGCCGTGGTGTAGTGGGTAGAGTGCAACGCTCACACGCCGAAGGATCTAGGTTCGACTCCTGGCTGAACACCTCGAATTTTTCGCGGCACCACCTCTTTCGAGCTGCTGACAACACTCAAAGAGTAATAACTGTCTAAGAAAGCTTCTCAAACTTCGCCGTTCGGAGTCGGCGAACAAATGTAGGTCCCTTCAACTCGTGAGAGAACAGTAGCGCGCACAACACGAGTAAGTTGATGAGTAAGCTAGGCCCTGGTCCCCCTGTGGACTGTCGCGCCAACAATTATTAGAGTCCCCGTTTCACTTTTCAAGCCTCAGCTGAGCCTGTACGGTATTTTTTTTTCCATCAAAAAACAGTGTTTCATCAACACACGAAATTATGTTTTTTCCATTGTTATAAAAGCCGCAAAAGTGGCGCCACTTGAAGCACTGTAACTGGTAATCAAATAATTAGATTGTCATGAATGTTGACTGATGCCATTTGAATGTTTGTACTTCCTTAAAATAGGTGTGTTCCAGTACTTTCTGTGCTAAGCTCTAAAGTCTGCCACCCAGAAGTGGGGGTAAATCTCCCTCAGAAAAGGAAAAGTAGTACGGGAACGCATCTAAACTAAATGTGTAAAGTATGTCATTAGGAAATATCAAATTTTCTTTGCGATACAGAAGACAAAAACAGCAACAAGATTTGACAAACATACACAGAGAAAATGGGTCAATGCTTCCTTATCTCTGTACACACACTAATTCATGTGACAGAAAACCAACAACCTACCACCAAAAATTTCTTGTGTTAAAATGGGTAGGGTGAGGAAATATTTTACTCTCTCGACAGAGCGCTCATTTGACGTAAAACCCTTTTTGTCGGAATACGGGAACGGACATTGTGTTGTTTTGTGTAGTTTTTTTTTCGGGTTTTTTTTTCGGGTACGGGAACACACCTAATAATATGGATTTGTTTTTGTTAGTCATATGTCAGTACCGGGACTTATTGAGTGATATGTTCCCTTAATTTGAAGAAGTTTCTGAGTCGTTTTTAGACTGTGAAACGTAAGCGCACTTGTGCGTATGGTAAATCAAGGAGTAGTTGAATTACGAGGGGCGTTCAATGAATTCTCGGTATCGGGTTGAAGCTGTTATATATATAGATTGATTTATTTATCAAGTTATACTATTATTTAAGTGCATTCATGTAAATGTGATTATAAATTCGGTTTTTATCTCTAGTTAAACAGAATCATAATGGCAACTGAGACAATGATGGTGAAAATTGAGCATCGCATGTAATTAAATTTCTCACTAAGCAAGGAAAAAGTCAAAAAACTGTTCATGAAGAGATGGTGGCTGTTTACCAGGGTTCTGCACCTTCATTATCAACTGTGGAAAAGAGGTCAAGTGAGCTCAAGAGAGGCAGAGAGAGCATTGAAGACTTCCCCCGCCCTGGCGCCCCGTCTACTGCTTGTACGGGAGAGAGCATCAAAGAAGTCGAAAAACTTGTTCTTGAGGATGCTCGAATAAAGGTGAAAATGATGGCAGAGATCAACTGGTATCATTCACACCATTCTTCTTGACCATCTTAACCTTTCAAAGGTCAGTGCAAGTTGGGTGCCACGAATGCTCACAGTGCCTCAAAAAAAAGTGAGAATCGCATGCTGTAGAGAGCTTTTGGAGATGTGTAGTGAGAACGCGGACGGTGTTATGGATGGAATTGTTACTGGGGACGAAACATGGGTTCACCACTATAACTCTGAAAGCAAACAAGAGTCCTTGCAGTGCCATAATAAAGGAACAGTCCCCCCGAAGAAGTTCAAGGTAACTCCGTCTGCCGGGAAGCTCATGGCCATAGATTTTCGAAACTCAAAGGGAATCTTGCTCATTGAGTACAAAAAGAAAGGTGAAACCATCAATGCCATCCTACGCTTCCACTTTGCACAATTTTCGGGAGGATATTAAAAAGAAAACGCGAGGAAAACTCGCATCGGGTGTGTTGCTTCTTCATGACAACGCCTGTTCACACGGCGCGAGTTTCCAAGGCTGCTGCGCGAGATTGTGGTTTCGAAGAAATCCAACACCCACCCTATAGTCCAGACCTTGCCCCTAATGATTATTTCCTGTTTTCGGATTTGAAAACAATGTCTTCGTGGAAAAAGATATTCGCATGATGAAGAACTCAAGTCGGCAATAAATGGGTTTTTGCAGAGAAAGAGGAAATTTATTTTTTTGAGGACTTAAAAAAGCTTATTTCAAGATGTAAAAATGCATTGATGGTAGAGGAGATTTAATTGAAAAATAAAAACAATTTTCCTTCACATTGATACCGAGAATATATTGAACGCTCCTCGTAGTATAAAAGCGCATGATAGTCTACACCTCCATTTTTCAAAGACAAGAATTCAAGGTGTGATGTATGTAGACTTCCATGAGGGAGCAATACGATCAAACAACTTCATTTTGTTCAAACCGGACATACCCGAGCGAATAAATAGTGTTCTACTCTGCGAACTCCACTATGACTCCACTCCGGCTTATACCTCCGCCTTTGCTGAACAAATTTTTCGAATAGTGAAACAAACTGTTAATCCGTCAACTGTTTACTGCAGATTTAAATTTGAAGAATTCACTCTAGGGACAGACATTTTGTTAAAAGAGGAGTGTAGCCTCAATGTTTTTTTTTTTTTTTTCACAATAAAAACTTAATTTACTTTGACTTTCAAATTTGTATAGTATTTATATAATAGATTTATTGGCGATTTTCCCTTTCAATAAGCAAGTGTACGACTGTATCTGAGACAGACTTTAATTTTCACGTAACAACCATTAATGGGAGCTTTTGGTTTTAAACATGAATTTTATGTGAAGAAAGGTAATTTCTTTGAATACGATATGACCTTTATTTTACAAGGGAATCAACCGTAATTTGACACCCTGAACTGGAATTTCAGTCAATGGCATTTTCCCAGAATCAAAGTGCGCATTCTGAAGCTGCAATCGAAGACATAATGTATTGTGCTTCCAAAGAAAAGAAAACATATTTATTTCGTGAATTTAACTCAGTACCCACATGCTTTGTTTTAAAGCGTTTTCTGGCTTTAAACGTAAGAAAAAATGTCTTTAAATCCAATGAAATGTGTTATGTGCTTTTTTTCTTTTTTATTATTTCCTCAAATTCTTTTCTGTCAAGCATAAATTCCATTGTAGTTTACAGTTAGCTTGGACATAAATTTGTTGAATCAAAATAAATTCATTGAATCAAAATAGAATACAAATTAAATTTATTTGTGTTTAAAGATTAAAAAAAAAAATATTATTCTCTACATCTTAAATCCTATTCCTGCTGCTGACACATCTCTTTTCGATCAGCGGTCACCTGCGTGCTCCCTTAGGAATCTCAAGTGGATGTTTAAGTAATCGGATCCGGTCAGCTCCGATTCTGGTGGATGTTTATATTTTCAAGTGTTTGTATTTTTGTGCGTTAACTTACATATGTAATATAAATATATATAAAATACGTACATATATAATTCATATATATCTCCCTTCCGCCTTTTTGTCTTTTGAATTTTCCGACTATGAACAAAGCGCTACAGAGCTCGTATCTGGCAATACTATACATCATTTGAAAGGTCTCGACATAACTCACAAGACGACGCTATGCATGATTAACTGAAACGAGTAAAGACGGGATATTGAGAGAAAACGTGCTAGAAAGTGCCTTCACCTTCCCCACAGGCGTAGCAAAGAGTAACATCACTAAGTCCGAGCCGACTTGGGTGCATAGCGAAGGTAAAGTGTCCCGTTAATACGCCGACAAGTCGTCTGCACCCACTTCTGTCTAGAGATACCAGAAAAGACGTGGATTCCTTGCTAACGTTCGGGAGCATGCACTTGGTCATCCTGCATCTCTGGTTGTGCTGTTGGGAGACACAACCGTCGACGGAGGCCCTAACCAAGGATGCAGCTAGTTCCAAGGTGTGTTCGGGCCCTACGAGTGCCTCTTTTGAACCTTGCCTAGCTAGTTCAACGGCAATCTCCTTTCCCATGATGCGGTGATTTCCCGGGACCCAGACAATAATAATAATAATAATTGTTGGTGCGACAGTCCAAAGGAGGACCAGGGCTTAGCTTGCTCATCAACAACTCGTGTTCTGCGCTCTACTGTTCATTCACGAGTAGAAGGGACCTACATTTTTTCGCCGACTCCGAACGGCGAAATTCGAGAAGCTTTCTTAGACAGTTATTACTCTCTGAGTATTGTCAGCAGCTCGAAAGAGGTGGTGCCGTGAAACAATCGAGGTGTTCAGCCGGGAATCTCATTTCGCCGTGTGAGTGTGGCCCTCTACCCCATACGCCACGGCGGCCACACCTCTTAAACATCTTAAATTAATCGGAAGTGATAAAGTCTTAATTATGGTTAACGGTATTTGTGCACAGAAATTCGTAATTAAGGAGTTTGCGTAAAAATCTCTCTTCGAGAGAGTAATTCTAGCGAAATTTGTGAAACGACTTTTCGTAGAAATTCGCAGAGTTAAAAGTTAACAGCTATCAGATATATGAAATGTCAGAGCTTTTATTTATTTTGACTTTGACAGTCATGCTGCTGTCCACAGAATTTTCTTCTGCAGAAATTGGTAGGGAAGAAAATATTTTAATGTCTCATAAAGTGTCTCTTCTACGAAAAAATCAAGCAAATGGAACACCTTTTGATAGTTTTTCGGCGAATTTCGAAGTCATTTGCAGCAATTCAGAGCAATTGGAACAGACCTATTCGTGGGACAAATGACTTGAACATTTTTTTTCTTTTAACTATTCCAAAATCTCCATCACATAGTTAAAGTGGTTTGCACAATAACTATTATATATTGAGTGGAAGCAGGTTATTTCATTGTTATTATCCGTTTCAGCAGGGATCGCTGCCTTCATCAGGGGATTTTTTTTTATTGAAACAATAAAACAAAATATTTTACATACATACATAGTAACAATTCAATTTGACAAATGAACAATAAACTAACATTAATTGTGTTGTTGTTACAAGTGGATTTCGAGCTGCTGACAACATTCAAAGAGTAATAACTGTCTAGAAAAGTTTCTCAAACTTCGCCCTTCGGAGTCGGCAAAGAACTGCAGGTTCCATCTCCTCGTAACGAAACACTAGCACAACACGAGTAGTTGATTAGCAAGCTAGACCCTGATCCGATGTGGACTCTCGAGCCATACAATTATTATTATTATGTTGCAAGTGGATGTGGATGTTAGAGTCTAAATGTTGTTTAAAATTATCACAAATTATCACTAAATACACAATAAACCAAAATATTGAGCACTTCTGTGTCAAGATCAGTCTAGAGTGATGTGAAACTTAAATTTTGATTTAAATACAATATGTCAAGCCGTTACAAGCGATGAATATACACCAGATATGTATGTTCTGTATGTCCTGCTTAATATTCATATTGTTGTTGGTCTTGATTATGTGTAGGGTTTCCAGAGTGTACCTTTCGCTAGTATGTTTTTCCGTTTGCAGGACTTTGACGTCATCAAGGTCGGGTAGATGGTTTGTCTGGACGCAGTGATTAGCTAATGCTGTTTTCACTGAGTTTTTGTTGTTGATGTCTGATTTATGACCAGCTAGTCTTTGACGAAGAAACTGCTTTGTGGTACTTTCTTCTTCTTCTTCTTCTTCCAACTCCACGTTGGTTGAGGTCCTTCTCCACTTGTGTACGCCACTCTAGTCTAGGTCGTCCTCTGTTGCGTTGTCCCAATGGCTCGGATTCAAAGACTTTTCGGGCCGGAGCATTGGTGTCCATACGCTCTACATGGCCTAGCCATCTTAAGCGTTGTATCCGTAGACGCTTGACCAGGCGCATGTCGCTGTACGGCCCATAGAGTTCGTCATTAAGTCTTCTCCTCCAGATGCCATCAACGCAAACAGGACCAAAAATCGCACGCAAAACTTTTCTCTCGAAAAGACTAAGGGCTTCCTCATCCGCCTTTGCTAACGTCCAAGATTCTGCGCCATATAGTAGGACGGGGATGATCAAGCTGTTATATAAAGCGAGCTTAGTTTTTCGAGAGAGGGCTTTATTATTCAATTGCCTCTTGAGCCCAAAGAAACAGCGATTGGCAAGAGTGATTCTGCGTTTGATTTCGGTACTGATGTTGTTGTCCCTGTTTGCCGCGGAGCCGAGGTAGACGAAGTCCTTGACTACCTCGAAGTTTCTGCTACCTAGTGTGACGCTCCGTCCGAGACGTCGATGTTGTGTGTCCTTCCTTGATTACAACATGTACTTCGTTTTTCCCTCATTTACCGCTAGACCCATTTTAGCCGCTTCCGCTTCAATGCCAGCAAACGCCTCATTGACGGCTCGCTGTGTTCGTGAAATCACGTCAATGTCATCAGCGTAAGCTAGCAATTGAACTTCTGGGAGATCGTGCCTCTGGTGTTGACTTGTGAGTTACGCACGATCTTCTCGAAGATGATGTTAAAGAAGTCACATGACAGTGCGTCGCCTTGTCTAAAATCTTTTTTGACATTGAAGGTCTCGGTGAGTTCGGTACCGACCTTGACGGAGCAGCGAGAGTTCTCCATCGTCATCCTACACAATCTGACGAGTTTGGTAGGAATGCCAAAACTAGACATGGCACTGTATAGCTCGTCTCTATGCACACTGTCATATGCAGCCTTGAAATCGACGAATAGGTGGTGAGTGTCAATTTGCATTTCTTGGGTCTTTTCCAGGATCTGGCGTAATGTGAAGATCTGGTCTATTGGACTTCCCTGGCCTGAAACCACACTGGTAGGGACCTATCAGGTCATGGACAAATGGTTTCAGACGCTCACACAATACAACAGAAAATGCCATTTCGAAAAATTAAGGCTCAGCAAATTGCCTTATGGTGTTGGCTTCAGTTTTCGCCTTAGACCAGTCCGCAGTTTTAACAGCTTCTACTACAGTCCCAATATTGGACCCCCTTCGGAAATGATTTTTGGTCCTGTTTGCGTTGATGGCATCTGGAGGAGAAGATTTAACGACGAACTCTATGGGCTGTACAGAGACATGCGCCTGGTCAAGCGTCTTCGGATACAGCGCTTAAGACTTCTTAGCCATGTAGAGCGTATGGACACCACTGCTCCGGCCCGAAAAATCTTTGAATCCGAGACATTGGGTCATGGACAAACGGTTTCAGACGCTCACACAGTTCGGCAGAGAGGATCTTGTATGCGATGTTCAAGAGACTAATCCCTCTGTAGTTGACGCAGTCAAAGGGGTCTCCTTTCTTATGGACTGGGCAAACGACGCTGAGATTCCACTCATCGGGCATGCTTTCCTCCGACCATATCTTACAGATGAGCTGGTGCATGCGCCCAACCAGGTCATCTCCAGCTGCTTTAAATAGTTCTGCGGACAGTCCGTCCGCTCCAGCAGCTTTGATCGACTTTAGCTTGGATATTGCTATCTTCACCTCGTCTAAGTCGGGGGGATGGAATTCTTGATCCTTCCAGATTCTCATCACAGACTGCGACTCTACTACTAGTTGTCATCCTTCTCCTCTGTCGGGGCGTGAGCACATATTAGGCTGATGTTTCCGAATTAAGCCTTGATGCGGATTGTCATGAGGCGTTCGCTGACTGGGTCGTAGCTCAAGACTTTTTGCCTAAGTCTGCCTCGAACAACAAATCCGCATCCGAATAAGCGCTGCCTTCTCTCGCTATATCAATTGCTGTAGTAGATATCGCAGTTCTTCATCGCTTTTATGCCAGGCCCATCCCATCGCACTTCCTGGATGGCGGTTATGTCAGCTTTGTAGCTGTCAAGGGCCTCCGCAAGTTGTTCGGCTGCACGTGGCCTGTTAAGGGACCTCACATTCCACGTGCAAAACCGAAAATATTTGTCCTTTAAACGTTTGCTGGGGTCGTCAACAGTTAATCTGTCCTTATCCGAGGCATATCGGGTTTTCTGAATTACGTGGTGAGGAAGTTACCCTCACGCACAACCCACAGACTGGTAGGCCGGGCCCATTATTTAAATCCTCGGCCAGAGGAGGTCGCTGCATACATTAGTTCACCATACAACGGGTGTTGTGATGGCTATCCAGGGGGCGCCGCGTGGAGGCTGTATGTCAACTTGACCTGTGCACTAACGAGGATTGCCTTGGCAGCTCGCCATGTTGAGCGCAATCAACGACGTTACCTCGCGTGCGTAGGCCCATGCCCCCCGCACACAACATCGTCTTTTAAAAATTGCTAGACTCTTTAATTCAAACTTTCGAGGTATAGAACTCAAAGCTATTTTCCAGATGACAACACTGCTGCAGTACATGGAAGACCCAAGGTTCCAGAAGCCATTAAGTCACACTCTCAACACCAGAAGACGTGCTCGGGGGATGCTTGATGTTCCGAGAACATTCAACTTAATCGTATATGGAGACCGAGAACTACGTTGCACTGTCCCCAAACTTACGAATTCCCTACCACAGTATTTAAAATAATTCCCTATTTCAAAAAACGGAAAAAAAAAACTTAAAAGGTTTTTATTAAGAATCCATAACATGTCAAAACTTTTTTTTAGTTAGTTTTACTTTTTTTTAGTTTTTTTTAGTTTTTTTTTAGTTTTTTAAATATTATTAATTAAAAGCAATTGGATTGAAAAATTCAAATAACTTGTCACTTAAAATTTTTAATATACAACCATCTGCAGATAAGCAATTAGCTTTGCAGGTAAACGAAACCACGAGGGTTGCCTATTATATTTCGCGATAAGAGAACAAAAACAAATATTAATCATGGAAAATTGCTTTATTGTTTTTCAAAATATTGCCCACTAAGATCTATACACTTTTGCATGCGTTTGAACCAATTGTAGAAGCACTTTTGCCACTCTGATTGAGGTATCTCCAAAACATGCATTCTGAACGCATCAACCGCTTCTTCTGGTGTCGAAAAACGTTGACCTCTCATTTCATTTTTTACGTACGGGAATAAAAAGAAGTGATTCGTGCAAAGTCAGGACTATAAAGCGGATGACCGACCAAACCGATAGTTTAAGTGCTCAAAAACGCTGTTGTTTGAGCCGATTTGTTAGAGCTCGCATTGTCGCATTGTGTCGTAATCAAGAGAGATCCGTCTTCGACGGTTGGTTTTCCTAATTTTTTGGAAGACAACTGGCAAATAAATGGTTGTGTACCACTCAGAATTGACTATTCTGCGTTGTTCTAGTGGTACGGTTGCGACATGTCCAGTTTCTCCGAAGAAACAGGCGACCATTTGCTTGGAAGTGCTTCGTGCGCGAGCAACTTTTGTTGGCTTTGGCTCAATTTGAAACACCCATACAGTCGACTGCTATTTACTTTCAGGTTCATACGCGTAAGTCCACGATTCATCACCTGTCACGATGTCATAGACGTGTTTCGAAGCACCGCGATCGTATTTTTGGAGCATTTCTTTCGACCAATCGACACGAGCCTTTTTTGAGCGATTGATAAATTAAATGGGACCCAATACGAACAATTTTTTTCGACAGTCAAATTTTCATGCAATATTGAATGTATGCTGGTCCCACTAATGCCTATGGTTGTCTTAATCTCACGATATGTCACATGGCGATTTTGCAATAGCAGTTGGCGCACAGCATCTATGGTTTCCGGAACAACAACTGATTTTGGACGAACTTTACGAAAGTCGTCTTGGAGCAAACTAGGACCTCGGTTGAATTCACCATACCATCGATAAACACAGGTCCTTGATAGTGCTTCATTGCCAAAAATTGAATTAAGATCATCGATGCACTGCTGTTGCGTTAATCCACGTCGAAGGTTGTAAAAAATAATCGCACGAAAGTTTTCACGATTTAATTCCATTTTTTGGGCGAAATGAATCTTTTAAACTGTAAACAACACAAATAGCGATCGTCTGTCAAAACGTTCTGAGTACGTACAACCTCAAAAATGTCAAACTTTACGATAGGGCTGGCAGTTGCCAGATTGTAACACTAGGGTTGCCCAATCCCGAAATATAAAAGGCAACCTTCGTAATACTATTGTATCAATAAAAACTTACTTACTTACTTTCTTACTATTACGGCACTGCGAACCGGCGATATTCTTGCGCGGTTGGCAACAGTGCAATTTAAAAATTGGAAAACGAAAACCTGCGATACCTACATTATTATATGAATACATATTTTAAATGGGGCTTGTCTTCAATATTTGCAAAAGCTCCTCAAAAAGCTCTTTTAAACCGTCAAAATGCTTATACCTTATAGGTAACATATACGCTACCTATCAGCCCGATGCAACTATTTGTGTCATAATGCTTAAAATAATTTTTATCGAAAATTTCCATTGAATGAATTATTTCGTGGTTATTCATTTTGCTCTATTACGGCTGTTAGTGTTGAAAATGAAGGGATGACCAAAATATTTTTGACAGATCCGTCAAGGTATCTGTATTGAAACTCGTCCATACTGGTGAAAGTTTCAAATGTTCTCTAATTTTATACTTTCTCATCCAAACGTTGTCAAAGGTCTAATTGCGAAACTTCATGCGAACTTTTCAGATATATGACATTTTTGAAAGCGTGGCGGAGCTACCAAACTTATAATGCTTTTGTTTTTGAAACTATATTGAATGTCGTAACTACCCACAAGTGGATCTGGGTTTTGTAGGCCCTGTTCCTCTATCACGAGTAGAAGGAACGAGAAGAAGAGGCTTCAACGTTGACTAATTGTTCTCATCGAGTGTTGTCACCAGTTCGAGAAAGGTGGTGTCCTGGAATCGATTGAGACCTCAATGCCACTCTTACCCATACCACCATTGTCGGCATTGATTATATTTCTCAAATACTAAAAATAATAATAAAGATTACAACGTAATAATAGACCGAAATAATACAAATTACGCTGTCCGCTGCAATTAATACGCAGACTATGCCTTGAATTTTTCCTAAAATAAAAAAACAATTCAAATGATCCTTCAACAATCGGTCAAGTAGGAGCAAATGCAGTTTTCCTTATTTCAATCTGCGTGAAAGCAGATTAGGCCCCGATATCTTATTGAGTTTCTTACGTTGCATTAGCAAACCGTACGTCAGCCGCTTTAGAGAAGCCTTCCGAAAGATCACAACCAAGAAGCGTGATTGAGCTCGAGAAACCACCGAAAAGACGTCGCCCGAGAAGATGCGTCACTATCTAACACCAATGAGTAGCATTCGTGACTTTAGGATCGATTTACGTCACTCAAAAAGTCCCAAAATATTGAAAACCGAAACTTCTTCGAAATGTGTCTTCAAACTGGTAAAACCTAATGACGCGTGTCGCTCGAACCAAATTTGTCCATATTTGCTTGCTACCGGAAAACAGAAAGAAAACAACAACCTTCACTCGACGTATGACTTCTCTGCTCACCAAAGCATCATTTGACAATAAAAACTAACAACAATGAATTATTTATCATCCGAGCTGTCATCGTTTTTGCGCGGGAAGCAGGTGTACACTTCCGGGAGCAGTTTTTTTTTTAGCAAATTATTTTTATTGTTTAAGTGTCCAGCTTAACATTGGTTACGAATGGCAATCAAACCCAGTACAGATCTTGTCAAATGTCAAACGAACAAAAACAGAAGCATCACTCTGTCGATATCCACTGATTGCCCCCACCGACCGGCAGCGGCTGAACAGAAAAAAGTCACAATCAAGATTCAGAAACTCTGCGAACCCGTCAACAATAGCAGCTGCTGTGCTAAAACGATGACTAATGACGACATCGTCACTTTGTCACACCAACAGTGGCATCGAACACGGGCTCAGCTGCTCACAGCACAACACAGCCACAGAGATCGGCGGTGAAGGCTTCGAGCGAAAAAAATTACTTCCACTGCGCCACAACGGCTCACAACTTAATTGTGCGCGCCGCGAATTTCCACATTTCAGTCCGACTCGAACCTCTTTCGGTTACAAAACGGAAGCACAGTGTTATTGTCGTCGCTGCCGTTGTCAGTCGATAAGCGTTCGAATTTCTTCATCGTCTCGCCTATTCCGCATACAAGTTGCCGCCGTCTTCGGGCGATGCAACCCAAACTCGTCAGGTCGCATAACTTTGGCGAATTTATCTGACAGCTGTCCGACTGTCGGCGTGTCCGGCGCTTAAAATAGCCCGTTGTCTGCATACCTTGAATTTTGGCGCGTCTCCCGGTTGTGCGTTTTCGCTTACGTCCCCACAGAAAAGGTATTGGTCGCGAGTGAGTGAGTGCCGAGAGGCCGAAGACGTCTTGGCTTGAAGGGAACTCAAGCCCGTCAGTGTTAAAGTGCTTTTCACGTGCTAAACTTTGTGACCTTTCGAGTGATATCCAGAGCGGCTGGCTGATCTTGAGTGATCGGTGAGTATGTCCGATTCCAGAAATACTCGTTTTTAAGATGGCGCGGGGAACTGCGCGGCTTTTCGCGGCCCTCACTGATAGCTTGTATCAAGAGAAATCGTGTTTAAAAGAGTATAAAAAGCTCTGACGCAGATCGGAGCAGATCGGTGATCGTCGGTGGCGTTGGCGTTGAATAAGAATTTTTTTTAATGAAATCAGTGAGCCGTTTAGCTTGAATTTGCTTAATTCTGGTCGCGATATGGCGAGCTTTGACTTAATTGACTTATTTAAGCGCTAACACGATATTCAAACAAGCGTCAAGATTCGCCTTAAGTGGGAATTATTGGAAAAGGGGCGAAGACGTAGCGTGCGGTGACGTAGAAATCCCCGTCAAACTGGTAGCGGCGCGTGTCCTTGAGGGAGACTTTGACGCTCGTATGTGAATTTTTTGTATGCTTGAAATATAGAAACTTAGAGGAAGAAGCGTTGCTCCGGCCGCAGTGTGGTCTTGAAAACATCTCTCAAGCACTGGGTCAAGGTTCACTGATAGATCACTGATAGCGGTGGCATGTGTTTGTCGTGTCTGTACACTTTGCTTTTTGGGGAGTATTTGTGGCGCGTTGTACGTGTTTTTCCAATCAGAAGCGCCCAGTTGGGGACTCTTTGAAGTGAGAGATAGTGAAATGTTTTTTGGGAGGAATGCGAAAAAACACTTAACAGCAATGTGTCGTAAAATTAGAAGGTTTACGATGTTCCTCGGTCTGGAAAATGTTATCGGCGGGTTATTGAGTTGGAAGCTGTTACAATCTGACGCGCTTTTGTGACTTTGATTGGGTTTGCTTTTGGAATTTAAATGCCTGAAAATTATGCTGATCTTGAAGGCGGTAAATTTTGAAGGTTCCACGGCACATTGAGAGTTCGGTTTGAATGTGTAATCTGCTTACAAAATTAGATTCAACGGGTTTTTCAGATAAATTGCGAATTTGTGTATTGATTAATAAACTTAACAGGAAATTAGGGAACCAGGGTACAGTACCAAGTTACAGTATAGTTTTGGAAAATAGTCGAAGTGCACTTTAGAGGAGTATTTTGTCTCCAAATGTGTAAGTGTGCAAAACAAGATCTGGTAACCTACCGGTCGATTGTAAAATTTTTCAGAACTTTACCCTTCTTTTTGATCTGAAATTTATAAAGTTTCGTTAATGTTTGCATTGAATTTTCTTTTGCGTTGACTTGTAGAGCATGATGGAACTCCTGCACAGGAGTGAAGAATCAACCAACAAGCTGGCTTATACTACGCAGCGTCTTTTTACCAGAGTGTCCCTTGTGCTTGTTCCGAAAGTATTTTTTCCTCAACGCTACCCGATTTACAAGAGGGTAGGAACTGTTAAATTTTTATTGCATTAAAAGCATTTGCAAGAATACTATATACGTTTTGGGTGCTTACCTTGGCACCAGTTTAGTTCTATTTTCCTCCGGTTATTCGTTTCTAGTGATTTTTTATTTTCAAGCTCTTTCCTGTATTACGCGTTTTATCAATCTCTCGTAAATGGAAGAGACCTACAGTTTAATAATGACATTAAACAGAAATGTTCTCCGATCTGATCGCCGAAGAATTTTGTTTAAATTCCATTTGAATTCAATCTTATGAACACCACGTCCCGAAGAAATGAATTCTGTTTCCTATTTAAATGTCAACCAGTAAGCAACAATAAATAATTACGAATGGATATGAAAACACGTTCGATAAGCCCTGACCCAGTGCACATCGTTACAGATTATGCAAAGGTGATGCCGACCATTAGGCCATTACGCTCCCATTACTACTGAAGGACAATGTATGTAAATATTAACATATTGGCGCGAATGGGGCAACATTGAACTTTATGAGTCATCGATTGAGCGCCAGGTATACAGCTACTTATTGAATGCGATATGCAATGTCCAATTACTCTTATTTGATTTACCTCACTTAATTATCTCAATAGATCGTCACTATGCTTTAGTTCGAACGACAATTATGGAGTGTGCAATTTAGAAAACGGTCAACATTTGTTAGGGTCCCAACAACTTCTGGTGTCCATCGTGCCGTCGTGCACTGCTAGGTGCATGTAGAAAGACACAAATAATAATAATTATAAGGCTCGACAGTCCACAGACGGTTCAGGGCCTAGCTTGCCCATCAACGACTCATGTTGTGCGCGCAACTATTTTCTCACAAGCCGAAGGGACGTACAGTTTTTTGCCGACTCCGAACAGCGAAGTTTGAGAAGCTTTCTTAGACAGTAAGTACTCTTTGATTGTTGTCAGCAGCTCTAAAGAAGTGGTGCCGTGAAAAATTCGAGGTGTTGATCCGGTATCTAACCTAGACTGTCAGAGTTTTAATCTTGCACTCTACACGCACCACAGCGGCAATTATGTAGAAAGGCACTGCCAACTCTAAAAGCCATAAGTCTTTAAAAATGTTACTGTGCTGTTTGTGTGTTTGTTTGTGCTTGACTTTTCGCAACTTCTAGGCTTATTCCTGAATATGTTATTGCTTCTTCTTTTTAATGTGGCCGCCATGGCGTAGTGAGTAGAGTGCGATGCTCACACGCCGAAGAGTCTAGGTTCGATTCCCGGCTAAACATCTCGAATTTTTCAGGGCACCACCTCGTTCGAGTTGCTGACAACACTCAAAGAGTAATTACTGTCTAAGGAAAGCCTTATCAAACTTCGTCACTCGGAATCGGCAAAAAACTGTAGGTCCCTTCTACTAGTGAGAGAACAGCAGCGCGCACAACACAAGTAGCTGCTAAGCAAGCTAGGCCCTGGTCCCCCTGTGGACTGTCGCGCTAACAATTATTTGTATTATTATTATTATTATTATTATTATTATTATTATTATTATTATTATTATTATTATTATTATTATTATTATTATTATTATTATTATTATTATTATTATTATTATTATTATTATTATTATTATTATTATTATTATTATTATTATTATTATTATTATTATTATTATTATTATTATTATTATTATTATTATTATTATTATTATTATTATTATTATTATTATTATTATTATTATTATTATTATTATTATTATTATTATTATTCTTAATGTGAACTCCGTCAAGCTTCGGTCCACTGGGACTGAATATAAATCTCCAAAGCGCGTGAAAACATAGTTGGTAACGTAAATAGAGTGAACCTCTAGCTAACATTTCGTCATCATCTATAGCAAAAACTTAAATTGTGGCAGATTCCCTTAGTGGTCTACTATTACTGACCAAAAACCACGAAATTCGTGTGTACCGAATCTTTTGTTTTCACAATATTTCCTGCCTAAGTGCCTTCCAGTCGTGAGGTCTAAAGAATCGCAAACCTGGTTTCTAATTGTCTTTAAATACTCCTCATTCCTGCGTCTCCAAAAGTAGTTCCATTCAAAATGTTATCCTGTTAACTTAACGCCATAGAACGTCACCTCACATTACATCAAACAGTGAAGGACTGTAAACTCAACCTTGGGCACATTATGCCCGTTTTTTTTAGTTCTGCGATGTCGTTAAATCGCTTTAAGCATAGGGAAACAAGGATTTTGCTTCCGATAAATCAAAGAAAAACTTTCTAAGACAAGTGTAAACTCTGTACTCTGCCTTCCTTCTACTGTCTGCTTGATCTGGTTGATCGGGCCTTAAATTTTCAGATAGCGTCAATTATTAAGTGGTTTAGAAACACCAAACTGTTGTTAGTTAGGGCGCTAATTGTTTACCATTACTCTTGACCTCTTGCGTGAGGCATTTGTTATACTTTTATGTATACTGCGCTCTGAGCTAAAGTTTGGATATATAAATTAATGTTTTTTTTTTTCAAAATTTGAATGTGTGTTTAAAAAAAAGAATAAAGTTCCGAATATAACTCACCCCAGATTTCCTTGAAATTTTTTTTTTTAGGTAGCCCTGCACATAGGAAGCCCAAATCCGAATGATTTTTCCCGCAAATAACGGTAAAAGACGAAAAGGACATTTTTAGTTTTGGTATTCAGGACTTAATATCTTCGAAACGGTGAGTTGCATGTGAATAAAATGGGTATCAAATTGAAGCTAGAAGAAAGTACTTGTAGTATATACTTACAATCCATCAACAAGTTTTGAAGTTATAGCGAATTTTGTAAAAAAAAAAATGTTCAATAATATAATTAAATATTCCTGAAAAAAATTGTAGCAAAGGTGTATTGTGTATTTCAATGTCATATAAAAGCTCACCTTTTTACCTTTTTAACGATACCAAACAAAATATACTTACTGCGATAAGAACTAAAGAACAAACCTCTTATTTTCTTCCACATAACTCTTGCTAATACTCCAAATGGCTCTTGTATTTTTAATTTTTTAAGTTTATCATACGCAAAAAGTGGAATATGTATGGGGGGGCATGCTGCCCCCTTGCAACTCCCCTGCTTGGACACAGACAGGATTTGGGGTAGCTGCAACCTTGGTTGTATGCAATGAGTACTTGTTTTAATGTTGATAAATAAATACTTAAAAAAACAAGAAATTTCACAAAAATATACAAGTTTGTGACAATGTTGGTTATAATAACTAGCTTTGAAACACAGTTATAGAAACATATGTACCTAGCCTTCCATTATTCCTCCCACGTCTTTCAAAACATAAAAAAAAATTCACAAAATTCGCCACAACTTCAAAAGTGTTTGATGAATTGTAACGGTATATACAACAAAACAAAGTACTTACTTCAATTTGATACCCATTTTATTCACATGCGACTTACCGTTTCGAAGATATTAAGTCCTGATTACCAATACTAAAAATGTCCTTTTCGTCCTTTCCTGTTATTTGCGGGAAAAAACCATTCGGATTGAGCTTCCTATGTGCAGGGCTACCTATAAACAACAATTTCAAGGAAACCGGGGGTGAGTACTATTCGGAACTCCATCCAAGAAAAACATGTACAATTGTACTATGAGTGACATTCAAAATTCTGCTAAATCTTTTTGTGTTTGGCAACAATGCTTTCAGTTTTTTATATTCAAACCTTTTTGGCTGCCCATAATGTCTTCGAAGCCAAAATCACCATCACCACCTTTGAATCCATGCAAACAACTTTTGACAAGTGTGCTCAGTTAGCGCATGTTCACCATAAACTTCCACCAAAATACGATGACTTTCAACAGCAGTTTTCTTCATATTAAAAAAGAACTCCTCGCAAATACACCTTTTCAGGCACAAAGTCTGCCATATTTAAGTGAAAAGAAATTGTTGTTGTTTACGCTTCAAATAAATGACAAATACTGAAATGACAGTAGCTTTCCAACGCATGTTCCCATGAAATAATAACAATGGAATAAAACAGGTTACGACATCTTTCGGCAAACCGCAACGAATTAAGCTATAGACTTCATTTAGACGGAACTTTGAACAGATCTGCCACATCTGTTATTGGCAAATACGTAACTAGCGAGCGAATACATAGATTATAGGTAACAGTTGAAAGCGAAGTGATGGACACTTGGCTTTCAACTGTGTGTTTCTCACTTGGCTTTCAACTGTAGCCACATCTATATTTTAAAGTCGCTTCGAATACACTAATGCGACTAAACACAAATCGTCGTTTCCTTCAAAGGTGTACTGTAAACAAGTCTTATAGAACTTTCCTCGCGAACATTTTTCCGGATTTCGTCACAGTCGGTATCCCAGTAACCACCAGAATGACATTTCTAATTTCACAAAGTTCTCACTCTACCTACGTAAAACCTTCAAACAAACTCATTAATTACGTTAAAATCGACCCTGGCTTTTTCCACAAAACTATACCAGATCATTTTAATTAATGAGCTCTCCTAAACGGCAAGTGAAGCTAATTTCTACAAGCACCAATTTGAAGCTCCCTTTTGTTCACATGTACCTTGTTGGGGCGCAACGAATTTCCCACACCCCAGTACACGTATTTTTAGCGGGAAAACAATGATTGTGAAATCAAAACATTTCAATTACGAAGTCACATTCCAAAATTACTCCGGCCTCCTCGCGGATGAATTCTAGATGTTCACCTGAATGCCATCAACGCAAATTAAATCGTTTCAAAGGGAAACCCTATCGGGGAAGTTGAACTTGGTGTCAAAGCCAAGGCGTCAAGTTTACCACATTCCTTTGAACTGCAACATGTGTAATTGAAATCCGGGCAATGACCTGGAGAATAGCTTTAGAATAGTGTAGACACTGGAAAAATTCAATTTCTTTGTGGACACGTGCTTCCACTGAAGGTACCAAACCCCCGAAACAACTGAAGGAGATCAATAAATTGCTGGTTCAATAATGACAGTCATAGTGTGTAAAGAGATAAGTGTTTAAAAGGGCCTCAAAAGATAAAGTCACTTAATTCGATTATGGAGAGGAATAGGAAAAGGACAATAGAATCCATAGAGAAATCATTTTTGTCGGCTCTAGAGTTTTCCTGCATCTAAACGTGCATTAATCAAAGACCGTGTTTACGTCTATTTTCAATCATAGAAATGGATGTCTTCTTTTCTTCTCTGTTTTGAGGAACACGGGCCATAACCGAGGCCGTGTATTCATTGCTCTCAATTTGAAACATTTCTATATAGAAAAGTTATGGCTTTAGATGGGCAATAGTTTGAATAATACTGTTGTACACATTTTTCTTAAATAAATTCTATAAACGCAATACCAACATAATAATAAATGTTGGCTCGACAGTTCACAGGGGACCCAGGGCCTAGCTTGCTCATCAACTACTCGTATTGTGCGCGCTACTGTTCTTTCACAAGTAGAAGGGACCTACAGTTTTTTGCCGACTCCGAACGTCGAAGTTTGAGAAGCTTTTGCAGACAGTTATTACTCTTTGAGTGTTGTCAGCAGCTCGAAAGAGGTGGTGCAGTGAAAAATTAGAAACCTAGACCCTTCGGCGTGTGAGCGTCGCACTCTACCCACTACGCCATGGCGGCCACACCAACATAAAAAAACAAAAATAATCAATAATTGAATGTGCATAGCTCGCCAAATTTCAAAACTAATCTTACTTTTAAAACAGACCTCATACTTGCAATTTTTGATGTAGTGTACGTTTGACTCATTCTGACCGCGGACAGACATTAATGAAACAATTTGGCAATAATTCCGTTCATAAATATCTTTAAGCTACTTGTAGAAATGTTGGGTAAAATACTTATGTCTCTTCTTTCCCCTCTCTGTGTGAGTGGGTCTCTCCCATTTTGCGCATCTATATATCTCTCTCAGAAACGTTTCATTTTAAATTCATCCAAAATACCGTCATTTCCTGACCAATTATCATAATTTTCTCACAATTGAAATCGACCACAATTCCATACACCAGTGCATCAGATAAATCGCTCAATCAGTTGTGAGTGAAAAACCGACACGAGTTCGCCGCCAATGACTTGTCACGGTATTCATTAGCATTCCCAAACATTGCATCTTTGCACGTGGCATACAAACATATTCAAATCAAACAGATCTGTGTACTTAATTAAAGATTGTCTCCAAACATGCACTCAATTAAAGCGATTTACTTTTAGTTTTCCCCCTTAAATCAACTCTCATTAAACGGTCAAACAAAATCACAATAACTGTGTTCGAGTCGGTCTCGTGAGCCCATTTTCACCTTTCCACAGAATCATACCGTTACCGCCATTCCCAGATAATGCCGAATGATAATTGAAATGATTATTCACGAATAATGAAATCAATAAAATTTTATTACCGTTAAATAATTAATCAAAAAATATTTTTTTTGTTTTTGTTCTTTCCGCACGCAAAAAAAAAACGAATAGCACCACTCCATTGAGAAAAAAAATAACATTTCCGCACAAATAATGGGAATTAAATTTTAAAACAAAATTAAAATTCCAGGATGGTTGCGCTAGCTGCCTGCCGACACGTCAACCACCTAATTATGTGTCCGTTCATTAATTTGCGGCGAATTCAGAATTCAATGTAAATGCCAAGAGTTCGAGTTATTTTGCAGTCGCCGGTATCCGACAACAGCTACACGCTGCTAGTGGACATAATATCGCACAAAAAGAATTTGTTGTTAATGCAGAGTGAATGCGGCGTCATTAGTGCAGTGATTGAACAGGATACACGTCCTTCTTCAAGCGCTTGCTGAAGTGCAGTGTATTTGGTGCATGTCGGCTACACATGAGAAGCTCTTTGCATTTTTATTTACTAATTAAAACAGTCAATATTTAATTAACGAAGGACTGCGGAGCATCCTGTGGGCGGATAATGCATTTCATAATTCCGCACCACCGATGGCTTGGAGCTTAACACAACATGACCCCACTCCGGCAGGCACTTTAATTTATTCTAGGGACGCATATGACTGAGGATTATGTCGACTTATTGTGAATGGGGGTCTTTTTCTGCGCTCACGGTGGTATTTGCTTAAACTGAGAATCAATCTGAATGAAATCAAGCTTTTGATGTAAGTGCCTTGACGTTTGGGCTCTGAGGCGAATACGTGCCATTTTTTCTGGCTCGTTCGATATATGGTTGACGTGATATTTTTGTTTGAATATGAAGCTTAACCGGCGGAGGTTTAATCACCGGTTAAGCTGGTAAAGGATCTAAATGCACTGCTTTGCGGAGAACATGCATCATTTACTGACGTTTACGTTTGGATATATTTTATTGTAGTTCCCGCATGCGAAGCGATTATCATTGGCTTTAATTTGGTCACATAATGCATTGCCGTCGTTTAAAAGGTTTCGTTACACATCGATATTTAAAGAAGAGGAGGGCCAACGACTTGAGTTTAATTGATTTTTGATCGTAAGATTAGATCAAATCTATCAAATCAAATCTAAGCTACAAAAACCTACTTCCAGCCACCTCAATTAATAATTGAATGGCGCGACAGTCCACAGGAGGACCAGGGCATACCTTGCTCATCAACTATTCGTGTTATGCGCGCTACTGTTCGCTCACAAGTAGAAGGGATCTACAGTTTTTTGCCAACTCTGAACGGGGAAATTTTGAGAAGCTTTGTCTTAGACAATTAATACTTTTGTGTATTGTCAGCAGCTCGAAAGAGGTGGGGCCGTAAAAATACGTAGCGTTGGGACGGGAATCGAACCTGAACCTTCGGCGTGTGAGCGTCGCATTCTACCCTCTGCGCCACAGCTACCTAGCCCCTCTACAAAATTGATCTAAACCACAAAACATGTATTCTATGCAATGATTCTGGGACTTCTAATTTATTTGCTTAAAACAGAACACTGCGTTGGAAATTTTTACTTTTGGCCCTAAAAACTATTATAGGGAAGGTTTAAAGGCCCTAAAAATGATTAGAGGGAAGGTTTAAAAGTCTCAGCTATCGCACACAACACTCCTTCAAAAAATCTAGTCTCACAACCACTACAGAAATTGCATGAGGTTGCTCAAAAAATGTCGATCGACCATGAGAGCTCTGGAATCGCAAGCAACAAAAAATATCTCAGATCTTATCTAGGATCATGCTAGATTCTGGCTCACAAATTGATCCAAAACAACGTAAGAATCGTTGAATTGGGTTGAATTGGCATTGAACGAAAATATAACTCTTCTTCCTTGAAGCCTTTATTTTCAAACCTAAAAATACCTTTTAAAAGGGAAAATAGAAAATTATAAATTACTTTGGTTGAGGCTCCGTGTGGCTTGGTTCGAGCACAATAGCAAAATGAGTGTGGAAATAAAATGGTAATACTTCGAGTTTCAATTGTGGTTTACATTTCTTTTGACATTACAAAATTAAAACACACAATTAGATGTCGCTAAGGGCGCTTAAGGGCAATAATAATAATAATAGGTCTGTTCGAATTGCTCTGAAATGCTACGAATGCCTACGAAATTCGTCGGAAAACTATCAAAATGCGTTCCATTTGGTGAGTTTTTCGTAGAAGAGAGAGCTCATAAGAGTAATATATTTCCCATCCCTGCGAATTTCTGCCGAAGACAAATCAGTGGATAGCAGATGACTGTCAAAGTGAAAATAAAAAAAAAACCTCTGACATTTCATATATCTATTTCTACGAAAAGTCGTTTCACAAGTTTCGGCAGAGTTACTCTCTGAAAGAGAGATTTTTTCTCAAACTACGAATTTCTGTGCACAAATGAATTGGAACAGACCAAATAATGTGGTCACAGAGGGACCAGGGCCTAGCTTGCTCATCAACTACACGTGCTGCGTTTTTGTTGGTGTTCAGCCGGGAATTGAACCTGGACCTTTGGCGTGTGAGCGTAGCACTCTACCCACTATGCCACGGGTTCAGGACAATACTACTATTAAATACTACAGAAATGATAGGAGACGGAATTGCTCATAAAAGCAAAGAAAGGTGAAAATGATGCTCGATCAAATAAACAAACAAAGAAGGCATAAATTAATTGAGTGGCAACTACAAGGAATCACGATTTAATGCTCTTAACAACGGCTTTTATTTTACGTGCCAGTTGAAGCCTCGGGAAGAATCTAGAAAGCTGAGTAATACTGTTTTCGATGCATTTTTATTGTTTTTTCTTACTTCTTTGGTTAGCATAGTTGCCTGAGTAATATTTCATACTCAAAAGAGTGCAAGTTGCCTGTAGGCTGCTAGAATAAGTTTTACTTCGACTCCGATGTCCCTAAGAAAAATGTAAGCAGTGAAAACACATTTTGCATCATCTAAAATAAATAGCAAGCAAGCATCGAAAATTGCTGGATGTCAAGGCAGTTACTAGTCTAACAGAGACAAATGTCGAGAGTCATTCACGTTTGGTTGACACATGTAGTAAGTGGCCTTTGTCCAATGACATTGTGGAGGATGTGGTGATGACCAGTGGTCTCGTGGGAGATATGAGTGATACAAACACCAAAATTTCCTATTCAGAGCTGACTTAGGAGCGACACAATTCTTTAGAGACTTCCAGAGTCTGAATTATTGAAGGCTTGCTGGAGATATAGTGAAGAACGGCGATTTATGTCATCCTTTGGCTCTGCTCTTATACTTTCACTTTTTTGGTTTACAAGAACTGAAAGCTTCTTAAAGCTTAAAGCCACCGAGAACGTATTTTGCATACTTACAGTGATCGGTTTTAGTTCAAATATGCGCCGTTTTGTTCGAAAATATGTTTCCATCTAGACGGCAACTTCATAACACCCCCCTCGTAGAAGCCCCCCTGTTTTGCGAAGAACTCGGACAGCCACTTTTCACAAGACTCTTTTGAGTTCAACTTCACACCACTAAGGGCGTTTGCCATGGACAGGAACAGGTGGTAATCACTTGGCGCTATGTCCAGGCTATATGGTGGATGCGATAAAACCTCCCATCCGAGCTCCCGTAGCTTCTGACGAGTCACCAACGAAGTGTGTGGTCTGGCGTTGTCCTGGTGGAGCACTACACCCTTCCTGTTGGCCAATTCCGGACGCTTTTGGTCGATCTCCTGTTTCAAGCGGTCCAGTTGTAGATGGTTCGCAGTAGATGGTAGAATTAAGCGTCTGGTCATGTGGGAGCAGCTCATAGTGCATGATTCCCTTCCAATCGTACCAAACACACAGCAAAACCTTCCTGGCCATCAATCCCGGCTTGGCCACTGTTTGGGACGATTTACCGGCCTTTTACCACGTCCGTTTTCGCTTGATATTGTCGTATGTGATCCATTTTTCGTTGCCAGTCACCACCCGCTTCAAAAATGGGTCGAGTTCGTTCCGTTTCAGCAGCATATCGCAGGCGTTAATTCGGCTCAGAAGGTTTTTTTTTTGCGTCAAACCATGCGGCACCCACACATCAAGCTTTTTTTGTATCCAGCCTTCTACAGATGGTTTAAAATGGTTTGGTGACTAACTCCCATTTCCTGGGCGATGTCACGAGATGCCACATGCCGGTCTAACTCGATGATTTCTATGATTCGATCGGTATTCGTCGTCACTGATCTTCCGCCGGCTGGCTTATCTATGGTGTCGTTTTCATCAGCTTTGAATCGTCGAAACCATTCCTCCGCGGTACGAAGTGATAGAGTACCACCCCCCAAAACAACATTAATCTCACGGAACGTATCTCTAGCGGAGTTGCCTTTAACGAAGGAAAACTTTAAAATAGCGCTTATTTCTGCGTTATTGAACTCCATATTAACTGTTCAACGCAAAATCCAAACTAATCATGCATAGCGTCGTTTTGTAGGTTATGTCAAGACCTCTCAAATGATATACAGTTACGAGCTCTGTAGCACTTCGTACATAGCCGGAAAATTCAAAAGACAAAAAGGAAGAGAGATATTTGACAACGTTATATTTTTTTTCAAAGTTTTTACGATACAAGTCTTTCGACATATTGATATTTTGGGCTGTAGGAGCTTTAGAGAATTTTTCGATTGTTCAACATCGGGACTCTGGCATTATACAATTCACAACTACGCTTACTTCGGATGTTCTCCTTCCTATTTCCCTTTTGTAGGAATGTGTCAGGCCTGGTAGAGCGTAAGGGCACCACTGCTTCGATAAGTCCTTAAAACTGAGCCATTGGGACAAGGCAATAGAGCACGGCCTATGCTAATGTGGTGCACATAAGTGGATAAGGATTTCAGTCACCCCGGAGTGCGCAACTGGATGCAGCTAGCAAAATATCGTGCTAGCTCGAGAGGCATGTTGGTTGAGATCCAGTTCCACCCCGAATTGTAGCTCCACAACAAGAAGAAGAAGAAGAAGAATATAAAGAACAAGAAGAAGAAGAAAAAGAAGAAGAAAAAGAAAAAGAAGAAAAAGAAGAAGAGAAAGAAGAAGAAGAAGAAGGCCTGTGTCAATTCCACCTCGAACTTTATCTCCTCAAGAAGAAGAAGAAGTAGAAGAAAAAGAAGGAAAAGAAGAAGAAGAAGAGGAAGAAAAAGAAGAAGACTTGTGCCGAGTTAATGGCTTCAATTTCTTTTCTATATCTTTAAATGTGGAACACAGCAATGTTAAGACACTTTGTACAGATGCTTTGACCTAACCACCATAATACGACTTGCAAACAATAGTTGTTATCATCACTCAACGTTTGTTGCCCTTGTAGAATTCTTTACATATCCCGCTAACTTTTGCGCACATTATCACTCTTTGGTTTGGATCATAGAATGAAAGCCTCATTGAACCTGTTTTCTAGAATGATCAATCATGGGCCTTACTGAATGTTTTTTTTACCGATTTAAATTTTACTTCATGAAGCATCGAGCGTCATATCTCAGGACTCATGTCACAATCTATTGCGGAAGTAATTTGCAAGGAATGTTAACAATAACCTAAAAATTTGTTTTGACCCTTTGGGAACATAAAAGACCGATACCACGACAACTCATTGAAAATGATTCAAGTCCTCAAAGCTAATTTCATCCAAGCAACTTATAGGCTACAGTCCGAAACAAGGCTTTGGAAAATAAAGGTGATGGGTTGTCAAAATGGAAACGCGTCAGTCAGTCAACAGTCTTTTTACCAGGGTTGTGTTTTTTAGTTAAGCCGAACACTTATTCTTTGTAATATTTATTACCAAAAAGCCTCGAAGATTGCATTGAATTTTCCAAGAGCAGTTATCCTTTTGGCTTTGAATACAAACCTTAAATTAAACAAGAGTTAAAACCTAAGCATTGGCTTTACGTTCCACAAACCAACGTTGGCGTTATATATAGAATGCTCAAGGAAGTAGTGGAACTCTTTAACTAAGGAATGCGTGTTAATCGTTACAGTAAAAAACAATTTCTTGAATTTACCGCAAAAGACGTATCAGGTAACACCGACAATCGTTTTCAAGTTGTGCCATTCAACTCATTCTCAAGTGTATTAGCTTTTGAGCTGTTAACTTCTGAAAAATTGCAATCGTTGAATACGAACTTCGGGCTGGTGGTTCATTATTATTATACTAATTGTTTTCACGACAGTCCACAGGGGGACCAGGGCCTAGCTTGCTCATCAACTACTCGTTTTGTGCGCGCTACTGTTCTCTCACGAGTAGAAGGGACCTACAGCTTTTTGCCGATTCCGAACGGCGAAGTTTAAGAAGCTTTCTTAGACAGTTATTACTCTTTAAGTGTTGTCAACAGCTCGAAGGAGGTGGTGCCGTGAAAAACTCGAGGTGCTCAGCCGGGGATCGAACCTAGACCCTTCGGCGTATGAGCGTCGCACACTACCCACTACGCCACGGCGGCCACGGTTCATTATTATTAATATACCTTTTTTTATAACCTTAGGAAAAAGTTGATCCTTCGAAATCTTAAAATACGAACTACGACTTAACATTTTCAAGTGATTCCATTCAAGCACATCCAAATTCGTCCGACAAACGTCTATTCTATTCTAACACCACTCAACCAGCACTGAAATACTGACAGCATCAATTTTCAATTTCGCATTAAATCAGGTTCAGATCCATTTAAGAATACTTATTATCAGTAACCCAATCAATCCAAGCTCAAGTTACTTATAAACCGGTTCACTACAATACCCAGCGATCCATCAGCACATGCGTCGAAAGTGAAACCTGGGAGATCCCGAGTTTATGTCACCGTTTTTCGCTCGAATTCTACTCACGCCTTTCCTGAATAATAAAATGAATCGCATATCAAGAGAATGTCTAATTGATGCCTCGAGAGTACATGTGCGCAGTGTCTGTGACTGTGCCTTGACCCGAAACTGTACATCACTTGACAATTTCACCGAAAGCACAAAACAAGAAACGTGTCCATACAATTTTTGCGAAATAATGGTTTTCACAAACCATCAAAGAAACAAAGCAAACATTTTTGACACACATTGAGAGAAAGAATTTCGAAAAGAAAGCAGCTCAGTTATTTTAATTTCCATAATGAAAGCGTTTAATTGTCCGTTACAGTTCTTTGTGTCTTTCATCGGTAATTTGACAATTTTAAGCTTTACATGGTTGTGGCGTCAATTTTCGTCCATTGAGTGATTTGAGTGCACTGAGCGCCTGACACACAAATTGAGCAATCATTTGTGTACCGCTTTAACTCTAAATTTTGACAATTCGCCGTTCGAAACAATATCAACTACGTTTCCTTACTTTTAAGCCGGTCAACAAAGCATCGATCTCCAGTTGGGTTATTCTATGCAAATTTTGGAAATTTCCAACCTTGCCCAGAGTTGACGAATCACCTGTGTCAGTGCGGTTTCATTCCGAAGCGGGTAATACCAAGCGATGCGCGAATAGGGGCACATTGTTTGAATGGCATTGATAAAGCCAAATACAGGCGAGGTGTGCTAATTGGACGCTAAATGCGGGAAGCTAATACGCAAGGGTTGTTAACATTTGATGAATCGTTGTCATAAATACAGCATCGTACACAGCCAGGTGCGACAAAAACGATTTACAGTCAGTCGGTGAGTAAGTCATTTAAAAATACTTCTGGATAATTTGCATTGTTCGCTTTAAATGCATCTCCAACCGCGATCGCATGTGAACCGAATGCAATTATTTGCGGTCATATTTACCGGTTCACAGAGCTTGACACATTGTCACCAAAGATGGCGCGTGTTGGGGATTCCGCGAATGTTTTAATTCTGTTCGAAAACGCATGCGATTACGGTTAGTGTATCGGATTACCGTTTTTTCTTGGAAGCTGCGTGGTTGTTGTGAAACGGAGTGTGTTTTATAAAGGCTGTTGTTATACATGTGCACAGCTGCAATTGAGTGGAATTCCGCAAAAGTGTTACATGGTAGATTGTGTGTTTTTCAAAATGGGCATCGCCGCTAATGAGTTTCAATTTGTTGTAGAAATTGTATTTATTCTATGAAATATGAACTGGAAATCAATTAAGCTGTGAATCCATTAAGTCTTAAAGTCCCGACATACGTTGAAAAGAGAGTGTTTGAAACATTGTGTCAAAAGAATTTTGGCCACATTTTCGTGCTATTTTTCTACTTAATACAGTGAACCAAACAAAAAAGGTTAAACCATTCATTCTCCCTTTGATATCTTTTGAACTAATAAGAATATTTAAATGAAATAAATTGTAAATGAAAGATACATTTTCATATTTATAAGAAAACTTTATTTTTGATAACGGAATCGAGTTCCCAACTGAAAAACAATGACAATAAAATAAAGCCATTTTTTCTATGCCAAAAAACTTGAACACTTATAAAAGACGTGGCTGCCGTGACGTAGTGGGTAGAGTGCGACGCTCACACGGCAAAGGGTCTAGGTTCGATTCCCAGCTCAGCACCAATTTTTCGAATTTTTCACGTTACTACCTCTTTCTAGCTGCTGACAACACTTAAAGAGTAATAACTGTCTAAGAAAGCTTCTCAAACTTCGTCGTTCGGAGTCGGCAAAAAACTGTAGGTCCCTTCTACTCGTGAGAGAACAGTAGCGCGCACAACACGAGTTGTTGATGAGCCAGCTAGGCCCTGGTCCCCCTATAGACTGTCGCGCCAAACAATTAATTAACTAATAAAAAACCTTCGAAATTTTAATATATATGATAAAGCGGTACGAGGGTTTCCTTTTATATTTCGGGATTAGAGAACAAAAACAAATATTAATCATGGAAAATTGCTTTATTATTTTTCAAAATATTCCCCACTAAGATCTATACACTTTTGCATGCGTTTGAACCAATTGTCGAAGCAATTTTGCCACTCTGATTGAGGTATCTCCAAAACATGCATTCTGAACGCATCAACCGCTTCTTCAGGTGTCGAAAAACGTTGACCTCTCATTTTATTCTTTACGTACGGAAATAAAAAGAAGTCATTCGGTGCTTGGTCAGGACTATGCGGCGGATGACTCTTCAAATCGATGTTTTAAGTGCTCGAAAATGAAGTTGTTTGAACCGATGTGTGAGAGCTCGTATTGTCGTGGTGAATAGTGATCCGTCTTCGACGGTTGGTTTTCCTGATATCTAGGAAGCCAACTGGCAAACTGGTTGTGCACCACTCAGAATTGACTGTTCTGTGTTGTTTTAGTGGTACGGTTGCGACATGTCTAGTTTTTCCGAAGAACTTCTTGCGAGAGCAACTTTTGTTGAATTTGGCTCAATTTGAAGCACCCATACAGTCGACAGCTGTTTACTTTCGGGCTCATAGGCGTAAGTCCACGATTCATCACCTGTCACGATGTCATAGACATGTTTCGAAGCACCGCGATCGTATTTTTGGAGCATTTCTTTCCACCAATCGACACGGACCTTTGAGCGATTGACAAATTGCGTGGGATCCAACGCGAACAAATTTTCTTGACGGCCAAATGTTCATGAAATATGGAATGTATGCTGCCCCACCAATGCCTAAGGTTGTCTCAATCTCACAATAGATCACATGACGATCTTGCAATATCAGTTGGCGCACAGCATCAATGGTTTCCCGAACAACAACTGATTTTGGACGACCTTCACGAAATTCGTTTTGGAGTGAACTACGAACTCGGTTGAATTCACCATACCATCGTTAACACCGGTCCTTGAAGGAGCTTCATCGCCAAAAATTTAATTAAGATCATCGCTGCCTTGTTAATTCAGTTAATCCACGTCGAAGGTTGTAAAAAATAATCGCGCGAAAATTTTCACGATTTATTTCCATTTTTTGGGCGAGATGAATCTGTACTGTAAACACAAATAGCGCTCGTATGTCAAAACGTTCTGAGTACGTATAACCTCAAAAATGTCAAACTTTACGATAGAGCAGTTGCTAGATTAAACATTAGAGTTGCACAATCTCGAAATATAAAAGGCACCCTTCGTATATAGAACTAGTTCCGACATGAAAACTACCAGGTATACCGGTTTGAAAATAAAACACTAATTATTAATGGGAAAGAACGAAATTTTATTCAAAGTATTGGCCATTGTTTTCTACACATTTTGACCACCTTTCTGGCAATTTGTGAATACCACGCCAATAAAATTGTTCGTCTCTTAAAGCAAACCAATCACACACCCAATTTTCGACCTCTTCGTAGGAATTAAGGTGCTGCTCAGCCAATGCGTGTCCCATCGATGAAAACAAATGATAGTCGGAAGTAGCCAAGTCTGGTGAATACGGCGGGTTGGGTAGCTGCTTCCAGCCAAGTGTTTTGATTGTATCCTGAACCGGTTTTGATATGTGTGCAGGTGCATTGTCATGGAGCAAAATTACCTTACTGTGTCTTCTGACCCATTCTGGTCGTTTCTCGATCAATGCATGGTTCAAATTGATCATTTGTTGTCGGTAGCCATCAGTATTAACGGTTTCACCAGGTTTTAGGAGTTCGTGGTACAGCACACCTTTCTGGTCCCACTGTCTTCTTACCGAATCGATCTGGTTTTGCAGTCGATGTTGATGGTTGTCCCACATTAACCCATGATTTTTTCCGTTTAGAATTCTTACAATACATCCATTTTTCATCGCCAGTAACAATCCGATGCAAAACCATCTTTGAAGCAAAATTTCACAAGTGTTTTTCATTCAATTCATGTGGCACCCATTTTCCACACTTTTGGATCTCTCCCATAGTTTTTAAACGGCCAGAAATAGTTTGTTGTGTAACATTTAACTTTTCCGCCATTCGCTTTTGACTCAAAGAGTCATCTCCATCCAATATTGTTTGCAATTCGGCGTCTTCAAACTTTTTTGGTGGTCTTCCACGTTCTTCATTTCTCACATCGAAATCATTATTTCTGAACCGTTGAAACCATCTTTTGCATGTTGCTTCTGATAGAGCATGATCACCATATGCCTCGACAAGGATTCGATGCGACTCTGCAGCACTTTTCTTCAAATGAAAACAAAAAATTAATGCTTTCAGCGAATCATCACTTTCTGGTACAAAATTCGACATTTTTAACACGATGGAAAACTATGATGTTGTCTGTTCAATGACTTGATGTATACTAAATATTTTTCACAGATGTCATAGCAAACAAACAAAAAAAAGTAAAGGCTCGTTCACAACAAATGTTCCGTATCGAGACATTCGTACCTTGGCGCTCATTTCATACTGGTATATTTGGTAGATCAAGGAACTGTGTAGGTCCAAACTATACAACACTAGATTAATATTGTTCTGTTCAAACGCTTCAGGCCCCTCGGTTACTAGCCTAATATCAAATATTGAACTAGTTTTTCTACTATGTAGGCCGTGAGAGCCTTTTTTTCTTTCGCGCCCGCGTTCCCTGATCTTCGCCTTTCTCCATTGACTTTCAATCGCGTCTTCTTTTCAATTTTATACTACTTTATGTTAAAGAAATTACTCGTAGTGGCGGACGAGTCAGTGTCATGGTTTGATGCAATTTGACCGCGTGTTTTTTTTTTATATTTCCTACAATTTGATTAAAGAAATAGTTCGTAGCACATTCTCATTGCAGTTTAACCAGTATTAAAATGCCTTGTGTGCGGTGGCGTAGCGGGTAAAGTGCGACGTTCACACTCCGAAGGTCTAGGTTCGATTCCCAGCTGAACACCTCCAGTAATAACTGTCTAAGAAAGCTTCTTAATTTCGCCGTTCGGAGTCGGTAAAAAGCTGTAGTTCCGTTCTACTCTACAACATGAGTATTTGATGAGCAAGCTAGGCTCTGGTCCCTCTGTGGACTTTCGCGCCACAGGATTATTATTTTTAGAATGCCTTGTAGTGATATGCTCAGGCTCCTCTTGTTTCCCTGGACAATGACATTTTAATAATAATAATAATTGTTAGCTCTACAGTCCACAGAGGAACCAGGGCCTAGCTTGCTCATCAACTACTCGTGTTGTGCGCGCTACTGTTCTCTCACGAGTAGAAGGGACCTACAGTTTTTCGCCGACTCCGAACGGCGAAATTTGAGAAGCGTTTTTAGACAGTTATTACTCCTTGAGTGTTGTCACCAGCTCGAAAGAAGTGGTGCCGTGAAAAATTCGAAAAATTGGTGTTGAGCTGGGAGTTAAACCTAGACCCTTCGGCATTTGAACGTCGCACTCTACCCACTACGCCACGGCGACCACACAAGGACATTTTAGCGGTATAAAAATGGCTCGCGTTACCGGTTGTACCTTCCCCGTTGATAGCTTTCCCCGATGCCATGGTTGATATGATGGCTGCCTGTAACAGTGTCATTACTTAAAGAACAATTAACATTTTAACCGCATGACCTTAGACATAAATCTCTAAAGGAAACTTTGACAACCAATCTCAATTTGTTACAATAAGTCTGGCATGATGTTCGCATGAATGTGAACAAAGTTACCTGCCAACAAAGTAATTTGTCAGACTAGACGATCATGAGACATGACAGTTAACACTCATTCCCAACAGGCGCACCACCTTGTACCGACTGAGCTTGCCTTTACCGTCAAACTCTGTAGCACATGCACTCCATAAAACGTAAAACCTGCCACAAAGGAATTCACTTCGGTATCGACTGCATCGCTTTCACATCTGCCAGCGGATTGTTTTCCTTTTACATTTGCCTGAGATTACGGCTTAAACCGTGATCTTCCCAAAAATGTTAGTCCTTCAGAGTGAACATTTTTGTTCGCAAAGTCAATAATCCAGCACCGAAATTCCAGGAAAAATTATCTGTCCACGAAAATAACGCACACGCACAGAAAGCACTTAAAATGCCACAGGCACGTTCTTCAACCCATCACGCAACCTTCACATCTCAGATTGGGAGTGCATTGCACCCGGTAGTGCCTCGTGGAACAAAATTCAAATCACTTCAAGAAACGGAAACTCCTATCAGACGACCTTGCTGCAAAAAAACGAAAAAAAAACCCAAAGCAACAAAATCGACTGGCCCCGGAAATATCACAAAGAGGCGTCTTCAACTTGTGCTTCCGTAGTTCCCCGGCAAATTGCCCGAATCAAAAAGTCCACCACTCTACAGTGGCATCATTGGCATGTGGACTGATGCGATGGCAAATATGCAGTAAATTACACAATTTATGAACACATTCGCCCTCACACAGGCACACATGCAATCAGCATGCATATTTGATGTGTTAATTTGCCTACTTGGCTATGCTGTCATTGTTCGGGTTATCGGTGAGGTATCTGAGCATTGTATCCATTTGCCCGGTGAGTTCCATACGTAAACATTCTGCCCAGTAGGCTGGCGCGGACAGTGCACACATCGGCTCTCAATCGACCCAGCACCGGCTCTGGCCGGAACGAGCAATATAATTGTGCATATGTCAACGAAATAATTATAATTGTTCTTTTTCCACCGGCGGTCGACGGCGGCGTCACCGACCGTATGTACGCTTGTCCCGAAACTATATTTACCCAGGCGAACGTGCCAGGATTGCCGGCCGGGACAGGATATGAGTTGCAGATCGAAGGAGGCAACTCGAACGAAGTTTTATTGACTTTTCATTGTGTCAGAGCAACGCACGTAATGAAGGACCTTTTTCCCTCCGTCTGACAGACAGTGGGAGGTCAATGTGGCAACGATTACATTTCCCTGCGACACACTATTGCCTTTCGCCCCCAGAAGTGGAGAGGGCTAAAGAGTGTGAAGCTTGCTTGGTGACGGCTTCTCAATACAATGTGTCAATTTGAATTGCTTACTGCCCGTGTCCCCGAACGCGTGCGTGAGTGTGTGTGAAATGGGAAGGGAGGTATCATGTGTCATGTGTAAATTGTGAACTGCGATTATCAAAGTGTCAAATAGAAGTTCAATAAATGTCAGTTCGCTGAACGCAATCATTGTGTCGCTGAACACAATGCGAGCCTTGATTTGCGAACGAGTCCATAAAATCAATTATTGATATACGGCGTGCTGTGGCTGGGGCAATTAGTGAATTTAATGGACTCTTAGTTTGCTAATTTGTTAATTTGATTTTAAAACAAACATAAATTGCACAAATCATTAATCAACTGGAAGGGGGTTGAGTAACGTGGTGAAACGGGTTAGCTGCGGAGTTGCGTCACAACCCATTTCGATGGTCGCTGAACATTATTTTAAAATACAGTCAAATCATTTGCCGGGTAATGTCATTGCTCAGGAATTTAAAGACCGTTCGTTCTGTAGTACGCAGTTAGGTGGTCATATCAAGCAGACAACAAGATGGCAACATTAATAGTGTTAGTAAAGAAACTGCCCGCAAAAAGCGCTTTACCCAAATATTATACCATAGGTTAACTGTTTAGGTGGAGACCAACGCCTTAATGTTTTTCAGACAGGCTTCCGGTCAGGGTTGTCAACAGTTGGTCAAATTTTTGCATTGACCACTATATGTCGAAGGTTTGAAGAGAGGGGCAAACAGCTATATGCTTGTTTCGTAGACTTCAAAGCCGCCTTCGATACGGTCAATAGAAACTCGCTGTTGTACAAACTTTCAATTATGGGACTTTCAACAAAGCTTTTGAGAGTTTATAAAGAGCTTATCACACGAAACTCTGCTGCTGTATGAAACGGCATTAGCTTGTCAAACTTCTTCGACGTTATAGCATGTGTTCCCCAAGGCTGTGTGCTTAGCCCGCTTTTGTTTGCTCTTTACGTCGATGATATAACTGCATTTCTACCAGGAGAAGTTACAGTTGGTGAGGTAGAGGTTAGAGTTTTGCTGTATGCTGACGATTTGGTTGTTCTGGCTGAAGGATCACAGGCTTTTCAACTGCAAATAGACAAATTGAAAAGCTACTACGATCTTTGAGACTTAAAGATAAAAACTTCTAAGTCAAAAATTTTGGTTTTTGCCACTGGTCGCGGTAATAGGACTGCCCGCGAAAACTGGATATTGAAGGGTGTCCCGATCCAAGTTGTCAAAGAGTTCAACTACCTGGGTTTTGATATAAAATCGAATCATGATCTGAGCCACATGTTCACAAGAAAGCGGTAGCGGTAGAAAGAGACCGTGAAAAAATTTAGGTGTTCAGCCGGGAATCAAACCTAGACCCTGCGGCGTGTGAGCGTCGCACTCTACGCACTACGCCACGGCGCCCAAAGTCAGCATACTACCGACAAATAGTTGTTTTTGATGAGCTTGAGCCGTACATTTTCCAATCAAAAGGCTGTGTTCAATTTTCAATTCAGTTTTTTCCTTTGTTTTACAAATCGTAAAAGTAGCCTCACTGGAAGCGCTGTAACTCGTAACCAAATAATCAGTTTGTCAAGACAATTTGGCAGATTTGAATGTTTGTACTCTTAAAATGTTTCGTAAGTGGCATCCCCTACAGTAAGGGACTTATTGTGTGTTGTTATTGAGTGATTTGTTAACAGTGTTCTATCACGAAGAGTATTAGGGCAATGCGGCAGATGATGTTCTCTCCTGTGATGTCTTACATATGTACCTCTTCAAACTGCACCTAATGCAATTGGAGCCAGCTGCAAAGAGACTGTAGTATCAAAAGTGGCTAGTTGGCAACAGTCCACAACAGACTGCAGCAACATACAATGAAAAGAAAGTGCTGGAGCTTGTTCTCTATTAAAAAACAAAAGCGTACAAAGAATTGAATTAAATCCGCTTTTAGTAGAACTGATTAAGTTTTAGTGGCTTGCTTTTCCTGTTGATTTGTTGTAAAAATGCTATTACCAAGGTTGCCCTTTATATTTCGGGATTGAGCAACCTTAGTGCTACAATTTGGCAACTGCCAGCTCTATCGTAAAGTTTGACATTTTTGAGGTTATACGTACTCAGAACGTTTTGACATACGAGCGCTATTTGTGTTGTTTACAGTAACTTAAAAGATTCATCTCGCCCAAAAAATGGAATTAAATCGTGAAAATTTTCGAGCGATTATATTTTACAACCTTCGACGTGGATTAACTCAACAACAGTGCATCGATGAGCTTAATTCAATTTTTGGTGATGAAGCTCCACCAAGGACCTTATCGATAATATGGTGAATTCAATTGGTAGTTTACTCCAAGACGAATTTCGTGAAGGTCGTCCAAAATCAGTTGTTGTTCCGGGAACCATTGATGTTGTGCGCCAACTGATATTGCAAGATCGTCATGTGACCTATCGTGAGATTGAGACAACCATAGGCATTAGTGGGACCAGCATACATTCAATATTGCAAGAACATTTGACCATCAAAAAATTTGTTCGTTTTGGATCCCACACAATTTGTCAATCGCTCAAAAAAAAAACTGGTGTCGATGGGTATATATAACGAAAGTGCTCGCGCACGAAGCACTTCCAAGTAAATGGTTGCCTGTCCAGTTCAGAAAAACTGGACATGTGGCAACCGTCCAAGAAATTAGGAAAACCAACCGCCAAAGACGGATCACGACAATGCGAGCTCTCACACATCGGCTCAAATAACTGCATTTTTGAGCACTCAAAACATCGATTTGATGAGTTATCCGCCGCATAGTCCTGACTTGGCACCGAATGACTTCTTTTTATTCCCGTACGTAAAAAAAAATGTGTTTTTCGACACCTGAAAAAGCGGTTGATGCGTTCAGAATGCGTGTTTTGGAGATACCTCAATCAGAATCGCAAGTGGCAAGTGCTTCGACAATTGGTTCAAACGCATGCAAAAGTGTATAAATCTTGATGGGGAATATTTTGTAAAGCAATACAGCTATTTTCGATGATTTATACCAGGTATACGTATATGAAGTGAGCGTCAAGATACAAATGTGTCAATAGGGAACATTTGTTGTGAACGAGCTCTTATTTTTGTTTTTGTTTGTTTGCTATGACATCTGTGAAAAATATTTAGTATACCATACATCAAGTCATTGAACAGACAACATCATATTTTTTCATCGTGTTAAAAATGTCGAATTTTGTACCAGAAAGTGATGATTTGCGGAAAGCATTAATTTTTTGTTTTCATTTGAAGAAAAGTGCTGCAGAGTCGCATCGAATGCTTGTCGAGGCATATGGTGATCATGCTCTATCAGAAGCAACATGCAAAAGATGGTTTCAACGGTTCAGAAATAATGATTTTGATGTGAGAAATGAAGAACGTGGAAGACCACCAAAAACGTTTGAAGACGCCGAATTGCAAACGATATTGGATGGAGATGACACTTTGAGTCAAAAGCAAATGGCAGCAATGTTAAATGTTGCACGACAAACAATTTCTGGCCGTTTAAAAGTTATGGGAGAGATCCAAAAGTGTGGAAAATGGGTGCCACATGAATTGAATGAAAGACAGATGGAAAACCAAAAAAACAATTGTGAAATTTTGCTTCAAAGACACGAAAGAAAATCGGTTTTGCATCGGATTGTGACTGGCGAAATAAATTTATTTTAAGAATCCTAAACTGAAAAATCATGTTTTAATCTGGGACGACCATCAACATCGACTGCAAAACCAGATCGATTCGGCAAAAAGGCAATGATGTGTGTTTGGTGGGCCAAGAAAGGTGTGCTGTACCACGAGCTCCTGAAACCCGGTGAAACCGTGTATACTGATCGCTACTGACAACAAGTGATCAATTTGAACCATGCATTAATCGAGAAACGACCTGAATGGGTCAGAAGACACAGTAAGGTAATTTTGCTCCATGACAATGCACCTGCACACAAAGCAAAACCGGTTCAGGATACAATAAAAACACTTGGTTGAGAGCAGCTGCCCCTTCCGCCGTATTCACCAGACTTGGCTTCTTCCGGATACCATTTGTTTTCATCGATGGGACACGCATTGGCTGAGCAGCACTTTGATTCCTACGAGGAGGTCGAAAATTGGGTGTCTGATCGGTTTGCTTTAAAAGACGAACAATTTTATTGACGTGGTATTCACAAATTGCCAGAAAGGTGGTCAAAATGTGTAGAAAACAATGGCCAATACTTTGAATAAAATGTTGTTCTTTCCCATTAATAATTAATGTTTTATTTTCAAAAAAAACGCTCCGGCACCAATATAGATTTATATGTTTATCACAATGCACGACGCAAAAATCAATGTTAATACTGGACATGCTATTTTATTCAAAATGTCACCCTTTGTACATTCAGAGCACCACCAGAGCCCCTGTGGGTTATGTACCTACACAGGAAGGTTTTGCATGGAAAATAATTAAATTTACCTGATGGAAAACTCAGTGTGTTTGAGAACTCCATGATTCACAATTACCTAAATTGCTAACTAACTTCCCACTTAATCCCAGCGGATAATAGGGGCGTTTCGATCAATTCACTTTCAAACTCGCGGCTGCTCTGAAATTTATTAAAGTGCCACCGGCATTTAACTGTCACAATTACCCAGTGTGACAGTGCGCCCACAAAAGAAGATTTCAAATCGTTTGAACACCCCCTCCCTCCGTCCAGCGACCAGCGGTCACTTTTCATATCCATTACCGCTGATTAAACACAAAGGACCAATGCAATGTTCTATTTTTCCATATTCTCTGTTTCATTGCTGTTTCACCAATTAATCATGTCCCTTTTTTCAATTGCTTTAATTACGGCTAAAAATTGACATTGAGGTGTCAATTAATTATTTGCCATTTATGTGTGTGGCAGCACAGGCGGAGAGCTATTATTTCCTTGCCATTCCCAACCGGGCGTCAGTCGACGGCGTAGTCGTTTCGCCTATTTGCATGGCACACCTATTCGAACGTACGCATGTATGCACGAGTATGTTATTGGAAAAATTATTTGCGTTGTTGTCGTGTGATTTCATACAGTTGTGTTTTTTCTTTCAATTTTTTATACGCTGTTCACGACGTTTATTGGAATCCTGTCTGATGGCATCTATAGCACTATGCGCTCGGGAATATTTATTTAGTCGGATTTGCATCGGAATCTCTGATGATGGCTTTTTTTGTCACTTCGCATGATTAATTCAAAAAGCATGCTACAATATTTAAATTAAAATAAATAGCAGTGAGTGTAGGGTACATGCACTGAGCAGCAATTTAACTTTTGGGAAACTTGATTGATGTCTTGAGCAACTCTGATAGCACTTTTTTGAATGCGAATCATGAGGTGTGTTTCAGTGGGGGTAAATCTTTTTCAGAGAGAGGCAAAGTACCGGTACGCATCTAAACCAAATGTATAAAGTATGTCCTTAAGAAATAAGAAATCATGAGGTGTGTTCCAGTACATTCTGTGTTGAATTCTGAAGTCTGTCATTTGTTAAGGAGTGGGGGTAAATCTTTTTCAGAGAGAGGCAAAGTACCGGAACGCATCTGAACCAAATGTGTAAAGTATGTCATTAAGAAATATCAAATTCCCATTTTTTTATACAGAAAACAAAAACAACAACAAGATTTGAATCACATAATAATAATAATTGTTGGCGCTACATTCCAAAGGGGGACCAGGGCCCAGCTTGCTCATAAACAACTACTCGTGTTGTGCGCGCTACTGTTCTCTCACGAGTAGAAGGGACCTACAGTTTTTTGCCGACTCCGAACGGCGAAATTTGAGAAGCTTTCTTAGACCGTTATTACTCTTTGAGTGTTGTCAGTAGCTCGAAAGAGGTGGCGTCGTGAAAAATTCGAAAAATTGGTGTTGAACTGGGAATCGAACCTACACCCTTGTGCGTGTGAGCGTCGCACTGTAATTACTACGCCACGGCGGATTTGAATCACATGCACAGATAAAATGGGAAGATGCTCACTTATATCTGTACGCATACCAATTTATTTGACAGAAAACTGCTTACTTATCTCTGTACGCACACTAATTCATTTGACAAAAAACAAAAAACCTACCAATAAAAATTCCTTGTGTTAAAATGGGAAGGGTGAGGAAATATTTTACTCTCTCGACAGAGCGCTCATTTGACGTAAAACCCATTTTTTCGGAATACGGGAACGGACATTGTGTTGGCTTGTGTTGTGTTGTACTGTTTTGTGTTGTTTATTTTGGGTAGGGGAACATCTATTTTGACAGCAATAGACTGACTTTTGTGTGATGACTGACTTTAAATATAGGCTTGTTTCAATTGCTCTAAAATGCAGCGAATGCCTCCGAAATTCGCCGGAAAACTGTCAAAAGGTGTTCCATTTGCGGATTTTTTAATAGAAGAACTCATGAGAGAGTAAAATATTTCCCCTCCCTAAGAATTTTCGTCAAAGAAAACTCTGTGGACAGCAGATGACTGTTGAATGGAAAATAAAAAACTCTGACATTTCATATATCTGATAGCTGATTAGATTCAATTCTGCAAATTTCTAAGAAAAGTCGTTTCACAAATTTTGGCAGAGTTACTCTCCCTAAGAGAGATTTTTTTTACCAAAACTACTCAACTACGAATTTCTGCACAAATGAATTAGAACAAGCCTAATATGTACGCGCGAATGGTCCGACAGTAAACAGAGAATCCACAGAAGGGCTTACCTTACGCATTAAGTGCTCATGTTGTACGCACTACTGTTCTCTCACGATTAAAAGGGCCCTAAAACTTGTTACCAGCTCCAAATGACGAAGTTTCAGAAGCGCTTTTATACACAGTTATTACTCCTTGAGTGTTATTAGCAGCTCGAAAGAGGTGACGCCGTAAAAGATTAAATATGCTCAACCCCGGGAATCGAACTTGAGTGTCACACTTTGCCCATTCCTCTACTGCAGCTACGTATGTCACCTTTTAAACTCTACAAAATCAGCTGAACGATATAATAAAGCAAGAAGTTAGAAAGAAGAGAAGCAAGTTATAGAGAAGTTAAAGAACGTAGTCTTTGACAGAGATGGGTTAAAAATAGGGAAAGCATAACTGTCATTGAGCGAGACACGGTAACAAAGATTGAACGCTAAGTAAATCAATGAGGGTCGGCAGACTTTTGTCAGCCCCATCTCTTTTTCAATTGCCGACAACTCCTCCATTCATTTAATTAAGTTTTCATGCTGGAATTAAAGCCGCACGCTCAAGTATTTAGTTAATTAACAAGTGTCTGATAAATCAAACTGTTCCTTCGGATTGTGTTTATATTTTTTTTTTCTTGACGAAGACGCTTCTGGACGCAGCTACAGCCGCCAGCCGCAAGAAAAATTTACACCACTAGCCATTTATCTTTAACCAACTCTGTGCTGCTTATTGTGGCTCAAGCGATTTCAAAATAATCAGCCATTACCTATGAATGGCTCCTACGTTGTTGAAACCGAACGACTTTCCATACTAGGTGTGTGTATCAATTCAACACTAAGTTGGAACGATCACATATTCGAGGTCGACAAAAATGCAGCGACATGTCTAGGTTTCCTAAAGCGATGCAAGAAATATTTCACCGCTTTTGACCTGGCAACAATATATAAGGCCCAAAGACTGAACATAACGCTCCTATCTGGTCTGGTTCTCATAAGACCTCTCTGCACCTACTAGACATACCTTCGGCCTGTGCTGTGACTTTATTCCGGTCAGTTAGGGGTACAAGCCATCCCCTTAGCCTGCGCCAATATTAAAAAAAAACACAAATAACTTTTGCCATAGGGGGCAAAAATAGACAAAAACTACAGGTCGGTTTGCTCGCCATGATCCATTACATTGTCAGGGATCGAGTGCGAACTGTTTTATCAGCAATAAAACAATTTTGTTTTTCAAACTTCGCCGTTCGGAGTCGGCAAAAAACTGCAGGTCCCTTCTACTCGTGAGAGAACAGTAGCGCGCCAACCCGAGTAGTTGATGAGTAAGCTAGGCCCTGGTCCCCTGTGGACTGTTGCGCCAACAATTATTAACTATTATAACAATTTTGTTTTTCTATGTCTCCGATAATACTGAATCGGAATTCATCCTTACAGATGATTTTTGATTAAAAATTCCTCTTCAGTGGATTCAGAACTAATTTTATGAACAAAAGTTGTTATGTTTTCCTGGATCAGGGGAATCAGTGAATCATAGTGCAGAATAGACCAAATTGTCCTGGTGAATGAAGAAGAAATTAAATTCTCGGGCACATTTGCACGGACTGCGACCATGAATAAAGAAGATTTAGGGTTTTGGCGAAACCTGTCCGTTGACTGATTGATTGTTAAACAAAGGTATGAATCTTCCATTGTTTTCAAGCAGAATGGTCTGCATGAAGTTTTTTCCGACTTCTCTTAAATGCAGGCTGTTTGCGAACAATTTTCAATATAAAGGATGCAAATTGTTCGCAAACAGCCTGCATTTAAGAGAAGTCGGAAAAAACTTCGTGCAGACCATTCTGCTTGATGTTCTTGAGGCTGGGGTGGGCTCACACATTACAGACACACGAACAAAAAAAGGGATAAATAGCAGGGAACAGTGGCAGGTTAATTCGCACAGCATTGTCATCTCAGTTGATTCAACTGATAAATCACCATTTTTGTGGAGTGTGCAGCATCGAGGGAGGCAGATGCCACCCTCTTGTACCTTCGGTCCGTCCAGGATACTAACTGAAGGACTTTACTAATTTTGGGCGTAACGTGGAATTTAGCCTGCATTTAAGAGAAGTCGGAAAAAACTTCGTGCAGACCATTCTGCTTGAAAACAATGGAAGACTTTGATTTGAACTTTATTCAAATTGTGCAAATAAAGGTTATATAACTACATAAATTTTTTCACAGACTTGTTGGATGCTATTGGGATTTTGAACTTTTCATTCTTTTGGATTGTGCCCGCCGATTTTGTGATTAAAGAAACCAGGAAATTTGTATGGCATTTTACCGAATATTACTCCAACAAGTTTACCACTATCGACTGTCAAGACTTGAAGTCGAGATGTTTAATCTTTTTCCATATTTGTCAAACAAATTGATAATCAGCGCAAAACTTCATGACTTCCACATGAAATGTGTCAATATTGTATTAGAAATCAAACTTTTGTAGTTTTTTTTTATGACACATATAGAATTACTTTTTTTTTCTAAATAAACCACCCACACATAAATTTCATCTGCTGCCTCATCTTGCAGAACTCGAACCAATGCAGACAATCCATCAAACGCGTTGTATTCCGCTCACGTTTTGCACATTAAAGTCAGTTATTCTTTGAGGCCATTTGAAAGTAGCCGCATCAACAAGTCGTGAAATTTTTATTCGCTGATTTGAATGGAATACGCGTTACACGGGAAACTTTTTTAGATGAGAGTTAAAAATTTGCAACCAATGCGTTTCCGGTCACACACTTTGAAGGCGGTTATATTGAAAAAATCTTTTTAAAAGAGTATTATAAGCATAGCTTGTTGCAGGGAGCATTTTCACAGAATTATTCGTACAAACCTGAACAGCTGAAAATTAAAAATGATATCTGTAGTTCGATTTTTTTTAGTTTTAATATTTTTACTTAAGACGATACAAAACTCGTTTTAACGATATCTTCGCACGATTGTCGTCAACCGTGATTAGACCTCAGCTTTTTTAAATTGATAAAAAAGTAATAAAAAAAGGGAAACTAAAACTGAAGTAATTAATGACTTAAAAAGAAAAAAAGTTGCCAACTAACACAGAATTATTCGTACAAAATACAAAAAAGGTAGAAAATGGAAAATTTGTGCAATATTTTGTTAAACAAGTAAAACTTCTTTTGCTTTTATAGTTGTCTGCAAACGTCTTGGCATATTGTCAACCAGTCTTTTTGTGAATTCGGGGCTAATTATGTCCCATTCCCGCTGAATAGCTTCCTGAAGCGTCGTTTTGCTTTTATAGTTTGGATTCTGATTTTATTTTTAAGTTCTGCTGATAGGTGTTCTATTGGGTTTATGTCGAGCGACTACGGGGTTGTTTAGGTACATTATAGAGTCACCACATCTTTACCAAGTGAGCAGTATGTTTGTGATAATGATCTTGTTGAAAGATAAAAAAATTAATAATTGGATGACAGTCCACAGGGGGACCAGGGCCAAGCTTGCTCATCTACTCGTGTTGTGCGCGCTACTGTTAAGCTAGCTAGCTAGCTAACAGCTGTTAAGCTGTTAAGCTACTACTTATACTCTCACGAGTATAAGGGACCTACAGTTTTTTGCCGACTCCGAAGGGCGAAGTTTGGGAAGCTTTCTTAGACAGTTATTACTCTCGCAGCTCGAAAGAGGTGGTGTCGTGAAAAATTCGAGGTGTTTAGACAAATATCGGACCCTGACCTTCAGCGTGTGAGTGTCGCACTGTACCTACTACGCCAAAGCGGCCCACTACACCTAGCTTAATCCCATTCTTGAAGCATTTTGTTGGAGATTTTGTTTCAAAATGTTATATTCAGGTTTCAGATTTTGGTTCAAAACATCCAAGTAAGCATCATTGCGGTCTCAATGAATTCCATTGTACCTCACAGACATGCATACCCACATCATTACATTACCACCACAATGCTTAATCGTTGCGCAAGGATTTTTTTCCATGAGCGCTATAGTTGGCTGTCGCCATACCTTTTGCTTCACTTCGTTTCCAAATAGGTCAAACTTACATTCGTAAGAAAATAACCGTTTTCGTGAATTCTGACGCTTTACCCACATGTTCATTTGCTGAGTCAAGTCCTTTTTTTGTTGCTTGTTTATTTGCGATATGAATGATTTTCTATGTACAATTCTGCCGTTGAAGTTGTTGATGTTATGTGATCGAAGAACACGTCTTACGGTTTCAACAGATAGAGGCTTGCTTATATTATTGGACACTTTTGTGATCAACATTCTGACAGCTGTCTTAGGATTATTTTAATTTGTTATATAAGGTTTTTTCGCTTTTTTGCTCTTCATTCATGCTTCATAAAAAGTGTTACAGTATTCGTATTTAGTTCAAATATGCGCCGTTTTGTTCGATAATCTGTTTCCATCTAGACGGCAACTTCCCCCTCGTAGAAGCCCCCCTCCTTATTTGCGAAGATCCGGACAGCCACTTTTAACAAGCCTCTTTTGAGTTCAACTTCACACCAGCAAGGGCGTTCGCCATGGACAGGAAAAGGTGGTAATCACTTGGCGCTATGTCCGGGCTAGATGGTGGATGCGGTAAAACCTCCCATCCGAGCTCCCGTAACTTCTGACGAGTCATCAACGAAGTGTGTGGGCTAGCGTTGTTCTGGTGAAACAATACACCCTTCCTGCTGGTCAATTCTGGAGGCTTCTGGTCCATCGTCTGCTTCAATCGGTCCATTTGTTCGCAGTAGATGGTAGAACTAAGCGTCTAGCCATATGGGAGCAGCGCATAATGTATGATTCCCTTCCAATTCCACCAACCACACAGCAAACCCTTCCTGGCCGTCAATCCCGACTTGGCTACTGTTTGGGACGATTCACCGGCCTTCAACGACGACCATTTTCGTTTGATATTGCCGTATGTGATCCATTTTTCGTCGCCAGCCACCATCCGCTTCAAAAATGGGTCGAGTTCGTTCGTTTCAGCAGCATATCGCAAGCAAGTGTCAAATCATGCGGCACCCAAACATCAAGCTTTTTTTGTATCCAGCCTTCTGCATATAGTTTAAAATGGTTTGGTGACTAACTCCCATCTCCTGGGCGATGTCACGAGATTCCACATGCCGGTCTAATTCGATGATTTCCATGACTCGAGCGGTGTTCGTCGTCACAGGTCTTCCGCCGGCTGGCTTATCCATGGTGTCGTTTTCACTGGCTCTGAATCGTCGAAACTATTCCTCCACCATTCGAAGTGATAGAGTACCATTCCCCAAAACACCATTAATCTCACGGAACGTTTCTCTAGCGGATTTGCCCTTAACGGAGGAAAACTTTAAAATAGCGCGAATTTCGGCGTTAGTGAACACGATGTTTACACTGTATAATAACTATAACTGTTGAACGCAATATCCAAACTAATCATGCATCGTCGTTTTGTAGGTTATGTCGAGACCTTTCAAATGATGTATAGTATTGCCAGATACGAGCTCTGTAGCGGTTTGTACATAGTCGTAAAGTTCAGACAAAAGGCTGAAGGGAGATATTTTACAACCGTATATTTATATTTTATTTTAATTTTTAAATTACTTTAATTTATGTTTCTAATTATATTTTCACTGAAAAAATGGACTACACTTTCCTGTTTTTTTGTATGACTCAGATTTTGACTTAACATATCTCTCTCTCTCTCTCTCTCTCTCTCTCTCTCCCTCTTTCTCCATCTATCTCTAATTCTCCCTTTCTCTCTCTCTCTCTCTCTCTCTCAATCTATCTCTGTCTCTCTCTATCTCTCTCTCTCTCTCTCTCTCTCTCTCTCTCTGTCTCTCTCTCTGTTTATGAAATAGAGGAATGGATTTTTATCGTTCCGTTTGAAAAAAAATATTTTGTTTATTTATTTGGATTCGGTACGCTACTTTTGCTACAGAAAAATTGTGTTTTTAATTAGTTTTCCACAACGGTATGCCTTTATGTTCATAATTGCGGTTGGACTGAGTAAATGATGTCTCTATATTCATGATAACTATCCAAACTGAATTAATGATAAATCTGCTGTAGACATTTGAGCAATTAAGTTCCCAGAGTTAGGCATGCAGAGCGTTAGAAACATTCATATTGATTGGTGTTCTTTCAATATGTATGTTTCTGTGTTTTTATTTTCGAACACGAACTAAACTGAAATATTATCAAGCGTATAACTCTTTAAAAATAGTTCTGTGGAAATTATTTATTAATGATAAACACAAAAGCCAACACAAAAGTAAAGGAGCTTCAAGAGTCTCGAATAATTTCGCGAACGTTAGAAAAGAAAAACGGCTTAAAAAACTACAGAAGCATTTGCTATGATCATAGAATGCTTAAATGCAGTGCATGTTTGTTTTAAAGAACACGTTTGATTTGAGCAAACAACACTTCATTGCATTGCCATATTTTAAAGTGTTCTCTGTTACTCCTGAAAAGCTAACAAGTTCCTCAAAATATTTATAATCGGGTAAAAATTTCATCACTGTCAGTATCTGTTTTGTCTGCTACCTTATTCCTTTTTGCATCACATTCGTTTGTAGATTTAGCCATTACAGGCCTAATATGTAATGAAAATGCCGTTAAATTCCGCCTCGCTTATTGCAGTCCAACTAAACGAAACTTAACGAAGACGAAGAAATTAGGTATAAACGACGTCATCTCACAACAATAAACTGCTTAAATATGTAAAAAGAGGACTTCAACTTTTATGGCACATAGGGCTTTGAACGGTATTAATGTCCCTTCATAGTTGAACAAGATTAACAAGGATTCAAAATTCATACACATACGATATGCATCCCAAACAAAGTAAAACTTAATCTCATGTTGCGCTGAACGTGTTATATTTACCCTACATTTGCATATGAATCGAGACAGCCGGCTGTCGTATTGTTTGTGCAGATGATAAATCAAAGAGCGCCCACTTAAAGCCATTTTTTAAAATAAATTTTAAGCGCGGGCTTTTACAAAACGACGCGCAACCAGCCGCAGACGATGGTTCTGCACACACTCACTTCCATTCAAGTGCGGCTAGGCGCCCAAACTAAGTAGGCAGGGAGCGGCTGTGCCATTCAGCTGAATGCCCACACCCATTTCAACGCACAGGAAGTCGTTCACTTTCGCAATTTTTTGCGTTTTTTTCCTGATTTATTTATGCTGGTTCTAAATCCGTGAGGACAACACAATTGTTTTGTGTTCCACGGTTTGGCATTGTCTGGCGCTACTCACCATGGAAACCGCACTGCACACCCAACCCGAACGGGGTTAGAGTGCAAATGAGGTCTGATTTTGATCGATGCGGCACTAAGTACAGCCAGCCGTGTTATTGGGAGCTGTTAACAAGGCAAGTCACGGTCGAAACCGAACAAAAGTTCACACTGGAGGCCGCCAGAATGATTACTGGCAATCGTCCTGAACGGGTGGCTGGTGGCTGATGGCGAATGGTGGCTGGGCGCGATTTGAATGAAACCCGATTGCAGCAGCTATTAAATCTGACTTGGGTTGTTGGTATGCTATTGCACGTGCAGGGGAAAGGTGTGCGCAGGGTTTCACCGGAAAACTGATGATGAAGTGCAGCGGAATGCCGGAGAATTGGGGCTGGATAAATAGGGATAAGGTTAGGGGTCGTAATTGCCACCTCAAATGAATTGGAAACAGCAATTTGCTAATTTTCCATTCGGAGATGCTTTGAAGGTGGCAACTGCCGGACGGCTTGCTACAAAGCAAGTGAACGAAATGAAAGGTGTTACACCGAACTGTTCGTGGCTGAAATGCGCTTGCGACATTTGAACACGTAGACCATTCAAATTGAGTGGTGGGCACAAAGTGATGGAAAGCGATATAAATTTCTAAAGGATTTTCTTATTTGGGGGTGTTTTGAATGTGAAGTGAAGTGACCGCAAGGGAGTGCTTTTGAAGTGCCTTCATTGAAATAATGTCGAACATTTTAAGTTTTTTGCAATTGCTCTGAATTGCTACGAATGTCTACGAATTTGACCGAAAAACTGCGGAAAAAGGGTTCCATTAGCTGATTTTTTCGTAAAAGAGAGAGCTCACGAGAGAGCAAAATATTTACCCTCCCTACAAATTTCTGAAGAAGAAAAAACTGTGGGCAGCAGCTCGGCAGCAGATGGCTGTCAAATCGAAAAAAAAAAACAAACTCTGAAATATCATACATCCGATAGCTGTTTACGAATTTCTACGAAAAGTCGTTTCACAAGATTTGTAAGAATTACTCTCTGCAAGAGAGATTTTTCCACAAACTACTCAACTACGAATTTCTGTACACAAATGAATTGGAACAGACCTTTTCACTGGTCCTTGTTGGGAAGTGGTCTTGTGAATATTCTTCTGCTGGTTTTGGTTGTGTTATCTTTAAAATTGTATCAAAGCCGTCTCTCTTGCACTTTGCACTAAAAGTTATTTAGCTTGCCCTAAGCCGATGACTATGAATCCAACTAATGTCATGTTCACAAGTACCACCTCTGTTTTTTTTTTTGATATTCTCAAAGCTCTGAAAATAATTGCAGTTTTACGATCTTATCGAAGTTTAATATCAGATCTAATTACTCATATTTCGGGTTCTTTCCCAGCATTCTCGCCACAATTTTGATGTGGACTAGGATAATTTTCTTGTTAAAACCCCAAAGAAAAGTGAAATTGATGTAGTACGAAGGTTGCCTTTTGTATTTCGGGATTAGAGAACAAAAACAAATATTAATCATGGAAAATTACTTTATTGTTTTTCAAAATATTCCCCACTAAGATCTATACACTTTTGCATGCGTTTGAACCAATTGGCGAAGCACCTTTGCCACTCTGATTGAGGAATCTCAAAAGCATGCATTCTGAACGCATCAACCGCATCTTCTGGTGTCAAAAACGTTGACCTCTCATTTTATTTTTTTACGTACGGGAATAAAAAGAAATCATTCCGTGGCAAGTCAGGATTATACGGCGGATGACTCATCAAATCAATGTTTTGAGTGCTCAGAAATGCAGTTGTTTGAGAGAATGTGTGAGAGCTCGTATTGTCGTGGTGAAGAGTGATCCGTCTTCGGTGGTTGGTTTTCCTAATTTCTTGGAAGACAACTGGTAAACAAATAGTTGTGGACCACTCAGGATTGACTGTTCTGCATTGTTCTAGTGGTATGATTGCGACATGTTCAGTTTTTCCGAAAAAACAGGCGACCATTTGCTTGGAAGTGCTTCGTGCGCGAGCAACTTTTGTTGGATTTGGCTCAATTTGAAACTCCCATACAGTCGACTGCTGTTTAATTTCGGGCTCATAAGCGTAAGTCCACGATTCATGACCTGTCACGATGTCATAGACGTGTTTCGAAGCACCGCGATCATATTTTTGGAGCATTTTCTTTGACCAATCGACACGAGCCTTTTTTTGAGCGATTGACAAATTGCGTGGGATCCAACGCGAACAAATTTTTTGACGGCCAAATGTTCATGCAATATTGAATGTATGCTGGTCCCACTATTGCCTAAGTTTGTGTCAATCTCACAATAGATCACATGACGATCTTGCAAAATCAGTTGGCGCACAGCATCAATGGTTTCCGGAACAACAACTGATTTTGGACGAACTTTACGAAATTCGTCTTGGAGCAAACTACGACCTCGGTTGAATTCACCACACCATCGATAAACACTGGTCCTTGATGGAGTTTCATCGCCAAAAATTGAATTAAGTTCATCGATGCACTGTTGTTGAGTTAATTCACGTCGAAGATTGTAAAAAATAATCTCGCAAAAATTTTCACGATTTAATTCAATTTTTTGGGCGAGATGAATCTTTTAAGTTTCTGTAAACAACAAATATAGCGCTCGTATGTCAAAACGTTCTGAGTACGTATAACCTCAAAAATGTCACACTTTACGACAGAGCTGTCAATTGCCAGATTGCAGCTTGTGGTGCAGCTTGTGAAGCGTTGGCATCATTAGACATTCTGCATTCATTCTTACTTTAAAAATCAGAGGTACTGAACATTATCTACCATCTTAATTTTATGAAATAAAATTGAAAACATGCTTATAGAAGACTGCACTGACTCGTTAAGAGCCACACCAGCCATCCAATCCCCAGAAGCAATCATCTAGGCCATTACGGAGCAAAAATTTGCCACTTTTAGGCAATTTACAACGCTCTGTTAAAATGTCAAGAACTTTCTAACAAAATCATCCAAGCAATTAAAACGCTACTATTCTTATTCATAGAAATTGAAATACGCTATTGTGAACCAAGCCAATACTGCTGCTTGAATAGCGTTGTATTTCAAAATATATTTAATTTTGTCGACACTCCATGTACATGAACTTCTTTAGCCAAGATTACAATTAACAGCATTATTTGTACTCAAATGTGTCCCAATTGGTGTTGGTTGTAGACTTATACAAGACCCTTAATCCAAGATTCATAATTTCCTCTTTTATAGAAAGCTTGATCTTTTAGAGCTGAACAGTCTTTAATGTCTGCGATCCTTACAAGGTTTGGGAACAAACCTTCGAAATGATCACGAGAGTACGGTGCATACGAAAGATTTTCGAGTTCCAACCGTAAACGTTGTTGCAAAACTACGTTTAAAGTGTGCCGTCTAGAATTAGCATTCAGCAGATTCGAACACAGTGGCGTTGTGCGTAGAGAGGTAGACGCCGAAGGTCCGGCTTCATTTCTCGGCTGAAAATCTCGAACTTTTCACGGCACCACCTCTTTCGAACTGCTGACAACACTCAAAGAGTAATAACTGTTTAAGAAAGCTTCTCAAAATTCACCGTTCGGAGTCGGCAAAAAGCTGTAGGCCCCTTCTGCTCGTGTGAAAACAGTAGAGCGAACAACACGAGTAGTTGATGAGCAAGCAAGGTCATGGTCCCCCTGTGGACTGTCGCGCCATCCAATTATTATTATTAGATTCGAACACTTCCAATGCAGGCAGCTTTCAGTAAATATCGGCTCTATTTTGTCGGATTCATCACTGCATTTGACTGCTTTGACGATTTCCTTTTATAAGTTAGAGTTTGCAACACCACGCATTCTGGGTGCAACAAAGGCAGAAACTGACTGGCTCTAGCCAGAAACTGAACCGGGAAAGGAATGTAGTCGGATTATCATGGACGGCTTCAAGACGACGGAGATTTCTGAAGCTGGGGCCTTCATGGAAGACGACGACATCTGACTTCATGCCTCCTTGGATAATTTCGCGTCGGTCTTCCAGGCTGCTTTCGCTATCCTAATGGCCACCAACTATATTGCGAAGAATAGGTGGAAGGGACTTAGTATCTGTGTCTGTAGCTGCAGCCAAGCTGTACTTAAGGCCTTACTCAGCCCTTTAATCACTTCCATAACAGTCTAAGAATTCAAGTCAATTGGTCGGTAGGCTGAATTCGCTTAGACTTGTCAGAATCCTGGGACATCACGGGATCATGGGAAATGAGATTTCCAATGAACTAGCCAGGCAAGGTTGAAAAGAGGTACTCGCAGGGCTTGAATCCACCTTTGGACTAGCTGTATCATTAGTCAGGACCTCCGTCGGGGGCTGGATCTCCCTACAACACAACCAGCGTTGGCGTGACTTCAGGATGCAGGCTGACCAGGCTGCAGGCTCACCAAGCTGCAGGCTCACCAGGCTGCAGGCTGACCAGGCTGCAGGCTGAAGTGTATGCTCCCGAACGTTAGCGAGAAATTCTCGTCTTTTCTGCTATCTCTGGACAGAAATGAATGCAGACGGCTTGTCGGCGTACTAACGAGACACTTCAACTTCGCTAAGCACCTTAGCCGGCTTGAGCTTAGTGATGTTACTCTTTACAACGCCTGTGGAGAAGATGAAGGAATTTTCGAGCACTCTGTCAGTGTCCCGCCTTTGTGCGTATCAGGTGGCGGCTGTTTGGCGCTGATGTGGTGGGAATTGAAAACCTAAGTTCTATATCACAGATGCGCCTCGGAAAACCAAGAAATTACATTAAATTAAGTTTACTGCCAGGTAGAACAATGGACCAGAATTTGAGTCAGGGTGCCCCAGTGCAGTATATCCCAAACCAACCCAAAAGCTATTCTAATTTACATAATTTTTGTAAAAAAAAAACAATTTTCTAAACGCATCTCCTTCCTTCTTTTCAGGTTGCACAAGATGGAAATGAAATTCATAGCTATATTCACTTTGTTAGCGCTACAGCACGTAGGAGCCAACGAAGAGTAAGTCCACCCTCCAATCAACAAAATATCCACAAATGCAATATCTTTCCTTTGTTACAGCAATGACTCAATTAAATTCACATCTGCCACAAAGCAGAATCTGCAGGAAATCTTCAAAGTGCCGGAAGTCACCCCAGATGCACGATATGATCAGAGATTCGCGGAGCAAGTTGCTGGAAGCGTCATGGACTTTGCACATGATTTAGGCGAAGCGCTGGACGAGAATGATTTCCCGAACACGCAGATCTTCTCTCCCCTGAGTGTGATGTCGGCCCTGTCCATCCTACAAATGGGTGCCAATGGCAATAGTTACAGTCAGCTGAGCAGACTTTTCAAATTCCTGCCGCAGTTGGCAGACTCGGCAAAAATTCACGAAGAATTTGGTTGGATGCTGGAGGATATCCTCTCGAATCGAAGGAATCTACAGAGGCCAAGGAACGAGAACGGGGAATGGCGGAATACCCCGGCGAATCTAGTATCCTTCGGAAAGGGTGGCAAGAACACTCCGAACGATCACATAATCCGTGTTGCGAACGGAATTTTCGTGCAGGAGGGCTTCAAACTGCGGGAAGACTTCAAATACGCTGCCCAGCATGTGTACAAAAGTGAGATGACGAATTTGGACTTCAGAAACAAGCAAGACCACGCCAAGCACTACATCAACAGTTGGGTGAACCAGAACACACTCGGAAAGATTCCCGCCATTATCGCCGACGAAGTGAACAAGGACACGAACATGGTCATTGCAAGCGCCCTCTATTTCAAGGGCTTCTGGGAGCAACCATTCCTGGGATCTGGCACCTCAGAGTCGGTATTTGCCCTTGGCTCCAAATTTACGCATTCTAACGCGTTTGCATTGCAGGTCAAACTTCTATCCAGACGGTCCCAACAGCACTCCGGTGAAGGTGATGATGATGGGAACTGGAGGTGTCTACCCCTACTATGACTCAAAGGAATACAGTAAGTCCCCGCTTGTAAATCACCATCCGAAAGGAAGTTAATTCTCGTTCTCCTAGATTGCCAAATCATCGGTCTTCCATACAAGGGCAACAAAACAACGATGTACATCATCCAGCCGCGTGACTCCAGCCGCCTGAAGGTACAAAGTCTGCAGAAACAACTTACCGGAGACAAGATCAACGAAATGATTTCGAAAATGGAGTACAAGACGGCAGTGATAGCCTTTCCGAAGTTCCACGTCACCAACAGCTTGCAACTTAAGAAATCCCTCATGAAGCTGGGAATTCAGGACATCTTTGTCAATGGCCAGAGTGATCTCTCTCTGATCGCGGATGCGGGACAACGACTTTTAGGAAACGCCGCCTCGTTGTTGTCTCAGCCAATAGCACACAGCATGAAGCAGTCATTTGCACCGCGTCCCATTCAAAGGGAGCAAAGTGTTCTGTTGGATAGTCCGTCGGACATCTTTAGTAGGAAGAAACAAGCCATCCCTCCAGGAATCTACGATCGCTACAACTCAACTCCGCTTATCTTCAGTCGCTTTGGAGGCATGGATGCTGATGCCTCCCAACCAGAAGGCACTTTGGTCTGGAATCAGCAGGGTGACCTCTTCACCGGGACGCCACAATTGAGGAACCGCGTTAGAAGAACCGTGACATACAAGGTCGAGAGCGAATTTATGCGCAACAACACTCCACTTCGCCTCAAAGACCTTATCTTGAGCAAGCGTATCACAAAAGCCAATCCTGGCAAGAAACTGATTCGCAGTCGCCGTCAAGCTATCCCCGCGTCAGCACAGAGTCTACAAAACTTGGATCGTCTCCGTTCCACAGCAGGTCTTCAGAAGCCACCGCTCTACGTAGACGACGTTCTGCACAAAGTCGATTTTGAAGTGAACGAACAGGGAACAGAGGCAGCTGCTGCCACTCTGACATATCTGCGACGATCCGGAACCGATGTGGCATTCCGCTGTGAGGCACCATTTATGCTGCTCATCCGGCATGACCCAACAAAACTGCCGCTATTCTACGGAATAGTGAATATTCCGGTCTAATACGCGCATTTAACAGAGAACGCCCTGTTCTAACCTCAATTTATAAACTGTGTTAAGATAATATTGCGACCAGACATCAAAACGACAGAAGTGAAGTTAGTCGATACGAACTAGTTTACTATTTATGTAAGTGTATTTAGCTGCGCTTTGTGCGGGCATAATTTTTAAGATATTTTAAGTTATGGCCGTTGTATGAGAAGGATTTGTTTATGGACGATGTTTATGTGTAATAAAAGAAATGAAAACTGATGTATAAGGCGTGTCGGTGATTTTAATACATTTTGGAAGGGTTTGAGGTTTAGGAGAGGGTGTCTTTTGTCACGGAGGGTCATACTGGTCATCACCTATGACTCTTAACAAGCAAATAAAACTCATGTGAAAGGCTAAATTTGTCAGAGATTGGTTAATCTATTCTGAGTCGTCTGAAAAAGATTGGGCTCTAGTTGAAGCCAAATTTTATGTGATTTCTAGCGCAATGAAAAAAATCACAAGCAACCAGGAAAATATTCGAATAATTGAGACATTTAGTTAGAATCCGTGTGAACAGCACGATTATGTACAAGCATTGCATAAATTTATACATCCCTCCCCTTCTTCTACTTCGTATGGCGTTACAGTCCGTGGTGGACTTGGAGCTCAACCAACATGCCCCTCCAGACAGCACGATCTTTCGCCAGCTGCCTCCAGTTCCGCACTCCAAATTGGTTGAGGTCCTTCTACACTTGTGTGCGTCCCCTTAGCATAGGCCGTCCTCTGTTGCGTTGCTTAGATTCAAAGACTTTTCGGGCCCAAGTAGTGGTGTCCATACGCTCTACATGGCCTAGGCAGCATGCTTCATGTGCTTCGAACATTGTCTGTTTCAGTACAAATTTCATCACAGTATAAGGTTACATTAATGAATTAAAAGAATAATTAAGAACCACTCGGATGACTGCTCATAAGAAGATCCTAGCAGAAGTTAACTTCAAAGATTTTCAAAGAATCTATCAAGTAAACATTTAACGCACGGGCTTTTCGTTTCAGTCCTACTATTAACTGAGAAAATAGCTTGTTTATATTCTCTTAAAATCGATTAGATGGGTACCAAGCCTTGCAAGAGCACGAGAGTACCTTTGGCATTTTACAACATAGCTGCAAATCAATCGTGCAATGCCTTGTGCTTACTCAAATTCTAGTGCCTGAGCTCTTTTAAAAAAATCTGTTTTGAAAAATCTGTACAGAGAAAAGGCTGAGATGAGTAAGTTATAAAACAGAAAAGCGCACAAGGCAAAAGAGCGTTTCAAAGCACTTCTACTTCTTCTAAACAACTCTGGTTTCAAAAAACTGAATAAATTCAAGTAAGAAGCAGAAAGAAATCATTTGACGACAGTCGAACTGAGGTATAAACCCATGCAATATGCCAGACTGACTAAGGTAAAGTTATGACGGATGCAAATTGAAACAAATACAAATCCTCTGGCCTTACGTAAGCATTTTCTGTGCTTCTGAGGTCAACCATAAGTTTCATTGACAATCCAGTATATTTTCATGGCAGCTTCGCAACCTTTCAAAACTTTAAATCTGACGGTGAATGGTTTGCTCCGAATCTAGTTATTTTATCCTAACATCAGATGCGTTTAGCTTCAACATTCAAAAGCAACCAACAAAGCAGCATATATGCAACAGCTCCTAACCATCAAAACAAAACAAAACTTCACTTCAAGCGAAAGGAATCGACATTTTTATTTGCGAGCACATCTCTGAATTTGAACAGGAATTACTGCTTCGGATAGCTGGCTTGTCGAAGTATCTTATTGGAAAATATTTGATCTAGTCCTTGGGGTCACACATTAAATAACTACATTTCCACACATCTATGATACGATCACATGTCCGTGGTCTTACTCGGTTGCTCCTCCGCTCTCTGCGCCAGGGAAGCTTCACTTTTCTCTAAAACTTTAATGAACTCGTCCAGTTTTGCAGTGTTCATTTGAAAGTGTACCAGACTCTTGCTGCCGGACGGCTCCAAGCAATTAAGTGTCACTGTTGTCAGTTGCCGTCGCTGCGTCAGTAAACTGCTGTCCCCCATAACAAATCGCACATCCCAATCGAATGACTCCACCAATTTGTCCTGGCGTGAGTTATGCTCACGCAGGAGAAACTCAACAATCTCTGGTTGTCGGGCTTTAAAGACCTCCACAATGGATTGCTGGAGATCTGGATTCATGTGAGCAAAATTCGAGAGGAGCTCAGTCTCAGTAATTGCTTTCAGGCAGTAGCATTTGTAGGCGTACGCGATTGTCTGTAGCGCGGAATGAAAATCATCTGGATCGGAGAAACCATATTTATGAGAAGATTTGTTTATGGTAGAGATGTCATCGCAATTTCCGATGAGATAATCGATGGATAGGTGTAGAATCTAAATGCACAGAACAAGGTGGGATTTCAGAGAGTGACAGTAAAGGAGTGTTTTGAACTTACTTCGATGAGGATTTCCTTGTTGTCGATATTTAAAAGAAATTCGTGCATTTTTCTGATAAAAATTTGTAAACAAAATAGCAATTCTGTGACTTGACAGATAAGTTTTATCAACAGAATTGACAGCTGACAGACCATATGATGTGTGGATGGTGGGCAATATAATTGTGGATGATGTTGGAAGCGACATCTGCATTTTGGTGGTGTAAGCCCTAGGTTGGAAATTGTGCTCATTCAGGAAATCTTAACGGTTAAACAAAAAAATTCAAAAAAATTCAATCAAAACGTGTGATCAGTGAACTTCCAGAAAATGAATGCAGCCACCGAGCCCTTATTTCAAGAGCTAAGTCAAAGCCAGAGATAAGTAAAGAGATATTCAACTTCCTCGTCTTCCCTCCTTTGTGGCCCTGTCTGTGAATACGTGTGAGCTTCTTGATCAGCTTGATTCCCTTATCTCTGGTAAAAGCGGACAGCAGACTGCGAGGACACTGGAGTTTGCATTGAAGGCTTCTGACTGAGGCAAAGACTCTTATGGGATAAAGTACTTTTAAAGTTTGATTATCTTTTTACATTTCCAATTTTTCAGATTGAGTAAAACCAGTGTGACATAGTGGGGAAATCTTCTTCGAAGGTAAACCGAATCAAAACACAAAAAGGTTTTCCAAAATGTTTTCCTTTATAAATATCTTATTGCACAAGTGGTATCTTTAAGTTAAGCGTAAATTATACTCCTGAGGGCATCTTCTGCTGTGGGTGGTCTTGTTGGTCCGGTGGCACGGAAGTTTTGCTGGAAATAATGCAAAGGACTATACGGGCAGGACACGATAAATCGCCTCGCACAATCCACATTTTCCTCACGTGCTATCTCTGTGAATTCGTCGTGTATGTCGTGTTCAGTGGGAACCCTGTGAAAACAGAAAGTAACCTTAAACACTGTTTCCGGCCACCTTTTCGTTTTTCTTACGTGAAGAGAATCCTAGCGATGTCGTTAATAAACGATTCTCCTTCCGGTAAGAGTTGTTCCTTCATCTCGCATATGGCCCTCTGAATGCATTTCCTGAGACTCACTCCAAGCCTGCACAAAATAAAATTGATTAGGGATTGCCTAGATGCACAGAGAGAAGATTCTTACATTCTTCCAAACGCTTCAAGGTGATCGTATAGTGCTCTACGTTCACTGTACTCGCGGTGATGGTTCCATTTCTTTGGATTTTCCATCACGCTTCTCTTCCTATCGTGCAGCGATCGATCTGTTTCCTCGTAGGCGTCTTTGACCCATTGTTTCGGTGTGGGCGGCACTGGTTCTGGTGTAGTTGTGGTATACTGTGCGAAGTTGCGTCTGTACGGATTGGGATTCCTCTCATACCCTTCGTATTGCTCGTAATAAGGTCTTCGTTGGCTGTAGCCTCGATAGCGCTGCCATTCGTAGGGATATTCTTGTGGACTTCTCTTTGCTGCGTGGAGTGAACGGTCTGTCTCTTCGTAAGCTTCCTTCACTATTGCTTTTGGCGCTGAGGTGTATTCTGTTGTCGTCTTGGTTGTGGGAACAGGCATTGGTTCGTCGTTGGTACTACGCCTATGGGTGTGCGGGTAGTAGTACCTGTTAAAATCCTCTCTATAGTTGGGTCTCCTGTAGGAACGAAAGGCGAGTTTAGTGTACACTCCAAAAAAAAAAACATTTTGCTCCATTATGTGGTATCTCAAAAAAACAATTTCAATATTCTATAAAACACATTTACCGTATATTTCATTTCATTACCAATGCACGGCTATAATCAGCAGAGGGAGAGACCCTATGGCCTCAGGACCAGTTTGCTGCAGGTTGCAACAGATTATGCCCTTGAGCTCAGTTTGTTTGCTCCGAACTTTATACATGGTGCACAACGGAATTTTAGACTTTGAAAGTCTCTTAGAAAAATATACCAAAATCGAAACTTACGAATCATTTTTATATTTTTTACTATATCGGATATAGAAACAAAAAGATCAACCTTTTTCGAGAGCACTGCCATAAAACGATCTTCGATAATTGTACGCTATAGTGGCGGCCGGAACATAAGTGCAAGTAAGACGCTTTCTTTGTAAAAGGTGTTACAAATTGTACATTGTAAATATTAATTATCTGTAGCTGTCCATTTTGACTTGCTCTCGAACAAATTGCTGCTAACACTGCGGGCAGAGATAAGCGTTGATTCCCTTATCTCTGACTGCGGTACGCACCGAGCTTTTGTGTATTGCGGATCACCGACCACTGAAAATGAAATGACTCAGAAAATTTTGGCAGGTTTACAAATCACAGACCAATTAAAGGTGGTTTGTGCTACAAATGCTCTGACAATGATCTATAAATAAGTTGATAACAACCACCCTATAATGCTAGACACGGTTGCCATATTCTATTTCAAACTCTGGCAATTTAAATTTCAATAAACGCAGAATTACTAATAAAATTGTAAGCTGAAGAGTAATTTTTTTGCCCTTTGTTTTCTGTGAATTCTAAACGATTACATGGTCTTCCCAAAGCAAAAAACGCGATCATTTCTGCGACTAGACAACTTGGCCTGATGCAGTCGTCACACATTTTTAGTCCTTAATCATAAATGTTTTGCACTCACGTGCCAAAGATCAAACATTCTAAAAACAATCCAAATAAATAAAGGCATATGTTTTATTCTAATCACCGCATGCATGAAAATAAAACTACTAGGTATATCGGTATGAAGTGAGCGTCAAGATACAAATATCTCGATAGGGAGAGAGCCGCATTGAATGCTTGTCGAGGCATATGGTGATCATGTTCTATCAGAAGCAACATGCAAAAGATGGTTTCAACGGTTCAGAAATAATGATTTTGATGTGAGAAATGAAGAACGTGCAAGACCACCAAAAAAGTTGGAAGACCCCGAATTGCAACCGATATTGGATGGAGATGACACTTTGAGTCAAAAGCGAATGGCAGCAATGTTAAATGTCGCACAACAAACAATTTCTGACCGTTTAAAAGTTATGGGAAAGATCCAAAAGTGTGGAAAATGGGTGCCACATGGATTGAGAAAAAACCGAAAAAACACTTGTGAAATTTTGCTTCAAAGACACGAAAGAAAATCGGTTTTGCATCGGATTGTTACTGGCTATGAAAAATGGATTTATTTTAAGAATCCTAAACGAAAAAATCATGGGTTAATCTGGGACAACCATCAACATCGACTGCAAAACCAGATCGATTCGGCAAGAAGACAATGCTGTGTGTTTGGTGGGACCAGAAAGGTGTGCTGTACCACGAGCTCCTGAAACCCGGTGAAACCGTTAATACTGATCGCTACTGACAACAAGTGATCAATTTGAACCATGCATTGATCGAGAAACGACCAGAATGGGCCAGAAGACACGGCAAGGTAATTTTGCTCCTGCACACAAAGCAAAACCGGTTCAGGATACAATCAAAACACTTGGCTGGGAGCAGCTACCCCACCCGCCGTATTCACCAGACTTGGCTCCTTCCGACTACCAACTACCATTTGTTTTTATCGATTGCACACGCATTGGCTGAGCAGCACTTTGATTCCTACGAGGAGGTCGAAAATTGGGTGTCTGATCGGTTTGCTTTAAAAGACGAACAATTTTATTTGCGTAGTATTCACAAATTGCCAGAAAGGTGGTCAAAATGTGTAGAAAACACTGGCCAATACTTTGAATAAAATGTTTTTACTTTCTACACTATAACAAATATTTTTCTTCAATGAATCTCAGAGTAACGAATTCACATTTTTTCCCGCGCAAAAACATCAGATAAACGTACTTTTTTCTTACCGAAAAAAAATCCATAGTTTACAATGATCCAGCCAGAGCCATATCTTCTTCTTAAGAACGTTTTATAGACTACTAATTGTCTAAGAACTCAATAAAGTTGAAACAGCAGAAAAGCGAAATGTATGAGAACCCATTTCAGACACTGAACCTCAATAATAGTCGTCAGATAACCTTTAAGCCTTTACAAGTGACCTTGTGTGACTAATGTGTAAGATATTTAAATTTTTATGAAGGAGTGTTCATCGCTCGTACAAATCTTGTTCGCGAAAACAAAGAGAGAATGCCATAATGTGCTCTAACCTTTGAAGAATTTAAGATATCCTTTCGGTTGCTTTGGATTTTTTTGTATTTTTAACAGCTTCTAGTGTCTTACAAATAAATCATTCGCACGACACTCCTTCAACAAAATAATTAAATAAATAGCATAACAGTCTACAAGAAAGCAGGGCCTTGCTTATTCGCCCACTACTCCTGTTGGTCGTGCCATTGGAGGAATGCATTTACAGTTGTTTGCCAGTCTACAGTTGTTTTTTCCACAGCGCATTGCAATTTCTGAACTCACCAATTGGATGGCGCTGGGTAACGCTTTCTAGGACTCTCCCACGTGCGTCGATTGTCAGGCAATCTTACTGGAAAACGGCTCCAAGTCGGCCTCATATACGCCAATTTATTGTACTCCTTCAAGGGTATCGCACTCGCATTAACAACGCCGACGTTCTTTAGTTCCTCGTCCTCCTTTTCCGCTTCCTCATCTTCTTTCTTCTGCGCTTTATACTCTGCGACGAAGGCTTCAAGCGGTTTTCGCCAGCCGTCCACCAACAAAGGAACATCATAGAAAATATCGATTTCGTTAGAAACCACCAAGCCACGAGGCACACCGCCTGGTAAGGCAGAAGCACTCACATCAGTCAGCACTATTACGGTACCCTTGTAAAACACAAAAGCACGTTTCTTCCGCGAAAGCGCATTTCGAAAGGGATCCGCGAGTACACTAGCCTTACTTTTAGGCAGTCTCTGCACGGGAAGGGCTGCACTTAAATTGGCCGGAAAGTCTCTAAAGGCGAACAACACTTTCACGCTTTGTAGCCACAGATAGAATACCAAGAGAAAATGCATTTTCGATCATGGAACGCGACGGATTTGGTTTCTTTTTCGTTTTTTTGAACCTGCACCGATCAATGATCCACTCTGATAGGCTTTGAGGTAAGGAATGATCATGCAGAGGAATGCTTCGTCACATCTTGGACTGGTTCTAGTGGAGGGCACTCACGAACACGTTTGTGTCCCGCTAAGGGCTCGCACATTGGAATTAAGAAGGCTCCGCTAAAGGTCAGCCGAACAGGAAAGGCATGACCAGCCTGCTCCCAAAAATTACGTAGCTGCTTGTTGAAGAAGTTACGATCGCAGAAGAGGAATGTGGGCGCGGAAGATTGGGCACGCGGCTGATGCTAAATGGTGTGATTAGAACCTCTGAAGTCACGATAGTTCTCAGGCGTTTCGAATTTCGAATTTGGGTCACTGACAGTTGTTTAAACAAAGCGTGATGTTTTCGGTTAGTCAGTAAACAAAGGCGGAAATGATAATATGGGGCAATAAATTTTGACTTCAATCTAAGACATCGTTTGAGAATTTGTCACTAGGCTGGTCTCATTTTGGACGATGGATAGGCATGCCGCTAATGGATATGAATTGTGTCTTAACTGCTTATGGAATAAGAATTTAATTTGACGGGCTTCGAATCAGTAAATGGATATTTTGCAATTTTGCAAAGGTTGTGATTATTACTAATAATAATAATTGTTGGCGCTACAGTCCAAACTGGGACCAGGGCCTAGCTTGCTCATCAATTACTCGTGTTGTGCGCGCTACTTTTCTCTCACGAGTAGAAGGGAACTACAGTTTTTTGCCGACTCCGAACGGCGATATTTGAGAAGCTTTCTTAGACACTTAGACAGTTATTACTCTTTGAGTGTTGTCAGCAGCTCGAAAGCGGTGGTGCCGTGAAAAATTCTGAAATTGGTGTTGAGCTGGTAATCAAACCTATACCCTTTGGCGTGTGAACGTCTCACTCTACTCACTACGCCATGGCGACCACTGATTATTACTAAACACTGACTTATTTTTAGCCCAAGAAGCCGTAAGGAATAAAGCAAAAAAAACCTGGATTAGATTAGAGTACTCGTGAAGAATCAGTAAGTTAGAATTAAGTTCTGTAGATTTTATTGGCAAGCCAGTTTTAAGTATTTTTGTTCAAGTGAATTAATAGAAATAAAAATGCATTGGAAAAACAAAAACTTATTTTTGACTTACATACTTAACAGACAGATAGATTTAAAATTCTTTTCTAAACTGTTAAAGCTGCAATGGCCTCATTGAATGTGAACTTTATGTAGACTTCTGTTAGTTTGTTACAAATGGTGGTATTTCCTTGCCTGTGCGGTATATTTTATGACAGTAGTTCATCATACATGGCGCCTTTTTCTTAAAATTCTCTTTTGACATTCTGACAGTTTGTTTATAAAGGCTCCGGCACATTGAATATCTTACATGCGTCAGTGTCAGCAGTACTTTTACAGGTAAATTAAAATACATGTGTTCTTATGGGAGGTGGCCCAAAGACCAACGCTGCCGCTCACGCAACGGGTGTGGTAGCTCAACTTTTAACTTTTCCCTCTTCGTCAGCGTTGACAATCGACACATTGTGACATTTTAAGAGATTTTTTTTTTAATTTTAAATTAACGTTTGTTAGTTTTAGGTTGACTGAATATTAAGTAGTCAATCAAACATTTCCTTTTTATTCTCATAGCCGTAAAAAATTATTCCGGATCATCATTGTATGACTTTTCAAAGTTTAACGCAAAAAAAGATGTACATTTCGATCTACGTTTGAAGTTTAGACCCGAAATCGACAGTTGCTTCTTGTAGTATATACAGTGATGGACAAAACTTTTCACACAAACTAATTTTCGAAGTGGCCGCCGTGGCGTAGTGGGTATAGTGCGACGCTCACACGCCGAACGATCTAGGTTCGATTCCCGGCTGAACACCTCGAATTTTTCACGGAACCACCTTGTTCGAGCTCCTGACAACACTCAAAGAGTAAAAACTGTCTAAGAAAGCTTCTTATACTTCGCCGTTCGGAGTCGGCAAAAAGCTGTAGGTTCCTTCTACTCGTGAGAGAACAGTAGCGCGCACAACATGAATAGTTGCGGAGAAAGCAAGGCCCTGATCTCCCTGTGGACAGTCGTGCCAACAATTATTATTATTATTAATTTTCGAAGTGAAGGAAGCGCTCAAACATCAGATAAACATCGTATAAATTTGATTTTTCAGGAAACATTAATTCAATCTAAACTTTTAATAACACAGAACGTGGTAATTTATAAAAAATATATTTCTTTCAAAAAAATTGAAAAACAAAAGAGTTCATAATTTAGGGTGGATAAAAGTTTTCACACAATAGTGTACAACATGCGCTTTCATGTTTATAGTCTCTCGTAGTACTGTTACATGTATAACGGTAATGGCCGGTTTTGTTTTTGAATGGAAAGGAAGCATCTGCATTAGTTTCATCACCTTATTTGTGAAGTGATCTTAATATTCTTCAGTCATGAGTCGTAGGCAAAAAGAGACCACGAAAAAAGAAAGAAATATAATCTTAGAACTACATAAAGATGGTAAATCGTATGCTGATATCGGCAAAACTGTAGAAAGAAGAAGGTTTACAATTTGCAGCATTGTAAGGAGATTCCAAAATGATCCGAATCTCGAAAGTTCCAAACATTCTGGTCGCCCTAGAAAACTAACGTCAAGAGAAGAGGAACAAATTGTAAGAACAATTAAAAAAATAACCAAAACAACATCATCAGAACTGGCAGCACCGGTGAAGAGTGATTTTAAAAAATATGTTCACCCTAAAACTGTTCGTAGAGTACTTTATCGCACTGGTTATAATGCACGAGTTACAAGGCGAAAACCTCTAATTAGTGAGCTCATTAAAAATAAAAAATGTATACGATGTTTATCTGATGTTTGAGCGCTTCCTTCACTTCGAAAATTAGTTTGTGTGAAAAGTTTTGTTCATCACTGTCTTTAAATTCGAGCAGTATCGTTAAACACATTAGATAATCCATTAAATTATCTGTAGGTATTTTAGCAAAATAAATATCAGGCCGCTCTACAGTATAACAAAAAGAAATGAAATCAGCTGAGCGTTGAATGGGATGACACAATGAATGCTTATTGTGTCATCCCTTTCTTTCAGGTACTTCACTGTCAACGGATACTTTGCCGCTACGCATGTAAAGTATTCCATGTGCCAGAGTCTTAAAAGTTCAAAACGTTGACTGAGAACTGGGATTTCACATTTTTAGGAAAAAAATGTCAAAAAAAAATAATAATAATGACAAGTCTTAAAAATGACCAAAAAATGGAAGTCGAAATAAGAAAACATACAGAAAAAATGTACATCCTGAAACAAATTTCCAGGGAGTAATTATGAAAAATTGCAGCTCCCAGTGTTCCACCAATTCTGAAACATTAAAATTTCATCCAGATGCTGAGTTAAGATATTGCTAGCCTCCATAATGCAAATTTTGTGGCAGAATAAAATCATTGAACGATTTAGGAGTTTCTGACATTCAATATTTAGGCCACCTTGGTATTCAGAATTTCATCAGCTAAATTTACATTTGCAAAATAGGTACTGCCGGAATTTAAAAAGAGGAAAATTTAAAAAAAAGCAACCAAGCTCAAAAGCCAAAACTTGTAAACAAAAAAAAGAAATATTCAGATCAATTTAAAAATGTGTAGCGTGTCGAATAATTCCACACTTTTAATTTTTCATTGATTTTCTAAGTTGTATGTGTTCGAGAAGGATTCCTCATCAAATAGGAAAACTCTTTGATGAGAAACTAAAGAACATGCGTATTAGCATGTTTTACAGTTTTTTTTAAACTCATTTTTTGCCATAACCTTTCTTTTAGCATATACTAATACATTTTCCTCGGTATGAGTCCACCACCGTAGAGAGCAATTTTTTTTTTAGTAAAATTTCTGAAAATTCTGGACTGCGATATTTCTTTTCCACGTCACACTGATTTTTTGTCAATTTTCCAAAACTTTTCAGCGCAACACTGAGTTTGAGAAAGAATTACAATTTGAAAAACAAATTGAACCAAACATGGCGCAAGAGTCACAAATCCAAAAATTTCAGTTTCGTTCGGTGTTTATGATTTGACAGTTTTCCAACGACTGAGACTTGCAAGCAAAACAGTTGTTAACATATCAGTTTTCCAACGACTGAGACTTGCAAGCTGTGGTCACTTTGGCGTAGTGTGTATAGAGCAACACACGCAGACGCTAACGTTTTTCACTGCAACACCACTTTCGAGCTGCTGATAACATTCAAAGAGTTCTAACTTTCTATGATAAAGCTTTTCAAATTTCGCCGTCTAGATTCGACAAAAAACTGTCCCTTCTACTCAAGACTCACAGTATGCACAATCGGAGTAGTTGCTGAGGAAGCTAGGCCCTCATCCTCCGTGGACTGTAGCGCCTACCGATATATAGAGGTTTGCAAACTGCTGACAGCTGCTTAGAAGAAGTAGATCAAAACGTTTGCATCTTGGAAAACTGCTTGGTAAATTTATTTTCCGAGAAAAACGATTTGATTTTAACTGATAAAATACAATTTTCTTGTATTGCTTTATTTTTATTAAAGTGAGCTTCAAATTTTCATATTCACGAACGAGTTTTAAAAACTTAAGAAAGTACAATTTCAAGAAATTGATTCGTGTTTCATTTTCATTCGTTCAAAAGTTCAGGCCACTTTTTTTATAATTGACGCGTGCAAACGGGGTACTCGCAACCCCTTAAGTGACCAGATCAAGTCACAGCATGGGCCGAAGGTATAGAGGAAGAGAGGGAGAGGAGGTACCGATGCACATTGGTTTTAAATGCCTGTGGAATGTAATGAGGAGGAAAAATCGAGCTGGGAAGAGCATTCCAGATTCGTGTAGTGCGGCAAAAGAACGAGTCTCTGAATTTGACTGTACGTCCGAAAGAGGGCTTGAGGGTGAATTGGTGGGCATTCCTAGCGAGGCGTGTTTTCATTCATTCACCCAAAATTGCAAACACTTCTAATGTTCGTTCTGTTAAAAACAAAGGTGCCGAAAATCTTGAAGCTGTCTTGGTTTTTTTGTGGCACTTTTGGAAACTTGTGGCCGCCGTGGCGTATTGGGTAGAGTGCGACGCTCACACGCCGAAGGGTGTAGGTTCGATTCCCAGCTCAACACCAAATTTTCGAATTTTTCACGGCACCACCTCTTTCGAGCTGCTGACAACACTCAAAGAGTAATAACTCTCTAAGAAAGCTTCTCAAATTCCGCCGTTCGGAGTCGGCAAAAAACTGTATGTCCCTTCTACTCGTGAGAGAACAGTACCGCGCACAACACGAGTAGTTCATGAGCAAGCTAGGCCCTGGTCTCCCTTTGGACTGTAGCGCCAACAATTATTATTATTATTTTGGAAACTTACCTGTTGACTTCATCAATCCTGCGAACTGGTTTCCACTCTTTATTCGCAGGGATCTCGTATTTCCATGGGAAATGACTAAACGTAGGCCTGTTGAAAGCCATTTTGTTGTATTCGTCCATCGGAATTGCACTCACGTTCACCGTGCCGACGTTCTGCTGCTGGTTCTTCATCTTCTCCTCTTCTTTTTCCAGTTCGAAGGCTTCCTTTTGAGCCTTGAGGATTTGAATCCAATCTTTCCATGGTTTCCGCCAACCTTCAACAGCTGTCGGGACATTGTAATACAAATCGACTTCCATTGACTGGTATATAGCTCTCGGATAATTCGAAAGAAGACCAGACGCGGATACAGCCGTCAGCACAATCAAAGTGGTCTTCTCGAACACAAAACTACGCTTCTTGCGGCTCAAAACGTTCTGCTCGAAAAGTGTGCAGTTCGTACAGAAATTTCCATGTGATCTTTCGGAAAATGACGGCACAATGTCCTCAGCAGGCAAATCTCGAAACGAAAAAGATTTGTTTATAACTAACAAGGCAACGACGGCCATTGACTGGATTCGCATCTTAAGAGTGGATGCTTGTACTCGCGTGAAGACCGTCTTCAATCAAATGATTACAGTGAAGCAGAACACAATTCAAGAAAATACACCGTTTTGCATTTTGTTTTGGTTTTGTTTTGATAGATTTTAGCACCTTTATGTTTGGTGATTTGCAAGCTTACCATAAGACTGGTCAGCGTGACTATGAGACATTAGCGTCGCTGAGTTCGAAGCAGAGGCGATTAATGGGAGCAGCGAACGGAATCAAAGATAAAACTGCGTATAATTAGAACTTACTCGAGGAATCGGTTTCAAAGGAGTGGAAAATTATTGTCAATTAAAAGGTGGCAAAACTGGATTGAAGGTAACTGTGACCACTCAAAACTTTTGGTTGGATCAGCCGCTGACCTTTTCGAAAGCACGACATCATTGCATGGAATATTCCCGCTTTTGTTTCTTTTACTAAATTAAGCTGACACAGAAGCTTCCACAATAAAAGTTGTATGAAGAGTCGACACTGAATCTAGAAGGTGAGACTGACTTTAGAAGAAGTCAGTCATGAACAAACAAGGACGTGCAATGGGCTTATGTCGGTGCCTTTTGCAGAATTTTGGTGGCGAACGATTGCAGAGGAAGGAAAATAAATACAACGATGTTGAAGTCAAAGGACTTTATAAATAAATTAACGACATCCTCTATACTCTTGTTCTTGGATGTCGTTTATGGGCTTTTCCCATTTCAGGGGTTTTAAGTCTTAAGATCTTTCGTTTCAGAATTAGAAAATGTTTTTTTTCCGAGTTTCTTCGCGCTTCTGCATTCAAATATATTAATATTCTCAGAAAAGTAAAAATTGTGTTTGCTATAGCTTACAAGAACCTTAAGTCAAAAAGTAAGTATATTTTTTGTATATCTGTTTTGGCATTACACTTGGCACATATTTTCACAATTTGTGTTGGGTTTTAAATGACAGGCTTAGGGACCATTCGTTCTTCTTCTAGAGTTTTAACTGCTGTGTTGTATTTTTTGTGTTAGGGCAGCCAATGTTTCTTCAGTTTCATTCTTCCCTTTAGTTTTCATCGGACTGACGGTTTCATTGCTTGGCCTATATTCATTAATCCTTTTTTTACACTTAGACTAAAGGAATTATTTATATCCTTACCAGGTATAACGGTAATTTTTGAAATTAAAAGACAAATTATTAATGGAAAAGTAAAAACATTTTATTCAAAGTATTGGCCATTGTTTTCTACACATTTTGACCATCTTTCCTACAATTTGTGAATACCACGCCAATAAAATTGTTCGTCTCTTAAAGCAAACCAATCACACACCCAATTTTCGACCTCTTCGTAGGAATCAAGGTGCTGCTCAGCCAATGCGTGTCCCATCGATGAAAACAAATGGTAGTCGGAAGGAGCCAAGTTTGGTGCATACGGTGGGTGGGGTAGCTGCTCCCAGCCAAGTGTTTTGATGGTATCCTGAACCGGATTTGCTTTGTGTGCATGTGCGTTGTCATGGAGCAAAATTACCTTGCCGTGTCTTCTGGGCCATTCTGGTCGTTTCTCGCTCAATGTATGGTTCGAATTGATCATTCGTTGTCGGTAGCGATCAGTATAAATGGTTTCACCAGGTTTAAGGAGCTCGTGTTACAGCACACCTTTCTGGTCCCACTGTCTTCTTGCTGAATCGATCTGGTTTTGCAGTCAATGTTGACGGTTGCCCCAGATTAACCCATGATTTTTTCCGTTTAGGATTCTTAATATAAATCCATTTTTCATCGCCAGTAACAATCCGATGCAAAACCATTTTTGAAGCATAGTTTCACAATTGTTTTTTCGGTTTTCCATCTGTCTTGCATTCAATACATGTGGCACCCATTTTCCACACTTTTGGATCTTTCCCATAGCCTTTAAACGGTCAGAAAATGCTTGTTGTGCAACATTTAACATGGCTGCCATTCGCTTTTGACTCAAAGTGTCATCTCCATCCAATATAGTTTGCAATTCCGCTTCTTCAAACTTTTTTGGTGGTCTTCCACGTTCTTCATTTCTCACATCAAAATCATTATTTCTGAACCGTTGAAACCATCTTTTGCATGTTGCTTCTGATAGAGCATGATCTCCATATTCCTCGACAAGCATTCGATGCGACTCTGCAGCACTTTTCTTCAAATGAAAACAAAAAATTAATGCTTTCCGCAAATCATCACATTCTGGTACAAAATTCGACATTTTTAACACGATAAAAAAATATGATGTTGTCTGTTCAATGACTTGATGTATACTAAATATTTTTCACAGATGTCATAGCAAACAAACAAAAACAAAAAAATAAGGGCTCGTTCACAACAAATGTTCCCTATCGAGACATTTGTATCTTGACGCTCACTTCATACCGGTATACCTGGTAAGATGAAAGTAGGTAGACATACGAGCGCTGTATTGTTTACAGTAACTTAAATGATTCATCGCGCCCAAAAAATGGAATTAAATCGTGAAAATTTTCTCGCGATTATTTTTTACAACCTTCGACGTGGATTCACTCAACAACAGTGCGTCGATGAACTTAATTCAACTTTTGGCGATGAAGCTCCATCAAGAAATAGTGTTTATCGATGGTATGGTGAATTCGACCGAGGTCCCTATCGAGACATTTGTATCTCAACGCTCACTTTATACCGATATACCTGGTAAAACGACATTTGTTGGTTGGAAAAAACGATAATCAAGGTGAATGATCATATTTCTTTGTTGGCCTATGCTATGGTGGGCAATAAAATGCACACAAAGATTGTGCCCCGTCTGTATTGTAACACAGGTTCAATACATTAGGTTCGTTCCAATTGTTCTGAATTGCTACGAACGTCTACGAATTTGCCCGAAAAACTGCGAAAAAGCATTCCATTAGCTGTTTTTTCGGAGAAGAGAGAGCTCATGAGAGAGCAAAATATTTCCTCTCCCTACGAATTTCTGCCGAAGAAAAAGTTGTGGGCAGCAGATGAATGTCAATGTGAAAATAAAAAACCTCTGATATTTCATATGTATGATAACTGTTACTCTTTGCAGAGAGATTTTTACCCAAACTGCTCAACTACGAATTTCTGTAAACAAATCAATTGGAACCGACTTATTGTTTATTATAAGTACAGATTCCACATATACGAGGTCTGTTCGTGTTTTGCAAATTTGGCGATTTTCCTATTGTCCCAAAAAAAAAATGGGTCAAAGAATTTGCATTCAATTTTGTGTGAAAAATGGAATTAGGAATTGTATGGCGCAACAGTCCACAGGGGACCAGGACCTAGCTTGCTCATAATCAACTACTCGTGGTGTGCGCGCTACTGTTCTCTTATGGGTAGAAGTGACCTACAGTTTTTGCCGACTCCGATCGTCGAAGTTTAAGAAGCTTTCTTAGACAGTTATTACTCTTTAAGTGTTGTCAGCAGCTCCAAAGAGGTGGAGCCGTGAAAAATTCGAGGTGTTCAGTCGAGAATCGAACCTAGGCCCTTCGGCGTGTGAGCGTCGCACTCTACCTACTACGCCACGGTGGCCACACTAAAAAATGGAATTGAGTTCTTAAAAATATTTGAAATGTTCACAGTGGCATTCGGTGAGTGTACTTTAAGTCAAAAAGGCTTACAATTGGAACAAGCTTTTCAAATAAGTTGAGAAAATGTGAATGATGACGTTCGGCCGGATGCCCCAGCACATCAACAACCGATGAAAATGTTGAGAAAATATAGTAAATTGTTATGGAGAATCGTGAATAACTATTAGAGAAGTTGGTGAAGATTTCGGCATATCGGTTGGCTCATGCCATATACATTTTCCGGAAATTTTGGGCATGAAGCGTGTGACAGGAAATTTTGACCAAAAACACGTCTTATCGCTCAAGAATTGTTAAGTAACGTCAATGGCGTTATTGCTTAAATGAGTCATAACTGGTGATGAATCATGGCTATATGGTTGTGACATCGAAAAGTCCTATCGTCCCAATGGAAGAGCCAAGCCCAAAATCGCGGAACACACAAAACACTAACACACAAAACTCTAACTTGTATGCCTCTCACAAACAAAATTAATATGCTATATAGCTGAAAGTGTAAACATATGTTCGAGACGATTGTACCAACATAACAAAATAAAAAATCGATAACCCCCTAACCGATCTTATTTTTTTTTAACAGAGCTTGTACAGTTCTGTTGCGACAGTTTATATCGTTTACACGAGCTCTATATCCTGACATTTTGATAAGCTTTTTATTAAGAGCGTAACAGAAGTGCTACAGAGTCCAAAAAATGTTTGTTTTTCACAGGACGATTTCAATATGATAGCCCTTAAGAAACTGTTTCAGTTCTAGTGCATGCATGATTCAAGCCCTTAATATGCCATATGAATGTATGAATAAAGCTCCGTTTGCATATTTCCCATTTACAGCTCTGTGCAAAAAAATAGCACCACGTTGAGGTCTGCACTTTGGATGCTAATTACTTTTCTCCTTGCTCATGTAAAGACACGACATTTATTGTAGGACATCTGTTGGGTATCAGTAATAAAATGCAAAAAACAAGATAAGCGAAAATGCATTTTAAGACAAGAAAATTCCTGTTATACGAAATGAAACCGAAATTTTAGTGTGCAAAATAATAGCACCATGTCATTCTAAAAAGTGTTTTCGAAGTGTTTGGTGGTGTTTAGTTTTTTTTGTGCGTCAATAGTTTTAAGTAAAAATATTTAAGTATTTTGAAACTAGTATTTTTAAGATACAACGTTATAAACAATTAAAATGGGTCGCGGTGTGCATTGTACTCCTAAGAAACGTGAACTTATAAAAAAATTAATTTCTGTAAAAACGTACAAATTTATTCGGGAAATCGTTGGTTGTTCGAATAAAATGATTACTAATGCAAAAAAACACGTCGAAAAAGAAGGAACAAGAGGTAGAAAATCGAAATTAACCTCTACCGACGAGCGAAGAATGATAAGATTAGTGAAACAAAACCCATTCATCACATCAAACAAAATAAAAGAGGAACTAAATCTGCCCGTATCAACATCAACCATAAGAAGGAAGTTGATAGAAAAGGAACTACCAGCCAGAAGTCCCAAAAAAGTACCCTCGCTGACAAAGGTCCATCTTCATAAAAGAAAACAATTTGCGCAAGAACATTTGAACTGGGAAGTAACCAAATGGCGTAATATATTATGGACAGATGAGTCTAAAATTGTTTTATTTGGAACTCCTGGGACCAGAACATTTGTTCGCAGGCAAAAAAACCAAGAGTTTAAACCGGAGTGTACTTTAAAAACCATTAAGCACGGCGGCGCGAAAATTAACATATGGGAATGCTTCTCCTACAACGGTACTGGTCCTATATTTTGGATAAAACCAATGATGACCGCAGAAGTTTATGTTGGCATAATGAGGGAAACCATGTTGCCCTACGCCGAGTGGAATATGCCTCTCAGATGGGTACTGCAGCAAGACAATGACCCGAAACATACGAGCAAATTGGCCAAGGAATTTTTTGCGAGGAATGGGGTTCAAGTTATGGAATGGCCGCCGCATTCTCCAGACCTAAACTCCATTGAAAATCTTTGGACAGATGTTAAGAAAGCTGTTTTTAAAGCGAAACCAAAAAATATACTACAGCTATGGGAAGCTGTGCAGGCTGCGTGGAGGGATATTCCAATTCGGCGATGTCAGGCACTAATCGACTCTATGCCACAACGTTGTGCCGCTGTGCTCAAAAATAAGGGTTATAAGACGAAGTATAAGAACAGTAGTATAAATAAAAAAAATAAAAACCGTACTATTCCACTAAATTTTGCATTTTATTTACGACGTTTTACTTGTGGTGCTATTATTTTGCACACCAAAATTTCGGTTTCATTTCGTATAACGGGAATTTTCTTGTCTTAAAATGCATCTTCGCTTATCTTGTTTTTTGCATTTTATTACTGATACCCAACAGATGTCCTAAAATAAATATCGTGTCTTTACATGAGCATGGAGAAAAGTAATTGGCATCCAAAATACAGACCTCAACGTGGTGCTATTTTTTGCACAGAGCTGTAATTTCGTCGTTGCACTGGAGAGAATTCGATGTGTTTATGTTGAATCTGTATTTTCATCATTTCCATCATATGGATATACCTACGGCTTCTCCTACAACTTAGGTTGTGCGATCAACAAACCATTGGCATGATGGGTCCTCTCAAAACATTGTAGAAAAAAAAAAACGTATTTTTGTTTCATCATTAGATGAATTTTATTCTTTATTTGAATTTTTCAATTTTACCTTTTAAAAAATATTCATTATAATTACGTTATTTTTCATTCATATATAATTTTCATATACATACATATATAATTTATATTTTCACTTTACCATACATATATAAAGTATTTTGTTAATACATAATAATAATAATAATAATAATTGATGAAGTTTAGTGATGTCGAAACAATGCATATACATATCTATTTATTTACCTTAATGGAAACACTTTTCCCTTCTCGTCTTCCCGTGTAACTTATAGTTTAAACTTGTTATACAATTTCAATTGATTTTATGTTAAAAATATACGCTTTAATTCGGAGCAGAGAGACAGAGACTCAGTGCATCAATCGCAGGACACGGCGGCAGTGTCTGTGTGCCCACACGATCGACAAGTTTGTGTAAGTTTACTTATTTTGTTTGCCAAGCAATAATTGATTACTAGTTTATTTTTACGAATAATGTCTTTCCTTTTGCAAAATCAGTAAACACTTATTTGATTTTTCTTCTTGTATAATCCTTAATAAGCTACGAAAAGCAATGGATAATCATATTTATTCCTTACGTGTATACTTTTATAAATGATCTTTTTTTATGGAAAACTATAATATATATGCATGTCGAGACAGAGAAAAAAAACCTAAAAATAAGAAAAATATATATTTATTCATTGTTTTGTTTTCTTTTGTTTAATATATATATAACTTTTAAACTGTTTCTTTTATTTTCTTAATTCACATCTAATTAGCAATGTAGTATACCTATTCAAATGTTTTTTTTCTCGTGAGTTTTTAACCCGAAATATATATAAACCTTTTTTTTACACTTACTTCAATGAATAATCATAAATTTTAAGGTCTGAAAATCCTTCACCCAACACTTTAAACCAAAAAAGAAACAAAAAGGAAGTGGATAGTTATAGTTTTTTTTTTTTTGAAAAGATGTTTACACATTAAAATGTATTTTTTTATTTCGTTGCAGATTTTGAATGTATTTTGAATTAATTTTCTTTTAGTTTTTTTATAAACTACTTAAAACATTTGTAATGTTATTTGCCTTTAATAATTTCTTTGATGCATTTGTCTATTCTATTAGGATAAATAAAAAACACTCACATCGACTTGACGTTTTATTTATTTTATTTATACCTACATATGTACTTGCATATAAAAAAAATTCAAAAAAAAATCGGAAGCCATTTTTAACAATACGTTTTAATGGATATTGAAAGGGCTTTATTCAATTGATTGGAAGGACGTGCATCACATTTTTGCCATACCTACAAGATCGGCGGCGAAACAATTGTGTTGAAACAAGAACGTTGACACAAGCTGTTGTCATACACAGTTTCTCCTAAAATTGTTGTATTTCCACAACTAACTTCTTAATAATTTTGTTCTCTATTTCGGGTAAAAGTGAATTATTTTAAAATTAACAAACCATGTCGTTTGCACAATTCGTGTAATATCAAGAGACAATATTAACGAAGAACTAGGAGACAAGTTTAAGTTACACATCGACTTTATGGGTGAAGCAGTTTGTGAAAAAGATAGAAAGCAAGTTGATGGAATGATCGGAAATAAAATCATTCAGTTCACACTGACAGACAGCTCTGACAACTGAGGAAGTAAGTAAATAAAATAGTTGGGGCTATTACTGTGGATAATAGGTGATGCGTATTTATTAGTCTCTTACAAATAGAAAAAAAAAATGCCGAATTATATCGAGATTCATACATGTTACCAAGACACTGTTCTCCAGGCAGTAGACTTCCGGTGTAGAAACAAAAGAACGTTTCCACACTGGTTGGCATTGTAACAGGTCTGTTCCAATTGCTCTGAATTACTACGATTCCTACGAATTTCTCTGTGAAACTCTCAAAAGGCGTTCAATTTGATTGATTTCTTCATAGAAGAAGAAATGAGAGAGTAAAATAATTGCCCTCCTTACGAATTTCTACAGAAGAAAAATCTGTGGGCAGCAGATGGCTGTCAAAGTGAAAATAAAAAAACCTCTGACATTTCATGTATTTGATAGCTGTTTGCGAATTTTTACGAAAGGGCGTTTCACAAGTTTCGTTAGAGGTACACTCTGCAAGACAGATTTTAACTCAAAGTACTCAACTACGAATTTCTGTACCCAAATAAATTAGAACAGACCTCAAACTTAACGACTCACTTTTTGCTCATGCTCACGACCGTAAAATTTTTCGAGTTTCGCATTAATCCTTTAGGTCAAACATGTCAATAAAATGCATAGCTATTAATTGTTTTCCCCGGTCAATGTTATTAGGAAGAACAAGGGAACAAAGCAGTAAAAGGATGAAAGTCTTAACGTCTGAGCATTTTCTTTTGAAAAGGGGTACTATCCTCAATGATAACAAGCAAAGATTTGAAATGTTCCTGTCAAGCGTGCCTTATATCCTGACTATTCAAATTGATTGAAAAATTGCTATGTCAAATCCATTTAGAACTACTAAAGTTATTGTAAGAAAAACTGATGCTTCACTTATTAGGTTATGAATAAACTTTAAATTCCACTTTTGTCCTACACTACTGTAAGTCTTAGATTTAGTCGAATACACGTCCTACCACATTCACAAATTTAAAGAAACATCTTCAGTGTTCCCCCTATCTGAGATCTCCTAATCCAGATGTGAATCAATTATCAAATTCAAAAATTTGTAAAATGTTAATTGTAAATTCATATTTGTTGGTTTTCCTTTCAAATTCTATGATAATTCAATTAAAAATTGTATTTCTTTTTTCCTAATAAATTCCATTTATAATAATTATAAAAGTTATTTAGCTCTACTATATCTTAAGGTTCAAGTTCTCTTCTTTCTTCATTTTGTTTCTTCTTTCGTAAGAATGATAAATGCAACAGTATCTGATCATCACTATCGTTACACTTAATTTTAGTTACAAATTCTTTGTGATTTATTTACGATCTAACACTTATATAATTTTAGTTTTAAAATTTGTATATATAAGATTTAAAATTATGTTTTCTTTTTGTTTTTTGTTTTAACTTGTCAAAGCGAATACAAATGTACTTACTACAGTTTGTCCCTTACTTAGTAATGTCTTGATTTAAATACTTGTTTTTTTGTTTTGTTTCTTAGCTGATATTCAATACAGTTTGTATGTGTTTTTCTTTTTTGTATTGTTGTTGTATCAGAGATGTACATATTTTGATTTTTTTTTAAATTGTGTCATTTGTTATTGAATTAACATTCCTTTGTATAAAAAATCTAACCTCTAAATTGTTTGTATGTTCCATGTAAACATGACAAAAATACTATAAAAAAAACATTATCAAGTACTAGAACACACTGGAAATTTGGAAAAGAAATCCGATCCGAATAAATTTTAAAATCACAAAAATGTTTGTTTTTTCTACGATCTTTTTTTTTTTTTTGTTTTGTATACCCCTAATTGCAAAAACATCACACATTGAATATATACTTTTGAAAAACAAAACAGTTTTCTCAAGTTTTGCGCTGTTGTTTTCTTCTGTTTCATTTTTTTTCTTTTTTTGTTTTAGTTTTGGTCTTGTAAAAAAGTCTGAATTGTTTCTATTTTTTGTTACATTTGTAATATAGTATTCGTCGGCAGTTTTCGTTACTTGTTGAATTTTATATAATATATCTGGTGGAATTTGAATGGATTGAAAAGTGTTACTTTGTTAATACTATAAATGTACACTACTTACTCTTTTCGTTTTTATTTTAGTTTTTAAACATTTTGTGCAAACTGTGTTTACCCTGAATAAGTTTCGATCGTGGTTCGACATAACGGATGTGTATTAAATTAAGTTCTTATGTGAATGTATTCATATCTGCGATGCAGTTACCAATCATTTTACAGTGAATTCTGGTTTCTTTTAAAAATATTTAAGCAATTTCGCGTATTTGAAGACGCTTAACTAGAAACTAGTTTGGGCAGGCTTCCAAGAATGCATGTCCGAACTTCCAGAAGTGAGTTCTTGAACTTTAAAATGTGAATTTACGACGATACAGATTTTTTATAAACCGTATAATTCATTCTGTCTTTGAAACAAGAAGTTTAAAAGTTTCAAAATTGAGGCTTGTGATTTGGAAACGAATTTGTTTATACTACTCAACTACTACTCCTACTATTAAAGTCACTCTTTCGATTAAAGTCAAATTCATTTCTTTGGAATTCAAATCTTATGTCAAGGAGCATAACTACACCCCATTTTGTACATAAATACAAACCGTTTGGAGTATTTAATGACTCAATTCGAAATTAGCATTTGTTTGCAAACTGAGGGAAATAAAAGACTCAAATTCAAGTAAAACGGTAGATATCGAGCTTAAAGGATTCTTTTATGGAACGACAGCGATTACATCATTTAAGTTGTTGAGTCAAATGACTTAAGTAGGGGCACGAAAATATTTGTAACACAGACTTCGGATTCATACTGAAAGGCAAAATTCAAGGAAAAATGTCCAAGGAAAACCGTTTAGGTTTCTTTTATATAATTCCGTTTTTAATTTAAGGAATCTAAAACGTAGTTGATTTAAAATGCACTCGAATACAATCAAAAGAAGACTGGAAGACACTCGATTATTGTAAGTCCACAGACAATGTCACGTTGAGAAGCACTTAGATTAAAAATAATTGAAGTCATGCATGTTAATGCAATCAAAAATCCGACCATAGTTGCTGTTTGTTAATACGAATCTTTTTTTGTCAGAACTGAATCATTTGGAGCAAACCTTACTATCCAATCCTTGTTACAAACGCTAAACATGATTGCTGAAGAATTATAAGGGATGCGATAAGCCTATGCGACAATTGTAAGTTGGATGACTTTGCTTTAAAGACCAGGAAACTTCCACTCCGCTGCCTTCAACAAAAGCGTAAGTGCATCAGTTATGTATTTGACTCGCTTACAAAAACTCTACTCTTTCTACTCTTTCATTTTCGATTTTGTTCTGCATTCGTAGATATTAACGAACGCCGTAGGATTGCATCTCTATCATAAATTAAAATTAAATGTGAGTTTTTCCCACATATACACACATATAACACCAGTGTATGTGATTTTTTTAAATCTTAAGCCAAGGCAAAACTGCATCGCAGACAAACTTTCAAATGAAGTGAATGCGAATGAACCCAAACAAAAATAAAAAATTGTAACATATCAAGTGTTAAAAAAGTAAGGAAAAAACGAAAAACTACAAAAAAATGTTTATTTATTAATCTTTATCATATAGTAATATAATATATTTACTCGTACTTAAAATAAAAAAGAAGAATCGTGTATTTAGTGTTCTTTCCGTGTTTTTTTCTTTAAAGTGTTCTTTGCAACGGTTAATTTAAATTTATATTCCTTGCTTTAAATAAAACTGTTTAAAAAAATCTTATTCTCATATCTCGTATCAAAAGTTTATTTATTTATTTTTTATTTCTCTTTTCGCTTTGCTTGTTGCAGCCAATAACAATGTACACAAACTATTAATTTAATTTCTTTTTCTTGCTTTCAAACAAACACGTAAATAAAATATAAATCGAAACATAAAAAATAAATGTTATTTAAAAAAGTGGATTTTATAATGCGATGCAAATTTTATGATGTATTTGTTGTTTTTTTTTTTGTTTTTTTTACAATTATATTTTTTCATACAACTGTTTATCCTGTCTTCTTTTGCCGAAAATAAAGTAAAACTTAAGCCCTTCTTTTTCTTGTTTATTTTATCATTTATATGCAGATATATTTATTTATAAAAAAACGCGTGTGTATGTGTATGTATAAAACAAAATTGTTTTTTAAAAATGATAGAACTGAGTTTTTTTTGTTGTTTTATGAGTGTGTGTGTGTTTATTTTTGTGTTTTTCTTGTGTTTATATGAGTTTGTGTATGTGTATACAAATTTTGAAGTCTTTTTTGCAGACTTTGATTTCCCTACAATTACTTAGCGTTTAGATGTGAATATCCCTTAGTTCATACATACATATATATATATATATTTATTTTAATGTTTTTATTTTGTTTTTTTTTTTCGCGATAAATTCTCATGTGGTTTCATTTCCAATTGTTTCTGGTCATTTCCCAGCGGATGTTTGCTTTTATTTTATTTAATTAAAGACTATTTTATTAACGGTTGTTGTTTATTTTTTGAATCAGCCCCTGGGAGGGGGTGTTTTGCTTTGAGGGGAAGAAGTGACAGTGTATTATGTGTGGATGTTTATGTTTGTGTTTGTGAGTGAAAAGGGTCGTTTTATTGTGTAACTCTTTTTTGTTGTTAAAAGAAAGAAACTAATAATATTTATATAATATATAATATCAATAAAATTATTCGGCCACTACGGCTGCTTCTTGCGTTACCACGTCGTTCGATACTTGTTCAGCCTTCATTTCCTGGAAAACAAAATATAAGGTATAGTTATATTAAAAGTTTGTTCAGAAAATTAAATGTGTTGTTTTTTTATAAATTCTACAGAAATGAATTGAAAAAGAAAGTCGCGCAAACAAATTCTTTCGGTTTCAAAAAATCGAATGTTTAAAAACTTTAGGCTCTAATCCGACATAGGTCGTAAAGATGCTGAAGATTTAATGTCATGCAAACGGAGAAAACAAGATAAATACAACACTTGCGAGTTTGAAATCCATTATATGATTTTGGTTGCTAACGGAAAATTACCTTTAGATCTGAAACGCAGTGATTTACTTCAAAGGTGAATTGGAATCAATACCGAATATAAATTAAAGAACGAATGGTGTTCTTCATTCGTGACCAATTATTATTAAATTTTAAAAATGAAGAAAAACTATCTCCGAAGAATTTATACGCGATCCCTGCTCGATAGCAAAACATGTAGTTAGTTTAAGGCCTTCGACATACTTTTTGCTTGACAAATGAATATATACATATGTGCACAATTGATGGCTTTTGGGAATACAGCAGCAGAAACCAAGAATGCTTCAAATGCGTAACTGCCCCATATCCTATACATATATTCTCAAAGAGGAGGATGGCGAGTAAAGCATGGAACTAAGCCTACCTTACAGGTTTGTAAAGTAGTATGATTTTGAATTGAGATCAAAGGCAAACAAATCACAATTTTTTGACAAGTTCCAAAATAAACTATTTTGTACCGTAAAACGTGGAATATGCTTTCTACATTTTTGAACGGTGAAAAGAAAATAACAACTTTGAAAAACTAAACAAACTTAAGCGCAAGCTGTCTCACAAAGAATGTAATTTTATATTAAAGTATATCATTCGATCGGGTTCGTTTCCCGACTGAATACCTCGAATTTTTCACGGTACCACCTCTTTCGAGCTGTTGACAACACTCAAAGAGTAATAACTGTCTAAGAAATCTTCTAAACCTTTGCCGTTCGGAGTCAGCAAAAAACTGTACGTTCCTTCTACTCGGAAGAGAACAGTAGCGCGCACAACACAAGTAGTTGATGAGCAAGCTAGGCCCTGCTCGCCTATAGACTGTCGCGGCATACAATTATTATTATATTATTTCATCTGTGACGAAGGAGACAGCTGTCTTTGAAAAACAGATGCGATAAACAGCAACAAGTTTCTTTCAAAGTCAAGAACACATTTTTTACATTTTTTCGTTGGCCAAAAGTGCTGTCAATCATAATAAAATTAATATCTTTTCTGGCTATTTTCGGTTACGATGTAAAATATTTGCTAGAATTTTGGATATTCCAAGGTTGTTAAATATCTAGGTCAAGGCCAAACCACATTTTCGATATACAATTAAAAACATATTTTTGGAATTACTTTGAATTTTTGCGGTACGATAAAATCATACTGCTTTGCACGGCCAACCTTCATCAAGGCAACAACTCGAATAAAGTCCTCTTTGGCACAAGAACATTTTGACGAAGGTATATAAGTAATATTGTTTTTACTTACATGAACCAATAAGGAATGTTGCAGATGTTTGTGCGTATCAATGAGTCTAGCATCTACTGCTGGGTAATACCTTATCATAAAACACATTTCTTTTCAGTTCAAGCAGCTAGAACCAAATAAGTAGTGTAAGTGAAACTTATCGAGACTCAATAAGTCTCGGGGGCGTCACTAAAAATAATTAATATTAATTTAACTTTTGTTAGGGGCGCCCCCTATATATCCCGGGATTCATTGAGTGATCTGTTACAATGTCAAAGCACTTTATTATAAACCTGCTTCAAAAACATCAAATTATTGAAAGAACGACGTAAGTCGTTTTGATGAAACCATGCAGGATATTAAAAAAACCCGTTTTATAACTTCTAGAGGGGAAGCTGAGACGACGGTAGAATTCTTTATAAAATAAAAAACTGCCGATACGCCGAAAGAGTAAAATAAAAGAGATAAAGCAAAATTTCCGAGATTATTTTTACAACAGCCTTTGCGAGCTTGTGGGTCAACTTAAAAGGTTATACCTAAGGTAATAAATCCAATGAAAGTTGATTCAAGATCCTGTGAAATTAAGAAACATTCGAGTATTCAGTCGTATAACCTCATAATGGTTTCCCTTGGGAAGGATGAACTTCTTTCTTAAGGAAGTGGCCACGGGTTTTAAATATACAAAGAATATAATAAAGAAAGCAATCATGAATTTCTTGTTATTAGTTAACAATTGTTCTTAATGTTTATTGTTCTTGTAGCTCTTAACAGGCAAAGTCATACCGTGCTAGAAAGGCTATGATGAAAGGATGTAGTTGAAATCTGAAGTAAATGTTTGAAGTTATTATAGGTAGAGCCTTGTGCTAGTAATATTTCTTATTTTTCTTTTTCGGATATGAAAAATCTTTCCGTAATGATCAAGTGTTTGGAAATTTACTCCTGTTGTTGGGTATGAAAATGAGAAGGGATCGAATGAAAAGGGAATATTACTGTAGAAATAAAATACCCAAAGCAAAAGTCAACAAATGTTATGTATATTCATGTGTAAATTTGTTTCTTCAACAATATAATACTACTATGCAATACGTGAGTGGATATATATTTTTGTGTAATAACTATTTGTTTTCCAATCAAATATTCAATTTGGAATAAATCTAGTCCAAAGAATTTTAACATGAAAGTTACGTGCGTATCGCACTGGCTAATGAGAAATAAAAACGAAATAAAACAAAATATTGTTCAACCATAGGTTATGACTACGCAGCAGCAACTACTCACCTCAATAGTCTTGTGTTCAACTCCACCATTCAGGCTCTCTGTCGCAGATGTCTCGGCCGTCTGTTCATGATTATCGCCAATTCCGTTCTCCTACGAAAACAATATTTAAAAGAAAAAAGAACAAGAGATATTGTTTTCTTTAATTCAAATTCCACTTAAAAACGTGTGTAGGCATATTTCCTGTTCGAAAACATCATTAACAAAATTATTTCTTATTTTGCAAAAACCAAGACATTTAATTCTTCAATTCAATAAATTAAAAACACAAGACAATAAAAAATATGTTAAATGAAAAAAAAAACCGATTAAAATTCCGATTCGCAAATTGCAACACACGCACACACAAAGACACAAAATGAGAAATTAACTCTTGGCATTCAATTTTGAAAACAAATTAATTTTATCAAACGATAAGTGATATTTTGAAAACCCCACAAAGAATGTAGTTGTTTCGCCTCATATGTGAATTTCTCATTTCGTGCAAAATTTTAATTTAAAAAAAATCAAGAAGACAACGAGGATGGGAAATCAATGAGAACTCATTACAAAATGTAAATGTTATCGAAATGTTGGTTTTGTTGTAAGGTGTTGTGTATGGGCAGCAATGCATTCAAATAACGGAAAATCATTTTCCTTTAAATCGAATTAGTACACAAAATATGAAGCATCGAGAAATAAAAACGTTTTTTTTTTTGTAAAATTAAAATTAGTTACATAGGTGTGTGCATATATGTATGTTTAAAGGGCACAAGGGAGATGGGAAAACAAAAAAACAATGATGCGAGTTTTGTCTTTTTCTGGGCGAGTTCTGAATGTGAGAAGAGTGAGGGATGAGGATGCTCGGGAAAGAGAAGTGGTTGATGGTATTCTATTTTTTATCAATTATTCATCATTTTGAAACACTCCAACTAACGACATTTAATGCACAACAATGGTAGAGGTAGAGATGATTTAAATATAGTAGATAATAGTAGTAGTAGTAGTAGCGGTAGTAGCAGTGGTGGTGGAAACGTTAACACTAGGATACAACACGAGCGAGACGATATATTTCTTTATGTGATTTAAATTCGTTTTTATGACATTCTATGTGGGAGGAGAAGAAAGAAGAATGCCGTCACTAGAAAACAAAAAAAGGAAAAAATTCAAGGAACCGAATTCAAGAAATGTCAAAACCAATAGACGTCGAGTAAATAAAAACAAAACACAGTTCAGAAGGAAAAACATGACACTGCACGATGAGAAAAATAACTTAACAAGAAAAACGGTTGGTATTTCATAAGCTAACTGTTCAGTGAACCCCTTCCTTATATAATCTTATTCGAATTTTAGTGAACGTGGGGGACGAACATGTGAATATTTCACATTACCTCAAGTAATCGATATACAGGATGTTCTAATAAAAAAATTTAAAATTTGATATAGTTTTTTCAGCTAAACTTGTTTTATCTTAATAAACGCTACCTAATTCTAGCAGAAAGTAAATAACTAGAACTAATTGTAAAACGGGAATCATTTTCTTGATAAATCACAATTTTCACCCAAAAATAAATTTTAACAGGTAACTGTGAATCTAGTTTATGGTCCACCGATAAGTTTTAAAAAAAAACTGTGTGAAAAATCTGTTTACAATTTCGACCATCTTTTGTATTTAACTACCAATTTTAACAACATCTTTTGTTTCTACTTCAGTGAACTTTTTACGAAATAGTCACTATCAGACTGCACCTCTATAACGAGTATCTATAATCTATGAGTCAAATTTCAGAAATTTTCTCCACGAATAAATTCACTTTTGTTAGCAATGTGTGCAATCTGTGTTAAGGCAAACACTTTGTGTTAAGTTGGTTAATATCAGGCTTAGCGATAGGACTAAGCTGAACCTTTGTCAAAAAATGAATTTAGAATTCAATTTGTGCAGGTTTTTTTTTTAATTAAGTCTTATGTTGAACTACTTGATACTAACATTGTCTCAAGCTAAAATAGTTGTTTTAAGTTTGGTTTGTTTACAGAATATTTGTAGAATGACTTATAGAATTAATGCAGACGGGTTTTTTATCGTATTTAAGTCTTAATCGGCTTCAGCGAAAAGTTCTTTACTCAAAGAACTACTAACTTGTGAAAGAAGTAAGACATCAGTGATTGCTGTTGAGGATGATTGTTGGAAGTCTAAGTCCAAAGTAGTTTAAAATGTGAAAAAAGGAATGTCCATTGGAAAGCCTCCAAGTGTCTCCATTCTCAGTTCCTCTCCATTAAGACCAGTTTTATATGAAAATCCGGTCGAGAACACGATTTTGTAAAAACATATCATGCATTTTTGTTTTGTTTCAATAAATACTATATGCTATAAAGATTATGCTATACTTGCTTTTCTCTTTTAAGTCTTAAAACTATCAACCTCAAAAAGGTACCCACTACAAAAGCAAACTCAATTTTTGAAATACCAACACAAGAAAATATCCATTTCCAAAACAGAAAAAGAAAATTAATTCCAAAGAAAATAAAAAGAAAGTGTAAGTACTGTTATATCAAAGTGTCACATTCTTGAATTTCGACAGTTAAATGCGATAGTCTATGGTTTAGGTTTAGGGGGTTAATAATTCCAACACAACAAACAAACAACAAAGAAAAGAAAGCAACACTCCAACATGAGTTACAAAGTCTCTGTCTCGCTTTGTGCTATTGCTCTATTGCACGCTTTTATCTTTCTCTCTACAAGTTATGTTATTGTCATTCTCAAGCGCTCCCCAGGCTTAGAGCGAGGGGTTGTTATGCGTATGCTTTCGGAAACTCGTTCGCTCGCTCTCTGTTCTTTGTCATATTTGATATTATTTTTTTTTTTTCTAAACAAATTTTTGCTTTCATTCCTAAATACGTATGGTTCGGAGGATCGCTATTCACCTTAGTTGCTGAAGAAGAGATTGGTTGCGATTCCACTTTATCACCATTTGTTGTTGTAGTGGTTTGTTTCAACTCATCGTTTCCATTGTTCAGTGATGGTTCAATTGCAGGCGCTGCAGTTGGCTCAGCAGCCAATGGAGCTTGTGGTGTGATTGGTGGTTCGGGTGTTTCAGTTGTTGGTTCTGTTCGATTTGTCTCGGGAGGGAGTTCTACACTTGGACTCTGTAATGATGGTGTTTCGACGATGGTGTGGATTTTGTCGGAGGAAGCGGGTGATTCAGCGGCAATTGGTTGAGGAGGAATTATTTCGGATGGTTCGGATTTATCTTGTTCGGCGGACGCCGGAGCTTGTGATGGTGGTGGTGGTAGTGGTAGTTCTTCATCTTCAGCAGCTGGTGGTGAATTGCATTGTGTTGGCGTTTCTTCTTCTGGTGCCTTCTGACTCTGTTCGATTATTGAAGCAGCCTCCTGGGTTACCTCATCGATCAGAGCAATTGTCTGAGCTGTCAGATCATCTTGAATGTCTTTTTCGATTTCTTCAACGCTAGCTGGAATCTCGGCGGCAACATTCTCGCTCTTCACCACTTCCTCCACAATTTTGACTGATGTTGGAACTGGTGATGGTGGTGGCGGTGGAAGAACATCTGCCGCAATTTCTTCTACCTCTACTGGTTTATCGGTAATTACATTCTCAGTCTGTTGCTGTGTGGCTTCAATTACTGCAATTGGTTCTTCTTTAACTTCTTCTTTGACTTCTGCCGTGATCTCTGGTGCTTCGGGTACCTCTGGAGTCGCTGGGATTATGTTTACCTCTGTTGATGGATTCTCTGGTGTCGCTGGGGTTATTTTTACTTCAGTCTGTTCTGGGGTGGCAGGAATTACTTTCACCTCAGTTGTGGTTTGATTTTCCGGTGTAGCTGGGGTAATCAAAACCTCTGTGGATATTGGTGGTTCTGGTGTAGAGGGTGCAACGATTTCTGGTACTTGTTGTGTCACTTCTACGTTTGCTTCTGCTTGTTGCTTTTGCTCTTCTGAGATTTGTTGTTGTGGATCGAATTGTTGTTGTTGTGCTGTCTGTTCGTCGGGCAGAGTTTTTATATTCTTCTCCTCATCGGTTGGTGGAGAAGCGGTCGCTTCGTCGGCGGCGACAGTAGCAGCAACAGCTGTCTCTGTTGCAACTTGAGATTCCTCATCACTTAATGCAAACACCATCACCTGTGAAGGAGGAGGGGAGCAGGGAAGAGGAGGTGGGGGGCTATTTTGTGCAATAGATTCAATAGATTCATCACCGCTAGTTATATCTTTCGGAGTAGTAGTAGTAGTAGAATTACTAGTAGTAACTTGTTGTTCTTGTGGTTGTTCAATGATTGTTTTCTGAACATCACCACCAGCATCTGCGGCTGGTGATTCCACTGATGGAACCACCACCGAACTGGTGGCGGCGGCAGTTGTATTGGTAGTGGTATTACTAGTAGTGTTTTCATCGTTTTCAGTTTTTACCTCAATTTTTGGCGATTCGCCGGTTGTACCGTTTAGCGCTTTAGCAATTTCCACTGCTTCCTCAGATTTTTCAACTGTACCATTGGTAGTTGGTACTGCTGGTGCTGCCACTACTTCAGCAACTGGCTCTGGAACTTTTGCCTCTTCAGCAACAATTGATGGTGCGGCAGCAGTGGCGGCGGCTACTTCGGTTGTTGCAACAGCGGCTGCTGCCTTTTCTGCTGGTGCAGCATCACCATTTGTTACCGATGGCGCTGATTCAGTAGTTGCTGCTGGGGAAACTACAGCTGTTTCGGCGGCATTTTCTTCAGCGGCTGTAGGTGAGGCAGCAACTTCGGTTTCAGTAGCAGGCTTCTTGTCTTCTTCTGTTGCTGCTGGTGTTGTGGCGGCAGCGGTTTCAGATGCCTTGTTATCTTCAGTTTTTGTCTCGGTAGGTTTCTCAGTGGCATCAGCAGAGGCATCGGCAGCAGCGGCAGGTTCTTCAGTTGTCTATGAAATTCGAAAAAAAAAACAAACATTTTTTTGTGGTGAGTTTGACTTGGGATTGGTTGTTTAAAAAGATAATCAGGAGGGATATATTAATCATATCCACTTCTGTGTTTTGTTTCCAAATATTTTGGCCATTAATCAAAAAGAAAAGTTTATCCATGGACCTATTTCCATCATAATCCCATTCCTTCTAAAAAAAAAATTGCTCGGCAGCACAATCTACAAAAGTTAGCGAATACATCACTTCTCTGCCACGAATACAATGCACAAAACAACCCCAAAAATAATGCTGGGAACACTGTACCTTTCTCTCCATTTTTTACGCCACAAAAATCCCTTCTTCCTTTTTTTAAATCCAAGTAAATCGCAAAATTTCCCACACAGATTTTTCAAACGAGCAAGGTTCACCACAAAGGATTGCGCGACAAATATTCGCAAAACGTTTCTTCTGCTCTTGCTGCGAGATCGCGACGAACGTCTTAAATTTTCGAAATCAGACTGAGGCATTATCCTTTGTCGATCCCATTTTATACGTAATGGGCAGCGCACTCAGATTCATTCAAAAACTATTTTGCTTTTGCAAAACCACCAAGACATTTATAAAACCGAAAATTTAAGCGATATACACAAGAAATATTTACGATCGAATGAAAAATGACCAGTTGTTGTTGCGCGTCTGCCGACAGAGCGTCATAGTCGTCGTTAAACTACGATCAGGCGTAGCATCTGGTATTGCGATTGGCGCGGCGCAACCCACCAAAAGTAGGCTAAGCTACGAGGAGCACATATCTCCTTCTCAAGTGGCTGCTTTCACTCGGGTACGTCCATTTTGATTAATCTGCGCTAATGCTACGGAATAAATTAAATAATAAATATGATTTGTATTGCCCCAGGATGGGGACTGCCGTGCGGCACACGAAACTCTGAAATTGCGCGTGTCGCAAATTTTGACGAGGCAACACGTCTGGCTCTGTAAACAAGGTCATTCCGTCCATCTACCAAACATTGGGCGGGCGTCTACAAAAATGTATGTAAAAACTGCGCAAGTGTATTGAAGATCAACGAGGATTTAATGGCGATGACATCCGATTTGAGCGCACAACAACCCTGGGCGGCCTCCCGTCCGGCTGCCGTGAATTTAATTTTTTCATTTGACGCATTATGTCGATATATTGTGGCGGTTTGACATTAAGCCAAAACTGTTAAAAACGTAATGGCATCACTCCTCCTCGCATCCGTTGGAAAATCCGAGGAAAATATTTTTCTCAAGTCTATGTCACAACGCCCCGTTGCGGCAAATGAAATTAAGTTTGAAAAATTATATCCGCCGTGTAACACCCCGCCAGAAGAAGGCTTTCTGTAGCTGGCTCATTGGAATCGCTGCATTAAGAAATTTGAAAGAAATGCTCACGCAACTGCAGTGGAACCCCCTTGACGTTTGCCGAGACTCGGAAAATGCGTGGGTAGCGTGTAGTTTCTGGTCAAGCATGACGCAAAATCGAAAAGCAATTAATGTTAAAAATACATACATGTGTTTTCTGTGAAAATAAACCAAATTGCAGAAGCGTGTTGAATTTGGTCTTGTTGACATTTTGCTCGTATTTTTGATTGCTTTGGCATGGATGATGATGGATATGACAGCTTCGTGCACAGGCCATGATCTCAGTGTACAGTTGAATGGGCAAGACGTTCACAGAGGGACTACAATTTCTCTATGTAACATTATTGTGTGTCTTAGGGTTGAGTAAATACGTTCAGAAAACAAGAATATTACCTATTAGCTCTACGTTAAGAGCACTGCAGTTAATTTAACCTATCTTGAAGCATTGTTTTTGAATCGTCAATTTATTAACCTGAAAAACGCTGTAGCAGATGCTCAGTTGTGTTTGTTCTACGTCCTTATTATCCCTCAATTTACACGATTGCCCTGAAGTTTGAGCAGTAAGACCTACCCGACCTAATCATCTGTGCCTTAGACCCCGCTTTAAGAACAAGGTGAAGGGGGTAAGAAAACATTTCGTCCTCAACCTACAGTAATCAGTTAGGTAAACCTACAGTGTATTTTCCAAAAAATTGTTTCTATATGATAGCTTTCAGATAAATTGTAGAAAATCTGTACAGAAATGAATACACCGTTAAACTGTACTAAAATCAGTACTGTACTTCGAAGTCAAAAAAGACTGAACACAAGACGACGCAATGTCACGTGGCATGGTTCTTGAGGAGTTCGTGCAAAACGGCTCGTAAACACTAGAGGTGCAATCCAAAAATCTGACATAAGATGTGATCGATTCAACGAGTCCCCAATAAAGCGTTTGACGGTAGCGAAACGAAAGCGGCCAATATTGATCGATGGGAAAACAACTTCCAAACTAAGTATATGCTGTCATCAGCATCGGTCGCTCAACATCAAAATCTTCGCTAAAGCGTCATCATAGGCAGTCATAACTTCGAGGTAGGTCGTCTACCTTGGCTCTTAAATGCAGAATTACTCTCGTCAACCACAATTTCTTTGGACAATTAAGTAGCAGAGCCCTAGAAACACTTTCGTGATTTCTGCTCTTTGAAACAGAGGCATAGACAATCTCAGGAACATATAAAGGAGCTCTTGATCCTTTTGAAAGCAAAGTTCTGCGTTCAACCTTCACCTGTCTACTGTTTCATGAGAAGAATATTCAATCACGAGCTGTACGAGCTGTTAAATGATATAAGCCTGGCCTGGTGTCTGCGGATGTAACGCCTGAGAGGGTTGTCATGCAAACTGCACAGGTTTGACATAACATTCTGCATTTACGAATAACTCAAAAGACAGGTTTGTTAATTTAAGGTAATTGAAACCATTAAACCAAACAATGTACACTTCAAAAAACTTAATCACATCAAGAATATGCGGTTTGATGACCAAATGCACATTCAACTTCTTAATTGAGTGATGAAAAAAGAAACCCTTGAGACATCCCTTGTCGGGAGTTGAAATATAATCCACTAACCATCGAAAACACCTGCCCCGACTAATACACGTCTCCGCGGAAAGCCTGAGCAAACGGGCACCATTCGCAAAACAGTGCAACGAACTAATAAAATTAAAACCGATTTGAGGCATCAGGGGACGAAATTTTTAAGTGGATGGCTGCCTGAAAAGGAATTCACTGTCGATTAAATTTTCAAAATGTTTTCACTTTCCTCTGTTCGCCTCAGATTTGCCAACACAGAAGTTTAACCTCAATCTTGAACATCTGTAACCCATTCCACATCGTCCCTCTCTCCTCTTCTACGTAATTAAAACCCGGCCGACAAGACCGAGTCAACTAACACTTTCAAAATATCAACACGGTGCACATCATCATCATCGTCGTCGTCTCCTCTTTGCCATCTGCAACGTAGTTGCTCCTAACTAGCCCATCATCTTCCCGATCTGGCAAATTAATGTTCGTTGGCACCACACATGTCAGGCTGCCAGGCCTAATGTTTGCATGTTTGCCAGTGAGCAGTCTAGTGTACGTATGGCATTTTTATTACTATTGCCGTTGGATCTGAGCCAAATAGATGCACGACACACACTCGTCCCTTCCGCATGCACAGCACCACTCTTTGCCTTTTCATAAATGATATATGCACCATTGGGTGAACTCAAGATCAAGATCATGAGAGCGCGCGTTATTTTCTATGACGGACGCAGTGCTGGCCGTCACTTCTGCAGTCTTGCATCGCGAAGTGTGCACTTGCGGTGCAAATGGAAATTTCATGCATGAGCACTTCATTAATAAGGTGATTTGCAAAATCCTACATTTGAGCTGCAACGGAATGGGTGTCATGGAAAATCTTGCAAACAGATTGAAGACACGTCGATTAACTAAAATGAGAACGGGAGGTCAAAATGCCTGCCTTGAAAAGGAGAAAATACGCAACACAATGTACAGGCAATATTATTTTCGGGTAACTTGAAACCCTTGCGCGCACAACTGTACTCAAAACTTAATTGTGGAGCTCCCCTGTGCAATTTTGTGGCTTCCTTTGCAAGTCGTTGTCTTTTTTTTTTATTCATTTTGGCTTGCATACATTACAATTTCCTGTTTGCGTTTTTGGTGAACTCTGGATTAACTCTTACCTCTTCAGGAACTTTTTCACATTCACCATTGGTTGCAGTTGCAGCAGCGGCTGTACTGGATGCGGCTGTTCCCTCCTCTTTTTTGGGTGGCTTCTGTTTGTCCTTCTTGCCGAACGAGATGCTTCGGAATGACCATTTCTTTTTGACTTTCTCTTTCTTTGATTTTTTACTGCTTTCACCGCTCTCGGATGCGGTGGTTGTATCGGCACCAGTTCCTTCGGCCGCGCCATCAGATTTGCTTTCGTTTAGATCGGTCTTTTCGGCGGCACCCTCGGCAGCTGTTGGTGTTGTGGCCGCAGTTGGTGATGCACTGCCATCACCTGCAGCACCGGCATCAGCGTCTGGTGATTCAGCGCTGGAGGATGCGGCAGCAGCAACGGCAGCATTTTGTTCTTTTTCAGTGGATAGATCCTTTTCATTTTCAGTTCCCTCAGTATCGCCAGCGTTCTTTTCCTGTTTACAAAAAACAAAAATAAAAACAAATAAATAAAATGCAATAAGAGGAATTTGACAATGAAAATAGGGGTTTTGTTTTTTGAGAGATTGTGAAATTAATGCAGAGAGTTTCGTTTCGATTAACTCAACAGGGTGGTCTCTTAAGGGACAAAAGTTTTCCAAACATGTTCAGCATTTACAACTCTTTTTCTAAAGTATTTTTTGTTTTATAAAATAATCTATCGTAGAAAAAGAATGAAAGTGATAATGCATATTATGTGTTCAAATTTTTCAGAATATCACTGAAATTAGTTTCAACAATTAAAGCGGTCGTCTAAATCCACAAAAATTCAAGTCGAGTGGGACAAGTTAGTAAGTGGATTGAACATTCAACATCATCGAACAGCAACCATTGTTATAAGCGAATGACATAAATTCCAACAGAACGCCACCAAAACTCGAAAACTTTTAAATTCGCGAAATGTTTATGTTTTAATTTTTTTTTGTTTACATAATCCCCGCTTGCGGCCGCTTTAAGGATAAAATTAAATAATTGTGCAAAAGGTCTTATTAAATAATTCAACTCACTGGTCATGAATAGATTAATGACGCATTGCAACCGATTCGACAAGCTGGTTTTCATCATCTTCAGTACACAATAAGGTTCTTAAACTTTCACAGTTTGCCAAAAACTGTGAAAATGTTAACAAAATTAAATCTTATAATGTTACTTTTTTATTCAGCTTAAATCGGTTAAAGGAGCTGTCTCTTTCCTGTCTTATCCCTCAAAGCGTAACTTAAAAAAGCTACCATGCCACGTTTTTTCCCGGCTTAGCATTAGAACATTCCATATTCGTGTGGTGTAGCTAAAGAACTTGTCTCTAAACTTAACTATACGTCCGAAGGTAGACTTAAGGGTGAACGGGTGGGTAGTTCCTAGCGAGGCGTGTAATGCAACTGGCTAACACATTAAAGCATTTGGCGTTCAAATAGCGATAAAGACGCAATATTACGTCGATGCTCTAGCGAGTCTATTGACTTCGTCGCATTTTTATTACCAATATTGTCTGCAAACCTTTAGTTTCAGGTGTAAGGTAATATCAGCCGTGTTTATTTGCGACCTTAGAAACTATCATATAAATTCACCGAAATTACTTTTCCTCATGACTATATATACTCCTCAAAGATCTCTTCGGGTGAGAAAAATATAATCTCAATAAAGGACAACCAATTATAGTTGCAATGAACCCACATTACCAGATGCATAAAAACATTTAATGATCTTTACAACAAAATTTTGAGTTTGACCGATCAGAGTTTAAAAAGCTTGTTTAAAGATTGATTCTTGATTAACTTTGTTCATTTGAAGTAATATATAAGGTGAAAGTAGCTAGATGATCCCAAGTTGCGCAGCAAACATCTGCTGTATAAAATGGTACTGAGAGAACGTTGTGTTCTGTGTACTCTGCGGTGCATACACGGCAAAAAATAAGTTTTATCACTCCCTCTTGTAGGTAATACAAAGATTGCCTTTTATATTTCGGGATTGGGCAACCCTAGTGTTGCAATCTGGCAACTACCGGCTCTTAATTAAAGTTTCACATTTTTGAGGTTATACGCACTCAAAACGTTTTGACATACGAGCGCTATTTGTGTTGTTTACAGTAACTTAAAAGATTCATCTCACCCAAAAAATGGAATTAAATCGTAAAAATTTTCGTGCGATTATTTTTTACAACTTTCGACGTGGATTAACTCAACGTCGATGAACTTAATTTAATTTTTGTCGATGAAGCTCCATCAATGACCAGTGTTTATCGATGGTATTGTGAATTCAAACGAGATCGTAGTTCACTCCAAAACGATTTTCGTGAAGGTCGTCCAAAATCAGTTGTTATTCCGGAAACCATTGATGCTGTGCGCCAACTGATATTGCAAGATCGTCATGTGACCTATAGTGAGATTGAGGCAACCTTAGGCATTAGTGGGACTAGCATACATTCAATATTGCATGAACATTTGACCGTCAACAAAATTTGTTCGCGTTCGATCCCACGCAATTTGTCAATCGCTCAAAAAAGGCTCGTGTCGATTGGTCGAAAGAAATGCCTCAAAAATACGATCGCGGTGCTTCCAAATACGTCTATGACATCGTGACAGGTGGTGAAACGTGGATTTACGGGTATGAGACCGAAAGTAAACAACAGTCGACTGTATGGGTGTTTCAAATTGAGCCAAATCCAACAAAAGTTGCTCGCGCACGAAGCACTTCTAAGCAAATGGTCGTCTGGTTTTTCGAAAAAACTGAACATGTCGCAACCGTACCACTAGAACAACTCAGAACAGTCAATTTTGAGTGGTACACAACCATTTGTTTTCCAGTTGTCTTCCAAGAAATCAGGAAAACCAACTGCCGAAGACGGATCACTCTTCACCACGACAATGCGAGCTCCCACACATCAGCTCAAACAACTGCATTTTTGAGCACTCAAAACATCGATTTGATGAGTTATCCGCCGTATAGTTCTGGCTTGGCACCGAATGACTTCTTTTTATTCCCGTACGTAAAAAATAAAATGAGAGGTCAACGTTTTTCGACACCTGAAGAAGCGGTTGATGCGTTCAGAATGCATGTTTTGGAGATTCTTCAATCAGAGTGGCAAAAGTGCTTAGACAATTGGTTCAAACGCATGCAAAAGTGTATAGATCTTAGTGGGGAATTTTTTGAAAAACAAAGAAGATATTTTCGATGATTAATATTTGTTTTTTCTTTTATACCGAAATATAGAAGGCAAACCTCGTAATAATATTAATTGGGTGGCGTGACAGTTCACAGGGGAACCAGGGCCTAGCTTTCTCATCAACTACTCGCGTTGTGCACGTTTATGTTCGCTAACGAGTAGAAGAGACCTATAGTTTTTTGCTGACTCAGAACGGAAAAGTTTGAGAAGCTTTTTCTTGAACAATTACTTGAGTGTTGTCAGCAGCTCGCGAAAAATTCGAGATGTTCAGTCGGGAATCCGACCTAGACCTTCGGCATGTGAGTGCCGCCCTCTAACCACTATGCCACGACGACCACGCTCTAGTAGATGCGGGGAGGTTATAGGAGTGGCAATCAGATTAATATTTCAATAAAACGTATTCATTAAACAATAGGCTTCCACACCTATAAAACCTCAGAAACCTGATCAAAGGTTGAATTTTAGTTTGCAAATCACAACTGATCTACAACAACACCCATTCATTGTGTGGAAAAATGTAAAACTTTTGGTACAAAGACAAGCGGGAATAGTGGCGGCAGTAAATCTGTGTAAACAAAATTGAAAAGTCGAAAAACTTTGATGGCGTATGGGGAAACTAGCAAAGAATCGTGTATTTAGAGATGCTCCCTAATCTCTTAATTCAGACCAGGTTTGTCTTTGCTTGAATGGTAAGCAACCGCTCAGAAGGGGACCATTTTGTTCAAAGGCGGAGGAAATGTGTCTTAACTGGCGAGAAGCCACAGGAACTGTGGAAATTTCCAACTAAACGACTACCTAAGTGCTTCTGTCCATAACGAAATTCAAGATTATAAGTTTTTCAACATTCGTTTTGTAAGTGAAAAAGTCAACCGTGTTACCAGGCAAATAGCAACGAAACTGACAGAATACCGCCCATAGACGGTATAGCTTTAGCTTTGGACTAAGTCTAAGCACTAGAGAGTTGAAAAAGTTTAAGATCAAATGCATCTCATAAGGACTTGAATCTTCCCCAATTTCTTTTCGTCTTCATTCCACCACTACGCAGTGTTCCCATCACAGATTAATCAAAATTACTCCCCAAATTCGGAGGAGATTGCATTCAACAAGCTGCATAACGCCCCACGGTTCATCCACCAAACAGGCGCAAACCCTATATTTCGAGCTTGGACAACGATTAGCATTCATCTTGCGCCGCCCTGGATGGGGAAAACGTGTAGGAATTCCCAACGAAGCTGACAAAGCGTACACACCACTTCGACAATCATTAGAATTCATTTGAACGAGGAGAAGCAAATCACTCTTGCTTTTTATTTTGTGACGTTTGCTTCAACGTACACCCAAACAGAAGTGTGGAAGCGCGTAAGAATTCCCCGTGCATTGTCGTACAAAATCTGCACTTGCATTGGTTGTGGCGACTGGTGGCGCTTAACTTAACAACAATGTCGAAGTGCCACGTAGACAGAGAGCAGATGTTAAAAACCTTAAAGCAAACGACAGCAGCGCGCACACAAGGCGTTTAAAAATATTTTCCCTTGTTTTTTCTTAATGACTTATTGAACTTTATTCAATGGGCGGGAGCCCACGCCACCTCCGTCTAACTTCTCCCGCAGACGCCATCCCATCGTTGGGTGGTTTCCTTTGTTTTCCTAGCGAACTACTGCACTTGAATGCGAGAAGCGCTACTGTTTGTTCAGCGCTGCTTCTTTCTCTCTTCACATATTCTGGGTTCCTTAGCCGTATCATCGCTTGAGCAGTTATTTATGGAACCCGAAGAGTGGAATAAACTTTAAACAATGCCCCGATGATGGTGCGGTGAAGTGGGGTGCTTGTCGATACGACGTGTGTGCTTGAAACAAAAAGAACGAAACAATGCCACAATAAATAAAGTTTCCTTTTCAATTATCAGTACGCTCTGTGCGCTCAACCGTTCGTTCTCGCTGTGTTCTTTTGAAGAAGTTATCAATTCAGTTGAAGGGGATGGCCTGAGGGGAATGACTAATTGCAATCGATGCCCAAAATGTGAAATGTGTCCTGTGAGAAATACCCCGAATTCCCAATCAAATCGAAACTGAGCAGCCAAGTGACAAGTGCCGTCATCAAAGTGAGAGAAGAGAGAGGGAGAGTGAAGATGTCATTTAATCACAATAAATGCGCGTATTGTTGTCCTCGATTAAAATTAATCAACTGCATTGCGAGCGAGAGGCCAATGAAAAGGCAAACGCAATTTACAGCAGAAGGCCGACCACGCGGGTCAACAAAAAAGCAGAGGCATTAATTTAATAGGTCCCTCTCTATGCGTCCCTTCTACGCAGTGGCCCAGAAAAACAAGTCACAGACGCGACGCAAGACGTCTCCTCTGGTCATTGAGACGGATGAATGAATGCACATTCTTGAAATTGACCATCATTCATCGGCTGTGTGTGTGCCAGAGAGAAGCAGAGCATTCATCGCGCCACGCCGGCCATACAGTGCGTCATTATTATTAGCATTAACTGTATAATCGACTGATTAAATTTATTTCTTGGGCTCTCACATTTTCGTCCATTAAATTGACCAACAATAAAAAGTTGTTACGATTCCGAGGAATTTTATTCGTCTCAAGGGTGTGATGATGACCATCATCAGCATCATCATCGTCGTCGTCGTCGTCGTCGTCATCATCTCGTGGAGCATCATGTCCCTGGTCCCTGGTCCCTGGGATGTTGATTGCTTCGGGACGACGACACAGACGTTGAATTCTTCTTCTTTTCGCACACACAACTATTTATGGCTTCATTGTGGAGGAGGGTTGCTCTTTTGGATGCCAATTCAAGTTGCTTGATTAAGTTCCTGAGATAAGATGAAAACTGTCTTTGTTGGCTTCAAGAGGATGCTACCAATGGACCGGGATTTGGGCTCCTTAGCAAAACTTTTCACATTTCACTCCACTTTCACCCATAAATTTGATTGTGTCCCGGATTATCGTGCACCCGGAAGAAGGGTCAAAACGTCGTTGTTCCCACGCCATAACTGGGCGGGCTGTGTCCCATATCCGGCAGCAAGCCGATGAGCTGTAGGAGCGTTTATGCGTTTTTAATTTATTTGCTGAACGATTTTAAATGTTTGCATGTAAAGGAGGGGATTATATGGCTGCTTTCTTTTCAATCCGCTTATGCATGTGTGTTTCGTTTTCAGTCCTCCGTTAGGTCTTGGATATGTGTCCACTGGTAATAATATCGATAACAATTTGTTGTACTTTTGAACGTAATCTGTTGTAGGGGAGTTTGCAGAGGCATGTCATATTTATGTGGAGAGAGAATTAGAGGATTGACTTTAGTGCGTTTAGTTGTCCTAAGAAAGGTGAATTTCTTAAGAGATCATTATTTTTTTTTCTTGTAGCTATGACCGGGTTTCCAGAACGACATTGAAGAGTGCACTGTGCTCATTTTTGCATGATGATTTGCAAGTCTCGGATTATTCTGTCAGGAATGGATAGTGGGTCTATGTTCTACGTTCCAGAGTCAGAAAACAGTGTCTGACGCTTTAAATTTGCATAACGTCGGTTTTGGAGTGAAAACTATTTTTAATACGCGTCGCAATTGTAATAAATTGCTCATCGTATACAGAACCCAGCCGCAAAGTTGTTCCTATTGATCGGAACAGCTGACAAAAACCGGCCCGATATGTGTAAAAAACGATTAAAAGAAGTTAATTTGATTGAGATGTGCCCAGATCCGAAATCTGGTTCTCATCAACCGATTGAAACTAACTTAAGATTGATTGGGAACTATTTAAACAAAATATTGAAGTGTCAGTCGGAACTTGTGGTCGCCGTGGCGTAGTGGGTAGAGTGCGACGCTCACCCGACGAAGGGTCTAGGTTCGACTCCCAGTTCAACACCAACTTTTCTAATATTTCACGGCACCACCTCTTTCGAGCTGTGGTCGCCGTGGCGTAGTGGGTAGAATGCGGCGCTCACCCGACGAAGGGTCTAGGTTCGAATCCCAGTTCAACACCAATTTTTCTAATATTTCACGGCACCACCTCTTTCGAGCTGCTGACAACACTCAAAGAGTAATAACTGTCTAAGAAAGATTCTCAAATTTCGCCGTTCGGAGTCGGCAAAAAACTGTAGGTCCTTTCTACTCGTGAGAGAACAGTAGCGCGCACAACACGAGTAGTTGATGAGCAAGCTAGGCCCTGGTCCCCCTTTGGACTGTAGCGCCAACAGTTATTATTAGTCGGAACTTGAAGCACAAAGAAGTTCAGAATGAATTCAGCACGAAAAGAGCGTTTCGACCAAGTTCACGACCACCATGTCTATTAACAAATTGTTGACCAAAAATGGCATGATCCTTCTATACCATTCATTTCCCGTTCAACCTTACCCTCTCCACCTTTAGTTCCCCAAATCACAAGAGAAATTAAGTGCAACTCTTTACTGATAACCTGACTACCGAAGTGAAGTTAGAAACATTGCCGGAAATCACTGAAGTGGACCTACATATAGCAGCGACATGTCTAGATGCTCAAGAAGTCCGAGTTTTTAGACGTAATACATTTGTCTGCTGTTTATTAGTCGAAAGATTTTGTGTTTAAGATGATGTTACAAAAACGGTGTCAGAAACGACTTTGAATTGTTGCTCTGCTTAACACATCATACGGGACTGTCCTTTTCTACACTTCAAACACACGCCAAATGTACACACAACTATCAGGCTTAATCTGAATAAAAACACAAACAATGGTGAAACGATGAAAAAAAAAAGAGTTAAGTTAATAGCATAACCTGATTGCGGATACACGTCTTATACAAGAAAAAAGCGACGTCAAGGTAGTGATACTCAACAGGATAAGCAACAACGGACAAGGCGTAGCATCTTGGAGTGAACTTCAGTGAGAGGTAAATATTCAATCATCACTTCGAAGTGGCTTTTTCGAAGGGCAGTTACGTTTTCTATCGCAACGGACTGACCGAGAAAACATTGACTATAGAAGCAGCTCATACAGTTGTGTTCATAAAAATAGCAGTAGTTATACGACTTAGATAATTAGCAACATATTTCTAAGAAGATCCTTTTTCCAAATGTATATCCGGTTTTATTGTATTTTTCGGTAACTAAGATACCATACCAGAAATAAAAAATAAAGGCTTACTTTCTCCTTTTTTCACTCATTCATTGAAATCTGTTGATTGAAGCTTGTTTATAAAAATAGCAGTGTTTTTTGGTTTTACCATAAAGAGTCTCAGAAATTGTTGTTTAGAGTTTAAAAAATATTTGTGTTTTCTTGTTTGGTAAGTGACTGTTTTTGTATATGTTGTCTTTTGTTAACATACTTTAAAGTAAGAAATATCAAATAAACAAACATTGTATGTATTTACGACGTTTTACTTGTGGTGTTATTATTTTGCACACCAAAATTTAGGTTTCACTTCGTATAACGGGAATTTTCTTGTCTTAAAATGCATCTTCGCTAATCTTGTTTTTTGCATTTTATTACTGATACCCAATAGATGTCCAACAATAAATATCGTGTCTTTACACGAGCATGGAGAAAAGTAATTAGCATCCAAAGTGCAGACCTAAACGAGGTGCTATTTTTTTGCACAGAGTTGTACTTTAAAGTTAGAAATATGACTCCATCAAAACATTGTACCGAAGATATGCGGAATTTGATCAAAAAATTAGGTTCGAAGGGAAAAACATATGCTTCCAATCAGGAACTCATAGGATGTTCAGCGAAAATTGTCAGCAATGCGCCAAACTGGAAAGCAAGGCCCGAAACACGTGGTCCAAAAGAGTGACGGCTAAGCGAACGGACCGAAAAATTATCAACATGGCAAAGGAGACCCCTTCTATAAGCTCCAGACAGATAAGGGATGAACTCCAACTTCCGGTGAGTGCTGTGACGGTTAGAAGACGTCTTCTAGAGGCTAAACTACGAGCTCGAAGCCCGCGAAAAGTACAGCTTTTGACAAAAAAGCATGTGCAAAAAAGATTCACATTCGCAAAGTTTCACAAAGATTGGCTTAAGGAGAAATGGAGGAACATTCTGTGGCGCGATGAAAGCAAAATAGTCTTATTTGGGTCCAAGGGTCGTCGGGAATATGTAAGAAGACTAAAGAATGAAGAAAATAATCCCCGTTATACATTTAAAACTGTTAAACACGGACGAGCAAAACTAATGATGTGGGCCTGTTTCTCATATAATCGGGTTGGGCCTATATATCCTATCAAGGGTATAATGGACGGTGCTGAGTACGTTAAAATTTTAGAAGAGGTTATGCTACCATATGCCGAGGAGAAAATGCCACTAGTTTGGGTTTATCAACAAGATAATGACCCAAAACATACGTCAAAGCGGGCAAAATCTTGGTTTGATGAAAAAAGAATAACCGTTATGGAGTGGTCAGCACAATCCCCTGATCTAACCTCCATTGAGAACTTGTGGGGCTATGTTAAAAATTCTGTCCATGAGGCGAAACTAAAAAACGCCAAGGAATTGCGTTAGGTAGTGCGAGACTCATGAAAAGCTATACAGTTGAGAGATGTCGGAGTTTGGTGGACTCAATGCCACGAAGATTTAGCGCAGTGATAAAACACGAAGGCTTTGCTACAAAGTACTAATGGTAAGCTGCAAATAATAATGATTTCATATTGTTTAATTTTTTTGTTTTTTTTTTTTTTTTTATAATTGATGCGTGCAAAAGGGGTTGCGAGTACCCTTAAGTGACCGGATTAAGTCACAGCACGGGCCGAAGGTACAGAGGGAGAGGAGGTACCGATGCGTATTGGTTTTAAATGCCTGTGGATTGTAATGAGGAGGAAAAATCGAGCTGGGAAGAGCATTCCAGATTCGTGTAGTGCGGCTAAAGAACGAGTCTCTGAATTTGACTGTACGTCCGAAAGAGGGCTTGAGGGTGAATTGGGGGGCATTCCTAGCGAGCCGTGTATTGCGAGTGAATTCTTGAAGGAGAGGAATGCAACTAGCTAATTCATCTGAGCATTTCTTGTTAAAATAGCGATAAAAGAGTGACAACGACGCGACATTACGTCGGTGTTCTGTTGTCTAGGCACAGCATAATTCTTAACACTGCTATTTTTATGAACACAACTGTCCCATCAACTGACCCATCATACTGAATGGCTTCCCTGTGTGGTACAACATCTCCAATACTAGAATGGAGAAACAATCGACTATCGAAAGGGAGATATTTTGCACCAGCACCGATCTCATCATCGACAAGGACCGGATGAAACACCACAGCAACAAAGACGAAAGCCTGTTCAAAGACCTATCACTAGAAAAGATTAGCATGTATCTAGACTAAGCTATCAACACTATTTTCCATGCCTTAAATCTCCAGACTTAGACTAGCTTTCCTTCTACGAAACTTCCAGCAAAGTGTGGTCATAAAGTTTCTGTGAGAACTCAAGGATCCCGACTAGCTTTTATACTTTTTGTTGATTTAAGCGTTTCGTAACAATAATAATTAAACAGTGTGACAGTCCACAGGTAGACCAAGGCCTAGCTTGCTCATCAACTTTACTTTTGTTCTGCGCACTACTGTTCTTTCACAAGTAGAAGGTACCTACAGTTTATTGCCGAATCCGAAGGGCGAAATTTGCGTAATTTTTTCTTAGACAGTTATTTATTCTTGAGTGAAAAATTCTAGGTGTTCAGCCGTGAAACAAACCTAAACTTCGGTGGGCGTGGGAGTGTCGAATTGTACCCATTGCGCCACGACGGCCACTAGAATTTCTTACGGTCTTTAAAAAATCATACCAACAGATTCTCAGGAGAGCATGCCATCATGAGGTAAAATTTGCAATAAATGAAGCTGATGAGGCACCTACGCCCCTTTGATTTGGGCTTAGTAAAAGGTTCAGTTATTAAGTTTTATCCTTAAAATTTGTCTTAATAATAAGTAGTAAACATAATGATAGTGAACTCCATAAATATATGAAATGTAAGGTTAGGTCGAAGGACAATAGAATAAGGATAAGTTTAGCTTAGAGTGCCCGTCGAGGGCCAGTAAGTTAGATTGTAGGAAAAAGAAAACAAAGTACGTCCAACTAGTTTTAAGCATTTTTTGTCTTGTACGTAAGTCTGCAATGAATTTGAAATAAAAATGTATTAAAAATGTAAAAAAAATGATTTGGGCTTAGTTGGAACGACAAATTTTTACATGCCACTAAGTAACAGATCACAAAAACTGCCGAGACAAAAAGGGGGCGCCACTAACAAAATATATTAATTTAATATTAATTGTTTGTTAATGGCGTGTTAGGTCTTTGATGGGTTATTTTCAAACACGGCCTTAAGAGTCTACAAACTACTGGATCGATATGAAAATTGTGTGCATTCAAAGCGTGTGCAGTTGAAATCCCCAAGTCTCATGAGAAACGGAGATCCTGGGGGATCCCTTACGATGACGGATGCCATTTCTACAAATGCAATTACCCTGATAAAGATTTAAGAACCGCAGGAGTTAAATTTGTTCTTAAGTGCATTATCCTGTTCGATGTAAAAAGAATTCTTCTCTCCACAATCAGCATTTACATGAAAAGAAGAGATGCAAATTCTACAAATTTTTGTAGTTATCCTCTCCAGTTTCAGTGGAGGTAACTGCAAAAATTTTTAGAATTTTATTTGAATATAACTTTCGCTCTTCCAGGATCCAGGCACAGGGTGTCTGCAATGGACTTCCCTGGTCGGAAGTCACAATGAGTTTAGGAATACACAAAATATTGCAGAGTGGGCCCTGTACGTTATGTTCCCGGGCGCAAGCGCAATGTAATTGAATTGAAATGAACACACAACACTGGGATAATGCTCATTAATCATGCATAAACCATGTTTTACAGATGAGCAATTGCCCAACCATAGTACTTATGGCAGCCTTAATTAATTAAACAAACAGTCCCTACTCTACAGTCCCTAGTCCTTGCGATGTTTTTTTTTATTTTTTGTGACTGTCAAAGTCATATTGGGCCAAGTTTGCAACATTTGGCTTCATTCACCGCCATTTACAAGTTTGCAGAAATTCGTTACTTAAGTCCCCAGCTTGGACTGGAATTCCCCAAAAATTTATCTGTTCTCATTCTTGCAAACATCTAACCCACAAACACATATGTCCCTTAATCGTTAAAAATGTCAGCCTAACGATAACATAAACTACAAATGTGTTTTTAAGAGTTACTTGGGGTGTCTTCATTCTAATGGCCACCATTAGAAAAATACGCTTCGTGCTCGGACAGTTTACGAACAAACGACAATAAAAACAAGATGTTGACCACAACCGCACAGTCCTCTGCAGCAGATGCATCAGTTTTTAAGACAACCCAAATAAAATGTCAGTCATCTGCTTTGCATTAAAGTTTAGAAATGCCTGTGGCCAACCCCGTCCACCACATGTGAGTCCCACCGTCAGACAAAAAATTTAACATATGCATACTCAAAGTCATTGCCTCCGCCATTAAAGGTCCACAACACTCACACTGCAGTCTCCCCTATGCGGCAGTGACATGAGACACACATTCCAAACGAAACCAGAAGCACCGAAATACCATAAAGTTTGACGACCACAGAGTTCCTCCTCGCCGGGTACATAAAACGACGATGCCTTTACCAAAATGAAATTTAAATTGCTTCGCAGCTTCAACCTCTCTGGCATATCAAATTCGCTTTAGTGCTTTTATTACATCATTAAATGGAAAAGCACCGAAACAAGGACTCGCTCTTGAAATTTCTCCTTGGTCTGGAATAAATTGACCGAATTATTTAGAAACTTCTGATCTGAAGCGTCTTTTTCAAGATCCTCCAAGTTTCTTCTCCCTCCCTCTCGGCCAAAATGCAAAGTGGGCACAATATGAAAATTTGACAATTGTGGCGGGCCGGCTTGCACTAGTTAAGCAGCAACAAAGAAACTTTCTTAATTTGCAAAATTGAAAGCAGATCCAAAGTCGTCTTGAAACGGGCAAGTGAGTGTTGGAGTGTTGGCCACCCAAAGCGAGCGAGGAAACGCAAGCCGTCCTCCCATGGTACTTATGTTCATTAAGGGAACGTTTCAAATTCAATTTAATGACATCTCTCCTCCGCGGCAGTTCATTACTTAATTGCATACCAATTCATTCGAGTCTCGCATTTGTTTAAGGAAGACGAACACTGGCGGCGCGACGACTCAACAAACAGGAAGAGGGAGTGCTGTAGCTGTCGCCCCACTCAAATGACGAACCAGAATCAGTAATTAATTAATATTCCTGCATCGTTTCCCCTTAAATTGAGCCTGATTAAAAGTTATGTTCTTGTCGGTGGTACTTACAGTTGCTTCGTTCTCCGAATGATTTGTGTCGCCGTTGACTTGTGGCTTCAATTGATCGGCATCTTCGATTTTCTCCAGTTTGCCGGTGCCCTCCTCGGCGATGCCATCCTTTTTCGGCTCTGTGGTTATGTCGACAGATCGCTTACTTTGTGTTTTACCCATCTTTCTGCTGTAGTTTAGTGTTCTTCTTCTATTTGCTTTTCTCCTCTCTCAGTTTGATAATTAGAGACTTCTCCTGTTGTTGGATTTATCGTCTGAAAAGAGAAACATGGTGGGAGACGAAAATTAGCGATGATTGATTGACAATAAGGACTATGATGTGAAAGCATGGCAGAGAGTGGGAGAACAAGTGTGTGGGGAAAGTCCTTGATTTCATTATGCATCGTAGGCCCACATAATTAGCATGTTTGAATAAGTTTCCTGAATAACTAATGCCTTCCAACGCCGAACACAAAATGCCGCCCCAACGGAACAGTGGAGGGGCTGCGGTGAGGCTCGATGGTGTGGCAGCAATGGCAGCAGTATCACAAAGGAAGCACGGCGCGCACACACAGCATGAGCGTTGATGTTTTAATTAATGATTTGCTGATGAAGTGTGAAGGAGAGTTAGCACCACCTGAGTGCGCACATTAAGTTGATTTCACTGTTCAGCGATTAATTGTACAATTTTATGACAGAAAACGATGAACAATTTAAAATCACCGAGGGGCGACTTGGTCACGATGCAGCCTGCATGGAGAGTCATGTGTCCACGCACAGTGGGCGCGGGTCATGCTCGGAAAATGCTAACGAACGGTTTGTGAGAACTCCGGTTAATTGGTTCCCATGGATTGTGGGGAACACGGCTACGGTTACGGAGCATTAAAGCCCGCGGAATGGCAGTGAAATATGAGAGCAAACTTAATCAAGGGAGACCGCCCTTATCTTCGAGTTAATGGGAAGAAACTGCCGGCTTTGAATAAAATTGAGAGCCGAAGTATCTAGTGGCAATTTTAGATAATCATAATGATAAAGGGAATAGTTGTTGAGGGTTTTGGGAAAAGTTTACCTTGGGAAATAAATTCAACTGTTTCGACACGTTCTAGAAATTCGACTTAATTGTGAAGTGGGATATTAATGCATTTTTAAGAGAAGCTATAAATCCATGTGATATGTTTTAGATCTTGGGCAAATCTAGCACCCAATGTGATAACTCTATGGTGCGGAAGTTTGTAGAAGAATCGACCTAATGAGGTGAAAGACTAAGACGTCGAAATATTTAAATGCTTCTGCGTGAAACTTGTTATTATATCAAAATAGCAACTTTTTATTTTCGGACGTATGCCCTTTAAGATCAACTTGTGAATCGTATTTCTGACTCGTTTGATTCACAAAAACAATGTTGATAAACAAAACAAATGTGGAAAAACTAAAAATAGAGCTCACCAACGACCTTCACATCCAGACAGACTCATCATCAAGTGTAAACAGAGTAAGTGCTCGATCTATTAAAGCGTCGCATTTCAATCCAAAGGGCAGCTGGCACAGTATTATTTCAATTTGATATGATACTAGAAAACGAGATTTCCTAATGGCGCCAGTCACTTTACATTCCCGACTTGAAGTTCAAGGCGATAAGACATGAGGTACACGTTTTCAAAAACGTGAAATTCTTCATCAAAACAAATTTATCAGGTAGACATGAGACATTGTGCTGGCTGGAGAGGAATGTTGGTTGAGGCCCAGGTCCACCTCGGATTGTAGCGCCACAATAAGCAACAGAAGACATGAGATTTAAGTGAGTCATCAAAAACATGTTCCAATTCATGTTTCATTCCACAATGAATGACATACTCACTGCGTAGAATTGAAACTTTCTGACAGATTGTTAGTTTTCCTTAAAGAGTATTATTGTAAGTGCTGCAGGCATTTTATAAAAATCTTGCAAACTACCCAAGAGAGTTATTGACCTAATTGGTCGGGCACAAAATATGGGGAATTAGTAGAACAGACGCCACCACAAAGTAAAAATATTTGACCCTGGAATTGGGAACCGATATCAGCGCCGAAATAAAGACACCGATGAATGGCTTTCGGATTCACAAACAAATTTCAAATTTCCTGAAGTTTAAATTGTTCAGTTTTCCTTTTTTTACTTCCTCCGACTATCGTCCAGGTCATTGCCGCTAAGTGATCAGTCGTTCATTCCCTCAGAAAATGTGTCTAAAGCAGCTCAAGCAGCCCCCAATGAAACTTCCAAATCTGTTAATTCACAATAGTTATGAGTTTGTTTAAGTTAATTACTAACATTGTGGAAAACCAGTACTTCGTTTAAATGGTTTTCAGTTAAACAAGGGTTTCATATTGTTTAGTGTAACATAAAACCCAGTTTTTGGCATACGGAAGCAGACTTTCGTTGATTTACGTTGTTATACTGATTTGTGTTGAAGTACGCGAAACACCAGGTATACCGGTATGAAGTGAGCGTCAAGATACAAATGTCTCGGTAGGGAACATTTGTTGTGAACTAGCCTTAATTTTTTTTGTTTGTTTGTTTGCTATGACATCTGTGAAAAGTATTTAGTAAACCATACATCAAGTCATTGAACAGACAACATCATATTTTTTCATCGTGTTAAAAATGTCGAATTTTGTACCAGAAAGTGATGATTTGCGGAAAGCATTAATTTTTTGTTTTCATTTGAAGAACAGTGCTGCAGAGTCGCATCGAATGCTTGTCGAGACATATGGTGATCATGCTCTATCAGAAGCAACATGCAAAAGATGGTTTCAACGGTTCAGAAATAGTGATTTTGATGTGAGAAATGAAGAAAGTGGAAGACCACCAAAAAAGTTTGAAGACGCCGAATTGCAACCGATATTGGATGGAGATGACACTTTGAGTCAAAAGCGAATGGCAGCAATGTTAAATATTGCACACAAGCATTTTCTGACCGTTTAAAAGCTATGGGAAAGATCCAAAAGTGTGGAAAATGGGTGCCACATGAATTGAATGAAAGACAGATGGAAAACCGAAAAAACACTTGTGAAATTTTGCTTCAAAGATACGAAAGAAAATCGGTTCTGCATCGGATTGTTACTGGCGATGAAAAATGGATTTAGTTTAAGAATCCTAAACGGAAAAAATTATGGGTTAATCTGGGACAACCATCAACATCGACTGCAAAAGCGGATCGATTCGGCAAGAAGACAAAGCTGTGTGTTTGGTGGGACCAGAAAGGTGTGCTGTACCACGAGCTCCTAAAATCTGGTGAAACCTTTAATACTGATCGATACCGACAACAAATGATCAATTTGATGCATTGATCGAGAAACGACCAGAATGGGCCAGAAGACACGGCAAGGCAATTTTGCTCCATGACAATGCACCTGCACACAAAGTAAAACCGGTTCAGGATACAATCAAAACACTTGGCTGGGAGCAGCTACCCCACCCGCCGTATTCACCAGACTTGGCTCCTTCCGACTACCATTTGTTTTCATCGATGAGACACGCATTAGCTGAGCAGCACTTTGAGTCCTACGAGGAGGTCGAAAATTGGGTGTCTAATTGGTTTGCTTTAAAAGACGAACAATTTTATTGGCGTGGTATTCACAAATTGCCAGAAAGGTGGTCAAAATGTGTAGAAAACAATAGCCAATACTTTGAATAAAATGTTTTTACTTTTTCATTAATTATAATTGTTTTATTAAAAAAAAAAAAAAAAAAAAAAAACTCATTTCATACCGCTATACCTGGCATTCATATTTCATAAGAACGAAAGCGGTACTAATCACCAGTCGCAAGAAACTGGAATATGCCAACTTTATAAAGGGTGTCCCCCATCAAGAACGTAGGATTGGAGCCATTCGAATTGTAATTGTTTGACTTTTTTCGTGGCTAGAATTGAAGAAATGAATGTGGAGGGGATGTGGGTTCAAGAAGACGGCGCCATATCTCATACAGCCAGGGAAACAATTCAATTGCTGCATCAGTCAGTTCCCTGTCCTGTTTTTTCGCGTTTTGGAGACCAGAATTGGCCGCCTAGATCGTGCGATTTAACACCATTGGACTATTTTCTTTGGGGTTTTTTGAAGTCGATGGTATATGCGAATAAGACGACAACGACTCAAGCCTTAAAAGAGGAAATTGGACGCTGCATTAATGAAATACCGCAGCATTTATGCAAAACGGTCATTGAAAATTGCATTAAAAGATCGCGTATGTACCAGCAAAGCCGCGGCGGCCATCTGGTCGATGTGTTATTCCACACATAACCTCATCCTGTCTACTTTAAGATATATAAAGAATTCACGATTTTTTTAAATATCTACGTTTTATTTAGAATTAAAGTTTTGTGTTCTTGTTGGGATACCCTTTATTTGGAGACCAGACAATCAGATCAAAGAAGTGCGTGGAATACCTACGAGTTATGTTCGAAAAAAGACACGAAACATGTCAAGTAGACCGCCAGCTAGATGGTGTCACTTATACAAAGGGCACTCTCTCAAATTCTTTAAAAAATTGGTCAACGCGATTATGCACGCCGAATTCTAATCTTACGAGTAGTGAGTTCAGTTCTTCTCTATGCAGTTCTAATTTGGACTAGAGGCAAGCAGAAGCCGCTTGGTAGAGGTATGGTAATGGTATACATGGTAAATCTACCGACAATATGATACCCTACGTGAGGAAATCTGTAGAGAACTGAAAGAATACTCAAATCTAAGGCAGGTTTACACAAAAAGGGGTTACCTTCAGAGCAGAACAAAAGCCGCTAATTAACTCCCCGCAGTAATACCGTTCATTTGACATTCTTGACGCATCCTTTAAAACTTAAATCGGACAATTCAATTTCAAAGTGACACGTATATAGGTGAGGTACATATGCAACTCTACAATCGCCGTGTATGAAAGGGCTGAACCAGCGAAGTCGCAATTTACAACACAGAGAGTGCGCAACGTTACTAAAGGCATTGAACTTTAGTTCCCGTGTTTCACTGGCTGTATGGTACAGATAACTTTCATTTTTTGAGAATGGAGAAAACTTTTGACGCCTTGAAAAAAGTCAGATTTTATGATAGCTTTGGAATAGTAATAATAATTTGATGAGCCGATAGTCCACAGGAGGACCAGGGCCTAGTTTGCTCATCAGCTACTCGCTTTGTGTGCGCTACTTTTCTCTCACGAGTAGAAGGGACCTACAGTTTTTTGCCTACTCCGAACGGTGAAGTTTGAGAAGTTCTTTCTTCGATAATAGTCTTTGAACTTTGTCAGCAGAGGTGATGCCGTGAAAAAATCGAGGTTTTCACTCTGGAAATCGATATGACTGTCGCACTCTACTCACTGGCCACGGTGGCCACTTTGGAATAGTTCAGAGCCACTTTTTAAAAACTAAGAGGCACGAAAGTTTGAAATATACTTAAAAGTGCAAGAATGAGAAAGAGTATGTCAACTCCGTCTGAAACAAAAGATTACACAGAATGTCACATCAACAAACAATTTTAAAAAATATGGTTGACTTGCTTATTTACAGATGAAACAATGAAGTAAATCAAAAATATTTTTTTTTCAAAACGACAGGTTTACAATAATTCATCACTAAAAAATTTCCGTCCGTAAATTTGCTTACTTGAGGTCACCAATAATTCATCACCAAAAAATTTCCGTCCGTAAATTTGCTTACTTGCTTAGTGTGCATCAAATTGGTGTATGTGAAAAAATAGTTTGATAAGAGGATCAAAACTAATAAAGCATAAAAAAAAAACACTGCGTCTGTGCTCTAATGGGACTAAAAACTGCATGGCAAATTAAAGCATTACTCAAAAACAAATTTTCATTCTCCGGCAATGGAAATAATTAGCAACTGCTGCATACCCTCACACGCAAGTCGTTCTCTGGCATCTATCCACAAGTAGTCAACGTTCTTCAATCAAACACACACAAAAAAACACATTTTCACAACAAAAAATAAATCGGTTTTGAAGTTAGAAAAGGTAAACAATCACTGGTCATCAGAACAAGAAGGACCCGAGGGAAATTATCCTGCCAAGTGAAAATAAAAAACAATTTCACAAAGTCTGGACATTCATTATTTATTATAGAAACTACAAGTAGTTTTCAATCCGCTGAGTTGCCCCCACTTCAGTGCCAAGATTCTGAAATCAACTACGCCGATGTAGACTAAATTACAGGTAAACTCTGCAGAAGAAAGCACCGTCTGCGTTGAGTCTCAATTGTTCGTTCTTTTCTCCTGATATTTGACTTTCAAAGAAAGTTTTCCCTTTGTTTGACTTTATTGCAGTCAGGTGGGCGAATCCGTGTGCATTCACAAAATCCCAAGCAAAACCTTTGCGGTTGAATGTGGCAAAGTTTCAATAGGCAAATATGAACGAATTTCAATAAACGGCGGAATTTCATTAAAAAGGGAAATTATTGGAGGACAAGGGGGAATTTGATGTTAGTTAGAAAATAGCAATGTGACTCAAAATTCCCACATTTTTTTTTATAATTGGAAGAGCGGAGATGAAGTCACAGCAAGGCCCGAACGTATAGATGTAGAGGGGTGCTATACCACTTGCCTAATGTGGGTGAGTTTATAGATCTCTTCCTCTCAATGCACTGACACACAGAGCTTGGGAAGTGAACGAAATCAAAATCATCTTAGCTTAAAAAAAAAAATGTTGGGGATAAATATGTTATGTTATATGCCGCCGTGGCTCGTTGTTCTTGATAGAAATACAAAATCGTCAAAGAAGATTTTCCTTTGAAAGATTTGATGGACTTGGAAAATTAGCGTCAATTAGCTTCGTCAGTTAAGAGTGGTTAAGTCCATGTACAAGTAAAACCCTGCCCGTTGTCCGTGTCTTCGTGCGGTTTTGGAACTTCATCTTTTTTCTGAATCTGCATTCAGTCAAGCAGATGATTGCCTTTATCGTCCACTGCTGGGCGCCATCTAATCTCACGAAATACTGTTCTGCTTCTTCTTTTTCTTGTGGCCGCCGTGGGTAGAGTGCGACGCTCACACGCCGAAGGGTCTAGGTTCGATTCCCGACTGAACACCTTGAATTTTTCACGGCACCACCTCCATCGTAAGTACAGTAGTACTTTCGTAGTAACTGTCTAAGAAAGCTTCTCAAACTTCGCCGTTCGGAGTCGGCAAAAAAAACTGTAGGTCCCTTCTACAGCAGCGCGCACAACACGAGTATTTGATGAGCAAGCTAGGTCCCGGTTCCTCTGTGGACTGTCGCGCCAACAATTATTATTATAAATATGTTAGATGACGTAACCATCATTAAGCAAAGACAAAGCTTACGTTTAAAACTTGCTCTTGGAGACTTGGCAATAATTTAATTTAAACTCTGAATTAGAACCAAGTCTGAGTTACGAGAAGTAATTAAAATGCTTTTTATTAAGCCTCTTCTATGAACATGCGCCTCGTGTCGAGTTTCCAGTTGAATTTTAAAATTGTGTGGACTATCACTTTTTGCAGTCCTTCATTACTTACATTGCTACCGAACAACTTCTTGTAATATCATTTGAAAAGTAACCATTTGTTAAGGATTAACATTTGTGATCCACCAGAATCATGACTAGCAAAACCCCAAATAAGAGGATTTATTTTAAAGCAATAATCTCTGGTTGAAGTTACACGAGTGACTTTCGGAAGCGCACCCAAAAAGACCCGCAAATTTTTTTCGAAAAGAAAAGTAAACGACGACATATTTTGTAAATTTTTTTTAACAATTAATCTCATAGTTGCGAATCGTTACAAGATGTACTTGATCAAAGTTCGCAAGTAATTGAGATTTCACAACAATTCGGTTTTGACCACCGCGAAATGATTTATGACTGAATAGGTTTATCAGCAAACCAAATATTTATTATTCGATAGGCAGCAATCAAAGCATGCTTCAAGAGGCAACATTATAATTAATATTTGTATGGCGCGACTGTCCACAGGGGCCAAGGGCTTAGCTTGCTCATCAACTACTCGCATCGTGTGCGCTACTTTTCTATCACGAGTAAAAGGGACCTACGGCTTTTTTCCGACTCCGAATCGCGAAGTTTGAAAAGCTTTCTTAGATAGTTATTATTCTTTGAGCGATTTCAACGGTTCGAAAGAGGTGGTGCCGTGAAAAAATCGAGGTGTTCAGCCAGGAATCGAACCTACACCTTCTGCGTGTGATAGTCGTCCTCCACCCACTACGCCACGGCGGCCGAGAGGCAACATTACGCCCCGAAAAAGTCATTGTTTGATGTAAATTTCATGCCAGAGGTGTCATTGGAAAATTCATCATCATGCTAATGGCCACGTTATTGTAAATGGAAAACGCTATCACACCCTGACTTTAATTTACCTTAGTCGGACAAAATAGCCATGGCCAATATGTGGTGGAATCAATGGAATGGTGTCGCAAGCCACACACCATGAATTTATTGAATAGTTTTGACGAGCGTGTTACCTCAAGAAATGGACGCGATCGCATTGACGCCTCGATCATATGATTGAACTCTTTAACTTTTTCTTTGGGACCCGGTGTATTCATTGGTCTATTCCAAAAAGACGGCAATGACAGATGACAGCCATTGGTCTACCATATACCAAAACGAGCCCGCAACGACGCATGACATCCAACATTGAACGTGAAATAGCTGAAATATCAGCCAATTAAGGCCGATTCATGGACCAAAGTTGGGTTGAAGGACTGATCATCTGAAAACGTGTCCATTGTGATCTTGCGAAGGAGATTAAAATTTGAATGTAATTGCTGCTTGAGGAAGCAAAACACTTGTTTTTGAAATTTTAATTCGTTTTTTATGTTTATGAAGTGCTCTTGATGACAAAACCCCTTTTTAAAAGGAACATATTAAATATAAATAAAATATAAAAAAATTAAATAAAATAATTATAAAATTGATCTTAGACAAAATACTTGGAATCGCAACTTGTTATCTGTTAAAAATGTCTCTTTTACACATTACCCACCCGGGAGTCATCATTCTGATTAAAAAATGTAAGTTTTTAGACACCCTGTTGCAAGATAGAAATTCGTAGTTACTGATTTCACGATATACTCTGGACAAAGCAATAAAACACAACCAGTGACGCTTTCGAAACTATCAATGACTAAAACGTCGTTTACAAAGCAAAGTGTAGCAAATTGTGAGAATATCTAGAGTCGATTTCTTCTTCTAGTGGCGCTATAGTCCGCGGTGGACCTGGTCCTCAACCAACATGCCTCTCCAGCCAGCACCGTCTTTTGCTATTGGCCTTCAATTGCGCATTCCAAGTTGGTTCAGGTCCTTCTCCACTTGTGTGCGCCATCTTAGCCTAGGTCTTCCTCTATTGCGTTGTTCCAATGGCTCTGATTAGAAAACTTTTCGGGCCGGAGCAGTGGAGTCCATACGCTCTACATGGCCTAGCCATCTTAAGCGTTATATCCGAAGACGCTTGACTAGACGCATGTCGCTGTGCAGCCCATAGAGCTCGTCACCTGGACCTGGACCCTGCACTGCATTAAATAGGCGATTATCAGTACAAATCAGAGATTCGCCAACTTGCAAAAGTTGCCTTTCACAAACGTAGATACCGCACTCAGGAAATTAGTTTCCTAAAAATGCCACATAAAAGGTTTGTTTAGGAGCATGGTATTCACAAATAAAAGATGAGCAAAAGCAGGCGACATCACCGTACATTCAGAAGGAGAAAAGCACATGTCGCGCATAAATTCTAATATGGGTAGTGCCCAAAGCAGAAAAAAAAACACATTCCCTCATAGATTCCACTCTCACGCTATCTGCAGGGGTATCCCAAAGAAACCAAACAAACGTCGTGTGTAGGTACGTGACACCACTAACAGAATTCGACTAACACCTCGTATTCGGGTATACTAGTCCATTTTTGAACCGTCTGTCCCCAAAACACTCGTCGGCCTTGAATTTATCCCACTCCCAGCATATTCTGGGTTAATAGAATTCCTTTGAAGACGCGCAGACGAAAGATTTCATGATTAAATCATGACTCCACACTCCGTCAGCTATCGACACTTCATCAAAGTCACTCACAGTGGATTTAATTCGAGCAACACGCATGCAGGCAGTGTACTCACAATTATTCGCGGCTTCCTTTTCGCGCACACACTCGGTAAACAAACATTTAAGGCACAAATTTAAGCAAGGCTTATCGGGCGTAGAGCACCAAGCGACTGCTGTTTTCTCACACAACTGAAACAGATACTGGCAGATGTTGTAGCGCAGAAACACAATTCGCGTGTCCACAGCCATCCGCCGCTCATTCAAGTAGTGCGTAGTTTCACGCCTATCGCACTTAACAAAGCCAGACGCAGAGCGAGTCAGAGAACCCATCTCGGAGTACACACATTTTATCTATTTTTATAAGTTTATCGCCAACATGTGTATCAAAAGGAGAATGCCACCCATCAACACACACGCTCGCCGCCGAGGGGCTATAAAAATGATTTTCGCTTCCTCGAGAGCCGGCCATTCACGACGGTCGCGTGAAGCGAAGAATTTAAACATCTAAAACATGAAGGAATGAATTACAAACCACACCGATTCTGATTAAGTGTAAAATCCGCCCTGCCACCGTCGCTCAGACGCCCCACAAGTAGTCTCAACCGTTCAAAGACAGATAATTCTGCGCACAATACTGCTGGCCAGATGATGTGGTGGGAATTCAAAAACAGTTCAGAATCTCCGCCGATGGAAATATAAAATGTCGATCGACATAGGGAACACATCGCGTCTCCGAACGCAGCAGAACGTCTTGAAATTCATCACGGATTTCAGAACAGTTGCTGATAAGAATTGCAAATTGCACGGGGGGCGATGGGATGGGAGACTCTGTCGCGGTGGTTATCTACAGACGACGCGTCTAGAGAAGGCGCAGCAGTGTCACTCGCCAATCTCAGAGTCGCCACCTACGAGTGCATGATGGAAAAATTTATTCCACTCCGTTGCCCACACCGCCACCGCTGCGCACAGCGAGCACGTATCAATCTGCTGATTAACACTCTGAAATGCACTTTTCTGACTTATTTTTAAGACGAGAATTATATTTGAACGGGGAGACGTTCGCCGTGCACTGTTTGAATGTAACGAGCCCTGAGCTATGCACGCACTTCCGCATCGAACGTTGTTAGTGCGCAAATTATTTGGCACCGCGCTGCACGTTGTCTGTCGCCTCTGGCACAGATTCCTCTTGGGCATGGCTAACTTATTTCCCGCGACTATTTCTGCTCCCTGTGGTGATGATGATCCCCTGCCCAATTGTTGATGAAAAACCCATACTTTTACTTTCATTGGAGAGTGCCCATACCCGGCCAACCGATTGCACAGACGGGTTAATGGACTGTAATTGCTTGGAAGTCAATAAATCGAACAACTATTGGAATAAGGCGGATTTAACGAGGGGGACACACACAGCACGCGAATGGGCAACGAGATGTTTGACATTTTGTTTGCGCCCGGCAAACACTTTGTCTGTCTGGGGTGGTGGCCGCCGCCGGCAGTGATGGAGATGTACACAACTAAACACAATTCAATACCGAAGATAATTGCTTTTGATATGTATACGCGGTTATTGGACATTGAGGAGTCGCGCAGCGGCGGCGACTTTAATCACCGAGTTCCCGCATGGATTGGCTGGAGTAACAGAGAGAGGGGGCATCACTCTGATAAGGTCAACGAGGCATTATGTTGCGCTGACTGTTTTAGGCAGCGCTGTTGTCCGGTATCTGATTTGAATCAGAGGTTTATGGTAGATTTTGTTTTTTCCCTCGGAGGGTGATTTAATGAGATTCTGTTCGATTATTGAAGATAAATGGCTGGGGCACCCACCCGTCGTCTTCATTCGATTCGGTGACGAAAAAATACGATTTAAATAATCTCTTCAAATCTGTGAATTGAAGAGGGGCTGCTTCTGGAACAATGACCCTGTTTTTTCCTGGTTTTGATGGAATACGCGGACAAATGAAAGTTGAAGTATTTTCCTCAAGTGAGGTTGGAGGATGTCAATTCTAAGCGATAAGCTTAATGGTAGAATGAATTTTAAGAAAATAAAAGGAGGTAATGAATAACGTTTTTTCTATAAAACTGATTTCAAAAAAATAGGATGATGCTACAGCGCTGACGGGACCAGGGGTGTTACTTCTTTTGCAACTCCTCCTGTTGGGCTAGTAATTGTTCTCCCTTGAGCAGGGCACGACGGTTTTTGGCTTCCATATCAAATTTTAGAAGCTGCTTCAAAGGAGTCCAAGGATCGAACCTCTGTGTAAGTCCTCGCAGAAATATTTGTAAGGACATTTCATTTCATAAAATTCGCTGAATTTTTTCAGTTTTGTTCAGTTTTTTTCAGTTTTTCTAACACTTAAGATTTTATAATTTTCGCGTGATTTCTCTGTGCTTCGGACACTTTATTTAGACCGGATATGATCATAAAGATGCGAATATTCAATTATAGTGTTGACAGTTGTACTTAAGACTTTAAATCGATTTGAAGTCTGGACAGCATGTGTTATCCGCCCCCTCTTACAGAACGAAAGGACGTTATATTCTCCCTTAACGGCAGATTTAAAAAGCCTGTTTGGAGATAAACAATAACTATTGAGAGTTGAAGTGGTCGCCGTGGCGTAGTGCGTAGAGTGCGACGCTCACACGCCGAAGGGTCTAGGTTCGACTCCCAGTTCAACACCAATTTTTCTAATATTTCACAGCACCACCTCTTTCGAGCTGCTGACAACACTCAAAGAGTAATAACTGTCTAAGAAAGCTTCTCAAATTTCGCCGTTCGGATTCGGAAAAAAACTGTAGGTCCCTTCTACTCGTGAGAGAACAGTAGCGCGCACAACACGAGTAGTTGATGAGCAAGCTAGGCTCTGGTCCCCCTTTGGACTGTAGCGCCAGCAATTATTATTATTATTGAGAGTTGAAGTCAGTAAACATGAAAAACGATGCGACTCGAACTTATGAACTCCTAAATTGAAGTCGAATTGCCTCGATGTACGAACGAATTCAAAATAAAGAACCGCCGATATGCCAAAATAAAAAAACTGAGAAAAATTACCTCCCGAATTGAGGAAAATCCTAAATCATGGAAAACAGTGTACCGCAAAGGAACATTTGAGCAAAGCCTATAAACATTGGCAGGCTACCATTCATTGTTACATTGTGTATAGAACTTATTTGTGCGTTTTTTTCATGTGGAATGCACTTTCTCTGCTTTTGAATATATCCAACGGCTTTTAAACGTTGTCGAATGGCTACTTGAGTGACACCCAACAATTCTGCCAGCTCTTCTTGTGATTAGCAACAATCATCATATAGAAATACTTTCAGTTCTTCATCTTTTTTCATCTCTGGCTGCCCAAGAGCTTCATCGTTTTTTTAAGTTTAAGTTTAAAAATGCATTTTATTTCGTTTAACTAATACTATCTTAAAGCTAACAACAAAATGCTTAACCTGGGTACAAATTATGTGTTTTATAAAACTACTTACTGGCCCTATGCGGGCGCTCTAAGCTAAACTAGTAATTTATTCATTTTGTTGCCTTTCAGCGTCAGTATTTGTTTAAATTAATTAAATTTATGTAAATTATTATACATTTATGTAAAACTAAGAAAATTGTTTAAAAAACTTAGTTGTATAAAGAGCTTTATCGTCTTCCGAACCGAATTCACCATTTTTAAATGGTGCTCACCAGTTTTGGTGAGTTCGCTTAGCTTACGCATGATTACCATATACTTCCACCAAAATGCGATGACTTTTGGCACCAGTTTTCTTCATATGAAAGTGTTCACATTAAGGAAGAACTCTTCGCAAAAAATTTTTTTTTTCAACTTTTTTTGTTGACAGTAAAATCGAAATGTATTGTTACGCTTCAAATGAATGACATTGTACACTGAAATGACGTACACTGACAGTGGCTTTCCAACGCATGTTCCAATGGAATAATAACAATGGAATAATGCAAGTTACGCCATCTCTGAAATGTTACAACCATCTAGTGTATCAGTATTTCATGGAACTTTCGAGTTTTGTAATTTCACGATTTCAGGCTTTGCCAAATGTCAAAGTTATAATCTCCAGATTTCAGGCTTTGCCAAAGGTCAAAGTTATGGTTTGGGTATCTCCAGATTTCAGGCTTTGTAAAAGATCAACCTTATTATTTGGATACCCCCAGAATTTTGAGTGTGTTTAAGGTTTGTTTCTGTTTGCTTTTTCTTTCACATTCCGGCTCAGACACAGGTCAATTCTTCTACCAGGTAGTTCTCTACATTAAATGCAATTTCTTGGTCTTCTTGAGGAATATCAATACCACGCATTTCTGCCTATGGAGTCAGCTTTTACCACATGGACACCGAACAGCCGTCACCTGACCCGAGCAAAGACGGGACATTGCCAGAGGAACTGCTCTGCAGTGTCTTCACCCTCTACAGGGGTCGCACAGGGTTTATTTACTTGTCCCAACCACACTGACTTTCTTAACGAATGTGAACGCTAACAAGCCGTCTGCAGTTTATCTTGTTTAGAGATAGCCAACAAGCCGTCTGCAGTTTATCCTGTTTAGATATAGCAGAAATACAGTGGATTTTTTGCTGACGTTTGGGACGATGCATTTGAATTGCCTGCATCTTAGAGATGCAATGCCATCTCTGGTTGTGCTGTTGAGAAACCCATCTATCGGTGAAAGCCCTGACCAAAGAAGTGGGTAGTCCTAAGGTGGGTTCGGGTCCTATAAACGCATCTTTTTGTTCATCGGCAATCTTATTTTCAGTGGTCCCGTGATTTCGCGGAACCCAGAGAAATCTTTACAAATTTAGTTCAACTGTAACACACTCTTATTGTATTCTTTCTCAATTGATATGCCAGTCGACGTCCACCTACAAAAAAACAAATTATGTCGTCCTTTCTCTGTAAGATCGTTAATTGTATGGTAAATGGACGAATCTACTTTTGGAACGATGTAGAAAACAATGATTTTTTTTTCTCTGCCATAACCTCTAATCAGCCGTTTGAAGGAAATACAGATTATAATTATATTACCGCGAAATTGGAAAATTTTTTCAAAGATAATTGTAACTTTTATAATGTTCTTAATAATAATTGTTGGTGCGACAGTCCACAGGGGGACCAGGGCCTAGCTTGCTCATCAACAGCTCGTGTTGTGCGCACTACTGTTCTCTCACGAGTAGAAGAGGCCTACAGTTTTTGCCGACTCCGAACGGCGAAGTTTGAGAAGCTGTTTTGGAGAATTACTACTCTTTGAGTGTTGTCAGCAGCTCGAAAGAGGTGGTGCCGTGAAAAATTCGAGTTATTCAGCGGGGAATCGAACCTAGACCCTTCGGCGTGTGAGCGTCGTACTCTACCCACTACGCCACGGCGGCCATAATGTTCTTACAATTCTAATGTTCTTACAATTCTATATATAAACCTTTAAAATGAACGAAAACTTCAGTCTCCAGCAACAGAAGCAATAATTTGAGAGATACATTTCCAATTCTGCAGAAATCACAGGACACGGAACAACCTGAACAACACCATACTTGTTCTGCCCCTCTGAAATGAATTTCTCCGAAACTAATTTCCGAGCTTGACTTCAGTACCATTGACGAACCTGATGCACTCCAATCCTATGCCAACCATTGGTTCAAAATTGTTTCAACAATGATAAATAAAATATGAAGTCATAACTTAGTGATCCGGAGGGCATGGGCCTGTGCACTCGAGGTAACGTCGTTGATTGCGCTCAACATGACGAGCTGCCAGGGCTATAATCGTTAATGCACAGGTCAAGTTGACAAACAGCCTCCACGCGGCGCCGCTTGGATAGCCATCACAACACCCGTTGTATGGTGAACTAATGTATTCCACAAGCCCCTCTGCCCGAGGGTTTAAATGATGGGGCTGGCCTACCAGTCTGTGGGCTATGCGTGAGTTAAACTTCCTCACCACGTAAAAAATAATATAGTTCAGAAACGCCGAAATGCCTCGGATAATGTAGGACCAACTGTTGACGACTCCAGCAAACGTTATAAAGACAACGATTTTCGGTTTTGCACGTGGAATGTGAGGTCCCTTAACAGACCACGTGCAGCTGAAAAACTTGCGGAGACCCTTGATTGCTACAAGGCAAACATTGCCGCCATCCAGGAAGTGCGATGGGATGGACCTGGCATAAAAACGATGAAGAACGGCGATATCTACTTCAACAAGCGCTATAGAGAGAGAAGGCAGCGCTTATTCGGATGCGAATTTGTTGTTCGAGGCAGACTTAGGCAAAAAAGTCGTGAGCTACGACCCCGTCAGGGAACGCCTCATGACAATCCGCATCAATGCTAAGTTCGGGCACATCAGCCTAATTTGCGCTCACGCCCCGACAGAACAAAGTTAAAAGGACATGTCTGTGGCTTCTGGTGTGTAAGTCAACATAATAAACCACAACACCACGGCGAACAAATTTTTAAGCAAGCTACACATTTGTTATGTTTTGGCCAATATATGGTTCTTGCACTTCGCCACTGAAGAGTAGTGCACCCCACGACTGATCTCTTCAAAATTGTGCACATTTTATTAATGGGTTCGACTGGCTTTTAGTATTACCACAGGCCACTCTTGGCATGTTGAATCCAACTGTTTGTTGCGCAATATGAAGAGAAATTCTCTGACCAATTTTTTTCGTGAAGCAGGAAAACCGATCAAATAGCGATCAATGCAAATTTCCAAATTCGCATTTCAAATGTTTTGCAAATCGTTTATGGATTATGGATGAAGTCATTGAACTTGTCTGCGAAATCTTCGTAATTCCAATTGCGGTCATAAAATTTTTATTCGAAAATTTTGCGTGAAAGTGAATATAAAATTATTGGGGCTCCAGAAATTAAATTTTCGCGTGAATTCTCTGTGCTTCGAACACTTCAGACCGGATATGGTCATAAAGTTGCGAATATTAGTAAATTATAGTGTTGACAGTTGTAAATTAAACAATTTTAAATCTAAGGGGCATTTCTCTCAAAATCTCACGATTATTCCTCGCTTAGAAAGAGCCGTCTGAAAATTTATGGAAATCATCGCTCTGTTTATCGGATCAAGTAGTTGGAAGCACGCAAGTCAAGAAACGCACGAGACTACGCAAAACCAATAGCCCATAAATATTTAATCGTCTGCGATTTAGTTAATTGCGGGCCATAAAATTGGTTGGGCCAAAACCACGCGACTTCACATGTCTATTTGTGGTGACTCATACTTTTGGCGCTTTGGGGGGTATGCTTGAGATAGCGAGTATTAATTTACCAAAGTATGTGGATTTGACCGCCGCCGTGGCGTAGTGGGTAGAGTGCGACGCTCACACGCCGAAGGGTCTAGGTCGATTCCCGACTGAACACCTCGAATTTTTTCACGGCACCACCTCTTTCGAGCTGCTGACAACACTCAAAGAGTAAGAACTGTCTAAGAAATAGCTTCTCAAACTTCGTCGTTTGGAGTCAGCAAAAAACAGTAGGTCCCTTCTACTCGTGAGAAAACCGTAGCGCACATAACACGGGTAGTTGATGAGCAAGCTAGGCCCTGGTCAACCTGTGAACTGTTGTTTGTGAACTGTAGAAGTTTTGTTTTGATGAACGCGAATGTCGGGATGGCATTCCCAAATTTGAGCAAATTTGCAAGTCTACTCGTATTATGAGCTAAGGACTCAAATTTATTGTCAAGTTGACTGTAGACATCAGTGCTCCAAGGAAGATTTAGTGTAATACGGACGTCAATGTCCGGGACATCATTTTTTTTAATGCGTGCTGCTTTTCAGTGACTAAATTTCTTTTTATTCACGTCACCACCGCTTTGCTGACAACAACACACAGGGAATACCAAATGGCTACGAGAAAAAGAATTTCGGTATCTAAGCGAAGCTATCTAAGACAGCTTCTCAAACTTCACCTTTCACAGTGGGCAAAAACCTGTAGGTCCTTTCTACTCATCAAAGAACAGTAGCGCGCACAACACGAGTAGTTGATGAGCAAGCTAGGCCTTGGTCCCCCTGTGGACTGTCGCGCCAACAATTATTATTATTATGTGGATTTGACGTTAACTGAAGTTAGAAACAATCAAATTTTGGGGAAAAAATAAATAATTTTGATGAAGTGAGCGATGCAGCGATAATTTTGAAAAGTAAAATTTCGATGTGCAATCAATTCCAAAAAGGCAGCAACACTTGTTATAGACAACGGATCTCCGTGTGATCAGAGAGCATATTGCCGGACAGGATAGGAGGAGGGACTCTTTGAATTCACGTTCTTTGCTATTGCCCACATATAAAACTGGACATTCGTGAACATAATCCAGGATTTCAGCAAATCATTTGCTTGCTTCCGAAAATTTATACGAAATGCACAGAATTTGTTACTGTCTGTTAACAGAGAAGACTTTAAACGACTTGTCCAAGTGCTTATGACCCATCACACCTTCACCAAAATGCTGAAACGGCTGGCGAAAGGAGGACGACATTTCACTCACTCTATCACAGCAGATATCTACATCCGGAATTTTGGTGAAATATAATGCTTCTGAGTCTGAGCGCTTCAATTTTATGTTGAAAAGCATGCTGCTTTGTTGCAGTAAAATTTCTTTTACTTAGAATAAGCCACAAATAATGATCCGTACGTTTTGCATACAGACCTACGATGATTAATTAAATTCGTGGCGCCATGCTTATGCCACAGTTTGACGGTAATACAATCAACTATTCAACTAACCTAATGCAACGAATTCTGTAACGTTGTTTTTTTTTTTACCAAAACAGACGATCTGAATGCTTTACCCCATAAAATTTACATACAACACTGAGGAATGAACGTGCAAAAAACTCCGCTGCGAGCACATTCAACACTTACCACCTCATCGATAAGAATAGCAGTTCCTTGTTTGCTTTTGAAAGAAAAAGAAATTGGAGACTTTCATATCTTGAAATCATGATCACGACAACGCACGGCAATAGATGTGGACCCCACCCAACTTTGAGGGAGATACTGTACACTCCTGCTAAGATAAGGTTGTTTACATAAACTCAAATGCAAATAGAATGTTAAAGCGCCCCATCGAATAACAAATTTATAGAAAAAAGAAAAAAAGGAAAAAGTGCGATTCCGGGAACAGCGGATTAAAAAGCAAAGGAAATTCCACAATATTGAGCAGTGCAAGCAGAATAAACTCAAGAAGTACAAATCGACACTCAACACCTATTCGTCGATTCTAAGGCCGCATATGACAGTGTGCATAGAGACGAGCTATACAGTGCCATGTCTAGTTCTGGAATTCCTACCAAACTCGTCAGAATGTAAAGATGACGATGGAGAACTCTCGCTGCTCCTTCAAGGTCGGTACCGAACTCACCGGCATCTTCAATGTCGAAAAGGATTTAGACAAGGCGACGCACTGTCATGTGGCTTCTTCAACATCATCCTCGAGAAGATCGTGTGTAACTCACAAGTCAACACCAGAGGAACGATCTTCCAGAAGTCAGCTCAATTGCTAGCTTACGCTGATGACATTGACGTGTTTGAACGAACACAACGAGCTGTCAATGAGGCGTTTGCCGGCATTGAAGCGGAAGCGGCTTAAATGGGTCTGGCAGTAAATGAGGACAAAACGAACTACATGCTGTCATCAAGAAAGGACACACAACATCGGCGTCTCGGGCGGAGCGTCACCACACTAGGCAGCAGAAACTTCGAGGTAGTCAAGGACTTCGTCTACCTCGGCTCCGCGGTAAACAGGGACAACAACGTCAGTACCGAAATCAAACGCAGAATCACTCTTGCCAATCGCTGTTTCTTTGGGCTCACAAGGCAACTGAGCAATAAAGGCCGCTTTCGAAGGACAAAGCTCGCTTTAAACAATAGTTTGACCATCGCAGTCCTGCTTTATGGCGCGGAAACCTGGTCGTTACCAAAGGCGGATAAGGAAGTCCTTAGTCCCTTTGAGAAAAAGTTTTGTGTGCGATTTTTGGTCCTGTTTGCGTTGATGGCATTTGGAGGAGGAGATATAATGACGAGTTCTGCGGGCTGTACAGCGACATGCGCCTGGTCAATTGCCTTCGGATTCAAAGTTTGAGGTATTTGGCCATGTAGAGCGTATGGACACCACTGCTCTGGCCCGAAAAGTCTTTGAATCTGAGCCGTTGTCTTAAGCTAAGATGGCTCACACAAGTGGAAAAGAACCTCAACCAACTTGGAGTGCTTAACTGGAGGCAGTTGGGGGAAGATCGTGCTGGCTGGAGAGGCATGTTGGTTGAGGCCTAGATCCGCCCCGGACTGTACCGCCATAAAAAGAAGACGAAGAATAAAAAGAAGAAGAAAAACAAGAATAAGAAGAACAAGAATAAGAAAAACAAGAAAAATAAGAACAAGAAGAAGAAGAAGAATTGTTGGCCCGAGTCTACAGGAGGACATGGGCCTAGCTTGCTCATCAACTACTCGTGCGCGCTACTGTTCCCTCACGAGTAGAAGGGACCTACAGTGTTTTGCCGACTCCGAACGGCGAAGTTTGAGAAGCTTTCTTAGACAGTTAGAAAAAAAATCGAGGTGTTCAGCAGGGAATCGAACCTAGACCCTTCGGCCTGTGAGCATCGCACTCTACCCACGGCGGACACAAGAAAAAGAAGAAGCAGAACAGTATTTCGTGAGATGAGATGGCGCCTAGCAGTGGACGATAAAGGCAATCATCTGCCTGACTGAAGATTCAGAAAAAAGATGGAGTTCCAACAACCGCACGGAGACACGCACAACGGACATGGTCTTACTTGTACATGTACTTAACCACTCTTAACTGACGAAGCTAATTGACGCTAATTTTCCAAGCCCGTCAAATCTGTCAAAGGAAAATCTTCTCTGGCGATTTTGTTTTTCTATCAAGAACAACGAGCTGTCTTTGCAAAGCTTTGTGTCACACTTAATTCCATTGTCCTAAGCAATTCTGCGATAGTAAAGGTCTAGAATCAAGGACGTCACTTGCAAGTTATTTACCAGAAACATTTGTCCGTATCTGCAGAACAGGCTTGATGAATTTTAAAAATGTTAACTATTCCAAAGCCGATCCGTCGTGCCACGAACCGTAGTCCGTAGTCCATAAAACCGAACACCTGCTATTAATTTACATTTGGGAAGTAGAAGCTCCACGGCAGTTAATGTCGATCACCTTAAGTAGCTGGCAGCAGTCGGGTATGCGAAAAAAATGCAGCTGTAGCAGGAACTCAATTATCTCTAAACTGAAGCGTAACTAACTACTCTTAAAACCGCGACTGTAAATAATGGAAAAATGTTGAAACATCTGGCAGTTATCTATAGAACGTATCTTGAACATTTTTTGAAACTTAAATACTTGGATGAGGGTTTTAGAACTGCTTCGTTCAGTTCCAAGCATCACTTGCAGAGAGTTGCTATGCCGAATTTATTCTGTTAACAACAAGGTGACAAAAACGTTTTTTTAAAAAATTAGAGAATATTCTGAAAGGAATATGCGATCTTCCTCCGATAAGTTGAAACACATTGTTGTACAATCTCATAAAAGTTTCATTTTATATCACTTATGACAACCACCGTCAACATTTTAGGGCACAACAAGTTTGCCTAACTCAAACTTGTTCTGGAGTTGGCGAAGAATATCCCTTTGAGTAGTAGCCTTGGAAGCTAGGAAAAGACGGAAGGTATCCTAAACAGAAGAAGTAGAAGAATTCAGACCACATTTCATTGGTTTCTTAATTGTCAAGTAAAGTCACTAACTCAGAACCCACTTTTGGCATTTCGCCTCCATACGTGACGGATTTGGTGTTTTCAAATAAATGTAGTACAATAAAATTCGTACGTATGGTAATTTCAATCGGAAATCATTCCAGAAATTCACCTGAACCAAACAGACTTCATTCATAAGCATATATGTACGTACGATTTTCAATCTTTAATCTCACCACATTCCACAGCGTTGTCGATGACTAAGTAGATGTTATTTTAAGAATCACTTAGTTAAAGTACGCGTTCGGGGGCTGTGCGCCGCACAAGTTGAATAATTTCATTCACCACTTAGAGTTCCCATTAAAGTGTGACACATTCGCTAAACATTCAGACTTCTGCGTGAATTGCCAAATTCGTGGCCTAGTCACAAGTCCAAAGTTCCCCCGAATAGTTTAACCCATTCACCGGGCGAAAACAAAGCCAGCAGCCAAACAAATTCGCCAACCAGAACGGTAAACATTTCAAAACAAAAAAACACTGTTCCTCAAAACCTAAAAATTATGCACTGCGGTGAATGGCAATTTTTCCCCCTTTTTTCTCTTTAATGGGCCACACCGCACAGAATTCCAGTCCTTTGTCCGTTTGATTTGAAATTTATGAAAAATCTATTCATAGCCCTAATTAGCATACTTAACCTTTCAATTTGACTCCACACTCTTATATTCACGCCCTCCTCTGATCCGGTCGATCAGCGGAGCTGAGCAAATAAACACTTGTATGCCACCAGCCCCAAATCCAATTCCAATAGATTTCATCTTTCTGCGAATTATCTCGAAGTAATTTGAGTTAGATAACCGACATTAAGAGGCCTCTTGTCGAAACGCTTTTAGGCGTTACAGCCAAAACTGAATCTATCTCTCTCCACAAGCGCATTGTTTTCTAGCGAAACCTGCCAAATGCTTGCAGCGCTGGCGTTCTCTCGCACAAAATCTCACCTGAAGTGAGTGTGAAACGCTAGAACCGGTCTCTCAAACATGTCCCGTGTTTTGCGCTTCTCAGCCTATGCGTGGTCGTGGTGGTCTGCTAAGCACGCAAAATCCAACATCATGGACGCTAGCAGTTTTGGCGCATAATTTTGAATGAGGTGACTGACCCAGGCGGCAGCCATGTGCATAGCAAAGCACGCGAGCAGCGCAATAACACGACAAATGGCAACACTTTCAATCTAGCACACAGCAAACAGAACACACGCCGGAAGTGTGGACAGTGCGCACCGTTACGCCAAGCCCGGGGGCCCGCAGCGGCACACAGCTGTCACTAACCTACACACCGGTTACTTGGTTAAACTCGAACGCGGCACAAGTGGCGAGCTTCCTCCCGAACGGATGTGTGTGCTGTTCCCACCCAAAGGCGAAATTATTCAATTTTCCACTTGCATTTGAAATTTCGAATATGTACCCGTGTCGCCATGCCGCCGCTGCCGTCGCCACCGCCATTGTAGGCTGCCACCGGGGTGTCAATGAGTCGGGCGGTCTCCCAACAATCTAATCAAGACACCGCTCACGACTCGTCTTCTGCGGGCAATAGCAGCAGCAGCCGGAGGAGGATTGTAATTCTACATGGAATTACAATTTTCAATTATCGATCGTTGTGTGACAAAGCAGCAAGCAGCAGCGGCAGTAAAAGGCACTTTAAATGTAAATTGATTATGATTCACAATCGATTCTATGTTGCGAGTGTCGTCCGTCGTCCGGAGGTGGACATGCGTCAGCAGCAGACCTCCTTACTTGGAATAAATCGCCCATTTGCATAGGGATACGTTCACTGCGGTCCTTAAGATGAGAGTGAAATGCCTAAAGTTTGAGGGAATTCTTTTTTTTGTGCGTGTGCACGTCGCCCTGTTGCTGAGCGGAGTGAAAAAACTTTTGTTTGACCCTGTGTATGGAAGGGGATCATCGTGTATCCGGAATATTAATTCATTTTGTTTTCTTCCTTTCCTATTCAAATTTTGTTCGTTTTTCTGTGTTTTCGTTGAGTGGCTGTGTGGTTCCGCTGTTGCTGACGGACACGTTTGACAGATGAAATGCGCAATTACGCGTTCAGATTGAGAGATGACGGTTCACCCGTTTGTCAATCATTCGGTGACAATTGTGGCAATAAAATCGAATAGATGTCGGCAAGATGTTTGCTGAGGCTGCTGCTGATTATGGAAACAAACGACTGGCGAAGGATGTCAGCCTCGAAAACAACGTTCATCAGTCGAACTTGAACGACGCGTCGTTGGACATTGCATAGAGTTTATGTTGCTTGCGATTAAATTGAAACACAAATCAATTAAAGCCCTCGTTGAGGGTTTATTACTCGATCCGAGCCTAAGACCACCGGGGACTAATGCTCGTTGAGGAAGACCACCGGATTAGCACACGACATGGAACAGCACCACTCTGGTGGTGGAGAAGAGTAATTGTGTAGACTAATTGCCGGATTTTATTGTTTGAACATAAATTGAATATACTGGAGGACTTTTTATGGCATCATCGGTTGCTACATTAACGGTTAACCAATGAGCTGTTTTATTGCCGGTCTAAGGGAGAGGTTACATTTCCAAAAGTTCAAGGGTCAATTAGGAAAATGATGTCAAAATACTGTCAAAGTTTTCATGTTTGTAAACGCAACCTCAAATTGGTCGCACATATAAATCTAGAATGGAATTTGAGTTAAATTTCTCTAAAGTTCATTGTTCTCAGATGGAAAATGTCATTTAATGTCACACAGGGGTCACATGTAACAAAAAACACGGGTTGACACGAAACATCTACTTGACTGTGAAATCGGAGACGATTTTACCTCTCATCTCAAACGTGACAGCGTCAGTTGGATTTACGTTATCTTGTGCGTCAAGTGAAAATTAACCCGAATGATATTTGCGACCCTCACGGCAGTAAGAAAAAACAATTTGGTGACAAATTATCGTTCGATGATTCTGAAATGTAATTTCAATTGCTTGTGGCAAAAGGTAAAAGGTTTCTTTTGTTAGGAGACAGTGGGTCGTAGTTTCCTTTTCGATCGTATTTTCATGAGGATTTAATTGCATCTGATAATTAGTTCGAAATATTTTCGTTTATTTTGTTTTATTCGAAAATAAGTTAGAAGAGAATTGCTTTTGAATTCGGGCGGGCTGTAGTAGAAATTTCAGACCTTTTCAGACCAATCAAATCAGATCAGTATCAAGGCCGCTCTTTGTAATAGTAATAACTGATTGACGCAACAAGCTAAGAGATAAAATAGGACCAGTAACCCCAGTTCGCAGTGACTCTTGCTAAAAGCTGTTTCTTTGGGATCAAGAGCCAACTGAGTAACAGAACCCTCTCTCGAAACTACAAGCTGACTTTGAAGAACACTTTCATTATGCAATTCTCGCTCTATGACGCAGAATAATAATAATTCGGTGGTGCACAGGAGAACCAGAAATTAGATTACTCATCAACTACTCGTATTGTCCGTGCTACTGCTCTCATTAATAGAAGGGACCCAACATTTTTTGACGACGCCGAACGGGGAAGTTTGAGAAGCTCTTTCTTAGACAGCATTACTCTTTGAGTGTTATCAGAAGTTCGAAAGAGGTGGTGGCGTGAAAAATTCGAGGTGTTCATCCAGGAATCGAACCTGTACTTTCGGCGTGTGAGCGTTGCACTCTACCCACTACGCCACGGCGGCCACAAAACTATTCCCATACATATTCACCGTAGAAGTAACTATTGCCTCTTTTATAAGGCTGTCAAATATCCACCTTTTTGTCTTTTGAAATTTCCGACTATATACAAGCCGCTACAGAGCTCGTATCTGGCAATACTATACATCATTTGAAAGGTCCTGACATAACCTACAAAAAGACGCTATGGATGATTTTTGGATATTGCGTTCAACAGTTGAAGACGTGTACACATGGAGTTCAGTAACGCTGAAATTCGCGCCATTTTAAAGTTTTCCTTCGTTAAAGGCAAATCCGCTAGAGAAACGTTCCGTGAGATTAATGGTGTTTTGGGGGATGCTACTCCATGACTTCAAACCGCGGAGGAATGGCTTCGAAGATTCAGAGCCGGTGAAAACGACACCATGGAAGAGCCAGCCGGCGGAAGACCTGTGACGACGAATACCGATTGAATCATGGAAATCATCGAGTTAGAACGGCATGTGGCATCTCGTGACATCGCCCAGGAGATGGGAGTTAATCACCAAACCATCTGCAGAAGGCTGGATACAAAAAAAAGCTTGATGTTTGGGTGCCGCATGGTTTGACGCAAAAAAAATCTTCTGGACCGAATCAACGCCTGCGATATGTTGTTGAAACGGAACGAACTCGACCCATTTTGGAAGCGGATGGTGGCTGGTGACGAAAAATTTATCACATACGACAATATCAAGCGAAAACGGTCGTGGTTGGAGGCCGGTGAATCATCCCAAACAGTGGCCAAGCCGGGATTGACGGCTAGGAAGGTTTTGCTGTGTGTTTGGTGCGACTGGAAGGGAATCATCCACTATGAGCTGCTCCCATATGGCCAGGCGCTTAATTCTAACATCTACTGCGAACAACTGAACCGCTTGAAGCAGACGATAGACCAGAAGCGTCCAGAATTGGCCAACAGAAAGGTTGTAGTGTTCCACCAGGACAACGCCAGACCACACACTTCGTTGATGACTCGAAGGAAGCTACGGGAGCTCGGATGGGAACGTCCAGAATTGGCCAACAGGAAGGGTGTAGTGTTCCACCAGGACAACGCCAGACCACACACTTCGTTGATGACTCGTCAGAAGCTACGGGAGCTCCGATGGGAGGTTTTATCGCATCTACCATATAGCCCGGACATAGCGCCAAGTGATTACCACCTGTTCCTGTGCATGGTGAACGCCCTTGCTGGTGTGAAGTTGAACTCAAAAGAGGTTTATTAAAAGTGGTTGTCCGAGTTCTTTGCAAATAAAGAGGGGGGCTTCTTCACTATTATGAATTTGCCCTCTAGATGGAAACAGATTATCGCACAAAACAGCGCATATTTGAACTAAATCCGATCACTGTAACACTTTATGAAGCATTGAAGGAAGAGCAAAGCGGAAGGGCGATATTTGACAACCTTATAATAACAGTCACATGCTTCGGAAAAGGTTTTTTTTTTTTCTAGTTCAGAAAAGATGGGTTGTTTTTGAAATGACAACCGCCGTGTAATAGTGAGACATTCAAGTCCCAGGTTTCGATTCGTGGTCTGAACACCTCGTACTTTTCACGGCACCACCTCTTTCAAGCTGCTGACAAACACTTGAACAGTGTTGTGTCCATGAAAAAGTTTCTCAAATTTTGCCATTCGGATTCGGCTAGAAAACTAAAGTTCCCTTCTACTCGTGAGAAAACAGTAGTGCGCACAACACAAGCAGTAGTTGAGCAAACTAGGCTTTAGTCTTCTTGTAGACTCTTGCGCCATCTACTATATAAATATATAACCACATTCTCAGCACTTTCATCCACATTGTGTCATTTGTTTTGAAAATTTTGTACTCACACAATTTCCAAAAGCTGTGGTTCTACTGGAAGTTCCAAACGTACCTTAAACGAAAAAGAAAATAAGAAACCAATTAATTTTGAATGTAAATAACAAACGATAATTAATGTAGATTGTCACATTCCTAGGCAACAAAGCATTTACGCTGATCTCCTGTCCAGTGACAGTTATTTATTAGTCCATTGTGACTAAAAGTGAAATACAGGGAAGGAAAACAGTTCTAAGATTTTTTTTTTACTCATATAGTGTCTATAAAACACTTTTCAAGGCCATAGCGCTGCACCTTAATGCCGTGTACCTAAATCAGGCTCAACAGCAGCATTTGTCACTGTCATCACTAAGTGTTCAATCTAGCATAAGAAACAAGCTTTCCACCAGAGAGAACCGTTTGGTTTAGAGCTTTACTGGAATCAACACTGATGCAATTATAGTCTGCGATCAATTCCTCCCAGTGCATTACAGTCTTCCAATGGCTTTGGATTTCTTGTGAGTCTCCATCTCACAGCTTGATACCTTGCGTTCTTTGGTTTAACAAAAAGCCACAAATCAACCTACATTTCGGTAGAAACAAACCGGCCTTTTAAGCTTATGCAAAGAAACTGACGCCGAAGTGTTTGGTTACACTGTCATTTCAAATTTGAAGTTTGATCTTGTGTAACACACGTACGTGCCCCGCTTGAGCACAAATGGAGTGCCTTTGCAGCGAATGCAGAGAAGAATCGACCTTTAATTATCCGACCGACGAAAGAGGCACAACCTACAATTAAACGCGGACTGTGAATGCATGATACGTCACGACTTAATCCCTCGTCAGCAGCAGCTGCACTTTTTCCAGAGAAAAGATTGTGGCAGTAAAAGCAAAAACCCAACACTGACCTCACGTCACTATCCATTCACAGAAAACTGTATTTCCTCACGTAGCTTCTTTAATGTCAAGCCCGGGGGCAATTACTGACCTGTTACAAGCCGTAAAAAAAAATAAAAGAAAATCGTTAAATGGCCCAAGAATGTCAAGTGAATGTTAAGTGTTTCCGCTTAACACCTTCACACGTAGTGTGTTCCTCTTTCCTCCGCCAACGGCGTCACTTTTAATTTGGAAATCGTGCTCTCTGCTGCAGGCCTCAATCAAGAATCGAATCACAAGCACGCCTGTTGGACTTTTTAATGATACCTTCTTCTTCCTCTATACCCCGCCCACAGACAGGCATCGGGAATCGAACTCAAGCCTAATGGAGGATGAAATCCATTTCCCCATCTCACGCTGATGGGGCACTTTTCCGTCATCCACAGCGTACCGTTTCACTATCTGATTTGCCGTTTATTTCCTCATTAATCAGATACGCTGTATGAATCAATCTTGAAACGCCGCAGCAGGAGAAAGATTAGAAACCGCCACAGAGTGCTGGTCAAACTGGAGAAAGACCGCGGCGTCGCAGAGGAGGGCCCAACCTAGACCCATTTACAGGGAACAATAAAACACAAATTTTGAGTAACGACGATTTTAATGGCACTCTAGTCGGACGACATGACACCGCCATTTAATAAACCGTGCCCCCCCGCCATCCGCCTGGCCAGCCGGGTTTTTGTGAAAGACCGATCTCCCGCATGCGACAGTCGCCCCAATGACACTCACTCCCCGTCCAGTGGGAAGTTGATTTTTGTTCGTTTGTCTGTTTGTCTTGTGAATTAGATGGATGCACCGCCAGAGATGAGTGTGTAACGACTAATGGATAGCAATTAAAAAAAACACACGCCATTCCTTCCCTCCCTCCCGTCTGCGGAGACTCTGATCGCCATTTGCATTTGAGCGCGCTTCATCATGGGTTAATGGTCAGTGCGCACTGCAGTCTAATGAAGCCGAACGATATAAGCATCAGCGTCATCATCACTCAAGAATCTCTATGGACGGAGGAAAGCAAGACGGCAAGCAAAACAAAAAATAAATAACTGAAGAAGTAATCTTCGTGAAAAATCCGCTTGGGTGCGCTATTTTACGCTTTATGCAGACACCGACATTGATGTGCCACTGAATGCGACCAGATTGCTGCGTACAGACAGCAAATGGAGCGGTTCAGTAATTGCGATGACATGCACAGTGTGGCAGTCAAGAAATCCGGTAGACGTGTCAAAGTTTTGACACATCACTGTCATACGATGTTGGAAATGCTGTAAAAGAACTTCTTATTCAAGGGAATTTATTTAATAAGAACCAATGTGGGTGATGTTCAGAAGATTTTGTACCTGGTACATTTTGACAGGGTGACATGGAGTAATTTTAAACTCCATTTTGACAGTTTTGTGGAAGGAGATAAGGTTTGTTTGGAAGACTTTGTTGCTTCAAAATCAACCAAAATGTAATCTTGTACGTGGAAGTCTCTCGGTTCTTCGTGAATGATGTATTCTTTTTTAAATTTAAGCCCACTGAATTAAGAAAGATCCTGCAGGCTGGAGAGGCATGTTGGTTGAGACCCAGCTCCACCCGGACTGTAGAGCCAAAAGAAGAAGAGTTAAGGAAGTTTTTTGCTAACTGTTAACGTCTGGCTGTTGACTGCTTTTTGGAACCAATGTATTGCCTTACTTTCAGGTGACGGTGTTTTGTCTGTCAATGATGTCAATTCTGTCATTTGTGTCAATTCTTTCAAATTATAAAAAGCAGATTATACTGTGGCCGACGTGGCGTAGTGGGTAGAGTGCGACGCCCACACGCCAAAAGGTCTAGGTTCGATTCCCGGCTGAACACCTCGAATTATTCACGGCACCACCTCTTTGGAACTGCTGACAACGCTTAAATAGTAATTACTGTCTAAGAAAAAGCTTCTCAAACTTCTCCGTTCGGAGTCGGCAGAAAACTGTAGGTCCCTTCTACTCGTGAGAGAACATTAGCGCGCACAACACTGAGTAGTTGATGAGCAAGCTAGGCCCTGGTCCCCCCTGTGGACTGTCGCGCCATACAATTAAATTCATTAATTAATTAAAAAGAGCTTAAATGAGAAAAAGTCGACTATTAGACGTTGAAAAAGTGTTCGACTCTGTTTGGCATAAGGCTTTAATTTACAAACTTATAAAATATGGTTGGCCTGCATACCTCGCTAAAATTTTGAAAAGCTATCTAACCGTTAGAACATTCCTTGTTTCACTCAATGGTGTGACTTTTTCTTTGAAAATTGTACCTGCTGGAGTTCCGCAAGGTTCTGTTTTGACTCCAGCTTTGGTTAACATTTTTATCTGTGATATTCCTGTCATTACTGACTGTTTTATTGCTTCGTACGCTGACAATTTGGCATTGTATACGTCCCATACAAACGCTTTTGTTAATACAAACAAATTACAAAATGGACTTCACACTTTTTATGAATATTTCAAGCATTGGAAATTTAAAATCAATGCTGAGAAATGTCAATCGATCTTCTTCACTAGGAAAAGGTCACCATGCCATTTTCCCTCAACCAAACTAAAAATTAATAGCTGTGATATACCGTGGTCTAGTTCTGTCAAGTACCTGGGAGTGTACTTGGACCCGAAATTAACCTTCGGTACACATATAAAGAACACTTTGAATAAGGTGAATATTGCGATCATGATGTTGTATCCCTTAAAAAATCGCAAATCAATGCTTAATCGTCAAAACAAATTAATATTGTTTAAAACCGTATTTCAAGCAAATACTGTACAAAAACACATATAAAGAAGCTTCAAATAGGCCAAAACAGAATTCTCAAAATGATGCTGAATCTTCCTTGGGATTTCTCAACACTTGTTTTACATGAACGAGCTGGTATACTTCAGGTTACCCGTAGAATTGAAATTCTTAATGAGAACATTTTTTCAAAATGTCGAAAATTCACTAGTTACTGAGCTTACACCACTTTAATTTTGTTTGTGCCTTGTTCTCATCTTTAAAACTTATCGTTTGTTATATATCTTCTTTTTGTTGATTTATTTATTTATTCAATTATTTATTTATTTATTTATATGCTCCTTCATTTATTTATTCACATATTTATTTACGTATTTATTTATCCCTTGTTCATCTTTCATAACTGATCCTTCATTGTTTTCTATTATTTTTCTTACTTTGTGTTATATTTTGTCTGCTTTCTATTGTATACACTCTCTATTTTGTGTATAATTGTAATGTTCTTTTAATTATAAATATATAGATTTTTTTTCTTGTGTTATATAGAGGTTTTTATGCATAGATTTTCTTCTGATACTTCTATTTCTATTTCTAAAATGGTTTTAGGTTCAATCTACTCATTTCTGCACCCAACTGTAGATTCATTAGAATGAGGAATTTGTTAAATACATTGATTTAAGAGAATTTAGACTCGACGAACATTGTGTTCTCAATTTGTTTGTTTCCTGGCAACATCCTTTTCTTGGAATTTTTGTTCTTTTGTCAAAAAATAGAAAAAGTGAGAACTCTAATTGCAACAACGAAGTATAGCAAGTCAATAAATTTAACAAAATTATATTTTACGACATGTCGACAAAGTCTCAATCAAATCTCTTCAAACGTGTGGGCGCCCACATTCCCATTGAGAAAACCCCCATACAAATTTCATTGGAAACCGATTTCAGCTTCCAGACAGAAACCAATCAAAACCCAATTAAATGGCTTAAGAAAGATGTGTCCAATAAACTTCCGACAATCCTCATTCATGTAAGACCACTTAGGCACACAACAAAACAGTTTTTCGTCCAGTAACCCCGTTAATCTTCACCCATTTGCCTGCGACCTCAAAAAACTGAAACAGCACACATGCAGAAATAAAAGTGCACTTTCCTGCCTCCCTTTCCAAACACATTGTACTCTCAAGGCGCACACTTATTCCCAATCCCGGTCAAACACATTAACAGCACAACACATCACTGCGCCGCAGTCCAATCCCAGACACAAACAGGAAGGAGATTGCATATTAAATTTGCCTTTCATCCCGATGATATCCCATCCGGTTGCGTTCTGTGTTCAACTGCTGCTATCCCCCCGTGCCGCCGCACGCTTTCAACTGATGACGATGGCTATATGCTGCCCAACTGCAAGTAGTTAACTTTCCAACCATGTTGGAAGTTGTTGCTAGTTCGTCAGCCTTTAGTTTTCTTTTCTTTTTTTGTGCTGCCCAATGCTAAATCCACTGCTGGATTATCCGATTCAGAGAGAGAACAGCGTCTTCTGCTTCTCGTTGCTCCTGCACAGCGCACACGAAAGACAAACAAATAGGTCCGGCCATTTCAAACTGAAGAGAATAGAAAGCGATATGCGATGCATTCGGCCACATCCAAACGTGTTTCTATTTACCAGCTTTTCATGATTGCCTTCCTTTTGGTTTTGGTTTTTTGTGTGTGCTCCATCACGTTGCCCTTCCCTTGCAGTGTTCCCCCGTATTCTCTTCGGTCCTTCTGCGTGTCCCTCCTTTCTCTCAGATGGACAAACTATCACATCGTCATCTCGGCGCAGAAAGCAGCACACAGCAAGCCAACTGGGACTAAATCCAATCCTGCCATACAGCAGAGAGCAACAAAACGTATAAATAGCTGCAGGAGACGATGATTAAAAGTTCAAGAGTAGGCGGCGTCGTCGATTGGTTGAATGCAGGCGGTGTGCCGGGCAACACTTTGTAATTGGATGATGGAGCTCCACGTTTTGTTAGCTGTCGAATTTTGTTTTCCTCTGCCGAGTCAATGACTCAAAGACCCAACCTTAGATGTGGAGTACCTCAGGATTGTGTACTTTCACTTGTACTTTTTTCCTCTTCACAATCATCATTGTCGGTAGCCCTCACCAAAACTGTAATGACATTGCCGTTATATTTGTGCAAGAAAGTCGTTTTCTGTCCTCCGTTTTCCTTCACTGTGGAGAGCGGAAGTGAAAGGAACGGACGCCTCGTCTTATCTAGGTACAGCACCGCTGAGGGCAATATAATTTCCTCACCACAAAATAACGCCGAGGCGAAGTAAACCCCACAACACACCTGCTCATCGTCGCGACACGTAATAAAAATTACGACTTCAGAAAATCATAACTTTGAGATAAGAAAAATGCCGGATTATCTGGAATCCGACTTTTTTCTTCATTAGACTGTTGCACACACATACACACACACACAAAATATACCGTTAAACGCAAAGAGCTCGTGATAAAGTGAACTGTCCCAGTGCTCGGTGATGCAATCACAAAGAGTTCTTTTAATTTGGCGTCGTGGAAAAAATGTGACACACAGAGCTTCGAAGCGCATTGCCGGATTATCAGAAAATGATAGATGACACCGCAATGTATTTCAATTTGAGATATCGCCAAAATGAATGAGTGTCACTTGGCCGCACAAGCGTGACTGAAAATTTGCAAGAACGCCAAAAGAAGGAATGCGATGAGCAAATGCCATTGAATATATTCAGACATTTTTGACAGACTGACAAATTGATGTATGTCAGGTTTTGAATGGAATTTTGTCACTGTGAATTACTGCTTTGAATCTGGCACATTTCAAACCGATTGATGTTTCTTTTTTTGTATTTTTTTGGTTTGATTAAAACAACGTTTGTGATGACATAATTGAATTTTTGAAGATGTAGAAGGAGCGCTATTTCGAAGCTTTAATGTTTCCACAAGATGATTTGACAGTTGATATTTGTAGATTGTAGACACAGATGTAAATAAAAAACAAAACTGCACAGAATTGGCCTTTGTGCGGAACAGCTACAATGAAGCTTCCGTAAAACGTGAATATTTGTTAGGAAGTTGATCAAGTTAAAGTTTTTTGTGGGTGAAGAATCTAATTCTTCTGTAAAACGCCGGCAACAAAACTAGCGCACACATATTTCCGTCAAGTCAAGCTAACCAATTGTAAGCCAAATATGGGTACTGAAATATCGCCATTTGAGATAGTAGTAATGGGTGTTTCACTTTATTTATTACCAAATAATATTGATCCAAAGTAGATATTACGCAGTGGAATATACCACTTAGATGGATTCTACAGCAAGGCAATGACCCTAAACATACGAGTGGCCGTCTCCGGTGGCAGTCTCCGGATCTGTATCCCATTGAAAACCTTTGAGCAATTGTAAAGTAAGCCCCATTGGTAGAAAAAACACAAAAATAAAAAACAGCGATGGGATGTTGTGCAGATTGCGTCGAAGAATATCCCTGTTCATCGATGCTATTCCATTGACTTTTACTTTATATTTATGAATATAAATAAGTTAAGTTAAGTTCATCGTTGCACTATTGTGAAGTTAATCCACGTCAAAAGTTGTAAAAAGTAATCACACGAAAATTTTCACGATTTAATTCCATTTTTTTGGGCGAGATGAATTTGTTAAGTTACTGTAAGCAACTCAAAAATCGCTTGTATGTCAAAACGTTCTGAGTACGTATAACCTCAAAAATGTCAAACTTTACGGTAGAACTGACAGTTGCTAGATTGTAACACTAGGGTTGCCCAATCCCGAAATATAAAAGACAACCTTCGTATTACTGATGGAATGAGGGCGTTTTACAGTAAATATGATGTGTTTGCATGATGATAAAAAAAAAGGTATTAGCAAAATAGTGACAAAGTCGAACATGGTGTTATTATTTTGCACAGTGCTGTATGTTATTTCTTCAGTAAACAAAAAAATAATAAAAAGTTTCGATTACATTTAAAAAACAATTAAGTTAGTAAAAAAATTCAAACATTAATTGCAAAAAAAAATTGGTCAGACAAAAAGGACAATTTAATATTTTTTTAAATCTATTCCAAGAAGACAAAGTTAGTATTTAAGTTGGCAGACTTTTATTACGTTTAACAGCTTTCAATCTACAATCTAACTCGATCCAGATCGAACAAACTGTTACACGAGTATTAAGAGATCTATTTTGGACCACTCGTCCTTAAGTACGGATTCAAACACTTTTTGAGTATGTAAATTTTAAAATTGCAATTTTTTATTATGTAATTTTTTATTATGTAATTTTTTATTATATAATTTTTTAATTTGTTCTCCAAATATACCCATAGATGTTCAATTAAATTAATTTTTGCGGGAAAGTTAGAAGTGGGCAGTTGTAAAGCCACCATATTCTTAAATATAAAAATGTTGTCTTTTCAGCACTTTGCACCTGACTTTGCTTTCAATATTGATAAATACTTTGTTTGATCCATAATTTCATCAATAGATCGGGACCAACAGCCGACATGCAATCCCAGACCGTCGTGTTCTACAGTGGATTTTAAGTTTGATTCCTCTAACTCTTCATTTGGTTTTCACTTCCATCTGATATCAAGTTAAATTTGCTCTCATCAGAAAAAAAAACTTGGTTCCAAAAATAAAAATCAGTTTTATTTTTTTACTTTGAATTCGATTCAGCTTTTTGATGTGCGTCTTCTTTTGAGCTGCTCTTCCATGGAAATTATTCATCCGCAAAACGATTCTTATGGTCTCCAAGTGAATTTTTTCTTTATCAAGACTTTGCGATACTTCGATGGTTAATTTTGGAACCCTCTCATAACTTATGGTTTTTCTTAATTTGCCGCACGATTTATCGTTGGGCACAAGTGGTAAATATCTTTGGCATACTAGTTTTTGGCCTATTCTCTACAATTTTTTTTTTTTTGCGAATCTTTTTATTATGACATACACTGTAGATTTTAATCTATCGACAAATACAGCTATTTTCTGAACCAATTTTCCACCTCGATTATATTTTACAATAAAATTCATAGCTTGGATGGATGTCTGTCTACGCTGCCTTCTTATTTTGGTTTAAAATTCAATTATAATAATTATATGCCGCGCCAGCCCACAGGGGACCAGGGCCTAACTTGCTCATAAACTACTCGTGCTGGGCGCGCTACTGTTCTCTAACGAGTAGAAGTGACCTACAGTTTTTTGCCGACTCCGAACGGCGAAGTTTGAGAAGTTTTCTAAGACAGTTATTACTCTTTGAGTATTGTTCTTACTGAAAGAACAATAGCGCGCACAACACGAGCAGTTGATGAGCAAGCTAGACCCTGGTCCCCCTTTGGACTGTAGCGCCAACAATTATTATTATTATTTAAAAGCCAACGTAAAGTTCTTTTTCCTCATACTCGAAAAAGTCGACAACAACTCAGACTTCACGCCAGAGGAAGGAACTTCTGGAAATGGGGTCAATCTTCGACCCATTGGGACAACGCAACAGAGGACAGCCTAGGCTGTGATGGCACACACAAGTGGAGAAGGACCCAAACCAACTTGGTGCTTGTGATTGAAAGAAGCTGACTAAAAATCGTACTAGACGGAGAGGCATGTCAGCTTAGGCTCAAGTCCACCCCGGACTGAAGAACCAACATAAAAAAAAAAAAAAAAAAAAAAAAAAAAAAAAAAAAAAAAAAAAAAAAAGAAGGGATCAATCTGCTGATTTACGCAGGCGATGATTTTACAGTGTCAGCGAGTCTTTGATGAGTTGTTTGTTGGCTCAGAAAGAGGGTAACGAGTTAGGTGATGCGTTTGTTAAGATTCACTGAATCCGTTAATCGAAATCCCAAAGTGACGTGATATAACGCTAAATCCTCTCCGTTCTATACGTGGTCAGGGCATGAACGCCATTCAAAGGGAATGAAGACGTACTTGGTTTCATAGAAAGAAACATTTTGTGAAGGGGGTTTGAGCTGAAGTATGGCTTGATAGTGTCTGGACAAGAAATTTTTACGGCGAATTTAATTAAAGTTACAATGCCATGCGACTAGGAATGAAGTCAAAGCGTTACCGGAAATCGAAGAGGAAGAAACCAAGTTGATTTACACACTTGATCTCTGCCTAAAAAAGATCATGTTGATTGCAGACATTTGGTACCCGTTGCAGGTAAGCTGAAGCTCTGGACAAAGTAAAACCAGCATCTTTGAAGCATTCACCGGCTTTAAACTTCATGTTTTAACCTTAGTTTAGTGAAAAAGACTTCCAATAGAACTTTTGTAATGACTTACATTTTTGAACGTGAAAAAAGTTCTAATAAAAGAAAAGGAAAAACGAGAAAAAATCATGCGTAGGCAGCATGCTATAGTTTTGATTTTTGCAAATTCCGAGATATTGAATTTTAACTGGAACACTGTGAGGAAAGTAACGAAGGGCTTCAGTTCTTGAAGCTTAATTTGAATTTGACGTGAAAACGCACCAATTTAACTTAACAGTGCTTTGAGCGTTAGATCTGTACGGCAAAAATCACATGATCCCCATTGTTGACTGGTTTCTGAAGTTGTGCATGAAGCGCACACGCCCTCTCTCCCCTTTCCGCATCGATATATATCATATTACTTACATGAAAGGACCATATGAAGGTTCTCACGAGCTCCCTGCACGTATACATACGTTTTTGTCGATGGATTGTGGAAGAATGTCACACATCACTGAGCACCCAAACCCATTACAACTGAAAGACAATCGGCTCACGATTTTTGGTCACTATTTTGAACTCTCGATTGTTCAAAGAAATCTACATCTGTTCGATTTCATGAATCCTCTCAAAGCAATTCTTACCAGACTCCGAGACTCACTACTCATTCAGGGTTCAAATATTCACCAAAACACTGAGGACACAATTTAATCTCCTCTCTTAAGTGAAATACAACCAACTGCGTACTTGTCCTCCTCCCTGGATGACATCTTCACCAAATAGTTTCTTCACAGAACCGATTCCTAAGCCTATCAGGCAACAAATTCCACAGTGGAGAGAGATTTCCAAGAACAAAAGCAATCAGATTGTCTACTTCGAGGAAACTTATTCACTTCCCACACGGCACCGTAATCGGTCGCCAGTATTTGTCGGAAGCGCACAATCTATTCAACGAAGCTATCAATAGCCGTGCTCGAATTCCTCTTACCCAACTGAATCACTGATTCCGCTGAAAAGCGCACTTTCAACAAACAAACTTACAAGTGATTCACGAAAACAAGTTCTGGCGCTGTGAGCGGCTTTCCTCTTATCACAGGAAAGCAGAAACTTATTCATCTGACATTGACAGCCCATTTGCAAAGAAAGCGACCGGCTAATTCTGATGATTCATCTTGTCACCAGACACAACAGCCACTTCTACGTGCACGCAACAGTGCACACAAAGTGCAATCTCCGGCCGTGTTGTTTGTTTGTGCGATTCACAACGCGGAAGTGCGCCACCGCGTCGGTGGCAGGGGACGGCAATGCGTAATGAAGTTCTTTTGTCGGGCAGAAACGGTGTGTTGTCAAACGGTGTACACAAGTCACTCTCACAAAAGCGATTGTCAACAAACTGTCATTTTGCCGTTCTTCCCTTTGTGGTCGTGCACTGGTTCAGTGCACATTACTGACACAAATATGCGAAATGCGAAACGTGAACACACAGCAGAACACCGCTCCAAACCTGCGCCGCAATGACACAAAGAAGCGCAGCGCAGACCAAGACGAACTGGTTAGCTGGCTGCTGCCAACGAGTGTGGTGTGTGCACGCAAAAAGGTAAATGACTCTAAAAGGATTGTGGCGAATGCCATATGCTGCCCATCGCGTCCGAGCCAGCACCATGGCGAATCCACCAAGAGGAGCGCACCATGCCGCACGCCGCACGCCGCCCGTTCTGGGCTATTTTTAGACATGATTTACATTCCATGTCATATTTCTTTTTTATCTCCCTCCTCCCTCTCATTCTGGGTCCCTATTCGAAAATTCCATTTTGGCGTTTGATGTTCCAGGGGAGAATACTTTATTTCGCGTTTGTTTCTGAATTGAAATTTAGCTTCTCTTTTTTGTGTGTGCTTTGTTTGCCCCTCCAGGGAAATCACGTCGCGAAGGAGCGAGGAGAGGAATGCACGCTCGTTCTTTGTCAGGCCAGTGGGCAGTTGGAATTTCGGAGAGTGTCAGAGGGGCTCATTTGGCAGCTGAATTTTTTTTTTTTTTGCGTCGTCGTCTTTAAGCTGAGACCACCTTTTGGAATTTCGGAAGACATCCGAGAATCTTGTTTTCGAGAGGTGAGATTCTTATCGAGTGCGGACCCTAATCAAGAGTGAAGAGGAGGCGTAGGCAGACTGTGGGGCTGTAAATGGATCTGAAATTGACAGTCGTCAATCACAGAGACTTCGTCCGGGGTTCATGGATTTATGTGAAGGAATCGATGGATGTGAACTCAAGAAATCTGATTTGGCAACAACATTTTTCAGAAAAAAGAAAGGAGCAGGAGTGCATCTGAAATTCCTCGTTTTTTGCAGTCTTAGGAGGAAGCAATGATAAAACTTTATGACCACCAAATCCTTTTAAAAACTAGGTGTGGGCACAAGTTTATCGGCCCAACGACGAATTCGCCTTCACTACGTGTGTGGGCAGAGTTAAAACGATACCCGTTTCGTCAAGAGTGAAAAGTTGTAGGTGCAATTTAGAGTCGTGTTTACGTTGATGGCATTTTAAGGAGAAAATTCAATGACGAACTCTATGGCCCGTACAGCTGCATGCGCTGAGTCAAGTGTTTTCAGATGCAGCGCTTAAGATTGATATGTTATGCAGAGCGAATGGACACCACTGCTACAGCCCGAAAAGTCTTAAAATCTAAGCTATTGGGACAGCGCAACAGAGTAAGCTTAGGCTGAGGTGGCGCAAGTGGAGAAAGACCTTAACCATCTAGTAATGCGCATCTGGAGACAACTGGCGCATACAAGTGGAGAATGACATCAACCAACTTGTAGTAGGCATCTGGAGGTAGCTGGCAAAAGAACGTTCTAGCTGGAGAGGCACGTTGGTTGACACCCAGGTCCACCTCGGAGAGAAAGAATTCCGACAGGAGAATGCAATCTACGAAAATTGGTGCTTAGTTTGGGTTTTTAGGTGTTCCTGTCAAGAGCTTTAATTTCTTTGAGAACGCCAATGATTACCATGAACGGCGAAAAACCAATGACCTGTGGCATGCAGAAATCTCCGTGTCACACAGTTCAGTGCCCCTCATTGGATACAAAAGTTTTCAAGCACTGCCGTCTCAAATGAATGGACTTGCAACGATTTGACCACTACGTACCTAAACCAAAAAAAACAAAATGCATTGAGAGGCGTTCCAAAGGAAATCTGACGCCCTTTGTTTTTTTGAAATTGAAAAGTTTGGAAATGCTGGCTTCCCTTTTTTATTCATTTTATTTACTTTTCACTTTTCAAAGGATTTGCCCATAATTCAAAGGCATTTCTGCTTTGACTCCTTTTTCGATATTTCACAATCCCAACCAAAAAGTTACTTTCCAACAAAAACGACCACAAAATTCCCATCTGCCTCTTTCGACATCTGTCGCCTCTATCCAAACATTTCTCAATCAATATCAATTTCGACGAGTTCGTGCTTCAAGGGTGTGGCGCCTGAATCAATGTCATCTGCCACATACATCCGCAGTGGATGACTCCCTTGCCTTTTTAATCGCCACAACGCTGCGACTTCTATAAATGCACATGTGATTCAAACTTCCGAACAAAGAAGATGAACTTCTGACGGAATAAATTATTTGTCTCCATGGCGCCTGCTGGGCCCCCACATTTCACAGCAACCCACAGCCGACCGAATTTTGTGAAAACAATTTAATTCTTTATTAGACGCCACTGTATCTAATGCGTATCCGCCGCCATTAGCGCTCCCTTCGCGGATTCATATTTTTCCATGTCACAGCCTCTTATCTTAATTCATTTGTTTACGGCCCAAATTGCTGGTCTCATCTTTTTTTAATTGAAAGCGAAACTTTTCCCCCACACAGCCACAGCAAAGTTCCCGCCATTTTATTGACGAGCGACCAAAAACCAAAATCCGAGGAAAAAATTGCCGCACACTGCTCAACGATTCCCATCACACCCTAAATTCCCCCGCTGCCTTCATGCCTTGTCTTCCGTCATTAACTTCTCAGATACGATCGAAAAGTCTGGACGCGTTTAGAACTCATCTTAATTGTTGTTCCCTTTGCGCGGTCGGGCCCCATTATCCATTTCAAATGGATGAGTGATGCCCTGGTTAGGGTAGGGCCACGGAGGGAACGGAATCAGGCGGAAAACAACATTGCGCGCGCGCACACCAGAACTTTAATTCAAAGAATTCAAATTCTCGCTATTCACTGTCACAAGACCGAATCGTGAACATGGCCGTTGTCCGCACGCCGTTGATGGGTGAAAATTCAAATCCCGATGTGTTGGGGATTAGTTACGTACGCGTCGGTTGAGTTGGCCGGGGGTCAATGAGTTGCCGCTTTTGGTGTTGCGCCGGCGGTGGCGGTTTGCTCAGCCAAGGCGTTGCCCGCGTGCCCCGAATCGACTGTATTGTCTCTCTAATTGATTCCTCTTTCTCCCTTTTTAGTGTAACAGCTTTTATCGATCGTCCCACGGAGCAATTAGACGCATCGGGGAGAGCTGGGCAATTTGGCTGCTGGGGGTAGGGAGAAATAAAACGTCTCGGTGGTTCCTACGAGACGAGGAGCCGTATAAATGTGCGTTCACGCCACTGTCGAACTGTTGGGGTTGCAAGCGTTAACGAACGAATGAGATTGATGATACATTGGAATTTTATTGATGTCATAAAATAATTTCTGATGACAAGTGACAGCTTAAAATGTCATAAAAGCGTGAATGTCTCCATTTCAAGTGGAACACAAGTGGGAGAGATGGCGACTTTTGTCTCCAATTTCGGCCTATTTCCGGATTTGGAGCTGGCGCAAGCATTCCCAGACGATGACTTGTGACAGCGGGAGCATTCTTTCGTGGGGAGGATATGACGAGTTATGTGTGTTGTGTTATGTTTAAACATTTTGAAGCGTTTCTGGTTTTTGTGTTTTGAGAGATTCATTAATGACACAGGTGGTCGAGCAGATGGCAGTTTATGATTTTTTTTTCTTTTATCGCTCTGTCGGGTAATTGTTTCTTTGTACTACATACGCACAAGTGACAAAGAGTGGGGTTTTGATATGAGATCGGGGTGTTGTGCTGTTTGCGCTCTCGTCATGTGGATTTAGACGTGGAGAGGATTAAAATTTTCTTATCTGTAATGGGGAATTCACTGCGTTCAGATAAACAAAAACAATGTACTATGGACTTTTGTAGGAATTTGTTTTGATAGCTTCTGATGTTTAGTCATCGCCGAATGTCGTCGTAGAAATTAACATACTTAACCGAAAAATGTCACATTTCAGTCAAGTTAAATGATGTGAGGGTCAGGGATGTTCAAAAGTGATGATCTGCACTCAATGGGCACATTTAAGCATGACTTAATTAGACAGGAGATTGAATTTAATGACGTCCATGTTAGGAATATGACTGGATCTCATTAGGAATCTAATCTTCCAAATACTAATAGAAGTATGTTTATCTACTTAGGGCGAATATGCCATTATAAATCGGCTAATTAGGTTGAGTGAGATGATAGGTTCTACCTACGCCTTTATGAGCTTGTTTTGAGTTTAAATACCTTAGCGGATGATTATTTTCTAGAGCCCCTGACCATAAGCAACCCCATAGAATAATACATCACTCAATAAGTCCAGGGTCATATAGATGGCGCCACTAACAAAAAAAAAAATTAATATTTAATTAATAATTTTTGTTAGTGGCGCCTCCTATATGTCCCGGGACTTGTTATGTTAAGGACGGTACCAACTTAGGCAAACAATTTTCTACAATTTTTTTCTGAAGTGAAGATTTTATGAATTCTGGGAAAGTCTCTCGGCAATTAGCAGTTAAAATAAATTGAACTAAAAAGTATTTTAAGGTTACGCAAACTGCACTCATGTAGGATAACCTTTGTCGATTCCAGGTAAAGAAGTAATTCCTACATTTTGGTAAAAGAATACAGTCTTACGAGCTTCAGAAAAGTGAAGTGAGTGAAGTGAACTGAGTTCAGTGAGTTAAGTGCTTTTTACGAATTTTGCTTTGTTTCTAATACGGACAGAATTAGGAATGATATTCATGATGATACTCATATTTTTGCCTATATTTCAATGATGACACCAAACAGTTGTATCTGCTGTGTTAAGAGACTAAGTCTAAGCTGAATCATGGTAAAACTAAATTATTATGAACATGAACACAAGTTACTCCACACACAATTTTTAATATTAACTGCAAATTATGCATATGCCAATTTATTTTCTAAAAAGCATAAATCTAGTTCATTTCATGAAGCTCTGTATTGTAAATTTCGTTTGTCTATTCTTTTTTTTCATTGTTCAAATAAACAAATAAAAATAATTGTTGGCGCTACAGTCCAAAGGGGAACCAGAACCTAGCTTGTTCATCGACTACTAATGTTGTGCGCCCTACTGTTCCTTCACGAGTAGAAGGGACCTACAATTTTTTTGCCGACTTCGAATGGCGAAGTTTGAAAAGCTTTCTTAGACAGTTATTACTCTTTGAGTGTTGTCAGCAGCTCGAAAGAGGTGGTGTCGTGAAAAATTCGAAAAATTGGTGTTGATCTGGGAGTCGAACCTAGACCCTACGGCGTGTGAGCGTCGCACTCTACCCACTACGCCACGGCGACCACAAAAAATAAACAAATTTACAAATGAAAATATGGAGTCAATTCAAACAGAACTATTAATCTTAGAAAATTAAATATTTAAAGACATTTCGGTTATTTTTTTACAAGAAATATAAATCTGTTAATCAATCCTGTTAATGTCAGTACTTGAGTGTTTCCTTTAAAAGCTTGTAGGTTAATGGTTTAAGCTGAAAACAAAATGCGAGGATGACATGAAATTTAACAGATCAACCGTCCATCATGCATACTTGAAGGCATTGAAACTAAAGAAAAGACCAAAACATCATCAGCAAATACCACAAGCAAGTAAGACGGTTAACATCATGATACTTGCTCACAGTCACATTGACTTTGTTTTAATTTGACGTGTGAAATGAAAAGCTGAATTTGAAGCAGACACAACCAAAAAGATGTTGAAATAATCTCGTTTTAAAATTTACTGTCAATAGCTTATCATTGGAGCTATGGACAAAATCCCAAGAACTACCAAGGTATTGAAAATATAAAGTTTTAAAATTTACTGAAAATAGCTTTAATTTGGAGATATGGACAAAATCCCAAGATTTAATGTCCAACAAAATTTCAATTGGTGAAAATCCTGCTATTAATGCTATTAAAATCTAGATTTTTTGAATAAATTGTAGTAGAAGAACAAAAATGTACAAAGTGTTACCCATTACTTTTTTCAGATTGTTCACATTAATGGGAAAGTGTATTCAAGTTACACAAACAAATCAACTGATATAAAAATTATTTAAAAAAAAACCTAAAAACAAAGCAACAAAGCAAAGCCTAAAAACAAAATAAAGACTTAAAAAAACAACAGTCCTACAATAAAAAAAAAAAAAGCAACAGACCTCAAAAAAAATAAGCAGACCTAAAAAAAGAAACAGACCTAAAAAAAAAGAATAATAATAATAATAATAATTGTTGGCGCTACAGTCCAAAGGGGGACCAGGGCCTAGCTTGCTCATCAACTACTCGTGTTGTGCGCGCTACTGTTCTCTCACGAGTAGAAGGGACCTACAGTTTTTTGCCGACTCCGAACGGAGAAATTTGAGAAGCTTTCTTAGACAGTTATTACTCTTTGAGTGTTGTCAGCAGCTCGAAAGAGGTGGTGCCGGGAAATATTACTAAAAAAAAAGAAGCAGACCTAAAAAAAAAGAAACAGACCTAAAAAAAAAGCAACAGACCTAAAAAAAAACAAAAAACAACAGACTTGCCATTTTACACCAATCTGTTCTAATAGCTCTGAAATGCTACTGAAATTCGCCGAAAAACTGTCAAAAGGTGTTCCATTTGCTGATCTTTTTGTAGAAGAAAGAGCTCATGAAAGAGTTAAATATTTCACCTTCCTACGAATTTCTGCCGAAGATAAATCTGTGTGCAGCAAATGACTGTCAAAATGGAAATAAAAAAACCTCTGACAGTTCATATGTCTGATAGCTGTTTACATATTTTTTTTTTACGGTTCGTTAATTCTGCGAATTTCTATGAAAAATCGTTTCACAAGTCTCGGCAGAGTTATTCTCTACAAGAGTGATTTTTACTCAAATTACTACTACTAGCTAAGAATGCACTAATGAATTGGAACAGACAGGTTACATCTTTCATTCCTGTTCTCTTAAAAATTTTAGTATGAAATATGAATTTTCTTTTGTATAAGCAATGCTCTGATTTAATGGCAAATGACTTCCAATTTAAAGTATCGAATTCATATCCTCTCTAGAAGCAAAAATTGTGTCAAAACTTTCAAACATATTTTGGAATCTTCAGAAACTTATATTCTTGCTGCAGGTTTACGAATGTTTCCACAAAATATAGGAACAAATTGTATTAACAAAACCCAGTTTAGTTTCAGGTTGAAAACGTGAAACGATGTACGTAAACGAATGTCTTGAGGGTTCATGAAGTAGACAAAGGAACTTTGAAAATTAAAAGAAAACACTTCTTTTGAACGTGCTTTGTTGTTGTACAGGCAAAAACGTGCAGGCAAAATTACAGAGCGTACATCCGACTTCTGTCAAATGGGAAATGTGTATTTGAAAAAACAAAGAAAAACGATTTAAGTTCATTTTTAGGTCTTATTCGACTTCATTTTTCAGTGTATCAATTATAATGCTTCATGCATTATTTATGTCGGATTAATCTAAAATCCCATCAAAGTTGTACAAGAGAGTTTGAAAAAGTCTTCGTCGTCACGGATTAAAAAACTTCTTATTAAAAGATTTTTTCTTCTGTACATCTCGCTCTCTTTCTTAAATCTCTAAGTTTGTTCAATTGCACGAAATACAATTGACAATTCAGATCATCCTTAAATAATAGATGCTTTTTTTAACTGAATAAACTTCCACAGGCCAGAAAAAATTAAGGTGTTTATTATGCCACCATATCCAGAATTAAAAAAAAAGGCCAAATATCTTGAAATGGAATTTTATGTCAATCTCCCTTGTACTCTCCTGAATACAAGGTTTTTTTTTTTTTTTATTTTCCAGAAGAGATAAATAATTTCCTCAGAAGAAAAGAATCTATGTATATTCCTCATCCTTCTTTCCACATGCAGCTCGCAAATGCCCCTCCTAAGCACATGCTTTACAAAGGATATGGCTCCTATACTAAACTTCGAAGATGACATAAAATTTTTTGAACTATGCCTTTAAAAGAGATAAATATCATTATTTTGTTTAATCAGAACTTAAGATTAATTGTTTTCTGATTTCGTTTAGGGCGTGTCATAACCCAATCAGTCTTAAACGATATTTAAGCGAACAAAATCATTTTCAAAGTCAACGCGCGCCCTTGGCAACCCTGAAATCACTGTTCAAACAGTCAACACTTAAAGGATTGTGCATGCAACACCGAGTTCTCGTCAGCATTGCACACAGTCTCCAGATCGCTCGCTTACCTTTCGTGAGAACGCGATGTCTTTTCTTCGTCTTTCGTTTTCTTCACACACCCAGGGGATCACGGCTTATCCACACATTTAGGTAGATTTTCAGCAAACAATTAGTATCTCTTTCAGTACACACAGCCGAATTATGATGCAAAGATACTGCACACTTCTTGTCGAAATTAAATTCACTCGGCTTGGCCGTCACACAAAGCACACACAAATTTCAGTGAAACAGAGCCAAAAAGACACGTATTCTCTCACGACTTGTAAACAAAAAATAAAAAATTCACTTTCATCCAACAGGACATACGGCGAGAGAAAGATCGAAAGAATAAGGCAAACCAACAGAAAAAAAACGAACTCCTGTATACAAGGATATACAGACGGACTGTGTATGGGTGTATATCCACTCACTCTATATAATGTAACAAAACTGCGCACAAAGAGCAATCACGCACACACTCTCGTTCGCTTGTATGCGTTGGTGTTAAGTGAAGCAGGCAATCTTCTTTTTTTGGTTTCTCGTTTTTTGTACTCCCTTTTTTCCTGCCAAACTTGATTTGAAGAAAAAAAGGATACTCTACTTATATCTTTGCACTGGACACCGTCTTTCCTTTGTTTGTCGCTTCAAAGGATGCTTTTGGCAGTTGGACTCGTCGAAACACACAGTTGAATCTGTTGGAATCGTTTGAAAATCAAAAAATTGTGAATTGCACTTAGACACAGGAGGAGACAGAGAGGAACAAAACTAAAAGTCAATCCGCACCCTTGAACGTCCAAATTCAAACTTAAATGCAGCGAAAGAAGTTTGAGCAGTTCAACGTGTAGTATCAGCGCGGCGTATCTCGCAAATGTGTGTGATTCCATCCACAAAACGAACACACACACACACACGAACACGCAACAAAAAGAAACAAGCTGCGGAAGGGAAAGAGAAAGGCAGCGGGCAAGCAAGAGAAACGCCCGAAGCCACCAAAGCCGGCATTTGTTGTACACTCGTCGACCGCGTTGTGCTTCAAGTGGTGGTGGTAGTGTATGTGTGTGTGGTAAATGTGTGTTCGTGCATGCATAAGGTACAGTAGAGTACAATCATCCATCCAGATTGGGATTCAAGCGCGAGGCACAACTGGAAAAGTACACACTATACATCGCCGATTTGTGGAACGTATTTGCTGGAGTCGCTCGGGTGTGTTGCGTGAGTTGAGTGCTTTCGTGAATCCAAAAATGAAATTCCACTCAATTTATTGGGTATGCCTATGACTCCGTTGTGTTTGTTTCGTTCGTCGAACAAAGGAAGAGGCAGTATTTTTTTGTTGTTGTTTCCAGATACTTTTTTTTGTGACTGGTTCGGTGTGTGTAAACTGTGAATAAGTTGGGTTCGGTTTTAGGACCCAAAACGTTTTTGTATCTAACTGCCGGGTTGTTCTTGAGCGTTGTTTTTTTTCTCTCTCTGCATCTTCTTCTCGTGTACTTGTTGAAAATTCGTTAAATTTCTTCACAATTAGACAAAAACGAATGCCGGTGATGAGGGGAAAGCGAGGAAAGTGGCAATTCCTTTCCAGAGTGGAACGTACGCGGCACACCAGCATTGAATTGAGATGGTCTTGTTCTTTTCACGAAATATATACACACAGATGGGAGTTTTCGAGTTTATGGACAACACAGGAAGTTCCGCTGATTGATATTTAGCAAAAGAAAAAATAGGAAAGAGAAAAAGAAAATAACCTCACTTATGCAGGCAAATGTGACAAAATAATTAATGGAACTGTGAAATCACTTCTAGGACTTGAAGCGACTTGAGGGACACGAAAATTTGTATAATGTCATGAGCAGAATGTGTGGAGGTGTTCGAAAACGGAAAGCAAAGGAAGTGTCATTGTATTTTTGAGCTATGATTAATTTCTGTGTGTCAATGGGTATTCAGAAAACTAATGGAATTTTACTGAAGAGTGGGGGGAGCAAGGGTGTGGAAAATTATGATGAGTCATGTCCCATTGACCATTCCTAAGGGCGACTCCCGATTGGAAGGGATGAAATGCGATACGATTGAGAAATAATTTCAATATCTTTAATGGAAACAATTTGCAGTAAAGAAGAAAGCAGAACTTATATAAATACAGAACTTTACAATTGCCTCGTGATGAGTTCAAAATAATTACATTTTTTTTAAACGAGGAAAATTATGTTTAAGAAACAAAAATAAAACAAAAAATACTATTGCCCCAAATTAGGGCTTTTTCAGAATAATCTAGGATTTTGGAATATGAAATACATCTCGACTTGAGCGCCCTAACAACGCGAGAGGCATCTAATTCGAGCATATAGAAGTTTGTAAAATAAGAAAGTTGTGTGTGAGTGAGTGAAGAACCCAAAAGTGCCACACTGGCTGTACTTTTTAAAACCAGTCGGTAGACCACGAAAGCCGGACAGCAACAGCGGGAGAGGGCCCCACTCCATGACAGTTTTATGTTGATAGCACTTTTAAGAACAGCGTCAAATGAAGACAAAGTCGGACTCACAGCAGCAGCGGGAAAGAGTCCCACTCCCTGACAGTCTTATGTTGATAGCGCTTTAAAATACCATACAGCGCCAAATGAAGACGAAGTCGGACTCACAGCAGCAGCGGGAAAGAGCCACACTCCCTGACTCATAGCAGCAGCGGGAAAGAGTCCCACTCCCTGACAGTTCTATGTTGATAGCACTTTTAAGAACAGCGTCAAATGAAGACAAAGTCGGACTCACAGCAGCAGCGGGAAAGAGTCCCACTCCCTGACAGTCTTATGTTGATAGCGCTTTAAAATAATATACAGCGCCAAATGAATACGAAGTCGGACTCACAGCAGCAGCGGGAAAGAGCCACACTCCTTGACAGTTCTATGTTGATAGCACTTTTAAGAACAGCGTCAAATGAAGACAATGTCGGACTCACAGCAGCAGCGGGAAAGAGTCCCACTCCCTGAGAGTTCTATGTTGATAGCACTTTAAAGAACAGTGCGAAATTAAGACATGTTCATTGCAAACCGGGATGAAAACGTCATGTCTTCAAATATGTTCTAAGAACATATTGGCCTGACAACCGAATAGACAATGACAGACTTTTTGCACATTTCTGAAATGACAACCGTATTTCTCTTCTGCGTAAAAAAGATGTTCACGTTTGCTATCAGTTCCTCAAAATCGTTCATAATTTTGTTTTACTTGGTTGTAAAATCGGAAGCAAGATATTGGAGCGATATCTGAAAAATGCGAGAAGTGACATCATAGTGCTTATGTAAATGGAGAGCTTATTGTTACTTCTGTAGTGAATATGTATGGGAATAATTTTGTGGCGTAGTGGGTAGAAGCCAACGCTCACACGCCGAAAGTTTAGGTTCGGTTCCTGGCTGAACACCTCGAATTTTTCACGGCTCCACCTCTTTCGAGTTGCTGACAACACTCAAAGAGTAGTAACTGTCTAAGAAAAAGGTTCTCAAACTTCGCCATTCGGAATCGGCAAAAAATACTGTAGGCCCCTTCTGCTCGTGAGAGAATAGTAGTGCGCACAACACGAGTAGTTGATGAGCAAGCTTGGCCCTGGTCCTTCTAGAGACTGTTGCGCCATCCAATTATTATTATTTTTCGGGTATTTACACCCTGCCCTTTTCCTTAAACTGCTGTAAGGGACTATTAATAAATTTCGCCACTGGCCGTAAAACTAACCTACATAAGATACCCTTTCAGAAAAGATCCTGCTTTTCGTCTGATGAAGTCTTCCCTTAAAAGACGTCACTGAAAAGGCGAATGCTACAGTTATTAACGCCACTCCCTTTAGACCCTTAGTTGCACAAGTCCTTCAGACATTTCTCCATGATCTTAAAAGAGACGCTCTTTCAACATCCATCGCTATGTTAACTGACCTGACCTTTTTTTTTTAAATAAAACACAGCTTAACTTGAATTTTTTGGCCACTAAGCAATTTATGAAACCTACATACGTCTGCAATTGAGTCCAACTTTTTAAGATTTTTCTTGGTGCCCCCAAAAGCATCCTACCATCTGCTGGACATATTCCAAAAAAGCATACAGACTGATGAAGGGTGTAAAATCGCGAGTTCAATGGACTCGTCTCAACGCCAACGTAATGTTGTTTTCCTATCATCATTCACTGCAATATGATTTGTTGTGATGAATGGATGCAAACATATATCAGTTCGGCGCATAAATTGAATTCAACTCAAGGCAGCGAGTAAAGTCATTTCTTAACCATAAATTTAAATAAATTGTCAATTGTGTATAGGAACAATGCGTCCCTATTTTCTTGGTTATGAATTTTTTAGTTTTAGTTGAAGATACCGCTGAAATTCTTCCTCCGATTATTACCTTGAAGATTAATTTACTATATAACAGCAGCTACTTTCAAATTCAAATTCAAATTCAGCAGCTCATAGATTTACACACTGACGCGTAAACAACGTCTCCAACTTGTGAAAATATCTTTTGAAAATCTTGGTTCTGCCTGAAACACTTCTCGCGAAATAACGATTACGCACGTTTGATTGAAAGGATACGCAAATAAACAAAATAGCCGTTTTTGGAGTTAAGTGTGTTTTAAGAAGACACCGTTACATGCACGAGAAGTGAAAAGATGATCATCTTCGATGCTGGTTACTTAACCGTTAGTTAATGCTTTAATTGCTATCAGTTTCATCATTCATTTAACCACTATGATGTGCAGAAGCTGTGGTTGAAACGACAGCGTAAAATGTCACAGCTCGTGTCTTAATTTGGAAGAAAACGTTTGGCTACCGCATAGTTTTACATTACAGACCCATAAATTGACCTTCATGATCGAGTGAATTGACTTTATTTAGAGGGGATATGTTAAGTCGCTAACATTCGCAAAGTTATTGTCGATATCAGGTATGAAATATCTTGTACCGGTATGAGCGTCAAGATACAAATGTCTCGGTAGGGAACATTTGTTGTGAACGAGCCCTTATTTTTTTTTTTTTTTTGTTTGTATGCTATGACATCTGTGAAAAATATTTAGTATACATCAAGTCATTGAACAGATAACATTATATTTTTTCATCATGTTAAAAATGTCGAATTTTGTACCAGAAAGTGGTGATTTGCGGAAAGGATTCATTTTTGGTTTTCATTTGAAGAAAAGTGCTGCAGAGTCGCATCGAATGCTTGTCGAGGCATATGGTGATCATGCTCTTTCAGAAGCAACATGCAAAACATGGTTTCAACGGTTCAGAAATAATGATTTCAATGTGAGAAATGAAGAACGTGGAAGACCACCAAAAAAGTTTGAAGACGCCGAATGGCAAACGATATAGGATGGAGATGAAACTTTGAGTCAAAAGCAAATGGCAGCAATGTTAAATGTTGCACAACAAACAATTTCTAACCGTTTAAACGCAATGGGAAAGATCCAAAAGTGTGGAAAATGGGTGCACATGAATTGAATGAATGACAGATGGAAAACCGAAAAAACACTTGTGAAATTTTGCTTCAAAGACACGAAAGAAAATCGGTTTTGCATCGGATTGTTACTGGCGATGAAAAATGGATTTATTTTAAGAATCCTAAACGGAAAAAATCATGGGTTAATCTGGGACAACCATCAACATCAACTGCAAAACCAGATCGATTCGGCAAGAAGACAATGCTGTGTGTTTGGTGGGACCAGAGAGGTGTGCTGTACCACGAGCCCCTGAAACCCGGTGAAACCGTTAATACTGATCGCTACCGACAACAAATGATCAATTTGAACCATGCATTGATCGAAAAACGACCAGAATGGGCCAGAAGACACGGCAAGGTAATTTTGCTCCATGACAATGCACCTGCACACAAAGCAAATCCGGTTCAGGATACAATCAAAACACTTGGCTGGGAGCAGCTACCCCACCCGCCGTATTCACCAGACTTGGCTCTTTCCGACTACCATTTGTTTTCATCGATGGGACACGCATTAGCTGAGCAGCACTTTGATTCCTACGAGGAGGTCGAAAATTGGGTGTTTGATTGGTTTGCTTTAAAAGACGAACAATTTTATTGGCGTGGTATTCACAAATTGCCAGAAAGGTGGTCAAAATGTGTAGAAAACAATGGCCAATACTTTGAATAAAATGTTTTTACTTTTTTCATTAATAATAAGTGTTTTATTTTCAAAAAAACCGGTATACCTGGCACGGGCCAAAATGTTTAAAACGAAGGTGGAAGCGTTCAATCTTGCAAACTTAAGCCAAAGATTAAAGGCAAGCTTTTACTATGCTCTAAAATTCAATTGCAATCATCGTTTACAACAATGATTGCCAACAGGAAAGAATTAAAGTAGGTTACATTACATTGGTGAGAGTTGTTTTAACTAATAAATTTGTTTTGCTTTGTAAAGTAAGTGAATTGAAAGTTGATTATTTCATTTCAAATTTATGGGATGAAAACATGAAATTAATAGACCCTCCAAGAGAATTCCCTATAAACCTATAATTTATTTTATCGTTCAAATATTTAATTAGACGACTTTCTTCGTGATTGTGAGTTGAATTGCGCTTTTTATATACTCCATTACAGACATTAAAAATCCTATCATTTCCTTTCTCTATGAATCACATCGAAGTAGAAGCCATAAAATAGGATCTTATTCAGTGACCACAATTTTATTGCAAACAAATTGTGGAAAACTATACCGAGAATGAAAACAGTACCCAGAAATGAGCTGAACTGCAATTATATTCGTACCGCTTCTTATTCCAAGAAAAGAAACAAGTGCTCAGACTTAATTTTATATTTACTTCATTTTAGTTTACGTTCGTTCAATTTCAAATTTTTGACAAGAAGATTTATCATGTCGGTGTGGACTGTTGTGATTGTGATATGTAGATTTATCGCATCAATCCCTTTACAGTATAACCACGCTTATTCGGACATTTGTCTAACCAAACACTTTTTGCAGCCTGGGCAGCTTTGAATTTCCGACATGTCCAAACTGAGGTTCGAACGGATCAATGTAATGGATCACTGTTTGTACAGATTTCCCCACTACTAGCTTGAAGTCCTTTTGCCACGTTGTCGATTCTCTAGATTGGGTTACTTAATCACAACTATTTGCTTCAATCTAAGTAGGTGTTCGAATTTCTTTTCATTAACACCGTCATTTAGTTTGTTAGGAGTGCTTTACATTTCTTTCCTGTAAGCATGTAACAAATTTAAAAAGGAAGAAAAAGTAATCCTTAAAAAAAGCTTGTTTAGCTCTTTACTTCTGTGGTAGTATATAGAAAACGTAATCGACTTCAAGAGTAAATTATTTCCAACAGCTTAAGTTGTCAGCCCAGTCACTTTTGAAGTAATTTTTTGAGTCTTTGAAAATGTTCAATAACTTTAATAATTGTTGGCGCGACAGTTCACAGGGGGACCGGGACCTAGCTTGCTCATCAACTACTCGTGTTGTGCGCGCTACTGTTCTCTCACGAGTAGAAGGGACCTACAGTTTTTTGCGGACTCCAAACGGGGATATTTTAGAAGCTTTCTTAGACAGTTATTACTCTTTGTGTGTTGTCAGCAGCTCGAAAGAGGTGGTGCTGTGAAAAATTCGAAAAATTGGTGTTCAGCTGGGAATCGAACCTACACTCTTCGGTGTGTGAGCGTCGCACTCTACTCACTACGCCACGGCAGCCACTGTTCAATAACTTTAGTAGGATTTAAAAATCAGTTCGTGTAATTTTAATTTTTAAAACAACTCTAAATACAACTTTCTGCCTGAATATTTTGGAAAGATGTGTGTTGCTTACGTGGGGAGAGCATGAGTCTTGTTTAAAAAACGATTGCAAATGACCTAAAATTATCTGACTTCTAGTAGATGTAGCACTTTAAAGCTTGTCAGAAGGTATCCAGAGCAAACCAGTCCAGGCGTTCAATGAAATGATTTTTTAAGTTTTTGGCCTGTTCGAAGATTGGGAAGTGAGTAACTGTGCCTCCGGTCACATAGTTCCCACAGCTTCCAAAACAACTTTACAAAAAGGTAGAGAACGAAACAACCGAGTTCTCAAAGTGACCTTGAAATGAAGAGGTATTGTGACAGAAGTGGTCGCCGTGGCGTAGTGGGTAGAGTGCGACGCTTACACGCCGAAGGGTCTAGGTTCGACTCCCAGTTGAACACCAATTTTTCTAATATTTCACGGCACCACCTCTTTCAAGCTGCTGACAACACTCAAAGAGTAATAACTGTCTAAGAAAGCTTTTCAAACTTCGCCATTCGAAGTCGGCAAAAAACTGTAGGTCCCTTCTACTCGTGAGAGAACAGTAGCGCGCACAACACGCGTAGTTGATGAGCAAGCTAGGCCCTGGTCCCCCTTTGGACTGTAGCGCCAACAATTATTATTATTTATTATTATTATTATTATTGTGACAGAAATGAAGACCGAACCTTTTTCTAAAGGTCACCGAATTTTGTTTTTTTCTTTTGGAGGTTGGGATACACTGCGCTGGAGCGCTCAGCCTCAAAAACTGGTCCATTGTACTACCAGACAGTTATCTTCATTCAATGGAGTTTCATGGTCTTCCGAAGGAGCACCAGCGTTTCTGTGATAAAGAGCTCAAGTTTTCAGTTCTCATCACGTCAGTGCCAAACAGCCACTACCTGATACGAGCAAAGGCGGGACGTTGACAGAGAAAGAGCTCTGGAGTGTCTTTACTTTCTCCACAGGCGTCTGAAAGGGTACCATCACTAAGCCTAAGCGGACTTTGGTGCTTAGGAAAGGTGAAGTGGTCCGTTAATACGCCGACAAGTCTTCTGGACTCATTTCTGTCTAAAGAGAAGAGAAAAGCCGCTGATTTCTTGTTAACATTCGGGAGCATGCACTTGGTCATCCTACATCCTGCAGAGTCACGCCATCTCGGGCTGTGCTGTCAGGAGACCCAGCCTTCGACGGAAGCCCTAAACAAGGATGGAGGTAGCCTCATGGTGGGTTCGGGCCTTACGAATGTCTTGTTTGAACTCGGCAGTAGAATTTTTTTTTTTTTGGTTGGAGGTTGCGATAAACTACACTGGAGCACTCAGACACAAATACTGATCCATTGTACTACCAGGGAGTAACTTTCATTTAATGTAATTTCTTGGTTTTCCGAAGAAAAACCAAAAGATGCTTCTGCGATAAAGGGCCTAGGTTTTCAACTTCCACCACATCAGCGCCAAACAGCCACCGCCTGATACGAGCAAAGGCGGGACACTGACGGAGAAAGTGCTCTGAAGTGTCTTCACCTTCTCCACAGGCGGCGCAAAGGGTACCATCACTAAGCCCAAGCAGGCTCAGATGCTTGCCGAAGGTGAAGTGTGACGTTTGTATTCCGACCAGTCGTCTGCACTCTTTTCTGTTTAAAGATTACAGAAAAGCCGCTGATTTCTTGTTAACATTCGGGAGCATGCACTTGGTCATCCTTCATCCTATAGAGTCACGTCATCTCGGGCTGTGCTGTCGGGAGACCCAGCCTTCGACGGAAGCCCTAAACAAGGATGGAGGTAGCCGCATGGTGGGTTCGGGCCCTGCGAATGTCTTGTTCGAGCCTTGTCTAGCTAGCTCATCGGCAGTAGTACCCTGGGGTTATTTTTTTTTATGAACAGTCAGTGCTGATAAGTTGGAAAAATCATTGCTATCTATCACTATCTTCTGACGCTCGGAAAACAGAAGAAACGGAGAGTCTACGTTCAGGCCGGAAGCCAAATCATGCTTTTCTCATGGAAGCTCAGAACACTCTAAAGCTCTGTAACAAAAACCATCAAAGTCTCAACCAGGTGCTTAGGGACTTTCTACCCCTTAATCAAGCGCAAATTCGTAAATTGCTGTTCAAAAAAGGACACAAATGACATTAAAAACATGCGGTTCGCTACTGAAGACGGCCGGAAAGACCGGGTGAACTGAAGAGAAATGTAAAATTGAACCCAAATCAAACTTGTAGAATCACTCAGAGTTTAAGCACAAGAGAGAAGTTAGTGCCCTACGCTGCTTACAGAAAGGCAGGAAGTCGCTTAATGAATCTAGGTCCATTTCTCTACATTACTCGACTGAAATGGAGGTGTCAGTGATCAACAAAAGACTAGAAACCCCTCCCTTCGATTTCACTTTAGGATATTTGATCATGAACTCGCGCAGATCGCATAGTCATTCTTAGAACATACCCCACACCCTTCCATTTAGGACCCGCGGATCATTCCTGCTCATACGCACAAGCATGGAAGGGCCCAAGCCAAGCCCTAATTGTTCCAAAAACTCATAATAAATTACGAACTGCGACTATTCAAGTCCATTAAAGTGACCCCATAGCTTCCTAATATTCATTTCATTGGCATTCATCAAAATTTCCAAATAAATTGATTGTCAAAACAGTGCGCCACTGACAGACATGTGCGCAAATAGCCATCTCGACAATTGGAAATTATTTCTGCCCAAACCTAAGTATGAAATTCCCAAGTCCTTTTGCCGACAGCTACCGCAACGAAAATATGTATCTCATCCATTAATCTCACCACAATTATTGACCATAAAAACATCGAGTGATCCAATGACAGCACGAGCACTTCAAATCAATGACTTCCTCATAAACAAATCGAACAGAAATCCCATAAATAAACAATCTCTTCCCCTTTATCTTACGCAATGTGCGCTCGCAATGGTCCCTCGTTGCCTCCTTTGAATATAAACCATATTTTTCTCTGTTACCCACAAATACTCACTGTACGTGTGACATTAACCGGCGCGCACCGTCTTCGTCGTCGTGCCCCGCACCGAGCTGTCATCAATGTCAAAACTGAAGCATAAGCATATATGTGTCGTATGTTACCTGCAAAGAAATAAAACAGAGAGGAGATTAAACGGGAGGAAATTACCATAAATGATAAAACACAAGCATTATGCGCGATTTATATTCATTCATCATTAATGAATCGACGGCGTTGTGTTCGAATTTATTATTTCGTGCGGTTCACCCGAATGTGACAGCCGCCATTGTCAATCGCTAGAAAATGCGGTTGCCGGATAGGAGCGCTCGTAGTTTTCAAATCGAAGTGCCGCCTGCTGCTGCAGCTGCCGTTGAGCACCAGTGCAGAGGTGGGCACAAGTGCAATGTAATCGTGTCGTAATTGGAAACCGCACACTGTTAGGCCAACTGAATGGGAAAACAAACCGAAATGGAGCAGTAATGCAATTAATTTCAATTAATCATATTAGCGCCCGTACACTCATTGCCTAGATTTGCATCATTATATAATCGATGTAATCCCTTTACCTTTCCCCGGCTGGTGGAGGGACCGAAGAGGGGGCAACATTAAAACCTCTGGAATTGGAGCGATTGGCAAAGCGATTTTTCAACTGTCATAGTTAGTGCGAAACAGACGAAATTGCTGAAGTGTCTAAGAAAGGCATTTGACTGTTCTATGGAGTAAGCAAAGACTGGACGTTTCGAAAGTGTCACCGCAGTATGAGTGCCTGGTTCATAATTATTCTTCTTACTGTGGCGCCACAGTCCGGGGTGGACCTGGACCTCAACCAACATGCGTCTCCAGCCAGCGCTATCTTTCGCCAGCTGGCTCCAGTTGCGCACTCCAAGTTGGTTTAGGTCCTTCTCCACTTGTGTGCGTCACCTTAGCCTAGGCCGTCTTCTGTTGCGTTGTCCCAATGGCTAGGATTCAAAGACTTTTCGGGCCGGAGCAGTGGTGTCCATACTCTTTACACGGCCAAGTCATCTTAAGCATTGTATCCGCAGACGCTTGACCAGGCGCATGTAGCTGTACAGCTCATAGAGTTCGTCGTCAAATCTTCTCCTAAAGATGTCATCAACAGGACCAAAACTCGCACGCAAATCTTGTATTTAGAAAAGACTAAAGGTTTCTTCATCCGCTTTTAGACTTCCAGATTTCAGCTTACAAGATTATCAAGCTTAGTTCGTCGAGAGAGCGCTTTCTTACTCAATCGCCTCTAGACTACATAGAAAAGAGCGATTGGCAAAAGTGATTCTGAGTGACCTGTGAGCTACGCACGATCTCCTCAAGAATGATGTTGAAGAAATTATATGACGATATTTGGTCAGGCACTCATAGTTGTTGCTTTAGTTGTTGGTTGAGTTTTGTAGACAACAATGCTTTTTGCAGCAGAAAATTGCTCATGGAACGATTTACAAATTCCTTTCCTATACAAAAACTCTTTGGAGAACGAAACCTTAAAAGTGCAAAGCAAAACTGTTCGCCAAACTTTCTGAATGCACAGATTCACAAAAATGTTAATGTATCCTTCACTTGATTTCAAGGGCAAATGAAGGAAACGTCTTTAAATTTGTTTCTTAAGTACCATTCTCATCTTTTTTTGGAAATCTGAACTCAACATAAAGAAGAGAAGTTCGCTTTTGTTTGTAAATCAGTTGACCAAATTCTCAAAAAGTCGTTAAAGTTCCATACCCAACAAAAATGTTGCTACAAAATTAAAACTCTCACGGTGTTGTTGTTGCTCGTGTCACATTTCCTACTTGGGGACATCTTAAGCAGTGACGCACAAATAGAATCACTCAAGTATTCCACACAGACACGCCACTTGGACTTACAAAATGCATTAAAAATGCAAGCAAACCCATGCGGGTCTCGCAAGGAAGTTGTAAAAACTTTCCTAGAATCAGTGCCCACCGCCGGCGAAGACTGCCAACTGGGCTAATGCATTTCCACGGGGTTCATCCAATAGAGTAATTAACAGCAACGACCACTCGTAACCAGTCGCTCTCGCCCATAAAATTGATAACAACAAGCCCACATCTCCGTAGCCGTGACATACGCGGGTGACAGTCCACGAACGAAGCCCGAAGCATGAATACCATAAACGAGCAGCTACCGGGTCGGCCACTTTCACATATCTCGCTTATGACAGTGACTAATTGCTGGTAATTGTATCGCGAATAATGTGACAATTAGAGGCGGAAGCGATAAATGACCCAAGAGATGACCGATGTGCACCCGGGACGGGGGACACCGTCTTCCTTTCCTTTGATATTTCATCAGCGACTGGGAAAATTTCCAAGAACGATGGGAGGAGTGACTTACAGACGACAGAATTCATACAAAAATAGAAGTGCACCCACCACAAAAGACTGCGCGTCGAATCAGAGAGAAGAGTCTCAATCGCTCCATTGGGGTGCACTTGAACTTCCTGTTCATTGTTCAATTGTAATCGGAGAGCAGAAGCAGCGGGGGAGGCATTCCCAAAATCCAGAAGCATCAAAACTGCATGCAGCCACTCTGAACCCACACAAGACACTTAATCTTCTCGAGCCTGGGAAGGGGCGCAGCAGCGGATGGCCGACGGAATGCACTTGAGATTGTTTCCCCCATCCCCGTCCTCAGAGGGAGTGAGTGAATTGATTAAGAAAAGCAACAGTGGTCGAGCTGGCGCGCGATAACAGTCGTAAAAATGGAGTGGGCTGGCAACCGGCAACCCGGGCGGCATGGGGAATGATATAATAATGGACCGTTGCGCCTCGGTCCCCGTCAATCTCGGCAGTCAGTCAGCAGCTAATTTTTATTTCTTCCTTAATATTCGGTAGTAGCTGTGTAATCTTTTGTTATCGAGCAGATATGCGCTGCAGCAACACTGAGCCCAGATCCGTGGTCATTGTGTGCGCTGCTGGGCGGTGGCGAGAGCGCAATTCAGGGTGACAATGACTCTGTTCTCTAGATATCAATCGAGAGCCTGGGGTGACGATTATTGCTGGCTTTGTGTCATGTGGATGGGAATACAATTTGTAACGGCCTGGACAGGAACCACGAGATCGCCCAAATGCTGGTCGGGACGGGTATCACATGTTAATTGGAAATCAATAGACACTGGCCCCGGGTGTGGGGATGTGCCTCTTTCGGGGCAGATGTTACAAATTGCTTTGTGTCGGAATCGAGTCGGCTCTGTCCATCAGATTAACATAATGGGCCTTGGCGCACATGCCGGCCTAGGCCTAGTTTGCGGGTCTGCACGGGGGATTATGTGCGTGTGTGCGGTGCAGGATTTTGATGCGCAAGTGTGACAGGTGGTGATCCTTAGGTTCGATGTGAGGGTTCGTGACGGTGGTGGGATATGGTTAAGTGCGGCGTTCGGCCTGCCGCCTGTTGTTGAAGTGCCGGCGTGCGCAAATAGCCGGAGGCTCTTTGATGAGTGCATAGACATGTGCTTGTGAGGGAAGCGTGTGGATTATAGGGACAAATGGAACTCCGACGACTGTCAGTATCGATTGAATTCTATTCCAATTTTTTCAGGGGTAAAAGCGATGAACCATTATTCCCAGGAGTGATGTATTAAACGTGGAGGGAGATTGGATCGTGCGGGCTTGTAGATGGTTCCAAGTCATGGAATGTTGGAGGAACCCTCTGGTGCCAGCTGAATAAGTTGGCAACACTTACAAAACAAACCCATATTATTTTAAGGAAGTACAAACATTCAAATGACACCTGTCAAATTTTCATCACAATTTGGTTACAAGTTACAGTGCTTTAAGTGAGGCTATTCCTGCAATTTTTAAAACAATGGAAAAAACTGAGTTTCGTCTATTGATTAAAAACTGCTTTTTGGTGGGAAAAAATACCGTGCGAGCTCAGCAATGACTTAAAAAGTGTTACAGGTACTCTAAAAATAATAATAATTGTTGGCGCTACAGTCCATAGGGGGAACAGGGCCTAGCTTTCTCGTCAACTACTCGTGTTGTGTGTGCTACTGTTTCTCACGCGTAGATGGGACCTACAGTTTTTTGCCGACTCTGAGCGGCGAAGTTTGAGAAGCTTTCTTAGACAGTTATTACTCTTTGAGTGTTGTCAGCAGCTCGAAAGAGGTGGTGCCGTGAAAAATTTTAGGTGTTCAGCCGGGAATCGAACCTAGATCCTTCAGCGCGTGAGCGTAGCACTCTACCCACTACGGTTACAGGGACCCTGCTCCGTTAAAAAAAATATCTTTCGGTGGTATGTTGACTTTAAGCGTACAAACACCAAGAAGCTGAACGCGTAGAAGGAAAATTGAGCTGATTACACCTGAAAACGTCAAGAAAGTACTTGAAATTGTTTCGGAAAACCGCAAAGTGAAATTGCATGAGATGACTGACATCTTAAATATATCGAAAAGCAGTATGTACAATATTTTGCAAGAACATTTGTCCATGAGAAAGCTGTTTTCGAAATGGGTGACACGTTTACTCATAATAGACCAAAAAAAAAAACGACGTTCAAAGATTCTGAGAGGTGTTTGGAGTTGTTTCGCCAAAATAAACAGGACCATTTGCATCGGTATGTCACAATGGAGTATTTTGGGACGCGCACGGAATTTTATTAATAATCTATCTTGAGAAAGACAAAATAGTCAACGGCGAATACTACATGCCATTATTGATCATTGTCAAGAAACCGTCAAAGAAGCTGCCACTGATGTGCTGGGTTTCGCGTCACCACCCAGAAGGAACCCATGGTTTGACGACGAGTGTGGGCAAGCCCATGCAGCCAAACTAGACGCCTATATGGCGCAACACTGCATCGAGCATCGAGGGCTGTTTGTGAGCTCTACGAGCAGAGAAGAAGGAAGAGCACCGGCTTCTCAGAAGGAAAAATAAGGAACACGAGAAGCGCGCGGTCGAGGAAATCTTGTGGCAGGAATGATATCCGAAAGTTTTACCGAAAGGTAAAACAACTATCACGTGGCCGCCGTGGCGTAGTGCATAGATTGCGACACTCACACGCCGAAGGTCTAGGTTTGATTCACAACTCAACAGGAATTTTTCGAATTTTTCACGGCACCGCCTCTTTCGAGCTGTTGACAAGACTCAAAGAGTAATAACTGTCTAAGAAAGCTTCTCAAACTTCGCCGTTCGGAGTCGGCAAAAAACTGTAGGTCCCTTCTACTTAAGAGAGAACAGTAGAGCGTACAACACGAGTAGTTGATGAGCAAGCTAGGCCCTGTTCCCCCTGTGGACTGTCGCGCCAACAATTATTATTATAAAACAACTATCCGGAGGATACAAAGTTCGGACCGAAGCCCGACGGGATCCAAGTGGACCACTGGTGGTAGAGTCGCAGTCTGTGCTGAGAATCTGGAAGGATCCTTTCTGCAGACTCCTTAACGGCGATGACGGCCCCAATTCCGCTGTGAGGCAGAATGTTCCACTCAATTCGGACGATGATAGACAAGAATTCCATCTTCCCGACTTAGACGAGGTGAAGATAGCAATATCCATGCTGAAGTTGAACAAAGCTGCTGGAGCGGGCGGACTGTCAGCATAACTGTTTAAAGCAGCTGGAGATGACCTGGTCGGGCGTATGCACCATCTGTTCTGTAAGATATGGTCGGAAGAACGCATGCCCGACGAGTTGATACTTTGCGTTGTTCACGAGAAAGGAGACCCCTTTGACTGCGCCAACTACCGAGGGATTAGTCCCATCAGCATCGCATACAAGATCCTCTCCGTCGCATTGTATGAGCGTTTGAAACCGTTTGCCCATAATCTGATAGGTCCGTATCAGTGTGGTTTCAGGCCAGGGAATTCCACGATAGACCAGATCTTCGCTTTACGACAGATCCTGAAAAGACCCAAGAAGTGTAAATCGACACACACCACCTCTTCGTCGATTTTAAGGCCGCATATGACAGTGTGCATAGAGACGAGCTATACAGTGCCATGTCTAGTTCTGGAATTCCTACCAAACTCGTCAGATTGTTAGGATGATGGTGGCTGCTGCTCCTTCAAGATCGGTAACGAACTCACCGACATCTTCAATTTCGAAAAGGTTTTAGGCAAGGCGACGCTCTGTCATGTGACTTCTTCAACATCATCCTCGAGAAGATCGTGCGTAACTCACAAGTCAACACCAGAGGCACGATCTTCCAGAAGTTAGTTCAATTGCTAGTTTACGCTGATGACTTTGACGTGATTGGAAAAACACAGTGAACCATGGGTCTGGCGGTAAATGAGGGCAAAAGAATGTACATGCTGTCATCAAGAAAGGACAGACAACATCGACGTCTTGGACAGAGCGTCACACTAAGCAGCAAAAACTTCGAGGTAGTTAAGGACTTCGTCTACCTCGGTTCCGCGGGAAATAGGGACGGAAACATCAGTACCGAAATCAAACGCAGAATCACTCTTGCCAATCGCTGTTTCTTTGGGCTCAAGAAGCAATTGAGTAATAAAGCCCTCGCTCGAAGCATTTAGCTTTCTATATATATAAGAACTTGATCACACCAGTCCTACTTTATGGCGCGGAAACCTGGACGTTACCAAAGGCGGATGAGGAAGCCCTTAGTCTTTTCGAGAGAAAAGTTTTGCGTGCGATTTTTAGTCCTGTTTGCGTTGATTACATCTGGATTTACCGAACTCTATGGGCTGTACAGCGACATGCGCCTTTTGTCAAGCGTCTACGGGTGCAACGCTTAAGATGGCTAGACTATGTAGAGTGTATGAACCGCACTGCTCCGGCCCGAAGAGTCTTCGAATCTGAGCTATTGGGACAACGCAACAGAGGACGGCTTAGGCTAAGGTGGCGCACACAAGTGAAGAAGGACCTTAACCAGCTTGGAGTGCGGAATTGGAGGCAGATAGCGAAAGACCGTACTGTCTGGAGAGGCATGTTGATTGAGACCCAGGTCCAACCCGGACTGTAGCGCCACAAGAAAAAGAAGAAGAAGAAGAAGAAGAAGAAGAAGAAGAAGAAGAAAAAGAAGAAGAAAAAGAAGAAGAGAAAGAAGAAGATTATTGGTTCATTTGATATTGCCAAAAATGAGAAGAAGAAACACAGAGGAAAAAAATTCTCTTCCACCAAGTCGTTGGCTACCTTGGCAAAATTGCAAGAATTAAGCTTTTAACTGCGTCCGCACCCACCGTATTCTCTAGATCTGACCCCCAGCGACTTCTACCTCTTTTCAGACCTCAAAAAAATGCTCGCAAAAAAAAAGACAGATATGAGGAGGTGATCGCCGAAACTGAACCTTGTTTTGAGGCCAAAGGTAAATCGTTCTATAAAATAGTTATCGAAATGTTACATCGGCCTTGGACTGAATGTATCACTCTTGAAGAAAACTTTTTTGATGAGTAAAGTCGAATTTTGTCTGGTAAATGTGCTTTTATTAGTTAGTCCCGGGACTTGTAGAGTGATCTTACACATCTTATTTCTGGGTAATTCTGTTACCAAAACAACTTCTTTTATATTTTGTCATACTAACAAATTCCACACCTCTTTAAATTATTGCCAAGCCACAAAGACTCTAGAAAAAGTTTTCCAAAGTCCCTCCACGCGTGAACAGACAGGCGCGCACAACACAAATGGCCTCTAAATGAAGAAGCTGCAGTTACTTTCCAATTTATTCATTTATTTCTAACTTCACTCTAGCCACTAGCCAAAAAAAAACTCATGCTTTTTCGAATAAAGAATAAGGATGAGCAGGTTCATGTACACAATAACATCCACGTGTCGAATTTTCCGCCAAGAATTTCCTCCATCTGTTGAAATCTAAAAATTCAATGCCAAGGCAGCAATATTTACAAAATTATCGAAAAACAAACTATTTTATCATGATTTAATTATTCAACAAACAAAACACTTTACAACCCTCCGACGCGTAGGCGTTTCACTCTAGTGACGCAGAATTCCACATTCCTCCACAAATAGAACAACTTATTCGCATAAATTGCCTTGAGGATGGCGCGCTGATTCGCGCCCATCTTTCCGCGCAAGAGCATAGAAACAACGAAACCAACAGCAAAGTGCGAAGCCTAACCAGCCACTTTTGCTCCCGAATGCAATAACCACACGTCACAGTGATGCACAGCTCTTGCGCAATCTTTTCAATAAATTCCCACCTCACTACGAGCTGTGACCACATTAGCTGCAGATTACCACCGAGATTAATTGGAGTAAATGGCTGCCGCGATGAGGGGCGCCCTATCGAGAGCGTCGCCAGTAACTACATTTGCCACCGTCGCCAGCATTACCGCGTATCGGCAACAGGGTGTGCGCATTAAGAAATTACAACCCAAAGCGAAGTCGTACAATTCGGTTATCAGCACACAAGGCAGCGCGGTGGCGCCCAAGCCAGACGTCTTCTTTTGAGGAACCCTGAGACCCTCATAGACAAAGGCCCCCTCAAAACCGCAACGCATAATAAAAAAAACCAATTAACTCACACGGGAGCGCAAAAAAACAAACTGCAAACCTAGAAACTCTGTCACTCACTCGACGGTGACACCCTGAAGCCCTCCAGACCACGGTGTGGTTCTATTCAAATTTCAGAAACTCTGCAACACAGCCAACATCAGCACCAGCACCACACTCAAGGTGAACCAGTCGCTGGGTGAGAAGAGTTTGTCGCCGACCAGAGACGAGCCTAGCATGTGTTCCCGATTTAATAAGCTGCCACAAGGCACACACAGCGCGCAAGGTGAGCTCTTTGAAACGAAGCCGGGCACACGAATCGACAGCGCACGGGCTTGGGGTTAGTCAGCTCAGAGGAGCCATGACGACGAACGATGTGCCTACATCAACGCGCCGCCACCGCAAACAAACGTAGCCCCAGAGCATGGTCAAAAATTTGTGCACGCTGTACTGGTGCTGCTGCTTTGAGGTCATGTCTGTTGGAAAAACAACAAATGGAAAAATGAAAATTTATGTGAAACCCTTCATGCAAAACGATAGGGGATGCAATAAACTTCACTCCTCACCGATTCGGCACGGCAACAGAGAGGCACACACAATTCTCCCCGGATTCGACGACGGCGACCCTTGTGTGCGTGTGTGAATAGTCAAAATTTTACACCAAATTGATATTTATCTCGAATGCGTTTCCGTTAGCTGGAAGATATTCACCATCTCCTCGAATGTCCGCAACGAAGCCGAAATTTATGATAATGCACGCCACCACCACGACCGTCGCCATTGCCGCGCCGGGCCACCATTTGCTATATCTCCCGTCTCGTCCGATGAGAAGAGATCGAAAGAGGGGAGACAGAATGAGGTCATAACAATTAATGACCGGGGTGAGACCGTTATTTATTGTACAGGTGCGTGCACCCATCAGTGGGGGGTGTTGATTTTGAACTTCAACAATTAGTTTGTGAATGATGACGGCAACGGGTTGGTTTCCTTCACTCTTTATTGCCGCCACAGAGATTTTGGGCATAAATTGAAGGGCGAGTCTCCCTCCCGGACAAAGGATGCGGCTGGTAAAACAAGTTCTTTTATTTTTGTTAAGATTTATTCCACAAATCGAAATGTTAATGCGTTCAGGAAGCCCCTGTGGTCGCAGTGGTGTTATGAATCTGATCAGTAACATAAATCGCTTACAAATGGCAATAAATCAAAAATGTAATGTGCGGGCGGGGAGAAAAGAAAAATGAGTTTCAGTGAGGAGGGGGACTACGAAGGTTGCCTTTTATATTTCGGGATTGGGCAACCCTAGTGTTGCAATCTGGCAACTGCCAGCTCTATGGTAAAGTTTGACATTTTTGAGGTTATATGTACTCAGAACGTTTTGAAATACGAGCGCTATTTGTGTTGTTTACAGTAACTTAAACGATTTATCGCGCCCGAAAAATGAAATTAAATCGTGAAAATTTTCGTGCGGTTATTTTTTACAACTTTCGACGTGGATTAACTTAACAACAGCGCATCGATGAACTTAATTCAATTTTTGGCGATGAAGCTCCATCAAGGACCAGTATTTATCGATGGTATGGTGAATTCAAACGAGATCGTAGTTTCACTCCAAGACGAATTTCGTGAAGGTCGTCTAAAATCAGTTGTTGTTCCGGAAACCATTAATGATGTGCGCTCACTGATATTGCAAGGTCGTCACGTGACCTATCGTGAGATTGAGACAACCTTAGGCATTAGTGGGACCAGCATACATTTAATCAGCCTTATCGGGACTTAAATTTCCCCCAGAATTTTTTCCCCAAAAGGCCTTTTCTTATCGTAAACAACTTCGAAAAAAAGAAAAATATTCCTTTGGAGAAAAGTTGGTATCGGGAATAAATTTTCCGGGGGAAAAATGACATTTCTCCAAAAAAATTTCTCCTGTATTTGTTTGGCGGAATTCCTTTGTTTTGTTCGTGTTTCGGAGAAATTTAAAAATGTAGGTTTGTTTTTTGAGTTTTTTTAATTTGAATTTACTGATAGATATTCATAATTAGGTCCACTACGTCTAACAAGCAACAAATAAATAAAATGATTGATATAATGGAAAATAATCCCGACATAGCAAGGGGATATCACAAGAGTGACAAAGAAGATCTAAAACTATTCTGGAAGGAGTTAGAGGCTGAACTTAATTCTTTAGGACCACCTATAAAAACTGTTGTTGAGTGGAAAAATGAATCTAAAATCGAAAGTTTATTTTACATAAGATTAGTCGTTAAGAAAATATAACTTACAATTGTTCCTTCAGTTCCAGCGGATTAGAACAATCTCTTAATCCTCTACGAATTGATCTCTGCTTTCGTATTTTTCCCCTTTCTTCAACGAGTAATCTTAAGGCAATTGAATGGATTGTGCAAATTGAATTCAAATGTTTAATTTTCCACGGTTGCATTAAACCAATAACGGATAAACGTTGACATTTAAGTCATTTCACAAAAAATACCTCTCAAAATATTTCGAAATTCATTCGAAGTTGATTCCGGGGGTAATTTATTTCCCGGGAAATCGCCGATAGGAGGAATCGATTCCCCGGAAAAAATAATTCACGGGGAATTGGATGAATTGCATGAAAATTTGACCGTCAAAAAAATTTGTTCACGATGAATCCCACGCAATTTGTCAATCGCCCAAAAAAAGGCTCGTGTCGATTGGTCCAAAGAAATGCTCCAAAAATACGATAGCGGTGCTTCCAAACACTTCTATGACATTGTAACAGGTGATGAATCGTTGACTTACGCGTATGAGCCCGAAAGTAAACGGCAGTCGGCTGTATGGGTGTTTCAAATTGAGCCAAATCCAACACGAAGCACTTCCAAGCAAATGATCGACTGCTCCTTCGGAAAAACTGGACATGTCGCAACCGTACCAACAACGTACGCGACAACGTAGAACAGTCAATTCTGAGTGGTACACAACCATTTGTTTGCCAGTTGTCTTCCAAGAAGTCAGGAAAACCAACCGCCAAAGACAAATCACTCTTCACCACGACAATGCGCGCTCTCACACATCGGCTTAAACAACTGCATTTTTGAGCACTCAAAACATCGATTTAATGAGTCATCCGCCGTATAGTCCTGACTTGGCACCGAGTGACTTCTTTTTATTCCCGCACGTAAAACATAAAATGAGAGATCAACGTTTTTTAACACCTGAAGAAGCGGTTGATGCGTTCAGAATGCATATTTTGGATATACCTCGATCAGAGTGGCAAAAGTGATTCGACAATTGGTTCGACAATTCATTCAAACGCATGCAAAAGTGTATAGATCTTAATGGGGAATATTTTGAAAAACAATAAAGCTATTTTCGATGATGAATATTTGCTTTCGTTTTCTAATCCCGAAATATAAAAGGCAACCCTCGTAACATGCGTTAAATAAATACAAGTATTAGAAAATGGATTGACCTTGAATGTATGAAAATCAATTAACCTACGGCGTTCCATTTATTCACGCATTGTATTTCAACAATCTAAATGCACATCATTTGAGAAAACTGATGGTTTATGAATGTCTTCCACCTAATATTTTACGAAAACATTTTTAAAAGGTGTTTTGACAATTTGTAACATTAGAGCTCATCGAAACGAAATCTGTCAGCAAGGAGATTTTTGATCGCCTGAATATGGTGGATAGAGCCAGTCAAAGGTTTGCAACACATTTAATGTGGCTCTTCTCGTAGAATATCGAACGCGCCTACTTTTTCTAATGTGTGTCTGGGATTGTAATTTAGAATTGAGTTCTTATGAGTTTTACAGCTCTGTCTGAAATTGTTTTTTTTTTGATTCTCATATTCAGAAGTTTATAAAACCAAAATTGTTGGCTTGAGAAACGTTCCGTGAGATTAATGGTGTTTAGGGGGATAGTTCTCTTACACTTCGAACCGTGGAGGAATGGTTTCGATGATTCAGAGCCGGTGAAAACGACACCATGGATAAGCTAGCCGGCGAAAGATTTGTGACGACGAATACCGATCGAATCATGGAAATCATCGAGTTAGACCGCCATGTGGCATCTAGTGATATCGCCCAGGAGATGGGAGTTAGTCACCAAACCATTTTAAACCATCTGCAGAAGGCTGGATATAAAAAAGCTTGATGTTTGAGTGCCACATGATTTGACGGAAAAAACCTTTTGGGCCGCATCAACGTCTGCGATATGCTACTGAAAAAAAGAAACTGGAAGGAACCTATTTTTGAAGCGTATAGTGGCTGACCGTGGCGTAGTGGGTAGAGTGCGACGCTCACACGCCGAAGGGTCTAGGTTCGAATCTCAGGTCAACACCAATTTTTCGAATTTTTCACGGCACCACCTCTTTCGAGCTGCTGACAACACTCAAAGAGTAATAACTGTCTAAGAAAGTTTCTCAAATCTGGTCGTTCGGAGTCGGCAAAAAACTGCAGGTCCCTCCTACTCGTGTGGGAACAGTAGCGCGTACAACACGAGTAGTTGATGAGCAAGCTAGGCCCTGGTCCCCCTTTGGACTGTAGCGCCAACAATTATTATTATTATTATAGTGACTGGCGACGAAAAATGGACCACATACGACAATATCAAGCGAAAACGGTCGTGGTTGAAGGCCGGTGAATCGTCCCAAACAGTGGCCAAGCTGGGAGTGACGGCCAGGAAGGTTTTGCTGTGTGTTTGGTGGGATTGGAAGGGAATCATCCACTATGACCTGCTCCCATATGGCCACATGCTTAATTCCACCATCTACTGCGAACAGCTGAACCGCTTGAAGCAGGCGATCGACCAGAAGCGTTCAGAATTGGCCGAGAGGAAGGGTGTAGTGCTCCACCAGGTTAACGCTAGACCAAACACTTCGTTGATGACTCGTCTGAAGCTCGGATGGGAGGTTTTATCGCATCCACCATATAGCCCGGACATAGCACCAAGTGATTACCACCTGTTCCTGTCCATTGCTAACGCCCTTGATGATGTGAATTTGAACTCAAAAGAGGCTTGTGATAAGTGGCTGTTCGAGTTCTTCGCAAATAAAGAATCAGGCTTCCACAAGGGGGGTATTATGAAGTTGTCGTCTAGATGGAAGCAGATTATCGATAAAAACGGCGCATATTTTAAATAAATCGAATCACTGTAACACTTTTTATGAAGCATTGAATGAAGACCAAAAAAGCGGCACAAAATTTACGAGTAGAATTTTCAAGTTTTTTTTTCTGAGTTCTATGGGTGTTCTTTTGCAAGTTCGTTTCTTTTCAGTATCTGAATATTATATGTTTTTGATAACCTTTATTTAGTGTTTATTTTACTGTTTCTTTTTCAGATTCTGGTTGCGATTTCCCTTTTTACTTTACATAATTTTTCGTGATATTTAAAATTTTGTTTTGATTCATAATTTTTGCGATTTAAGGTGAAGCGTTTCGGAAGTTTAGTTCTTTTTTTTTTGTTTTAGTTTTACATCTGTGCCCTCTAAATGTTTAGAACTAAACTTAATGTTTAGAAATCGTTTATGGGATTCATGTAAACCTATTCAATTTTGTAAACCGTTTCGAGTGATCGTAGGTAGATTGTAAGCAGGATTATGGAATTCCAACTGGCTCTAAGTGTTTTCATTTCAAAAATGCATTTTAACAGAGTCAACGTCGTTGTTTGACGGCAATTTATTTTTCCTGCTTCTTGGCTGAATTGTTTAGACCATTTAAAATTTTAAGTGAAAGCAGACATCACTACACAGACAAAAGCTAAAAGGAATACACAAACAAATTTGTTCACGTTGGATCCCACACAATTTGTCAATCGCCCCAAAAAAAGGCTCGTGTCGATTGGTCGAAAGAAATGCTTCAAAAATACGATCGCGGTGCTTCGAAACACGTCTATGACATCGTGACATAATTTTACACGAAGCACTTCTAAGCAAATGGTCGGCTGTTTTTTTTCGGAAAAACTGGACATGTCGCAACCGTACCACTAGAACAAAGCAAAACAGTCAATTCTGAGTGGTACACAACCATTTGTATGCCAGTTGTCTTCCAAGAAGTCAGGAAAACCAACCGCCGAAGACAGATCACTCTTCACCACGTTAATGCGACCCCTCACACATCTGCTCAAACAACTGCATTTTTGAGCACATTTTTCTTTATGAATTCCTCAACTCAATACCAGAACAATCTCCAGACGCCACATCATAGTCTTTAATACCAAACCACAAGTTCGATTCCTTTATTGACAGCCACCTTACACCGATCACCACGAGAGTCCTGTGACGTGACTGAGGCAGCAAACGGCATTTGCGCTTCGATTGAATCGGCAGTCCGTTTATCAGATTCCTTTTAAACTGTCATCGGCTCGTTCGGATTCTTGTGTAACCTGTCAATGCCCGCAATCCGGGTGGCATTTGAATTCGCAAACAATCGACACGCTTCACACACACTATTCCTGTGTCAATATTTGAACACAAACACACGCGTACATCTTGTGCGCGATCTCCTCCATCTACGACCAGCACACCTTCCACCACACTACCTGTGCACGCTCGGATAGGAACGAATAAAATTTCGGTCACGTACGACATTAAAGGAAACTTTTTCGCTTGTCTTACTGTTTGTTTGCAGCTTGCCCGGACCCGGCCACCGCAGCCAGTCTGCATAGCCACGTTTCCTATTAACTCGGCACTCGGGTAGATAAGCTTCAGTCTTACCCCACACCGCTTCTCCCACACACGACCGTTCATAAGGCATGCGACGCGAGACAGAAGCTGTCAAGCCATAATTTTTGGGAAAACAGGAAAGCATACATTGGAGGGATGTTGTGACGGAGCACCTAGCGCTAGGGTGCAACAAACGGGACGCCTTTGACGCCCCTAATAAAGAATCGGGAATAATGGGGAACAGTAATGAGTAATTAATAGTGACGCGGTTGGGAGAAGAAAATTAAAAGACGTACATCGTCGTTTCATGACTCAAGCCCTCCGCCCCTCGGCCGAAACGGGAAGAGTTGAGAACTTTGCACAAGCGGCTGAGAGTGGCAGAAAAATGGAACGTGTGCAGCATTGTGCGAGGAGGCGGAGGAAGAGGAGGGTGTATGCGACAGGGAATGTAATTTGCGGAGAGGTGTTTTTGTCTTTCGCCGGTTATGTACTCTGGCTAATGAAGTCAAAACGGTTTGCCGGTCTGGAGAACGACGAGAATGACAAGAATGGAACAATTAATTTGGTAACAGCGCACGCCAAACGGAAGGCCAATGGAGCAGAGTGACTCTCTCCTCACTGGAAAGACGTCTAGTCTAGGAAGGCGGTGTTTACCTTAAGTAAATAATTGAAGGTGTGCGAGGAGGCAGGTGGGGACATCATCAGCAATGAAGTCTTCTTTTTTCTAAGTCTTTAACGGTTAGTGGTGTTTGGGTGGTGTTGTGTGACTCGCTTAATGAGATGGAACTGAAGAGACGAAAGAAATTTTTTGTCGCGAGTGTGGGTCGGAGCAGCTGGTGCTTTGTGGGTTGAAATGTTCGCGTAATGAGTTTGCGAGGATAGAGATTTGTTAAACTGCGTGCCTCTTGGCAGTTATTGTCACGTTGTTTAAGAGTGTAGAAGGCCCAGAGGAGCAATGAAATGAGATAAGTGGCGGCAAGCAAGAAATCAAGCAGCGAAGACAAATGATCCGAAATTGCGTCAAATCTAAAATCTCTGACAAAGACTGCACCTACTTTATAAAAATAACCTCAACAATCTAAACAGGAATGGAACAAGGCAACAAGTCGACAGTGGGTCTAGGAGCCCTCACGCACCAGTCGGACGTCAACGACAATCTGTTGTTTACATATAAATAGATTTTTTAATCGTTTATTTTGTCGGAATGCATTGCAGAAATTAGTCAGCGTTTAATAAAATAAGGGGAAGTAGAAAGGAATTAGTCAGCGTTTAAGTAAATGAGGGGAAGTACCGCGATTTCCTTAGAATGTAGTTTTCCATATTGAAATGTTTGCCGACAATAAGGGCAATTTAAAACATGTAAATTATATAAACAGAGGAATTTGGATTCCTGGATAACTTCGAGACACCTTTTTTTTCGTTCTACGTAATTTGTGCTCAGGTTTTGGCAAACAAATTTTGCTCCACTCGTTCTAAAAGAAAACAATGTAAGCTTGCCACAAAGATCAACTTTCGGGGTGAGTTCCGAACGGGGCGAGGGTGGTCTTGGTAGAGACAGTCTGTGCCCTGTTTCAGTCGGAGATCGCCCTACTGAACATAAGAACTTCCTCGTGACTACGAGTGACGTCCGGTGCATTGAAGCCGCCTATCCATTGTTCGGCGTACATAATGGAAGATGATAGGACATCCTTCCGTATCATGCATCAGCCCTTTGAAAACTATAAAGAAAAATGCTTCGAACGGGATAAAACCGTTTTTAAGATCAGACTGTTGGACGAAGTCATCGCCAACGCCTGATAAATTCGACGCAACGAACAGATGGGGTAAGAAATATTCGGTTAAGCGAGTTTATTTAAGGTTAAACTTGCTTAACCTTAAATGTAAAAACAGACATTTTAAACCGTGAAATAGCTTAATAATGACGTTTCTATGAGAACGCCTTTTCATTCTCCATGAGCTGGTCATTATAGAAGAGCCAAGTCTTTTTCAAACTTTGTCTATCCAACAAATTTCAACCTACTTTTTAGAGAAGTCACTTACGAGGGGCGTTCAATGTATTCTCGGTAAAGGGGTGAAGCTGTGCTTATATACACAGCTGTGCAAAAAAATACTGAATATCACTCATGATCGATCCTTCTTTTCTTCTCGCTTTGTTTTGTTGCTTATCGGAACAGTAATTAGTACTGCTATTTGCACAGCTTCATTGTCCTTCTTGCGAGATTATCTCATTTTGTAGCATTCATGTGAGTGGTGCAGTGGTGTACGCAACAAAAGAAAGGGTTTTTTAGTTGTTCAGAATAATAGGGAATTTGGCTTCATTTTGAATTTTTATTGAAACTTTGTGAAAAGGTAATGGTTTTTTTTGGTTTGTAATTGAACATTTTGGAAATGTTTATGAAAATCATGGTAAATTTATTAGGAATGAGACGTAAAAAATCATTGTTCGAAAGAAGAAAAGAAGATTGTAGAAAAAATGAGAGAACAGGGAAAAACTCTCAAATTTATAGCAGATTCAATTGGGAGATCAGTTAATTTTGTTTTTAATACACTCTCAAGAAAGCTAGCAGAAGAAACTCGAGGAAGGCCAAGGAAGACTACCCCTACCGATGACTCTTAAATTTTACTTTTTTTTTACTGGCCAAAGATCCTTTTATGTCATCCAGAATAATTGCTAGTGAACTTGGCAACATATTCAGTGCTCCAACTGTGAAAAGAAGATTACTGCAAAGTAAACTTCCTGGAAGGATCGCCCGAAAAATTCCTCTACTAAGCAAGAAGAACATAAAAGCTAGAATGCAGTTCGCTCTGCAGTTAAGAAACTACACTAAGGATAAGTTTCGAAACATTCCATAGAGTGACGAAACAAAAACAAAACTCTTTTTGGTTCTGATAGTGCCAGGAATTTTCGTCGACCCGAAGGAAAAGAGTTTCACTTCCAATTTACAACAAAAAAAACGGTGAAACCACGGTAGTTTTTCTTGGTTTGGTGTTGGCCCTATTATACAAATAAAAGACACCATGAACAAGGAAATGTATCGAGACATATTGAAAGATGTGATGCTGCCATATGCGGAGGACAATATGCCGTTAAGGTGGCACTTCCAGCACGACAATGATTCCAAGCACTCATCAAAATTAGTTAGTGCTTGGTTAAGGGACAATAAAGTGTTCTAGCATGGTTCTACTATGGCCTTCTCAGTCTCCCGATCTCAATCCTATTGAGAATTTGTGGGCGGAGCTTAAAAAATCGTTAGCGACAGAATCATTTCAAAACAAACAAAAGCTATGGGACGCGATTCAACACCATTGGAAGAACATTCCCTTAACAAAATGGCAAAAACTTATAGAGTCAATGGCAGGTCGAATAAGTGCGGTAATTAAAAACAAGGGTGGCCATTCTGGGCACTAATCAGTTGAAATTAGTTGCTGAGTTAATGAAATGAATAATTTAGTTCATTTGTTCTGTTTTTTTTTTTAAAGAATACTTATGCTTATGTTTAATTTCCCTATTATTCTGAACAATGTAAATAGGATAATTTTCAGTAAATAATTGATAAAAATAAAAACTAAAGCAAAATTTAAAAGAATAGTAAGTGAACTATGTTTACAATTTGAATTTTAATAAACAGTAACTATTAGTTACGGATTAGGTTTCATATCGTTCTTAGTTTTTTTGGTTTTTTGGAAATTGTTTGGTTCTTCCTTTTTCCTATTATTTTGCACACCTCTGTATATAAATTTTAAACTTATTTATCAAGTAATACTATTATTTTAGTGCATTCGTGTAAATGTGATTATTAATTCGCGCTTTATCTCTAGTTAAACAAAATCATAATGGCAACTGAGACGATGATGGTGAAAATTTAGCAACGCGCTGTAATCAAATTTCTCACTAAGTAAGGAAAAACTAAAAAAAAACTATTCATGAAGAGAAGGTGGCTTTTTACCATCGTTCCGCACCTTCATTATCAACTGTGCAAAATTGGTCAAGTGAGTTCAAGAGAGGCAGAGAGAGCATTGAAAACGACCTCCGCTCCGGCGGCCCTGCTACTGCTTATACGGGAGAAAGCATCAAAGAAGTCAAAAAACTTGTTCTTGGGGATGCCCGAGTAAAGGTGAAAATGATGGCAGACATCACCAAACTGTCAACTGGTACCATTCACACCATTCTTCATGACCATCTTAACCTTTCAAAGGCCAGTACAAGGTGGGTGCCACGAATGCTCGCAGCGCCTCAGAAATTTTTGGCAGCCTTTCACATGCTGTAGAGTGCTTTTGGAGATGTCTAGTGAGAACGCAGACGGTGTTATAGATCGAATTGTTACTAGGGACGAAACATGGCTTCACCACTGTGACCCTGAAAGCAAACAAGAGTCCATGCAGTGGCATAAAAAAGGAACAGACCCCCGGAGAAGTTCAAAGTCACTCCGTCTGCCGGGAAGCTCATGGCCATAGTTTTTTGGGACTCAAAGGGAATCTTGCTCATTGAGTAGAAAAAAAAGGTGAAATCATCAACGCAACATCCTACGCTTCCGATTTGCATAATTTGCGAGAGGAAATTAAAAAGAAAAGACGGGGTAAACTCGCAGCGGGTGTGTTGCCTTTTCATGACAACGCTCCTGTTCACACGGCGCGAGTTTCCAAGGCTGCTGCGAGAGATTGTGGTTTCGATGAAATCCAACCCCCACCCTATAGTCCAGACCTTGCCCCTAGTGATTGTTTCCTGTTTCCGGATTTGAAAAAATGTCTTCGTAGAAAACGATTTTCTTATGAAGAAGAACTCAAGTCGGCAAAAAATGGGTATTTTGAAGAGAAAGAGGACATTTATTTTTTGAGTGTGTAAAAAAAGATTATTTAAAAATGTAACAAATGCATTGATGTTAAGGGAGATTATATTGAAAAATAAAAACAACATAAATTGAATTCGCATTTTCCTTCATATCAATACCGAGAATATATTGAACGCCCCTCGTAAGATGCATTTTTTTGTTTGTTTACAAAATCTGCTTTCAAAGGCGGCGCAGGCACCACTGCTATCAATTTTAGTGAACAATGGGCAGGAATCGGAACGTGCCATAATCTTGTCAGCAGCGAATTGGGCATTTTTTTGTCCCACCTGATGGTTCACATATTAGCTAACAGTTCAGTTTCATGTATAAATTATCTTTTGCAAAAGAATTGGCCACCCTGACTTAATGAGGAAATGTGTTACTGTTACGATGAAAATCATAGAATCGGTTCCATGACTGCCTTTTTTAAGGCACCTCGAAAGTTGTCGGCATTTGAAACGATTAATAAAACTTAAATCACTCGTGAGAATAAAAGCGCGCACTATATTTCCCAAATAAGGTAGGTCCAAGCATTTTAAAGAATACTAAAAGGCACCTGCTCAACCAGTGGCAACTTTTAACTTCTGAAACCATGGTCACATTCCATCGCAGCACGGGCATTCTAGTATTAGTTCACGCAACGTTTAAGACTTACGTTCGCACACGCCAACTTTCGGTCGAATCAAAACAAATAAGCACAAAAAAAATTAAAATTTATGACAAAGTTCACGAACATTAAATCCATCGAAAGTTCAGAGTATATATAATAAAAGGTTGCCCTTGTCCTATATTTGTTTTCGAATAAGCCCAAGAATTAATTACAGCCCTTACCTAGATTATCGTGTGTGTTGGGAAACAAGAGTTTAACTCCACTTAGAGTACCTTTTACGAGGGGAACATAAAATTTTGCGCGTGTTCTTCAAGTGAGCCCATCAAAAAAATCGAGTGACCTAGATTCCGGTCAGGAGTGCTACGTTATAGCGTTTTCAAGAACGACAACTTGGATATATGCATTTTTGTTCGTCTTTCAGAAATGCTCTTAAGATACGGAAATTGCAAAAAAAAATTGTCCAAGCACGAAAGACACAAAAAAAAAAACAATATCCGACTTAGGCAACCCTAGTGTTGCAATCTGGTAACAGCCAGCTCTATCGTAAAGTTTGACATTTTTGAGGTTATACGAACTCTGAACGTTTTAACATACGAGATACAGTTGATAGGACATTTTTTTTAAATAAACAAACAACTACTTTGAGCCGCATCCGCTTTAATGCCAGCAAACTCCTCATCGACGCTTCTCAGTGTTCGTCCAATCACGTCAATGTCATCAGCGAACGCTAGCAATTGAACTGACTTCTGGAAGATCGTGCCTCTGGTGTTGACTTGTGAGTTACGCGCTATCTTTCAAGGAATGTTTTTTAAGAAGTCACGTGGCAGTGCGTCACCTTGTCTAAAACCTTTTTTGACATCGAAGATTTCGGTGAGTTCGTTACCGACCTTTACGGAGTAACGAGAGTTCTCCATCGTCATCCTGCATAATTTGACGGGTTTGGTAGGAATGCCAAAACTAGGCATAGTACTGTATAGCTATGCCTAAACCGTAAGCTCGACGAATAGTTGGTGAGTGTCGATTTGTTCTTCTTGGGACATTGCCAGGATTTGCCGTAAACTGAAAATCCTATCTATTGACCTTTTTTAGAAATCTTCAAATGTCATCGCCATTTACATTTGACATAAAAAAGCCAGGTTCATTGTATTTGTCAACTGTATATTTTCTTAAATTCGACATACAATTACTTCTCTCTACTTTATAACAACTACAAAGCTCAACAACATACAAACCAGAAACATTTGATGTCCAAGCATTCCTCCCCACAAGAGATTCCCTCGTCTGCAACAATAGCCCAGACAACTTGAAAACTTAAAACTCACTTCGCTCGAGCGTATTCACCACATATTCAGAGCGGAACTGATCCAGAATCGGGCCACAAGAGCAGCCTCTAATGGAGGAGTTCCCACATGTCCCCGCCACAGCACACAATGCAAATACCCAATTCTGTCGACAAGCAAAGTAAAAAGAGCAAACCCGTGATTGTACAAATATATTAAAAGACTACTGAATGAGATACGCAATCAAAAGAAAGCCCAGCACAGGCAAAGTCCTCTTCAACGGAACAAGAATAGAGTGCTGAATCTTGAATACCGAATGCATTCAAATGATGATTGTAACCACATCTTGAAGCACGATAAAAAAATGAAAAAAGGCGTAAAAAACGAACGAAATATTCATTGTGACAACACACAAAAAGGAGATAAATAAACGACGAAGATACATGCAAAACCACGACATCATCGCCGACGACTGCTATCAGTGCGAGCGAACCAAAAACGTCAGCAAACGACCAGAGAATGCAAAGTACTCAAGTGCTACACACTGACAGCAACAGTGAGGAGACTTTGCCAGAGAAGAGAACCATTGTCGGCCATAATTTAAAAATAAAGTTCGAGGACGTCCATGGTAGATTAAGAATTCGTAAAATACTCCAATAAAATGCAACCAAGTAACACACAGCAACAACAAACGAGAGTGAGGAGTGGAGAGCGAAAGTGATTTTCAGTTTTGTTCGTTTTTTTTCTTTTTTTCGTTCTTCGTGTTTCTTCTTGTTGTTCTCACTCCAAAGGAACAAATTGTAATGAAAAATGCCTGCGCACAGGGTGATGGTGCTTACGATTGCACTTAAGTTGATGGATAGAATGGATACAACAACCAGGTGGGGACTTGTCCTAAATTTTGAGTAAATCGTTAATGCGATGATCCTTAGTTGGTTTCAATTTTAGATAAGGATTCTTTTCTTTTCTTTTTTTTGAGACAACCTATAAATAGATGTGCGTGGGATGTGTCCGTTTGGTAATTCAGTTTTACAATTTTAATGTATTTATCCGTTACGTCTGTTTAAATTTCTTTATCCTTAACTTTTTCATGTAACTTATGATGAGAAATAGATTTGCTCCAATTCTTTCGGGGCTTTTTTTGGGACTACGACGCGTTGTTAGCAGTCCGACGGTACCTGCACTTTTGTAAGAAACAAATGGGTTTCCAATATTTCTGTCAGTTAATTAAGTCAACATACATCATTTTCATTGTAATTAAGAACACGAAAGAACAACGTTTCTATAATTATAAAAAAAAAAAAAACAAAAATAATTTAAAAAACAAGTTACTAAGTGCCAAAAGCACAAGCCTATAGTGTTCATACTTTTATTATTTTGGTTTTATTATAAATGTGCATTGGGGCTTTTAAGTCTATGTACAAATCAAATAATAAATTTAGCAAAAAGAGAAAAAACGACCCGCTTAAAAATATAAAAAGACATGTCAAAATGTACATCATCGGATTATTTATTTAGAATTAAGAGGTATTTAACTGACTGTAGTTTTGATCATTTCAGAGGCTATGAAAATGCGGTGACGCACACTAGTGTCTGATAAGGTGAGAATATTTTTGAGAAGTTAGAATCTATTGTGTAACTTGAAACAGGTGTTGTTAAATAATTTAAATAGCATTTGTAAAAGCGAACTGTTTTCATTTCAAAACAAACTAACCTACGGTCGAATGTATTTTTGATCATTTTTCAAAGTAATTTTTCTTTTATTTGATTCTTAAAAAAATTGGAAGCCAAAATTGCCTGACGCGCTGCCAAAAGAAAGTTAATTTTCCTATTCAAGTAAATTTTATAAAAAAAAACACAATTTTCTCTTCTTCTGTAACAAGAGGTCTGTACAAGAAATAAGGTGAATCTTTTTTAAATTTTCTCGGGCTACGTACGTTCGGTTATCGTTTTATTTCTTGTTAGGCTGATAGATTAGTCTCGAATATATGTTCACAGTTTCAGTTGTATATTTATTTTGTCTATGAGAGAGCCAAAACACGTCTGATCTTTAAGACGTGTATTGGCGCTCGGGGATTTACTGTTGTCGAAGAAAATTGTTCAAGCAATTTCCATTCAATTTGAATCTAAAATGAAAAAAGTGCTAAAAAACACTTGAAATGGTGGCAGTGTTTGTAAGTGAGTCAAAAAATGTTTATAAGTGATACAAGCATTTCAAAGAAGGTCGAGAAGTTATGATATGAATGGCCCAGCACATCAGTAACCGATGAAAATGTTGAAAATGTGAAGAAAATGGTTATGGAGAATCGTTGAACCACTATTAGATAAGTTGCTGAAGACGTCGGAATATCGGTTGGCTCAGGCCATGAAATTTTTTTCAGAAATTTTGAGCATGAAGCGTGTGACAGTGAAGTTTGTTAAAAAATTACTAAATTCTGACAAAAAAAATTCGCTCTAGCAGCGCTCAGGCATTGTTGAATGATATCAGTGATGATCCAGATTTGCCGAAAAGGGTCATCATCATGGGTACTCGTCGAAAAACCCATGAAAGGACGGCCTTTAGCGACGATTGGGGAGATACAAACCGAATCGCTGAGAGCTTAAGGATTGCTTTGAGGATTGGAAAAAAACAACGTCACAAGTGTATCATATCTGTGGGGGACTACTATGAGGCAGACAAAATAGAAATTGAAAAATAAATAATTTGTAAAAAACATTCACCTTTTTGCGTTTATTTGAAGTTTAGTTCCAAACGCTACCACAGAATCCAATTCTCTAACCAACAACAAAATGCTTTCTTTAAAGTGTAAACGATGGGACCATACTGCTTATAAAGAAGGTCGTTTTACCTAATTCTTTATATTCCCCTGCGTTGCAGAATCCAATGAACAACAGTATACCTAAAGCTCAAAAATTTTACATCGACAAATTTAAACTAACGTTGTTTTACGAAGGTTGCCTTTTATATTCCGGAACTGCGCAACCCTAGTGTTGCAATCTGGCAACTGCCAGCTCCATCGAAAAGTTTGACATTTTTGAGGTTATACGTACTCAGAAAATTTTGACATACGAGCGCTATTTGTGTTGTTAACAGTAACTCAAAAAATTTAACTGGCCCAAAAAATGGAATGAAATAGTGCAATTTTTCGTGCGATTATTTTTTATAACTTTCGACGTGGATTAACTTAATAACAGTGCATCGATGAACTTATTTAAATTTTTGGTGATGTAGATCCTTCAAGGGTGGTCGCCGTGGCGTGATGGGTAGAGTGCGACGCTCACCCGCCGAAGGGTCTAGGTTCGACTCCCAGTTCAACACCAATTTTTCTAATATTTCACGGCACCATCTCTTTCGAGCTGCTGACAACACTCAAAGATTAATAACTGTCTAAGAAAACTTCTCAAACTTCGCCGTTCGGAGTCGGCAAAAAACTGTAGGTCCCTTCTACTCGTGAGAGAACAGTAGCGCGCACAACACGAATAGTTGACGAGCAAGCTAGGCCCTGGTCCCCTTTGGACTGTAGCGCCAACAATTATTATTATTATTTAGATCCTTCAAGGACTAGTGTTTATCGATGGTATGGTGAATTCAACAGAGTTCGTAGTTCACTCCAAGACGAATTTCGTGAAGTTCGTCCAAAATCAGTTATTGTTCCGGAAACCATTGATGATGTGCGTCAACTGATATTGCAAGATTGTCACGTGACCTATCGTGAGATTGAGACAACCTCAGGCGTTCGTGGGACCAGCATGCATTCAATATTCCATGAACATTTAACCGTCAAAAAAATTTTTCGCGTTGGACCCAACACAATTTGTCAATCGCTCAAAAAAAGGCTCGTGTCGATTGGTCGAAAGAAATGCTCCAAAATACGATCGCGGTGCTTCGAAACACGTCTATGACATCGTGACAGGTGGATTTACGCGTATGAGCCCGAAAGTAAGCAGCAGTTGACTGTATGGGTGTTTCAAATTGAGCCAAATCCTCGCTCGCGCACGAAGCACTTCCAATCAAATGGTCGCTTGTTTTTTTCGAAAAAGCTGGACATGTCCCAACCGTACCACTAGAACAACGCAGAACAGTCAATTCCGAGTGGTACACAACTCTGAATGCCAGTTGTGTTCCAAGAAATCAGGAAAACCAACCGCCGAAGACGGATCACTCTTCACTACGACAATGCGAGCTCTCACACATCGGCTCAAACAACTGCATTTTTGAGCACTCAAAACATAGATTTGATGAGTCATCCGTCGTATAGTCCTGACTTGACACCGTATAACTTCTTTTTATTCCCATACGTAAAAAATAAAATGAGATATCAACGTTTTTCGACACCTAATGAAGCGGTTGATGCGTTCAGAATGCATGTTTTGGATATACTTCAATCAGAGTGGCAAAAGTCCTTCGACAATCGGTCCAAACGCATGCAAAAGCTTATAGATCTTAATGGGGAATATTTTGAAAAACAATAAAGCTATTTTCGATGATGAATATTTGCTTTTGTTTTATAATTCCGAAATAGAAAACGCAACCCTCGTATGCCATTCAAAAATTGTATTGTATTGTGATGTTTTTAAAAGATAAAATAAACTAAACGAAAGAAATACTATGAAATGACATGACATTGTATTTTGATGTAAACAATTCAATTCTCAATATCAGTTCACATTTCAGTTTCATGGATAATCTTGGCATACATTCGTTAAAAGCGTGTATATTAAATGATTGTCTGTAAAGGCGAAGATCGATTTTACGTCATATGCTCCTAGGTCTAAAGTAATCATATCACAATTAACAAAATGCAGTGTTTTTCATGCCCCACGAAGTAATGAAATTCGATTACACACATAAGAGACGTTACAAAATACAATTGCATCTTTATATTTTCAAATAAGACAAGATGTGGAGTAAGCTCAAAATATCTTTTTACATGGAACCGTTTGCTTTTTTTCCCATTTTTCGGACAATTTACGGTCGGGTGCCAGGGGAAATCTTGCTACTTTACTACAAATCATAGCGTGCTGATAAGCAAATGCGTGAACATATCGACGCTCGCAAGTTATAACTCAAGAGAGTCAAGTTGCATTATTAAGACTGATGGAACGGACTGGTTTGCTGCTTGGACCATTGTGGTAGGCTAACAGACCCAGGCTTTGAGGGAACCTGACTGGTAGTGACAGCTTGACCAGAGGCTATATTCTGGTGCCACGGGAGGTCAGGGGCCCCTGGAACTTCGGTTCCAGCCTGACCGTGCGGTAGGCCCCCTTGTGGGAGTTTCGTGGTGGCTGTGGTTTACCACCTAACATCGCGGGTAGAGTGGAGGATAGTGTACTGTGCTGACTTGTCTTTATTTAAGGACAACCAGGCAAGACGGTTAGGGGACTATCCCTTCTCAGTGAGGAGTTGCATTCTCAACCGGGCGCTGCGACCCAGAGAGCGGAAGAGGTTTTAGAAAGGCTTCGCATCAAACCAAGGTGGAGTGATTGCCCCTCAAGCATGATCTCAGTTTGGTAGTTGGGTAACTAAGGCGTCTAGTCTTGCGTTACTTACGACTCTTGGGAAAAAGGTTCCCCGTGATATAAGCCGTCACGTAAAACCAAATCCCACATCTGTTGAATTAGATGATGCCCCCATGAATAAGCAAAACATGTGTCCTTAACGCGAAGAATACCTTCACTCTGTCTGCATTCTCAAACATTATTATCATCACATCCCTCAACACCATAAGAGATCATTTAATTTCCCCAGTTTAAAAATTGTATCAGGAACCATCTGCATCACCCTGTAACCATCACAACTACAACAATAAATTAATGGAATGAATTCAGAGCTGCAGCAGCGAGTGCGTTCGCATTTCATGTGCAAAAATATTGTCAAACAGGAACAAGAACTGCAAGCTATTATAGCCAAACCACTCCCAGCAATTATTAGCCCCGACAATGAGTATGCCAAGTCCACTGTGTGCCTGTGTGTGCACGCCTGTGACAAGCGCACTCAACTTGATAATGACAGCAACTATGCTTATGATGACCATGAGGCATATTTATACGTTCCGCTATCAGTGGTCGCCATTGGAGGGGGATGGCCCTTCTCTGCTCCCGTTCGGACCATTTCAGGGATGGTAAATTTGAAGGAGTTCTTCGACTTGGACCAAATAACAGTCAAAGCTCAAGATCAAGTATGTGCCGGAGACGTCGAATATCTTGCTTCGACTATATTCCACTTGATCGGCTTTTGTTGGTTGATTTGCGTTTTGTAAACCAGTTTAACCGAGACACTGATATGCCCGTAGGGGTGGGGCAGAGAAAAATAAATTGCTCATTGCTTACTGAGTGTGTGCGGAGTGCGCACACAGGAAAAAGGAAGGGTGCTGCAGAAGAAAAGACACAACAAGCAAAAAGAAGAAACTCTCTTGCTTGAACAAACTGCCATCTTGTCGTTGTGTGTCACCTCTTTTGGCAGCAATGCCCTCGCGCCTCCCCTTGAGGAGAGATGCACAATTATTGGAGCATTGCCTGGCGTCAATGCGCGAGGCGAACGAATTTTTAATGAGACCGGCAACACGGTTTCGCCGAGCCAAGCCATCATCGTTATTTTTACGTGTGCCCAAGAGTGTGTGGCAAAGGAATTAAACGACGAATGACGCGCTGAAATAAATCTACTGTTAGCGGGGATACATCGGGAGCATTTGAAGAAGAGCGTATCGCGGCTGCTGATAAGTTGAAGCGACGCGATGAAGATTTATTACACATTCGGGAGTCAAGTTGACAGCGATTTGACAGATGTGACAGATGAAAATGTGGATCACAGTGAAGTGGACAACGGCGATAGCGGCGACGAGGAGGAGAAGGAAACTGCGATAAGGACAACTTGGCAGCTCAGAAAGTAATCGGAACTCGGTTAACCGGAGCAGGGAAGGAACCGACGGACGATAATGGCCTGGATTAAGCTTTCGGGTTCGTTCGGGGATATCCGCTGTTGTCGAAATGGCTACTGTCGATGTCACTGTATGTCGTCGTCGCCTTGGGATCTTAATTAAAATGTGTCAAGTGACTGGATGTGAGAGAGGAAAGTCAAAGGCTCTCACCTCACTTCCTGGCTTTTCTGTGTCGTGTTGCGATTTATTGGCGGCTAGGGGCGACTCATAAGGTTGTTTGTGATGGGGAAAAGTCGATATTGCCTTGGGCTGGAAAACGTCTGCCGGCTCCCTGCGGCATTGAGTGACACACAGACCGGGTAGAAAATTGCAAAAACTGTTTTCATTAATTATATTTTACGATGTAGACACAATTCTTCGAATAGTCAGACTCAAAACTAGGATGACGTAGACGACTTTGTAAAGCAGGAAATGACTGTAAGAGCTGAAAGAAGGAATTGCGCTGTATCTATGCGTGCATGAGTCAATCAATGAGCAACAAATGTGAATGAATGGATTTACTGCCAGGAAGCACCGACAGTTCTTGATACATAACCTCAAAAATAATCAATAATCAATTGCGTGAGCTCAGTAAATTGTCTAAGGATATAAAACATTTTTTGGTACATAAAAAAAAGGAAAACCACATAACAAAACGAAACAAGTTTAAGGAAAGAATCATTTTGGTTCTTCTTCAAATGTTCAAGAGAAGAGAGAGAAGAATAATTAAAAAATTCGAGTGACTTTAAAATTCACAAAGAAGAATGGCCGTGCATTAATAACTTTTATTCTTGTTGTGCATGCTAATGTTTCTTATTAAAAGATTGGACTAGGAGTCTACTGCCGACTAAGCTATTTGAGAAACTTTTCCAAGACAAGCGGATTCTCTTTGAGTTTTGTTAGCAACTCCAAATGAAAAAATGGAAAAAATAATCATTCCAGGGAAATTCTGTTTAGTGCATACGAAAAAAGTCAGACGAGCTAAAAACAGGCGGTCTTAAGGACCAGTGCAAAGATTCTGTAAATTAATTTGTTTGGGAATATTTTCGAAATATTCAGACATTTGCCATAACCGATCTGGGTTGTTGAAGTTGATCCATATTAACGAAACAAAGCACAAAATACCCTTCGATGTTTCTCAGGAATGGTTTCCACTGCAAAAATAATGTAAGTTCGTGAAATTGGGCATCGGATAGTGGCTGCTGATCGTGATTCTGTCTTATGGTTTATTCCGGTAAAAAACTAACCCCATAAATAGCAACAACCGAGCCGAACTCAACAAACACAAAATTAACATCATTTCATCAAGGCTAATAGTAAATAACATAACAATAATAAGGCGAAAGTCCACAGAGGACCAGGGCCTAGCAAACTCATCAACTATTCGTGTTGTGCGCGCTACTGTTCTCTCACGAGTAGAAGGGACCTACAGTGTTCTGCCGATTCCGAAGGTCAAAGTTTGAGAAGCTTTTCCTTAGACAGTTATTATTCTTTGAGTGTTGTCAGCAGCTTGAAAGAGGTGAAAAATGCAACGTGTTCAGCCGGGAATCGAATCTTGACCTTCGGGGTGTGAGTTGTCGCACACTACCCACCACGCTACGGTGGCCACTGAAATAAATAACAACACAACTATTATCATGACATCCAAGCTTCCCGATATAAGCGACAGTATCGCAACTAGCATTGTGGCTCCTGTGGCATAGTGGGTAGAGTGCGAAACTCACACGCCGAAGGGTCTTGGTTCGATTCCCAGTTCAACACCAATTTTTCGAATTTTTCACGGCACCACATCTTTCGAGCTGCTGACAACACTCAAAGAGTAATAACTGTCTAAGAAAGCTTCTCAAATTTCGCCGTTCGGAGTCGGCATAAAACTGTAGGTCCCTTCTTCTCGTGAGAAAACAGTAGCGCGCACAAAACGAGCAGTTGATAAGCAAGCTAGGCCCTGGTCTCCCTTTGGACTGTAGCGCCAACAATTATTATTATTATTATTATCGCAACTAGCATTACGTCATAAAACTCCAAACATTAACTCCAATAACTGTCTTAAAAAGCTTCTCAAATTTCGCCGTTCGGAGTCGGCAAAATACTGTAGGTCCCTTCTACTCGTGAGCGAACAGTATCGCGCACGACACGGGTTGTTGATGAACAAGCTAGGCCCTAGACCACCTTTGGACTGTAGCGCCAACAATTATTATTCAAAACAACAATCGTTTAAACCATTTTTAAAATAACTGACTTATCCAAAAATTGACTAGATTTCATTAATCATTGTGACCGAGATCAAATCTCTAAAGTAGTTATCTTTTAAGTAAACAATTTCTGTTTACTTTATTTCTGTTAGAAGTTGGGAGGTTTAAGGTCGAGAAATTCCTCGACTTCATTTCAAATTAAAATGTCTGTTATGAGCAGACATGTGTCTTTTTGAAAACTGTTTTAAATATGACATGGACATCAATCAATTTTTCCACACATTCCTATCAATAGTTTTTGTCAAGATCATGAACAACACGCAAAGCCCAATATATTCAAGCCCACACAACCCACATCTACAATTTCGATAGTTATCTATCAATAAAGAGAAAAATAAAAAATTAACACCTTTAATTAAACACATTAATGCACTATTTGGATCGGACGAAAAGAAAAAATGAAATGTGGCAATGAGAAAAAGAGGATAATTAATGAATGATTCTTATGACCAACGTGGCAATTATGATCAAGCCATCAATTCAAATAAGTATAAACAACTCTGAAACCACGTCGTATACGAGACCCCATTTGAAGTCTAATTTGTTCAGTTGTTTGTTTTTATTGCAACAAACGATTATAAGGAATCGTTAGAGGAAGAGTTAAAGGTATACAAAATATTTGTGATGGAGGAAGAAGTGATTCTCACAAAAAGTTTCATTTAAATAACGATTTGTAGAGTATTACCGGCAATGTGCGACGTTAAATCAAAACAACTCAATCGTGCAATTAATCAACTCCTTTCACGGTGTTATTTTATTCAGTTCTTTCAATAGTTCTGAGACGAAAGTCGAAGCAATTGGACATATCCACAGGGTTTACATTGCTGGACTAGATCAAAATATAAAAATTCCTTATGAAATATGCTTTTAAATGAATATTGTCATTCCCTATATGCTTCGATGAGCTTCGAATTGAAATACTGAGACTCGCCTCACTTAACGATGCTGAAACCACGAGCAGTTTCTCCAGATTCTTCACACACCCTTTTATACTTTATACTTAAGGGAGTGCCGTCAAATTTTTGTCTTGATTTCCTTTAGACGTATATAAGGATGATTCCGCAGCTCTGTGCAAGTCCTCTTACGATGTTTTAAGCATTAATTTAAATATTAACATGAATAAATGATTAAACGTTGTGTTGTACTCGTAGCACGACACACGAAACAATACAAACCGTATTTTGATGAGAATGAACAGGGCTAGAAGTTCATTGCAATACTTCTTATTTTACTTTGGCTGGTGTCTCAATGAACCTGAGCCTTTGAAAACACAGACAGATCTACATGAAGCGGTTTCCTCTGTCACTTCGACTTACACACATTAAACCAAAAATTGCCATTATAAAAAACGAGAAATCAGCGTGAACACCAGCCAAACGAATTTAAACACCATCGTGTTTAATTTTTAAAATCGGGAGTCACGCCACCAGCTGATAATGTAATTCTTTAGTTGTTCTGAAGTCCGCGGACACACCAGCTCTTATGAAGTGAGCGTCAAGATACAAATGTCTCGATAAGGAACATTTGTTGTGAAAGAGCCCTTATTTTTTTTTTGTTTGTTTTCTATGACATCTGTGAAAAATATTGAGTATACATTAAGTCATTGAACAGACAACATCATATTTTTTCATCGTGTTGGAAATGTCGAATTTTGTACCAGAAAGTGATGATTTGAGGAATGCATTAATTTTTTGTATTCATTTGAAGAAAAGTGCTGCAGAGTCGCATCGAATACTTGTCGAGGCATACGGTGATCATGCTCTATCAGAAGCAACATGCAAAAGATGGTTTCAACGGTTCAGAAATAATGATTTTGATGTGAGAAATGAAGAACGTGGAAGACCACCAAAAAAGTTTGAAGACGCCGAATAGCAAACGATATTGGATGGAGATGACACTTTGAGTCAAAAGCAAATGGCAGCAATGTTAAATGTTGCACAACAAACAATTTCTGACCGTTTAAAAGTTATGGGAGAGATCCAAAAGTGTGGAAAATGGGTGCCACATGAATTGAATGAAAGACAGATGGAAAACCGAAAAAACACTTGTGAAATTTTGCTTCAAAGACACGAAAGAAAATCGGTTTTGCATTAGATTGTTCCTGGCGATGAAAAATGGATTTATTTTAAGAATCATGGGTTAATCTGGGACAACCATCAACATCGACTGCAAAACCAGATCTATTCGGCAAGAAGACAATGCTGTGTGTTTGGTGGGACCAGAAAGGTGTGTACAACGAGCTCCTAAGACCTGGTGAAACCGTTAATACTGATCGCTACCGACAACAAATGATCAATTTGAATCATGCATTGATCGAGAAATGACCAGAATGGGCCAGAAGACACGGCAAGGTAATTTTGCTTCATGACAATACACCTGCACACAAACAAAACCGGTTCAGGATATAATCAAACCACTTGGCGGAAGCAACTACCCCACCCGCCGTATGCCCCAGACTTGGCTCCTTCCGACTACCATTTCTTTTCATCGATGGGACACGCATTGGCTGAGCAGCACTTTGATTCCTACGAGGAGGTCGAAAATTGGGTGTCTGATTGGTTTGCTTTAAAAGACGAACAATTTTATTGGAGTGGTATTCCCAAATTGCCACAAAGGTGGTCAAAATGTCTAGAAAACAATGGCCAATACTTTGAATAAAATGTTTTTACTTTCCCATTAATAATTGTTTTATTTTCAAAAAAAAAAAAAAAACGCTCATACCGGTATATGCAAGTCCGACAAGCTCAATTGAAAAGGTGGTGGATTCAAAAAATGCCATAATCTAAATGATAGTCGCATCAACTTTGGGTTAATGCTGCAAAACTCATGAAATCCCACCACAAACATATGTTCTGTTCCGTATTTCCGCTGAAAACTTCCCCCCAAGGTTGCAACAGCAGTCGGGAGTTGCATTCAATGTACCTCTCCAACGCAGCATTCCAAACTTGGAAGTGTGTGCATCTTGAATAACTGAGCACTTAATCATCCACAACATTGCAACTGCATTGTATTCGCGGCACACCACAACAACCACGAGCACGACTTTGTGCCCGACCTTCGATCAAAGCGAAACGTTTGAAAGTTCTATCGAATTCCATTCCTTCTATGGCAACACAAGAAGGTACACAAAAGCACTGCAAACGTTCCCGAGACGCTCATAACAGAAACGATGAGAACCGCCTGCTTTTAATGACGCGGCCCGGCTTTCTGCCTGTGTAGTGGTCAATAAATATTTACATTTGCCCTTGTCTAACAGCGCAAGATCTGCGGGGGGTAATTTATTTCGGTCGCAAATCCTCCGCACTTGAGGGACAGCGTTTCCCTATTAGATCCATTCCGCAGAAGTCTAAAAATATCTTCGCAAACTTTTTTAATGAGCACCACGCACCAGCGAGGCCCTCTCCGTAATTACACATCACAATTATCTTTCATAATTATACAATCATGGTGCGCTACACTCTTTATGTCCCACCGGGACCGGGGACCGAGTACAGGCACACCATGTAGGCATCCTCTGCAAGCAAGATGACACTCCTCAAGAACTACGAAAGCACGGGACATAAAAAACAAGGAGAATTGAAACGAAAACCACCCACCACATGATTGTTACATCCATCCACCAGACAGAGTTTCTCATCCTCCCTGTCGGCTGAAGCGAGCGGACCAGCTGTTCTGTGGGACGCCATGAAGCACCAGCAGACCCGTGTGAGGAGCATACGTTCTGTCATACCGTATTTTATCGCCAATTAAAATTCCCACTGAGTCACGTCACGGCTCTTGCAGGGAGTCGACTGGATGGATGGCGAACGACAGTCATCAAGGCAAGCAGAGGCACTTCCCAAATTGACAATTATCATCGATAATAGCCAGAATTTTTTGTGGGCCCTCGTCTGATGAGCGTGGAACCTACATTTCTTGAAAGAAAAACGGAAGAGGAAGCAGAACGAGCGGGGAAATTGCTCGCAAGACCGGAAGGAGATGAAGAAACAATGCGGTGACTCATTGTTCAGCCCACAAACGCACGTAATGTGACTGACTGACTGACTACCCCTCGGAGTGTGCACCCACCACCACCATTGTCACCACTCCGCAAGGGTTCTCACTGCAAAGCCGTCCATGCGCCATTTTAGTTTTCCCTTTTTTGCAAGGCTTTCACCCCTTTTTTCATGGGTTGTTGGGAATTCGCAACCGAAAGTGATATCGATTTTTCACTCCAGTCCCGCATTTGCACAAAGAAACGAGTCCTATCGGCTGCGGGTAAGGTTTCCTCGAAGTTATCGATCTGATGGCTGACGAGGCAAGTGAGACGAAACACAACTTATTTGCGAATTGATGGAATCGCTTTTGGCTCGAATCTGAGAAGCAATTAATTTCGGAATGTTCTAATAACGCAAGCGAACGCTCCTGACCTTGAAGGGTGCAAATGACTTTCACTCGGTGATGTGCATGGATGTGGTGAGACGTGGACTTCAAGGGATGGCTTTTAATTGACTGTGATTAATGGCGGATTACGGTGGAAAAGCGTAAACTCCTTGTAGCATCAGTTGCAGATTTTTAATTCGGCTTTGATCATCTATTTACATGGATGAGGGTACAAACTGTAGGAGGTCTACGTACTTCGTGAAGCACTTAGCAGGAATTGATACAGTTTTCGACATTCCTCAGAGACTATACTGATGTGCCGAACATGTTTTGAATATTTTGCTTGTTGACGAACCCATTCAGCCAGAAATTGGCCTTCTCACTGACGATGTTTTTTTCAATCATCCACCGACATTTAGTCTTTTGTAAATGTAGGCCAAGATCTTTTAACAAAACTCGCAACAATGACGACACCGAGTTGTTGAAACGTCTTGTGAGTGACTGATTGGGGTCCTTTTGAACGGAAGCTCTAGGGGGAGCGATAGTTTCTTCATTTCACGCACTCGTTGGTCTTAATTGGAACAAAGTGGAAAATGTGGAATGCATTTTTTTAAGCAAACCTTGAACTGTTGATGTCCCAGACGAATTATGGAGTCGAAAAATTGGTCTTAATGCTATAATGTCTGGTGTAATTGTGGGTAACACACAAGTCAACGCCAGAGGAACGATCTTCCAGAAATCAGTTCAATTGCTAGCTTACGCTGATGACATTGACGTGATTGATAGACGAACGCGACCCGTTAATGAGGCGTTTGCTGCCACTGAAGCGGAAGCGGCTAAAATGGGTCTGGCGCTTAATTAGGACAAAACAAAGTACATGATGTCATCAAGGAAGGACACATAACATCCTCGTCTCGGGCAGAGCGTCTCACTAGGCAGCAGAAACTTCGAGGTGGTCAAGGGCTTCGTCTACCTTGGCTCCGCCGTAAACAGGGACAACAACGTCAGTACCGAAATCAAACGCAGAATCGCTCTTGCCAATCGCTGTTTCTTTGGGCTCAAGGGGCACTTGAGTAAAAAAGCCCTCTCTCGAAGGATTAAGCTCACTTTATATAACAGCTTGATCATCCCAGTCCTACTTTATGGCGCGGAAATCTGGACGTTACCCAAGACGTATGAGGAAACCCTTAGTCTTTTCGAGAGAAACGTTTTGCGTGAGTTTTTTGGTCCTGTTTGCGTTGATGGCATCTGGAGGAAAAGATTTAACGACGAACTCTATGGGCTGTACAGCGACATGCGCCTGGTCAAGCGTCTACGGTTACAACGCTTAAGATGGCTAGGCCAAGTAGAGCGTATGGACACCAGTACTCCGGCCCGAAAGATCTTCGAATCTGAGCCATTGGGACAATAGAGGCTAAGGTGGCGCATACAAGTGAAGAAGGACTTCAACCAACTTGGAGTGCGCAACTGGAGGCAGCTGGCGAAAGATCGTGCTGGCCGGAGTGGCATGTTGGCTGAGGTCCAGGTCCAGCCCGGACTGTATCGCCACAAGTAGAAGAAGAAGAAATTGCGCATCTTGTTTATGTGTGATGATGTGCCAAACAAATATGAGTTTTAGTGTCAACAAAAAAAAACTTTATAAAATATGGCGTGATTTACCGTTACTATCGAAAGAAAATTTGTGCGGTGCTATTAAAAAACTCTTTACAATACTGGCTTGCCTCACGAAACTGAATTTTGTCATTTGTTGAAGGACACATAGGCACATACTGAACACAAGCAGCATGAGTGGTTGAGGAGAAAGTTATTAGGTTGAAAATAAGTCACGGGGCTGACTGATAGAGGGCGCCACTAACAAAAAATTCAATTGACATATGATACCTGTCAAATTTTCATGACAATCTGATTATTAGGTTACAAGTTAAAGAGCTTGAAGTGACGCTACTTTTGCAATCTTTAAAACAAAGGAAAACACAGAATTTCGTGTGCTGAAAAATGAAAAAACACTGCTTTTTGATGGGAAAAAATAGCGTGAGCTTCAGGAATGGCTTGAAAAGTGTTACAGGTACTCTGTCCATTAAAAACAAATAATTGTCAGAGGTATGCCGACTATAAACGTGGCCGTACAGACACCAACGATGCTGAACGCGCTGGAAGGCCAATTGTGGTTCGTATACCTAAGAACGTCAAAAAGGTACTCGAAATCGTTTTGGATAACGATTGAAATATAGCTGACACTTTAAAGATATCATAAGGTACACTTTTTTGCATGAATTTGTCCATGAAAAAGCTGTTGACACGTTTGCTCATAATGGATAAAAAAAAAACGACGTTCGAAGATTCTGAGAGCTGTTTCGCCAGAATAAATAGGACTTTTTGCATCGGTATGTCACAATGGAGTATTCTGGGACGCGCACGGAGTTTTATTAATGGTCTATCTTGAGAAAGACAAAATAGTCAACGGCGAATACTACATGCCATTATTGATCATTGTCAAGAAACCGTCAAAGAAGCTGCCACTGATGTGCTGGGTTTCGCGTCACCACCCAGAAGGAACCCATGGTTTGACGACGAGTGTGGGCAAGCCCATGCAGCCAAACTAGACGCCTATATGGCGCAACACTGCATCGAGCATCGAGGGCTGTTTGTGAGCTCTACGAGCAGAGAAGAAGGAAGAGCACCGGCTTCTCAGAAGTAAAACTAAGGAACACGAGAAGCGCGCGGTCGAGGAAATCTTGTGGCAGGAATGATATCCGAAAATTTTACCGAAAGGTAAAACAACTATCACGTGGCCGCCGTGGCGTAGTGAGTAGAGTGCGACACTCACACGCCGAAGGTCTAGGTTTGATTCACAACTCAACAGGAATTTTTCGAATTTTTCACGGCACCGCTTCTTTCGAGCTGTTGACAACACTCAAAGAGTAATAACTGTCTAAGAAAGCTTCTCAAACTTCGCCGTTCGTAGTCGGCAAAAAACTGTAGGCCCCTTCTACTTAAGAGAGAACAGTAGAGCGTACAACACGAGTAGTTGATGAGCAAGCTAGGCCCTGTTCCCCCTGTGGACTGTCGCGCCAACAATTATTATTATAAAACAACTATCCGGAGGATACAAAGTTCGGACCGAAGCCCGGCGGGATCCAAGTGGACCACTGGTGGTAGAGTCGCAGTCTGTGCTGAGAATCTGGAAGGATCGTTTCTGAAGACTCTTTAAAGGCGATGACGGCCCCAATTCAGCTGTTAGGCAGAATTTTCCACTCAATTTGGACGATGATAGACAAGAATTCCGTCCCCCCGACTTAGACGAGGTGAAGATAGCAATATCCAAGCTGAAGACGAACAAAGCTGCTGGAGCGGACGGACTGTCAGCAGAACAGTTTAAAGCACTTGGAGATGAGTTGGTTGGTCGCATGCACCAGCTCATCTGTAAGATATGGTCGGAGGAAAGCATGCCCGATGAGTGGAATCTCAGCGTCGTGTACCCTGTTTACAAGAAAGGAGACCCCTTTGACTGCGCCAATTACCGAGGGATTTGTCTTCTTAACATCGCCTACAAGATCCTCTCTTCCGTATTGTGTGAACGTCTGAAACCGTTTGTACATAACCTGATAGGTCCGTATGGGTGTGGTTTCAGACCAGGGAAGTCCACGATAGACCAGATCTTCACTTTACGACAGATCCTGAAAAAGACCCAAGAAGTGTAAATCGACACACACCACCTCTTCGTCGATTTTAAGGCCGCATATGACAGTGTGCATAGAGACGAGCTATACAGTGTCATGTCCAGTTCTGGAATTTGTCGGTGGTATGCTCTTCGTTGATTTTAAGGCCGCATATGACAGTGTGCATAGAGACGAGCTATACAGTGTCATGTCCAGTTCTGGAATTTGTCGGTGGTATGCTGACTTTAAGCGTACAAACGTCAAGATGCTGAACGCGCTAGAAGGAAGATTGAGGTGATTACACCGAAAACGTCAAAAATGTACTCGAAATCGTTTTGGAAAACCGCAAAGTGAAATTGCTTGAGATGACTGACATCTAAAAGATATCGGAAGGCAGTGTTTACACTATTTTGCATGAACATTTGCCCATGAGAAAGCTTTTTCGAAATGGGTTTGCTCACAATGGACAAAAAACAACGACGTGCGATGACTGTAAGAGCTGTTTGGAGCTGTTTCGCAAGGATTTTCGCGTCGGTGTGTCACAATGGATGAAACATGGATCCACCACTACACTCCAGAGTCAAATCGGCAGTCAATGGAGTGGACAGCGCCCAAAGCATGCAAAAATACAAACCGATGAACCACGCCCTTAGTATGCAAAAACACAAAGATTGTCTGGCAAAGTTATGGAATCCATATTTTTGGATGCGCACGGAATTTTATTAATCGACTATCTTGAGACAAGGAGGAGGATCAACAGCGAATACTACATGGCATTATGGGTGCATGGTCCCACATGAAGAAGAAAAAATTCTCTTCCACCAAGACAATGCACCGTGTCACAAGTCGTGGCCAATTGCATGGCCGTGACCAAATTGCACGAATTGGACTTTGAATTACTTCCGCAGCCACTGTATTCTCCAAATCTAGCCCCTAGCAACTTCTAGTTCTTTTCAGACCTCAAAAAGATGCGCTCTGGCAAAAAATATGACTAGAATGAGGATGTGATCACCGAAACTGAAGCCTATTTTGAGGCCAAAGATAAATCGTTCTATAAAAAAGGTATCGAAATGTTTGATTGTCATCAAAATTTGACAGGTATTATTATTTAAATGTTTATATTTCCCAAATATAATATCGATTTGAGTTAGTGGCGCCCCCTATGTAAGTCTTGGAACTTATTGAGTGATGTGTTAATTTTTTTTGGAAAAAATTAAATGCCAATTTTTTCATGGAACGAAATAACGAAATGTAACCTTTTGCCGTCTTTCTGGCAGCATCATTATTCCAAGTTCATAAGAATTCTGCCTCTTATCAACAAAAAAACTAAACAAGGTACGATTCGACATCATTATCATTCAAGGAATTTTACAAAGATCGAAATAAAAGGTAATAAGGCGTTACAAGGTCTGGACTAAATAATAAGTGTGGCAAAACATTCCAACGAAACTCCAATCATTTTTGCCGAGTGACCAAAAACGTGTGTGGCCTTGCATTGTCGTGATGGAATACAACAGCCCAACGTTTTCTGAATTCACATTATTCGATTAAGTATAGAGTCGAGACAGGAATCTACTATCTACCGAATTGAAGTGAAAACGATTTTGTGAAATGCTAACGTCCTAACACCTCGATCATCGGCACGGTCAATTTCGACGGAGCTCCTAATGGGCTGCTGTCATTTTTCACACTCTTTCCACTTGGAAAACAGGTTATCATCCTTACGGAAGTTTGCCACACAGACTTACAGAAACAGTATTTTTCAAACCGAATAAAGGAGCTGGTTTAAATGAAACCGGCATAACGAGGAAGACTATGTTGAGAAATAAAGTGCTACTTTTCCAATGTTTTGCTTTTTTTGTAGACGCTCATAAAAGTACATTCCTTTATGGAAGATAGATGAGATCCATCACATTCGTGTGCTCGATAAACTCGTAAAATGTAGATGTTGTTAGCGAAGAAAACTTTACCCCTGATGTGTTCCAATTCTTTCATTTTGAATCAGAATCAAAAACAAACTCCACTCTAGTAGTCTAACAACGATGGTTTTGTTATAAACCGTACATCTGTAGTCTAAAAACGGTGATTTTGTAATAAACTGTACCTTTCTTCCTTAACGAAAGCTCTGTTCGCATGTTGCAAATTGTGCACAAAATGTTTAAATGAAGGCACAACAAACAACTAGTTAGCAAAACTTCAACGCTTCCCCCTCCTTCCACCACCACGACTAATCAATAAGTTTTCGAAGAGTTCAAGTCATGTCGTCCAACATTTTTAACTTAATTAACGAATATTCCAGAGCAAAAGTGTTCTTCTAGGACTTCCATTACTTTCGTTTTCCGCTCAACTTTGTAATCCTATTTGCGCCTTCCGTTGCCTATCCAATTAACCTTGTGGTATTCACGTCAATCAAACTCCACACGCAATTTCCGAAATGGCGCCACCGCCTCTACCGCCCCAGGCCAGACACACTCATTGACCATTCAAATTCCCCACAGGTCCTTCCCCAATCTCGTTTTTGGCGCCAAAAGTACTTCTTCATTCATGAGCGGACGCAAACGCAAACGGACGGCCGTAGTGTAACATTTTGCGACCTAAGCGATTTGTGACCGAATTAGAGCACAATCGATGGGTCTAGGGAGCGGTGTCTCGAAAATAAACGTGCCCCCGCCGACATTCGCATAACTGTGACCTTTTGCCGGAAGGACAACAGCGACGGCGGAGCAACATAAAAACAACACGAGCCAGTGTAATAAAAAACCTTAAAAGGATTTTATTAGCCAATGGTGCCTGTAATCCATAAAAATCAAGATTTAGGTCGCCGATTAAAACCGGCCCTGTGGGGAAATGAGACCCAAAAGCGGGGAAAAAAACTTGGAAACCTCTCCAACACGGATTGAAGGGTTGACCCAAGACCCAACTGTAATTGTGAATGAAGGCGGAAAAAGTCATAAAACGATTTAGCAATTCATATCCTTGAAATTGTAATACATGTTGCAACCCCCTCAGGATGTCCGATGTATGCGTGACATCCCCCACTGAACTGTGTCATCTGAAAGTATAATTCCACCCCGAGGAGGACGAGGAAAACATCTTTTCCATGAGTAAGTGGTCTTGTCTTGAGAAGGGACGGCAAACAAAAGCGAGGGTTGCAGAGCACCAGTGGTACAGTCTCTGATCGACAGCGACAACAGCGTTGGCAGCAATAGCGTTGGCGGTAATGCCAGTGACTCATGGGAACACACGGCCGCGCAATGATTTCAGAACAGTAATTCATCATCACCCGAATACGAAAGGCGCTCTCTCCCTCCCCAGAGTCCAACCACCCTTCGTCCTACATAACCGCAGTGCCCTGCACATTGCCGCTGTCGCACTAACCCACCACCGACCATCACCAACGAATGGGACGCCGCGTGCGTGGCTTATGAATATTCCACTGGCAAGGATATAAACATCAGCGGGACGAGTCGGGTGTTTACTTGCGAAAGAACGCACACAACGCAGCCACGCTGACGTGCTCATATATATTTTTGCTAGAGAATGTGGAAAATCCATTGACAAAGCAAATACGGTGTAAGACGACACTCCGATGACGAATGCTACCAAAAAACGAACGAACAGAAACAACAGTGATGACAAGACTGCGTCTTCTCCTCATTTGCAGGCCAAGCCACGCTCCTCTCCGAAGGGTTTCTCACAGCGATGTTTATTTATGGAAAGGAAAAAGGACTCCGCCGCGCACTTCTCAGTTGAGTTTTATTTGTGGATTTATAGGTCGGACGTAATTTGTATCTTTTTCCTGCACACGCTTTTACTTACTTCAATTGACGTTGATGGTGTTTAGCGCGTTGTGTTGCTATTTTTAAGTGAATACCGGTGACGAAGAGGACTCGGTTTTATTAGTGTCGTATCTTTTATCCTCGAAAACACGGGTATGCACTGTGTCATAAGGACGTTTTTATATTCGAGATAATTTAAAACAAGGGCTCACCTTAATTCACATGTTTTGTCTGTTTACAAGGCTGACTGGTGTGACGACATTCGGGGAGATGGAGGACATCGGGTGTGGGGAGATGGAAACGAGGTAATATAACTTGGAACTGAAAATGGCGACAGGGATGCAGTAAAGTTTATTATGTGTGTATTTTTTTCTACAGACACGAACGCTTCTATGATTTTTTTTTGTTTTTGCAGAAAATGGCGTATGATATAAAGGATGGTTCGGTTTTCATGGGATGTGTAAAAAAAAATTGAATCTGAATAATCCTTCGCACATCCTTCAAAAAATGTTAGATGTTTTATGTGTGGATGGGGGAGGACACGTGCCTTCGTGAACCTCAGCAAAAATGATTTTCGATCACAATCTAAAGGTAGGACACGCAATTCTTGTTCGACCGGAATCATTTTTTCAGCAGTTAAGGGCGATATGTTGTTTCGGGGCAATGAAAAGCATTCAGTTTATTGTTTGATTGAGAATCTCGATATGTGTTAATCCGCAGAAGGTATCCATGCGCCCACATTTTGGTATTTTTATTCCACATTCGTGTTTGTGTTTTATACAGTGCGGTGCAATAGAAATTAAAAAGGAGCAAAGTGGAATGAAACACGCGAATGGTGCTTCAGAGTTCGATGGAAGTTCGACAAAGGCGACCTTTGCGTCAATTTCTTTGTAGACATATTTGAAAATCTGTAAAATAAGCTTTTATACTGAAAGTGAGTAGTTTTGTATATATAGAAAGGTACAACTTGTAAAATCTTAAACTAAACACTCGCTTCAAATTTCTTATAAACCACGCAACTTGCGAGGTATCAGTCAAAAGAATTTTAATTTTAATTTTATCAGACGACGCCTTACTGATTTTTGTCCACCAATCAACGCATTCAATTCGCTGGCTTGAATTTAAATACTAAACCGGAAACTGTAAAATTTTCAGACATTTCTGTCACATCACTCAACAGTAAAATGTTCAGACATTTCTGACACATCACTCAATAATTCCCGAGACTGACATGTAAGGGGCGCCACTTCAATATTATTTTTAGGAAGTACAAACGTTCAAATGAACCTGCCAAATTTTCATGATAGTCGGATTATTAGGTTACAAGTTACAATGCCTCAAGGAAATGCTTGTGCTTTCTAAAAATAATATGAATTTTTGTTTTTTGGCGCCCCCAGGTATATCGGTATGAAGTGACCGTCAAGATACAAATGTCTCGATAGGAAACATTTGTTGTGAACGAGCCCTTATTTTGTTTTGTTTGTTTGCTATGACATCTGTGAAAAATATTGAGTATACATTAAGTCATTGAACAGACAACATCATATTTTTTCATCGTGTTGAAAATGTAGAAATTTGTACAAGAAAGTGATGATTTGCGGAAAGCATTCATTTTTTGTTTTCATTTGAAGACAATTGCTGCAGAGTCGCATCGAATGCTTGTCGAGGCAAATGGTGATCATGCTCTATCAGAAGCAACATGCAAAAGATGGTTTTAACGGTTCAGAAATAATGATTTTGATGTGAGAAATGAAGAACGTGGAAGACCACAAAAAAGTTTGAAGACGCCGAATCGCAAACCATATTGGATGGAGATGACACTTTGAGTCAAAAGCAAATGTTAAATGTTGCATAACAAGCATTTTCTGACCGTTTAAAAGCTATGGGAAAGATCCAAAAGTGTGGAAAATGGGTGCCACATGAATTAAATGAAAGACAGATGGAAAACCGAAAAAACACTTGTGAAATTATGCTTCTGAGACACGAAAGAAAATCGGTTTTGCATCGGATTGTTACTGGCGATGAAAAATGGATTTATTTTAAGAATCCTAAACGGAAAAAATCATGGGTTAATCTGGGACAACCATCAACATCGACTGCAAAAACAGATCGATTCGGCAAAAAGACAATGCTGTGGTTTTGGTAGGACCAGAAAGGTGTGCTGTACCACGAACTCCTAAAACCTGGTGGAACCGTTAATGCTGATCGCTACCGAAAATAAATGATCAATTTGAACCATGCATTGATCGAGAAACGACCAGAATGGGCCAGAAGACACGGCAAGGTAATTTTGCTCCATGACCATGCACCTGCACACAAAGCAAAACCGGTTCAGGATACAATCAAAACACTTGGCTGGGAGCAGCTACCCCACCCGCCGTTTTCACCAGACTTGGCTCCTTCCGACTACCACTTGTTTTCATCGATGGGACACGCATTGGCTGAGCAGCACTTTGATTCCTACGAGGAGGTCGAAAATTGGGTGTCTGATTGGTTTACTTTAAAAGACGAAAAATTGTATTGTCGTGGTATTCACAAATTGCCAGAAAGGTGGTCAAAATGTGTAGAAAACAATCGCCAATACTTTGAATAAAATGTTTTTACTTTCCCATTAATAATAAGTGTTTTATTTTCAAAACAAAAAAAAAACCGGTATACCGGGTATGTCAGTTCCGGGACTTATTGACTGATGTGTTCGTATATAGGGCCAACCCTATATATTCTATCAAGGGTATAATGGACGGACGGCCCAAATCATTAGTTTTGCTCCTCCGTGTTTAATAGTTTTAACTGTATAACGGGGCTCATTTTCTTCATTCTTTGGTTTTCTTACATATTCCCGACGACCCTTGGACCCAATTATAACTATTTTGCTTTCATCGCTCCACAGAATATTCCAAATTTCTCCTTAAGCCAACCTTTGTGAAATTTTGCGTATGCGTGTTTCGGGCCTTGCTTTCCAGTTTAGCGCTTTGCTGACCATTTTCGCTGAACATCCTATGATTTCCTAAATGGAAGCATATGTTTTTCGTTCTGAACTTAATTTTTTGATCAAATTCCGCATATCTTCGGTACAAGGTTTTGATCGATATTTGATATTTGATATTTCTTACTTTAAACAAAAGACAACAAATACAAAAACATTCGCTTACCAAACAAGAATACACAAATATATTTTAAACTCTAAACAACAATTTCTGAGACACTTTATGGTAAAACCAAAAAAACAGGCTTCAATCAGCAGATTTCAATGAATGAGTGAGAAAATTTTGTTTTGTATTTCTGGTATGGTATCTTAGTTACCGGAAAATACAATAAAACCGGATATACATTTGGAAAAACGATCAGCGGCGATTTAAAGAGACAAATTAACTCCAAGATTTGTTATAAACTATTATCCCAGAAGACGTCTTACATGATTACGAACAGCTTGATTTTGTTTAGTTTACACAGTCTGCAGTAGATATTGCCGTAAAGAATTCAATTGAAAACGCAGTGATAGAAATGCCAGTCCATGCCGAATGCGAAGAAATTATTTCCGATGAGTAGTTTTAGACAAGGCGACGCACTGTTATGTGACTTCTTTAACAACATCCTCGAGAAGATCGTGCGTAACTCACAAGTCAACACCTGAGGCACGATCTTCCAGAAGTAAGTTCAATTTCTAGCTTACGCTGACGACATTGACGTGATTTGACTCACACAGCGAGCCGTCAATAAGGCGTTTGCTGCCACTGAAGCGGAAGCGGCTTAAATGGGTCTGGCAGTAAATGAGGGCAAGACGAAGTACATGCTGTCATCAAGAAAGGACGCACAACATCGACGTCTCGGACAGAACGTCACACTAGGCAACAGAAACTTCGAGGTGGTCAAGGACTTCGTCTACCTCGGTTCCGCGGTGAATAGGGACAACAATATCAGTACCGAAATCAAACGCAGAATCACTCTTGCCAATCGCTCTTTCTTTAAGCTCAAGAGGCAATAAAGTAATAAAACCTTATCTCGAAGAACTAAGCTCGCTTTATATTACAGCTTAATCATCCCAGTGGTCGCCGTGGCGTAGTGGGTAGAGTGCGACGCTCACACGCCGAAGGGTCTAGGTTCGACTCCCAGCTCAACACCAATTTTTCGAATTATTCACGGCACCACCTCTTTCGAGCTGCTGACAACTCTCAAAGAGTAATAACTGTCTAAGAAAGCTTATCAAATTTCGCCGTTCGGAGTCGGCAAAAAACTGAAGGTCCCTTCTACTCGTTAGGGAACAGTAGCGCGCACAACACGAGTAGTTGATGAGCAAGCTAGGCCCTGGTCCCAGTTTGGACTGTAGCGCCAACAAGCAAGCCCTTAGTCTCTTTCGAGACAAAAGTTTTGCGTGCGATTTTTGGTCCTGTTTGAGTTGACGGCATCGGGAGGAGAAGATTTAACGACGAACTCTACGGGTTGTACAGCGACATGCGCCTGGTCAAGCGTCTACGGTTACAACGCTTAAGATGGCTAGGCCAAGTAGAGCGTATGGACACCACTGCTCCAGCCCGAAAAGTCTGTGAATCCAAGCCATTTGAACAACGCAACAGAGGACGAGCAAGACTAAGGTGGCGTACACAAGTGGAGAAGGACCTCAACCAACTTGGAGTGCGCAACTGGAGGTAGCTGGCGAAAGATCGTGCTGGCCGGAGAGGCATGTTGGTTGAGGCCCAGGTCCACCCCGGACTGTAGCACCAAAACAAGATGAAGATGAAGTTGTTGAAAGAATAGACTAATCAAAATGGAATAACCGAAATGAAGCTGTTCAAATTCAGATTTTTGTCAAAGCAATAGAACAGGCTGAAGCCAGCGCCACAGAGTATTCCAACATGTTAGTTCTGAAAAAAAAAAAACATTCGGAAAACAAAGCTCCAAAAGTTAAAAAAGTGTCTAGCCTAAGGGAAAATTAATCTCATATCAATAACACTGCTGTGTTAATGTAGGAATCACTATTGGATAAAGTGAACAATTTTGTTTGCGTGAACAGCCTGTGCAATAATTACCTCACACTATTCAGACAGGACTGTACTATTGATTGTATTGACACTCATTTCATGATTGGTTTATTGCTCCTTGCACTCGTGTAGTGCTGTTAGAACACGCAATTGTAACATAATCGGACGCTGCAAGCCCTCAACCCGAACCCAGTTATCCGGATATCTAACCACCTGAACATAGGCATTATTTGGAATGCTTAAAAATGAAAATTAAAAAAAAATAAATTAGACATTGAAATGCATATGTTGGCACGTAGGATGTTGGTGGTGTACTTTGATACAAGTAAAAAAATTAGGATATCTTGGAGGTGCTTTTAGTAAAAGTGTAAGACTTTACAGAAGAATTGCCCAAGCTGGGTAAAATTTTGAAACTGCTTGAAACATCTGAAAAATTGAACTATGGATCAAATAAATAATGTCGATGAGATTGTACAGTAAATATATAAATGAAATATAAAAACTATACCCATAACAAAAAGCTGAGTTGAAGATCTCGATGTTTAACTAGCGAATTGACTTGGTTTCAGAATGGTATTGATTTTGATCAATTTGTGCGAAGTAAGTCCCATTTCGATTTTATTTATTGTTTACTCTCAAAAGCTACCCACAATATGTTTATGTGTTCAGAGCTCAAATTAAAATAATAAAAAGGTATCTACACGCCGAGCGAGAGAGGAAGCCACAAGGCAAACAACGCATTTTTACGAAAAAAAAAAATTTCTATATTATTTGTCGGTTGCTCTTCTTTCTTTATTTTTATTTTTCCTATTTTGACTTCACTGCCTCTTTGAACACTTGAACTGAAGTCTGTAAGGAAAACACACACACACACACATTGATGTATAAATGAAAACAAACATTAAAAAGGATGTCGCCATCGGCTTGGGTGTTTATCTTCAAAGCAATAAGTCCTCAAGAAAAAAAAGTGTCAAGGTCATGGCTTTCATTCGCGATGCAAAAAAAGATTCATTTTATTGATTGCCGAAAAACCCTGTCAAAAAGGGTTCAAATAAACAAGTTAAAATGAAATTAATGAATAATTTGCGGACGGCAGGGATGCAGGAAAGGAGTATTTGATGAAATATTCAATTTCTTTCACTCAAGATTGATTCAAAGTTTGATAGTGTACGGTTTCAACAAGGAACGCGCTGGCAGATGAAATTTGAATGGAAAGTTTAAGGGTTTTGGGACAAAGCTCAAGAAACAAGTCTTCCATTTTTCTTGTGTATAAATCAGTATTCCCCACGATAAACTTCGTTTGAACGAAGGGAGCTCGAGAAAGCCCAGATATATTTCTCATCTGTATAAAAACTGAAAATAATATTCCTCGTGTGAATTTACATTTAAACTTACAAACCGCCAAAACTGTGAAAAAATGTGCACCAACCACCTTCACGGGACTTTCAAGCTCCTCTCAAAAACACGCCTCTCTTCCTAATGTCATTGCCCTACTTCACCCAGTCGCTTCACAGTCCACATCCCACACAATCCCCAGCACTCACTTCAAAAGTCACTCAACTGTCAAAATCCGACGCGGGTTTTCTTCTCACCCATCAAAGACGGGTGACTCTAGAAAATCCTTCTCCCATCAGCTGCTGCACGGTTTAATTTCCAGTAATCCAACCGCATTTTTCGATTCAATCAATCACTGCCGAAAAAAAACACAGGAAAGAAAAGAAAATCAAAACGAGTCTCAGGCAGAGTGCACTCGCCTACGCAGGCCAAAAAAGTGCATTCCTGCCTCGGACAATGCTAGCGCTCTGAATGGGCCTCTCCTCATCGTCTTGGACGCCGCTGCCTTTCGCCTCTCCAACGGATTATCTGGCCCGCCTCCGACATTCGTTGATTACCAAGTGGGACACGTTGTGGTCCAGACTGGGCTGCAAGCCGTCGGTTTTCCTTGGCGCAAATGAAATTTGTCCCTGGATGAAAATTCGTCGTCAGCGACTGTAATTAACGCGATCTTCCCGTTCTCGTGTGTGCATTTGTCCACCAGAAAAACAACATCTCTAACGACATGGCACGATGGATATACGAAACGACGACACCAGCACGGCAGCACAGATGGATGCATAGCCCGGCACATACTCCGTTCGTCATTACACTTCGTTAAGCTCTGAAAAGTACTCTCCAGGCAGAGCGGATTGAACTTTGTCTGCCTCTCTCCTTCTCTCAGTCTCCGGAGAATGTTTTATTAAATTTATTTATTGTTTATCGTGTAGTGCTGTTGTTACTGTACGCCAAGATGAGGGTGCATTGAACCCCATCTAGCGCACCAGCAGCGCGTAGTCAACGGCGCGACCACATTCATTCCATTGTCATGATTACCTATTTTTTTTTTGATATGAAAACAGAGCCGCAAAGCACATGATATGTCATCGCACGTCAGACGTCTCTAGTTACGCGTGAAATTCTAATCACGGAGCCGAAAAGTCATGACACTACAGCGTCTCTCAACCGCCGACACCAATGGGTTGGAGTAGCCTCCGGGGTCAACGTCAAGCACCGACGCCGACTGTTTGTGGGTTGCAGTGGCATGTGTATGTGTTCAAGATCGACACCAAGAGGTCAGTGGAGAGTTGTTTCGTTGTTTTTTTTCTTTGTCTATTTTTGTTGTTTGAATCTTGGACGGTGTTCCTGGGAAATGTGTCTCCGCTGGTTGGTGGAATGACATTAGGTCTCTCCGTCACTCACCGGCGCACACCCATTCAAAGGTTTTTGCTGATTGCGCATTGAATCAATCATTGTCAGAGTTTCGAGCCAAGGAAGCTGGAGTTTTGCTTTAAAAGTTTGTCGATGAAGCTGGGACACACTCCATCGGATATCTTGTTTCGTGATAAGCGTGTGCGTCTTTTTCTTTTGTGTGTTGCAACTAGGTGAACAGAAGGGGCTATATACGGCGGCGGAGAAACGTGGTTGTCATTAGCCACGGTGACAGATGTGCTTTCCGTCGTAGGGAATATGATGGACGGTGAAGATGAATGCAAAAATTGACTGGTGGAGTTAGGAAATGCAATGCAAGAGATGGCAAGATTGATCGCTATGGTTGCAAGATATCCTAAACGCCCGAAACTCTCGTCAGCATCCTATCGAAAGACTTGATGAAGATGAATGCAAGATAGATGTGCAGGATAGAAGGACATCCTGATAAAGCAATGTCTGCAATCCTGCGGTGAAGAGTGCAAAAAAGTCACGAATGTATGATTTATGCTATTTTTCAGATATTCTTACCGGTGCTCGACATTTCCACGCTAAAATTGAATCAGAAATCAAAGGGAAGCAAATTTCACTTGAATTTAAATATGTTTATTTCTTATTTGTGAGCTTTAAGTTAAAATCATAAACTGGACTTTCCTCCATCTCGCGTTCTATTCACGGCTTCAGTTTTTTTTTTTTAACTTCCAGTACTCTGTGAATACAAAACTTCTTCAATGCCGTAAGTAATACAAGGCATTCGTAGGGCCCGAACCCACCTTGGGAATACCCGCGTCCCTGGTCAGGGCCTCCGTCGATGGTTGGGTCTCTCTACAGCACAACCAGAGATGGCGTGACTCTCCAGGATGCAGGGTGACCAGGAGTATGCTCCCAAACGTCTGCAAAAAATCCGCTTCTTTTCTGCTATCTTTAGACAGAAACGAGTGCAGAAGACTTGTCGGCGTATTAACGGGACACTTTACCTTCGCTATGCACCTAAGTCGCCTTGGGCTTAGTGATGTCACACTCTGCGACGCCTGTGGAGAAGGTGAAGACACTTCAGAGCACTTTCTATGTCAGTGTCCTGCTTTCGATCGTATCAGGCGGCGGTTATTTAGCGCTGATGTGGTGGGAACTGAAAACCTAAGTTCAATATCACAGAAGCGCATCTTGGTTTTTCTTCGGAAAACCAAGATATTACATTAAATGAAGGTTACTACCTGGTAGTACAATGGACCAGTATTTGAGTCTGAGCGCTCAAGCGTAGTTTATCCCAACCTTCAACAAAAAAAAAAAGAAGTAATACAAGGGAATATTCTGGAATTGATGTTTGAAACCGAACGTTGTGGTAAAAAAATTAGGAGCGAGTGCGAACTTAGTAGTTTCAACGTGACCCGAACGGGTACCGTCTTCTTGGTTTACCAGGTGTACCGGTATAAAATGATCGTTTTTTTTTTTTTTTTTTTTTTTTGAAAATAAAACACTAATTATTAATGGGAAAGTGAAATAAAAATATACAAAGTATTGGCCATTGTTTTCTACAAATTTTGACCACCTTTCTGGCAATTTGTGAATACCACGACAATACAATTTTTCGTCTTTTAAAGTAAACCAATCAGACACCCAATTTTCGACCTCCTCGTAGGAATCAAAGTGCTGCTCAGCCAATGCGTGTCCCATCGATAAAAACAAATGGTAGGCGGAAGGAGCCATGTCTGGTGAATACGGCAGGTGGGGTAGCTGCTCCCAGCCAAGTGTTTTGATTGTATCCTGAACCGGTTTTGCTTTGTGTGCAGGTGCGTTGTCATGGAGCAAAATTACTTTGCCGTGTCTTCTGGCCCATTCTGGTCGTTTTTCGATCAATGCATGGTTCAAATTGATCATTTGTTGTCGGTAGCCATCAGTATTAACGGTTCCACCAGGTTTTATTAGCTCGTGGTACAGTACACCTTTCTGGTCCCACCAAACACACAGCATTGTCTTCTTGCCGAATCGATCTGGTTTTGCAGTCGATGTTGATGGTTGTCCCAGATTAATCCATGATTTTTTCCGTTTAGGATTCTTAAAATAAATCCATTTTTCATCGCCGATTTTCTTTCGTGTCTTTGAAGCAAAATTTCACAAGTGTTTTTTCGGTTTTCCTTCTGTCTTTCATTCAATTCATGTGGCACCCATTTTCCACACTTTTGGATCTTTCCCATAGCTTTTAAACAGTCAGAAAATGCTTGTTATGCAACATTTAACATTTGCTTTTGACTCAAAGTGTCATCTCCATCCAATATCGTTTGCAATTCGGCGTCTTCAAACTTTTTTGGTGGTCTTCCACGTTCTTCATTTCTCACATCAAAATCATTATTTCTGAACCGTTGGAACCATCTTTTGCATGTTGCTTCTGATAGAGCATGATCACCGTATGCCTCGACAAGTATTCGATGCGACTCTGCAGCACTTTTCTTCAAATGAATACAAAAAATGTATGCTTCAAATGTATGCTTTCCTCAAATCATCACTTTCTGGTACAAAATTCGATATTTTTAACACGATGAAAAAATATGATGTTGTCTGTTCAATGACTTGAGGTTTACTCAATATTTTTCATAGCAAACAAACAAAACAAAATAAGGGCTCGTTAACAACAAATGTTCTTTATCGAGACATTTGTATCTTGACGCTCACTTCATACGGGTATACCTGGTATATCCTTTTATTGAAAGCTGCAGGGAGATTTATGGAAGTGTCTCATGAGTTGAACCGGATATTTTAGAAAACTTGCGCCCCAAATGTTTATTTGCGACATCAAAACTCTCACATGTTTTTTAAGCACAGTGGACAACTTTATAGTTCTGTTTTGTTTAAACATCCTTCAGTAAAGCTAAACAGCCTCTTTAGGTCTTAATCGCGAAAACTTTGAAAGTTCAAATAACTGCCGCATATCTTCAGAATTAAGTGTCTTATTTAAGGAGACAAGCAACAGTCGGTGAACAATAAAACTTCAAAAATATTCCTCCTTAAAAACTCCGCCATCGACTTGACACTAATTTGCTAAGTTTTTTACGTCCTTGTACAAGAACTTTAGATTAATTCTGGGTGTCTATTCAGCTGGAACAGACCTCCCCTTATTGTTTCCAACAAGTGTATATTTCCCATCGTCTCCTCCTTTCTCTCCGAAGTTGCCATTTTCACAAAAACATTTACACTCTAATTTTTCAAACCACCAGAGCAAAGGAAAAGCGACGTTTATTAGTACTACATGATGTCGTTGTCTGGGCCTTTGTCTGCGCCGGTGACACGTTTTTTTTCATCTCCTCCTAAACAAGGCATAAATCCCATTAAGTTAAATTGAGTAGACACTTAAGAACTTTCAACACAACTAAAGCAACAAAAAATGTAAATCAGATTGGTGGTGTCGCCCTCGGAGGTCTTCTCTCACAAACACCTCGTGGCTGTATCAAAACCCATTTCCGTAGCTAACTTCATTTACGCATCCATTAAATAAATCACACCTGCCTGGGAAGACGCAGCAGCGGTGTTTGGAGTGCAAATTCATTCAGACATGTTGACGACGTCCACGATAGTTACATAATAAATTGGATTGCCCGTGAAGGAAGATTAAGGAATTTAATAATCCTTATCCTTCCACCTGGTGTCCATTATGTGCCCGTGAACGACATAAAACAAGAAACTCATTCCTGTTTCCATGCTAATGACAAACTTTGCTGGATGGGTTTCCGCATGTGCAGCAAGCGAGATAATCGATATCTCTTCCGATCTGGATGCAAATTAGAAGCCGTCCGTACGCCTCAATCATCCTCTCGTGAGGCGGCCATATCTCGGGTTGGAGAAATTCATAAGCTGTATGTTAATGGGCAGAGGAACAGAACACTGCCAGAGATCCTGTTCTGCAACACATGCTCTGCTTACGTAATGAATGCCATCATAAGTCCGGAAATTCCAGTCACGACAAGCATCGGTACAAGACACTTCAACGTTATTTACAAATTCCCCCACCACCCATGCCAATTTCCACTTGAAATGATGCTCCTTGCGTCTTGCGTTCGTAGACTCACTAAACGTTTGCATATATCACAGAAAGGATACTCGACGGGCACTTACCTGAAAAGAAAGAGGAAGAAAAGGATTTATTGTAGTCGAACCCAAATATAGTCAAAAGGCTTTCAGAGAATAAAAGTTTGCCAGAAAGGAAATGAGACATTGGGGAGTAATGCGTGAGCGTAAGTTAAGTGTCTGCCGCATGTGTAGGGGAAGCAACTGGCCCCGAATTCATCACGCACACAAAAGTCCTCCACCGTCAGTCGGTTTCGTCAAACGCCTGCGAATAAAGCAGCAGCTGACTGCGCTGCCACACGTGTTCGCCGCAGATAGTTCGGTTTCTTGTTAGACACAAATGAGGTTTACTCATGAAGTGGTTACACGCACCTGCCGACTTCCTATCGTCTTCTTTGCATCCACACACACGCACGATCTCGGCATGTAAGGCGCACAAGTGGTTGGACTGCGGTTCAGCGTTCGAAGAAGCCGGCCCCCGTTGAGGGCAATTTCACTTGAAGATATCGTCGACGATTTGATGGGGAAAAATTACCGAATGAGCTGCAAAGCACCCACATATTGACCGGGACGTTTGCCGGCAAATGTGCCATGAAATAGCGCTTAGTAGTGCCGGGCGGGAAATGAATATGTGCCAAAAGCCAATTCCACTCGAAGACGAAAATAACTATTTGTACTGTGCAGCAGCACATCATCATGTCGGTCGTGGAATTAAGCGCTCTAACGGCACCGAAGCGATATGAACTTTGAAATGCCAGGTGGTGTTGACCGAGATGTTGAACTTTTTGCGAGTGTTTGTTGTGATTTCGCGTCATTATCATTCATTTTCGGATGACGAACCAAATTTGGAGGTTATTTAGCCGACAGTGTTGCGGGATGATGATAAATGGACCAAAATGGATAAAATACGGATATCTCACTCACTGTGCGTCTGTGGGAAAATACTTTTTGCTTATTTTTGTAGTTTAACGTTTTTCGAGAAAATTCATAGTAGTTAGGCGCTTAATTTGCGGATTTGCTCACTATTTCAGCTGTCTAAATGTGAATTGGAAGACATTTCTGGTCTGTAAAACAGTATAACAAGACAAGTCAAAGACTGTGCAGAATATGTTTAGGAAAATAGATGATCAATTTTTGACGAAAACAAACAAAAAAAGGAGAAAGTGCAAGAAAGTTTGTATTTTTATTATTTATTACAGAGAACACAAAACACTACGTTCTCGAAGTGTTAAGTCCCAGTATAGCTATACATAGCATATGCTTCCTGAGTGACTAAAGAAAATTTACCAATTTTAAACATCTTATAGATTTCTTCAATAAGAAATACTTGTTAAGAGGCAATGCCTTTAAAATTTCTTGGCAATCTTAAATCAATTTCGTTCCAAATACCATTGAATGTTATTGTGCTTCTTGTATTGAGTTCATTGGAAACACAGCTGGGTCTGTCTCTTATTAAAAAATAAAATATTCACCCAAAAGGATCTTTGTAAAGCATAAGCGAGTATATTCATTAGAACTATGAATTTTTGTGAAAATTAATAATGTCGATGATAAACAAGGTTGAAGTTACCTTATTTCTGAAACTTAAGGTTTTTCAAAGGAATACAACTTTTAAAAGCATCTCTTGAAATTCTTTTGAACTTGTTTGAGTCTAAATTCATAATAATCATAAGGTACGACACAAATAAAAGATGAATACGAGGATTGCCTTTTATATTTCGGGATTAGAGAACAAAAACAAATATTAATCATCGAAAATAGCTTTATTGTTTTTCAAAATAGTCCCCATTAAGATCTATACACTTTTGCATGCGTTTGAACCAATTGTCGAGGCACTTTTGCAACTCTGATTAAGGTATCTCTAAAACATGCATTCTGAACACATCAACCGCTTCTTCAGGTGTCGAAAAACGTTGACCTCTCATTTTATTTTTTACGTACGGGAATAAAAAGACGTCATTCGCTGGCACGTTAGGACTATACGGCGGATGACTCATCAAATCAATGTTTTAATAATAATAATTGTTGGCGCTACAGTCCAGAGGGGGACCAGGGCCTAGCTTGCTCATCAACTACTCGTGTTGTGCGCGCTACTGTTCTCTCACGAGTAGAAGGGACCTACAGTTATTTGCCGACTCCGAACGGCGAAATTTGGGAAGCTTTCTTAGACAGTTATACCCTTTGAGTCTTGTCAGCAGCTCGAAAGAGGTGGTGCCGTGAAATATTAGAAAAATTGGTGTTGAACAGGGAGTCGAACCTAGACCCTTCGGCGTGTGAGCGTCGCACTCTACCCACTACGCCACGGCGACCACAAATCAATGTTTTGAGTGCTCAAAACTGCAGTTGTTTAAACCGATGTGTGAGAGCTCGCATTGTCGCGGTGAAGAGTGATCCGTTTTCGGCGGTTGGTTTTCCTGATTTCTTGGAGGACAACTGGCAAACAAATTAACCAGTACCACTGAAAATTGACTGTTCTGCGTTGTTCTAGTGACACGGTTGCGACATGTCCAGTTTTTGCGAAAAAACAGGCGACCATTTGCTTGGAAGTGCTTTGTGCGCGAGCAACTTTTGTTGGATTTGGCTCAATTTGATACACCCATACAGTCGACTGCTGTTTACTTTCGGGTTCATACACGTAAATCCACGATTCATCACCTGTCACGATGTCATGGACGTGTTTCGAAGAACCGCGATCGTATTTTTGGAGCATTTCTTTCGACCAATCGACACGAGCCTTTTTTGAGCGATTGATAAATTAAATGGGACCCATTACGAACAATTTTTTTCGGCAGTCAAATTTTCATGCAATATTGAATGTATGCTGGTCCCACCAATGCCTACGGTTGTCTCAATCTCACGATAAGTCACATGACGATCCTGCAATATCAGTTGGCACACAGCATCAATGGTTTCCGGAACAACAACTGATTTTAGACGACCTTCACGAAAATCGTCTTGGAGTGAACTACGATCTCGTTTGAATTCACAATACCATCGATAAACACTGGTCCTTCTTGGAGCTTCATTGCCAAAAATTGAATTAAGTTCATCGATCCACTGTTGTTGAGTTAATCCACGTCGAGAGTTGTAACAAATTATCGCACGAAAATCTTCACGATTTAATTCTCTTTTTTTGGCGAGATGAATCTTTTAAGTTACTGTAAACAAAACAAATAGCGCTCGTATGTCAAAACGTTCTGAGTACGTATAACCTCAAAAATGTCAAACTTTACGATAGAGCTAGCAGTTGCCAGATTGCAACACTAGGGTTGCCCAATCCCGAAATATAAAAGGCAACCTTCGTATTTCAAATAGAGTCTAAGTATCAAAGTATAGATTGATTTTAGAGTAAGTATATCTGCTTTTAAAAACTTTTAACATACCGTTAGTAATCATCGTGTAATGAAAAATCCAACTTAGTGTCAGATATTACATCAATACTTCTTTAAATTCTTTTAGTTAATTAAGTCAACAGTTATTGATGAAATAATCATAAGCAATTGGATTTAGAAATTTCACATTTTGAAATGTTTAGATGTAGAGCATTATTTTTGCACCATTCCAATAAATTACTATCGATTGATATTAAATGCAGCCGGTAATACTATTCATCGATACAAACAATTGTTAGGCATTCGCGAATGTTAGAATATAAAAGAAATTGATTATTTTTAAACATGATTGATAAATAAAAGAAGAGTAATTGCATTACATTTCAGAGCCATTTGGCAGCACTTTGTTATCGACAATTTTTCAGCCCAAGGCATTGATAAAAACTCAACCTTACCGACAGCTTTGTAGGGAAATTTAATATCGTGAAGAACATTCTTGTGCCTACCGCTGACAGTATTTCAAAACAGCACACTCTAAGTGTCGTTTTATCGGCGTGACTGTCATAAATTTGACAAATAACCAAAAGAACATCGTAGTTCAATGATGTCAATATTGTTTTTGAAAGGGAAACCACACAGCAGTACATTGTTATTGTAAACGATCGCTTTTCTCCTTCCTTGAGGACCACAAAATTTGGTTTAACGAGTCTCAACGTAAAAAATTTCTTTGACAAAACCCGCCGCGAGATTTTTTTAAACAAAAATTTGCAATCTGTCAATGATGGAACTCTGATTAAAGGCGAGAAAGCCAGTCCTTTCCGAAGACTTATGTAACTAATCTGTCCTGCTGAATAGCGCGGACACTTGGACCTTACTAACAATGATGAGCAAGCTCTTAGTCTTGCGAGATGGAGAGGCATGTTTGACGAAGCCGAGGTCACCGCGGACTGTAGCGCTAATCAAGGAAAAGAAGAAATGGATGGGTGCCGTTTGAGCCAACACCAAATGTAAGACCACTTTGGAGCACTGTTTGATGCTGCTTAGGTCAAGGAGTACTTTACATGCTTGACGCCATCTTATCCACGTTACTGGTACACATAAGAAACTAGGTACACATAAGAGACTCAATAACCTTTCGAAATGTTGAATTTCATCAACCGAAGAAACTTTGCGAAGGCGACAAAAAGTTAAATGATGACATTTTATTGGCCTTTCAAGGTGCAAACTGACCATATGACCCATTTGGCAAATGTATTCTTTTGATACGAGAATTCACCGGCCCATTCCTTCAGCGTAGTCTCGCCAGTTAAGTCAAATTAGACTAAATACGGCTGTCTCATTCACCATTTCCCTTAAATGTGACATTATGCAACTTTTTTTTAGTTCCCAAACTTGGGAGAGCCATTCGTCAACCAAAAGTTTGAGGTGGAAACAAGAAAACGGGCCCTACATTGCAATTACCAGAAGAGGTAAACATGAAGTATACATGGGGTTTAAGGAGACTTCCCGCGACAAATTGCACGCAAAGAAAATTGTGTACGTAAGTCGTTGCTGTTGGTTCACTAGAGGGTTTAAAGTAAAAGGCAAATTCCACACTGACGTGGTTGGGATTCCAAGAAAGAAGGAAACTAATCGAATTTGTTTTTCCATTTGTAAACCCACACCACACTGGGATACGTTACTCTTCGTTCACTTAGCACTTGCATTGAATAGTGAACCTACGCCTAAGAAATTAAATCGAGGCAAACGTTAGAAATAAAAAACACGTCTGCAGAACCATTAGAACATTGGACTTTTAGCGAGTGTATGTCGAAGGAGATTTTTCCCTTAACCTTAAGTCCAACACACTTTATTAAATTTTTTCCAAAGTCGCCCATTTTTGTGCCACTTTTATCTCATGTAACAATCCAATTGCTCATAGACCTTCGGGCACCAACAAATGAATGTCAAGGCTTCGCTGGATAATCACAGCTTCACTCCAAAAGAACGAATTAACGTCTTACGGCAAACACGCGTCTGTCTGCCTTTGACAGACATTTAATTTACCTTTCACAAGCTTACGCCAACAAAGTGCGTTAAATAGGCACTTGAACAGAGTCATTTGCCGTTTCCCAGAAGTGTTAGCACAAATTGCCTCTGTCCTACAATTTGTATAATCTCTGTACGCCCATCGGCTTTAGACAATAAGCCTCACCACTTGTCAGCCACGGAGTCGTAAAGATTTCTTCATAAAACACGGCTTTTAAGCGCCTCAAACCAGTTGTCTGCCGCCCCTCTTCAAGAATTCATCCAAAATCTCGGCAAGCATCCAGCATCTGCCTCTTCAGAATCGGTGTCGCCGAGGAGCCCTAAGCACCGTGTAATCGCTTTGGGAATGGCTGTCGGAACCGGTTTCCCCTCTTCGATTTGGAGCTCCGTAAGTGGACCGATTCTAGGCTGCTACACTTGTTTTGCAAATTCTTCGACTTTGTCAAGTGGTTCACGCATTTCCCTGGAACAGTGTCTCCAAGGCACTACACTCGTCGTTGTCATCGTGTACAGGGAAATGTGTGTAGAGCCACATAAAATTTAACGCTCCACATTTAAAATTCAATTCATTCAAATGGATTCCCATTCTGCCGACAACGGGAGGGAGGGATTCAGCTTCAGCTCTAGCCCGTTCCAGCCGCCGCCGTCGGCAACTACCGAGAATCGTTAATATAAACACGAGACAGTTAAACGCAAAGTAGCTCAACATCTCAATTGTTATTGTGAAAACTTCACAGATCACAGATTCCAGATTTGCCATTTAAAAGCGGCCGCACACAGGCACACGGACAGCGAACATAGAACAAAACGGGCACCGGTGCTGAAACAAGTTTGCGAAAGTCTCGGCGATTTGCAAAACGCTTGCTGTTCCGAGGTCGGCGAACAGTCATCCACCATCTAGCATTAGTCCTCATTGTTGGCGCTGTACCTTTCAATTGAAGCAGAATGACTTAATGTCCGTGTATCTGTGTATCTGTGCATGGTTTTCGCACCCGGCATACAGCCACACAACAATGGAGTCAGAGCCGCGCAAATAAGGCTTTTATCTCGAGTGTGCCAAATGTGAAGTCGTGCGCCGTCGAAAGAGCGAGCGGACGGTCGGACCGGCGGGTGGTCTCTGTCGGTCGCTCCAAGCAGATCCATCGCGGGGATATCTCTCTTTCGGACCAGCCGGGCGAACAAAAGGAACACCAATGAACTCTAACTTTTCAACTTTCCCGGCTGAGTGTGCGCGCGATTGCAAAGATCTGCCGAAGAGTGAGGCGCGATCATCGTTCGATGAGGGGTGTCGCGCGGATCGAAAACCTTTTTGCAAAGGCCAGCGCGAAATCTCAAGGCAAATGATTATAAATCGTTGGACGCTACTCGGCTGACGGCTGCAGGCAGCCACAGTCAGTGGTATGCCATGAGGGAACCGGCTTTCGCTGTTCTAATGGCATTCGGACACGAGGAGGCGACCCCTCCCGCCCACGAAATTAACTTGAGTTATTGACTGGCAGCAAAGGGAGCAAACGGGGGAATCGTTAGCAATTGAAGGGTTGGGCAAGCGAAGGAAATTGAAATCCAACAAGACCGACTAGAGGAAGGTGTCACTCCCAGATTTGCCAGCGGGAGGCGCTGGTTGTTCTGTGACTGACAGTCGAAATGAACTCCTTGAGCGCAAACCTTGCAGAAGCCGACAAGGGGAATCTGAAATAAGTTAGGTGTTAACGTAGGCCTATCAATTACAGAGAATTTCGACGGAACTTGGAAGCTGACTGGTTCTTATGATTCCAACGAAAATTGTCCATGAAGATGGGTGAGAAGTAGAAACAGCAGTGTCGGTATTGATTACAAAGGGCAAATGTCCCGATTGCGTTAGTTGATGTGTGACAAATTAAGTGTCTTGTTATTATTGCGGAGAGTTCAAAGAATTGTGTGAAGGTTTCAATGCAAATTTGACTATCTCAGTGTCTTTTGTCTTGTAAATCTTTTGAGGCTTTGAAATTGAATACCCACGACACAAGGAGATATTTTTTAAAGGAACTCCGCGGGCCCAACGCGCATTCTTCTTCTTCTTCTTGTGGCGCTACAGTCCGGGGTGGACCTGGGCCTCAACCAACATGCCTCTCCAGCCAGCACGATATTTCGCTAGCTGTCCCCAGTTGCGCATTTTAAGTTGGTTGAGGTCCTTCTCCACTTGTGTGCGCCACTTTAGTGTAGGTCGACCTCTGTTGCGTTGTCCCAATGGCACGGACTCAAAGACTTTTCGGGCCGGAGCAGTGGTGTCCATACGCTCTACATGGCCTAGAAATCTTAAGTGTTGTACCTGTAGACGCTTGACTAAGCGCATGTCGCTGTACAGCCCATAGAGTTCATCGTTAAATTTTCTTCTCCAGATGCCATCAACGTAAACAGGACCAAAAATCGCACGTAAAACTTTCCGCGCCATAAAGTAGGACTGGGATGATCAAGCTGTTATATAAAGCGAGCTTAATCCTTCGAGAGAGGGCTTTTTTACTCAATTGCCTCTTGAGCCCAAAGAAACAGCGATTGGCAAGAGTGATTCTGCGTTTGATTTCGGTAATGATGTTGTTGTCCCTGTTTACCGCGGAGCCGAGATAGACGAAGTCCTTGACCACCTCGAAGTTTCGTCTGCATAGTATGACGCTGCATATGAGACGTCAATGTTGTGTGTCTTCTCTTGATGACACCATGTACTTTATTTTGTTCTAATTAACCGCCAGATCCATTTTAGCCGCTTCCGCTTCAATGCCAGCAAACGCCTCTTTGACGACTCTTTGTTTTTCTACAATCAGGTTAATGTCATCAGCGTAAGCTAGCAATTAAACTAACTTTTGGAAGATCGTGCCTCTGGTGTTGACTTGTGATCTTCTCGAGGATGATGTTAAGGAAGTCACATGACAGTGCGTCGCCTTGTCTACCAACGCGCATTGGTACCCAAAAATTTAATTCACCATTTCCAACCTCAAAAGACGATCGAAATGTGAACACAATAATCGAAAGATTAATAACAACGGAATTATAATAAAATCCATGGTATATGATTTAATTATAATAGGTTGACTTAAAGATCAACAAAACGTATAGCCTGATGTTATAGAATGACTTAAAATCCGAAATGAGAAACTCAAAAACCTTTTTTATCAGTTTTTTTAAATGCAAAAATTTATCACGAAAATGGCCTTTTAATCATGAAAATTTTTAAGAAAATTTTTAAGAAAATTTTTAAGAACATTTTTAAGAAAATTTTTAAGAAAATTTTTAATAAAATGTTTAAGAAAATTTGTTCGAAACACTTATACGAACTACGGTCTCTCAATACGGTAAATAAGAACTTTAACAATATCAAATATGATCACTTTACAATAACGAAACCTTCTGTGCGTCAATTTATTGTTTATATTTAAAAAATCTTTTTTTGCGAAAAAATTACAAATGATCCTTTTAATGTATTAAAGCCTTAACGTCATGATGGCCGATGCAAAACCCAGTGTTAACCCCTGTAGGACAATTTTTTCGAAACTTCAATCAAATTCAATTTAACATCTTGCCAGTGATGTGGTGACCAGCTCACCAACCAAACCAGGCTGGAATTACTACCATAGCGTAGAGACCCATGCCGACGAAATAACACGTCACTCGATAAGTCCCGGGACATATATTGGGCGCCACTGACAAAAAAACAAATATTACATCAATAATTTTTGTTAGTGTCGCCCCCTATCTTATACAGTGTCGGACAAAACAATAGCACTCAATGGCATTTGGTTACATTTTTATTTTTTGATAAAACTGCTAAATTTTAATAGACACGATATTGCAAATTACTCTCATTTGTTATTTATAAGTGAAGCAGAGTACTTGAAATTTTAAGGGTAACAAAATTAAAAAAAATGTCACGTAGTAAATACACCACCGAATTAAAAAAAAAGGTTATCACGGATTTTCATGCCGGGGAAGGAGTTTGCTGCATTGTCAAGAAATATGGGATCCACCATTCTCTGGATTTCTTGATGCTAACCACCGTGGCAGAAGACCTCGGAAAGCCACCGTACGTGATCACGCAAAAGTCCGTGTCATCAAGAAAGATCCACTTTCATCTACAAGAGCGATAGGAAGTGAACTAAACTCGGATATATCCACCAAATTTATACAGCTAAGGGTGGTGGAAGCCGTATTTTTTTTCCAACCGGACTGTAAAAAAGCCATTTGTCTCACTGGAAAACCAAAGGGCAAAATTTGCGAAAAGGGAAGACAGTTTTATGAATCCAAATTCATAAATAAAACAAGTGCGAAGACCAAAAGGTGAACGGTTGAGTCCCCGCTTTACAAAAGGTACAATAAAGCGTGGTGGAGAAAATATTTTGGTCTGGGGATGTTTTTCCAGTCAGGGAATTGGTCCAATCCATTGAATAAACGGAATAATGGATCGTTTCATGTATAAGCGAATACGAATTCAGTACCAAAAGTGCAAGAACAAAGATTCTTTATTTGCTCAAACGAAAATGGTTTGTAAAAGTATTCCCGCGGATATTATGAAAAACTTCATTGAATCGATGCCCCGCAGGTGTGAAGCAATTATCAAAAATAATGGATTTGTTATACAATATTTGAAAAAAAAAAAAAATGTTTGAGAAAAAATAAATGTTTGTGCTTTAAGTTTTGTCGCAGCTTCTTTTATTGAATTGCTCTATTTTTTGTTGTAGTTTTTTTTTTTTATTTTGAAGTAGCATTATTTGTTTTTCGGTTTTAATAAGTCTATATTGAATAAATAAGATTTATGTATATCTATTAAAATTTAACAGTTTTATCCGGAAATGTAACCAAACGCCATTAAGTGCTATTATTTTGTCCGACACTGTATGTCTCGGAACTTATTGAGTGATGTTTTAAATTGATGAACAAACTTTTTCTCTGTGGTTTTGTTCTTAATACTCATTCCAACATCCTTCACAAATCGAGGAGGAAAACGCGCATATTCGTAAATTCAAGGCATTTTCGTGCTTGCAAATCATCGGCAACACTGTAAACAAATATAAATTTGCTAAAGATTCGAAAGATTTTTGTTTCGATTGCCCCTTCTCCCAGTTGCAGGTTTTATAAATCGCTAACAAACTAAGAAAATTGAAGGTTCCGACACTACCAGATGTTTCTTACATATGCCGCAACAACCCACAAGAGGCCTGGAACCAAGCTTCCTCAGCTTCCAAGCTTTCTTAGATATTCTGTGTTTTCTGAGGAGTAAATGTGTTTCAAGTATAGGAATTCTATTTGAAAGTATCGTGAAAACCATGGGGGACAGACGCATATTCTGAATTCTGTCCTTCATTTACCGGATCCATTTCTCATTTGTCATTAGGGATTTTAGGAATTGAGTTAATTGCCAACGTAATGACGGTGAGAGTGACCTTACTTGGGAATTGTAATTACTAGATTCAATAAACTCGAATTAGAAGTGGAAATTATTTCCGAGAAAAGCAATTTCCCTTTAAAGGAACTTTCATTCGGTATCAGAAGTCAAATTGGTGTCACACTGTTCTAGAAGAACTCTGCAATTTCTTACACTTTTCTCTGTAATTTCTTCACCTAAGAAACGATATGTCAATAGTTGACATTAAAATAATGTAAGGGAGCAAACAAATAAAAGACGCGGCTAAAGCGAGGGCTGTTTATTGACTCAAATGTGTTTTACATTTTCGTTGCCATGAGACTTCAAGAAGCGGTGCGAGTGCACAGTAAAAAAAAAACGGATGGATCAGTCGATCATTTAGGCCAATGACAAGTCTCTTTAACAGGTTGTATTTATTAAATGAACTACTCTTTGGAGTTTTTGGAGAGAGTAAATACATCGATTATTAATACAGTCTACATTAGAAGTGAACGTACCAATTTGACGAAAATGACTACAATAATACAGCCTTTTGCCCTTTTTTTGAGGTTTTCAAAAGAAACCACCACTCAAAAGTAGGCAAGGTATATTTAAAGCAATTTGAATTAGGCACAAACAAATTCAATCAATTGATGCTGTAATCATTAATTTGTTAACAACACAAAATCTATGGCCGCCGCGGTGTACAGATAGTGACCGACACACCGAAAGTCTCCGGTTTGAATCGGGAACTGAACATTCATGGTGTTATCTTTTTCGCGCTGCTTCAAACAAAAAGTTTCTCAAACTTCGCCATTCGGGGCCAACAAAATACTGTAGGTCTCTTCTAGTCATGACAGAACACCAGTAGTCGATAAAGACGTTAGGCTCTGGTCTCCTTGTGAACTGTCGTGCCATTCAACACACATTAAATTTGCCCAAAAGATTAAAATTTTAGTCCCTAACGATCCAATGGTTCAAATTCAGTTTTACAAAACAACTTTGGACGCGTAAAGGAGAGGCAACGTTTTCCAATATCAAGTTCTTCCTAAACGAAGAGCTTTTCAAGATCAAGATGAATAAATAACAAACATCCATTTTGACGGATGCCTTCAAAACTAAATGAAAGGCGGAGATTACAAACACCAACTCCTACTTACCAGTTTCCTCTTCTTCACATATGTTGTTGCGTTAGATAGGCGTTTCTCATAGAATTAATTTCAAAGGAGGATACTGATCTGTTGTGGTCGCCGTGGTGTAGTGGGTAGACTGCAACGCTCACACGCCGAAGGGTCTAGGTTCGACTCCCAACTCAACACCAATTTTTCGAATTTTTCACGGCACCACCTCTTTCGAGCTGCTGACAACACTCAAAGAGTAATAACTGTCTAAGAACGCTTCCCAAATTTCGCAATTCGGATTCGGCAAAAACTGTAGGTCCCTTCTACTCGTGAGAGAATAGTAGCACGCACAACAAGCGTAGTTGATGAGCAATCTAGGCCCTGGTCCCCCTTTGGATTATATTGATCCGTTCCTTGATCAATATCCTCCATTGCTTTCTGTTATATAAGGTTTAGATCAAGGTAAACTTTCATTAAGCCTTCAAAACGAAAATTCAAATCGGTTATTTCAGGTCGTTTTAACAATGCACTTGTACAAATATTCTTCTGTGAACTTACAGTTGGAGAGACAAATCCGGCATTGAAGTAGGGAAAAAAAAAAGAGATTGTGACAGGCAAGTTATAAACTTCCGGGGTTTATGCATGTAGATTCCATTTGTTGTGGCGACTTGTTCGTATTAAGTTTTTATTTACATTCTGCATGCTCATATAATCCTGACAGCTTACAAGTGTCTTGGCTCGCCTCGATTCGGATGAGTAAAAAAATTAATATTTCAGAAAATAATGGGAACGTATTAAGAAGCTCTTTTAATTTTCCTACATTCCTATCCATTTCTCTCAAAACTGTCAACCGTCATAAAACTAACAAGAAACTAGTTTAACAAACGACAAAGCTTCATATTTTGTGGTAAATGCGTTCGCAAGCAGACCCAAATTTGCCAACGCCATTTAATCAGTCCTGTCCTCCACCTGCAAAACATAGTGCAAGCTCAATGAAAAATTAACCTCCCGCGAAGGTTTACATTTACTTATTATGTTTCCCTTAAACATTACTGCAATGTAATCCCTTAATCAGTGACCCACCAACAGCGAAACCACGAAGTTGACTCACCTCCGGTGAGTCTACCGCTACAACGACGACAATAGTCCCGTTGTTGCTATTTTTTTGTTCCAGACCTGAACCCTTTTCATCCCTTTGCGAAATTTGACTGCGGATAGTGTCCAGTTCGACCCTCGGCAGGATTTCTTTCACTTTTTTTGGATTCTTTCACGGTTCAGCAGGCTAGTGACCATGGCGGGGAGGAAAAACACAAACACGCTTCTTCCGAACTGCGGTCAACAGCTGTTGTTTTCCATCTTCCTGCACGTCCTGTACACGGCGGTGAATCGATAATGCTGCCACAACCGGCAACCGACAACCGGGCTCTCAAATGCAGTCGCTGGCCCGCTTTATGTGCTTCCTACGTCACCGGCGGTATTAATGTCTCTCAGATACTTTACACTCGGGTGACTTTTGGACAGACCCGATGATCGACTGTGCTGCTGCCCGGTGAGAGTGGCCCCAACGGCGCTGCAGCACACATCACTTAATGTCCGGCATGCCGCACATAAGAAAGTATGTCGTGCCGTGCGGTGAGTTATCATTTTTGCTTTGTTTGCACTCATTTTCTCTGCTGAGTTCTAGGACGGCGCACAATGGAAGTATCATTTGCACGGAGATGGTAATGTTCGCTACACAGTAACACCTTGATTATCTGCCTCGTCCGCGCGTTGTCGTTGTGTAATTGCCACACCGGTGCACCGTGTCGATTCCCCCCGCTGAGACGTGGTGCTCGCATGATTTGCGACAGGAAACATAATTAATAGCCTGATTGGCAGAGGAGCCACTGCCGAGTCCTCACCGAGAAAATTTTGCAGTGCACACCCGTGCGATTGGTCGTTTCTTTCTTTTTATCGGATTTCTGTATGAAGAGTCGGGAATAGTTCATCCGTGAAATTGAATAAACAAGATTTTAATCCGATTAGAGTAATCAGTTGAAAGCGGGTGCAGCACTGGCGAGAGTCTCACTCGTCGACGAGGGGGAGTAATTGATTCAAGTCATCTTTGGGAATGACATGAGATTATTTTGGACGCATCAGTTTGGGATGTGTGATCGACTTCCATTTCTGAAGTTAACATTATGCTCCACGATGACGGCACATAGGTTTTGCCCCAATCCTCTGGGCATTTGTGGATTTTTCCTCCGGGGACTTAGACTGGATACATGGAATCAATGACTGCTGCAAGAAGATTTCGACGGGGTGCTGCTTAACGTAAGCTGGTTCGGGAACTACAGCAGACGTTCCCATCTGTATGTTCAAATGGATGCATTCGCAAACCGGTTTGGGAAATTTTCTATCAAAAGACATCCGCGCTTGTATTTATATTACAACGGGGTTCATGGTGTATGTAGTGTCGAATTTGTATGTCTCATTCAAAAATGGACGCAACAAATTATGGGAACTAAATTCTTTCACAAATTTTGTCAATTTTCATCAGACTTGAAAATAAATCTCTCGAGTTGTTGGAAACATAATAAATGAAACGACTGCGAACCACTTTTAAGGGCCAAGTATAGTCGATGTTAAACCTTTAGACCAATTCCACTAGTGAGCAAACAGGGACATATATCAACGTGGGGTGCTGTTTTACAAAGCGAACCTTTGGTTTATCATCAGCCAGTGGTGACAATCTAAGTTGTTTATGTTTTAGAAGATCATGTGATACAAGACTAAATTTTGACATATTTCTTTAGGTTAAGTTATGCTTTTAAGTGACAAGGGAATCAATCACATCTTAAAAAACCATTCGAGTTAAACAAGAGAATTAGTTTAATATTCTAGATTAGTAGATTAAGTAAGTACGTTGTTTTCCCAATAGGAAACAATCAGATAAGATGCGAAGCAAGATGTCTTCAGTACTGGACCTTTAAACCTGCCTGCATATGCCGTCATTACTCTAAGCCCTTATATATTTCTTACAGTCTTATGTAAACAGAAACAGGAGAGCCATAAGGTCATAATGGCTGGCTGGCATAAGACAATAACGTAAGTATAGCCTCATTTCGATTTGAATGTATAATAAAGCAATATATATATAACCGTACTCCCACGTTTCCAAAAGATGGCGCCACCTGCAAGTGGCGATTGGAAGCGATTACTAACTTCACTGAAAAGATGTGAAATTTATCAAAAGAATTTCATATGCATCACCACCTGATTTTAGGCAGCAACATTCGTCTCTTCGAAAATGTCCGAATAAGTCTTAAATAAAGAGCATTTACGAGGGTTGCCTTTTATATTTCTTTATTACTCTATGTTAGGTTTCCTTAAAAGAACATCAAGTGTCTTTAAGGATCCCTATATGCTTAAGTCAATTTCCTCATCACTGGTACTCCCTATATTAGAGTATTCATGTGTAATTTGGACACCATATTATGAGAATAGCGTAATTAGAATTGAAAGAATTCAAAAAAAGATTCACTCGTTTTGCTCTGAGAAATCTGAGGTGGCCTGGCGGTTTACCTGAATATGCAGCATGATGTGCTCTTTTGGGCTTAAAAAGTCTTGAAAGTAGAAGACAAGTTCAAAGTGTTTTACTTATCAAAGACATTTTAAGTTGCAATATAAAATCTGAAGAGCAACTCGCCTTAATTTCTTTGTACGTCCCAGACGTAAGTTTAAGACATAGAGATGAAATTTTCTATCATCCCATTCACCGTACGAATTATGGTCAAAATAATCCAATAAGTCAGTCTTTAATGTTTTTTAATTCTGTTTCTTCCGAAGTTGGCATTTCAATGAGCAATGACTCTTTTAAAAATATTATCAAAAACATTTTTCACAATCGATCCATTTAAATTCATAAATGTATGCAGATTCATTAAATGTAAATAGAATTATTTTATATACTATCTATTTATACATAGAATTATTTATCTTACTCTGTTTTTCTAATAATTATAATTGTTGGCGCTACAGTCCAAAGGGGGACCAGGGCCTAGCTTGCTCATCAACTACTCGTGTTGTGCGCGCTACTGTTCTCCCACGAGTAGAAGGTACCTACAGTTTTTTGCCGACTCCGAACGGCGAAATTTGAGAAGCTTTCTTAGACAGTTATTACTCTTTGAGTGTTGTCAGCAGCTCGAAAGAGGTGGTGCCGTGAAATATTAGAAAAATTGGTGTTGAACTGGGAGTCGAACCTAGACCCTTCGGCGTGTGAGCGTCGCACTCTACCCACTACGCCACGGCGACCACACTCTGTTTTTTCTCTTTGTTGTTAAAACAAAATATTGTAATCAGCAGATTGTAAATCCATTGATAATGAATAATAAATGAAATAAATGAATATATTTCGGGATTAGAGAACAAAAACAAATATTAATCATCGAAAATAGCTTTGTTTTTCAAAATATTCCCCATTAAGATATATACACTTTCTCATACGATTGAACCAATTGTCGAATCACTTTTGCCACTCTGATTGAGGTATCTCCAAAACATGCATTCTGAACACATCAACCGCTTTTTCAGGTGTCGAAAAACGTTGACCTCTCATTTTATTTTTTACGTATGGGAATAAAAAGAAGTCACTCGGTGCCAAGTCAGGACTTTACGGCGGATGACTCATCAAATCGATGTTTTGAGTGCTCAAAAATGCAGTTGTATGAGCCGATGTGTGAGAACTCGCATTGTCGCGATGAAGAGTGATCCGTCTTCGGCGGTTGGTTTTCCTGATTTCTTGGAAGACAACTGACAAACAAATGATTATGTACTACTCAGAATCGTCTGTTCTGCGTTGTTCTAGTGGTACGTTGCCGACATTTACGGTTACCATTTGCTTGGAAGTGCTTTGTGCGCGAGCAACTTTTGTTGGATTTGGCTAAATTTGATACACCCTCGACTGCTGTTTACTTTCGGGCTCATACGCGTAAATCCACGATTCATCACCTGTCACGATGTCATAGACGTGTTTAGAAGCACTGCGATCGTATTTTTGGAAAATTTCTTTCGACCAATCGACACGAGCCTTTTTTGAGCGATTGACAAATTGTGTGAGATCCAACGCGAACAAATTTTTTTGACAGTCAAATGTTCATGCAATATTGAATGAATGCTGGTCCCACTAATGCCTAAGGTTGTCTCAATCTCACGATAAGTCACATTACGATTTTGCAATATCAGTTGACGCACAGCATCAATAGTTTCCGGAACAACAACTGATTTTGGACGACTTTCACGAAATTCGTGTTGGAGTGAACTACGCCCTCGGTTGAATTCAACATACCATCGCTAACACCGGTCCTTGATGGAGTTTCATCGACAAACATTGAATTAAAATCATCGATGCACTGTTGTTGAGTTAATCCACGTCGAGAGTTGTAAAAAATAATCGCACGGAAATTTTTACCATTTAATTCCATTTTTTGGGCGAGATGAATCTTTTAAGTTACTGTAAACAACACAAATAGCGCTCGTATGTCAAAACGTTATGAGTACGTATAACCTCAAAAATGTCGAACTTTACAAGGGTTGCCCAATCCCTAGTACCTAGTAGGCAACCTTCGTATGGGAACTTTCATTTTTTTTTTTTTTTTTTTTTTTATTGAAAAAAAAATGCATTTGTGCGAAACCCATTGTAAGCTCGCCGAATCGCTGGAAGTGCCGCAGCAAATAATTTCCGTTTGCTTACAGAAATTTGAATTTATTCCAAACAAGGAAACTAGACGCCGCGCCGTGCGAGTTGAAACCGGGAGATGTCAAAAGGTGATTTTGCACCTCGAAACTGCTTTTTGAAAGACATGAAAGGGAAAGATTTTTGCGCCCGATCGTGAATGGAGACGAAAAGTGGATACACTACGATAACCCCGAAAAGAAGCCTTGTAAACCATCATCGTCGCCAAAGGCAAACATTTACGATTCAAAAACCGTGCTTTGCATATGGTGGAACCAGGCGGGTGTGGTGTAATATGAGCTGCTTAAACCAGCCAAAACCATTGATGGTAAACGTTATCAACTAAAGCTAATGTGTTGGCGCCGTGCATTGCGTGGGAAATCGTTAGAAGCGACTAGAAAGCATGACAAAAAGATTAAACAACAGGATGATGCTTGGCCTCCCGTAGCTGAAGCAGTTAACAACTACCTGCAATCACTGATATGTGAGGTCTTTTCCCACACGCCAAATTCTCCAGAACTTGATGCTTCAAACTGCTGTCTTTTCGACCCATGAAAACGATCGGTCACCGAATCGGGTCTCTTGATGAAATCAAAATATGGCTAAATAATTGGATCGATATCAGAGAGGATTCATTTTTTAAAACTGACGTTCGAAAACGGTAGCCGCCGTGGCGTAGTGGGTAGAGTTCGACGCTCACACGTCGAACGTCCAGGTTCGAGTCCCGAATTTTGGATACTTGGAATCAATGAATTCTTCTCGGCACCACTTCTTTCGAGCTGCTGACAACATTCAAAGAGTAATACTGTTTAAGAAAAAGCTTCTCAAACTCAGCAACTCTCGGTAAAAAAGACTATAGGTCCTTTCTACTCATGCGAGAACTCAATAGTTGATGAGCAAGCTAGGCCCTGGTCTTTCTGTGCACTGTAGCCCCATGCAATTATTATCATTTACTCGAAAATTACTAGAGATGGCAAAAGACAGTCGCTTCTGACATTTTTCAAAAACAAAAATGTTACACAAAAAGACGGACCAAAAGTATTATTTAACACCATTCCCGCATTGATAAGGCTCTATATCGTTCACATTTTTCACGTGACTTCCATTTTCTCGCAAAATAGAAATTCATGTGGCTTGGTCAATTAAAAACGAGCATGTTTAGCTGTCAAATCGAGAAAAAATTGCCAGTCTCCTAAAATCTCTGCGGTTAATCCCAAAATTAATGGGCAAGTGATCGTCCCTGCCGGCAATAGAACGCCGTCTGATAAACTTTCTAGTAATTCGACGGGTGGCTGAACTATGCTCACATAGACATCAAAAATCAGAAACAGACGAAGACATGCCCCTTACCTGCCGTCAATTAACCACGAAACTCTTTCTCCCAATCGGCCTCCCCATGAAGAACTTCAGCCACCACCTACTTCAGTATGCCTTCGAAGAAAACCCCCCAAGTCGATTTCATGGTCAAGCGGCTTTTGCGTGAGACTCTCGTTTGCGGCGATTTAGGGTTTCTCCCCTCGAGCAATTGACTACCACTTCAGATTAATCTGCGTCAATGTGCGCTCCAAAGTTTGCCCGTCGCCTAGCCCCAAACTTCTGTTGCTGTCTATTATTAATTGTCTTCACTTGAAAAATCTTCATCGATTTGTTTGCGGTTCACAGTCACACAAAGATATTTCGAAAAAAGACCCTCAACTGCAAAAGCAAACACTGGCCCATCAACAAACTGAAATTACAAAAAAAAACGAAGCCAATCAACTGCCTCTGCTAACCGAATAATTACATGTGATTATCTCTGAGCGGGCCTGAGCTCCAACAAGAACTCGAAAAAAAGAACACAGAAAAGTGCTTCGATAGACTTCTTCCTGTCCAGGAGTCTTGTCTCATCCCCCGCCCAAGTATTGACTCGTTATCGTCTCCCCCTTGTGCCCGAGTTATTGCCGAAGCGTAAGTATACGTTTATAGATAAGCTACTTACGTCAACAATAAATCAATTTCTTTCAGGAATCCCATGCAGAAAAGATGAACGCTGTCCGTGCGCCCCTCACTCCGCCATCACTCGCTGAGATGTGTGGAGTTGTTTTCCGCCGAAGAGTTTGTAATTCGATAGCTCCTATGATTGTTATCGATTTCTGGATGTAAGATAGCCCGGGTAGGAAATCTTGTTTGCACAAGAATCTGTCGCGATAAGGAAACCAAGAGTCGTTGCCGGTATTGACTTCGTCTGTATCATGCTCCACATGGAGTACCGAAAAATTCATACTCTCCCCACAAACACCACATCGATTTCCGCCTCAGTTCCAGGCGGAGAATACCACACTGCGCGATTTTAATTTTCCACGAGATCCGGGATGTGCACATGTATCCCCTCCGATCAATTCGATTCACATCGGGCCCTCTTCCGGTTCTCTGCGGCCCACGTCTGCACCGGGTACCGATTCTTCGTCTTTAATTGATGCGCCCAACACACGCGATTGGAGTGTGTTCGGATAGACAAAGGGCAAGCGGCATTACTCAAATTTGATCCAGCTCACCAGAACAGCAATTTAATTGTTTATCCTCGCTCTCCACTGAAAGATAAATGGGAAATGAAGTTCGCAAGGGGGGAGGGACATTCCTTTGAAATCCTAATCGATGCGTCAACTCGCATGGGCTTGTGTTCGCTCAAACGCTTTATCATGTTGTCTAAGCAAATTTGGCCATCGTCTGAGTACATGTGTAGGGTGTGTGTGCTTATGGCAAACACAGCCAATTATCATTGCCGTCGTTGCGGCCGCGACTTCACTGAGAATCGCTGTGGCGTGAAATTATTGGCGAAACATTCAATTGGGTGTCGCGAATTCAACTCCCATTCGGCCGTGGGAATATCAGTCTTGAAGTGACCCAGATCTTTGTGCACTTTGTCGCGCAAAACGTTGCTTGCACAGTCGTTGTATCCCGGGCAGGCTTGTTTTCGTGTCAACAATGAATACGAAAACATGACTGATAGCCCGACGGAGACTGAACCCAAAAGAAATCATGAATCACCGAGTAGAAGACTTTATCAAGTGAAGTGTTTGTTTGCGGTGCAATCAGACGTGATGGTCCTTGAACTCGTGTGCTTCGTGTCAATCACATCTGCTGCCGTCGTTTCACTGGATGTGAGGCGAATGAAAAACAAGTTTGAACATGGGGGAACAACTAAGTGAAGTAGAAATCTATCAAGGTCACAGTTATACCGTTAAACAAACTTTTTATTTGGAAAGAACTCATCGGCGCAAAGTGAAATCATGAATTTTTAAAGCTGGAAAAAAGTTATGTATTCGATTTAAAGTTGTCTCAAGACTGCGGAGATTTTTAAAAAGTTGGGAATGGTTCTTATAAAGTTCTTTTTGTTTTACTTTTTAAGAAAGCAAGCTGATACACTTGGATATCGGATTATTTTGCTTTTATTTCATGTGTCAACTATTTAACAGATTTTTATGTCTAACATTTATTTGGATGGCGTCCTCTGGCTTGTGGTTCTATTCGTTGAATGCTTTCAGAGATGCATTTTAATTCTGTAATTCCTGGAATTCCTGGCTAGGCCATGTAGAGCGTATGGACACCACTGCTCCGGCCCGAAAAGTCTTTGAATCCGTGCCATTGGAACAACGCAACAGAGGACGACCTTGTTGAGAAGGACCTCAACCAACTTGGAGTGAGGTCCACCCCGGACTGTAGTGCCACAAGAAGAAGAAGAAGAATTCCTGGAAGTCGACAGTCACTATAGACCACTATAATGGCAGCACTGGTTAACTCTTTCCTAAACATTTAATTTTTTTTTTCTGAGAACCTCAATCCAAGTTAACAAGACTGTTGTTTTGACTTTTCTGTTTTTGCGTGTACATCGAATATTCGCAACAACCACATGGCTGATAATTTTGATGAATAGCTGATGCTTTTCAAGAAAGGCGCCAAGTCCGAATTTAGCTAGAAGGCTACTCACATTAGTGACACTTTACCTACAAAGTCATATTTTGCGGGCTACGTACAGCTCTGTGCAAAAAATTAGCACCATGTTGAGGTCTGCACTTTGGATGCTAATTACTTTTCTCCATGCTCATGTAAAGACACGATATTTATTGTAGGACATCTTTTGGGTATCAGTAATTAAATGCAAAAAAACAAGATAAGCGAAAATGCGTTTTAAGACAAGAAAATTCCCGTTATACGAAATGAAACCGAAATTTTGGTGTGCAAAATAAAAGCACCATGTCATTCTAAAAAGTGTCATCGATTCACTATTAGAGAAGTTGTTGAAGATCTCGTCATGTCGTTTATCTCATGCCGTGCATTTTTTTCGAAAATTTTGGGCATGAAGCGAATTTTGACCAAAAAAAAATTACCGGAAGAGCATCGCTCAGAAATTGTTTAATAACGTCAACGGTGACCAAGATGTGCTTAAAAAGATCATAACTGGTGACGAATCGCGAGTATACGTTTACGATATAAAAACCAAAGCCCAATCGTTCCAATGAAAGAGCCCTGAAGAGCCAAGGCCAAAGAAGCACGTCAAGTTCGGTCAAATGTTAAGATTTATCTGACTACTTTTTGATTACCGTGGCGTAGTGCATCAGGAGTTCTTGCATCATGGTCGTACAGTCAACACAAAGTAAAGGGTGATTTTTTAGCTACTATCTTTTTGGCAACACTGGTTTAAACAGCTGACGCACGTTTCGTGTTTTGTTTCACTGTCAAACATCTTCAGTTTGGTCTATAATTTAAACATGAATCGTCTTACAAACGAACAACGCTTGCAAATTATTGAATTTATTTTATTTATTATTGAATTTATCAAAATGCGTGCTCTGTTAAGAAAGTTCATCGTGCGCTTCTTCCATTTTATGGTCAAAAATGGAAGCTCATTTTTGGCTCAATGGGTACGTAAATAAGCAGAATTGTCGATTTTGGAGTGAATATCAGCCGCCGTGGCGTTGTGGGTAGAGTCCGACGCTCACACGCCGAAGGGTTGAGGATCGATTCCCGGATGAACACCTCGAATTTTTCACGGCACCACCTCTTTCGAGCTGCTGACAACACTCAAAGAGTAATAACTGTCCAAAAAGTTTCTCAAACTTTGCCACTCGGAGTCGGCAAAAAACTGTAGGTTCCTTCTACTCGTGAGAGAATAGTAGCGCGCACAACACGATGAGCAAGCTAAGCCCCCCTATGGACTGTCTCGAGAACAATTATTATTATTATTATTAGCCAGAAGCATTGCAAGAGCTACCAAAGCATCCAGAAAAAGTTTGGTGCGGTTTATGGGTTGTTGGCATCATTGGACCGTACTTCTTCAAAGATGATGCGAATCGTAACGTAACTGTGAATGGTGAGCGCTACCGTGAGATGATATCTAACTCTTTTTTGCCAAAATTTAAGAACTTGCATGACATATGGTTTCAACAGCACGATGCCACATGCCACACAGTGAACTTATTGAGAGGCGAGTTCGGTGAAAATTTTATTTCACGTTCGGGACCGGTCAATTGGCCGCCTAGATCGTGCGATTTAACGCCTTTAGACTATTTTTTTTTTTTTGGAGATGTGTTAAAGCTCATGTCTATACAGACAATCCCGCTTCAACTGACATTTATTGGCATTTATTTGTGAGATACCGGCCGAAATGTTGTAAAGAGTGTGCCAAAATTGGACTAGGCGGATGGACCATTTGAGGCGCAGTCAAAGTCAACATTTGCATGAAATAATCTTCAAACATTAAATTATATGGACCGTACTATCGATTCAAATAAAGATTTCATAAATTTTTCTTAATTTTCGTTGTTTTTCTTTTTTTTAATTTTCCTACAGTTTTTAAAAAATCACCCTTTATTCTCTGGAAGTTATGCGCCGCTTGCAAGAGGCAATGTGAAAAAAACATTCGTAATTCTGGAAAAACAAATCCTGTCATTTGCATCACGATAATGCACCTGCTCACTCGTCATTCCTTTTTCGAAATATTTTGACCAAAACCAACATCACAATCATGCCTCAGTCACCATATTTACCAGATTTGGGGCCCTGCGAATTTTTCCTGTTTCCAAGACTGAAAAGACCCATGAGCGTAAGAGGTTTTGCGACAATTGAGAAGATACAGCACTGTCCAAAATAATAGCACCATGTTCGACTATGGCAAAATGCTGTCACTATTTTGCTAATAACTTTTTCCTACCGTCATGCAAACACATCATATTTACTGCACAACATCCTTATTCCATCAGTAATAAAACCCATAAACAAGATAAGAAAAACAGTGCAAACAGTGAAAACATTCGGAACTAAGAAAAGACCCGTTATCCGGAATGACACCGAATTTCGGATTGTGCAAAATAATGGCATCAAGTGCAAAAATTCATAAATATGAAGTAAAAGTCAATGGAATAGTGAAGTTTCTTGTTTTTATTTTTGTTATTGGGCTAGTAGTTGCTCGTGAAATCTTTATTTTAGGTACAGTGTCACAACGTCGTGGTATGGAGTCGATTAAGGCTTGACATACTTGAACAGGGATATTCTTCCCAAAAATATCTCATAGCTGTTTTGTATTTTTGGGTTTTGCTTCATATACATCTGTCCAAAGGTTTTCAATGGGATTCGGGTCCGGAACTTGAACTCTATTGTTTTGGAAAAATTCTTAGGCCAGTTTGCTCGTATGTTTGGGATCATTGCGTTGCTGTAGAATCCATTTAAGCGGCATATTCCACTCTGCGCAAGGTAGCATCGTTTCTCTCATTATGCTGATAATTCCGGGGGTCATCAGTACCATAATAAAAAAGCATCCCCATACGTTAATTTTTGCTCCCTCGTACTTTACTGTCTTCATAGTACACTCTGGTTGAAACTCTTCGTTTTTTTCGCCTGCGAACAAATGTCCGGATCGCAGGAGTACCAAATAAAACTATTTTGGATCCGCCCTTCCATAATATATTGCCCAAGTTTCCCAGTTAAGGTGTTCCTTAGCAAATTTGGTTCGTTTTAGTAGATTGATTTTTGACAGTAGTGACATTCTGGGATTTAAAGAGATACAAGCCAAATCGCTAAGACAGTTCAAGCAGCATTTCAGATCTGTCTGCAGGACTAAAAAACGCTGGGATCTACTTGGAGGGGGCAAAATAGAAATTGCCAAATAGATATTTGTTTTTTAGAAATAATGAATTTTATTTTTTGTACAGACACCGTATGCAACGTGACTTTGAGATTATCTTGCCAGCAGAAGTAAACATATGCTTACATACATTTATCTACAGTTTAACAATGGTCCATGCTCGCCACCTTTACCAGAACTTCTGCAGGACGTGTCTCATAACCAAGTCATAATTCTTTAAATCGCCAGCCTCTGTGCTTTATTCACTCAAAAGTCTTTTTCAAATATGCTTGGTATCAAAACGGGTCCACCACAAACATTTGTGGCTGTAATACAGTTCGCAGTTATGAACTAACCTAAATTGTCATTGTCCATACTACAGCGGGAAATCTTTTGAGCCATTGAATGTTTTCAGGAAATAGGCTACACTGCATCGAAACAGCTTTAATGTCACTTTGTCGCCTACCTGTTCTGCACTCAACTTTCAGTTCTAGACTGAATAAAGGATCCCAATGAATGTTTCAGTCCTAGCATGAATAACGGACTTCAATTAATCCATTTAAAATTGAAGTGTGCAAACGAAAGTTATTTTCAGCGCTGTAAGAAATAGGAGATTTATAACGGTACATCGAACAAATTCTTTTGCGTGTAGTACCAGCTGCAATTCAGAACAAATGCTGCTAAAAAGGCAAACACAAACTTGCCTTAATTCTTCGCGTTCTTTTAGCTTGACTATGACTCCCTCTTCCTTTGGAACTTTGAAACTGTGGACATTCTGTGGACTCCTTCAGTTTTCTTTTCACATAATGCAGTCGAGCGACTGAACTGATTAAATCCACATCTTGGTATAACATGTACTATTTGGCGTTACATCATTTTTGTCTTAAAACACAAAATAATTAAACTGCCGCTCTATTTATTATTCACCATTTAGCTATAAAATAACAACAGGAAACAAATCGTATAAAACATGGTGACTAGTAGATTTTAAATTATGTTCCTTATGAATTTTCCATGAATTGTTTTATGAGACATAAGTGAAAACAAAGCCATCCACATAAATTGTGGGCAGTGCCGCCAATATTGTCTCGTCCTTCGTTGTCTAGCCGGAATGGTGTACCCAGTATTGAGTGATTGACGTTCTGGTTTAGACTGGATAAATGCGCTTATTGACTTTTGCTGCAAAGATAAGTAGTGCTCAAAGGATTCATTCTTCGACAGTTGGGTTTTACCATTAGTCGAATTTGGATTCGCAAGTCCTTTATACGATTCCACTTACAATAATTGACTACAACTTTCACTTCTTATACCGTTAAAAGCCATTCTAAATCTTCTCATGTCTGAGATAAAGAAGACATATAAAATTGACTAGAAAATGAATGTGCCGCGAGTTCTCATAAGGTTTAGATCGACGCACACCTTGATTTCTTTATTTAAGAACACGATGGTGTTCTTTACTTTCGATTGGGGTCGTTTAAAAAAAAAAAATGTGTACTCTCTTCTTCAGAACTGTGCTATGTTTTTCGAACTGATACACTCTCCAAAGGGCTTGTGACTTTTCTAAAATGAAGAAAGTCTCTATATTATCGTCTAAGACAAATTTTTTGTACTTCGTCGGCGCTTTTATTTAACATGTAACCTTTACACAACCACTGCTCTGTTCATCAGTTTAGAACGCCATTGTCATACTTTCTTTTATTACATTTCGTAAGGTTTTCGCTGATGAGCAATATTACACAGTCCCCTACAGAACAATACCAACCCGACCCATTACCCCAGTTTTACGCGTTCCAAAAAGGATACACCGCCGAATAGTGACTCCTTCGGGGCAAATTAAAGTACGTGTTGCTTTGGGACGCACTGTTATTTCATTTTTACGACTCATAAGTACAACTGTTATCTGAGAAAAAAAGAACACAATCGTCCGCATTTAAAGGAAGAAAACAATGACCTTAATAACACACCCGACTTTATGGCTCACCTCCTTGTCCTCCTCACACCCCAAACAGAAAATAAACGCAAGAACAGCGAAATATAAATAATTACACACCTCGCCCCCAAACCGCCGCACCACACCCCAATCAAAAACACCGACCCGTAGGATTTGCACGTGAGACTGTTATGAATCATCGTCACCAACTGGCCGCACCGGCATAAATGTTTTCTCCCTCCTCTAATCGCACAGCAATGCATACTTTAATTATTTCAATTTTACCTGAATTACGGTAATTGTTTGAACTTAATCAACACAAGCAAACACAAACAAGAGACCCACATGCGGCGCCTATAGGGTAGTGAGACTGTCGGCCCAAAAGCAGAAGTGTACCGTGATACTCAACAATTATAGTTCAACACTCATGGCAGTTAGGCGGCAATTTATGAAAAACCGGTGCCAAACTGGCGGGCAGAAGCAAATAAAGGCGCACAAATGGGACGGGATCTGAGCACAAATTGCACACCCTTCACGCATTTTCCAGCACCACGAGGTAACCGGATAGACCGTGTGCAATAAGGGTTGGAAGAACGAGCCTGCACACGCATGCATACTTTGCCTAATCAATCAAGCAAACTTCCATCTCCTCCTTTTTCGCATATTGTCCCAGCAGCTCCAGGCAACTCCGACAAACTTTGTCTTAACTCCATCCAATATGGAGGCTATTGGAAAACGGGAAACAAGATGGGAACGTTCTGCGACCTACACACATTCCCATCACATTCGGCACAAAATTATTGCCCTTCTACCCCCACAGATTATGGTAAACCTTACACACTGCTCGTTTATAGGAAGTCGAGTCCTGCGCTGCTAGTTCATAATTGGAAGCGAAACGCAAAACGATGGAAAGAAGATGAAATGCACTCGAAAGCGATATGGGGGAAACGTGCGATTGTATGAGTGCGAAGTAGAGAGACAACTTATTCACCACGACAGCTAGCTATCGCCTTGTGCGAGTGTGTGCAATTTTTTTGAAAATCCGGTTGTTCCTTTTAAGGGCACAAGGTACGGGGAGCCAAGAAAGACGAAAAGTGGCAAAAAACGAAGATTGGATAAAAAAAAAAAAAAAAAACAAACCAACTGGATGACGAGACACCCCCAGGGAAAAGCACTAAATCATGGCGTAGGAAAATAAAAAAAAGAAAAACCGCGCCAGAGACCAGATAAATCATACACAAGGGAAGTGGTGGAAACGGAAAAATTGCATACACACCGAAAGCATGGAGATTTAAAATTGTGCCTGTCGCCGAGCTATTCACTAGGAACCGGTGGAAAATATACACTTGCCTCTTAGTAGCCCAATAAATCCTTCGGCGGTGATAAGTGCTCAACGTATTTGTGGCAAATAAACGTGATCTGGAACAAGATTTGAGGTGACACATTGTGCATAGACTCGACGTTTTACTTGAACCGGCTACGCAAGGGGTCTGGCAAGTGGATGGAGGGGGGATTTACTCAGTCGGTGACAAATTGGTTTCAAGGATGTCGTGGAAAGGTTTTCAAGTGACACTTTGCAGACTCAGTTCCATGCACTCGCTAGAGTAGTTTTTAATGCGCTCTTCGTTTACAATTTATTGTAAATGAATCAAAGTTGTTTGGAATGACAAAGAGATTGAGGGAACCGCTAAATTCTGTTTCACTTTTCTTAGGTTAGGTGAGTGAAACAGATGGATAATTATAAGTTTCCTAAAATAACCTCGTATATTAGGGAAAACCACACAATTTGTAGGTGCGAACAAAATTGAAAATTGTTTACAAGAACAGCTATGAAATTGATGATGCTTGTAGTCGTCTCACAACTCCTTTCATAGCTTAATGGACACAATTGATAACATCAGTGCAAAAACTGTGTGGAAGCATCGTGCTCCATTAGTACACATTAGACGAGACACTCAGTTTGGAATGCATAGCTGTTAATATTCCTCTGCTTGTTTGGTGTTCATCTTAAAAAGTTTTGAAAACGGGATAAATGCATACCGACTGAAATCGATGTGTCCAGTCAAGGAGCCTTCTCTTTTTAGAATAAGCGTCTAATATGTTTCAATTGATTTGTCATATGGAGGCATCGTACAGTTTTTGTCACTTTGTTGACTCATATTCCCTTAAGAGTGCCGCCGTTTTGAGCCGTCAAATTATAAATAGGCAAGACGATCAGAACTGTTTTCAAGCAATGGGCTTGCAATTATGAACAGATTTGTCAAAAGCTGCGTAGACTATCCAAAAATATTTTTCCTCAAAGGTTTTGTTTCGTAAACAATGAAACTAATTGAAGGCAGTTGAATAAAATAAGCACAAATAGCTAAATTTATCACCGGCCAAGTTCTAGGAATTTCCAGCCAATTATACTAGTAACTCTTTCACTTGAGATCAGTCCCTTATACCTATTAAAGAACTCTTCGGTGCAAGAATTCTTTTGGTGGACAAGGTAGCCGGTCAATTAGTCGTACAGTTTAACTTTTAACCATTTCCTCTGAACACAGAGCATGCAGAGGTCTTCCGTGGAAATGCCCTATCAGTACATCTACGCCACATATCAAAACGTAAAACTAGCTTAATCTTTTGAAACGGTTAAAAGCAGCCAATATTACCACTAGCGCTGAGGAACGCAGCATGCAAATTAAGTCTTCAATTCAATCAAATTCCTCTTACGAAATTTTTCTTCTCACATAAAAAAAAAAAACAAATAAAAGTAATATGTCCTTGTTCTCTTCAACATGATTCAACCCATTGAAGTTGAGTAAATAATTTTAATTTTTCAATCTTAATCGTAATCTGAAACTGACAGTAAATGATAAATTCGTTGCTTTCGCATGTATCAAAGATATTAATTAAGATGGCCCCTTGAAATAAGTGAGAATGGAATTATTTTCTAACCTTTATTAAATTTTGTGGTCACCGTGGGTAGAATGCGACGCTCACACGCCGAAGGGTCTAGGTTCGATTCGCGGCTGAACACCTTGAATTTTTCACGACACCACCTCTTTCGAGCTACTGACAGCATTCAAAGAGTAATAACTGTTTAAGAAAGCTTTTCAAACATGGCCATTCGGAGTCGGCAAAAAACTGGAGGTCCGTTCTACTCTTGAGAGAACAGTAGCGCGAACAACACGTGTAGTTGATGAGCAAGCTAGGCCCTGGTTCCCTGTGGACTGAAGCGCCATACAATTATTATTATTATTATTCAATTTATAGAAATTCTGTTTAAATGCATGCGAAACAAAACCAATTACAGTTCCTAAAAGGAACTGGAACTGCTGGAATCTTTTTTCTTTATTTCTTAAATCATCCTTCGTTTGTCATTATCCCATATTGTAGACTGAGGTATTTTTTCTTTCAAGAAGTACCATGCAGAGGCAAATATATTCATAGAAAGATGATAAATGCCGTCTTTAAAATAGAGCGAAGAATAAAAATGTTTGGACCAAAGCCGTAACATCGTTAATATCGCATAAATCATCCTAGGACTAAAATGGAATTGAGATAAGCTGTAGAACGTCCAGGCATTCTGGGAAAGGGATGATATACGGTTCATCCTCGTAGGGTCCGAAGATGTCAGTTTATTCTACAAATGATATTTTGAAGCATCCGTGCAAAAGGATGACATTTTAAAATGCGTCCATATGCGGTCGTTGATCCGATGTGTGTTCTAAGCAAACAGCAAATATGTGACATAGAATAATAATTCGGCAATGTTTGTTACAAAATCGGTGTTCATCAGGATAGCTCATTCATAAGGCTCTGAAACAACTTCTGTAACACCAAATCTCTGCAAACTGAACTTCAAATCACAGACTGTTCTATCGCTCACACAAATTTCATTATCATAAATTTTTAAGCAACGAGCTACCATCATCGTAAACTGCTTCAGAGATTGCAAGTCATCACGTTGTCTGCCAATTCAAGGATTCTTTCAGGTTTCCCATTGCTGCGCGTTATTTGGTATGTATGTATGTATGTATGCACCTCCCTCTCTCTCGTTCTGTTGCAATTACAATCGATAGATATAGGTACATGCTTTCTACAAGGGCTGGGCCCTTAAGAGATGAAAACGAATGAAAAAGGAGCAGGTTTAAAGGAGACTACGATAATACTTTGTTGAACCTTGAAGCCAAAAAAGACACTTCAGAACGAACAAATAAACAGAAGCCTTTTGAATTTAAACAATTTTCAACTTTCGTAGTTTATACTACATGCAATTTCTAACGGCACAATGAGAGGCCATTATATTTTGAAACAAGACAGACTGATGGTGGCATTCCGAAGGAGTAAAGAGGATATCGTATATCACATACACACCGCCCTGAGTGTGTCTGCGTGCGACGTGCCGAAAATTTACCACCTACAACCAGACAGCTTTAAAATATTCCATCTCACATTTTTCCCAACAAAAATCGCGTATTTCCCAACAGCATTCTTTTGAATTTTAACGGCAAACCGATTAAATTTCCCATACTGAGTTTAGGTGCACCCCACATAACGATCAGTTGTGCACACACACCTAGGACTAAAAGTCACATAAAAAACCGGTAAAAAAAAGCTTGTAACGACGACGAAGCCTTGCCTCGCCTCAAGTCCCCCAGGCAAGGGGAACTTAGAACTTACCTTTTGATTTGTGGATCCTAATCGGCTAAAGGCGGAGATAATCCTCAATGATAGGCGCACAGAGAGAGATGAAGGAAAAAAGTTGCCGAAAAATTCTCAAGCACAAAACACGAAATACACACACACAAGGAGACGACGACGAATATGAATTCGTTTAAATCGTTTTTGATTTTATCTCCAGCAAAAGTTAACAACAATACGTGTGAATATCTGAATTGTTCCTCAAATTTGTTGTCTTTTACGGGGGAGTTTCTTTTGTGAAAAGCTACAAAGAAGAAATTATATCAAACACGCTCGAATACTTCACTAGTGAACGACTCTTAACTCTCGGACATGCTAACGGCAACAGAAAAACACACACGGGGACAGCAGGAGACTCGGCGAATATGGCACACACACGATGTGGAGAGAAAAATTGCACACACAACGTAGACAGTGGAAATGAAATACGAGACGAACCAAACCAAAAACAACAAAAAAACGGCCTGCTTCTGCTTGATTCGCAAGAATTGAGTGGGAATTTCGAGCGGAATCGAGTTCAGTTCCCGGTCGGTGCAGATGGCTTGTGTGAGCGTTGAAAAGAGACGTGCTGGCTGTGAATTGCAGGAGATGAAACGGGATGGCTGGATGGAGTTGGTTGTAAGATTCGAAAAAAGGGCAAGTGGCAGACGAATGAGGGAAACAACGAACTGTGTTTGTGTAGGCAGTGAGCGAGAATTGGAATCGAAGGGGGACTACGAGAATGCTAAAAGAGAATGAAAAGAAGGAAAGAAAAATCAGCTCCTGCATGTGCAATGAAGAGCTTGAAAAAAGGAGACAGAGTTGGGAACTGGTATGGGAAAGGAATTTTAGTGCTGCCAAGTTATATTTTAGGAATAGTTTGCTTAATCACATGACAATTTTCTATTAAGCTTAATGACCTCGGTTAATCAGTAAATGCACTTTAGATACAACTGCGCATCCATGGTCCACAAATTTGTAAGCCAGTGCTTTTCACAGACAGGCATTGACTTCAGTTAAAAATGGTGCATTTAAAAATCAATTTTATTCAAAATTATTGTTTAATAACTATGAAAAACACATTGATGTACATTGGGTTTGACCAATCTTAGTACAAATTCCGACTTAGCTGTTACAAATTGCAAAGACTTTAATTCTGTCTAAGTAACATCCTAATAAACTAAAATACAGAACATAAAGTTGTAACTTAATAGTCAAAAATCTCTGAGGAAGATTTATATAAAGCTTGAAAGCAAAAGGTTATTCATCATAAACGCAATCATTTACAAATCCATTCCCCGACCATGTCCTTATATAAGTCAAACATTCTTTTTTTTTAAAGCGGTATATAGATTTAATCAGACAAAATACATTTTGCACAAAAAAATACTCTGTTGCTTATTCTTTTCTTAAAGAATTTGGATACTTTATAAACTGTTGACATAACTAAAGTTGGAAAACAGGACCATTCTTCATTCAGTATCTTAGAATGAGCTAGAGTGTTATGACTTATGATTAGCAATCATTTAAATTGCTAAATTTCTGATTTGTCTGGCTAATTTCTGAGCAGAATCATATCTTCTTTTGGAGAAAACAACTATATCTGAATACTTTGAATTTTGATTTATCAATTGACATCTGAAAAGGTTTTATGTTTTTGATCTTGGCTTATTCTCTTGTACTTAAGTTCGATTTTAGGTTTATGCTTATAGATATGACAGCGACATGTTGCTCAGTTAATTACGATTCTAGCGGCAGCTTTTGTGTACTTCGGTTAGTTGAATGGAGTTACTTTTACCCGTTCACACACATATTTGCAATATTTGGGCGTCTTATTATATCGAGTGCCTGCCTTGAAATGTTAGCTTATAATATAATTTTAGTATTGTAATAAATCTTCCACAACATACATATTTCTAGGGAAACAATTTAGCATTGCACACAGAAAATAAGCAAGAGCACTGTACTCAAACACAAATATGGTTTAAATGATCGTAACCTACTTAAATACTCCTCTATCTCTTATAATAGCTCACCTCTTGCAAAACTTAAAAAAAATAGTAAGTGCTGGAAAAATTGTCCATTCACCCTATATTAAATAAATTCCACCGAATACTCAAACCACATCATATAAGAGCCTTTTTCTATCTTCTCAAAACACACTCCAAACTGACAGTTCACTCTCAGCTGATTTTCTCAAAACAAAAGGCAAACGTCAGTCGGGTACGGTTAAAAAAATGTTTTGTTTCGATCGCTTGAATTGTCAAGTTGTCGTCGTGCGAGTACGAGGTCGACGCGGGTCTTGTGGATTTGGTGCACGTATGATTTTTCTTTTATCTAAACCCCGATAAAATGATAACCTTAAATCTGTAACAATACCCGCATCGTACATCATGTCGTCCAACCTGGTCGAATATCTAAAGAGTCCCGAACTAGTGGTGAAGTTTCAAGAGTTTTTCGGTGTGCAATACCTCAAAGAGAACGACAAAAAGACCGAAACACTACAGCAACAACAGAAAAACGGGAATTTGACGAATAGTGATGAATCTATAGAATCTCCTCAAAGTGAATCAGAAGAATCTCTCATAGACGCCAAGAAGGATCTACCCTATAGGATAAGAAATAAATTCTGGTATTATCTGTTCGTCATCGGAACTGAACTGGGCGATGAACTCTTCTATGCATCATTTATTCCCTTTTGGTTCTGGAATGTTGACAGTGCCGTTGGTAGGAGAGTGATCTTTCTGTGGTCAGTAGTAATGTATATTGGTGAGTTTTTGTGTGCGGGATGAAAGTGATTGCATGATACATGATTCGATTGCAGGACAAAGTTTGAAGGACATTATTCGATGGCCAAGACCAGGAAGACCAGTTCATCAGCTCCAGCAGAAATGGTCAATTGAGTACGGCATGCCCTCCACTCACGCCATGGTTGCTGTTTCGATTCCCTTTTCTGTGTTTATTTTCACACAGCAAAGGTAAGATCTGTGGTCTGGAAACTGGATACTTAATCTTATGTTTCACTTATTTTTGGTAGGTACATCTATCCGGCTTCGGTGGGACTAACAATATCCGTTCTATGGTGCACTGTTGTATGCCTTAGTCGAATCTATTTGGGGATGCACAGTGTTTTGGTGAGTAATTGAACGTGGTTTCCTTATCGGGTTTAAAATAATCGATCACTTACGATAAGTGATATGACACACGCCTTAAACCGTCTGTGTTCTCTTAATGCTCGGAAAGCATAGATTTTTTGACGGACTAAATAATGTAAGTTTATTCTAATGCGGAATTGACGGGTATGTGACTACCGTTTCAAATTTAATTTTTGGATGGATTGGCTTATTCGTTTTAAACTGACCAAAAAGCTGAGGTATTTATAGTCGATCGAGTGGTGATATTAGATTGAAAAATAGAGCCATCAGGTGTTGACTGAAAAGATAAGAAATCGGATGTTTTTATTTCCCGATGATTCAATTGTTTGCAACACATGTGCTTTTTTAGTATAGTTTTCTGCAGAGAAATTCACATTTTATATTCTTTACATTTTATAAGGGAGTGTTTAAACGTAGGTTATACAAGCTAATATGTCGTTTCATAACGCTCACAGCGGCGCTCTGCATAACAATGAATTTTAGCGGTTAAATGTTAATGTCGACAATTACTCGTTTTGTAATTAAACCTGTAACAAGTTAAGAAGGTACTTTCAGTCTTTCCTTTTGTACATCTTACTTCACCAATTTATCACAGGTTCTCACTTGTGATGCGCTACAGTGAACATTCAGAGCTGAATTTCAAATGTTGTTGTTCAAAAGAATGTGTAGCATCAACCTAATTCTTGTTAAAAGAAATTAATTTTGAACAAAAGTTCAATGTCAAAATGTTGCACCTTTAATCTTGTTCATAAAGTTTCTTTATGGCGCCCCAATTCCACGTCTTTCATAAAACACCTCTGAAATAAGCACTTAAAGAAGATGGTTACGCTATTCAACCCTTTTCTTTTAATTGTTTTATACTCTTTGACGTGTAAGTTATTCTCGTAATGACTCTTAAACGATACTTTTCGCAATATGAAAATTCATAAATTATATTATGTGCGGAATTTACTTAGAAATTTTTTTTTAAAACTTTAATAACGTTTTTTTTTATTATTATTTTACTAGCCTTCTTCGTGTGGCGCTACAGACCGGGGTGGACCTAGGCCTCAACCAACATGGATCGTCAGCCAGCACGATCTTTCGCCAGCTGTCTCCAGTTGCGCACTCCAAATTGGTTGAGGTCTTTCTCCACTTGTGTGCGCCACTTTAGTCTAGGTCGTCCTCTGTCGCGTTGTCCTAATGGCACGAATTTAAAGATTTCCATTTTATTTTACCAGTACCATAATTTAAAATAATAAACATTAACTAACTGTAATACATTCTCCAATTCGACATCTTTCGAGCGCCAAAAAATATGCAATCAAATTGACACAAATAGAAGCACTAGATGTAGTCAAAACAGATTTGCACAATATTATTGCCGGTAAAAGCAATTCGCCCGGTGAATACCACCTTCCTTGATGTTAGGGTTTGTTGCATACTTCTGGGTGCTTATTGGGTATCATGCAATTTTTTAAAAATTTAGATCCTGTTTTGCAGTGGCATTTCAATATTTAAAATAAAATAGAATGCAATTCTAGTCAAAATATTCGTAATTCGTAATAATAATTATTTTTTAGTTAATATTTTTTTTTTTGAGAATAATTGTTTATTTAGGATTTTTTTCTTACATTTGCGACTAGTTGTAAAAGAAAGAGGATCCGAAATTAGTTTTCACTCACTCTCATATTTTGGAACTGAGTGGCTGCCATGGCGTAGTGGGTAGAGTGCGACACTCAGACGCCGAAGATCCGGGTTGGATTCCCGTCTGAATACCTCGAATCTTTCACGGCACCACCTCTTGCGAGGTGCTGACAACAATCAAAGAGTTGCTAATGTGGAAGAAAAAGCTTCTTAAACTTCGCCGTTCGGAGTCGGCAAAAAAGTGGAGGTCCCGCCTACTCGTGAAAGAACAGCAGCACGCACGACACAAGTAGTTGATTAGTAAGCTAGTCCCTGATCCCCCTGTTGGATTGTAGCGCCACCCAATTATTATTATCATTTTGGAACTGATCAAATTCAGCGAGCTCAGTCAGTCTTCTCTAAAAAGATGCTTTATCATCATTAATATTCAAACGACTAAAGCAGTCCCGGTTTATAAAAATTTTACGATATGTTAATCTTCCCTTAAGTTCTCTTAACTTCTTAATCAACATTCTCCGGCATTTGATTGCTGTTTATTCATCTTGGTACATGTTTTTGGAGTTTAATGCACAATTAATTGTTTATAACCTATAAACTAGTTATTGCTAAAAGAGTAAAAAGAACTCCTACTAACTTGCTCTTGAAAATTTGACCTTCTGTGAATTAGAATTATTTGTTTTCGATGTCATGTCTTAATTACACATAAAATCTTTTAAATTTATGGCACCACAAGTGTTACTGGAGTTTCTTAAAATGTCAACAATCTTTGGTGTTTTATAGAATGCTTTGCACTTGTCAGTTTGTGGACCCAAAGTTATTCAAAATTCACTAAATTTATGACCAATTTTTACGGGTAGACAACTGTAATCCAGATGTTTGCTAAAGAAAACAAACGTGAGAGAATAAACACTTTTCTAAAGCTACCTTTAAAGTACATTTTGTTAAAAAGTAGATATATATAATATGTACATATAATACAAGAAGCTGGTGGAAAATGTTTTTTGTCTGGAAGAGCTCTTTTGCGTGATTCCGTGACATCTCGGTGTTAATAATAAATTAAAAGTGTGTTTATAGTAACACTGAAAGGAAAAACGGGTGAAACATCACTCAATAAGTCTCGGGACACGTAGGTGGCGCCAATAACAAAAAAAAATTTATATTTAATTAATAATTTTTGTATGTGGCGCCTCCTATGTCCCGGAGTTTATAGAGTAATCTGTTATTTGAACAGAGTGTTGTTTGTGTCATAAAGAGAACTTTATAATGGAATAAAATAAAGATGATTTTTTAAACAGACATCAAATTTATAAGCTCCGCGGTAAACAGGGATAACAACATCAGTACCGAAATCAAACGCAGAATCACTCTTGCCAATCGCTGTTTCTTTGGGCTCAAGAGGCAATTAAGTAGGAAAGCCATCTCTCGAAGGACTAAGCTCGCTTTATATAACAGCTTGATCATCCCAGTCCTACTTTATGTTGCGGAAACTTAGACGTTAACAAAAGCGAATGATGAAGCCCTTACTCTTTTCGAGAGAAAAGTTTTGCGTGCGATTTTTGTTCCTGTTTGCATTGATGGCATCTGGAGGAGAAGATTTAATGACGAACTCCATAGGGTGTACAGCGACATGCGCCTGGTCAAGCGTCTACGGTTACAACGCTTTAGGTGGCTAGGCCAAGTAGAGCGTATGGACACCACTGCTCCGGCCCGAAAAGTCTTTGAATCCGAGCCATTGGGACAACGCAACAGAAGACGACCTAGACAAAGTGGCGCACACAAGTTCAGAAGGACCTCTACCAACTGGAGACAGCTGGCGAAAGATCGTGCTGGCTGGAGATGCATGTTGGTTGAAGCCCAGGTCCACCCCGGACTATAGCGCCAAAAGAGGAAGAAGAACTATATCATAATTTGAACACATAAATAAATAGTAGACTAAAAATAGTCTTGTCCAAAGGTCTAAGGGCCGCCGCGGTGTTGCGGGTAGAGTGAGACGCTCACACTTCGAAGGGTCTAGGTTCGATTTCCGGCTGAACACCTCGAATTTTTCACGGCCCCACCTCTTTCGAGGTGCTGACAACACTCAAAGAGAAATAACTGTCTAAGAAAGCTTCTCAAACATCGCCGTTCGGAGTCGATAAAAAGCTGTAGGTCCCTTCTACTGGTGAGAGAACAGTAGCGCGCACAACACAAGTAGTTGATGAGCAAGCTAGGCCCTGGTCCCCCTGTGGACTGTCGTGCCAACAATTACTTATAAAGGTCCATGGGTACAGCGTAATAACTCGGCGAATGTTTTCCGCCCAGTGGATGAGGAGGCCAAATTAAGAGGTTTCTAATGTGAAACTATGTGCCCTTCAAAATTTGGCTACAAAAAATCAAAAGTAACACGATTTACATGAGTGTATATGTGATGTGATGTTGCGCAATCTTGTTAAAACCACAGTTGCTGCATCTCATGATTTTTTAATTAAGTTGTGGAAAACTCAGGTTCAATTTTTTAAGAACCAAATTTTTTGCCAACTCATAAAGCACAACAAAGAATTTTTGTGGATATAACGTTGTCTTAACAAACGTTTACATTATATCAGCGCTCGAAATACCGTAGTTTTGTTTATTTGGCGTATTCATTCGCTTATGGAAATTGGAATCAGCGGTAATCTTCTTTTGGATCCACTCACCAAACGTACGTATTGCTTGGCTTGCATCTGTCTGTTCATACGAAAGTGTTAAAGCAAATTAAAAATAAATCGCTTGAGAACTGATAAAATGGCCATTAGCTTAAAGAGTGTTGCCAACTTAAAATTTTGTACTTCGCAAAAAACCGAGAAATAAGGCCCAAATCTAGGTGAACGTAGTCTAAAAAAACTCTTTGCAGGCTTTTTTTTACAGTTTGGGTTACTGTACAATAAATGACTACCTCAACGATGGTGAAACATTCATATTTTAAAGTGGTAATCCCATTTCTTAAACTCTTAGAATAATTATTGTACGTTCAAACAGTTAAACCGGTCAACCTATTCGATACTTTACAAGCGTATTCTGTTTTTTTTTTGTTTTTGTTATACCATTCTCCCTAGTACCACCATTAAGACCAAAACTGAACAGCCAAACGTTAAAAGAATCATAACATGCTGGAAATAAACGAAAAATCAACCCATTCACTAACTTTGTGAAAGTGAATAGTATTGGAAGAACGGAGGCAAGTTTTCTCATCGCTATTCAGAGTAGATATAGTAGAGTAGTGCCAACTATATTCCTTTACATTCCCTGTAAACAAGGATATATCTTGAAGATAAATATTGAAGCTTATGTATATAACATGATTTAAAACTTGATGCCAATTTTTACCAGGTATACCGGTATGAAATGAGCGTTTTTTTTTTTTTTTTTGAAAAGAAAACACTAATTATTAATGGGAAAGTAAAAACATTTTAGTCAAAGTATTGGCCATTGTTTTCTACACATTTTGACTACCTTTTTGTCAATTTGTGAATACCACGCCAATAAAATTGTTCGTCTTTTAGAGCAAACCAATCAGACACCCAATTTTCGACTTCCTCGTAGGAATCAAAGTGCTGCTCAGCCAATGCGGGTCCCATCGATGAAAACAAATGGTAGTCGGAAGGAGCCAAGTCTGGTGAATACGGCAGGTGAGGTAGCTGCTCCCAGCCAAGTGTTTTGATTGTATCCTGAACCGGTTTTGCTTTGTGTGCAGGAGCAAAATTACCTTGCCGTGTCTTCTGGCCCATTCTGGTCGTTTCTCGATCAATGCGTGGTTCAAATTGATCATTTGTTGTCGGTAGCGATCAGTATTAACGGTTTCACCAGGTTTTAGGAGCTCGTGGTACAGCACACCTTTCTGGTCCCACCAAACACACAGCATTGCCTTCTTGCCGAATCGATCTGGTTTTGCAGTCGATGTTGATGGTTGTCCCAGATTAACCCATGATTTTTATCGTTTAGGATTCTTAAAATAAATCCATTTTTCATCGCCAGTAACAATTCGATGCAAAACCGATTTTCTTTCGTGTCTTTGAAGCAAAATTTCACAAGTGTTTTTTCGGTTTTCCATCTGTATTTTATTCAATTCATGTGGCACCCATTTTCCACACTTTTGGATCTTTCCCATAGCTTTTAAACGGTCAGAAATTGTTTGTTGTGCAACATTTAACATTGCTGCCATTTGCTTTTGACTCAAAGTGTCATCTCCATCCAATATTGTTTGCAATTCGGCGTCTTCAAACTTTTTTGGTGGTCTTCCACGTTCTTCATATTTCACATCAAAATCATAATTTCTGAACCGTTGAAAGCATCTTTTGCATGTTGCTTCTGATAGAGCATGATCACCATATGCCTCGACAAGCATTCGATGCGACTCTGCAGCACTTTTCTTCAAATGAAAACAAAAAATTTATGCTTTCCACAAATCATCACTTTCTGGTACAAAATTCGACATTTTCAACACGATGAAAAAATATGATGTTATCTGTTCAATGACTTGATGTTTACTAAATATTTTTCACAGATGTCATAGCAAACAAACAAAAAACAAATAAGGGCTCGTTCACAACAAATGTTCCCTATTGAGACATTTGTATCTTGACGCTCACTTCATACCGGTATATAGTATGTAATTTCTAGTGATATTACACGGACACAGCATGTAGAAGCAGAATTTAGTATAAAAACTATCCCTTTTCTATTAAGTTGAAACTCTCGTTGAATTATGTCAATAGTCCTTCTTGTCGGCTATTGACATAAATCTGCAATCATAAACAACATTAAAATCTGCAATCTTAAATCTGGCATGAGTAGACTCTGTTTTATTTCCATCTTATAAAAGTAACCGACTGTGTCAAAACAAATCACTCTATTCCCTGAATGACTTCTACATATGTACATATGTCATCAGCGCATGCCAGCAGCTGCACAGATAGTATCTGTGAATTCGAATAAGTCCGGTATAAATAACAGTTTCACACATCTAGAATGATATGAAATTTAAATGCTGGTTTTTACTGGTCGGTTTCCATTTTTATTATTGGGTACATAACTTCTAAATATATCCAGCTTCTTTTAATTTTGAATTGACTGCTTGAGTAATATCCAAAAATTCTGCGGGATCTTCTTGTGTTTGGCAACAATCTTCATACTGTAATACTCCCAGTTCTCCTTCCCAGGGCGATCATCGTCTTCGAAGCCAAAATCACCACTTTTAAATAGTGCAAACTAAAGGGTGATTTTTAAGCTTTTATCTTTTTGGCAACACTGGTGTAAACAGCTGGCACACGTTTCGTGTTTTGTTTCACTGTCAAACATCTTCAGTTTGGTCTATAATTTATCAATGAATCGTCTTACAAACGAACAACGCTTGCAAATTATTGAATTTTATTATTAAAATGCGTGCTCTGTTAAGAAAGCTCATCGTTCGCTTTTATTTATGGTCAAAAATGGACGAAGCTCATTTTTAGCTCAATGGATACGTAAATAAGCAGAATTGTCGATTTTGGAGTGAATATTAGCCGCCGTGGCATAGTGGGTAGAGTCCGACGCTCACACGCCGAAGGGTCGAAGTTCGATTCCCGGCTGAACACCTCGAATTTTTCCCGACACTCAAAGAGTAATAACTGTCCAACAAATAGTTTCTCAAACTTCGCCGCTCGGAGTCGGCAAAAAACTGTAGGTCCTTTCTACTCGTGAGAGAATAGTACCGCGCACAACACGATGAGCAAGCTAAGCCCTGGTCCCTCTATGGACTGTCGCTAGAACAATTATTATTATTATTAGCCAGAAGCATTGCAAGAGCTACCAAAGTATCCAGAAAAAGTTACATTTTGGTGCGGTTTATGGGCTGGTGGCATCAATGGACCGTACATCTTCAAAGATGATGCGAATCGTAACGTAACTGTGAATGGTGAGCGCTACCGTGAGATGACGTCCAACTTTTTTTTGCCCAAAATGTAAGAGCTTGACTTGCATGACATGTGGTTTCAACAAGACGGTGCCACATGCCACACAGCCCGCGCAACAATGGACTTATTGAGAGGCGAGTTCGGTGAACATTTTCAATTGTCAATTGGCCGCCTAGATTGTGCGATTTAACGCCTTTAGCCTATTTTTTGTAGGGCTATGTTAAAATATATGGACCATACCATCGATTCAAATAAAGATTTCATCCATTTTTCTTAATCTTATGTGTTTTTCCTTTTTTTTTTGAAAAACTTTCCTATAGCTTTTAAAAAAATACCCTTTACTTTTGGCACGTTCGCTCAGCTAGCGCATATTCACCAGAAACTTTCACAAAAGTACGATGACTCTTGGCTGCAGTTTTCTTCATGTTAAAATAATTAAGAAGAACTTCCCTAAAAAATATTTTTTTCAGGCACAAAGTTCGACATATTTGACATACTGAAATGACGTACAATGACAGTAGCTTTCCAACGCATGTTCCAATAGAATAATGACAATGGAATAATACAAGTTGCGTCATCTTTTAGCCATCCGCACTAAGTTTTAGACTCAGTAGAATATGAAAACAGTGAAGAAGGGATGCAAATCTTTTAAGCTAATTTGCACAAGTTCAAATCTAAATTAAAAATTATGAATTTCATGAGAAGGAATTGATTTGTATGAATCAAACACTATTCATGCTATCATGTCATTGTGTGTAGGCTCTTTCTTTCGCCACAAATTAGCAGTCAATTTTCAGTTGAAGAATTAACAGTGAAATGACAGGACATATGATGCCGAATAGAAGCGCGGAAGAGGTTATTTGTTTCCGAGGCAAATGAATTTTGCAGGAACGCAAATTTTGCTCAAATTTAACAATGAGCAGAGTATGGCTTTGAAGGGAGAAGTTCTATGATTTCTACCGAATAAAAAATACTACACAACTCGTTTTTATATATAAATTTAAATTGATTACTTTTATAACCGTTAATTTTGACTGTCATATAATAATCAACATCATGTTTTGCTCTCCCCGCACTTTCTTGTATAGGGAAGTCGCAATATTTTGTCAAGTCATTAATCAAGAACGATATGACCTGTTTATAAGATTACGGCCGGGAATTCCGCTGCCAGTCAAATTACAGCCCGGGAATTCCAATACTTATGAAATTAAAGCGCATTGCTTAACATAAGCCACAAGAATGATTTAATTGAATTCCCATGTCTATTAATAATCTTTTCTCGTGTATATTCCAGGACGTCATCGTGGGCCTAGTCCTGACATTCGGCATAATGGTCGTCTTGGTGCCACTCGTCGATTTCTTAGATTTCTACATCGTAACGAATTTATATTCGCCATTTTTCGTTCTATTCATATCAATCCTGCTCATCTACTGCTATCCGCAATCAAAGGAGAAGTGGACACCAACGAGGTTTGTAACTACCGCCACACATTCTCCGTCCTTACACTATTTCCCTTTCTTTTCAGAGGTGACACAACAATGACAATATCAGTTTGCGCAGGTCTACAAATCGGGGCATGGCTTAACTACCAACTGGGCGATCTAAAGGGCACTCCGCCGCTGGAGCCTCACATCATTATCTGGCCCACATACCAAATGTGGGGACATTTGATATTGCGCACAGTATTCGGCCTGTGCTGTATCGTGGCAACGAGAGCATTCGGAAAATCAATTTCTTACGCCGTCGTGTGTGCCATCCTCGGAAGGGACCAGAACGAAGTCCGCAACTCGCAAAGCAGCCTTCAGAACAAAATCAAAACATTTGTCGAACTTAGTTACAAATATTTTACCTACGGAATGATCGGCTTCAACACACACTACCTACTGCCGAATGTGTTCAAACGTATCGGAATCGGACGACCAGATTTCTACACGGAAATTTGAAGCCAAAAGTCGAGCATATCATTAAAGAATCCTCCTTATATCAGTCATTCCATATCATTTCAGGCTTTGCGAAGATAGCAAAACCAAATAAGAGCATACGCACAGACGGGAAATAATTCAAACAAGACAGTGGACCCGGGCTAGTGAGCCATTTTAGTGTAAAGCAATGAATATTCTTGTCAATACCCAATAAAGATTTTCTTCTTCTACTTCAAATGGATTTTATTTTATTACGGAAGGTGGCCAAAGGGCTCCTTGGAGGCGGTGGTCAAATAGAAGATTCCATTTTCGGCAGGCAACATTGTAGGGTCTCCGATGTCGACATTGCGGGCGTTTTCTTCGCATCCTATTTTGTCCTTGATATTTGTGTAGTCTGAGCACTTCTTAACTGGCGTGAAGTCGTAACCCTGAATAGCTTCGGCATAGTAAAGCACTGCTCTAGCATGAGCACAGGAACCGTTGAAATCTAAGCCGCATCCAGGCTGACCGCGGCCCCAATTGGGATAGAAGGACGCACTTCCAATCGGCTCCAGGAATCCCTTCACTCCACCGTTTGTTTGAATTGTCTTCACGAAGTCTGCATCGTTCGAATTGAGGCGTTGCTCCGGTTGGCTGTAGCTAAAGAGGGGCAATGCCGGGTCGAGGCCAACGATGTACGAAAGATGACCGCGGTTGACGTATTTGCCGGTGAAGCCAGCTATGTGTGCACCCAAACTGTGTCCAATGACAACGAGTGACTTGAAGGAGAGTCCGGCGTGTTCATTCAGAAAATCCACAAACTCCGCCACATCTGCTCCGACTTCTGCAACTTTGTACCTCGAGGACAGGTAGTTCATGGAAGCATACTTCTGCCAGTCCACCGAGATCAAATTGTACTCCCCCACGGCGAGGTAAGCAGAACGGAGCTGAGGATTGGGTATCTCTTCTGCCGACTTGGTCCACCCATGAATGATGATCCTGGAAATGAAAATTTAATATGACCTGCTCGATGAATGCTTGAGAATTATACTTGGTCGGGACAGCTGGATTAAAGTTGGATTTTTTGACACTGTTCAGGTCGCCAGTGATTAGCTCCTGAGCGGTTGATGGATTTTTCTGAGTGTACAAGAGGTAGGTTATTCCATTTGAAGCACTTCTCAGAGGCGACGCGCTCGCGAATCCTGCACGGGCACAAGTTCAAATTAAAACTGAATAGACAGCTGCGCAGCTTGCTTACCAAGTGTCGCCAACACGAGCAGAAGCACACTAACCAAATTCATGTCTTCACCTTTTAGCGTGCGAAAATAAACACAGTTGAGCGGCGCTGTAGGAAACCGGAGTATTTATACACCATTTCATATCGTCGCGACTATATCTGCGGGTGTGACAAAAACGTGAATTGATCGTGAAATCTTAATCTAGACTGGCCGTCAACCGCGGCTGATTGAAGAGTGCAAAGTAATGTTAACTTAAATAGCAACTGATTTTCAATCATTGTTAGATTTTGGCGGAGGAGGAAAGTACAGCGTCATTGATCATCTGCCAATTGAATTGGATAATTTGTAATACCTTATCACAGGCTGGTGAGGTTACCGCGATGTGGGTTCTCCAGATTGATGAGATCAATGCCGAGGTCTAGACGATATCTTGACACACTTATCTCACAGAGGACCGTCTTATCTCAGTGCTGCACTGTGTTTGGCTTTTGGGAGTTGCTTACATTTGCAAAACGAAACAGTGTCGCTGACAAGTACTGAAGTTGCAGTAAAACTGCAGCTTATTTCTGGCAGGTAGACTACGACTTGTTTTCAAACCTATACACAAATTAATCTGCAGTCACTTTTTTTTTCTTCGTAATGTAATGATTGTATCGTGGAATATTTGGGTCAGAATGCGGCGAAATAATGTTCAACAGACAAATAACGCACCTTGAACCTCCAAACGTTGATTGATAATGCCACTAGGGCGTGTAATCAGACTCCCCATAGTCACTAACACGCGCGACCCTTTAAAACAAGAAACAAATGTACAGCTTGAAAAAGCCAAATCTAAATATTTGAAAATCGTTAGTTGTTAGCCAATTGCGAAGGTAACCGTGTAACCGAATGTCAAATGATGGAATTGTAATTTTGCAGACTTTCGTTCGCCGAGATATGAGGGAGATAAATTCATTATAAATAATATTTCCTTCAAATATGCCAGATCGACTCATTTGCCTAAAAGAAACAACAATTATTTGATGTCCCCTACAACAAAGGGAATGACATTTTTTACATGAAACTTCTTCCTTGTGCAAACGGAATCAGCTGCTGCTGCAGCTAACGTTATCTTTGGACGTTTATCTGTAATTGGACAGATAAAGTTTGATGACGATGCACATTGCAATGATACCCATTTGGAACTGCAAAGTCTGCATGTCCCTCCAGTCTCCAGGAGCTTCTCATCTGCTTTGAACAGTTCAACGGGTTTGCGTGTGAGACTAATGATCAAGGTATTGGTATAGACATATGGTATATTTTTTAGCGGCTATTTACTGTGGAACTAATGTCCGAGTAGATAAAGCCCTTGAAAACGGCAAAGTTTTTTTTTTGTTTTTTATAATTGGCGCGCACTAAAGGGATTGTTTATACCCTTAAGTGACTGGAATAAAGTCGCAGCACGGGCACGGGCAGAGGGGCTCGCTGCATACATTGGTTCAATATACAACGGGTGTTGTGATGACTATCCAGGGAGCGCCGCGCGGAGCCTGTATGTCAACTTGATCTGTGCACTAACGAGGATAGCCTTGGCAGCTCGCCATGTTGAGCGCAATCAATGACGTTACCTCGCGTGCGCAGGCCCATGCCCTTCCAAAAAGTAAGTATATTTGCTGTAAATCTGTTTTGGCATTACACCTGTTACGTATTTTCATAATTTGTGTTGAATTTTAAATGACATGTTTAATGACCATTTGTAAGTTCTTCTTCTAGAGTTTCGACTGCTGTGTTGTATTTTTGTTTTTTGTGTTAGGGTAGCCAATGTTTCTTCAGTTTCATTCTTCCCTTTAGTTTTCGTCGGACTGGAGGTTTCATTGCTTGGCCTATATTAATTCATTTTTTTTTTTTTACAATTACACTAAAGAGATTATTTATATCCTTAAATGACTGGAATTAAATCACAGCACGGGCCGAAGGTAAAGAGGACGAGAGGGAAAGGAGGATTGTAGTGGGGGGAAAAATTGGGCTGGGAAGACCATTCCATCTTCGTGCGGAGCGGCTGAAGAACGAGTCTCTAAACTTTACTGTACGTCCGAAGGTGGGCTTAAGGGTGAACGGATGAGCATTCGTAGTGAGGCGGGTATTGCGGGTGAATTTTTGGAGGGGAGGAATGCAGCTGGCTAACTCGTTGAAGCATTTTTGTTGAAATAGCGATAAAATAGTGATAGAGACGCAACATTTCGTCAAGCGAGTCGATTGACTTCGCAGCATTATTTTCACCGATAAGTTTTATCGCCCGCATTTGGATTCTATTTAGTAGGGGCAGAGAAGTCTTAGGAGCACCAGACCAGATAGGAGCGTTATACTCCAGCTTTGGGCGGATGTACGCCTTATATATTGTTGCCAGGTCAAAAGCATGTATCATCGCTTTAAGAAACCTAGACATTTCGCTGCATTTTTGTTGATCTCGAATATTTGATTATTCCAACTTAGTGTTGAGTTAATACACGTACCAAGGATGGAATATCGTTCAGTTTCAACAATGCAAGAGCCAAGAGCGTTTTGAGAACGCTTGAGTGACAGTAGACAGCACTGAGTTTTGGAAGCATTAAATTTCACTCTACTCTTTTTACCCCAATCAATTATGCCGTCAGGATCGGAATTTAATGAGCTTAACATACGCTGTCGTTCCAAATCAATGGCCGAAGAGGAGAGACGAGAGCCGAGGAACGAATATGAAAAGCGGAGGATACTGTCATCAGCGAAGGAGTGAATTCGATTAGAAGTGACAGACAGGAGATCATTTATAAAAATGTGGAAGAGTGTCGGAGACAAAACGGAGCCGTTGGGAACACCAGCATTAATATGGTGAATATCAAACTTGAACCCATCCAATACAACTTGTATTGAACGGTTCGAAAGGTAGTTTAAGAAGAGAATCATCGACACCAAAAGCACGCATTTTTGAGAAGAGAGCCTGATGCCAGGCTCTGTCAAACGCTTTTGAAATATCAAGTGCAACGATCTTGCTTTCTCCAACATTGTGCAAAGATTTGTTTTATTTTTCGATGACATAAGCCATCAAAACACCATTGGACCTGTTGCTGCGGAAGCCGCATTGTAGGTCATAAAGGAGCTTCCGAGTTTCAAGATATTTCAAAAGCTGATGATTTATCATCATTTTCCATGACCTTGGAAAGTAGGGACGTAAGTGCTATGGGTCGGTAGGAGGTGGATGAAGATGGGACGGGATGAGCAAATACGGTTTTCCACTTTCTCGAAAAAAGCCTTAAAGAGTAGGACAAACGGAAAAGCTTACGCAGTGGTTTTGCCAGCTTAGAAGAACACCTCTTAAGAAAAACGGGGTGATACCATCCGGGTCAGCGGCACGTTTAGATCTTTAAGTACTCTTGCAACTGTACGAGTGCGCAAATGGACTTGTCCCATAGAAAAATTTACGCTACCGAGTACAGGTGCGGACAGAGCGCAATCTGGAAGCGTTGAGCTGGCTACAAAATTTGCAGCTAACAGATTTGCTTTTTTCAAAGAACTGACAGCTGGAATGTCATTGCAAATGAGCGTTGGAATTAAAGACGAGGCGGAATTCTTTACGTTTTTTACAAATGACTAAAAGTTTTTGCTGCCCTTGGGACAATGCAGCACTTTTTGCCTCAACTTTTGATCATAGGAGAATTTAACACGTCTTATTAATACATTGCAATCATTTCGGGCTCTTTTGAATTTCTTCCGGTTTTCCTCAGAGGGATTGGCTTTGAAAGTCCGGAAGCTTATTTCTCTCAACCTGATAGCTTCTTTGCAGCTCGAGTCGCGTTTGTCTTCGGTTTGATACTCTTCACTCTGTGAGGAATGAAGGATTTCATCCGTAACAAAATTATTTTTGTAATCATATCAGCTGCGGAATCCACGTCACTATTGAGGATCCATAGTGACCAGTTAAAATCCCTAAGAAAGTTATTTAGGCCGCTCCAGTTGACTTTCTCGTAGAGCCCAGCTGTTATTTTAGGGATTTGCTCTCTAACTAAATGGGACGAGTTTGGAAATTTGGCTGATACAACACAGTGGTCTGACGAGCCTAAAGGCGACAGTATGTCAACTGAGTATTTCTCAGGATGAGATGTGAGGTCCAAGGTGTTGGATTGACGATTTGCAATGTCAGGTATCCGTGTTGGCTCATTCACAAGCTGGGTTAAACTGTTTCTCTGTCTATTTTGACTTCTTTCGTGGACCTTGATATTGTAGCCCTTCTGTTATTGGCGGTTTGTTTTGAAACATACTTTCGAAACATCGTGCTCCAGAATTTATATGTGGGTTGCATTCGATCTTAGCCAGAATGATGTATGACATTGCACCATCTTGTCTGAATTTTTTTTATCACTATATACCTCAGTGATTGATACCGACCTGATGGAGTTCCAATTAGTTCTAAGGGGATATCATAATTAAACACTGTACAGTTTGTCTCTTCGTTTTCGGTTGAAATTGAAATAAGTTCTGCGCGATTACACATTTTAAATGTAAACGAGGGTTGCCTTTTATATTTCGGGATTAAAGAACAAAAACAAATATACAATAGCTTTATTGTTTTTTCAAAATATTCCCCATTAAGATCTGTACACTCTTGCATGCGTTTGAACCAATTGTCGAATCACTTTTGCCACTCGGATTGAGGTATCTCCAAAACATGCATTCTGAACGCAACAACCGCTTCCCCAGGTGTCGAAAAACGTTAACCTCTCATTTTATGTTTTACGTACGGGAATAAAAAGAAGTAATTCGGTGCCAAGTCAGGGCTATACGGCGGATAACTCATCAAACTGATGTTTTGAGTGCTCAAAAATGCAGTTGTTTGAGCCGATGTGTGAGAGCAAAAGCTGCACAACTGTTCAGCAATTTTTTTTCTGATTGGCAGTTGAAGTTCCAACCTTCAAATAACAAAATGTGTTTGATATACCTTAAAAACACAACTAAAGCAATTTCTGATTTCATTCACTTACTTACTTGCCAACTTACTTAGTTGCGAACAAAATATAAAGGGTGTCCCAACAAGAACACAAGATTTAAATTTGGCGCCATTCGATTTCTCATTGTTTGACATTTGAACAATTATTATTGTTTGTTTGTAGAAGGTATAAGGTAAATAAAAATGGAGCGTTACAGCGAAGGGAGTTACTTAATTGGGAATAGGAGAGACAACTGGAAAATGCTGATTTTGCCGATACAATCATCTTAAGTGACGATACCAATTTCCATCTTGATGGCTTCGTCAATTGGCAGAATTGTCGCATTTAGAGCGAGGAAAATCCTCGAGTGATTCACCCAGAAGCAAATGCATCCTCAACGTGTCACTGTGTGGTGTGGATTTTGGGCTGGAGGAATCATTGGACCTTTTTATTATGAAAATGAGTCAGGTCAATCGCAAACAGTCAATGGTGTTCGGTGTCGTGATATGATAACCAATTCTTTCATGCCTAGAATTAAAGAAATGAATGTGGAGGGGATGTGGTTGTAACAAGACGACGCCACATCTCATACAGCCAGTGAAACAATTCAATTGCTGCATCAGTCATTTCCCGGTTGTGTTATTTCGCGTTTTGGAGACCAGAAATGGCCGCCTAGATCGTGCGACTTAACACCATTGGCCATTTCTTGTTGTTAGGGTTTTATGAAGTCAAATAAGCCGGCGACGACTCAAGCCTTAAAAGAGGAAATTGGACGCTGCATTAATGAAATACCGTAGTCATTGAAAATGTCAAAATGACAAAGCCGCTGCGGCCGTCTGGCCGATGTGTTATTCCACACATAACCTCATCCTGTCTACTTTGCGACATAATAAAGAATTCACGGTTTTTTTTTAAATATCTGATTTTTATTTAAAGTTTAAATCTTGCGTTCTTGTTGGGACACCCCTTCTTTTATAAAAAAAAATAATGCCAATTCAATATATTTTATTTATCAAAAATCAAGGAAAATAGCACATATATTCTTCTAATAACTACAAAAAAAATATTAACAAAAAATAAGAAAATTTCATGTTACAAAATTATTTGGAAATATTCAATTTGTGTTATAAGACTTCAGAATAACAAATTCCACCTAACTCTTTTGATTGGTAACTCCTCTCTACTTATTAGGCATTACTAAACTGATCTTAACACACAGAAAGCTCAATATTTTGTTTTTTGTGAATTTAGAGGGTTTTTTTGGAATTATTTTATATATCATCCCACCTCTAACATTTACATCTACTTGTAAAAACAACACAATTAATTTCGCCTGATGAAGGCAGCCAGATTGGGATAATAACAATGGAATAACCTGGTTTCATTGAAAATCGACAGTGACCAAAATAGCCGACGAAGGAAAGGCAGTTTCCCCTGCATAATTAGGCATTGAGTACACACGCTTTTTTTGTTATTTCTAGACTTATCTGGCTCGATGCTTTCTTTAGTGAAAATTTCCTCATAATAAGAAACTCATCTTCTTCTCGATAATCACCCAAAAATGGTCAATGGTGTTAAGGTCCGGAGACCAGGGTGGAGTTTTCAATTGCTTTGGGGTGTAATAGAAAACACTCATTTTTGTGTTGTGCGCTATATCTTTTGAGTCATTATCGTGTTAAAATACAAATTCACCCATAAATGCCCATAAATTTATATTAAATCATTGTATTTTCAGTAATTTTCAATAAAATGCATGTTTCCAACCCTTTTAGAACTCACGCGCCCCATGGTATAACGTTACTTTTACCTTGGTTTAAACCTGGTGCTGCAGTGTACGGGTCTGTCCCTTTTCCAACTTTCTTTCACACCTTATTTTCTCTATCTGGCCCGAAGATGTTTATTTTAGTTTCGGCGCCGAATATTACATTACCCTAAAACTGTAAAATTTCGTGAAAACTTCTTCTTCTTCTTGTGGCGCTATAGTCCGGGATGGATCTAGGCCTCAACCAACATGCCACTTGAAACAGCACGATCTTTCGCTACCTGCCTCCAATTGCACACTCTAAGTTGGTTGAGGTCCTTCTCCACTTGTGTGCGAGACCTTAGCCTAGGCCGTCCTTTATTGCGTTGTACCAATGGCTCAGATTCGAATACTTTTTGGGCCAGAGCAGTGGTGTCCATACGCTTAACATGGCCTGGCCATCTTAAGGGTTGTATCCGAAGGCGCTTGACTTTATCTTTATCTTTTTATCTTCTCCTCCAGATGCCATCAACGCAAATAGGACCAAAAATCGCACGCAATATTTCTTTCTCGAAAAGACTTAGGGCTTCCCATCCGCCTTTAGTAACTTTCAGGTTTCCGTGTCATAAAGTAGGACTGGTATGATCAAGCTGTTATATAAAGCAAGCTTAGTCCTTCGAGAGAGGGCTTTATTACTCAATTGCCTCTTAAACCTAAAGAAATAACGATTGGCAAAAGTGATTCTGCGTTCCATTTCGGTTCTGGTGTTGTTATCCCTATTTACAATTTGTTGAACAACAAGCTTCGCCGCCATTTTATTCCTGATTTTCAGAAGTTCGTATAAATTGAACACTTAAGCCCTGCATAATGCAAAAGAAAATGTGCATGGCATTGTACCCGAAGCTCAGTTTACCCATCAATCATCATCAAAATGCCGCTTACGGAGGTCATCATAATTCAGTTTCCCAAGATCACCTCCTTTTCTCCTTATCTTAGGCCTATGTTGAAACTTTATTCTCAACATTACAATTTCTTATATGCTTAGCAAATTAATTCTTACTTACCGTCTCTTAATTTTTACTTACTGTCTCGTGACAACTTCTCTAAATTAACCTGGGACTATAACTTTGTACCAAGATGCTAGTGTCATTTATATGCTTTACATATATATTGGTATCTACTACGTTTTCTTTTTTGTGTTTCTTGAGTTTCCTTTTTTCCTTAAAAACTACCTTAACCTATGAGACTTGACCCTAGTGACATAACTTCCCCGTTTTTTCCCTTAAGAAATTAGCGGTATCGAAAGCAGGTGCTGGTGTACTCGTAACTATCAGTAGAAATGCTGTTTCGCTTTCAGAAAAAGCTCTTCTGATCCGTAGGAGATATAGCGTAGTCGAGATAGCGACGTCCGGCTCGTATTGGGGTGGCCGTTCTACTATTCGAACTGCGTCATGAATGGGCAGATGAACACTTCGGGTGAAATACAAGTCGGAAGTCATGGGAAATTTTTTCAATGTGTACTGCTTATTCCTTTTGCATGAACTACTTACAAAAAAAAAAGAAATAATAAATGTTGATGAACGAATCTATTCAAATCAGCACTCATCAGATTTCGGGATAGATTGGTGTATGGTTTCCTTTCTTTGTTGTAAGTCAACTGTTTTTCTTTTGACCAGTGGTGACTATTACAGCCACTATTGGTTTAATTGCCAACATACGAAACTGAGGTGACTGCCGTGGCGTAGTGGGTAGAGTGCGACACTCACACACCGAATGTGCAGGTTCGATTCCCGGCTGAAAACCTCGAATTTTTCACGGCACCACCTCTTTCGAGCTGCTGACAACACTCAAAGAGTAATAACTGTCCAACAAAAAGTTTCTCAAACTTCGCCGTTCGTAGTCGACAAAAAACTGTAGGTCCCTTCTACTCGTGAGAGAATAGTAGCGCGCACAACACGAGTAGTTGATGAGCAAGCTATTCCCTGTTCCCTCTGTGGACTGTCGCGCCAACAATTATTATTATTATCAGCCGGAAGCATTGCAAGAGCTACCAAAGCATCCAGAAAAAGTTACAGTTTGGTGCGGCTTATGGGCTGGTGGCATCATTGGACCTTCTTCATTCTTCAAAGATGAGCGCTACCGTGAGATGATATCCAACTTTTTTTGCCCAAAATGCAAGAGTTTGACTTGCATGACATGTGGTTTCAACAAGACGGTGTCACATGCCACACAGCACGCGCAACAATGGACTTATTGAGAGGCAAGTTCGGTGAAAATTATATTTCACGTTCGGGACCGGTCAATTGGCCGCCTAGATCGTGCGATTTAACGCTTTTAGGCTATTTTTCGTTGGGCTATGTAAAAGCTCAAGTCAATACAGACAATCCCGCTTCAATTGACGCATTGGAAGACAACATTGAAGAATTTATTCGTGAGAAACCGGCCGAAATGTTGAAAAGAGTATGCCAAAACCGGACCAGGCGGATGGATCATTTGAGGCGCAGTCAAGGTCAACATTTGCATGAAATAATCTTGAAACATTAAGTTATATCGTCCGTACTAATAAAAATAATAATTGTTGGCGCTACAGTCCAAGGGACCAGGGCCTAGCTTACTCGTGTTGTGCGCGCTTCTGTTCTCTCACGAGTAGAAGGGACCTACAGTTTTTTGCCGACTCCGAACGGCGACATTTGAGAAACTTTCTTAGACGGTTTTTTTACTCTTTGAGTGTTGTCAGCAGCTCGAAAGACGTGGTGCCGTGAAAAATTCGAAAAGTTGGTGTTGAGCTGGGAATCGAACCTGCACCCTTCGGCGTGTGAGCGTCGCACTTTACCCACTACGCCACGGCGGCCACATCATCGTCCGTACTATCGATTTAAAAAAAGATTTTATGCATTTTTCTTAATTTTATGTGTTTTTTTTTTAAGAGTTTTGTACTGTTCTTACTCAAATAGAAGCCGTTTTGAATTCTCGCCCATTTCCTTATAGGTGAGCCATTAACAGCTGTTCCTGAGCCCAGTTACTCAACTCTTCCAAGCAATCGTCTCTCGCATTGGCAACACATCCAGAGTATGGTTCAAGGATTTTGGAAACGATGGCACTGCGAGTACCTGACAACACTTCAGGAACGTCCGAAATGGCAAAAACCAACAAGGGACATAAGTGATGGTGACCTGGTGGTGATAAAGGAGCCTAACCTTCCGCCTACCAAATGGATATTGGGTCGCGTTCAAGCTGTACACGCTGGTGCTGATGGCCGTGTACGGGTCGCAACTGTACGAACCGCATCGGGAATATTCAAACGACCTATTTCAAAGTTAGCCGTTTTACCCGTGTCCTGAAACCTGTTCCAGGGGGGCCGGGATGTTAAGGATTGATATTTATTTATTAACGTTCATTTATTGATTTCTTGTTATTTGCAATTCGTTAAAAGTTTTTTTTTGATATGATGTTAAATTTGTAATTCATTAATGTTTCATTATTTGTTTTCTCAATATTGTTATACTTAGTTGAATATTGCTGTAACTCATTGTACTTGTGTTCACCACATGCTCCTGACATAATGGCTTGCTCATAACATAGAATTGCACTAGCTCTATCTCTTTCACTCTCTTTCACTCTATGTTAAGGCTTAATCTGTATGTTGAGATTAGGCGACGGGTGGAAAATTTGAGCATCTCTCTGCCACTTGGATCTCGATCGTCGCCCACTCAACAGCTAAGTAGCAAACCATTGGTGAAATAATGTTTTTTATTTCTATATCACATGTATATGTATGTTTGATGTTTCTCCTCTCGTTTCGTATCGTAGTGCATTTGATAAATTCAACTCCGATTGTATATTATTTAACATACATTTTATGTATGTCCCTCCTCTGGACTAGATTCTTTATCGATAGCTTTAAAAAATGTCACCCTTTAGTTTATTTTGTTAAAATTTCAGATTTCGTTATTTTCTTTTGTTAAATTGTACTTAATATTAGACACTGAATAAAAATATGTTTCTACGTACCCTGATGTTTTTCTATGAATAGTTTTCCTTTCATATAGGAGTATGAGAGAATACTTATTGCACTCACTGCATTTAACCAAAGCTTCTGACATTTTTTTCAGTCTCCAAAACCAAAGCAGTGGAAAGACTGCAGTAACTATATCCGCCCAAAAACAAAAAACCTTCTTGTAAGAATGGTTTGCTGCTTCGGGAACTTTGACAGTAATTGAGCTTTTTGACTTTACGTTCTCAAATTCAAATATAGAATACACATATCTTTTTGTTCTAGTGGTTTGATTGTCTCAGCAATCTGATATAAATTCAGTGATACTGATTTTATTTATGGAAGCAATTAAAAACAATATAACAGTTGATATGACTTGGAATTCTAATACGTGACTATCTGTGTTATCTTTTCAGATTCAAAAGCAGCCAAATGTGAAATTAAATGATAACTTGCCAATAATTTCTTACTGAACAATTCCTATAAAAGCCAAGTCAGTCGATATTCAGGGCAATGGCTATCTTACCACAATGAACGAATATTTGTTCTTGGTGCTATTCGTGTTCTGTGGAGCTCTTTTCGGAGGTACGATGTGGTTCACCTTCTTCAATTTCAACTGTGACTTGTTCCTTTCTTCCAGCTCAATCTTCACCTGTAAGTCCGGAAGAGTCTGATGACTATCTTTGGCCTATTCCTCAAGTGGATGGCAGCTACCGTTGGATGACACGCGCGCAGGCGCTCGCGGAGGCGTCTCTCACAAGTGAAAACACTCCCATCAGCCCAAGGAAACTAGACAAGGTGCGATTCTTCTTATACACCCAGTCAAATCCCACAACCCCAATCGAAATCGATATGAACAATCCAGCTTCGCTCTCGCAGTCTCCGTTTGACAGCAAAAATCCCACCAGGTAAACACTTCATCCAATTCTCTGCCTAGACAGATTCATCTATCTTCCCTCCTCTGGACTAGATTCTTTATCCATGGCTGGTTGGGCGGGTATTTGGCCTCACAGCCTCAGAAGATACGAAAAGCACTTCTTCTAAACGGCCAGAACAAGCAGTTCAACTACATTGCCGTTGACTGGAGTGTATATGCGGAAGACTCGAATTACATTATCGCACAAGGTTCCTGCTCCAAAGCTGGACAGATTGTAGCTCAATTCATAGACTGGCTCAGCATAGCTGGCAATCTCTCGTTTGACAACTTGGCGCTGTACGGACACAGCTTAGGCGCCCATGTCGCGGGATTCGCCGGAAAGAATGTTGCGCAAGGACAGGTGGACACAATCATCGGACTGGACGCAGCTATGCCATTATTCGTATACTCCAGCCCCAGCACTCGGTTAGCCGAAACTGACGCTAGGTACGTGGAATCGATTCACACAAACGGCGGAATGGCTGGGTTCTATAACCCCATCGGCAAGGCTTCATTCTACCCCAACGGTGGAAAGAAACAGCCCGGCTGCGGACTAGACCTTGAAGGCTCTTGCTCCCACGAGAGGGTTGTCGATTATTTGGCCGAGGCGTTGAGTCTGAATGTGGACAACTTGTTCTCGGTTGTTGGGTGCAGTAAGTTCGATGATGTTAAGAACAAGGCGTGTAATGTTCCCGCGAGTGGGATTCGCATGGGTGACCCGAATAACGCAGACTCCGCTGACGGCATTTACTACTTAACCACAAACAGCCAGAGTTTGTTTGGAAAAGGACAATAAATTGCTATCAAACTTGATCATTCTTTGTGGTTTGTAAATTATGGCTACTTTGGGAGATACCCGTAATTGAAGTTATCTGTAGAGTCATGCCGATTGACGGCTTTTCTTTGTGATATCAATTAATTTATGAGAGTTTTGTTTGCAGATGTCATTAAGTACTTGAAGAGGTTTTCAGTGAGCTTAAAGCAATAAGCAATAGGTGGTCATAAAATGTACCCCAGGGAAGCAGATAAACTAAGCATGGGTTAAGGCACAGATAACAAGATTGTGTAGGATCACTTGAAATTTGAAGTTTATTAGTATTATTGTTTGTTCTTGCTTGACATGCGTTGCTTTTTGTAAAATCGATAAGGCACGTCCAAAGTTTGCCGTATGCCGATCGTGCCTGGTTTTTGCTTTGATTAACTTCAAGTTTCTTAGCTTGCAGCACTTGTTTTTCTGATCCTGTGTATGCTATAAATGTCAGACTGTATCATGACGCAGAGATTTGGATTATACCCAAAAAATATTGCGAGGTATAATTCAAACCTCTGCGTCATGTTTCTTTTTATTGAAAAACCGTAAACATATCGCATAATGTATTTTCCATCGGTAGCGACTACTTTTACCATTTCTTTAGTACTTAAGCACTTATCAGGCCTGCGATCCATGAAGAGTCTGAGCTATAGATGCCTTCCGTTATTGACGTTCTCGGGCTCGCTACTTCTTGTTGTCAAAATTCAACCTTTCTCTCCTTCTTGAACCAGGAGACTGAAATTCAAAGACTCTCTTAGCTAGAGCTTTATTGTATATTCGCTCGACGTGGCCGCGCCACTGCAGTTTTCGGATTTTTGCCTTTCGAACTACATTCACGTCTTGATACAGCACATAGAGCTCGCGGGTGGGTCTTCTCCTCCATTTGCCTTCCCCGCAGACAGGACCATATATTTGTCGCAGAATTTTTCTTTCAAAGGTAGCAAGAATCTGCTCTACCCTTTTTACTCAACGTCCAGCACTCGGCTCCATATAAGGGTACGGGTACCATAAGCGCCCTGTAGAGCTTTATATTAGACCTTTGAGTCAGGAGTCAAACTGTTTTGACAAACCAAAATAACAACAGTTTCCAAGGGTGATTCAGCGCCGAATCTCTACCAGGGTTTCGTTTGTGGAGTTCACGTTTGCTCCGAAGTAGACAAACTCCTTAACTACTTTCAAGTTGTAGCTGTCAATTGTCAAATTCTGACTGAGGTGTTGTTCGCCGGATCCATTCTTTGCCTTTGTCGTTTTATCCTCGTTCACTCTAAGACCAGCTTGTTTCGCCTGCTCCTCAATAACCTTGAATGGTTCTACAACGGCTTGCTAGGAACGGGCGATAATATCGATGTCATCAGCATATATCAGCAATTGCAGTGATTTGTACAATCGGAGATAGTGCCTTCCGTGTTTAAACCTGTCCTCCGCTCTTTCCTCTCCAGCACCATATTGAAGAAGTCACATGACAGTGCATCTTCTTGCCAAAATTCAGTGCAGGTTTAGAATGGTTAAGAGGTTCTCAAACCAAACTGCGCAGTACATAACGTTTGTGTTAGCGTTGTCAGTTTTCCCAAGATTCGGAATTCAGCCATCGCGTCAAAAAGTTCTTCGCAATGAATGCTGTAGTGTGCGGCTTAAAAACCGATAAAAAGGTGGTGCGTATCAATTTGAAACTCCCTTTTGAGGTTTTGCATTAGGTGAGAATTGAATGTTAAGCTCACACGTCAACACCAGAGGCACGATCTTCCACAAGTCCGTTCAATTGCTAGCTTATGCGGATGACATTGACGTGATCGGCCGAACTCAGCGAGCCGTCAATGAGGCGTTTGCTAGCATTGAAGCGGAAGCAGCTAAAGTGGGACTGATGGTAAACGAGGGCAAAACGAAGTATATGCTGTCATCGAAGAAGGACGCAGAACATCGACGTCTCGGACAGAGCGTCACAATGGGCAGCAGACACTTCGAGGTAGTGAAGGACTTCGTCTACCTCGGCTCCGCGGTGAATAGGGGCAACAACATCAGTACCGAAATCAAGCGCAGAATCACTCTGGCCAATCCCTGTTTCTTTGGGCTCAAGAGGCAATTGAGTAATAAAGCCCTCTCCCGAACGACCAAAGTGACTTTGTACAACACCTTGATCATCCCAGTCCTGCTTTACGGCGCAGAAACCTGGACGCTACTAAAAGCGGATGAGGAAGCCATTGGTCTCTTCGAGAGAAAAGTTCTGCGTGCGATTTTTGGTCCTGTTTGCGTTGATGGCATCTGGAGGAGAAGATTCAACCACAAACTGTATGGGCTGTACGGCGGCATGAGCCTAGTCAAGCGTCTACGGATACAACGCTTAAGGTGGCTAGGCTATGTAGAGCGCATGGACAGCACTGCTCCGGCCCGGAGAGTTTTCGAATCCGATCCACAGGGACAACGCAACAGAGGACGTCCTAGACTGAGATGGCGCACACAAGTGGAAAAGGACCTCAACCAACTTGGAGTGCGCAATTGGGGGCAGCTGGCAAGAGATCGTGCTAGCTGGAGAGGCATGTTGGTTGAGGCCCAGGTCCATCCCGGACTGTAGCGCCATCCGAAGAAGAAGAAGATTAGGTGAGAATTTGGTCTACAGTCGATTTACTAGGCTTTCTTTAGAATTTTTTTCTCTAAAAAAAAGGGTCCTCCCTTGCATCGAACCAATTATTGAGCTTTTCTATCATTTCGCCAGAAGACCCGAAACGGCGTCCCCTCAAGTAGTTTTATATCCACCGAAAACGTCACTAGTCATAAGGAGAAAAATCTGGACGTCCCATTTTAGCGATTTTCAGGTAGTTTCTGACCGCTGCATCTATGTGGAGCCGAGCGTTGTTCTGTTCCAGAATCGTCTTGTCATGGCTTTTGGTCGGTTTGGCCGTTTTTCACGGAATGCGTGGCTCAAAAGTATTAGTTGTAGTCGATAACGCGTTTCAATCAATGATGGGGTGTGGGCTTAGCAGCTTAAAGCACAACAAGTGCATGGACTTTGAGCGGCTGATGGTTTTCTTTGGCTTTGTTGAAGATCATGATGGAAAGAAATCAACAAAGCATAGTATTTTTTTCTTCTTAGGGTTCTTGTAGTATAACAACTTTTCATCTCCAATCATGATGCAGTGCAAATCATTGATGTCTTTCACATCGATGCGAAAAATCGCTTTCCGACATCTCTCGGCTTGAACCCGTACGGAACCCAAAGCAAGCGAGCTTTTGAATAAATCCAAATTTTCTTTAACTGAATAGAATTTGTTCGCTGAATCACGCTCAACGATGCTGTGAGTTCACTTTGCGTTGGCACAGATATTGATCCAATAAAGCCTGCAATTGCTCATCCTCAAATTGACCAAGAAGCTCTCTGCCATTGAAGCTAAAATCACCACTTTCGAAGCGCCTTATCAATCTGTATCATGTCGGAGCAGATTCACCATAAACTTCCACAAGCCGAACCGATGGGCTTAAGCTGCATTTTCTTCCAATTACAAAATAAAATCAAAACTTCTCACAAATGCTGTTTGTTAAAGAGCAATTCGGATATTGTCAAAGAAGCAGAAGAAAACAATATTACTGTATATAACCTAACAGTAATGCACATCAATTACTTTTGACAATTGTCACATTTTTCCAATGAAGTAGTTAATCGCTTCCAAGATCAGCCACAATTTGGAGGCAGCGCCATCTTTTGAATATTTCGCAATACTTGTAAGAAAACGAATTTTTATTGGTCAAAGCCATGCGAGCATTGTGCACATTTGGCGAGTATAGAACATATCATAAAGGTATCAAATGCGCACATTTCTTGACCGCTGCAATTTGACATTTTCCAACCTTTAGACTGAACTGAGTAAGACAGTGAAATCATCAGCCTCGAAAAAATATTGACCAGAAATAACTTTTTTCAAAAATTCGCAGAGCTATGAAACTTTTTTATTCAGAGCCCTTCGTTGAAGCAAAAGTTTAAATTTAAATCTAAGCAGTCCATAGGATTCTACTTTTCTGAAGACATTTTCAAGGTCACTTGCACGCAAAATAGTTGAACCAACGCTATAAACGAACACTTCACCTATAATTTTATTCGGAACTGTGTGTTCAAACCCCGTTTAAAAGCTTATAAAAGAAATATATTTTATTTTTTACAAACTATCAGACTATATCACATTTTCCAAACATTCCCAATGGCAAACGGCGACTCACTGTTCGTTTCCAAATAATAGATTCCATTCGCCTTTCCAGCATTGTTGGGGTCGCCCAGTCTTACCCCCTCTCCATCCACATCACAGTCAGACCCCTTAATATTCTCGAACTGACTGCACTTGATCGCGTAGAAATCATTATCATCGCTTCGGCTTAACGCTTCCGCAAAGTAGATCACCGATCGTCCATGAGCGCAACCACCATCGAGATCTAGTCCGCACCCAGGCTGCGATTTTCCACCATTCGGATAGAATGCCGCTTGTCCAATGGGATTGTAGAAGCCCAGCGTGCCTCCGTTTGTCTGAATCGTTTCCACATACTCGGCGTCTGTGTCTGCCAGCCGACTGTTCGAGTTCTCGTAGCTGAAAAGCGGCATGGCTGGGTCCAAGCCGACGATCGTATGTATTCGTCCACGTTTCACATTCTTTCCCGTGAATCCTGCTACATGTGCACCCAGACTGTGGCCGTAAACAGCCAATGTGTCAAAGTTCAGGCTTGCGATGTCGTGCAGCCAGTCTATGAACTCGGCAACAATCTTTCCAGCCTTTGAGCAGCGGGTCTGCGACGTGATGTAGGTAACGGACTCGCCGTAGACACTCCAGTCGACAGCTATGACATTGTAATATCCTGTCTGGAAGAGCGCTTCTCTGATTCGGCGGTTTTCCCCACCCAGGTAGTTGCCGTTCCAACCGTGAATCACGAATCTGCAAAAATGTCGTGTAGAAACTGTCAATGACGCGTAAAGATTTTTGCCCTCACCTTGTTGGATGTGCAGAGTTGAATGTGGAACGCATTAAACTTTCGACATCCTCCATGTCTAACTCGATAGGATCAGTTGGATTAATGCGGGTGTATAGGAAGAAACGAACCTTGTCCATTTTGCGGGAACTCGTGTCTGCGTGCGGTTCCAAGAGCATTGCTTCTATAACAGCCTCTCCCCGCGTCATCCACCGAATATGACCATCTCTCTGAGGGATTGGCCACGCCTTATCTACAGGCTCATTTATGGACGTAGGAAGCGAATAAGCTGAAAAATGAATCGCAACCTTTGTATCCTCTTCGATTTAAAGTTCCCTTGACTCTTACCACAAGCGAGGATTCCAATAACGAATCCCAAAAATAAAATCGGCACTCTCATCTCTGGGTTAGTTCTACTAAATCCATAATTGGACGTTTACTCTGCTTTTATAGGTGACCATAATCCAGGGATCAGCGTTAACAATGTTTTGAATATTCCATGAATATCTTATCGAACATTTTGCTGCCAAAGCTTCTGCGTTGCTCTTCGATAGGATCTTATCGGGTAACGAATTCCAATTGTATTCTAATCAAACTCTGATCGATCTGTGACATGGCTAATTGTAACTGGTCTTTATCAAGTATTTGCATGCGCAAACTGAAGTAGGGGGGCTTGTGTTTACGATTCTGGTTTTACTAATGGCTATAAATAGCTAATATCTCAATTGGCAGTGTGCTATTGCAAATATATTGATAAGCACTGCTAAGGAACGGGTAAGAAATCGCAATAAAGATATCGAATGGCAGCAAGTTCCATTCAGCTCAATGTGGCTTTGCTGGGAGAGCACGACACTCGCACCGAATGTACTAGGTACGATTCCTGGACTAAACGCCTCACATTTTTCACGGCACCAGCTTTTTCAAACTGCTGAAAATCTGTCTATGAATGAAGATTTTCAAACTTCACAATTTGGAATTGACAAAAAGTGTTAAGCCACTTCTACTAGTGAGAGAACCGCAGCGCGCACCAAACGGAACCTGGAACCTTTCCAATAAATAATGTCAGTAGTAATGCATACATTTTTGGGGAAGTCAGCTTTGAAATCAGCGTTATGTATTAGAAGGAAATTTTTCTTTTTCAGAAGAAGTTTATCATCATCTTAAAGCCAAGGGACTGCTCTATGTACATCATTTCGTATTCCAGATATTCAGTAAATGTAATTTGTTTCTATTTGTATTTTATTTCAAGATTTAAATGCCATCTTTCCAGGGCACTTCTCAAGCTTAACCAACAATGATCTTAGCTACATTTACTCTTTAGCTAATTTTCTTTCATTCAGGTTTCTTTTCTTTCGTGTTGAGATTTGAAAGAGTAAGAGATTGTTTTGTGAAAAATTTAACAAAGTACGTCTTAACAGGAAGGGTGGCTCACAGCTGTGTTACACAGATCTTATTTTTGAATTAGCTGACAAACAGCTGTTAAGTATTAAAAAAAGGGATACAAAAGTAAATCAATGAAAAATCCTCCTGCTTGTTCCTTAATCACAGTTCACTGGAAAGCACTGATGCCACTAAATGAAATAATCATTGTTTTGATAGATCATTAGCTCAAACCCATTAAAAAGCTTGTCACATCCTCCACTAGTGTTAGCTGTTTTTGTTTGCGTACCGACAAGTTATTTTATTATATTTACAGCAATGACAATGCCGAAAAAACAAAGCAAATGCAGATTTTTATCCTCAAAAATTTGGCCTAAATTATTTCAAGAGAATAATTACTTCAATTTAAGTTGCCCTTTGTTGAAGTCCAAACTCAAATTACAGACAATTGCTCAGGAAACAGTGTTAAGTAAATTAAAAGATTTCCAAAAGCTTATATGGAAATGCTTTCTTTCACTATCAAAATCACTTTGTTTTATTTTAAGAAAATGGCATCACTATTTACTGCCACTAAAGTGTTCCCAATGTAACCATTTATTATCCATGAATAGAACTTGCGTTGTTCAAACCGAAAAAATTTCCATCCTCAATATGTGTATGAACTGAACACTGAAGTTGAAACGATCACATATTTAAGATCCCCAAACACGCGGGAAGTAGACATTTCTTTAAGCGATGCAAAAAAGGTTATATTTTTCATTACATACTCGATCAATTACTCGATCAATTGCTCGATCAATTGCTCGATCACTACGCTAGTTGGAGGAGCTGATTTTTAAGTAGGTATAAGGACTTGAAGCCTTTATACAAAAAACGCACCGCTCCTTGCAACTTAACTTCTGCTCATGTAGAAACATTAGCAAATTTTGCAATATAAAACAAACACGACGCGACTTGCTCATATACTCTAAAAAGAAAATTACGGAAAATACCGTAATTCACAAAAATTTCAATACTCGGCTTCGACTAAATCTTCAGCCTCATTTTTCGAATTTTTCGAATTTTTCGAATTTTTCAAGGTACCACCTCTTTCGAGCTGCTGACAACACTCAAAGAGTAATAACTGTCTAAGAAAGCTTCTCAAATTTCGCCGTTCGGAGTCGGCAAAAACTGTAGGTCCCTTCTACTCGTGAGAGAACAGAAACGCGCACAACACGAGCAGTTGATGAGCAAGCTAGGCCCTGGTCCGCCTTTGGACTGTAGCGCCAACAATTATTATTATTATTACAAGCCTTATTAGGAACGCCCATCCGATCATTCTTAAGCCCACCTTCGGACGTACAGTTAAACTAAGAGACTCGTTCTTTGACGCCCCACACGGCGAGCTGCCAAGGCAATCCTCGTTAGTGCACAGGTCAAGTTGACATACAGCCTCCACGTGGCGCCCCCTGGATAGCCATCACAACACCCGTTGTATGGTGAACTAATGTATGCAGCGACCCCCTCTGCCCGAGGATTTAAATAATGGGCCTGACCTACCAGTCTGTGGGTTGTGCGTGAGGGTAACTTCCTTACCACGTAAAAATAAAATAGTTCAGAAAAACCGATATGCCTCGGATAAGGACGGATTAACTGTTGACGACCCCAGCAAACGTTTAAAGGACAACAATTTTCGGTTTTGCACGTGGAATGTGAGGTCCCTTAACAGGCCACGTGCAGCCGAACAACTTGCGAAGGCCCTTGACAGCTACAAAGCTGACATAACCGCCATCCAGGAAGTGCGATGGGATGGGCCTGGCATAAAAGCGATGAAGAACTGCGATATCTACTACAGCAATTGCTACAGAGAGAGAAGGCAGCGCTTATTCGGGTGCGGATTTGTTGTTCGAGGCAGACTTAGGCAAAAAGTCTTGAGCTACGACCCAGTCAGCGAGCGCCTCATGACAATCCACATCAAGGCTAAATTCGGGAACATCAGCCTAATATGCGCTCACGCCCCAACAGAGGAGAAGGATGACAACATCAAGGATGACTTCTATGATCTCCTAGAAAGAACATACGATCGATGCCCCAGCTATGCAACCAAGATCGTTCTAGGAGATTTCAACGCTCAGCTGGGAAAGGAGGACATCTTTGCTGGAGTCATCGGTAAACACAGCCTGCACGACAACACATCCGGAAACGGACTCAGGCTGTTGGACTTCGCCTCGGGGCGAAACCTCTCTGTGGCTAGCACGCGGTTCCCACACCTGAACATTCACAACAGGAACCTGGCGATCTCCTGATCAATCAACCGTCAACCAGATTGATCACGTTGCGATCGACGTCAGACACTCCTCCAGTATTCTCGATGTCCGAACCTTCCGAGGTGCAAACATTGACTCAGATCATCACCTTGTTGTAGCCAAGGTAAGAACCCGGATATCGAGAGAGCAACGGAGTCGAGAAAGGCCAAAACGGTTTGACGTCGAAAAGCTACAATCGCAGCCGATTGCTGGGAACTTTGCCGACCGAGTCTCCCGGAAACTCGCCCAAAGTTCGACGCTTCCTGCACTAAGCATAAAAGAAGAATGGAAACGTTGTCGAGAAGCCATCAAAGATGCTGCCACTGATGTGCTGGGTTTCACGTCACCACCCAGAAGGAACCCATGGTTTGACGACGAGTGCAGGCAAGCGCACGCGGCTAAACAAGACGCCTATAAGGCGACACTGCATCGAACAACGCGAGCTGTTCGTGAACTCTACGAACAGAGAAGAAGGGAAGAGCACCGGCTTCTCAGAAGGAAGAAGAAGGAGCATGACAAGCGCGCGGTCGAGGAAATGGAAAGGTGCTTTGGCAGGAATGAAGTCCGAAAGTTTTACCGAAAGGTAAAACAGCTATCCGGAGGATACAAGGTTCTGACCAAGGCCTGCCGGGACCAAAATGGACAACTAGTAGTAGAGTCGCAGTCGGTGCTGAGAATCTGGAAGGATCATTTCTGCAGACTCCTAAACGGCGATGAAGACCCAAATCCCGCTGTTAGGCAGAATGTTCCACTCAATTTGGACGATGATAGACAAGCATTCCGTCCCCCCGACTTAGACGAGGTGAAGATAGCAATATCCAAGCTAAAGTCGAACAAAGCTGCTGGAGCGGACGGACTGTCCGCAGAACTATTTAAATCAGCTGGAGATGACCTGGTTGGGCGCATGCACCAGCTCATCTGTAAGATATGGTCGGAGGAAAGCATGCCCGATGAGTGGAATCTCGGCGTCGTTTGCCCGTTCCACAAAAAAGGAGACCCCTTTGACTGCGCCAACTACAGAGGGATTAGTCTCCTGAACATCGCATATAAGATCCTCTCTGCCGTATTGTGTGAGCGTCTGAAACCATTTGTCCATGACCTGATAGGTCCCTATCAGTGTGGTTTCAGACCAGGGAAGTCCTGGAAAAGACCCAAGAACTGCAAATTGACACTCACCACCTATTCGTCGATTTCAAGGCTGCATATGACAGTGTGCATAGAGACGAGCTATACAGTGCCATGTCTAGTTTTGGCATTCCTACCAAACTCGTCAGATTGTGTAGGATGACGATGGAGAACTCTCGCTGCTCCGTCAAGGTCGGTACCGAACTCACCGAGACCTTCAATGTCAAAACAGGTTTTAGACAAAGCGACGCACTGTCATGTGACTTCTTTAACATCATCCTCGAGAAGATCGTGCGTAACTCACAAGTCAACACCAGAGGCACGATCTTCCAGAAGTCAGTTCAATTGTTAGCTTACGCTGATGACATTGACGTGATTGGACGAACACAGCGAGCCGTCAATGAGGCGTTTGCTGGCATTGAAGCGGAAGCGGCTAAAATGGGTCTTGCTGTAAATGAGGGCAAAACGAAGTACATGCTGTCATCAAGGAAGGACACACAACATCGACGTCTCGGACGGAGCGTCACACTAGGCAGCAGAAACTTCGAGGTAGTTAAGGACTTCGTCTAACAGGGACAACAACATCAGTACCGAAATCAAACGCAGAATCACTCTTGCCAACCGCTGTTTCTTTGGGCTCAAGAGGCAATTGAGTAATAAAGCCCTCTCTCGAAGGACTAAGCTCGCTTTATATAACAGCCTGATCATCCCCGTCCTACTATATGGCGCAGAATCTTGGACGGTAGCAAAGGCGGATGAGGAAGCCCTAAGTCTTTTCGAGAGAAAGGTTTTGCGTGCGATTTTTGGTCCTGTTTGCGTTGATGGCATCTGGAGGAGAAGATTTAATGACGAACTCTATAGGCTGTACAGCGACATGCGCCTGGTCAAGCGTCTACGGATACAACGCTTAAGAGGCATGTTGGTTGAGGCCCAGGTCCACCCCGGACTGTAGCGCCACAAGAAGAAGAAGAAGAAGAAGGGAACTCCTCGGCAACCAATTTAGTTGGATCCGGTTTCCTTCCGGCTTCTCCGTTTTCTTTTTCGAGGTTTATGACTCTAGAAATAAATGTTCCCTTGCCTTTCATTGATAAGTTTTTCAGTGATACTGGCACATTAGGGCCCAGATGAAATTAGTTAAGGGGGGGCAAAATTAAATCTGTCAACAGCACGGTAGACAAAGCGAACTCTGTTGTTTGTTGGATAAGAAATAACACGAAAAATTCCCATGCCTGCACGTGTCCTGAGATTGACATCTATTTGTATCAAAGATAGCCATTCATTGAGAGTCATTTTATTCATACTCTTTTCAATCCGACAATAAGTTTAATAGGTATCTTATCCCCATTTTCTTAACCGAGTCGATTAGATTAATCCTAAGCACCAGACTATCGTGTAAATTATCGGCAATATTGCTCGGAAACAAATCTCCTTACAAAAAATTACGATCAGTTCTGCTTTTCAAGTCAATATGCTAGCACGTACTATACCTTTTTTGCTTTTGAGTGAGTGATAAACAAACCGTGGAATTGACAACTTTAAAAACATAACGTTTTAGGCAGTTTTTCCCTTTCAAGTGCCCTCAAATTCGCCGAAGAACTATGGCCAGTTCCACAAAGAATTGGGGGACACCGATGGATGACGGAAGGACAAGCGATGCTGGAAGCTGCTCAATCAGAGCCCAAGACGTCTACACGCAAAATGGACAAGGTTCGTTTATTTTTGTACACGAGAGTGAATCCCAGTGTGCCAATCGAATTGGCAATCGACGACATGGAATCTTTGGCGCGATCGACTTTCAACAGAAGCCATCGTACGAGGTAAGGTCTCACAAGCAAACACGACATCTAAATTGACAAAAGGAAGTCTACAGATTTATGATCCACGGTTGGAATGGTGGCCACTTTACACCGCAGAATAAGAAAATTTTGGACGCTGTTTTCAACAACACCGACAATAGTCCGTGCAATTTGGTTCTCGTTGACTGGAGTGTTTACGGGGAGACTCTGAATTACATTTCAGCTCAAAGGAGCTGCAGCAAGGCAGGAAAAATTGTCGCTGAGTTCATTGATTGGATGCACGACACGGTAGGCCTATCGTTTCAGAATCTGATACTGATGGGTCACAGTTTGGGCTCACATGTCGCTGGATTCGTGGGAAAGAACGTCCAGCGCGGAAGGATTCATACCATCATCGGGCTTGACCCGGCAATGCCACTCTTCAGCTACAGCAACCCAGAAACGCGTCTCTGTGACACTGACGCTGAGTATGTGGAGTCAATTACGACCAATGGAGGAATGGCAGGATTCTACCAACCAATTGGAAAAGTCGCATTTTATGCGAATGGAGGGAAGACTCAACCCGGATGCGGACTAGACATTGACGGGGAGTGCGCCCATGAACGGGCAGTAGATTACTACGCAGAGGCTATTAAAATGAAGGAAAAGAACGAATTGTACGCGATTGGGTGTAGTAATTTCGAGGATGTTAAAAGTGCAAGTTGTGACGTGAAAACTGATGGAGTGAGGTTGGGTGACCCGAGGAATGAGGATATTGCCGACGGAGTGTATTACTTGGAGACAAACGATGCGTCACCGTTTGGGAAGGGAAACATTTACAAAACTTAATAAATTTTGTACGAAGTAAAGTGTTTTTTTATTTATTTTTTTTTTGCTTGTCGATTGAAACAATTACACAACTTTTCAAAGTTGATACTAATAGCTTAAATTTCCTCCCATCACGAGCACTACCCAGCCGATTCAGCTCACTATTACTTCACTCAAAATTGAGTGGAGTCCTCCATCAGCTGTCAAATGGGAATTCAGTCAATGTTTCATATTTTTACTCACAGGTCAAAGCAGTACAAAACAATAATCAACCCTAGTCCGTTTTGAAAATATACTAGTTCGCAGTATATTTTCGCAGTTCGGTACCGAGTAATCCTAGGTGTAACTTTGTGTTTTTCGTCGGGTAGGCACGGCTTGCAGTTTATAGCGAGGCATGAGTCAACCAGCAGCTGTTGGGATTGCCACCGATCCGGTCCAAAATTACATTTCCCTCCCAGTGGAGGAAAAGCAAAAATTAATTGTTGTTACTGGTTTCGGGCCATTTGTTGGGCACGAGGATGTAAACGCCAGTTGGGAAGCTGTCAAAGTGTTGCCGGAGAACCTCACATCGGATGCTGGAAATGTGTATAAATTGGAGAAGAAGCTGGTATCTGTTGCATACGATGATGTCAATGCCGCCGTTGACGAAATATGGAACAAAAAACCTGAGGTATGCGTTTGTGAGCAAATCATTGCATGGATTGAATCGCAAATTAGGTTTTGCAAGCGCAGTATGATCTCATCCTTACTAATGTAAATTATTTCATTTGCGAGCAAATTCGTCTCGACTGGAAAGGTATCACCTTGGTTTGTTTTATCGTTAGCTAATCTCAAAAAATGCTTGCTCTTGTTATCGGCAGATAAATGGATGAATGATAAGATTTGTATTTGTTTTCAGTTAGTGGTGCATTGCGGTGTTCACGGTGGATCCAATTGTATTCGTGTCGAAGAGCTCGCCTACAATCACAAGTTCAACGGCAGAGACTACTCAGGAAAAAAGCTCTTTGGCGGAAGTGCGTGCCTCGCCAATAATGGAACAGAATGCTGCGAAATTCGCACCAAATTAGATGTGAAAAAGATCGTTGAAAACACGGCGCCTCAGTGCAACTGTACCGATGCCGTGGTGCCGTCCGATGATGTGGGCAGTTACTTGTGTGGATATATTTATTTAAAGTCTCTTGATCGAGACTGCCAACGAAGTTTATTCGTTCACGTGCCTCCGATTTCCAAGCCGTTCAGCAGTCAGGAGGCTAGTGATATTTTGTACCAAATCATTCGCGAGTGTGCTCGCCAGGTGGAGTCCGGCGAGGTTACTCGCGAGAAGCTGAAGGATGACTGAAATGTCTCCGTCATCCTCATGCATGCCTTTACACACCGCGCATATTTGCTACGTTCTTCAATTTGTAAACACATCGCCTTCCAAAACCGCTACTAACCACCTCCGCAAGAAAACATACCGATATTTGTTTAAATCTTTTTTAATGGTTTACAATCGATTATACAATCAATTAGCTACGTATTTTAGACTGCAGATGTATAAATAAATATCTATTAAACTTGTGTCTTTACAACAAGGTAAACCTAACTGTGTTCAAGGATTGCTTGCATGATTTTTATTTCTATCAGGTTGACGCGCTCCTTAGGAGCGCTTCTTAGCTTTTGGGCGATAAGCCTGCCAAAGAGGTCGAATTCGTCCAGTTGCTCTAGACTGGTGTGCGCAGGGGTGGGTGCTTCTGTGACTGGAACGTTTTCGGAATTATTTTCGTTCATCTCCAGTGAGAAGGCGTTTGAGTTGTTGGGTGGATTGCTACTACTCACAGCACAATTGTCATGAACAATCTCCTCCGATATGAAGCTCTGTTGGCTACGATCGATGTCTTCCACTGTGGATAATATTATGTCTGAGGGTTCAAACAAAAATGAATAATCCTCGTTCCGAGTTTTCTTGTTGGGTGGTTCGTCCAGGGAAACGTCGGAGGATTGGTCTCTGAAAAGTCACAAAAGCTAAAAAACAAGTTTCTTTTCTTTATAAGAATCAATTTACATCGTCACAATTGGATCCAGAAATTTCAGTTGATTATAGTACTTGTATTTCTGGGAGCTTCCAAAGCAGTCCTCTCCTTCAGTGCTTCGAATCTTGCGATATCTGTCACGTATGTTTTTCCAAATCTTCTGAATGCGATCTACTTGAATTATTTCACCAAGTGCGTGGTAAACCTCCATCCACAAGATCTCCTTGCTGGCTCGCACAGTTGACGACTTACTGACTGGTGCCTCATAGAGCAACGGTCGTTTAGCTACCTCTTGAATTATGGCCAATCCAATGTCTGCGAGAGGAAATCTTTGACTTCTCTTTGCTAAATCCTCTTGATACGATGAACAAGGCTCGTATTTCACAATCGTTTCCGTAGGATGCTTCTCTGGATCCTCTTCCACCAATGATGTGGCGATTATTTGTTCCTCCTGAAAACCGTCATTCTCCTCAAAGTCATCAGTCTTTATCACAATTTCGTCGGTGTCGTCTACATCCACAGCAGACAGTTGGTCATCAGTTGAATTGGCTTCCTGACTGTCACCTCCGAACTCAAACGTATCGAATCCCGCGGATGATATGGCAAACATCTTCTCAGACGGAATCTCAATGTTGTGTTTTCGATTCAAATGCTTCCACAGATTCGATGATGACGTCTTACTCTTGTAGACATGCACTCGCCCCTTGCTATAGCAGAGCATACAAAGAATTCTGTCGTCTGGGGTTTCATCCGGATTACCAGAGTTTGAAACATCCTTTGTTGCTAAAGCAAAATACCGCCAGACACCACTTGGATTTTTATGACGATTTGTTTGTCGGGTTTCGTTGTGAACGATTTTGTATTCACTTGTGGTTTTAACGTTGAAGCCATTGGTGTCCGCGTCTACTGCCGTACAGTCTGTGTGAATTATCTTGAAAGATCCCAATTCTTCGGTTGAGCTTCTTTTCAGCTTCGAGGAAAGCTGAGAAAAGGATTGATCCATAAAGTGATTGATAGATGAATTCAAAACCAAAACAAATTTTCAAAACAAAGCGAATATTCCTTAGCCGACACAAGTGAATTTTTTAGTCGATGAGCCAATCTTTCGGCTAGCTATTCATTTTGACATATGCTGTCAAAAACTGAATCAATATTGGCTAGGTGTGTTTGTTTTGAATTTCGATTTCAAATGTTGTTCAAATATCAAAAGCTTCACGAAAAAGGCAAATTTCTTCCGGAATTATTCTTAATAGGTTTTTCCTGACTATACAAAATTGTCAAGAAATAATTAGCTGCTTAATAAGAATGCTCACAATTATGATGCAGATAACGATAAACTTTTTTTCTATTCTATTTGTTGAAGTGCATTAAGGAATTATGTGCAAGATGACATATATGAGACTTTTTTTTAGATATGTACAAGACCTCTGAAACAGGCTCTGAATATTCTTTGGCATGTGCAATGGACGCATGTTCGAACACACGCTCTTTGACTTGATAACTGACAGATGTCACAAAACTTCGTGGAATGGTTATCGACTCCTGAATTCATAGTTTTCTTATTTTTCTTAATAAGTGCTGAATCTTAAGATAATGCTTCGAAACATCTTAAGGCTGAACGCCAGCAGGTGATTTCAGAATTATATATTGTTTCTGTTTTTTGTTTCAATATATTCCTTTCAGACTCCCGTCAGTTGTTGCCGTACAGCACATGTCAGTGTACCCATCTACATACGTCGATCCAGTCTTCAAGAAGGAAAAGCAAGCATTATTGAAAGAAACTGGTGAAACTATTAAGTTAGCCCATCTTCCAATTAAACCGGCGCGTAACAATGACACCTCGTCTGTGTTCCATGATGATATTGTCAGCAAATTCACAAATTACATAATGCGCAAGGGAAAGAAGGTCCTAGCGCGAGAATTGCTCGAAAAAAGTTTCGAGAACATCAAGCGCATCCAGTTGGAACGGTACAATTTGGCGGATGCTGAGGAGAAGTCAAAAATCGAAACAAATCCTGTGAAAATCCTACACACAGCTGTTGAGAATTGTCGCCCTCTGTTGCAGTTGACTCCGATCAAGAGAGGTGGTGTAACCTATCAAGTGCCTGTGCCAGTGACGATTAAGCGGTCGTACTTTCTTGCAATGAAGTGGTTAATTGAATCTGCGAAGGAAAAGGAGCGAAATGTGCACCTACCCGAGAAGATGGCCTGGGAGTTATTGGACGCCGCTTCTGGACAAGGAAGAGTGATTAAGAGAAAACAAGATTTACACAAACAGGCAGAAGCAAATCGTGCCTATGCTCATTACCGATGGAGTTAGGCTGGTTGACTGTGTTTTCATATATCTTTATTTACAAATAAAATGTTTTAGTTGGAGTCAATTGAAATCGTCCCCAAAAACTGTAACGTAACGTTGAGCATCACGAACGACTCCATGTTTATGGAGTAGCTTGTAGGAGAGTTTCTCATTGTCTCGACTTTTAACTGGCTGGTAGATATTGATTCGTTTAGGTGGCAGTTCCCATTGCGCTAGAATCTCATCAATAACGAGCTCTTGATCTTTCCGACGTCCCCAGAAATCCACGTAGGCCACCTTAATCTTGTTCTCTTCGTCGTTCATGTAGACAAATCCAATCAAATTTCTAACCGGAAAGCTACATAAGGTTAATGTTATGACGCCGGTCACGCCTGCAAAACCAGAAGTAAATATTCTGAATATTTACAGATTCCTTAACCTCACCAACTGCTGCAAACACTAGTCCAGAGTTCGGATCCAGTTGACCTGCTTTTTCCAAAGCGAATGTCACAGGTGTACCTATCGCGGTTACGATGGTCTGATAGACTTTAAGTCTGTTGAATGCTGATGCCATCCTTATTAAGGGAAGTCGGTAAATCTCTGTCCACTTTTCTTGAACACAAGAATTTTGTTTGGAGATGTTATCATTTGTGGATACATGTCGGTCTAAAAATGGGGCAATTGTCGGTGCAAAAGTCTGTGATTTGTAAAACTGATTAAGTAGTCGTAAAGTGTTCTTTCTTTGGATCATTTTGTAACTTAAAAATAAAATTAATAAATAAAAGTAAGGTTTAGTTAAACATTTTGTAAAATTTTATGTCAGATTTAACCAAAACAAACAGCGCTGACAACATTACAACGCTAGGAAAAGTTATGCCAAATTACAATTTGTGCGGTAAAAAAATCGGATCACAAACTACATGAGATAGGAATGGATATCTTGTAAAAACTCTGGTTTATGAAGCTGATTTGGTTGCTTGCAGATAACAACAATTCTTCTCAATTATTTATTAATATGTAAGGACAACTACAAATCGGTCAAGAAATCCAAAAGCTCCAAATATTTGTTTGCCAAGCTACATTGTTTACGTTTCAATTTGACATGCCAATGACAAAAATGTGTTATTACAAGTTAAGACTTCACAGTCTCGAAAGTGGTAGCCCTAGTAGAATAAAGGGAGAGAGAAAAAAAATGTCGGTAAGGAAGACTTGTTTATATTCAATTTAAATGTCATTTCTCCCGCAATAGCACGTGCTGAAAGTATATTCATAAAACAGAATTGAAGTTGCAACAAAATTAATGGCCACGAATATTAAATTAAAAGAAGCGTAAGTGCCTTTTTCTTTCATTTACGTGCTCTTCTCAATTTCATTTCCCTACAGTTTTGAAGCAGAATCCCAATTCGGTGCATTCTACACTGGAGGAGTAGTTGCGTGGACATCAACAGGCACTGAATTTCTCTGCCAAGATGTAGGCAAAATAAACGTTATAAACATTGACAGTGGAAATATAGTCGCTTCTATCGGCGAAGTAAAGAGTGATGATGTAGACGAGGATGTCATATACACATTCGCCCTGAGCATTGATGACGAGCGTGTGGTAACTGCCCACAAGAGCGGCTTGATTAAGTTATGGGACAAGAACACTGGCGGTATGACAAAAATGTGGAAGAGTGCCCATAAGGGACCAGTGGCACGTTTAGTGTTCCGTGAGTGTGGCGCAATTGTTGCGTCTGGTGGTTCGGACTCATCCATTCGTATTTGGGACTATGATAGAAAGACTTGCTTGGGAGCACTAAAAGAAAGCCGAGGAGTTGTGGCTTTGGTCTCATTTCATCCAGATGCGGCGAAAACGCATGTTTTTGGAGCCGGAGATGATAACAAAATTAACTGTTGGGACTACTCGACCAAGGAGCTAGTACAAACTTTCTCTGGACACTACTCAAAGGTTACTGCCTTGTCGTTCGACAAGGAAGGCGGTGTGTTTGCATCTGTGAGCAGAGATAAAGTATTGATTCTCTGGGACATGGAGAAAGGAGCACAATTGAAGGTTCTTCCCTTATATGAGTGTCTCGAGGGGATCTGCATTCTACCCAAGTTGTCAAAGCTGCCCAATGGATTGGACTTAAGCGCTGTCGAGAACAAAGACAAAGTTTTTGCAGCGGTTGCCGGTGAACTGGGGCATATTCGTGTGTGGAACTGCACAGACGGGAAGCTCGTTTTCTCGCAAACGAACAGCTCCGTATCCAAGGCTGCCGAAGAAGGCGGTTTGGCAGTCACACAACTCCTGCATTGCCCTAGAACGAGTCAGTTAGCAATGGTGTCGGCTGACCACAACATCGTGGTGCACAACATATCGACGTTTCATTGCGCCAAGCAATTGATTGGCTTTAGTGACGAAATTCTTGATGTTTGTTTCGTGGGTAAGAATTCTCGCTACCTTGCCGTCGCCACCAATAGCAACGACATTAAATTCTATGACACGACCAATATGAACTGCTCGATACTGAAAGGCCACACGGACATCGTTCTCTCACTCGCCTCTCACAAGAACTTCTTGCTGTCTTCATCGAAAGATAACTCTCTTCGGCTATGGGAGATAAATCCAGGTTCCTTCACTGTCACCTGCGTGGCAAAGGGCACCAAGCACACATCAAGCGTGGGTTCCGTGGCGTTTGGAAAGCTGTCTCACACCATTTGCGCTTCTGTAAGTCAAGATACATGCCTCAAGGTGTGGGAGGTACCGAAACAGTTCTCCAACAACTCGCCTGATGAAGTGGATCTGCACTCTTTGGTCTGCACAAACACCGTCATCGCTCATGAGAAGGACGTCAATTGCGTTACTATATCTCCCAACGATCGAATTATTGCCACTGCTTCACAAGACAAAACTGCTAAGCTGTGGGACAGTAGCAATCTTTCACTTCTGGGAGTGTTGCGTGGGCATCGTCGTGGTATCTGGTGTGTGAGATTCTCCCCCGTAGATCAAGTGCTCGTGACAACATCGGCCGACTGCACCCTGCGCCTGTGGTCAATAACGGACATGACCTGCTTAAAGACGATCGAAGGCCATGAAAGCTCGGTCCTTCGAGTGGAATTCATTTCAAAGGGCATGCAGTTAGTGTCGTCGGGAGCCGATGGGTTGATCAAACTCTGGAATATAAAGACGAACGAATGCACGGAGACCATGGACAAGCACGAGGCTCGGATTTGGACACTCGCTGTGGCTCACAGCGAGACGCACTTCTTCAGTGGAGGTGCCGATTCCAAGCTCATCCGCTGGAAAGACGTGACGGAAGAGAGAAAAATTGCTGAGATCGAGAAACGTCAGGAGTTGGCCGCCCAGGAGCAGGAGCTGAACAATCTGATAGCGCAGAAAAAAATGCTGAAAGCTCTTCGTCTAGCGCTGAGGTTAGAAAAACCACATCTGACGCTCAAGATAATCAACACAGTCATTAAAAATCAGGAGTCGGGCTTGGAGGAGACTATTGGCTCCCTCAACGAACTGCACAAGGAAAGCCTGATGCGCCACGCAATCACTTGGAACACAAACAGTCGAAATTGTCGGCCTGCGCAGTTCGTATTGAATATTCTAATCAATGAAATTATGACCAACAAATTCAAGCCATCCGGACTGGGAAAGATGATCGAGGAGACGCTCCCGTACACGGAAAGGCATTTCAAGAGAATGACGGAGTATTTGAAAGATTTGAAATTCATCGAATTTACATTGAAATGCATGCAGCCACACGCCAGTATGGAAGTGGACGATGTAGAGAAATAAATTTTAGATAAGAAAAAAATGTTCTTCTTTTTATTGGATGGAAGTTATTGTGTGTTTTTTTTTGCCTCTCTGTGAATAGTTATAGTTATGGATGAAGATATTTGCTTCGGATTAGGATCAGAAATGCGGTTCCGAAGATATGTAAGTGCAGTACTGGAAGGATTGTGTTTGGGTGGTAAGTTTAATACATTTGCGGCTCAGAAAATGTAAATTAAATTATTTATCTCATAGCAAAAATGTAAAAAAAAATTATTTCTCAAACAGTACAATTTTAATATTACAAATAAGAAATGACGAACACGATTAGTCCGCCCGAGGGCTAGACCGTCCGACGACTGGATCTTGATTGCTTTTCGTAGGATGCTGCTCGGCGTAAGCCACCTCTGTATTCTTAATCTGATGTGTTGTGGATGGGGTTTGACATGTGAGCCGATGTACATGTTTGAAAATCATTCCGATGCTCAATTGATTTCTTGGATTCAAGGATCGCTTGGGTCATAAACAAAAATGTTCATGAATTCCAGATGTATTGTTTGTCCAGTGTTATTTACGAGTGGATCGAAGTGTTAACTTGCATTTTGCTGAGAGTTGTTCACACCAAATCCCTTTTTTGCACATAAAGCTTCAGTGGGATAAGTTCAATATCTGGAGCGATGTTTGACTGGTAGCGGGCAGAAGTGTTTGTTTTTAATTTACTTTTTTTATTTACATTATCTAATTCGTTAGGATTAGTTTTGCATCCTAAACTATTCAATTTTTAATAATGAATATTGAATATTTTTTAATATTCAGTTTTTGATTATATGTCTTTTGTTCTCCAACATTCATAAACTTGTTCGTTGGACCTTCAAAATGTGACATAATGATAGCCACGCAGAGCAATTCGAATGCTTTTCTTCTCCAATTCTGAGCGCTATGTGAAATAAGGACGTAAAGTGTCATCTGATGCGCCGTATTGGCAGATTTTGATGAGGCACATGAATGAGTTTGTATATGCGTTAGACTGTCCGAGTGCTTCACAATTCGTCATATACTGTGAGCGATGACCAAATTTCATTTTCAACAATTTATTACAATTATAAAGCTATTCATAATTTTTTTTAACGAAATATTTAGTCATATTTAATAAATAGTTCATTTACTAAAATTTAAGTAAACAAATTAACGAAAAAAGTAATAAAATAATTATTACAAAATAACATAAAAAACTTCATATTTGATGCGTCAAACAAAGTGTACAGTTCACGAAAAAGATGGAATTCTTTTATTTAATATTTTTTCTGCTTTCCTTTGGACTTCAAAACAGCTTCTAGTCTCCTTGGCATGGAATGTATTAACTTCTTGACGAATTCTGTTGGAATTTTCTGCCATTCTTCTAGCAAAACCGAATTCAAGGAGTCTTTGCTGGTTATCGCACGTTTTCGAATCTGCGTATATAGATATACCCACAAATAGTCTATCGGGCTAAGGTCTGCGGATTACGGATGATGATCCAGTTGCTTAGGTGTGCGATAGAGCAACCATTCCTTCACCAATTTGGCCGTATGTCTTGTTGGAAGACCCATGATTGACTGATGCCCAATTTCTGAACACTTGGTGGTAAAAGTTCCCTTAAAATATTTAGGTAATCGTTTTTATTCATTGTGCTGTCAATAAAAACTGCTTTTCCAACACCTGATGCGGTCATACATCCCCAGACCATAACCGAACCCCCACCATGCTTGACCGTTGAAATTATATTGTTTTCATTAAATTCGGTGTTTTTGACTCTCCATATTTTGGGCTGCATTTTTGATTCAAATATTTCAAATTTGCTTTCATCACTACAAGAAACATTATTCCAGAATAGAAAACCCTCATTTTTATACTTTTGGGCGTAAAGCAGTCGCCGATTTCGGTTCTTTTCTGAAATGAGAGGTTTTTTCGAAGCATTCTGTCATATAACCCATTACTATGGAGAGCCCGGCGCACAGTACTTGCACTAACAGGAACTTCTGAAGAAAGGCTTATGTTTTCTGCGATTTTTACTGCAGTTGCAGCTGGATTTTTGCGTACTTCCCTAACAATAGACCGTACTTCACCTTCAGAAAATCGCTTTGGTAGGCCGAACTGTTTAAATTTATCAATATTTTTTTTTTCTGTATTATAGTGTCTGCTAACCATTTCCGCTGCTTGCCGTAATGACCTCCCTTCCTGATCAAATTTCAATACAAGTTTTCGGGTTTCAATTGAACTATGCTTTCACATCTTTGGATGATATTGATATTTCAAACACGAAGCCAACGACTTTTCTTAAGAATAAACAAAACAATGTGATATCCCTTTGAAGTAACAATATTTCTACGTTATGAGGATCCGTATGATCTTCTAGGTGTACACTATATTTTGACGCGTAAAATATGAAGTAATTTTTGTTATTTTGCTGTTATCATTTTGTTATAAGCTTTTTTGCTAAGTTTTGTTTGTAAAGTGATATCAACCATTCGTTGGTATGAAATATTAAAAATACTATGTGGAGGTGTACACATTCTTTTGACGCTCACTGTACATAACCTCTTTTTCATGTCAACCACTTTTACAAATTCACTGTTTGTATACGCTGCATCCGTTTTATTGTGAGGTTTGTTGTAAGGGTTGGCAAATGCATCTAACGTTTTTAAAATAAAAAGATTGGATTGCACGACAGGCTATAAGCCCACGGTTTAGGTACTTTAACAATTTTCCCTGACATACGCAACATCACTTACAACGCATCCATGACCTTTGGGACAACTTTCTTAAGTGGGGACTACTTAAGATGAGCACTAGCATGGCAAGAACTCATGTATTTTATGATACAATCAACTTCAGGAAGATACATCGCAACGATCACTATTTCTCTTTCGGACAATACAACAGTGACTGCTAGAAATCCATTTTAGCAACATGTTCAAGATCAAGAATCCGGTCATCATCTTGGAACAAGCAGCATTCGCGCTTTATATGGTACATCCACTTTTAAGAACTCAACTAAATTCACTTTTGAGAACTGAGAACTGGTCTCAGCCAAAGCTGATTCATATATAGCTCATTAAGCCAATAATCACCTACGGGTTCCCAGTTTGGTTTACCATACACCCAACAGCTTTGAAGAAAATTTGCTTGCTTGAGAGGAAGATTCTTGACAACTTCGAATACCATCGAGTATGAAGGACATTCGTAATGAACGAATTTGCCAGAAGGCAAAAATCGCTTCGCTGGATCAGTATACGCTGCAGCTAGCCAGCGCTCCATCAATGATCATCCAAACCAGGAGATACAGGGTACTTTGTAACATCCTCTGGATCCCAGTCATCGATATCTGCATGTGAAATCAATCTCAGATTCCTGGTTGCAGGAAGTTTTAAACCCAGATACGACATGTTATATAAAGAAGACCTTACGAGACTACCGAGGTTAAGTTTCAGGTTAATTAATTCAATAACTACTCGTATTCTCTAACCGTTTTTGGGGATTCCAAACGTCAAATTTTGAGGAACTCTTAGACGCCGAGTACTCTTTGAGAGTTAGTCTGTTAAGCAACTCAATCGAGGAATGGCTTTGAAATAATGCGATGTGTTCACACATCGGAATTAAACCTGGGAACTTCGCGAAACAACCTCGCATACACCACATACAAAGGGCCATAAAAACACAACAAGCACGTTATTTTTCTTGTATAGAATTATATTATAATTTCGTTTCTTTTCTCACTGAATGACAAAGATGTGTCTCAACACAGCATGTGTTCGTCTGTTTTCCGTTTTCCTTCATTTACATTGCTACAATTTATTTCTAAACTATTCACTTCATCCATCGAAGCCTGTAACCCGTGGCAAGGCGCTCATTTTTACTTTCAAATAATTTAGTTCTTATCAAACAAATAGTTTACGAGTAATAAACAATATTAAAATTCTAGTTCGAGTTAAATCAATAAATTAGTGTTTTTTTTTGTTTTCATTATTTTGAGCTTGGAGCATTTTTGTTTGATGATGTCGCTGAGAGTGGTGAGTTGCCATTGGTTCCTCTTGATGCCGCTGGTGGTGATGCGGGACTACTGTGTGACGTGGAGGCGACAGGCTGCGCTGCATGTGCAGTGATGCGGTACACCCCATTGCGAAATACAATTATTACGACTGTTATGTTATCTACAGATCCGCGGTAATAGGATTGCATGGCTAAGCTCTTCGCCCCATAGTCGGCTTCATGAATGTGTTCTTTGATAAAGGCCACCGCCTCCTCGTTTGAAAATGTATCCCAGAGGCCATCTGAGGCAAGGATTAAAAATGTTGGTCTGGAATGATAGAGAAAATATTGCTTATGTTCATGGTGAGGCATATGTTTGTCGTGGTGTACTCACTTGTGATCGTTTAATTCGAATGTAAGTATGTCTGGATTTGCTATGACTAGATTTTTGTCTTTTAATGGATAATCACCCAGGGCGCGTGATGTAGCCAAGATGCCAGCAACACGCCACACACCTCTGAATGCAATGAAACCACCTGCGTCGTGTATTCGTTTTCTTTCGCGAACCTAGGAGGACACAAATTTATGGAATTCCTCTGGTATTGATCGCAAAATACAAACCTGTTGTGGTTTATGATCGAAGGACAAAGGAATTGCCACTCCCCTCGAATCGCACATAACCCCCCTTGAGTCTCCAACATTGGCTACGATTAGTCTAGTCCCTTGGATGATAGCGATGAGTGCAGTCGTTCCGGCAATATTTGTCTATTAGAAACGGATGAGTAACACTCTGGATGTGGCCATGTGTGAAATTGTTCTTACCGTTTTCTTTGCTGCCTCTACCAATTTGTAATCCGCTGCCAATACTTCGTCTGTTATCATTTTACCGAAATTGATTTTTCCATTCTCTATGTAGCACTTGGCGTCAAAACTTGGTGGAGCTTGTTTGCTTCCTTCTTTGGAATTGTTGCTTATGTTGAACAGGTTGTCCTTGCCCAACGGCCGGATGAGGGAATTGAGTTTGGACGTAAAGACATCTTGCTCACGGTGTGGTGTGGTTTGTTTTGGTGTTGTGCAGTCATCTGTTGAACTATGGAGAGAATGAATTGAATTGAATATGCATGCCATTGGAAATCGAATATGGGATGGAATGCAAAGATTAATTATTTGAGTGCTTAAATGTGGGTCTGGATGGTTGTGTTTAAAATCAGCTTACTGATTACATGGCGGCGTAAAGATTTTGCCTCATTTAACAGTCACCAAGCGGATGAAGAAAATTGTGAATGATCGAAAAAGTTCATCGAAATATGGAGCAGAAGAAATGTAAAGACATCAATCGCAAGTCCAAACTGTAACAAACAAAAGCTGACGGCTAAAAGAAAGGTAGACCTCAAGTGCAATCTGGAAGACTCCACCACGCTACCCAGAGATGACCAAGAATTTTCTTTTTGTTGCCGTTATAAACGCTAACTTAATTCGCCTGCTGTGTCTGTCACGTTATTATAAATAATAAATAAAATAAAGGAAATTATCTTTGTCAAGAAAGGTGCTATTGTGTTCCACCTGCACAGACACTTTAAACATTCTTCGAAGCTTGTGTGATAAATTTGATGTTTCAAATTTACTTCGAAGAAAAAAACAATTCTAGTTTCATCAAATAAAAGGTCCGTTTTCTGCCACTGCTTAACAAAGAGTCCTTTATTTTTCAGAATAAAAAGAAAACAAGAGAGAGTGAGAAAAATAAGTGTTTCCCTTGAAGATTGTCAGTACTTAGTTCTAGGACTAAATAAGCAGTTACCAAAACATTACAATTACATTGTGAATCGCACACATTCGTCGTGAGTTATTCGTTTTATAGGGAACACCCTCACACAGAATTTTTTTGATATGCGCCAATAGTAACAACGGAGATTGCAAATAAACATTTGAATCTTTCGATTTGTTAAAAACTTGATACTCTCTTTCAAAACGTCTCGAGATAATGGATGAGAAAGAAACAAAAACCATTCGCCACGGTGTATAGAAGGAAGGATAAAAACACTTAGGCGCCTTTTTATTTGATAATCTAGATAATATAAAAGGCACTTTTTGAACTGGGATATTGGACTTACAAATCTGTTTAGATCGCCTCATAGTCGGGCCAAGTTTTCCCTTGTCTGTTTGGTGTAACACATTAAAGCTGTATACCCCTAAAACAAACGCTAAAGAAACCCTTAAACAAAGCCTGGATAATAGATTCCTTCATATGAATGTCTATTTTTCGGCAAAGGGACATTTTTCAATCCAAAGCTTTCAGATTCAGAAAAGACATGAGACATGAATTAAAGCTCCTGGACCGGAAAGGTTACGGGGCGTTAAGGTATGAAAAACATTCCATCTTCTGATTTCTGTACTAACGAAAGCAGAAGACAACGTAAAGCAAGACGGAAACCTAAAGGCCAACATATTTATAAACATTGGACGACGCGAAAGTCAACAGGGGGATCAGTACTTAGCTTGTTCATCAACTATTCCTGTTGTGCGCGTTAAAAAAACCGACAGTTTTTTGTCGACTCCGAACGGCGAAGTTAGAGAAGGTTTTTCTTAGGCAATTATTACTCCTTGAGAGCTATCAGCAGCTCCAAGGGGGTGGTGCCGTGAAAAAAACGGGTCAACATATTTATTCACCTCAAACAGAGTGGCCGCTGTGGCGTAGTTGGTAGAGTGTGACGCTGAGGGATCTAAGTTCGATTCCCGGCTGAACACCTCGAATTTTTCACTACACAACCTCTCCAGCTGTTGAAAACACTTAAAGAGTAATAACTGTCTAAGAAAGCTTTTCAAACTTCGACGTTCGGAGTCCCTTCTACTCGTGAGAGGACAGTAGCGCGCACTACATGAGTAGTTGATGAGCAAGCTAGACCCTGGTCCCCCCGTGTACTGTCACGCCAACAATTATTATTATTAAATAGAGTTCAAATTTCGACCAGTTATTAAGACATGCAGTAGAGCAAGGCCAATTTTATTTTTTACAAAAATTTTAAGGAGAAATTTAGGAGATGTAGAGAATGAAGTCAAGAAGTTGCCAACTGCAGTTCTCGTTAAAAAGATGTGACCAAATTCGTCTTGTGCCCTAAACGTTTTTCAGTATTTGCTGATTAGTACAGTGGGAATCTTTCATTTGAAATCAGTCCTCTTGGGTCGCAAATTCAAATAAGCTGATAAACCGGTCCTTGTCGAGCTCAAAACAAACTGTACAAACTACATGTCAGTCTTTGTAATTGTGAAAGAGCACAACTATATCTGACGTCAATTGCAATTGACGGCTTGGATTCCAGACTTCGTACAAATATGCAAGCCCCCATTGACATTGATTCCCTGCACACAAAACCGCTGACATTATCACAACTTACTTCTCATATCAAACACGTCAGCGGCTCGCTATTTGTTGGTAAATATTTTGTTTCGGTGACGTCGTTCTTCCTTCTCCAAACTTAACACACCGCGGCGGTGTGCCAACAAAATCGAAAGCAAAACACAATCCAAATCTGCCCTTACTCTCGTCTCGACCAAATCTCAGCGGTCAATTTAATTTTCATTTCAATTTGGACAGCTGCCAATCGTCGGAGCCACTGGTTAAGTTGTGCGTCCATTAGATACACGCCGCCGTCGCAATCGATTGCGCGAGCACGAAAACAGTCTCCCGAAAATAATAAACAATTGAAAATAGAAAACTCAGAAGCAGAAAGATCGCTCAGATAAATCTTGGCTATTCTTATCAAATGGTGCATGGTCGTCGTTTGGAAATTTCGGCACGATTTATGCCCCCGCGGAATGGTTCTCGAAAATACTCGGCCTCTGTGTACACATGGTGCCGACGGTGGCGGTGATAGCGACTCGGCAAGGTCGTTACGCGGGAACAATGGGGGTGTGTGCTTGGGTGTTTTCTATTTTGGACACTCTGTCACAGGCAAACAAACAAGTGCTGAAGTGTGGAAGGGACATACCTGTGAGCTTTACGAAGGCTGTCTCTTCGACGCACAGCAGCTGCGGATGCATTGTTCTCCTTGTTGCTTTCGTCCTTCCGACTGGATTTCCTCTTCAGGTAGGGGCTATTGTCGTAGTCACTCGTGTTGCCGTCAACGCCTAAGTGGTCCCCACTGTCTCCTCCAGCTGCCGAGTGTCCCTTGAGAATTGCTGCTGTTTCAATGATTTTGTGGTACAAATTCTTGACTAAGATATCTTTGGCGAAATCGGCGGCAAACTCTCCGCCGTGTCCATCGAAGACGGCGAAGAAAGAAATGCCTGTGTTATTGTTGATGTTCTCCTCGATGATGAATCTGTTTACAAAAGAGAGAGAGAGAGACAGAGTGGAAAAAGTTAAATTAGCACAACGGGTCGAAGTTCAGGAATTTAATTTAATTAAGTAAAGTGGAGAAGTTGTGCGTGGTTTTGGGGACAGCGCGACTGTTGTTATTTGGAGTAATGGGGCTTGTGTGCTGGTGTAGACAGTACCTATTCGTTGCGACCCACAGGTCGCCGGTTTGTTGTGTCTGATTTGTTTCGTGATGATAAGCGCCTCAAACAATACACCACTTAGTTGGGGTACGCCGGGTGCGGGTCTAATTCAATTTGCGATTGAGTTCCGCGCTTCGATAGGAAATGATGATTGAGTGCTGATAAACGTTGTGTATTTATTTGGAGCGGTTCAGTGGAGTGGGAGGCACTGAATTGCAATGCCAATGGACTCATAAAGTGAATTTTGCGAGAGATTGGCCAATAGCTTGAGAAACTATTAGTTAATTGATTTGTGCGCGTTGTGCACCTCAGCGCTCGAAGTTTTTGTCAAAATGAGGCTAATGATAGAGAAGTTTTCTGATAACATTTAATTTGTGGGCAGATAATTTTGTGTAGAGTTGAGTCAACACTCGGGCCACAATGTTTTTGTTGTCCTATGAGGTGGCTCTGTTGACCTAAAACATGCCGTAGATACTATGAAGATAAAAGCTACTAGCGCCTTATTGTTAAGTAAACTGAATTTTCTGAAGAGCTACGGTTAAAAAAAAAAACAATTTATTTCAGTAATGCATACATTGTTCCGTAAATATTTGGAGAAATAAAGAAGACGAATATGTCAGTTCGGTAAAAAAAAACAATGTGCGGCTATTACAGCAGGGTAAAGGGAAGTTGTGAACGTGAATCATATTGTAATCCACACTATCTGGAAAGCAAACTTCTATCCAAAACTGTAACTCTCTTGAGTTACGGACAGAGATAGGATACAATTTTAGAAACTTCGTCTTCTTCTTCTTGTGGCGGTAAAGTCCGGGGCCTGGGCCTCAACCAACATGCTTCTCCAGCCAGCACGGTCTTCCGCCAGCTGCTTACAATTGCGCACTCCAAGTTAGTTGAGGTCCTTCTCCACTTGTGTGCGCCACCTTACTCTAGACCATTCTCTGCTGCGTTTTCCCAATGGCTCTGATTCGAAGACTTTTCGGGCCGGAGCAGTGGTGTCTATACCCTCTTCATGGTCTAGCCATCTTAAGCGTTGTATCCGTATACGCTAGACCAGACGCATGTCGCTGTACAGCCCATATAATTTGTCCTTAAATCTTCTCCTCCAGATTCCATCAACGCAAAGAGCACCTAAACCGGACGCAAAACTTTTCTCTCGAAAAGACTAAGGGCTTCCTCATCCGCTTTTAGTAACGCCCAGGTTTCCGTGCCATAAAGTAGGACTGGGATGATCAAGCTGGTATATAAAGCGAGCTTTGCCCTTCGAGAGAGAGCTGAATTACTCAATTGCCTCTTGAGCCCAAAGAAACTGCAATTGGCAAGAGTGATTCTGCATTTGATTTCGGTACTGGTGTTAATAATTGTATGGCCCGACAGTCCGAACGGCGAAGTTTGATAAGCTTTTTCTTAGACAGTTATTATTCATTGAGTGCTGTCAGCAGCTGCAAAGAGGTGGTGCAGTGAACAATTCGAGTTGTTCAACCGGGAATCGAACCTAGACCTTCGGCGTGTGAGTGCGACCACACTACCCGCTACGTCACGGCGGTCACCGGTACTGGTGTTGCTGTCCCTATTTATCGCGGAGCCGAGGTAGACGAAGTCCTTGACTACCTCGAAGTTTCTGCTGCCTAGTGTGACGCTCCGTCCGAGACGTAGATGTTGTGTGTCCTTCCTTGATGACAGCATGTACTTCGTTTTGCACTCATTTACCGCCAAACTCCTTTTAGCCGCTTCGGCTTCAATGCCAGTAAACGTCTCATTGACGGCTCGCTGCGTTCGTCTAATCACGTCAATTTCGTCAGCGTAAGCTACCAATTGCACTGACTTCTGGAAGATCGTGCCTCTGGTGTTAACTTGTGAGTTACGCACGATCTTCTCGAGGATGATGTTAAGGAAGTCACATGACAGTGCGTCGCTTTGTCTAAAACCTTTTTTGACATCGAAGGTCTCGGTGAGTTCGTTACCGACCTTGACGGAGCAGCGAGAGGTCTCCATCGTCATTATACACAATCTGACGAGTTTAGTATGAATGCCAAAAATAGACTTGGTACTGTATAGCTCGTCTCCGTACACGCTGTTATATAATAATTGTTGGCGCGACAGTCCACAGGGGGACCAGGGCCTAGTTTGCTCATCAACTACTCGTGTTGTGCGCGCTACTGTTTCACGAGTAGAAGGGACCTACAGTTTTTTGCCGACTGCGAACGACAAAGTTTGAGAAGCTTTCTTAGACAGTTATTACTCTTTGAGTGTTGTCAGCAGCTCGAAAGAGGTGGTGCCGTGAAAAATTCGAGGTGTTCAGCCGGGAATCGAACCTAGACCCTTCGGCGTGTGAGCGTCGCACTCTACCCACTACGCAAAGGCGGCCACACTGTCATATGCGGCCTTAAAATCGACGAATAGGTGGTGAGTGCCGGTTTATACTTTTCGAATTTTTTCCAAAATCTACCGTAAAGTGTAGATCTGGTCTATCCTGGACTTCCCTGGCCTGAAACCACACTGATAGGGACCTATCAGGTTATGGACAACCGGTTTCAGACGCTCACACAATACGGCAGAGAGGATCTTGTAGGCGATGTTAAGAAGGCTAATCCCTCTATAATTGGCGCAGTCAAAAAGGTCTCCTTTCTTGTGGACCGGGAAAACGACATTTATCTCCCATCATATCTTACAGATGAGCTCGTGCATGCGCCTAACCGTGTCATCTTCAGTTGCTTTAAATAGCTATGCGGACAGTTTGTCCGCTCCAGTAGCTTTGTTCGACTTCAGCTTCAATATTTCTATCTTCACTGGGTCTATGTCGGAGTCTATGGAGATTATAAGTACAAAAAAGGTTTTTGTCAATGCAAAAGTTGTCGAAACGTTCACTGAAACTTCTTGGCCTGATAACAGTCTTTCTTAAATGATCTTTACCATCTCTACCCTTGTTTCAATCATCCTTCATTTCACCACAATGCTTTAGAGTAGCCTTTTTTACTCAGAAAAGCAATGTCCCTTCAAAGTGAAGTCCTGTCACGTACGTTACATTTTGACAGCGCTTACTGATGCTGTCTTAGGACAATTTAATTGTTACTTGTGTTCTTTGGTTTTTCCGAGCCGACGTGCCACTGAAAATTCTCATTCATCCTTCGTACGTGCATCGCAAATATTATAACGATTTGCTTTTTCTTTTACTGCCTATTCGCCATCAGTCAAAACGTCAAGAATAAAGAGAGATAGAAAAAGAGAGAGAGAGAGAGAGAGAGAGAGAGAGAGAGAGAGAGAGAGAGAGCGAGATAGAGAGCGAGAAAGAACATGTTCTACAGTGCATCAGAAAATAAAGTCAGAAAATTAAAGTGCCGAGATTTCTCACGTCCACCGTAGAAATTTCATTTTAACCGAGATCAATGGAGTATGTGGAAACAACCCGCGTCGGGAGTGACTGAATCGCAGACGCCCTGTCGGAGAAAATCCATAGGCATCATTTTATGGCGGTCTAGGCATCTTTGAAGAGTTCATTGGGTGCCCTGCAGTAAAACTCTTTATGTTTGCCACAGTAGACGGGCACACGCTGCAGCAATCATAATTTTCCCTTCTCAGGCTGAAATGTAGGGAGAATCATTAAAACAAAATCAATTATTAAAACCGACCGCAGGGACAAAGATGAACGAACTGCAACGCAACGCAACGCAATGGGAGCAAGAAATTCGTTTCCATTTGCGTTGACAGTTGCTCACGATTGTGGAGTGTATAATATTATTAGGGAGACCGAGGAGACTTTAATTTCCCTTGTGCTTGGAGTGCTCCGGCCGAACGGGTGGCATATAAAATTTATGAAACTCTATTACTCACTGGAAAGCACGGTGCCATTTTCACTTTCCTTTGTGACGGCTTTCTTTTTGTTGTGTATTTCAAAAATGAAGTCAACGAGCACGATTTCCACACAGTTCTGTGGCCGTGAAATTGCGTGATTCGGACGGTGGAATGCGGCCAAGGAGAGGGATGTTTTGTCGTTTAGCGTTCGGAACGCAATGGCCTTTCAGAGAACTCATTTAGTACAATCCAACTGGCTTCCGGTCACACTGTCATAAAGATTTCATAACTTTGCCGGAAAAGGGGAGCGGTAAGAGTCAAGGAAGGATTTCAATGATTTCATTGAAAAGGGCTGTAAATCATTATTTCATCGTAAATTGGATGGGAATGAGGTGAGTGACACTTTGGCATAGCCACGTTAAGGAATTGTGTAGGTGGTGGCAGTTTCAAAGCTGTGCCGAAGAGGTCGCACGCGTAAATTCGAAAGTAAAAGAATCGATACAATGAAACTGTTGCATACATTGCAAGCGACGATTTGACATCGAATGACTGTAATAAAAAAATATCCTTGACTACTGATTTTTCACATAAACCTTCGGCAAATAAAATTGGGCAGACAATGAATAAGGAGTCAAAGAAAACTCAATTGTCTACACAGACACTGTAAATCTGTTTAAGTATGCACAATATCAAAAATTCTTTTTGTTCTTTTGTGACTGAAAAGATTTGAAATTTTTGTTTTGCACTTGGTTTGGGTTAATTTGAGGAATTTGTACACACACCCTTGTTGTTCAAAACAAAGGCGAATAATTCACGCAATATTTTCTTGCTATGTCTTTCTTTTTCTTGTGGGGATTGAAAAAGTTTATAAATCCTGAAGGCATTGGAGGTATGTTTCTCTTTCTTTTTGTGGAGCACAAAAGAAAACGAAATTTTTTTTTATATAAAGTAAGGGTAAGTGTGTAGTCACCACTCTTGATTTAAGGAAGTTTTAAAAATCATTTCTGAAGTGTCGCCAATATTTTTCTGGTAATAACTGAGTACCGCACGATGCTAATCAATCATGGACTTCCTTCAAGGAGGGGAAATGTTGAGAGTTTTAGACATGAAACGTTGACGAATAGCAACGGGAGAAAGAGAGTTTGGGACAAAACATTGGGCCAACTTTACTGAAACAGAAGAATCGTTTTAAGAATTTCCAAATTTCCGGTGGGAGAATTAAAAGTGGAACTGCATAGCGTAAATGAAGCACAAACTGATAATTTATTGGATTGAGAACTAATCGCGGATTTCATTCATAGATAACTTTAGTTGCACTTTAAGGATTGCTGACGGAATCGAAATATTAAACACATTTTGTTACTTGAAAGTTGGCACTTCTATTGTCAATCAGTAAAACAAAATTAATCGGTTGTGTAGTTTTTGTTTGGTTACTCGGTAAAAATTATTGGAACTCGGTTATGATGTCTTGCCACATTCACCATATAGTCCTGACCTTCTGATTACTTTTTGTTTCGATCCTTGCAAAGCTCGTTGAATGGTAAAAACTTCAATAATGATGATGATGTTCAATCATACCTGGTTCAGTTTTTTGCTGATATAAACTAGAAGTTTTACGAACGTGAAATTATGGTGTTGCCTGAAAGATGGCAAAAGGTCATTGCTCAAAATGGGCAACACATTACAGAATAAAGTTATTTCGTTCCATGAAAAAATTGTCTTTTGTAAAAAAAAAAAAAATCGCAATTACTCAGTTGCCAATCCTATAGAAGGCTTTTTGATTGTTTTCCAATCTGCCTGCCTGTACAAGGCTTCTTGTAAAGCTTAGTCGTAACACACGTTCCTGAATTCATATTCATATTGCAGCTACAGTCTCCGCCGTAGCGTAGTGGGTAGAGTGCGACGCTCACACGCCGAAGAGGGTAGGTTCGATTCCCGGTTGAACACCTCGAATTTTTCACGCCGCCAACTCTATCGAGTTGCTGACAACACTCAAAGAGTAATAACTGTCTAAAAAGTTTCTCGAATTTCGCCGCTCGGAGTCGGCAAAAAACTGTAGGTCCCTACTACTCGTGAGAGAACAGAAGCGCCCACAACATAAGTAGTTGATGAGCAAGCTAGGCCCTGACCCTGTGGACTGTCACGCCGACAATTATTATTGCAGCTAAATTCTATTTGTAGTTTTTTTTCCGCAGCTGCAGTCCGACAAATCGAAGACTTTGTCCTGGCTCAACATCATCTCTGAGCTCTTGCCAAGTTTGCGGTACAATTCCCTAAGGCAGTGAAAGTACAGTTTCTTCTTCGAATTCTTTTTTGATTTGCAATCTAAATTGTATTTTATTTCTAGATTTTAGTTGTAAACCACGACTTAGGACTTAAAGAAGGATTAGTATCTCAGTCGTTCTATTTTAATAGAAGTGAGTGAAGTTCTTGTTTCATATCACCCTCTTTCATTATCAATGCAGTCCTCGTTCCTAAAATGCACACTGAAGTACTTGTATCCTCAAGCCAAAAGCCAAAATGTTTTATTTCAAAAAGTTTTCTTTATCGTCACGGCTAATGAGCATTATGTCCTACACAATGCTGTTAGTGCCCGAATTATGCAATGCCAAGTGACATTTTGCCTTTAGAGGATGCAGCAGAATTTAATCCAAAACAAATTATATTAGAATTACTCTGTCCAGAAACTTTGCTTTAGGGGAGTACTTCTATAGTGGCATTAAACTTTTCAAAGAAAACTTAATTAATATACTGCTAGGAAGTGAGCGCCAAGATACAAATGTCTCGATAGGGAATAGGTGTTGTGAACGAGCCCTTATATTTTTTTGTTTGTTTGCTATGACATCTGTAAAAAATATTGAGTATACATTAAGTCATTGAACAGACAACATTATATTTTTTCATCGTGTTGAAAATGTCGAGTTTCATACCAGAAAGTGATGATTTGCGGAAAGCATTAGTTTTTTGTTTTCATTTGAAGAAAGGTGCTGCAGAGCCGCATCTAATAATCAGAAGCAAAAGATAGTTTCAACGGTTCAGAAATAATGATTTTGATGTGAGAAATGAAGAACGTGGAAGACCACCAAAAAAGTTTGAAGACGCCGAATCGCAAATGATATTGGATGGAGATGCCATTTTGAGTCAAAAGCAAATGGCAGCAATGTTAAATGTTGCACAACAAATAATTTCTGACCGTTAAAAAGCTATGGGAAAGATCCAAAACTGAGGAAAATGGGTGCCACATGAATTGAATGAAAGACAGATGGAAAACGGAAAAAACGCTAGTGAAATTTTGCTTCAAAAACACGAAAGAAAATCGGTTTTGCATCGGATTGTTACTGGCGATGAAAAATGGGTTTATTTTAAGAGTCCTAAACGGAAAAAATCATGGGTTAATCTGGGACAACCATCATCATCGACTGCAAAATCAGATCGATTCGGCAAGAAGACAATGCTGTGTGTTTGGTGGGACCAGAAAGGTGTGCTGTACCACGAGCTCCTAAAACCTGGTGAAACCGTTAATATTGATCGCTACCGACAACAAATGATCAATTTGAACCATGCATTGATCGAGAAACGACCAGAATGGGCCAGAAGACACGGCAAGGTAATTTAGCTCCATGACAATGCACCTGCACACAAAGCAAAACCGATTCAGGATACAATCAAAACTCTTGGCTGGAAGCAGCTACCCCACCCGCCGTATTCACCAGGCTTGGCTCCTTCCGACTACCATTTGTTTTCATCGATGGGACACGCATTGGCTGAGCAGAACTTTGATTCCTGCGAGGAGGTCGAAAATTGGGTGTCTGATTGGTTTGCTCTACAAGATGAACAATTTTATTGGCGTGGTATTCACAAATTGACAGAAAGGTGGTCAGAAAACAATGGCCAATACTTTGAATAAAATGTTTTTACTTTCGCATTAATAATTAGTATTTTATTTTTAAGAAAATTTCATACCGGTATACTTGCATAAAAAGTGCATCAAACTTTGAACCAAGACTATTGCTGGTCAAAGTTTAAAAGGAATCATTTTTATGGCACATTGTAAAATTACTCGCACCAGCACAGCTGTCGGTCATCTGCATGTCATGCCAGGTGTGCAAAGCTTTTAAAATTGTTTTGCGTCCCAGTAGCTTATCATCATCCGATAGGCGCTTCAAATTACTGCCCAGATCCCTGATTGATAAATCAATTAGTTCGAACACAAAGTTAATTATTCAACGGACATGAACAAATTCTATCAATCACAATAAAGAAAATTAAATTAAATCTCAAACTTTAGCAATTACACAAGTGTAAAGATCAAGGCCAAATGCACGACAACACATCAAAGGCACAATCAAATTTGAACAATTGAACTTCAGACAAAACCTGTTTCGTGCTCTGTCTGCTAAACGTTTCGATACTTCGTCACATTTGTCGATCTATTTTTATCGGTTTTACGGGGGGATTGCATCATTAAGTGCATTAATTACTCGGAACAGTGATGGACGTTGACAAAGTCGATTGTGCAGCGCTCAGATGACGACTGAGGGAACGAACAGAAGGATTTATTTCTAGCTCTAAACAGAATCACTTCGGGTGACGATATGTCTCAAATGTTTTCGAAAATATTTGCCTTAGGTGTGTTTCTGTTTTTTTTTTTACGAATTTCTTAAAGTAAATTGCAGATTATTGAATTTCGGGTGAGCAGAATCCAATATGAATTGATGAATATACATTAGTAAACAAACTGTTTTGACTTGCTATTAGGGAATGTTTGTTTTCGTTCCGAAATTCCTCTTCCAGACTGGGGAGAGTTGTGCGTCAGACATTTTGGCTGTTCTAAATTGACGTGAGATTGTTTGTGCAACTGATGATTTAGGAAAAGTTTTCAAAGTAATTGGAAATAATTAATCAAGAGGGGAATTAAGAGAGAGCAGTTTTGTTTTGTGTTATCGTCAATTTTTTATTTCCTGAAAAGATCTTTCGATTCTCATACGGCACGACTTCGCAGGTGGCGCCATCCGAAGTGGGAATTTATTTGATGTCTGTGGCAAGTATACACCGCATCACTTCCATTTCAGATGACCAATTGTCGGGTGGCCAATTTGTGATGTGATGTGCGCTACCCAGAGCTGACAACAGGAACGCAAGATTTAAATTTGGTGCCATTCGAATTTTCATTGTTTGACATTTGAACAATTATTATTGTTTGTAAGTAGAAGGTATAAGTTTAATAAAAATGGAGCTCAACACGAATGAACAACGCATTCTCATTGTGAACATGAAAATGCTGATTCTGTCGATATAATCGTCTTTAGTGACGAGGCCCATTTCCATCTTGATGGCTTCGTTAATAGGCAGAATTTTCGCATTTGGGGCGAGGAAAATTCTCGAGCAAATGCATCCTCAACGTGTCACTGTGTGATGTGGATATTGGGGTGGAGGAATAATTGGACATTTTTTTTTATGAAAAGGAGTCAGGTCAAGCGCAAACAGTCGCTGTTCGGTGTCGTGAAATGATAACCAATTTTTCCCTGCCTAGAATTGAAGATGAATGTGGTGGGGATGTATTTTCAACAAGACGGCGTCACATCTCATACAGCCATAGAAACAATTCAATTGCTGCATCAGTCATTTAAATCTTGCGTTCTTGTTGGAACACTCTTTATTTATATCACATGTTGATGATGTAAAGGGACGTCTATATCAAGTCCCTTCAAGGTGGCAGTTTGCAGACTGGATACCGCGGAGTGCATCCAGTCACATATTATCGAAATTGAAAATTTCATGATTTTCGGGGTTTTCGGCAGACGATGCCGGCATAAGGAAAAATGACCGTTTTTAGCCTGAATTCCTGCTTCCACCACTGGTGGTCTCCTGGACTTCAGAATGAACCTTAGAAACTTTTCCGCATGTTTTCGAAAGCCGCGGAGTACATCCAGTCACTTTTTATCGAAATTGAAAATTTTATGATTTTCGGGGTTTTCGGCAGACGATGCCGGCATAAGGCAAAATGGCCGTTTTTAGCCTGAATTCCTGCTTCCACCACTGGTGGCCTCCTGGACTTCTGAATGAACCTTAGAAACTTTTCCGCATGTTTTCGAAAGCCGCGGAGTACATCCAGTCACATTTTATCGAAATTGAAAATTTCATGATTTTCGGGGTTTTCGGCAGACGATGCCGGCATAAGGAAAAATGGCCGTTTTTAGCCTGGATTCCTCCTGAATTAAAAAAAAAACAGGACTCGGTCGGTCACACCGAAGAAAAGATTTCCGGGGTTTTAGACGGTCCTCGGTCACAGTCGTTAAAATTGTGCTTAGTTCAATAATTTTGTTTGCAAGTGGACTCATCCCCAAGAAACTTCTAAAAGTTATTTTCAAACGAACGTACCCTGAAAGTGATTTTTGTTAAACGTCATAACCATTTGGAGAGACAGAACAGAACACAACAGAAACTAAATATGACCACTTTCAACGACCCTTCTGTAAAGGAGTTGCAATATTTTAACAAACACAGGCAGGAGAAAATTAAAAGCAGCGATAAATACAATCAGTCTACATATTCCGCCAATTATTCGGTTGCGCAATATTCAGTAATAAAGGGAAGGGTTTAAATTCTCAAGAATCAAAAATAATGCAACAGCCTCTGTAACTTAAGCAGATAAAAAGCACGGAATATCTTTTACCCAATCTACCCTTAAGCTCTCGGATTAAAACAGTTTCTCTTTTACCTTCAGGTTTGAACACTGCCAATCAGTATTGCACGCTGTGCGAGTAAAGTGATTGTTACATGCAGTAGCAAGGAAGCATGTATTTGCGGATTAAATTCCTTTGAGGTATTATGTCGCAAGCACACTGCGGAAACTTCGCCGTACAAAATAAAGACTGTTGCATATGTCAAGAAAGATATACATTTAAATAGATTTTTTGGTTTTAAACACTGATCTTAAACATTTTCTCTGAAGTCCATTGACTTCCAGATCACTTATGTTATCATCAAAATTTTTTAATGTACAAATTAATTATCAACCAAAACAACACAGTCTTAGCTCCCACTAATGACATAACAAAATTTGGCACTTTCCCAGAATCCGTGACGATTCAATTGACGAAGATTGACGAACGTTTGGGTCTCAGTTTCGTGTCATTCAACCGTGACTATTTCGAGATGTTTGTTTACTCTTTGAGACAGGTACAATGTAGTGTTCGGTTTGATCGTTTCGGTAATAGTTTGGCATGTACACTTACATTCTATGTTGTTGCAAATGATATTGTCTGCTTCGATACAATTTGATGTGTAATCAAAAATTTACAAATAGAAGAAAGTCATTTATAGCACGAAAAGGCTGAAATGATGTATCATTTGGTGCAGTTTTTTGTAGTAGGAGCTTATTGCAGATAGCAGTGTCTGGCTATCCTCTTTTTCTGTCAAATTCATTGTTCCTTTCTTGGTTACTGTTACTATATCAGTGATTGCTACATTTCCTAATACACACTTTTAAGATCTTGATAAATTTAAGTGACTCTGGATATTGTTCCGAAATATACCCGGAGAGGGAAATAGCACATGGTTGCAGAAAAGTCGAACGCCACATTGTTGTCAAAAATGGAAACGAATTCACTGAAACCTTAATTTGGAAATGATAACGCGTATTCTGTCATATTCACTTGTCAGTCAATAATGGCGGTGAGGAAACGTAGAATTAGGAATAGAAATTCTTTTCCTGTTCAAAAAATTAGGTGAAGTTTACATACATTCGAACATGGTTTTTTTTTTGTTATGTTGGTGCACTCGTCTGGAACATATTTTCACAGTTTCAGCTATAAAGCATATTTATTTTGTTTTTTGGCGAGTTTTGCGTGTTCGGCGATTTGCTGCTGTCGAAAGAAAGTTCGTTCCAAAATTTCTGAATTTTAACAAAAAAAAAAAAAAAAAAAAAAGAACTGTCGGATGAGCATTGCTCAGGAATTGCTGAATGCCTTCAACAACGATCCAGATTTGCTTTAAAGTATCATTATTGGTGACGAATCCCGGGTGTATGGTTATGACATCGAAACCAAAGCCCAATCGTCCCAATGGAAGAGTCCAGGAGAGTAAAGGCTGAAAAGGCACCCTAAACTCAATCAAATGTGAATGTTTTGCTGACTGTGTTTTTTTTCGATTACCGTTGCGTGTTGCATCAGAAGTTCTTACCACATGGTCGTACTGTCAATAAGGAGTACTATCTGGAAGGCATTTGCAGCTTGCTAGAGGCAATACGAAGAAAACATCCGAAATTGTGAAAAACATTTGACGGCTTTTGCATCACGATAATGTACCTGTTCACTCGTCATTCCTTGTTCGTAACTTTTTGGCCAAAACCAACATCGTAATCATACCTCAGCCACCATATTCACCGAATTCGGCGCTTTACGACGATTTCTGTTCCCAAGATTGAAGAGACCCATGGAAGAACGGCGTTTTGCGGCGATTGAGGAGATAAAGACTGAATCACTAAGAGAACCCACGAGTGCATATCAGAACTACTTCGAGGATTGAACAAAGAAACGCTGGCACAAGGGTAATTATATCTGAGGAGGACTACTTTGAAGTGGAGCAAATAGAAGTCAATGAATAAATGAATATTTTTTGAGAGAAATACAAAGTCACCATACAGTCCTCGTAAAACCATCGTAAAACCCCGACGAAAACACCTTACAACAATCAAATGAAATGTGAGGAATGAAGTAAAAGAAGGATTACAAACAATTTTAGTAATACCTGGGCTGCAATCACGTAACTTTTCAAACGACTATTCTCCTGACGATACACCAAAACGATATCGTCGTTAATTTACCAACCACTATCGTCTCCTCTACGGTCTATTTTGTACACAGTTTGAGCGCTATTGACCGTAAATATCTCTTGTCATAATTGTGCACATACAACAAAACAATGAATAAGAACTGCCTGATAGTTTTCATTGTTTTGTTGTGTGTGTAAACATTACGAATGAACGACCGATTGCGCGAGTGGAGCTCATAAAATGTATGAAGTTTGATTTCAGGAAATATTTTTTTCAATAATTTTCATATTTCCCTAAGCTGAGGATTATATCCAAAATATTTTGTAATTACTGATTACATTTTTTTTCTTACTTTTTTCTCAAAATTTTCATCACTTTCATGCCAGCCCAATGTAAAACGATAGTGAAATAGCTATCGTCAAAACCGGTCGTCCGGACGATAGTCGTAGGCAGTTTTGAGAGTACATGAAGCAACCAAAATGATATCGTTATGTCGATATCGTTTTTTTTGCTTACGCGATGCATCGCACGATATCGTCGCACGATAGTCGTCATCCATGATTAGACCCCTGCATGAGAATAAACTTGACGAGATTGTATGAATACAGAAGGTCGACCATAAAACCGTTTATACCATACACGCCGAAGGGCCTAGGTTCGATTCCCGCCTGAACACCTCGAATTTTTCACGGTACCACCTCTTTCGAGCTGCTGACAACACTCAAAGAGTAATAACTGTCTAAGAAAGCTTCTCAAACTTCACCGTTAGGAGTCGGTAAAAAACTGTAGGCCCATTCTACTCGTGAGATAACAGTAGCGGGCACAACACGAGTAGTTGATGAGAAAGCTAGGCCCTGGTCCCCCTGTTAACAACAATTATTATAATTATTATGAATAAAGCAAATATACAGGTTTGACAAATAAGACAGACAGAGGCTCTCATTATCGATCCATTTTTGAGGCCGCACATACCACGCATATTGAGACGATGATTGCGGTAATGCGTCCACAAGATCCAATGCAACTCACAGTTTAGGAGGGTAACAATGTTCTTATGAGCTTAGCTGTGATTGAACAGTATGGAAGTACACCTAAATTAATCATCTAAAGTTAAACGAATTGATGTGCTCGTAACATAATTTTACCCTTGCATCCATTTTTCAACGAGTAGTTTTCACAACTCTACATGGTGGTGAAGGGAACAAGACTTTTTCCTCAACTACAACAACAAGCACCCAATAATTCGTTACATTTGATAAATGAAGCCATTTAACGAAGTTGTCAGCAATCGATACAGAAAAGCAGTTGTACGAGAAAACTCCTTGCGATTATTGATTTACTTACAGGGAAATTCGATTCTATCTACTTTTCACCACCTTTTCTATTCATTTTTTTGTAATTCTTCTTGGGTGAGTTGTAAATTTGTTTGGAATTTTCGTTTTCACAAAGTCGTGAACTAATCCTTAAGCACGAGTAAAGTACAGAGAGAGCATGGACAAATGAGTTGTTTTATCTCCACAACTATCAATCGTTGCTGGTGGACTGAATTCAAAACAAAAAATGAACTGCAGACACATAAGCGCCAAAGAAACACACATCTTAGTTTGCCCTACAAAGAGTTGACCACACTTTAAAGATTTTTACAAAATGTACCACCAGTTCAATTCCCAGCCGCCTCAGCATCTTTGAAATTCAATATCAACAAAGTCAGACCTAACATCTTAACCAGATGGACATTGCAAAAACACAGAAAGTCTCTACTTTCAATCTATTCTGGGACATCTGAAAGAGTTCTGAATTCATCCGACATACACTTTGGAAGCTTCCCATTCTTCGGCTTGTACAGCGTAATCTTGTGTAGTCGCGACAAAAACTCACAACCTCCGCATTCGAACAACGGGATAAATTTAAATTTTATATCATACAAGATACATTTATTGCGTTACGTCCAGAAGTTTGCCAGCGCATAAAATCTGTCAAATAAACTAAAGACAATAAAGTCGAAATGTTTTCAAAAGCATTCGCTCACGGTCCTTTGTTCTTCAGTTTTTTTTTTTTGAGTTTTTAAGCACCGAAAAGATCGCTACGACCACCAATGTGTATGACAGCCGGAATTGGCATTCGTCTCTGGATACGGTGTTAATTCGTCTTAATTTTTCGCATTTCTGTGCTCGATTTCGGAGATTTAATGTGAAACATTACCTCCTACACTTTCGATTTCAGGGCATATCCGACGAAAATAAATCTCAAAACATTCCGTATTCCAAATGGTGCGCTGTCACCCATTTGTCACAGTACTCTAAATTTAAACGAGACCTAAATTTTTGGGAGGGGGAATTTCAACACCCAAATGACGGCTTTTCGCTTTTGTTTTCGCGACCGTAGTACGCACAGACGAATATGGAACACAGCTGTCTTTGAGGCGTTTTTGAATGACCGCGACGGAGGAGCGCAAACCAGCCACCGTCGACGTTGACAGGAAACCGATACACAATTTGTTGATGTTGACGTTTTTGTTAGCTTCATTGCGCATTAAATTTGTGACATTTGTTTTTTGCCCGAAGGGGCGTGAAATGTCCACGCAAAATTTTTTTAATAAATGCGACGACTACAGCGGTCACGGTTGGTCACGTATTGTGGTGCGCGCGTTCGGCAGGCGACATCCAGCAGACCCCCGTCTGTTTCATAAATAATGCTCACAAGATAAAATAGATGAGTAGACTATGCCCGGTACATATTTTCTTTTATTTTCAGTGAAATTAAATGATTTACGCGCCGCCAGACGCACGAACAATGACGCTAGGTTGCTTGAAACGGATGGAACCACGAGCAAATTTGTTGTTGAGTCCGGCATCACATGTTTTTGGCTGTTTGGTATTATTTATGAATTTTTGTATTTTTAATTTGCTAAGATGACAATATAATAAAACAGATCCTCGAGTCCGGTTATCGTGTCTTTCATCAGTCGCCGTTAAAGTGCTTATGTAAGACGTTCCAAGACAAGGTCGTACGACCATTCTCTCGTGCGGGAAAATCGAGTCAACAGTCCACAAACTAATGAACGAAATGAAAAATATTAGCAGAGTGTTGGTCTATAATTTGCAAATTATCTTAGATTTTTAGAAAAATGCTTGTCTGAAGGACTTCCCCTTGAATATAACGACCTGATTATTGCTTGAATTTTTAGAGAGAAGAATTAGCTTTGCTATTCTGAGAAGCAACGTGTGAATATTTGTGATTTTTAAAGAGATCTGCGATTGAACAATGTTGACAACTGTTTGGCTGTAGAGACTGTTGCAAAAATTAGGGACTAGTTTTTTTTTTAACACGTTTTGCTACCAATGCAGTTTATATACAGCTCTGTGCAAAAAAGTAGCACCACGATGAGGTCTGCACTTTGTATGCTAATTACTTTTCTCCATGCTCATGTAAAGACGCTATATTTATTGTAGGACATCTGTTGGGTATCAGTAATAAAATGCAGAAAACAAGATAAGCAAAGATGCATTTTAAGACAAGAAAATTCCCGTTATACGAAATGAAAAATGCAAAATAATAGCACCATGTCATTCTAAAAAGTGTTTTCGAAGTGTTTGGTGGTGTTTAGTTTTTTTTTGTGCGTCAAAAGATTTAAGTAAAAATATTTAAGTATTTTGAAACTAGTATTTTTAAAATACAACGTTATAGACAATTAAAATGAGTCGCGGTGTGCATTGTACTCCTAAGAAACGTGAACTTATAAAAAAGTTAATTTCTGACGGAAAAACGTACAAATTTATTCGGGAAATCGTTGGTTGTTCGAATAAAAAAGAAGAAACAAGAGGTAGAAAATCGAAATTAACCTCTACCGACGAGCGAAGAATGATAAGATTAGTGAAGCAAAACCCATTCATCACATCAAACAAAATAAAAGAAGAACTAAATCTGCCCGTATCAACATCAACCATAAGAAGGAAGTTGATAGAGAAGGAACTACCTGCCAGAAGTCCCAGAAAAGTACCCTTGCTGACAAAGGTCCATCTTCATAAAAGAAAACAATTTGGGTAAGAACATTTGAACTGGGAAGTAACCAAATGGCGTAATATATTATGGACAGATGAGTCTAAAATTGTTTTATTTGGAACTCCTGGGACCAGGACATTTGTTCGCAGGCAAAAAAACCAAGAGTTTAAACCGGAGTGTACTTTAAAAACCATTAAGCACGGCGGCGCGAAAGTTAACATATGGGGATGCTTCTTCTACAACGGTACTGGTCCTATATTTTGGATAAAACCAATGATGACCGCCGAAGTTTATGTTGGCATAGTGAGGGAAACCATGTTGCCCTACGCCGAGTGGAATATGCCTCTCAGATGGATCCTGCAGCAAGACAATGACCCGAAACCTACAAGCAAATTGGCCAAGGAATTATTTGCGAGGAATAGGGTTCAAGTTATGGAATGGCCGCCGCAATCTCCAGACCTAAACCCCATTAAAAATCTTTGGACAGATGTTAAGAAAGCTGTTTTTAAATCGAAACGAAAAATACACTGCAGCTATGGGAAGCTATGCAGGCTGCGTGGAGGGATATTTCAATTCGGCGATTTCAGGCACTAATCGACTCTATGCCACGACGTTGTGCCGCTGTGCTCAAAAATAAGGGTTATAAGACGAAGTACTAGAACAGTAGTATAAATAAAAAAATAGAAACCGTACTATTCCACTAAATTTTGCATTTTATTTACGACGTTATTCCAATTCGGCGATGTCAGGCACTAATCGAAGGTAGAGTAAGTAAGGGTTATAATACGAAGTACTAGAACAGTAGTATAAATAAAAAAAATAAAAACCATACTATTCCACTAAATTTTGCATTTTATTTACGACGTTTTACTTGTGGTGCTATTATTTTGCACACCAAAATTTTGGTTTCATTTCGTATAACGGGAATTTTCTTGTCTTAAAATGCATCTTCGCTTATCTTGTTTTTTGCATTTTATTACTGATACCCAACAGATGTCCTACAATAAATACCGTATCTTTACATGAGCATGGAGGAAAGTAATTAGCATCCAAAGTGCAGACCTCAACGTAGTGCTATTTTTTTGCACAGAGCTGTAAATATTTTAGATAAACTAAAGAAATTCTTTGTAAGTAATGTAAAAAAACTAGAAGGAAAAAAAAACTACTCATTTGTTGGTGATCACTTATTTATTTTGCCCAAAAATGTTGTCCTTGCTTTTGTTCAACAACAACCCAGATTTGCTTGATATTGTTCGCTTACTGTAAGAAGGAACCTTAGTTGTTTTCCGATTCCCAAACAAATCATTCAGCTTAAATTAACATCGAAATACGATATCATTTATCAAAATTCACGTTAAACCCTCGTTTGGCCCTTGAACTCAGTTTTTGGTACGGTTCACAGAGCTCCCAAGATACATACAAGTACATTTTATAGTCCTTTGCATGCTGAATCTCGTTATACATAGAGGTTTCTTGATTCGATAGAATAGAACACAGAAGTCACAGAACATTGTGCAACGGCGATGTAAAATCAACAATATTTGTTTTCCACTAAGTTTTCTGAAATCAACATTTCACTTATACTTTTGTTTTTATCGATTGTCTTAGCTTAAACTTTCTGATGCACTATTCCTTTGCAATCTATGAACGTATCCTTTTTTTATAAATTGATAGGCTATATCCTAAAAATTCCTTTAGAAATGAATCATGTTTATTTTTTTTTTAAAGAATCGAAAAATGGTTACAAAATTAAAGTGGTTTTTAACAAAATTCTTAAAGGAAAAAAAAAAACGTTTTTGCTGGATGTTAAAATTAACCAAATCTAATATAATTATGCGTGAGAATCTTTGCTCGTCGTCGGCTTTTTTGTTGAAAGTTATGAATCGATCCAATTATCGAGGGATCAGCCTTCTTCACATTGCCTACAAGATCCTCTCTGCAGTATTGTGCGAACGTCTGAAACTTATTGTTCAAAACCTGATAGGTCTCTATCAGTGTGGTTTCAAGCCTAGGAAGTCCACAATAGACCAGATTTTCATTTTACGGCAGATCCTGGAAAAGACCCAATAAATGCAAATTGACACTCTCCACCTATTCGTCAATTTCAAGGCCACATATGACAGTGTGCATAGAGACGAGCTATGCATTGCCATGTCTAGTTTTACCATTCCTACCAAACTCGTGTGTCCTACACAACGGCGATGGAGAACTCTCGCTGCTCCGTCTAGGTCGGTAACGAGCTTCCCGAGACCTTCAACGGCAAAAAAGTCTTTAGACAAGGCGACGCACTGTCATGTGACTTCTTTAACATCATCCTCTGGTAACGGTCACAGGTTAAACCATAAATGCCTTAGGTTAATATTTACATTGTAAAACATTTATTGAAAACAAAAGTAAACTAAATAGCTAAGTAACTCCTCAAGAAGATCATGCGTAGCTCGCAGGTCAACACTTAAGAGACACAATCTTCCAAAAGTCAGTTCAATTGCTAGTTTCCGCTGATGACATTGACTTGATTGGACGAACACAGCGAGTAGTCAATGAGGGGTATGCCGGCATTGAAGCGGAAGCAGCTAAAATTGATCTGATGGTGAATGGGGCCAAACAAAGTATATGCTATCACCAATGAAGGACTCACAACATCGACGTTTCGAACAGAGCGTCACACTAGCCAGTAGAAACTTCGATTTATTCAAGGACTTCGTCTACCTTGGCTTCGTGGTAAATAGGGACAACAACACCAGTACCGGAGACCGCCGTGGCGTAGTGAGTAGTGTGGTCGCACTCGCACGCCGAAGGTCTAGGTTCGATTCCCGGCTGAACACTTCGAGCTGCTGACAATACTCAATGAATAATAACTGTCTACGAAAAAGCTTCTCAAACTTCGCTGTTCGGACCGTCGGGCCATACAATTATTAACACCAGTACCGAAATCTAACGCAGAATCACTCTTCCCAATCGCTGCTTCTTTTGGGCTCAAGAGGCAATTGAGTAATTAGGCTCTCTCTCGAAGGACTAACCTCGCTTTATATAACAGCCTGATCATCCCCGTCCTACTTTATGGCGCGGAATCTTGGACGTTAGGAAAGGCGGATGAGGAAGCCCTTAGTATTTTCAAAAGAAAAGTTTTGCGTGCGATTTTTTGGTTCTGTTTGCGTTGATGGCATCTGGAGAAGAAGATTTAACGACGAATTATATGGGGTGTACAGCGACATACGCCTGATCAAGCGTCTACAGATACAACGCTCAAGATGGCTAGGCCATGTAGAGCGTGTTGACACCACTACTCCGAAAAGTCTTCGAATCTGAGCCATTGGGGCAACGCAACAAAGGACGGCCTAGGCTAAGGTGGTGCACACAATTGGAGAAGGACCTTAACCAACTTGGAGTGCGCAAATGGAGGCAGCTAGCGAAAGATCGTGCTGCCTGAAGAGGCATGTTGGTTAAGGTCCAGGTTCACCCTGGACTATAGCGCCACCAGAAGAAGAAGAAGAAGAAGAAGAAGAAGAAGAAGAAGAAGAAGAAGAAGAAGAAGAAGAAGAAGAAGAAGAAGAAGAAGAAAAATGAAACGAGCTTATTTTACTTATTCTTTCCCAACATCTCGGCAAGGAATTCTATCTTTATATATAGGAGGGACGTGGTCGCCGTGGCGTAGTGGGTAGAGTGCGACGCTCACACGCCGAAGGGTCTAGGTTCGACTCCCAGTTCAACACCAATTTTTCTAATATTTCACGGCACCACCTCTTTCGAGCTGCTGACAACACTCAAAGAGTAATAACTGTCTAAGAAAGCTTCTCAAATTTCGCCGTTCGGAGTCGGCAAAAAACTGTAGGTCCCTTCTACTCGTGAGAGAACAGTAGCGCGCACAACACGAGTAGTTGATGAGCAAGCTAGGCCCTGGTCCCCCTTTGGACTGTAGCGCCAACAATTATTATATAGGAGGGATATAAGATTTGCTTGTTTTGTAAAGACACAAATATAAAATGCGGGATAACTAAATCACTCAGGAACTTACTCCTTCAACATTAAACCTTTTTTTGTGTACTGGAACAGGGCTGTAATTGGGTAACTTTTTGAACGACTATATCAGAACAATTCAAATAAACGATATCGTCGATAATTTGCATCACATAACTCAACCACTATTGTCTCCTCTATTTTATACAAAGTTTGAGCGTTACTGAACACAACATATTTCTTGTCACAGTTTTTGTATGTGAAGTCGTTTTTCATTGTTTTGTTAAGTCTACACATTAAAGAAGGGAAAGAGAGAGAGAGAGAGAGACAGAAGATGAGCACAGAGATGAGCAAGCTAGGCCCTGGTCCCCCTTTTGGACTGTAGCGCCAACAATTATTATTATTATTATTATAGATATATAGATAAAAATATAGAGGGTGCATTTTTCAATCATATTTCAATTATAATTTCGTGCGTCTATGCGACCTACAAGTGAGTTTGCATATTTAGTTATTTTTATGGAAAAACTTTTAATGCCTATTTATTTTTACTTTTTCTCCAAATTTTCACCACTTGCGCAAAATGAAAGTGAAATAGCTATCGTCAAAAACCGATCGTCACGACGACAACGATTGAGAGTTTTGATAGTAAATGAGGCAATCAAAACTATTACGTTTTATCGTCACCATTCTTTTTTTGCTTGCAAAACTTTTCAACGATGTCGCCGCACGATAGTCCTTATCCGCGATTAGACCCCAGACTTTCGTTGATTTATACTGCTTTGACTTGTCTATTTCGTGTATGGGAACACACCTATTCAGATTTGATATTTCATAGAGGACATTGTTGACACAATGTTGTTGGCGGCATTCCCGTACTAACAATTTGTTTTCCCCTCTTTGAGAGATTTTTACCTCCACTTTGTAACACATGACATACTTCATAATTTAGTGCAGAAAGGACTGGAGCACACTTCATAATAAAATAAACTTTTTAGATCAAAGGTACAGTAGTATTTCATAAAATTTAAAATGTTTTTGAGATATGTGACACATGACACACGTGTATACGTTCTGTCGGTTTTGGACTGTCACGTACGGAGATTCGAGACTCGCTATTTAACACGTTCTACCCGGCGCATTTTTTCGATGTTTAGTGCTATGTTTAGCGTACACGATATGACAAGTTAGTCGTATAACGGCACTTTTTACTGCAGAATTGTTGTCAGACGGCATAACTTTAGTTATTGTGCGATTTTTTTTTAGAAAGTAGTTAATTGCTTGAATCGATTATTTTAAACTATTAATATAAATAAATAAAATACCGGTGGTCTTTGCCGCCAGATAAATGGATCTGTCTGTGGACCACTGGTGGTCCACGTCGGGTAGAACGTGTTAATAATAGTAACTAAATGTCGTTACATGCCACAATGTACCAAAATGTATTTTCTTTTGTAACTTATTTCTCCGGATATGTTATTGTTAACAAGTGTAAAAATGTTGCGCGAGGCGTTAAGTTCAAGGATTAGTTTGAAGCTTTTACTCATCACATTTCAAAGACCGTATTTTTTGGAAGTAACATATGACCGCTCGTCGTCATTTACATCTTCTCGATCTTTTTTGAAAAGTTTCTAAAACTTGTAGATATTTTTTACACTCAGAGTACACTCACCGTATGTCGCTGTCAACATTTCGAGTGGTCTTAAGCACTAAATTGAATGCAAATGCTTTGATTCATTTTTTGTTCGACAGCAGGAAATCACCAGAGAGGTAAAACACGTTAGATTTTTATGCCCGCTGAAACTGGAAACATATGTATGACATACAAGTATACCAACAAATCCAATGAACGTAGTCTACCCCATTTCAGTCTCACCTTATTATTTTTAATAAATAAGTCACTAAATGTGGTTCTAAAATGAATTGAAAAAAGGTTTGATGGGATAAGCAAAAAGTGAGCATTTCACTCTTCATCCGTCAACCAAATTTGAACTGCCCGGCAACTTTTGGAAACGTCTTTTTATTACATTCACTGACTGATCCTTGACTATCAAAGTGCTAATTTAGAACATTACCTAACGCCATGATCTTTTAACACGTGAGACTTAAATAATTGTTTGTTTATGAAAAAAGTGTGGCCGTTGTGGCGTTGTGGGTAGAGTGCGACGCTCACACACAGAAGGTCTAGGTTCGATTCCCGGCTGAAAACATCGAATTTTCTATGGCATCACCCCTTTCGAGCTGCTGACAACACTCAAAGAGCAATAACTGTCTAAGAAAGCTTCTCGAACTTCGCCGTTCGGAGTCGGCAAGTTAGTCCCTTCTACACGAGTAGTTGATAAGCATGATAGGCCCTGGTCCAACTGTGGACTGTCGCGCCATTTAATTAAAATTATGAAAAAAGTAAGTTCTGTCACATACTTTCCTAAACAAAGAGTTGAATTGCATTGTAAAAGGTATTGGTCGTTTATTTAGTACAGTATGTGGTATTATTTCTGCTTATTTTTGTCACCCCTGCTTAAAAAAAAAGCAAAACACGCTTTGCTTATTAATCAAACACTGGACATACCCAGAAGGATTTCTCAATTGATCCTTGAAAATTTGCGTACATCCCTTTAAGTCACAGCAAATCACCACAAAACCAGGTCGTTTTTTTTTTATTTTTAAATCTATTCAACCTTCTTCAACACAGACGTGTCACGGGTCATAATTGTGGGTGTTTCCATCATAAGGACACTTTTTTAACTACCCCCACAGAGGACGATGGGGAAGTATTGATTTTTTAAGAGGATTTACTTTTCCACCTACTTAAGTAATGGCAGGTTAGCCTCTAACACCAGTCAGGAGCTCTCCACCCAGGAGAGGCAAACAATAAAATCGATTTGTTCCTAAATGAGACCATTATGGATTGGTCACAATGGTGTGTCATCGCAAGTGTCATTTAGCGCTAATCCAGCACCCTTAACAAGTGTGTTTTGTTTAAGGGCTCGCAATTGACCCTGCCCTTCATCGGCCGCAGATAATATTTTATCTGTGCAATTCATTTATTTTTAGAACTGGTACTCTGTCAATTGGTGGATACATGTTTATTGATTGATAGGGACGATTGTGCTTAGGTAGAGGTAGTTGAATGAAAAGTGGTATATTTTATTTTTTGCACTCAGTTTGAATTTTAAGTCTACGGATATTCACGTCCAGGTCAGAGCGCATTTGCACACATTTCAGTACAACCATCAATATCAGTACAGCCAAAGAAATATGCTAAAATGTTGCTTGGAGGAGAAGTCATTAATTAAAAGTTGGATATGAACACGCTTTCATCTGGTGAATCTAGAAACGATTAGTATCAAGCAACCACCAGCAACAGACAGATCAAAGCATTCCCAATCGATCCGCGCGTGCCTTCATTCACCCGATCCGATCCGAATGTTTACATGTGGTTACTGTACGTGCTATAGCACGCACATTGGCCTCTCGCACTTCACATGCGCCTTTTCTCAAACACACACGCACGCATCGTGAAATCACAAATTTGCTCACGATCGTTCACTGATGGTATTCCCTCCAAACTTGGTGACACCAGCACTTTCAATTTGCCCTAAAAGTCCGCCCGGCAGGTCACTGGAATACGATAAATTTGTGCACACGAGGTATACTTAGTCATTTTTTTATGTTCCTGTTTTGGTTGCTAATTTGTTGATTTTTCTTTTAACTGTTGCTGTGGCGTGGAAATTATTTTGTTCCGTCATCCCAATAAAACACTTCACAGCTCTTTGTCATTTTTAAACGTGACTAAACCTTTATTTTTGTTGAATGTGTGGTGGTCAGTTTGTATTTTGGGATTATTCATGGATTTATCCGTTAAGAACGTATATCTCGATCACATACTTCACTCCAAGCATAAGGAGTGGGTGAAGGATGGTTCACCAGCAGACTGAATGACGATGAACTTTCACAAGGAATCGGAAAAAAAGTCTGCTGTTTACGTCGGAAAGAGGTAAAACATATTTTTACGGCACGGGCTGTGCATGAAATCTGTTTGGAATTAATCAAGCGTTAATATGTTTGAAAACGGATGGACACTGGTTGCATTTATAGCGATTGTGAACGGTTGGCTATCATCAAAGGAAACGTTTGCCAGTGGGTGTTGCGTTGGCTGATTCACTGAAGCTCCACGTGAGTTGCTTAGAATTTCTGTGAAATTTGTCGGATTTATAAAAGGCTTCTGCTACATTTGCTCCTGTCAATTTTGATTTGATAACTGACAGCCGTTTATGTCCACTTCAAAGTTATTAACCGAAATTGACCGGATTAGGGTGTTTCATAGAAATACACATAAAAAGAAGCAATTTGTCAAGCAACTTACAAAAATTGGGAACGGCGCCTGACCTATTCTGTGATTCCAAAGAGTTCTAAAAATCATAACACCTACAGTTCTGACAGGAAGTTTGTTCTTAATAAGACTATAAGCGTAGAGATACAGCAAAAAGGGCTTACCAGGTATACCGGTATGAAGTGAGCGCCAAGATACAAATGTCTCGATAGGGAACATTTGTTGTGAACGAGCGCTTATTTTTTTTTTGTTTGTTTCCTATGACATCTGTGAAAAATATTTAGTAGTCATTGAACAGATAACATCATATTTTTTCATCGTGTTAAAAATGTCGAATTTTGTACCAGAAAGTGATGATTTGCGGAAAGCATTAGTTTTCTGTTTTCATTCGAAGAAAAGTGCTGCAGAGCCGCATCGAATGCTTGTCAAGGCATATGGTGATCATGCTCTATCAGAAGCAACATGCAAAAGATGGTTTCAACGGTTCAGAAATAATGATTTGGATGTGGGAAATGAAGAACGTGGAAGACCACCAAAAAAGTTTGAAGACGCCGAATTGCAAACGATATTCGATGGAGATGACACTTTGAGTCAAAAGCAAATGGCAGCAATGTTAAATGTTACACAACAAACAATTTCTGGCCGTTTAAAAACTATGGGAAAGATCCAAAAATGTGGAAAATGGGTGCCACATGAATTGAATGAAAGACAGATGGAAAACCGAAAAAACACTTGTGAAATTTTGCTTCAAAAACACGAAAGAAAATCGGTTTTGCATCGGATTGTTACTGGCGATGAAAAATGGATTTATTTTAAGAGTCCTAAACGGAAAAAATCATGGGTTAATCTGGGACAACCATCAACATCGACTGCAAAACCAGATCGCTTCGGCAAAAAGACAATGCTGTGTGTTTGATGGGACCAGAAAGGTGTGCTGTATCACGAGCTCCTAAAACCTGGTGAAACCGTTAATACTGATCGCTACCGACAAATGATCAATTTGAATCATGCATTAATCGAGAAACGACCAGAATGGGCCAGAAGACACGGCAATGTAATTTTGCTCCATGGCAATGCACTTGTACACAAAGCAAAACCGGTTCAGGATACATTCAAAACACTTGGCTGGGAGCAGCTACCCCACCCGCCGTATTCACCAGACTTGGCTCCTTCCGACTACCATTTGTTTTCATCGATGGGACACGCATTGGCTGAGCAGCACTTTGATTCCTACGAGGAGGTCGAAAATTGCGTGTCTGATTGGTTTGCTTTAAAAGACGAACAATTTAATTGGCGTGGTATTCACAAATTGCCAGAAAGGTGGTCAAAATGTGTAGAAAACAATGGCAAATACTTTGAATAAAATGTTTTTACTTTCTCATTCATAATTAGTGTTTAATATTTCATACCGGTATACCTGGTATGTCAAATCTGTTATTTCATTCTTTGAAGTGTGCTTTGTGTTTGGACACAAAAATAGCACAAAACCTGGTAATTGGAATATCTCTCAAAATAATTTAATAATAATAATTGTTGGCACTACAGTCCAAAGGGGGACCAGGAAAAATTCGAAAAATTGGTGTTGAGCTGGGAGTCGAACCTACACCCTTCGGCGTGTGAGCGTCGCACTCTACCCACTACGCCACGGCGATCACCTCAAAATAATTTGTGTAGTCTTAAATTTTTTGTTTTATTATACCTTCAGATAGTGTTCAATTTAATTTTTAATTACAATGGGCAGAGGTAAGCACTGCACTTCCAAAGAAAGGAGCTCAATTTATGCTCTTCATCAGGACGGCAAAAAACCAGTTGAAATAGCCGAACAATTGAAATGCTCCAGAAAAAGGGTTTATAACGTAAAAGAAGATCAGATGCATTTGACCTGTCAAAAATATCATCGTCCAAGACCAAGAAAAACCACGTTTCTGGTGGATAGAACCATTATGCTGAGGAGCAAAAAGGGTCTATCAAAGGGATATCTGGGAGGAAATTGAAAGGATCAATGGCAAGATGGACAAATTTCAGTATTTAGATATACTGAAAACTGCAATGGAGCCCTACGCTTTCGAGTCGTTGCCAGTAAATTGGATTTTCATGCATGACAGTGACCCAAAGCATTCAGCTAAAGTGATGAAAGATTGGTTTTTGCGGGAAAATATTGATGTTCATGACTGGTCAGCTCAAAGCCCCAATCTCAACCCTATCGAAAATTTGTGGCATGATGTAAAGCTTAAAATTGGGTAACAAAAGTACAAGAACAATGATGAGTTATGGGAAGGAATAAAAGAAGCTTGGTATTCCATTCCGAAGAGTCGATGTCAGAAGCTTGTAGATTATGGAAAGGCGATGTCTGGTGGAAATCCAGAATTCAGGCTATAGTACGAAGTACTGATAAAATAATATCAAAATCAAGAGAGATACTAAACCATGTATTCATTTTTAATTATTTAATTACAGGAAACTCTCTTTGTGTTTTTTATGTGTTCAGAAGAAATTTCATATTCCCTAAGTTTTTCCTCTCAAATATTTGCTGACTATGAACATAAATGTTTTTCTCTCAAACATTATCTCAAACATACTCTCCTCCTCTCCTTTTACTGAAGTAAATTTTATTTCTGTTTTACTTAAGATATCAAATGAATAAAACTTTTTTACTGTAGTACAAGTATAATTTGAGGTATACAAAATTTCTATTACGAATCAATTTGTGCTATTTATATGGCCATGGCTGTATATGCGAAATTGTAAACATATGTTTGAAACGAGAGTAGCAACATAACAAAATTAACAAATCTATAATTTAATGTAGGTACCCCGCGGAATTTAAAAATTCGTCTTATTTTTTGGGTGAACCTTGCACAGAGAAATTCACCATTAATTTCAAAAGCTGCCTCTTATGGCGTTGAATTTCGCATTCAGGTCCTATGGCGTTCTGTTCTTTGACACGGTGTGGCACTACATTTGAAGACCGGTTGGTGAATTGTGAATCTGTATCCCCCATCTGCTGTCCCCAAATTGCGCAGCCATAATTGATTGAGATCCCAATCTGGAACATTCTCCGTTGCGTTGTTCCAATGGTTGAGATCAACTGACTTTTTGAAATACAGTCTCTGCCTATGCACTTTTCATATCCCAGGTTTAGGTCTTACACCTTCTACTCGTAGATGCTTGATCAGGAGTATCCGGTCAAACAACCTAGTGAGTGCGCCATTGAATCGTTCTTTAGAAAATCATCAACAAAAACGTGTTTAAAATCGGATTCAGAACTTTTGAAAAGCTTCTTTTTTTCACTTCTTCATTGGCCAAGCTTATAAGACATTTGGTAGGATGATCAAGGGGATTTGGATATTCACAAAATCAGCTTGTTTTTTTTCGCGTAAAAGCACTTCTCTTGACAAGAAAATAGCGATTGGCAATAATGACTGCTCAATGATGGTGGTACCCCGTTTATGGTTGTGCTGAAGAGAGAGAAGTTCTTTAATGTCTTGAAGATAGCAAACCAACCACCAACCAATGTGAGGGAATATCTGAAACGTCGATTGTGTGCCTGCTCCCTGGAATATAACACGTACTCTGTTGTGTCTTTTTTTACTTATATGTTCTTTGCGTTCTTATGGCAATTAACGCACCATTCAGGCAAAAAATCGGATTTGTCTTTTGAAAATAAAAGACAATTTTTTTAGGGAACCAAATAACTATATTCTGTCCATTTGTGGTTTCCGTGGCGTAGTGGGTAGAGTGCAACGCTCACACGCCGAAGAGTCTAGGTTCGACTCCCAGCTCAACACTAATTTTTCGCATTTTTCACGGCACCACCTGTTTCGAGCTGCTGACAACACTCAAGGAATAATAACTGTCTAAGAAAGCTTCTTAAATTTTGCCGTTCGGAGTCGGCAAAAAACTGTAGGTCCCTTCTACTTGTGAGGAAACAGTAGCGCGCACAACACGAGTAGTTGATGAGCAAGCTAGGCCCTGGTCCCCCTTTGGACTGTAGCGCCAACAATTATTATTATTACCCATTTGGAGCAATGACATTTTGCAGCACCATACTTCCACGTTCAGATAACTTCGGGATTTCATCAGCAAAAAACTGAACCAGGTACGATTTAAAATCATCATCATTATTGAAGTTTCTACCCTTCAAGGATTTTGGAAAGATCAAATTAAAAAGAAATCAGAAATTGCTAGGTGGATGGTGGATGTGGCAAAACATACCAATAGTTTTTGCCGATTGACCAAAACTGTGTATGACCTTGCATTGTCATGATGGAATAGGGAATTTTGATTTGTCAATTCGGGGCATTTTTCTTCAACTGCATTGTTCAATTTTGTTAGTTCTTCAATGTGAACATCTGAATTGATCGTACGGCTGGGTGCTAAAAGTTGAAAGTCATTCCTTTGTAATCCAACCAAACTCATGACATAACTTTCTTTTGATAAATATTGGCTTTCAATGGCGGTCCAAGAAAGATGAGTAATTTTATGTTGACTCCCCGTCATAAGCAGAACTCAACTCGCATGAACACAAAATTAATAAATTCAACGACACAGGAAAGCAATTTAAAATTGTCAAGTACAACACTGCTCGAAACAATGCAATTTGCAAAAACAAAGCGCGCCGGTAGGAGTTCATAAAAAACTGAAAACAAAATAATACACGAGGTGGTCAAGCGAAAGGCGATTTGTGGGGGATTGTGTGTCGTTTGAGGTGGTTTAACTGGCTTGCTCCGCAATCCTTTTCGATTGACATTGTTGTACACAACACATTTTTCATCACCAATTATTAATTGTTTTAAAAATGGATCATTTTCATTAAGTTTCTTTAATAAATTGTGTGAAATTCTTTCAGTTCATGAGAAACCCATGTCGAGTTTCGAGTTCTTGTGCATAACAAAGTTGCTCTAAGCGATTTTCACTGTATGTGATACATGAAGTTTTTCTGCATCACACTGTGATGATCCGAATTCGAATTTGGTCGTCATCAAATTCAACTAAAGGAGCATTTTTCATCTTTGAGTGAAAAAAACGAAAGTTTGCAAACCAATTTCGACACTGCCGTCCTTTTAAAGCTTCGTCACCATAAACAGCACATAACCTTTTGTGAGCTTGCGATGCGGTTTTTTCATTCCGGAAATGAAAAAGCAATATATGACGAAAATGATCGTTTTGATTTTCAATTTTTTAAAAGACGCCAAACGCCAAAAACTTTAAAACATATCAACAAATATTGTTTTTTTTTTTCTGACTGACAAAATACCAACTATCAAATAACAAAATGATTTTGACATTTCGATTATGGCAGCAAACCTAAAATTTCAACTTAAGACATCTATGAGTGAAATTCGCAATTACTTAATAAAAATAATTGTATGGCGCGACAGTCCAAGGGGGACCAGGGCCTAGCTACTCATAAACTATACGTGTTGTGCTCGCTTTTGTTCTCTCACGAGAAGAAGGTACCTACCTACCTGCCGACTCCGAACGGCGAAGTTTTGAGAAGCATTTTTCTAGACAGTTATGACTCTTTGAGTGTTGTAAGCAGCTCGAAAGAGGTGGTGCCGTGAAAAATTCGGGTGTTCAGCTGAGAATCGAACCTAGACCTTCGGCGTGTGAGCGTCGTACTCTACCCACTACGCCACGGCGATCATTATTACTTTTTTTTGTTTTTTGTTGGAGGTTGGGATAAACTACACTGGAGCGCTCAGACTCAAATACTGGTTCATTGTACTACCAGGCAGTAAACTTTATTTAATGTAATTTCTTGGTTTTCCGAAGAAAAACCAAGATGCGCTTCTGTGATATAGAACTTAGGTTTTCAGTTCCCACCACATAAGCGCCAAATAACCGCCACCTGAGGCGAGCGAAAGCAGGACACTGACAGAGAAAATGCTCTAAAGTGTCTTCACTTTCTCCACAGGCGTTGCAGAGTGTGACATCACTAGGCGCAAGCCGACTTAGGTGCATAGCGAAGGTAAAGTGTCCCGTTAGTACGCCGATAAGTCGTCTGCACTCGTTTCTATCTAGAGATAGCAGAAAAGACGCGGATTTCTTGCTGACGTTTGGAAGCATACTCTTGGTCACTCTGCATCCTGAAGAGTCACACCATCTCTGGTTGAGCTGTAGGGAGACCCAACCATCGATGGAAGCCATGACTAGGAACGCGGGTAGTCCCAAGGCGGGTTCGGGCCCTACCAATGCCTCTGTTGAACCTAGCCTAGCTAGTTCATCGGCAGTCTCGTTTCCCAGGATCCCGTGATGACCCGGTACCCAGACAAGTCTTAGCGAATTCAGCCTGCTGACCAAATTAAGGGAAGGGAAGATTACTTAGTTGCCAAAACAATTTTTTAAGATCTAAGGTATCTTGGGGGCCTTTCAACCTTGACGAGGCGGAGGAGTAATTGTATACAATCTGACTAGTTGGGGAGTTATGTCGAGGTTTAGGTACACAAAATTCCAATATTCAAAAGACGCAAACGAATATTCGAATATTCATTGAAAATTTGTCTGGCTTGCTTTTTCTAAATCTACGCTAAAAAGTAACAAACAGATCTGCAACAAATGATCTTGAAACCGATGCTTAAGATCCCTCGCTTGTTATTGAAATTAGCGTTGCTTGATTCTTTTTCCTAGAACTTGTAAGCGGCATTTAAATTCCACTCATTGAACGACCTTTAGACTTGTTATTGCTTTGTTAGCCTTTTCTAAGTCTGAGAAATTGTTCCAAAAAGGAAGAAAGGAAGAAAGGAAGGGCCTAGGTTCGATTCCCACCTCAACACCAGTTTTTCGTAATTTTCACGGCACCACCTCTTTCGAGCTGCTGACAACACTCAAAGAGTAATAACTGTCTAAGAACGCTTCCCAAATTTTGCCGTTCGGAGTCGACAAAAAACTGTAGGTCCCTTCTACTCGTGAGAGAACAGTATCAAGCACAACACGAATAGTCGATGAGCAAGCTAGACCCTGGTCCCCCTTTGGACGCCAACAGTTATTAACTGTACAGTGTCATACTTGATAAAAATCTAGTACAATTCCCCATCAATGCAGTGCGTTTATATTCCTTTTGGACTTCGCCCAAGATATTAGCAACTTTGAAATAAATTGCCACCGTCTGACTCTGATCTTAGACAAAGCGACAATGATCTCCCGATTCAAGTGATCAGTTGTCTGCTGTCATTGCCGCCTGACCCAAAAACAAGCACGTGGCTTGCCTCGCAAAACTTTACAATTATGTACATTCATAAACTGTCGTCAAGACAGAACATTCGAAAAAAAATGACGCTCATTGAAATGGGAGCATGTCAGCCCCTGTGCATTGCCTCCGCACACTTCACGCCTGGCCGCTCATCATTCTTCCGACTGCAACGCAACTGCTGCCAAACCACATCCCCACAGACACGCCGGCATGATCTATCGTTCTCTAGTCTAATTACTTTGCTCGTTCGCTCGCGCCCCCGCCGCAACCGCCAGCCGTATACAAATCATAGAGCGTGCAAATCAAAATAGTTTTGCGACGTGACGCAACCAGGCGTGCATGTGACCGGGCTCTGGCGGCGGAATAGATGTAATGATTTGCTTCAAGACGCGCTGTAATAAATGACACCCCGCAGTGTACCAACACCGGCTCACCGGCCCGGTGGCGTATGAGTAACAATTAATCGCTTAAAATAGAAACTTGTGACCAGAAAAAGTTCTCTGGCGGGACCTAAGAAGCCGGCAAATTCTTTCGGGTTCTCACCCAAACAATGGATGCATGGGACTGTGCCCTGTGGTGAAAATCTATTCTTGACTGTTGCATCAGAGAGCTGTTGTTGATGAGAGGCCAACGATATGTAAATGCGCGACGTGTGAAGTGCGTAAGGTACTAAAGGGTGACAGCAGCTAACACTTTGGCGGATCATTTGGTACATTCACGCGATTGGACCGAAATAGAATCGGGCACACTTTAAATTCCTGCCACGCGACTGACCGTGTTGGGACAGAGACTTCTGTTGCGTGCCGTTCCGAAATTCGATATGTCCCAGCACCTGTAGGCGACCCAAAAAGATGAGAAATTTTGTTTTGACTCCCTGTCATAAGCACAACTCAACTCGCATGAACACAAAATTAATCAATTCAACGGCACAGGAAAACAATTTAAAATTGTCAAGTACAACACTGCTCGAAACAATGCAATTTGCAAAAACAAAGCGCGCCGGAAGGAATTTATCAAAAATTGAAAATTAAATACTACACGAGGTGCGCTGCCAAGCGAATGGGGAATTGTGGGGGAAAAGCTGTTTTTCGTCGGCCCATTGTTTCTGCTTAACGATGCGGAATATTTGTAATCAAGTTAAAGCGTTGCAGAGCAGGGCGCATGGAGTATGTTGCAATGACTTAGCTAGCCTCACCCCGGTGAGATTTAGCGACAGTGTGGGTGTAACTGAGGCGAGTGTGGCCTCAGGATTTCATAAGATAGAGATTAGTATGACTTAAATAGAATGGAATGTACCTAAAAAATGGACTCAGAAGAGCGTGTAAAGTATTTAACACTTTATTAGTCGACACGAGTTGATAAGAAACGAACATATGTGAAGCTATCGTCATAGTCCGCTCTTCGAAGACTTTACTCTGTGCGCTATCTTTCTTTCATTGACGCATTGTGTGTTACACGATCTTTAATAAGCAGGGAAATTTCGCGAGCAGGGTTCAAGAACCTTAAAACCGAATTAATGGCGGCTTTCTTGACTTTAGGGATACAGAACGTGCATGAATCAAGAGCAGGTGTAAAGCAAGTAGCACGTTTTCGTGAATCGCCTTACAGCACCTTTACAGTGCAAAGTTATATAAATAGACGAAGCAAAACTTGGAAAAAATGTTGCTAAGCATTTACTGAAAAAAAATAGAAGGATTTTCGGTTGGAAAACAAAAGAAGAATTAAATTGCATGGTGCTACAGTTTGCAAGTTATCAATTCCTTGCTCGTTTGGCAAATGTTAATTTTGTTGTATTCTCAAATTTACTGTGGACTTATAATTTTTTGTAAGTTTCAAGTTATCGGCAAATGGCTTTTGAATATAACACCCTTTATAATTGCTGTTGAATATAACACCTCTGGCAATACTGTACTTATGAGAAGGGCAACATTTGAAGTCCCGTATTGTCGAATGCAAAGTAGAATTGTTTACACATTATTAAGTTCTTTTTACAAGGAAACGGATATCACCATATCATAGAGGACTGCAGTAAAGCAAAATAAATTTCGCATATTGATTACTGTAATAACACCGACGATACGATGCGAGCCAAAACACATTAGGTTTAATAAAATCAAAAGAGATTTGAGAAATATAGATCGAGGAAGAAAGGTTTAGCAGAAGGAAGTCCATGCAGACTTTCACAAGGGTCAAATGGAATTCAGAAACAAATAGAGGCAAGAGGAAGGAGCATGAAATCAAATCGAAAATATGCACAGAACACACCTCTTAATAAGTCCTGGAAACTATATGATGCGTCACTCACAACACAAAATTAATATTCAATTAATAATTTTTGTTAGTGGCGCCCCCTATACGTCCCGAAACTTATTGAGTGATCTGGTACATATAATTTGTGAGTACTAGTAAATAACCTCTTAAAAAATAAGAACGCATAAATTGCTGCAGCTTCGCTAAATATGGAATTTCTATCAGTAAACGAAACCCTTGAAAGAAGGGCATCACACATCCTCGGTATTTTAAAACAGACTACATTGCAGAAGGATTAGCAGAGGGATTAGTCTCCTGAACATCGCATACAAGATCCTCTCTGCCGTATTGTGTGAGCGTCTGAAACCAATTGTCCATGACCTGATAGGTCCCTATCAGTGTGGTTTCAGGCTAGGGAAGTCCACAATAGACCAGATCTTCACATTACGGCAAATCCTGGAAAAGACCCAAGAAATGCAAATTGACACTCACCACCTATTCGTCGATTTCAAGGCCGCATATGACAGTGTGCATAGAGACGAGCTATACAGTGCCATGTCTAGTTTTGGCATTCCTACCAAACTCGTCAGATTGTGTAGGATGACGATGGAGAACTCTCGCTGCTCCGTCAAGGTCGGTACCGAACTCACCGAGACCTTCAATGTCAAAACAGGTTTTAGACAAAGCGACGCACTGTCATGTGACTTCTTTAACATCATCCTCGAGAAAATCGTGCGTAACTCACAAGTCAACACCAGAGGCACGATCTTCCAGAAGTCAATTCAATTGCTAGCTTACGCTGATGACATTGACGTGATTGGACGAACACAGCGAGCCGTCAATGAGGCGTTTGCTGGCATTGAAGCGGAAACGGCTAAAATGGGTCTAGTGGTAAATGAGGGCAAAACAAGGTACATGCTGTCATCAAGGAAGAACACACAACATCGACGTCTCGGACGGAGCGTCACACTAGGCAGCAGAAACTTCGAGGTAGTTAAGGACTTCGTCTACCTCGGCTCCGCGGTAAACAGGGACAACAACATCAGTACCGAAATCAAACGCAGAATCACTCTTGTTATTCGCTGTTTCTTTGGGCTCAAGAGGCAATTGAGTAATAAAGCCATATATAACAGCTTGATCATCCCCGTCCTACTATATGGCGCAGAATCTTGGACGGTAGCAAAGGCGGATGAGGAAGCCCTTAGTCTTTTCGAGAGAAAAGTTTTGCGTGCGATTTTTTGTCCTGTTTGCGTTGATGGCGTCTGGAGGAGAAGATTTAATGACGAATTATATGGGCTGTACAGCGACATGCGCCTGGTCAAGCGTCTACGGATACAACGCTTAAGATGGCTAGGCCATGTAGAGCGTATGGACACCACTGCTCCGGCCCGAAAAGTCTTTGAATCCGAGCCATTGGGACAACGCAACAGAGGACGACCTAGACTTAAGTGGCGCACACAAATGGAGAAGGACCTCAACCAACTTGGAGTGCGCAACTGGAGACAGCTGGCGAAAGATCGTGCTGGCTGGAGAGGCATGTTGGTTGAGGCCCAGGTCTACCCCGGACAGTAGCGCCACAAGAAGAAGAAGACATTGCAGAAAATCTTTAGAAGGATTTAAATACATATTTCTTTTAAATATCAATTTCGTTTAAGAAAAAACGACGTGCAACGATCTCCTAGGCTAGCAAAGATGTAAGATGGCGAACTTGCGAGGTCTTTCCCAAAAATGAGGTGAAGGTCTGATTATTGATTATCGATTTTTCTATTTTGTTATGTCGGTATACTAGCCTCGAACATAACACATCACAAAATAAGTCTCGGGACTGACATATACTTAGTACCGGTCACGTTAAAAAGCATTAACTATTGAATTAAAGTCATTACACTCATTTAAATTATTAAATATTGAAATTAAAACATGGCTTTTTGAATTTGATCACAATCAAATAGAAGATCTACTAGACCCATTTATATAAAATTAGTTTTTAACTTTTTCTCGATGATTACTCATAGATGCTGTTCTTCTGTTCTCTTTTCTTTCAATGTAAATCTTTAGTTCACGCCTTAAAATGTTTTTGTATTTTATGAAAGTAGCATTTATCACTATTATTGCTAAAATTTTACAAAATGCTACCCCTATTATCTACAAACTAAATTATTATTGAATGAAGTACTATTAATGTTTAGTAACAACTGTTATCAACTAGAGAATATGAATAAATAAATAAATGAATGAATGAATGAATGAATTAATAAACCTTCCCGCTCCCAATCATTTTTCGCAGTCGCTAAATAAAGCAGTTATAGATCGTTGCAAAAATTAGGATTTTAGTCCAAATCACTGAAGAAAGAGTAACTTAAGGGGGCAAAGATGTTACACCGTATAGCGCGTTCAAAAATTGGCTTAAAACCCAGTTTGCTCTAAAAAGAATTCGACTTCAATATGTCAATGTTTATTTAAGATATGGGTATGACATAATTGACACCTTAATATACGCAGGAGCCATCGCGATTATCATCAATTTTCCTTGTTTGAAAGAAAGTCGTTAGCTCCGATGCATTTATGTGTGGCGATGTGAGCGAAACCCAAACAAGATTTCAACTCAAAACAGTCCATCTCTGCCAACACAAATAACTACAGCCCGTATAGCGTCAGTCGTAAGCCGAATAGGTTCTTGTTAGCCTGTCACATGGACGATAAGACACACATTTTTCAAGAACGAAAAACAGGAAATACTTGTTAAGGAAAGCTATTACTTTTTTCTAAGACTATATGTCACCTTAGTCTTAGAAAAAAGAAAAACCAATGTAACGTATAAATATCCATATTTTTTTTTAGGAAGTTCAAATAATACCTGTCAAATTTTCATGACAATCTAAGATTTCGGTACACTTTTTATTAAACGATTTATCTTTGGCCTCAAAATAGGCTTCAGTTTCAGCGATCGCCTCATTCGAGCCATAATTTTTTCCGTCGACCATCTTTTTGAGGCCTGAAAAAAGACAGAAATCGCTGGGGGCCAGAACTGTAGAATACGGTGGTCGCGGAAGCAATTTAAAACTCAATTCCTACAATTTGGCCATTTTAGCCTTGTGACATGATGGCCTTGGTGGAAGAGAGATTTTTTTCTCTTTCATATGGGACCGTTGGGTGGCGCTACAGTTTACAAGGGGGCCAGGGCCTAGCTTGCTCATCAACTACCCGCGTTGTGCGCGCTATTGTTCTCTCACGAGTAGATGAGACTTACATTTTTTTTGCCAACTCTGAACGGCGAAGTTTGAGAAGCTTTCTTAGACAGTTGTTACTCTTTGAGTGTTGTCAGCAGCTTGAAAGAGGTTATACCGTGAAAAATTCGAAAATTTTTTGTTGAGCTGGGAATCTAGACCCTTCGGCGTGTGAGCGTCGCACTCTACCCACTACGCCACGGCGACCACTCCTCGAAAGAGGTGGTATCGTTAAAAATTCGAGGTGTTCAGCCGGGAACCGAACCTGAACCTTCGGCCTGTGAGTGTCACACTCTACCCACTGCCCTTCACGAATAATGTCATGTAGTATTCGCTGTTGATTTTTTTGCTTTTCTCAAGATAGATAACCTTGCCAGCCAACCTTTGGCTTTTTGGACGCTTTGGAAGTGATTCACCGGCTGTTGTTCACTCCACTGACTGCCTGGATTGTAGTGGTGGATCAATGCTTCATCCCTTGTGACAAGCCGACGCGAAACGTCCTCTTTATTCTGGTGAAACAGCTCTCAGAATAATCGATACGTTGTTGTTTTTGGTCCAATATGAGCACCCATTTCGAAAACCGTTTAATCATGGACAAATGTTCATCAAAAATAGTGTGCATACAGCCTTCTGATATCTTTAAGGTGTCAGCTATCTCAGACAATTTCTCATATTGGTTTTCCAGAACAATTGATCTTTAATGCGTTCAGCATCGTTGGTGTCTGTATGCCGTGTTTAAAGTTAGCACACCACCGACAATAGTTGTTTTTAATGGAGCAGAGCCCCTGTCACATTTTTCAAGCCATTGCTGAGCTCGCTCGGCATTTGTTCCCATCAAAAAGCAGTGTTTAATCAACACACGAAATTGTGGTTTTTACATTGTTTAAAAAATCACAAAAGAAGCGTCAATTGAAGCGCTGTAACTTGTAACCTAATAATCAGATTCTAATGCAATTTTGAGAAGTATCATTTGAATGTTTGTACTTCCTAAAAATAATGTGGATTTTTTTTAGTGGCGTCCTCTATACGCCAGTACCGGGACTAATTGTGTTATAGTGTTATGTTTTTTGTCATGTTTTAGTTTCACCTATAAAGCATATTCATTTTTTAGTAAAAGGCACAAAAGTTTGATGTGTTTTGCGTGTTCCACGGTCAAGCTTCTTTGTTAAGTACTCGCCTTGTGTGTGGTACTGTGCTTTCATAAGTATAAGTGACCTTGGTCACTCTGAGAGTCGAAATTTGCGAAGCCTTTTCATAGGCAGTTAATAACAATTGTTGGCGAGACAGTTTACAGGGTGGCCAGGGCCTAGATTGCTCATCAACCACTCGTCTTGTGCGCGCTACTGTTTTCTCACGAGTAGAAGGGACCTAAAGTTTTTTACCGACTCCGAACGGCGAAGCTTGAGAAGCTTTCTTAGACAGTTGTTACTTTTTGAGTGTTGTCAGCAGCTCTAATGATGTGATGCCGTGAAAAATTCGAGGTGTTCAGCCGGGAATCGAACCTGGACCCTTCGGCGTGTGAGCGTCGCACTCTATACTACGCCACGGCAACCATAGGCAGTTAGAAGCTCGAAAAAAGTAATGCGGCGAACTCTAGAAATCGAAATCTAGACGACCCCGTCACACTTTATCCACTAAACCACGACGTCCACGAGCAGTACAATATACTTTTTAAAAATAACATGCTCCTTAACTTTTTAAGAAGAAGAAACTCAATATTTCAACCCGAACTCTAGGGTTGGCAACCACTTCATTACAGCAAACAAATTTTTCACATTTCTAAAATGAAACTGCATTCAGATGTGGATGCGACCTAATTTTGTCACAAATTTTAGAATTGTGAAAATGTTGTTGAAAATGCTCCTAACCCAGCAAAATATTTTACTGCCGCTATCATTTTACAACATTCCCTTAAAGGCCTGGCTTTTTGCACGTACGTAAGGAGACACAGGAAACGACGATGAGATGATTTATGATTATTACAAGCATATGGCACACTTTGAATTTCCCAAAGAGTTTCACTTCATTTTCCTGTAAAACCCTCTCCCTTATCCCATTGCAAGCACTCAAAGAAGTAAACTTGGACAGCTTTACCGAATAAACAAGAAGAATATGACATAAGTAAGCCTTCTGCAATAAAAGTGTCTTCTCCATGCCTTGAGTTCAATTCTTGAAACTCCTTGTGGTTTTACATCGTTTCTCTTTATTGGCTTTACGATGCAAAGTTTGCAGGCGCTGAAGAGGGAAGGTTTCGTTAATTATTTCTTGGAAAATTTTGAACTTTGTTGAGATTTATTTAAATTATCTTACGATCTGTAGTCTCCCCAGTGAAAAGCTGCGGTGGACTGGCAAGTATTTTTTCTTAATTATTACCTTACAGCCCACTTTAGCTGGTACCAGTAAACGCTACAGTCTAACAAGAAATTTATGGCCAATCAACAGATTGCTCTTCTTCGTTATTCCGCTGCCAACTTCCAGCAAACAATGGTGCGAAACTAATGTTTTAAAGAGTAGCTTGCACTTCGAAAAAAATTACGTTCTTAAATCTTTATAAGATTTTTTCTTCATTCCTTTTAACTTTCAAAAATAAACTTTGCATCTTCGCTACTGAACACTTTGTAACTGTTCCGCCCACATTTTAAACTTACGATTCAGAAGCATGTCTTCACAGAACACTGCTTCACACACCCCCAATCATCATTGTGTCTGCAGTTTTACAAATATGAACAAAGAGGTTGTTGCTCCTTGGAGGCTGCTGCCAGTTAAGTTTTCAAAATCTTTACGTATCTCGAACATGCAAGAAAATCAAAGGCGAACCAGTTCTACAGCATCTACGCACGAATAAAGGAATGCGGCGTGGGTGTTGATACCTCGAGCGAGCATGGCTAAGAATATGCTGAGAAAATAAACTTTCTGCAGTGCATTGGCCTATTTTCAGAATTACGTGCAAGAGTTGACATCGCTGAATGCGAAAATTTACATTTCGCTGTCATCGAGTTGAAAAGAAAAGAATATTAGAATAAGGTATGTGATGGATTGAACTTATTTGGTAGAAATTCTTCCAGTGGAAAAGAAGCCAGCAATCTACCAGAGCAAGTTTTATTCTATATTTTTTTTAAATCTTAAGTTTAACTTTTAAATAAATGTCTTAAGATGCGCATGGTTTGAGGGATAAAACGTCTTTACAGTCTCCCCGGACAGAATGATATTCTGCCGGTGCTCATACTCTTACTTGAGAGATCGTTGAATGGATACTCTCGATAGAAAAGGAAGCGAATGCAACACAACACTACAAACACCCATCGAATTTTCCTCCTTTCTGAAAATGACTCCAGTTGAAGCACATCGCTGTAGACGCCAGAAAGCATCAGACAAAAATATTTAATTAAAGCTTAAGGACACATTTTTTACACAAATAACTCCCCTTCACAAGGATGCATGCAATATTTGTTGTCTCTTCACTGTCGCTGTAGAATGAGGAAGTGTTTGCACCACGACAACGACTTGCTTTAGTTTCAGCTTCATTGATGTGATTGACGGCACACCCTCTCTTTACAAATGTATGCCACACAAAGTTTGATTAAAACAAACACATATTTGACTTTTTCAACAACCTCATCAATTGTCATTCACGACAATACAGATTAACATCGTTTTTAGATTCCTGCCCGTTCTGTTTCAATTGAGCAATTCAACAGAGAAATACTTCCTGCTTTTGACGCATCCATTGACAGACTGACTTTCTGAGGAGACAATTTCTAGCAGATTTCATCGATAGCATAGATTCTCTCGAGACCGCAGACACCACAGAGCACACAGGTCAATGGAAGCACGTGCAAACAGGCGTAAATCTATTCAGCGGCCGTCTGGGATGACTCGGCAAACAGATTTACATTTCAAAGTGTTCGTCTTTCATCCCGTTGCTGGCGATAAAATATTCACCGACCCATGTGTAAAGTTAGCGTGTCACCCACTGAGGGGGAGGTGACGAAGAAATTTCCAGAAAAAAATTGTCATCAATGCAGCACACACTAAAGGCACACAAAGTGAATAAGCGGTTTATTGCGTCGTTCCTACAGCCAATTGGACGAGAATTCCTCCACTTTCCTCTAAAAATAGATCAGTCCCAGCACGGCAGCGTGTGTTGACTTTATTTTTGTGCAGTAAACTGCCCCCGAATGCAAGTGCATCGATTTTTCTTCCCCATCTTGCCCATTTTCTCCGTCCTACACATCTCAGTCTGATATACGAGTGTTTTCGTGCAACTTACTTCCTGCATGAATGGTTGTGCTGACTTACCTGTCTTCCATGCGAGGTCTACGTCCAAGTATCGCAAATGCAGAACTTTGCTGTTGTGTCTCCTCCCAGAATTGGTGATCACTTGAGCCACCACCAGCCATGAGTTTCATGCGATTGGCCTTCTGTCGACCGAGTGTCGCCTGCAGTCGACCCAGCAATCCACGACCCCAAACGTCAACAGCTTGCAAATAAATAAGAAATATGAATAGGACAACCCCGCAGAATATCACTTCCGGACGAAGGACGTAGAGGCGACATAGCTTCCATACGTAGGCCAGCGGAGAGTTAATAGAGGATAGGCCAACGGCAAATTTCGACAGAATCTTCATGTGGGACACGTAGGTTTGATAAAAGACTTTGTCCTCAAGCTCGTCATCCATTAAGAAGATTTAACGCGAAATCGTTAACGGTTTGACTATCACTGAATACTTGGAGGACGAAACTGAACCGGCTTTCAGATGCAGCTGCACAAGCGATTTACGACAGAATCACGCAGCGCGCGCGGCGTTCTCGATTTTCTCAATACTATTTTTTCTTCAAAATATTCATTCAGCTTTAAAAATAGAACCGAACTCGAATTAACATCAACAAGGAATTTTCTAACAACTATATTTTTTTAAATTCTTTTTGTAACAATATCTGCCTAATTCACTGCGGGAAACCAAAAGAAATTCCAATCTGTGATGCCCTAAACAATTCAATGAGCTTTCCCTGCACAAATGCCTTACGCTTTTCACTGAATTTTCACTAGATTGTTGTATTATCGTATGTTATTTCTTGTTTTGTGAAAATTTAGTACAAGTTTTCCATCCACGAAAATACACTTGTTGACAATCGGACAATTCGCCGTCGACTAAAGCACGAAGAAATTGGAAGACACTGGGCGAAATTTGTGTAGCGTAATATTTTTCAAATGTCACTGGCACAGTGCTCAAGGGGAAGTGGGAAATTTCCCACTAGGGAACTGTCAAATGAGTATGTTACTTGAGGCGAATTTGCATATGCGAGGGAAATTTGCGTCTGTATAAAAATATTTTTGCAATCTTTTCGTAATTTTGAAAAGAAATAGAAATTTAAAATATTTTCTACACTTGGCAGTGCATGATATATTTGTCATATCTATTTATCATATTTATTTGTCACATCTTAAATCTATTTCAAGACATTCGCACATGCTGTGACGAAACGATTTCGTTGCGTAGTATTTTTATATTTTGAATACCAGTCCATTTCTGAGATGATCGTGCAACGTAAACTTGTTGACGTATGCGAGTGGGAAACAAAAAATTCAAAAATATAACTTTTTCATAACTTTTTAGTACTATTGGAATATGCGCGAAATGAGATGAATTTTCGCAGGCTAAAGTCACGTAGTCACATTTGCAATGAATACTTGGCCGACCAAAGTGGAGGCATACAAGTGGAAAAGACATTTTCAATTTAAAACTGAAAAAGCAGGGCTGTGTGTAAAAAAATTCTCAACCACAAACATTTAAAAAAAAATTCTAAAATTTGTGATGTCATATTTATAGTAAAGACGTTTAAATATTTGTTTTGTAAGAAGAAGTACTTGTTTCCCAGTGTTACCAATGTTAATTTTGTACGAAACCTAACTTACTACTCTTTTTTTTTTTTTTTTTTTTTTTTTGTTTTAATTTTAATGGAGTTGTTTAAACTTGAAGTGCATCTTATATGGGACAAAATCTTTTATTCGGCTTATGGTGAAACTTTTACCATATTTTAACGAAGGACCTTATGATGCTAAGCTAGAGATTTTTTCCGTGATTATTTTTCTTTGATTAGTTTTATTCTTTAAACTTTTTACAAATATCTTAAAATATTTACATGGCACGACAATCTTCTGTTTCCAATTGTTGAAAATAAATTCACATTCCAACAACAGATCAGTGTACACCATCTTCTGGAACTGCTTCTTACAAATTAGGGGTACAAATTAATTCGGTTTGTTTTCGAAAGATGACGCAACCTATAAATTGTAGCTGGTGCTGGAAGCGTTTATCTACTTTATTGGAAATATGGGACATTTATCAGAAATATTAGGTCCGTTCCAATTCCTCCGGATTGCTACGAATGTCTACGATTTTTCGCGAAAAACTACGAAAAAGCGTTGGATTAGCTGATTCTTTCGTAGAAGAGAAAGCTCGTGAGAGAGCAAAATATTTTCCCTCCCTATGAATTTCTGCCGAAGAAAAAACTGTGGGCAGCAGCACGGCAGCAGATGGCTGTCAAATCGATATCTGACATTTCATATATCTGATAGCTGTTTACGAATTTTTACGAAAAGTCATTTCTCAAATTTCGGTAGTTACTCTCTGCAAGACAGATTCTTACCCAAACTACTCAACTACGAATTTCTGTACACAAATGAATTGGAACAATTTAGTGTGCACGAGCGTCTGTTTTCGCGTCTCCAGTTTTATCTTAGATAAACAAAATTTGGATAACGTGCTGATTTTTCTTTTAATTGGAAAAATGGTGCAGTTGAAAACAAGGATAAACAACGTTTAAAGTTATGGTGGGAAAAAGTTTAAAGACGAGAACTTGGATACTTTACTGAGTCAAAATCCGTGTCAAACGCCAAGTCAACTCGCACAAACGTTTGGAGTGGTTCACTTGGTGCATGGTGTAAAAAAAACGGTCAGAAACGACCGAAGATCTTACAACAGAGTAACGCTAGGCACACGTGGATGTAGCGGTTACCAAGTACATGGAAACGCTGAAATGTTAGATTTTACTCCACCTTCTGTATTCGTTAGGCCTTGCTCCTTCCTACTTCTTTTCAACGGATGCAAAAGGGTTTGGGTGGTCATCGGTTCGGGTCTTTTGAAGAAATTGAAGAATGGCTCAATTATTGGAGCGATAACAGGAAGGACTCATTCTGTTTGAGATGATATTCAAATAGTCGAGTTTTCGCCGTGGTGTGCGTGGACTGAACAACTCGTATTTTTACTGCAACAACGTCTTTCGAGCTGCTGACAACACTCTAAGAGTAATAATCGCCTATGAATGTTTCTCAATCTTCGCCGTTCGGAATCGGCAAAAAACTGTAGGTCTCTTTCACGCGCACAACATGAGTAGTTGATGCGGAAGCTAGAACCTAGTCCCCTTGCGCAGTACCGTGTCATTCGAAAATTCCAATTACCAGAAAGATGGGAAAGGTAATCTCTTTCGACGGAATCAAACTTTGAGTGATGTTTTTGAACCCAAAAGAACCGAATTAATTTGTACTCCCAGTAGCATATGTTTATTAGTACAATTAAAAGCATTTTTTATCACTCTTGATTTTGAACTTTCACTAAATGAACTATCAAAGTTTACCCATTTTTCCTTTTATTTTGAAAAGATGCCAGTAACCAGTCTATTGGTGTTTGGCACTTACAAGGTTTAGGCTTCGATGGACTTGCGTTTGAAATTTCTTATCTTAGCGTAAACTCGAATTGTAACTCGGAGCGAAAATAAAGAGATCCCACTGTCACAAAAATCACCTGCCCCAACTGCTTAGTTTGCAGATTTGTATATTGCTTGATTTCTATTTTCTTACACGTCGTGTTTTGTTATTGCATATTTTCTATTATTGCATATTTTCCATATTACAACGTCTTATTATCAAAATTTAGAACTCGAGTCAAAAAATGACAATGCAACAAAATTAGTCACATCCCTATATTTCCTACATTAGTCATTCTCTTTATTTTCCTAATCCCTACCATTCCATTTGTGCTATTGATAAGGAACCCTTTAAACTATTGAGCCACGTTCTGCCATCGATGTGGAATAAAACAATTACACCAGAACACGGCAGAGTTTATCCAGACTGCCTGGGTCTCGCATCGAGCACTTTACTTATTTTTCGCACTCAATGGTAAATTTTTTAAGTTGATATAGGTGAAGAGACTTTAATTGAATTCAATAAAGAAATTGTTTGTTTACACTCGGAATCGATAAGGCACACTAACGAAGCTTTAAATGGCGCCACTGCCACAGGGGTTCTATCTAGTCGCAGGCGGGACAAGCAGCACAACAAGAACATTCTCAATGATTGCTGTCTTGTAGTGTGTACACAATGTCTTCTTTTCTAATTATCTTCCTCCTTTGTGATGTCAGAGCGTGAAGACGCGACCAATGACCGATCCTCTTTAAACTCTCGCACCAGGTGACAAGCAAATATTTCAAAACCTTTCTTCTCCCTGTCATCTTTCTGCGATTCATCTCGTTCTCACTGCGGCTCTCTCTATCATTCTGAGACTTTTTTTTTTGTCACTTCGCCAAAACGTGTGTAAAAATATATCAAAACAACCGCCCATCGAGAAGGAAGGCGAATCGCAGACGCAGATGCTTTATGCAAAGAAATTAATAATAACCGCAAAGAATTAACAGATTGTTTGACCTTGGACCGCGTTTAGGAAGCGGATGCCTACTGCTGATCGCGGCGCAAATACTGCTCTTCTTCCGGAGGTGAGAAGCGAATCGAGTGTACTTACCTCCATTGAATGACAGCGAGCGCTTTATGGATCGCTTCATGTTCGCGCGAACGTGTTTTATGGATTTGTCCGGTGCAGAGCTTCAGATCTGTCTCATAATTTTGCGGAAAATATAACAAACGCCCTCGGTTTTCGTTCGGACGCGCACTCTCACTGGGTGATTCACTGGAGTTTTCGTGATCTGTGTCTTTTCAAAATTTATCTTTGTCAGAAATTTGGGCCTTGAACTCACTCCACTCACCATCTAGATGGTTTACAACTTGTAGCAAAATGTTTTGACATTTTCCCAAACGCGCACAAACGGGAAAGAATCGAATAGAAAGACAACTAGAGACTCAGCCGCTTGCATTCACGGGGCACAGCTAAGGGTTGGTATCGGTTGATGATGTTTTGGGGTCGATTGAGTCCCCTTGCCGCGTGCGCGGGAAATGCAATTAAACTGGGCAGCGCTCAGAACAGAACCGAAAAATTCGCGGCACTGACTGAGGGGAATGCACAAACTATCTAGCGGGCTGCCTGCACAAGCGAACGATCTATGAGACGCGGCGAATTTATCTCCGGCGTTCGTTCGCTTTTACAAATAGCGAGTGTACGGCTATTCGCAAATAGATATGTAAATCGAAACGGAAGGTGGACGGCTCACGGGGAGCGAACGTGGCGTTTTGTTTGAACTTTTTGCCGTTCGCAATTAGAAAGAATAAGAAATTAAGTTTGCACTATTAAATAAAAACAAACACACAGCACCACGTGCAGGGGCGAGCGGGGATGACGCGCGACTATGAAGACCGTTCGACGAGGCACTCACTGCGGCCTGGGGCGTACGGACGCGATCTGAACAGCGGCGTGGACTCGTCGGCCAGTCAATGCCGGGGCATTCGATGTCGAATGGCTGGCCTGTAGTTTGATACTTGGGGCTCAGCTGTCGTGACGTTCGCACCTTGGGTGGCGACGGTATAGGTGGCTGCACTCAGGGGGTTACATAGGATAGGGGTTTTAAAAGGCGATTCCCATTCTGGAGAATGGGTGAGGGTGGTGGTCTTATTTTTGGATTACAGTTCAGCTTGTTTGATTGCTAATGCAATTAGGGCTGCAGTGCAGGGAGGTGGTGGTAGTCGGAACGTTGATGGACTGCACTTAGTCACCTGTGCAATGATTGGTGGCGGAATGTTCGTGGCCTAGATAATGTTGAAGTTTAAGGACAGACGGGGCGCGCACATTGCAGGCGAATTTTATGGCGTAAACTGTTAACTGCTAGGTGAATGGGCCGGTTTGAGGTTTGGCAATTTTGCACTTTTAATGGATTTGCGCATTTGAAAGAAACGTGTTCGCTAGATTTTCAGTTCAGAGGGGGATGATTGTAGTCTCGCCGGACTTTCAACTCGCTGCTCTGTTTGCGGTTTTGTTGTGTCTTTTTGCATTTCATAATCCCCATTATTTGCCTTCTGCTTTGGTCAAGAATGGGATTCTTGAAAGTATTAGTGTCGTTAAATGCACAAGCATTTAAGTTCGTGACAAGTCTTCAAATTCCAAATAGGACATAGTTGTTTGGTTTATTCAGTGTATCCGTCTTTAAATTTACCTCTATGGTTCTCTCTATGGACGGTGTAGCCTTTGAATCGACGAATGAGCGGCTTATGTCGATATGCATTTCTTGAAACTTGGTGTCTACGGAGAGGAACATACGTTTGAAAACACAGTCCTGTTTCTCCAAGTTTTACTTAATGCAATCTAGAAAGAGGAGACTCAGGTCCACCCCGGACTGTAGCACCTCAAAAAGAAGAATAAAGAAAGAGAGCAAGAAGCATTTATCTTATAAAACGATACATACAATGTCGACAAAGACGCCGTTCTTGCATAACCATCTTTTTTACAATGTATTCTATGTCAACTTGACAACCTGACACATACTTTGTTGTACACCAAGGGAGATTCCACTGTGAATTCATGTGAATTTGAGCGGGGAAAGTATGTCAACGATGACGTCCAACGCAGGCAGTGGCCATTTGTGAGGTAATTGATAATAATAGATTTTATTTGGCGCGCAGAACGAGTGATATGCAATGTACCCACCAATTCAACTCCCGACAATAGCTATTTCTTTGAATTCGATAGGCAATTAGTTTGCAAATTTACCTTTGAAAGAACCAAGCTAGCTTTGTCTTAACTCCTATTATTCCAAACCCAAGAATAAAAATGAATGTTGGTGTGGAATAGTTTGCTTGGTCGCGAAAAGACAATTCTGCGGTGATCTTTCCTGGGTGTACGGCAGTGCGAAATGAATCTCCTCTATTAGTTAACACCCAAGCTCGGATGGACCCCGCATCAACTTCTGATGCATGGGAGGAGCATGGAAACATCACAGCTAATTGATCAGCTAGTCCCCATGACAATTCACGAATTTGACTGTTATTTACGAATTGTTGTTAGATATAGTCTTTTTTTTTTTTGAAAAACATGGACGAACTAAAGATATAAAAAATGCTGTTGAAAGTAAGTCAAAGAGAGGAAGACGAGGACGAGGTCTATAATTCGGAAGAAGGTATTGATATTACCTCCATAAAAATTTAAAACAAGAAACTGGACCTAGTGGGTCATTAGTGCACAACTTTTCAAAGTGCACAACTTAGCAAAACTAAAAGCAAAACATGAACGTTGCAATTGTGGAGATATAAGACTTCTATAAATATTTTCGTGTGTCTGTATTTATTACGATGGGTTCAAATATAAGTTTGTCAAATATCTCCCTTCCGCATTTTTGTCTTTTGAATTTTCCGGAGCTCGTACCTGGTAATAATATACATCTTGACATAACCTACAAAACGACGCTGGAGTTCACTTTTTTTATAATTGACGCGTGCAAAAGGGGTTGCGATTACCCTTAAGTGACCGGGTCAAGTCACAGCACGGGCCGAAGGTTTAGAGGAAGAGAGGGAGAGGAGGTACCGATGCACATTGGTTTTAAATGCCTGTGGATTGTAATGAGGAGGAAAAATCGAGCTGGGAAGAGCACTCCAGATTCGTGTAGTGCAGCTAAAGAACGAGTCTCTGAATTTGACTGTACGTCCGAAAGAGGGCTTGAGGGTGAATTGGTGGGCATTCCTAGCGAGGCGTGTATTGCGGGTGAATTCTTGAAGGAGAGGAATGCAACTGGCTAATTCATCTCAGCATTTCTTGTTAAAATAGCGATAAAAGAGTGACAACGACGCGACGCGGTGTTCTAACGACTTCGCAATATTACTGTCACCTATAAGTTTTATCGCTCGCTTTTGAATTCTATCCAGCAGGTGCAGGGAGGTCTTAGAAGCACCTGACCAAATAGCAGCGTTATACTCAAGTTTTGGGCCTACAGGCCTTGTATATTGTAGCCAGATCAGAAGGGGTGAAGTACTTCTTGCGTCGTTTAAGGAAGCCTAGACATTTCGCAGCATTTTTGGCGACCTCAAATATGTGATCGTTCCAACTAATTGTTGGGTTGATACACATACCGAGGATGGAAAGTCTTTCGGTTTCAACAACACAAGTGCCTTTCATGGATAACGGCTGATTATTTTGTAATCGCTTTAACTAACCCCGAAATTCGCGCTATTCCAAAGTTTTCCTTCGTTAAAGGTAAATCCGCTAGAGAAACGTTCCGTGAGATTAATAGAGTTTTGGCGGATGGTACTCTATCACTTCGAACCGCAGAGGAATGGTTTCGACGATTCAGAGCCGGTAAAAACGACCCCATGGATAAGCCAGCCGGCGGAAGACCTATGACGACGAATACTAATCGAATCATGGAAATCATCGAGTTAGACCGGCATGTGGAATCTCGTGACATCGCCAAGGAGATGGAAGTTAGTCACCAAACCATTTTTAACCATCTACAGAAGGCTGGACACAAAAAACAGCTTAATGTTTGAGTGCCGCATAATTTGACGCAAAATAAACCTTCTGAACCGAATCAACGCCTGCGATATGCTGCTGAAACGGAACGAACTTGACCCATTCTTGAAGCGGATGGTGACTGGCGACGAAATATGGATCACATACAACAATATCAATGTGGTCGCCGTGGCGTAGTGCGTAGAGTGCGACGCTCACAAGCCCAAGGGTCTAGGTTCAATTCCCAGGTCAATACCAATTTTTCAAATTTTTCACGGCACCACCTCTTTCGAGCTGCTGACAACACTCAAAGAGTAATAACTGTCTAAGAAAACTTCTAAAATTTCGCCGTTCGGAGTCGGCAAAAAACTGTAGGTCCCTTCTACTAGTGAGAGAACAGTAGCGCGCACAACACGAGTAGTTGATGAACAAGCTAGGCTCTGGCTCCCTGTGGACTGTAGCGCCACCCAATTATTATTACAACAATATAAAGCGAAAACGGTCATGGTTGAAGGCCGGTGAATCGTCGCAAACAGTGACCAGGCCAGGATTGACTGCCAGGAAGGTTTTGCTGTGTCTTTGGTGGGATTGGAAGGGAATCATCTACTATGAGCTGCTCCCATATGGCCAGACGCTTAATTCTACCATGAACTGCGAACAACTGGACCGCTTGAAACAGGCGATCGACCAGAAGCGTCCAGAATTGGCCAACCGGAAGGGTGTAGTGCTCCACCAGGACAACGCCAGACCACACACTTCGTTGATGACTCGTCAGAAGCTACGGGAGCTCGGATGGGAGGTTTTATTGCATCCACCATATAGCCCGGACATAGTGCCAAGTGATTACCACCTGTTCCTGTCCATGGCAAACGCACTTGTTGATTTGAAGTTGAACTCAAAAGGGGCTTGTGAAAAGTGGCTGTCCGAGTTCTTTGCAAATTAGAAGACCCCCTTCTACGAAAGGGGAATTATGAATATTATGAAGTTGCCTCTAGATGGAAACTAGATGGAAATTATCGAACCAAATAGCGCACATTTGAACTAAATCCGATCACTATAACACTTCTATGAAGCATTGAATGAAGAGGAAAAAAGCGGAAGCTAGATATTTGGCAACCTTATAATATATGTGTTCCAGAACTTTCTGCGGCAAATTATGAAGTGTGTCATTTATTGAAAAGTGGATGTAACCTTCTCTCGGAGAGAGATAAAATATCATACACGTAATGTAGCTAAGCCTACACAATTAGTTTTACAGAGCTGTCTGAATAGCATAAACTAAGCATTGCAAAGGTCTACAAGGAAACAAATTTGTTCACGTTATTCAATAGTGTTCTCTTACCCTTAAACTACACTAAGACAGTAGTTTTACTGATATTTATTGAAATTTTCTTCTTTAGTTAAAAGAAATCCTTAATACTAGTCTTTTCTAAACTTGCGGGATTTCGAGCACAGCTGTTTCGTAAATTTTCTTAAAACTAGCACTCACCGAGACCCTCAATGTCAAAAAAAGTTTTAGACAAGGCGACGCACTGTCATGTGACTTATTTAACATCATTATCGAGTAGATCGTGCGTAACTCACAAGTCAACACCAGAGGCACGATCTTCCAATAGTCAGTTCAATTGCTATGATGGTTGCCTTTTATATTTCGGGATTGGGTAATCCTAGTGTTGCAATCTGACAACTGCCAGCTCTATCGTAAAGTTTGATATTTGTGAGGTTATACGTACTCAGAACGTTGGCTCACAGCATCAATGGTTTCCAGAACAATAACTGATTTTGGACGACTTTCACGAAATTCGTCTTGGAGTGATAAAGGATAAAGGATAAACTCTACGCACCTTCATGTCTTTCCAATTTCCGAATAATTTCACTTTTTTCATTCAATGATAAGAATTTTGGTACTTTAAAAGACATATGTGAAAATAAAAAAAACCAATGAACATATAAATGAACGAGTTAAGCCGTGTGCATATACTTTTGGTTTACGTTATCGAGTTTAATTTTCACGCCATCGAAAACGAAGTTCACGCCAGCAGAGTGCTCACGGAATTAGAGGTTCACTAATTCCAGACAGTACTGTATGTCATTTATGAAATGTCAAAAGAATGGGTATATTTCCCTACCCGAAATAAACAACAGAAAATAGAGCAAAACAACGCAAATCAACGGAAGTCTGTTCCCAAACATATGTCAAAAAAGGGTTAAATGTCGGTAACTACGGGAAAGCATCCAATACTCGTATGTACCCGCCGTGGCGTAGTGGTTAAAGTGCGATACTGACACGTCGGAGGTTCAAGATTTGATTCAAAAATTGAACACGTCATATTTTCACGGCTCCAAGTCTTTCGAGATGCTGACAGTACTTAAAGAGTAATGACTGCTTATGGAAAACCTTCTAAATTATCGACAAGAAACTGTAGGTCCCTTCCACTCGTGAATGCTCAGTATCACTCGCAACCCGACTAGTTGATAAAAAAGCTAACCCTTCTTCTCCATGTGGGGTTTTGCACCACCCAATGTCAATCTATATTTAGTATCACCCTTTATTCCAATAAATTTTGCAGTTTATTAAAATCCATAATGAACCACGCACCCACCGAGCGCTCTCAAACGTCACACAACTGATTCACACTGAGTTCATTTGCGATAAGCCAGCTCGCATGACCGAGCGTATTTATTTTCGGCTCCAGCGTTTAATCTAAGACACATGTAGAATTTTTCCACTTCCAAACAAAGTTTTCGAACTCCAACTCGCATGGACTGCTCGCTTACAGTTCCTTTCAAGCAGGATCCTGCTCATACGACTAACTCGTAGTTCAATAAATTTGCAAATCACTCACAGAAACCGTTGACCTCATACCCCTCCATGAATACATGAGATCCATTTATTTGTAAAACTGCCAGAGAACAATCGTAAAAATGATAAGACGCGTCACGACAAACGCTTATCTCCCAATGCAGGAGTAAGGTTCAAAGAAAATGCATTTCCAAAATAAATTAAACAGTTCCGTGCCCCTTCCGCGATCTATTTCTAGCGCGCTTATCATCCCAGACACTCAGATGAATTGGCACGCCTGAGTATTGAACACGTACTGTCTGTTGATAGCGAATTCGAAGCGTATGATGAAGTTCCTCATCTCCATTCAGTTGTTTCTGAGCCTTAGTCGCAGTCAAACAAAAGAGCTTCCGAGATGATCGACCTGAAGAATCCACAAACTGGACAGGTTCTTAGCTTGAACGAGTTTTGGCTGCGGGACCACTGTCGATGTGACAAATGCTACAACACGGAAACGAAACAGAGGAGGTACAATTTGTTGGATCTGAGCAACGACGTTCAGCCCAAGAAGATTACATACAGTGACGACGGGCAGTGCTATCGGGTGAAATGTGAGTTCGAAATGAAATCTCTCTTTTCAGCTTCCTAATTCATGTCTTCTAAAGGGAGTGACGGGCATGATTCAGAGTACACAGTTGAGTTCCTTAAGAGCACGCAGCTGGAGAACTACATGAAGGCGAAGAATGCGTCCGCGAAAATCACCTGGAACGTTGAGCAGATCCTTCAAAGCAACTTTGCCAAAATTAAGCTTTCGGACCTGGTCTCGAGCGACGGCGCAGTGACAAATGTGGTCGAAAGTTTGTGGACCTATGGAGTGGCGTTTATTGAAAATGTGCCACCTACCACCACGATGACCGAGATGGCGATGAGGAGGATTTTCCCAGTGATGAAGACTCTTTTCGGCGAGATGTTCACATTCACCGACTCCCCGGACCACGCAGACACGTCCTACTCGAAAGTGTACATTGGATCTCACACAGACAACACGTATTTTTGCGACGCAGCGGGCCTGCAGGCTCTGCACTGCATCTTTCACGACGGCACTGGCGGCGAGAATTTCCTAGTCGACGGCTTGAAAGTTGCACAGGACCTTAAGAACACCAACCGACGTGCGTTCGATGTTCTCACACAGGTTCTTGTTCCAGCAGAGTACATTGAAGAAGGAGAGCACCACGTCCACTCTGCCCCAATGATTCGCACGAATCCAGTCACAGGAGAGATAGTCCAGTTGCGACTGAATGTCTACGACCGTGCAGTGATGAACACCATTCCGCAGTCGGAAATGAAAGACTTCTACGCCAGCTTTAAGGCATTCTTACGCCTCGTGCAGGCACCAGAGAATCAGTGGACTTTTAAACTGAAACCCGGTACGGTGATGATTTTTGACAATTGGAGAGTTTTTCACGCTCGGCACGCGTACACTGGGCTCCGGAAAATGACTGGATGCTACGTTCAACGAACTGACTTCCTGAGCAAGGCACGACTGTTAGGAATTATTGATTAAAGGGACTAATTTCGATGCAGCTTGAATGTTGGGTAATTGTAAGGTAGTCTTTAAAGAATAACGTTCAATAGACAAAATAAAAATTTAATTTTTTTGGATATTCGAAAATGAATCGATACGTTATGTTTTTTTCGAGTGGAAAAGGGCAAATAGTTTGTCTTTCTTTCTCTATAATAATAATAATAATTGTTGGCGCTGAAGGCCAAAGGGGGGCAAGAGCCTAGCTTGCTCATCAACTACTCGTGTTGTGAGCGCTACTGTTCTCTCACGAGTAGAAGGGACCTACAGGTTTTTGCCGACTCCGAACGGCGAAATTTGAAAAACCAGTTATGACTCTTTGAGTGAAGTCAGCAGCTCGAAAGAGGTGGTGACGTGAAAAATTCGAAAAATTGGCCTTGAGCTGGGAGTCGAACCTAGACCCTTCGGCGTGTGAGCGTGGTACTCTACCCACTACGCCACGGCGACCACCTTTCTCTATAGTGACCTTTTTTATTTTTTGTCGAACCTCGGAGTTTAAATTTTAAATTCTTTTCTGGCAAATACTATACCAATCTATATTTTGGGTTCCATACGTCCCTAAGATGAAGAACAATTAATCATGTATATAATTTTCTTTCGATTAATGCAAACGTTAAGTTAAATATGTTAATGAACTTAATACTATAACGGTACATTCACCCTGACTTCGTAAGTCTTTTTTTTCTTAAACTGACACATCGTTTTGATAATCGAATCGCTTTAGTCATCGGTATTGCGAACTTTAAACAACTCAACTGTTGTTCCACATATGGTACATTCCACAACTGTATCACAGTGTCATTTAAATAGGTGTGTTCCAGTAATTTCTGTACTTTTCTTTGAAGTCTGTCATTTTTTGAGGAAGGTAAATCTCTCTCAGAAAAAGGGAAAGTACGGGAACGCATTTTAACCAAATGCGTAAAGTGTGTCATTAGGTCTGTTCCAATTCATTTGTGTACAGAAATTCGTAGTTGAGTAGTTGCAGAGAGTAACTCTGCAGAAACATGTGAAATGATATTTCTTAATAGGTCTGTTCCAATTGCTCAGAACTTCGACGAATGCCTACGAATTTCTCCGAGAAACTCCCAAAAGGCGTTCCAATTGTTAATTTATTCGTAGAAGAGAGAGGTCATGAGAGAATAAAATATTTCTCCTCCCTACAAATTGCTGGCGAAGAAAAATCTGTGTGCAGCAGATGATGTGAAAATAAAGAAAACTTCCCACATTTCAGATATCTGATAACTGTTTACTTTTTTTTTCTGCGAATTTCTATAAAAAGTCGTTTCACCAGTTTCGGCAGAGTTACTTTCTCCAAGAGAGATTTTTACCCAAACTACTCAACTACGAATTTCTGTACACAAATGAATTGGAACAGACCTATAATCTTATTTTTAAAAGTCATGGATGAACCATATGATACAAAAATGCTATCAAAGGTAAATCAAAGAGCGTAAGAGTTGAAAGCTGTGGGTCTTCTTCTCTTCTTGGTCCCTGATATACAAATGTTTTTGATTGTATCAGCGTAGACCTATGTCGTTAAATCTGTCATATATGATGTTATAGTAATAGGTTACAGTCGAATTCTCAAAAGTCAGTGCTAAAAAAGTCTGTCTTAGGTTTCGCAAAATGAATTAGAAATGTGTCTTGATAGAACACTCCCCTGTGCTTGCAGTGGTATAGTGAATAAGTATGTCGACTAACATGTCAAAGGTCTCAGATTAAGTCCCAGGAGTTCAAATTTTTAAAGGCTCCACTTCCTTCGATTTACTGACAAACTACGAAGAGTAGTTATTGTGTATATAAAGCTTCGAAAATTTCGTTGCTTTCAAAAAAATAAAAACTGTAAGATAACTCGGCTCCTACTCCTACCTACACGAGCATTTCCTAAAAAATCTTGACAATAATCCCTTGTTAGTCTGTGGCTTTATACAACACCACGACCTAGTTATTTCAGCAACAACTAGCGTTGGGTGTACTATTTATTTCTAACCATTAGAATACGCCAAATGTTTTTTGCCGACTCTAAACGGTCCCAATTCATAATTTTATGCACAAACAATGCTCTTTCAGTGTCTACAGTAACACGAAAGAGCTGGCGGTCTTACTCCAGGGTGGACTTACAGCTTTTTTTTTTGTCTGAAAATAATATTGTGAATTAATACACATGGTACACTTCTTAGAGCTCTTTCTGGAACCGCATAATTCTTATGTAAGGCTAATTCTTGACCGTCGTATGTCTTCATTACTCAACTTGGCAAAGCAGTTGTGAAAGCGCCAGCTTCTTTGTCGAAAAACTTTTGCGACATACACAAACCCATTCAGAAAACGGCTCTCTTTATTTGAGATATGAGACTATGAACTCATCAAGTTTCGGTTTGTATACAAGACTTCTTTTTTACCAGTGCTGAAGTTTCTTGAACTGGGTGATTTAAAATATGCCCTTCATTTAATCCAATTATTCATTGAAATCCCCCAACAACGTCTTATATTTTCATGACTATGAACAAATTTCCAAATTTCAGTGAACACGTACACAAATTGAACCATTTAAATCCTTGTTTTAAATCTTCTGGTTTCTTTGAATTATTTTAAGATATTCTCTCATTCTTCATACATCTTCTCTTTTTAATAATTGCTATTTTCGTTGTTTTTTTAAAACTGAAATTCTTTCTCATAAAACGCTGTAATGGGTGTGTGAAAATACAGAAGTATAAGTATAAAACAACATAAAACTACTGCCTCTGACAGATCCCACAGTTCTCAATTTTTCATTTAAAAAATTATATATTCGCAACATATATCAAATATCAAAATAAAACTATTTGAAAAATACTGCAGTGGTAACACTTTTTCTGCGACATAGATGACACGTCAAAGTGAAAAGTGCTAAATGTCGCACGCACTAATCTGACAATTCGAATCTGTGCACCCGGTCCCCCGTAGGCATAGGCTAAATTCCAATTCGTCGGCCTTTTGTTTGCCGATTGATAAAATTAACTCGCACAGGAAAAAAATTCTGTCACATCACTATCGACTAAGTACAGATAATAGATTGCAGACAATTGTAATTCATCGTTCGTCGAGAAAGGTTATCCAGTGTCAAAATGGCGGATATAGTAAAAAATCTAGCTCTGTACGTAATGAGTGAGGACTGCTTCGACAATTATTTTGTCGAAAAGGATTTCTTTGATGGTAAGTGGAAAGGACGTCCCTCTGCGAATAGGAAACTGATAATTTACTTCTTTCAGTGCCGTGTTTCAAAGCCCTTCTCAGCAAGGGATTGGGATTAGCGATTATTGCCGGATCGTTGCTGGTGAAAGTGCCCCAAATCATGAAGATCCTGGCTAACAGGAGTGGAGAGGGCATAAGCTCTATTGGGGTGCTACTTGATCTGACAGCCATAACATTCCATTTATCGTATAGCTTTATGAATGGTTACCCGTTCAGTTCGTGGGGCGACAGCACATTCTTGGCCGCTCAAACAGCTGCTATTGCAGCCTTGATTTTCTACTTCGGAGGATCGCCGCCAAAGGCTTTTGCTTTTGTTGGAACGTACTCGCTTATTGTGTACGTGCTGAATTCGGGGCTGACTCCGCTGAAGGTTCTCACGATGACTCAGAGCATGGTAATTCCCATCGTTCTAGTGGGAAGAATGACGCAGGCATATGCGAACTACAAGAACAAAAGCACTGGCCAGCTATCGGCTGCAACATGTTTCATGCTGCTGGGAGGATCAATGGCTCGAATTTTTACATCAATGCAAGAGACTGGTGACAAGATGGTCATTATTACATTCTGCGTCTCGACATTTGCGAACGCCGTCATTGTTGCTCAAATGTTGTACTACTGGAACAAGACCGGAACGAAACCCGGCAAGGCCAAGACAACTGCTGCACCTAAGAAAGCCAAGAGCAAGAAAGTAGACTGAGCAAAAACGTTGTGTTTGTTTTGTTTCTTATTTAAAATAGAGTGTATCACTTGACATAGGCAATCTTATGTTGTTGTTCGTTTCAATTTGTGGGTTTAAAGTGTCGTTCGAATGCGGCCAAGGCACGATATCGGTGGGAGATTAGGTTCTTCTCCGACTTAGGCATTTCTGCATACGTTTGATCGCGGTCTTCTGGCTTGAATACTGGATCCCACCCAAAATCACGGGGTCCCCTAGGCGGTACTATTGTTCCCTCGGTGACGCCTTGAAAAATAATCGGCTCTGAGCTAGGGTCCTCACAGTAGCCGAGTGTACATACTGCCCTAGCTGATTTGTCCTCCCACCCAGCTAACATTTTGTACAAACCTTCTGGTCCCAATTTTTCCAAAAACCACTTGATGTATGGACCTAGAAAGGAAGAATGAGGATTATTCTATGCTGTGTTAGTTCCGGGTTTCACCACATACCGGGAAGACCTTTAAGAGCGTTGAAGCAGAGGCAGGTGTCTTCAACCAAAACTGGACCGTTCACTATCTTCGCGGCTTCCTTGCATTTGATTGTACAGATCTCCTCGATTTCCCCCTGCAACTCAGGTAGGTCGACCTTTTTAGAGACGACCGTTCTTGGAAAATGCGGACCTAGAATCGCGACGAGTTCCTCGAGTTTTTTAGCATTTCCGGTGACGAATGTTATTGGTTTGGACATCCTAAATTATACCAATATGCAGGTTGTCTTTAAGATAAATTTTAGGAAATGTCAGTCGTTTGGATTGCGATTAGTCAATTGAAGCAGCCGGTCAACGTGCAATGCTGTCAATTAATCAGGTGGTAGTTGGGGCGATGACATTTCTTTTTATAAGTGATGCCAAATCCGATGATTGTAAATAAATCAGCCTTTGTTCGTTTATTCCTTTTTGTATTTGAGTAAACTAAGTGTTTAATTTTTCTCACCAGGTAATAGGAAATATTTTAATTTTTTTTTTAATTATCTATTTTTTAATTCGCCGCAATTTCAACTGTACTTCTAATCTATCTAGTCTATTTAAATTTAAGTCATCAAGCATCAGAACATTATTCAGCTTTTAAAATATGACTTAGTCTGGAATATAAAAAGAAAACAAAAGACTGGCAACGTAAACTTTTCCGAAGCAATTTATTGTACGCCAGAAGAAATAATTATGTTTCCTGTTTCTTTCCAAACGGATTAATCTTCTTCAACCAATTGGATGACTGGGGAGCATCCCTGCAAGTTTAAAACGAATGAATGGTAGAATATTTAATATTTTATCTTGTGTAACTTCATTTTACTTACAAAGAAAATGCGTCTTTATTTCCATCATTACCATCAGGGCCTCCAGCCTCTTTGATGCCAGCCCTTCTGAGTTCTTCAATTAATTTCATTCGGAATTCAACTTTGTGTGGCACAATTGGATTTTCGGCTCGAATTTGGGCTTGCAACTTACGTATGGCTTCCAGGTAGGTTAGACCGTACCAATCGATTTCTTCTGGAGTGTACTATGGAGGCCATAATCTTATCTCTACTGAACATGTTAATCAAAATTACTTACAGCTTCCAAGTACTGTTTGTATTCGTTTAGAATTTTCTCCCGTTCAGTAGGCACGTTCTCTAAATTGGGGCATCCATCTAAAAGAGATTGTAAGATCTTCTTCTTGTACTTCAAGGCTAACAACGATCGTAAATCACACGCAGGATTCTAAAACGAAGTAATTTCTCTTGTTTGGTTGTTCAGAATAAATTGAAAACCACAACTCACTTTCAACAAATAATGATCGAAACCATGGCACTCATGGATTTGATTAAGTGTCCTCTCCGTAACCACTGTCGATATATATTTGTCCAAAACCCTTGAGTAAAGAACTGATCGCTTTAGTACTGGCACCCAGAAATGTGGTACTCTTCTCTTCAATTGTTCTCGCTTTTGAAATCCTTTGATCACCGCCTCACCTCCCCAGATACCATTGTGAGATTCAGGAACGTCAATCAGGGGCAGTGGAGAATCCTGAATCGGTTTAATTTCACCGGTAATTTCGTCGCGATCCCATTCACCCTCTTTGGGGATGTAATGCACTGCGGCGGGTTTCGTTAGCTTCCACTCGCGCCAGAATTTCTTGTAGGCTTCTGGCAGTTGGGCACCAAGTCCTTTATCAAATCGGGCCGGTCTCTTGAAGCCGCGAAGAAGATTCGCTCCCTGTGTGTGAAGGAAATTATTGCGTCACAAGTTCTGGAAATGTTGTCTACTTTTTTCTAAATACCTGGCTGGTGGCATGGGCCATGTTCTTGTGATGGTGTTAATTGTCTTATTGGTTAGACTTTACGAAAAAGATTTTGTTGTTAGTTAGGAAATTTTATTTAGCTTTTGAATAGCCTCTAGAAAATAGGCAGTAAATTTTTCTTGTCAGAATATCACGCATTGACGTTTGGAGCAGAGATGTTTGATGGGGAAATAGTTTGACAGCTTATAGCGCAGCTGTTAAAGTCACATGCAGCCCATGGGACGATAGCAACGCTACTGTGGTGGTTAGAAGTTCTATATAGGGTTAAAAGTTCGGGTTTTCTGATGTGCAGCATTTTAGGCTATTGGTGAATTTTTCGGTTTGAATTGCCCAAAGCTCAATTTTGGTTTGGTTTCCTGAACATGTGATTCGGCAACGGTAGGTTGACTTTTTCCAGGAATACAAAATAAAAATGTGTTATATTACAGGTGAACCAAGGTTTAAGACTAATAATAAATTGCAGGAATCAATTTATGTTCCCGGGTAGACCGAGCAAAACCCCTAGAGCGATCCTCCAACTCTTGAACTGTCAAAAGGTCGTGTGTCCTGTTTAGCTTCAACCAAATCTGCCAAAGAAATCCTGCATTTGGTCAAATTGGTGTAAGCGACAAGTAAACTTGCTGGGAGTATCTAGAGCACAAAGACCTAAGTAGATTTAGGAATGTGAATATGGACAGGTGCGATAGCAGTGGACGTATTATTGTACATCAGCGTGAAGTTCAGTTTAGAAAAAATTAGAAGTTTTCTATTGTTGCTGGAATAATCATCACGGTGTGCAAACAAAACAAAGTTTCTTGGAAATCGCCATACGTTTGAAAGACAGTCCTGATGTGTATGTTTCCTTTTCTAAGAAGAATTGAGCACTGCAGTGACAGATTGATTGCATGGGACAAAAAACATATTTAAATCCTATGAAAGCTGTTGTTACGTTTTTGGCTCCTTTGTTTTGACACCTTAACCAATTGTGGAATGTGGAGCTGCTGCAAGAATTTAAAATAACAGACACTTTTGTAAAAGAAGAAGCAATTGGTTGAATATTCGTTCCGTATATCAACCTGCTGTTAATGTGGAAATCATCGTATGCACCGTTTATAAGTTTACAAAATGAAGTTTCATATGTGCAAAATCGTTTAAATCATCATGGAAAATATTCTAATTTGTTGAAAATACCTAAAAGCAGCACAGACAGATCTGCGACTATTCTCGTACAGCCGCTAAAATCCAAGAAATGCATACAACTCTAAAAAGGTCACCAGAAAAAGTAAAAAATCTGATGAGAAAAAAATAAATATTAAAAAATATTGAAAAATTAAGAGTCGACGAATCGGGCTCTCCGGGAGTATATAAGACCGCCTAGGCGCGGGAGCGAGTTTAGTCTGTCGCGGGTCGTCGTAGGGTGCACATCGTGGGTCTACCTGGGTATACGTGGTCTTCGTATTTTTTCTCCGGCTCCCGCGTATTCGTGTACTCCGAATGGTGTTGTTATGGATGTTGGTTGCTGGATGTTGGTTGCTGGATGCTAGTTGCTGGTTCCTGGATGTTGGTTGCTAGATGCATCGATGCTAGCTCATAGCCGCTGTCTGCTGGCAGCCGTTGCCTGTGCCGCGCTTGTCTTTTATTCGAATGCTTGCCGCCAGGTACTATTGTACCCTTGGGTTCTTAAATTGCCTTTTTTTAAATCCATCTATTCAATAACCATCCATCGATATGTCTGTTTGATTTTTGTTTTTGGTTTTTATGTTTTATGGTAAGCATGGTTAAGAATGATATACACTTAAGGAAGGATCATGCAACGGTCACAAGCATGCTGTTCGGTACATGCTTACTTGTGTGGACTTCCGATGAGGTCATGCATCTTCACGAAGCGATTAGGCCTCCACTGCCTTTTGGATTACGGGCGGGTCGGTTCGGTATTCAGGTTTCAATCATTTCATCAACTCGTACACGGGCGAGTCGCCTCCAGAAGGAGCTTCAGTAGTACTCCTGTACTTTGTATATAGTGTTGCATTAATTTGATTTTAGTTTGTTGAGGTCTTGAGCTGTTCGTGTGAAGTAACCCTGAAGTTATTGAATGGAGCCGTGCATACTGTCGGGCACTTCCCATCTTAGTTGTTATTTGAAGGCCCCTCATCAAGCTTGTTAAGCCAGGGTTGTAGGACGCTTTCCTTTTAGATGTAGAGTAGACAACGAACAAATAAATACTTCACATTGTGATTGCCAACATCCTTTTCGCTTGTAGTAGTCAGAGAGCTCCTCATCAAGCTGGTCAAGCCAGGGTTGAAGAGCGCTTTCCTCTTAGAAGTAGATTAGAAAACGAACGGATGATATGCATCAAGTTATGATAGACAACATCTTGATCGTTTGTAGTAGTCGGAAGGCTTCTCATCAAGCTTGATTAGCCAGGGTTGCAGGGCTCTCTTAGAAGTAGTAGAGTCGATTACGAACGGATGAATGCTTCACATTGTGCCAACATTCTGTTCGTTAGTAGTAGTAGGAAAGCCTCTCATCAAGCTTGACAAGCCGGGGTTGCAGGGCGCTTTCTTTAGATTATAGTAGATAACGAACGGATGGTTGATATCGCATTAAGATAGACAACATCCTGTTCGTTCATAGTATTGGGAAGTTTTGTCCTTCAAGTTAGTCCAAGCTTTTACTTCAGTTCGGGGTTCCATTCACTGAAAATGCTCTTGTGCTAAAACTACTTTTTTATTTTTGTTGACTTTGTACAGGCGCTCAGTACTTTATGCGCTCAGCATCGACGGAAGTATAAGTCGCGAAAAAGTATTTTTTTTTTTTACCTCGCCTACCGACTTTTTGTAGTTTTTCCTTTTCATGTTGAATTTAAAGAAGTTTCTAGGCGCAGCTATGTGATGAATTTCAAGGCCATTGCGCATACAGTTTAAACTATTTATGTCATTTCTAGTCCAGCATTCAGCATTCGCCTTCAGTTCCTGCCTCCTGTGTCAAGTTAGTTTGCTTGATTCAAGCAGAACTCCAGAAGTAAAGTGATACACTTCGATGCCTGATGAAAGGAAGCATGTAAGTCCATTTTTATCAATATTTTTATTAGTCCATTTTTTTTTTTTTTTTTTATAAATACTTCTTTACCAAAATAAGTTCCGTGAACGGACATGCATGCCAAATATACTTCCACGCTTTTTCGAGTTTAGGTTCTCTCATAACCCCTCAAGGCAGCAAACAGCTGCCTCTGAGGCTAGGTAGGGCACCCCTCAGGACCCGAACAGGTGCCCTGAGGCTAGGTAGGATTCTGCTCTTTTCTTTTCAGATTTTTTTTCTTTCTTTCCAGAGCGGGCGCGGCGTGATCGGTTATTTGATTAATCACTTAAGTCAACCATTTGACGAATCATTTGAGGAGTCGAGGGATTAAATAACTTATCGAATTCAAGGAAAGAAATTCGCTCGCATTTTCTACCTCTTTCATATGTAGCATTAATTTTTTTACATTATTTAAAATGAACAATTTTAGCCCTTTAGTTTATGATTCTTCCGCAACTTTTATAGATTCTAAGTTTCTTGGGCTTAAATTTATATATCTGCAGAGGTCGCAATCGATAACGAAATCTCCATCGGAATGGGTGTCGAAAAAACATCGCAACACGCCGGAATATGTCCTTTTTAGGGCATTAACTGCAACTAAAGCAGGACATTGAAATTGCAATTCCCATATTTCACTTGTTTATCCTCTTAATAAGTGAAGAAAAGAATTGCAGACAAATGCTACTTCAGGCAGTGCTTAAAACTTGACAAAGTTTTAACTCTTTCTAGTTTTAAGCTTTAGTTTCAAGCAGATGTTTTGTTGTCGTGCGTTCTTTCACAGTATGGTTGTTTTTCATTGCACATGCCGCAGTAGAGAATTGCGATATTAGAAAAGCTTAGCTTGTTTTGAGAAGTTGGTAAAATTACGAAGTCACTTAATCATTCGATGACAACAGTCGAAAATGAATCTCTTCCGAATTCGCCCAAAATGTTTTACCATTGACAAGACTCAACATTAAAACTAATGCCCCATGGGGGATGTTTTTTTTTTAAATCATTTGAGCAATATACGACTTTGACATTCCAGCAGTAGTTTGGAGAATTGTATGTTAACGAGATTTGTCGAAAATTTCACTTAATTGAAGTCGAACCAATTGAAGTTGAAACAAAAATGTGTCGATGGAAATGGCGAATGGATTAGTAAACATGAAATAGGATCAATTTATATGCATATAAATTCAATGCGAGTTTAAATTTCACCTCCAAGACTTTTATTAATTGCTGGGTCGATAAGGAAAGTACCGGATAATCGAGATTAAATTACATGTTTTGTTATATCGCTAGCTGCCTCCATTTGCGCACTCAAAGTTGGTTGAGGTCCTCCTTCACTTGTGTGCGCCACCTTAGCCGTCCTCTGTTGCGTTGTCCCAATGGCACGGATTCAAAGACTTTTCGGTCCGGAGCAGTGGTGTCCATACGCTCTACATGGCCTAGCCATCTTAAGCGTTGTATTCGTAGATATTTGACCAGGCGCATGTCGCTGAACAGCCCATAGAGTTCTTCGTTAAATCTTCTTTTTCTATTTTTTTTATTTTTAAATGTATTTTTTTATTACTTTATCATAGTTTTCTTAAATGCTAGACCAAAATACTTAAACTAGCTTACTTATCTTATCTTTGATCTTAATTCTAACTTACTGACTTTTCATAAGTACTCTAAGCTAACCTAGGATTATTTTTCCTTCTGCCTTTCGGGCTATTTTAGGTTTCGAATTCTATATATTTTATAATTGTCCTAATGCCAGCTTAAATTTGCTCCAAGAAAACTTTAAAAACTTGGACATTAAAGTTCTTAAGTTTACTTAATACTAAGCCTAAAACCTATGATAAAAGTATCTAACTCTAACGTACATCTAAACTTATATGTACTTATCTATTTACATTGCTCTGTACCATTATACGGACGCGTGCATCCGGACGTATGTGTCATTATATGCCTTACATATATATCTGATACCCCCTGGTGCACCTTAGTTGCTGTTCTCTCAAACAGACACTGATGCACACTTATTATAATCGCCAGCGTCACACCTTCCCAATGAAGGAAGTAATCGATTCCAAGATCAGCCACAACTTGCAGAATCTTTTGAATAAAAATCATTTTCACCACATATGCAAAAAATTTGAAAGATATAAATTTAAATTGAGTCCCTCGGCTTGTGGAATATGGTTTTAGGAAATTCCGTTTTCAAATTGTACTTGGAAATAAAAAATTGGTTGGTTTTATTTACTGGTATGGAGGAACAAGGGTAAGGTCATTTCTTAGCTCCAAGCCACTGGGAGGTGTATGTCAATTAACATCTTCTAATAAATAAGGTCTTTGAAAGTATACAAGGACGGCTTTTGTGGGTCTCACTTCCACTCAAAATAAAGTCCTTGTTAGGAGAGTGCCTGTTTTTAAGTTTGGTTACAAGAGCCAAACTAGGCACAATGCAGTGAGCGTTCTTATAGCAGACAAAACTCGTCTTAAACGTCTCCGGCGACGATTAAGCGCATGCAGCCAAACAAGACGCTGCATCGAACAACGAGGGCTGTTCGCGAGCTCTATGAAGAGAGAAAAAGGGAAAAGCACCGGCTTCTCAGAAAAAAAAAGAAGGAGCATGAGAAGCGCGCGGAGGAGGAAATGGAAAGGTGTTATGGCAGGAATGAAGGCCCAAAGTTTTAAACAAAGGTAAAACAGATATACGAATAATACAAGGCATCGACCAGGGGTCGCAGTCTGTGCTGAGAAACTGGAAGGATCATTTCTGCAAACTCCTTAACGGCGATGACGGCATCAATTCCGCTGTTAGGCAGAATGTTCCACCCAATTTGGACGATGATAGACAAGAATTCCGTCCCCCCGACTTAGACGAGGTGACGAGGTGTTCAAGCTGAAGTCGAATAAAGCTGCTGAGGCGAACGGACTAACCGCAGAAGTATTTAAAGCAGCTGATGATGACCTTGTTGGGCGTATGCACCAGCTCATCTGTAAGATATGGTCGGAGGAAAGCATGCCCGATGAGTGGAATCTCAGCGTCGTTTACCCGGTTCACAAGAAAGGAGGCCTCTTGGACTGCGCCAATTTTTGAGGATTCAGCCTTCTTAACATCGCATGCAAGATCCTCACTGTCGCATTGTGTGAGCGTCTGAAACCGTCTGTCCATAACGTGATAGGTCCCTATTAGTATGGTTTCAGACCAGGGAAGTCCACAATAGACTTGATCTTCACATTACGGCAGATCCTGGAAAAGACCCAAGAAATGCAAATCGACACTCACCACCTATTCGTCGATTTCAAGGCTGCATATGACAGTGTGCATAGAGACGAGCTATACAGTGCCATGTCTAGTTTTGGCATTCCTACCAAACTCGTCAGATTGTGTAAGATGACGATGGAAAACTCTCGCTGCTCCGTCAAGGTCGGTACCGAACTCACCGAGACCTTCAATGTCAAAAAAGGTTTTAGACAAGGCGACGTACTGTCATGTGACTTCTTTAACATCATCCTCGAGAAGATCGTGCGTAACTCACAAGTCAACACCAGAGGCACGATCTTCCAGAAGTCAGTTCAATTGCTAGCTTACGCTGATGACATTGACGTGATTGGACGAACACAGCGAGCCGTCAATGAGGCGTTTGCTGGCATTTAAGCGGAAGCGGCTAAAATGGCCGCTAGACCCATGATGAACTTACGTCTAAACTTATATGTACTTATCTATTTACATTGCTCTTAACTATGCCGGTACCATTATACGGACGCGTGCATCTGGACGTATGTGTCATTTATATGCCTTACATATATATCTGATACCCCGTGGTGCACCTTATTTTAGGTTTTGTTTTGTTTTCTTTATTTTTTTATGTTTTTAATTTTATTATTATTATTTAAAAATTTTTTTTTTTGGTTTTTGTAATGTCTTAAAACTACCTTAACCTATGTGAGCTGGCCTAGTGCCTAGAGCCTAGTGAATCAGCTGGTGTCTTTTGCTTTAAGTGAGCGGCATCGAAAGTTGATTATGGTGTAACCACCAGTAAAAATGCCGTTCCTTGTCAGAAACTGCTCTGTCGCGGGTAGAAATCGCTCTACTGAACCGTAGGTGATCCTCATGGCTGCGAGCGACGTCCGGTTCGTATTGGAGTTGCCTTTCTATTGTTCGGCGTGCGACGTGGAAGATGATAGGGCAGCCGTCCCTATCTTGTATCAAGCCTTTCGAATCCAAATAAAGGAAAGCTTCAGGTGGAATGAAGCCGTTAAGACGTACTCTTTCATGGTACATTTCATTTGGGTAGTAAGCCCCAAAGATCAGACTGTCGTTAAATCTTCTTCTCCGGATGCCATTGACGCAAAAACTTTTGGACGTGGACATCTTCGGCGTAAAACCAAAGGACCTACATATCAGGTTGTGGGCAGATGGCTTTATAAGCGATTTTAAGAAGGCTGATCCCCCCATAATTGAGCCAGTTAAAGGGGTCTCCATTCTTGTGGACTGGGCAAACGACGCTGATATTCCACTCATCGGGCATGCTTACAAGCAGCCCTCGTTGTTCGATGCACCGTTGCCTTATAGGCGTCTTATTTAGCTGCATGCGCTTGCCTGCACTAGTCGTTAAACCATGGGTTCCTTCTGGGTGGTGACGTGAAACCCACCACATTAGTGGTAGCTTCTTTGATGGCTTCTTGACAACGTTTCCAGTCGTCTTCTATGGTTAGTGCAGGCAGCGTCGAACTCTGAACGAGTTTCAGGGAGACTCGGTCGGCAAAGTTCCCAGAGATCGGCTGCGATTGTAGCTTTCCGACGTCAAACCGTTTTGGTCTATCTCGACTCCATTGCTCTTTCGATATCCGGGTTCTTACCTTGGCTACAACAAGGTGATGATCCGAGTCGATGTTTGCACCTCGGAAGGTTCGGACATCGAGAATACTGGAGGAGTGTCTGACGTCGATCGCAACGTGATCAATCTGGTTGACGGTTGATTGATCAGGCGATCGCCAGGTTCCTTTGTGAAAGTTCAGGTGCGGGAACTGCGTTCTAGCCACAGAGAGGTTCCGCCTCGAGGCGAAGTCCAACAGCCTGAGTCCGTTTTCGGATGTGTTGTCGTGCAGGATGTGTTTACCAATGGCTCTAGCAAAGATGTCCTCCTTTCCCAGCTGAGCATTGAAGTCTCCTAGAATGATCTTGGTATTGTAGCTGGAGCATCGATCGTATACATGTTTTTTCTAGGAAATCATAGAAGTCATGCTTGGTGTTGTTATCGTTTTCCTCTTTCGGGCAAATTAGGCTGATGTTCCCGAATTTAGCCTTGATGCGGATTGTCATGGGGCGTTCGCTGACGGGGTCGAAGCTCAAGACATTTTGCCTAAGACTGTCTCGAACAAAAAATCCGCATCCGAATAAGCGCTGTCTTCTCTCTCTACAGCAATCACAAGATTTCGCAGTTGTTCATCTTTTTCTTGCCGGGCCCACTCCATCGCACTTCCTGGATGGCAGTAATGTCTGCCTTGTAGCAGTCGAGGGCCTCCGCAAGCTGTTCAACTGCACGTGGCCTGTTAAGACACCTCACATTCCACGTGCAAAACCGAAAATCGTAGTCCTTAAAACGTTTGCTGGGGTCGTCAACAGTTAGTCCGTCCTTATCCGAGACGTGTTGTTGTCTCTGAGCTAGTGTTGTTTTACGTGGTGCAGAAGTTACCTTCACGCGCAAAAACTTGTTTACATTTTTTAAACCACTCATATCAGCACAATGCAGTCTCCTCTCCTTCTCTTTCCCAGAGACACTCTGATATCAATTGAAAATAATGGATTTGATTATCAATTTGGTTATTCAATTTACTTTGTATCTAATTTCGAACTTCCCATACAAATTTCATCTAGCGCGCGAACTGTCAAAATTGTATGTGCTCGCGGAAATTCTACACAATTCCTGCGTTAGGTCAATTACAAAACTCCGGTTTAATTGCATCAGGATGACTCATAATGTAAGGCTTATTATATTACCATTAAAGTGGATATCAATTTGAACGCAGCATAGCGCTCCATGCTACGCCAACACATAGTTAGTATAATTCAAATATTTAATTTCTTTCTTTCTTTCTTTGTTCGTTGGAGAGGAATTTCTTTGAGGTCTTTAATCATGGTGCTCTTTAAGTGATGGCTTTCCTCTAAGTTGCCGCGGCTTCACCTGAGTGTTCCCTTAACAACTTTCACACAAGCGAATACAGCATGGAATCAGGTTTCTTTATTTTTTACTACCCAACAGAAAACAAGTGTATTTCGAAGCAATTAAAACAATAAAAAGTGTTTTTGTCTTGACAAAATTTGTTGCTACCGTTTAGTTTAATTTATCATTTTAAAAAACAAAACAACACGGATTTATATACGAAATATATATTTGTACAGTTTTATAAAAATATTCGTTGATACACAGCGGATGTCCATGTATAACATACAATTAATAAAATAACAATTACATACTTAATCTATTCACATCTATACGTACTTATGCTTTAAAAACGACTTAAAGTGCTGACATCAAAAATATACATTCAGTGTGTTTAGACACATATGAACTGTGTAAAGCAAAAGCCTGTCCCGGACTCAAAAAAGAATCCGTTTCATGTCCTTACATCAATATCTTAATACAATCGATACATATACAAGTAGATTCGCAAAAATGCACAGAAGTTTCAGACAGGTGTCTCCGAAGGCCGGAGATCACCTGCTAAGGCGAATGCAGTGCGGTGACACAGATAAATGGACAGAGCGACTTCACAAGTGAGAAGAAAACCATCCTTAGGAGAAGAGTATTATTCTAGTTGATCGCGTGGAACTGGAGTTGACCACCTGCCCGATGCCCTCTACTTTCGGCCCTCCTTGACAGTCTTTAACATCGAATAACTGGGGTTCGAGACACCATCCTTGATGCCGTTGCTGTTGATGTATTTTTTGCTTAGATCTGCTGACTTAACATTTACATAGTTCCCGTCGGGGCCCGAGAGGGAGGTTTCGATTTCGCCAGGCGTTCGATTCGTTTGTGCGAAAGTTCTCGTACTCATCTGTGGACTGGGACTGTGCTCGGAATCGGAGTCCGATTGTGTGCTTTCGCGTTGCCCACCGTCGGCTGATTTCGTGAGCATTGGGATCTCTTCGGGGGGAACACCAATCTTTTTGCGGGTCTTCATGACCGGGCTGTCAAGATTGTTCGTGGTCGTTGGGGAGTGTTGTTCTGAGAACGTAAAATTATCAGCTTTAACATAGTCGTCGGTGGGACGAGGTGAAAATATAGCTGTACCTGCTTTGGGACTCATCTGCAGATAGTCATCGGATGGATCGATTCCTGCGGAGAAAAGCGCGGATTAGAAAAATGGTACTTTATTTTTAAGTTATATCAAAACAAACTAAAAATGGACAAAGCACAATCAAAAAAGCAGCAGAAATTGGTGTTTCAACAGCGAATTTGATGCGTCAATTGTGAATTACTTTAAGAGGGGTTAGGAAAAGGGTTAAGTTAATACAAAAAAACAAAAGCGATTAGTTACATTCGTATTTCATGAATACTGTGTAGTCAGTCATTTTCGAATTATTTCAATACCAGCTAAGGTGTAGTTGGTTCATAACGTATCTCATTTAGTTAAAGAGATTCTGTTCTGCGAATTGCCATTGCCCACAACGATCGCCTAAACCGTGACCACTGCTGGACGAATGAAGAATTTTGTTTACATGGCTCTCAATTTATGACCGACAATAAAAAAAAAATATCAGTGTCAAGAGGGTCTAGGTTCGATTCCCGGCCGATCATCTCGAATTTTTTACGGCACCACTTCTTTCGAGCTGCTGACAACACTCAAAGAGTAATAACTGTCTAAGGAAAAGCTTTTCAAACTTCGCCGTTCGGAGTCATCAAAAAACTGTAGGTCCCTTCTACTTATGAGAGAACAGTAGCGCGCACAACATGAGTAGTCGATGAGGATGCTAGCCCCTGGTAGTCCTGCGGACTGTCGAACCAACAATTATTATTATTATTTTTTTTTGCAGATTACGCGTGATTCCTATTAAGCGGCTTTGTCAGTTTTTACAGTTTTGCTTTGCAAGTCACCATGGAATGACCTACAATTAACGTGACGAATCAATTCGTCTTCGTTGTTAGGAGCTTCTTTTGAACAATTCGACTACTTACAGATACCAGGCGACTTCAATTTTCGCCAGCGAATAAATCTTTTTTTTATAACTAGGGCGTACTAAAGAAATTATTTCGAAGTTTTGAGTGACTTGGAAAAGTTTTGCGTACGATTTTTGGTACTGTTTGCGTTGATGGTAAAGAAAAAAAAAACGACGAACTTTATGAGCTTTACAGCGGCATTCGCTTAATCAAGCGTCTTCGGATAAAACGCTTAAGATGGCTAGGCCATGTAGAGCGTATGGATACCACTACTGCGGCCCAAAAAGTCTTCGAATCTCAGCCATAAGGACAAGGGCATAGAAGACGGCCTAGGCTAAGGTGGCGCACACAAGTGCAGAAGGACCTAAAGCAACTTGGAGGGCGGAACTGGTGGCACCTGGCGATATTCGGATTTCGTCCTGGGATGTTGCATTTCAATTGGAATCCAAATGTCGCCTGAAGGAAGGAATAAATTGATTTTGAGGAGTTGTTAGGATGAATGCGTGCTTTATGCAGAAGAAGAACTTTTTTGCACAGACAAGTCTAAGTGGAGAAGGTCCTCAACCAACTTGGAGTACGCAGTTGGAGGTAGCTAGCGAAAGATCATGCTGGCTGGAGAGGCATGTTGGTTGAGGCTCAGGTCCACCCCGGACTATAGCGACACAAGAAGAAGAAGAAGTGGCTTATATTAAGTCATAGCACGGACCGTAGGTATCAGGGAAGAGAAGGAACGGAGATACCGGTGCTCATTTGTTTCAAATGCAAGTGGATTGTTATGAGGGGGAATGTTGAGTTGGAAAGAGTTAGAGAGAGTGTGGTGCGGCTGAAAAATGAATTTCTTAATTTTACTGTGCGTCGGGAGGTGGGGTAATGGGTGAACGGTGTGTACTCCGGTTAAAAGGGAGGAATGCAAATGGCTAACTCTTTAGACCATTCTTTTTAAGTAGTGATAAAGGCGCAACATTACGTCGATGGTCTAGCGAGTCAATTAACTCCGTAGCATTAATAAGTTTCATTCACTGATGAAACTTTTAGTGCAGGCACGTCTAAAGAGCTCCCGACCAAATAGAAGAGTTATATTCAAGCTTTAGGCGAATATACGCCATATATATTGTAGCCAGATCAAAAGGGTGAAACATTTCTTGCACCGCTTTAAGAAACCTAGAATTTTCCTGCATTTTTGTGATTTCACATTTGTGTGATCGTTTGAAGTCAGTGGTGAGTTGATATACATACCGAGGATGGAAAGTCGTTGGGTTTCAACAAAACAAGAACCAAACCTCCTTTAATACTACATTTTGTAAGAAAGAACTCCCATAGCACAATGCCAAAAGACCAGACATCGATGTACCTACTGAAAACTTGATCGTCCAACGATTCCAGGGATTGAATCAATTTCATTGATTGAAAATTTGGTAATTTTTAGTTATGCAAAGTCACTAATAAAGGGTGTCCCAAGAAGAACGCAAAATTTAAATTTTAAATAAAAGATAAGCAGATATTTAAAAAAAAATCGTAAATTCTTTATTAAATCGTAAAGTAGACAAGATGAGGTTATGTCTGGAATAACACATCGGCCAGATGGCTGCTGCGGCTTTGCTGGCACATACGGGTCAATGTCAAACAATGACAATTCGAATGGCGCCAAATTTAAATCTTGCGTTATTGTTGGGAATGGAACAATCTCAGTCGATTCAGCCCATGTGTAAAAATAATAATAATTTGATGCGCGACAGTCCCCAGAGGACCAGGGCCTAGCTTGTTCATCAACTACTCCTGTTGTGCGCGCTACTGTTCTCTCACGAGTAGAAGGGACCTATAGTTTTTTGCCGACTTCGAACGGCGAAGTTTTGAGAAGCTTTCTTAGACAATTATTACTCTTTGAGTGATGTCGAATTCGGGGTGTTCAGCCGGGAATCAAACCTAGACCCTTCGGCTTGTGAGCCTCGCATTCTACCCACTATGCCACGGCTGCCACCTTTGTGTAATTCATGCCCACTTATTTGACAATACATATTTCGTGAGGATGTTTTTAAGATTAAGGGACAACCGAGTTTTCGCATGCATCACCAAAAGAAAAATTCATAGTTAATTTGAAAAGCAGTGCAATTTTACAGTAAAGCCACACATAACAGTTAAGCGACTTTCACATTTTTTTTCCAAGTCAGTGTGCGCCTTCCATGAACCTACAGATCTATCGGCTGGTTTAATGAATGCAAACAATTCAATGACAGCCGCCATTACCTAGAGTGTTTGGTGATAGATGGATAGCTAGTGAAATATTTCTGTAAACACTCACTGATCTCCGGCAAAATCATGCCATTCACGTATCGTGGAGGCGGTGGTGCCATTTCGTCTGGTGATCCCATAAGCGCCAAGTAGTCTGTATCCTTTTCTTTAAGATACTCGGTGTTCATTCGCAAATAGGGCTCATTGAGATCGACGTAGTGCTGCAATGAAAGGAATTTCTGAATTTCTGCCACACGGGACTGCCTCCGGATGCTTACATTTGTCACCTCGTCTCCCAAGAGTTTTGCGAACTTCTTTTCCAGTTCATTGAAAAGCGGTCGACTCTCGGGATTGGCACTCCAGCATTCCAACATAATGTCGTACCTGGAATGGAGGTGAATTTTATAGAATAGGTCTGTGATGAATATATGGGGACTTACAATTCTTCGTTGGCGTAGGGCGGTTTCTCCATGCGGTAGCCGTCCTTAAGTTTCAGATACAGGCTCTGATTAGCAACCATTCCCGGGTACGGCACCTTGGCCAGTGAGAAGAACTCCCACAGAACAATGCCAAAGGACCAGACATCAGTGTACGTACTAAAGACTTGATCGCTCAGCGACTCCAGGGCCAACCATTTGATCGGAAGTGGGGCTTCTCCCTGCTTTTTGTAGTTGTCACTCTTGTACATGGACCTCGCCAGTCCAAAGTCACAAATCTTCACCACATTGCCTTCGCAAAGGAGGATGTTTCTCGCAGCCAAATCCCCGTGAAGAACCTTCCTTGAGGCCAGATAGTCCATGCCGCGCGCCACCTGAAAGCCCCAACTCACCAGATTCGATGTGGTTACGGACATCGTCTCTGTGGTGTCGGGTTTGTAGTTTGACCGCCAAGCTGGCTGAACGGAATTGTTGGACAGCACGTTATCCTCTCCTGAGGAGTAATTGAAACAATGATTTTGAACGAAATCCTTGCAAGTGACTGCACTTACCTTCGGGAATGGTGGTCATCACTGTCTGCTCAGTTGCACAACTGTCCACATTACCTTCGTACAAATCGCTCTGTCTCAGGTAACCGCTGGAGTTTGGACGGCCGGCGCGTGTGCCCGATCTCGGATCGTTCTCCGAATTTCTGTTATTAATGTCATTCTGGTTTAAGTATGTGTGTGGAAATGTGATATTTACGTATTTTAACCCATCTCTGTTAGTCATTTGGGACCATCACCATCAAACAAGTTTTATTATGTGCAAAATTTGAAAATGTTTTTTTTTTGTTTTTTTTTTTTGTTTTTGTTTCGGTTGTTAGAACGCATACACAGGTAGACATACAGATTTAGGGGGGAAATACAAAACACCAGGAATGTGGAGAGGGAAAATAGACGTTTGAAAATAGAATAAAAAAAACAAAAACTAATATAAACATTTTGCGAAATGGAAACAGTGAAAGGAGTCGAAGACAACAAATTCTATACATTAGTTGCTACGTCTGCCAATGTGGAAGGAAGGACTATGGAAGCTGTTAATTGTTAGAGCATGGAAGCAATCTACTGATGAGGAGTGGCGTTAACATTTTTTTCAACTGCCATTTTGTTCTTTATTGTTTTAAAAAATTTAGTGTGCCAGAAAAGGAGGCGATTGAATACTAAAGGTACTTCCAAACTGTAGTCCAAGAACATTGCAACCCCCAAAATGGATTTAGAAATAAAGAAGAGAAAGATGAATTCTTTTTTGAAAAAAAAGTCTGCAGCTCTTCCGATCGTTTTGTGAGAAAGTTATTCGTTCAATTTTTGATTCTGTCTCAGTCTTTGATGAATGGGAAAATTTAACGGTGAACTCTAGAATCTCTACAGCTCTATAGTATGGTGAATTCAACCGAGGTCGTAGTTAACTCCAAAACGAATTACGTGAAGGTCGTCCAAAATCAGTTGTTGTTCCGGAAACCATTGATGCTGTGCGCCAACTGATATTGCAAGATCGTCATGTGACCTATCGTGAGATTGAGACAACCCTAGGCATTAGTGGGACCAACATGCATTCAATATTACATGAACATTTGACCGTAAAACAATTTGTTCGCGTTGGATGCCACACAATTTGACAATCGCTCAAAAATAGGCTCGTGTCGATTGGTCGAAAGAAATGCTCCAAAAATACGATCGCGGTGCTTCGAAACACGTCATCGTGGATTTACGCGTATGAGCCCGAAAGTAAACAGCAGTCGATTGTATGGGTGCTTCAAACTGAGCCAAATCCAACAAAAGTTGCTCGCGCACGAGGCACTTCCAAGCATGGTCGCTTGTTTTTTTTTGGAAAAACTGGACATGTCGCAACCGTACCACTAGAACAACGCAGAACAGTCAATTCTGAGTGGTACACAACCATTTGTTTGCCACTTGTCTTCCAAGAAATCAGGAAAACCAACCGCCGAAGACGGATCACTCTTCACCAGGATAATGCGAGCTCTCACACATCGGTTCAAACAATTGCATTTTTGAGCGCTCAAAACATCGGTTTGATGAGTCATTCGCCGTATAGTCCTGACTTGGCACCGAAAGACTTCTTTTTATTCCCGTACGTAAAAAATAAAATGAGAGGTCAACGTTTTTCGACAACTGAAATATCGGTGGATGCGTTAAGAATGTATGTTTTGGAGATACCTCGATCAGAGTGGCAAAAGTGATTCGACAGTTGGTTCAAACGCATGAGAAAGTGTATAGGTCTTAATGGGCAATATTTTGAAAAACAATAAAGCTATTTTCGATGATTAATATTTGTTTTTGTTTTCTAATCCCGAAATTAAAAAGGCAACCCTCGTACTCAATTTTGCTTCTAATAATAATTGGAAGGCGCAAACAGTCCACAGGGGACCAAGGCCCAGCTTGCTCATCAACTACTCGCGTTTTGCGATGGGACCTATAGTTTTTTACCGACTCCGAATGGCGAAGTTTGAGAAACTTTTTCTTAGACAGTTATTACTCTTTGAGTGTTGTAAGTAGCTCGAAAAAGATGGTGCCGTAAAAAATTAGATGTTTCGATGTGTTCCACTTCTGCCCAAAACGTTATCCTTACATGTTTAATGTCATCTAAACATGTACAAATGATGCAAAGAATTAAGTGCGTTTTCCAATGATTAGTCTGTAAATGAAAATGTAAGTCTGGGGATTCGAGTTTCATGCCTGGTTTCTGTTAGCTGGCATTAATATTCCTTCCGAGCTTAGAGTCGTTGTTTTACATTTGTTAGAATTATACACTTTAAACTTTATCTGTCTATCAGCGACTTTATATAACTCAATGTAAAAAGTGTAAATGTTTGAGCAGAAACAAAATCCTTCTTTCGTTAAATGAATCGACACAACAATCGTCAGACGATGATATATTGAAAAATTGATGAGCACACCCGCAACTGGGTTTAAGAAGATATTTTTAGGACTGCAGCCAACGTTTCCAAATGTTTGTTTTTGGAAATGTGGAGCACTTTAAAAGGGATCGAACATCGAACTTAACTAACTGATAGTATTGTACGAGGTCTGTTCAGAAAATAGTTTTCAAATTTCGCGGGCTACGCACATTGGATTATCATTAATTTTTTATTTTATGTTGGTGCACTCGTCTCGAACACAAATTTGTTGTTTCAGCTATAAAGCTTTATTTGTGAGAGCCATAATAGTTAGGCGTGTTTGCAAAAATACACCACAAAACAATGCAAAAGAACACAAGCCAACACAAAGTCTGTTCCCGTATACCGAAAAATGGTTCTTATGTCAAATGGGCGCAAAAGAACAAAAGCTAACACAAAGTCTGTTCCCGTATATCGAAAAATGGGTCTTATGTCAAATGGGCGCAAAAGAACACAAGCTAACACAAAGTCTGTTCCCGTATATCGAAAAATGGTTCTTATGTCAAATGGGCGCAAAAGAACACAAGCTAACACACAGTCTGTTCCCGTACACCGAAAAATGGGTCTTATGTCAAATGGGCGGCAAATCAAGAGAATAAATATTTCCTCACCCTGTCCATTTTAACACAAAAAAAATGTTGTGGGTAGTTTGCTGGTTTTCTGTCAAATTAATTAGTCTGCGTACAGATTTACAGCACTGTGCAAAATAATAGCACTGTGTTTAAACTTGTCACAATTTTGTCAATATTTTCCTAATAACTGTTTCCTACCGTCATGTAAACACATTTTATCAATGGCACAACATCCTTATTCCGTCAGTAATAAAACCTGTAAAAAAGATAAGAAAAAAGTGCATTCTGAACTTAGAAAAGACCCGTTATCCGGAGCAACACCTAATTTCGGTGTGTGAAAAATAAAACCACCAAGATCAAAAATTCATGAATATGAAGCAAAAGTCAATGGAATAGTAAAGTGTTTTGTTTTCAGTTTTTTTCTTGGATAAGTACTTGTTCGCACAACCTTCTTTTTTTAAGTAGAGCGTCACAACGTCGTGACATGGAGTCGATTAAGGCCTGACATCAATGAACAGGAATATAGTTGTTTTGTATTTTTGGGTTTTGCTTCATATACAGGTTTCTTAACATCTGTCCATAGGTTTTCAATGGAATTCAGGTCCGGAGACTGAGGTGGCCACTAACTAACTTGAACTCTATTTTTTTGGAAAAATTCTTTGTCCAGTCTGCTCGTACAGTTTGGGGTTATTGTCTTGCTGAAGAATCCATCTAAGCGGCATATTCCACTCTGCGTATATTAACATAGTTTCGATTTAATCCAATGAATTGGACCGGTGTTATAATAGGAGAAGCATCCCCATGATTTAATTTTTGCCCCTCCATGCTTTACAGTTTTGATAGTGCACTCCGGTTGAAACTCTTGGTTTTCTGCCTACGAACAAATGTCCGGGTCCCAATTAAAACTATTTTGGATTTATCTATACATAGAAGGTCCCCAGTTCGGGTGTTTTTTTGCGCAAATTTATTTCGTTTTAGTAGGTTGATTTTTGACAGTAGTGGTACTTTTCTGGGACTTTCCTGGCAGATAAATTCTTCTTTACCAGCTCTCTCCTTATTGTATATGTCTCACGGGTAAATTTAACTCCTCTTTTATTTTCTTAGCGTTCATAAACGAGTTCCGTGTGACTAATTTTACTATTTCTCGTTCATCGGCGGGGGTAAGTTTCGATTTACTTCCTCTTTTTTCTTCATGTTGAGCATATTTTTTGGCATTTAATAATAATAATTGTTGGCACTACAGTCCAAAGGGCCTAGCTTGCTCATCAACTACTCGTGTTGTGAGCGCTACTGTTCTCTCAAGAGTAGAAGGGACCTACAGTTTTTTGCCGACTCCGAACGGCGAAATTTGAGAAGCTTTCTTAGACAGTTATTACTCTTTGAGTGTTGTCAGCAGCTCGAAAGATATGGTGCCGTGAAAAAGTAGAAAAATTGGTGTTGAGCTGGGAGTCGAACCTACACCCTTCGGCGTGTGAGCGTCGCACTCTACCCACTACGTCACGGCGACCACACATTTTCATTTTTTTGGCATTTGCGATCATTTTATTTGAACGCCCAACAATTTCACTTATAAATTTGTAAGTTTTACCCTTTGAAAGCAATTTTTTTTACTAAGGCACGTTTCTCGGGAGTACAATGTACACCACGACCCATTTTACGTTGTTAACAACATTGCACTTTGAAAAATTATTTTTTTAATAATTACAATAATATGTGTAGAATTAGTTTATAATCAAAAACGATTCAAAAGACTGGGGTACACTTCGAAAACGCTCCTCAGAAAAACGTGGTGCTATTATTTTGCACATTTAAATTCGGCTACATTTCCGGAAACAGGACCTTTCTTAATGAAAATATGTATTTTTTTTATTATCTTGTTTGTGGGTTTTATGACTGATATAATAAGGATGTTGTGCAATAAATATAAGGCTCCTGGCTGTCCATAGGAAAAAGTAATTAGCATAATAGTGTCAAACATAGTGCTATTATTTCGCACAGTACTGTAACTGGGCAGTGTGACTTAAATTTTGTTGTTTTTGTTTTCTTTAGCAAAAAGGTGAATTTGACATTTCTTAATGACATACATTTGGTATAGATGCGTTTCCGTACTTTGCCTCTTTTTGAGAGAGATCTACCCCCACTCCTTAACAAATGACAGAGTTCAGAATTTGGTACAGAAAGTTTTGGAACACACCTAATATTTAAAAGTGAAACAGATTTTCAAAAAAGTTCGGGACAATGTGAATGACCACGCTTGCTCTGGACAGAGTTCAGAATTTGGTACAGAAAGTTTTGGAACACACCTAATATTTAAAAGTGGAACAGATTTTCAAAAAAGTTCGGGACAGTGTGAATGACCACGCTTGCTCCGGACAGAGTTCAGAATTTGGTACAGAAAGTTTTGGAACACACCTAATATTTATAAGTGGCACAGCTTTTCAAAAAAGTTCGGGACAATGTGAATGACCCCGCTTGCTCTGGACGCCCAACACTTAAAAAATCGATGAAAATATTGAGAAAATGAAGACAATTATTATGGAGAATCCCTTCCATTAAAGAAGTTACTAAAGATATCGGCAGATTGGCTCGCTTATGCCAACGGAAATTTTGGGCAAGAAGCGTGTGGCAGCGAAGTTCGTACCAAAATTGCTGAATTTTGACCGAAAAAATGTTGCATAGGCAACGCTCAGGAATTGTTGAATGATAACAACGGCGGTCCAGATTTGTTTGAAAAAGTCATAACTAGTGAGGAATCAGAGCATTGAAACCAAAGTCCAATTGTTCAAAGGAAGAGCCCCAAGGCCAAAAAATTAGGCCAAATTCGATCAAATCTGAAGATGTTTTTAACTGTTTTTTTTTTTCGATTACCGTGACGTAGTGCATCAGGAGTTCTTACCAAATGGTATGGTCAATGGGAGTATTATCTTGAAATTATGCACCGCTTGCGAGAAACAATGCGAAGAAAACGTCTGGAATTGTGGAAAAAAAAAAATCATGGCTCCTTGCATCATGATAATTCAACTTATCATTGCTTGTGCGTAATTTTGTGACCATGACCGTATTCACTAAATTTGGCCCACTGGGACTTTTTCACTGTTCCCAAGATTAAAGAGACCGATGAAAGGACGGCATTTTTCGAAGATTAAAGCTGAATCGCCGAGAGAGCTCAAGGACATACCAAAAAGTGAAAATCAGATCTGCTTCGAGGAATGGAAGAAACGCTAGCACGAGTTGTAATATCTGAGGGGCACAAAATAGGAATTGATAAATAAATATCATTTTTTAACCCTTGAATTTGATAAGCTATTGATAAGTTTCCAGTAAGGGTTTCTGGTACTCGTTTTCGGTCAATAAAACCTCCGTTAAAAGAAAGGGATTTTCAAAGAGAGAAACAAAGCAGAATCCAATGGCGGAAGACGACAAAACTTCGCGCCTTATTTGGTCTGTTCGCTGACAACTACAAACATGGATACTGTATTATCAAAAAATGTGAACATAGCAAATATGTAAAAGAACCACCACCACCAATAGTTGGATGCATACAAAGAATTGTGACACCCTTTTTGCGAAAGACTTGGTTTTCTGTAAGAGGACGACGAGGAACTAAATTCAGGAATCGCATAGGAGCCATGCGATGAACTATAAACCAGGCGAAAAAGATTGCGATCCTCATGCCCACTAACTATATTGTGAAGAGTAGGTGTCCCTGTGTCTGTAGGGACAGCCACAGGCCTTACTGCAGGATATATATGTACATTAGTGCCCACATGTATTCCCAGCCTAAACTTCCAATTTAACCCATTACGTGGGTCTGTCAAAACAATACATTCGGAAGCCCAGAATCCTCACATGAAGCAGATAATTCAAAGCTTCAGCTATTCGAAGCTTACATCTTCCGTAAGTAAAGCTTCCACATTGGCATTGCTTTTCCTTCTCTAAGGTATGTTAGTTTCAACACATTCCAGCAACTCTACTGAAAGACATTTCACACTCACAGTCACAATGTGCATAGGGACACGCTTACCTGTTGATTTCAAAATCAGCCGAGTACCTCTGCTGAGTTATGGTTGGATCGATTTTATCCGTAAGTGGATTGATCTGATTGATGAAGTGCTTGCGGTTGCGTAGTAAAAAGTTCTGAACATTGCCGTAGCGGCAGTACTCAACAATGACCATCACCTCGCGTTTGGCAATGTCCTTGGTGACAGCACCGAGCAGGTTCACAACGTTCAAATGTTGCCCCAGGTGTACCATGATCTTCAGTTCGGACACGAGAGCCTTGATGACCTCATTGTCGGCGGTTCGTTTGACCATTTTGACGGCTACCACTGTTTCCTTTTCATCGGGGATGATTCCCTCTGCGTAGGCTTTGAGGACAACGCCAAATGCTCCGGCACCCAGTTTTTTGCCTGCAAGACGGAGACTCGTTTATAGGGGCGTTTCGGACATGAAAGGGTGCAAACTTACCCAGCTTCAGTTTGTCTTTGGGAAATTCGAAGCGTCTGTCGTAGGGCAGAAGATCGGCCTGCTCGTCTAGTGACATGGCAGGATTTATTTGCTCGAGAGCACCCTCTTCGAAGTTCGCCAGGCCGGCCAATTGCATTTGACGGAAAGTCTGAAGGAGAGCAATTGTGATAGTAGAAGAGTTTGTCTGCCATGTGCTTTAACACTCACCTCTCGGTCCTTTATGATGCGGAAGCCGAAGCAAATAACGCACGTGAGGAGAATGATGATGATGGCAACGATGGCGAGAATCCATCCAAGATTTAAACCAGGCATGTCTGAAAAAAGTCAAGGGCGTGAGACTTGTCTTAGAACAAAATTGGTGTTTTCCTTACTTGTGATCTTCACTTCGGAACTGGCCTCCACCTCTCCAAGGCGGTTCGAGGCAACACACTTGTAGACACCCTGGTCCTCCGGCTTGATGTATGCAATCCTCACCACAGAGTTGTCCTCCTCAATAACTACGTCCTTTCCTGAGTTGAGCTTCACATCGTCCTTGTACCAGAGCACACCTGCCTTGGGGATGCCTGTGGACTTGCAGATCAAATCAAGAGACTGGCCCAGGTCTCGTTTGATTTCATCTCCTAGGTTGGTTTGCGATATCACTGGCGCTGAGGGATCTGAAAAAACAGAAGAGTGTAAGTTCAGATGCAGATTTTGGTTCGGCATGGAATACTTACCATGTACAACGATGCTTAGGAACTTCTTGTCGTAGTCCGAGTCATTTTCGATTGATCTGGCCCGACACTCATAACTTCCGTCGTTCTTGTCCTGTATGTTCTTGAATCGGATTGACTTCTTGTAGGAGTAGTCGGAGAACGAAGACTTCACTTCCACGCTGCCACTGCTCTCAATCAGCTGGCCATCCTTGAACCAGTCCAAGTCGTCAGAGTAGTAGTAGACGAGTGCAGCACACGTTATGATAACTTCGTCTCCCTTGGCTATCTTTGAGTTTTCGTCAACACCGTACACAGTCATATTGTCCGTCAGGTCACCCATGAGCACTAGCGCTCGGCCGGACACAATGCCCATTTGGTTGGTTGCCAAGCAGTTTATCTTCCCTGGCTTCGTCGGCTTGAAAATTAGCTCGTGGATGGTTTCGATTTCAGAGTCTCCGCTGGCCTTATTCCTAGTGGACTGCAAGAAAAGTTTCGTTGATAATTTAAGTGTCTACAGAAATGCGCTTTGAGACCCACATTAAATCCTGTTTGCCGCTCCTCGCATGTTGGCCACTTCGGAGTGATGTTGCAGGGAGTGTATGTCCAAATGACCTTTGCTGTGGGGTACGACAGGGTTTTGCAGTGCACCACGGCTTCTTCCCCGGCTTGCACGTAAACATTCTCAATGTCCACTTGCGGTCTATCTGCAATAAAGAGAGAGAAAGAGAGAGTCTACAAGGTTTTCAAGGGATCAAACAGAGAGTATTACCTCGAACGTAGACATTGAACTTAAGCTCTTTCTCGTCGATGCCATTGTTAGCTCGCAGGATGTACACCCCGGTGTCTGAGAGTTCGGTGTTGTTGATCTTCAGCGTGATAGAGGCCGGTGTGATGCTTATGTTGTACTTTCGCGACGGTTGGATGTGTTTGTCATTCGGAGCGTACCATGCCAGTGTGGGTTTGGGATAGCCACGATACTTCGCGTTGATTTGAATCAACTTCGAGGAGTTTGTCTTGATCGTGTAGTAGTTGTTGGGCTCGCTGATGTTTATGTAACTCTCTCCAGGCTCTGGAAAATTTACAACAAAACGTGTAAACATCAAAAATGCGCGTGCGGAGTGTCTCTTACTTAAAATTGTCATCAGATATGTGCTGTGCGCAGTATTGCCCGATCGATCACGCACTGTGCACTTGTAGTATCCATCATCGTTCTTCTGGGTATTGTTCACAATCAGGACGCTCTTGCCAACGCTATGGGAATCTGTGTTCTTATCCACAATAGTTTTGGTTGCGTTCTGTCGAGATGCCTGTGGAATGTGGAACATGAGACTGAATTCGCGCATACGCATCTCTGATGAACTTACACTTTTGTGATCCTCATCTAACGGTGTCTGCCATGTAATGTCAAACAGCACATCATGTGACACTTCCACTGTGCACACCAACTCAAAACTTCCACCTTCAACGGCATGACCGTGAGATGGCGAAAAGATTTGTGGTCTGTTCACATGCGTTGTTTTTGCTGTTAAAAACAGAAGTTTTCTCTTAAGACCCAACTCAAACAAATTTCTTAAAAAGCCAAGCATTAACTAAGCTAAATACATGTAAAAAATGAGGCACTGTGTTAGTCAGTAATATATGTAGTATGTACAACAAGCAAATACATGATTTTCCTCTACGTTATGCCACTACTGTCAAATGCCAACTGACATTTGTTACATCAAACAAAAGCAACGAAATCAAAATAAGGTACACAAAATGTAAAACATGAGTTTCGAAAGTGAGATGAGAAGAAAAACCCAAAAGCTTGAAAAAGAAAAAAAAAACAAATCAAAACAAACATAAAAACAAACGCCAATAATCAGTGTCAAAAAGAAAAAAAAAACATACAAGTGTCAAAAAATTTTCAAAAACAAAGACCAAACGGTTTAGCAGACTTACACCGCGGTGTACTGCCATAACTTTTATACGATCTACCCCGGTGCGAGCTAGTCGTATCCCGTTTGCCCATTCTAAAACCATAACCAGATTCAGTTGTGAATTCAAAGAATTTTGTTGTTGACAAGGACAATCCACCAACACCACCATAACCATCACCATGAGTTAAACCAACACCAACACGTCTTCGATTCTCGCTAACATCAACACTTTCATCATCATCATGAACATCATCATCATCATTATCATCATCATCCGCGTCATTGACATCTTCATGACTATCGTCATCATTGACATTTTGTTTGCTTGTATATTCACCTTCCACCAGAGAGACGTCATCACTGTCAACACTGCCACTACTTCGACTACTACTACTCCCACCACCACCACTGACATCAATTGAATTTGTCGCTTTAGTACTGAGAGATGCGAAAGAACGAGTAGAACGAGAAGGACGAGGACTTGATGCCACACTGTTGTTATGTGTCAAATCTTTGACATTTGATGTATCAGGATGAATGGTGTTGAATGCGTTGTTATTATTATTTGTGTTGTTGTTGTTTTTGTTGTTGTTGTTGTTGAAGTTGTTGTAATTGTTGTTAGATTGGGAGAAGAAATTTGTGTTATTCACTGGACTTAGACTAGATAGAGTGTGGTTGTTGTTATTTAACGGTATCTCGCTTGCAAATACTGTGCAATTAATATTATTTTTACTGTTATTTCTATTTATTGGGAAAACATCACAAATGGGTGCCAACTCACGATCATTATTATTGTTACCATCATATACGACGAGAATTTCAGTCTCTTCGTCTTCGTTTAACGGTGATGGAATCTTCGGACGGCATCTGTACTGACCGCATTCGTGGATTTGTTGAATATGAACAATAAAACCACGTTTTGGATCATATCGTCCGCTCATCTCACTGGAAAATTCCTATAAAATATTTATAAATATTTCAAAATTCATGTGATGAACAAACAAACAATCAAAACAAAAACAAAAAAAACAGAGGCACGAACACAGAAAAATAGCCGCCACTAGAAGAAGAGGAACAGACAAAGGTCTAAAAGGTAAACGAAATGCCAACAACAATAAGATAGAGTTGTAACCTGAAAAAAAATCATTTTAAAGGAGGCCCCGAAAAGGTTTCGTAAGAAATAAGTGAACTGTTTGATCCCTGCGATTTCGTAAAAGAATTCTATACTGTTTGTTTTCGCGATTTCTGTCTTTAACTTTCAATTTTATGGTTAGATAAAAAAACCATAAAGCTACGTCTGTGCGCTTGTTGGGTGACGTTTATCAAATAACTCATGCAATGCAATGTAGTCTTTGAACAGAGTCTCATACACGAGAATCTTTTACAATGTACTGCAAGTGACACAAGCTATACAGAACATAAGTGCAAATGAAGTGTCTAGTTTCTACAGCCTGAAGTACTTTGTTCATCTATCCTCAAGTTGAAGTTATTAATTCCCTCAAAGAAATGTCTGTTTTGTCAATTTATTTCATCAGCCACGCCAGCTGTGCGATTTGTGCTAAAAGTTTGCAATTGTAAACAAATAAATCATTTAACGTAACCTGTGTTTTGATTGCGAAAATTAAATATATTCAAAAGGGTAATTGAATGTAGGTACGTGTCCCGCATGCAAGTAGATTGTGATTGATACTGCTGTGTTTCAAAGTGGATGTCAACAATGTTTATGTTCGAACGCATTGCAGAAAACGTTGATTTAACGAAGATCCGACTTTTCAGAACTGACAAATCGGTTGACGAATGCCAGATCCGAAATGTAGATGGGGCAATAAACACGAGTACATAAAAAGTGCAAATATGAAACGATGGCCTTAGGTTTGATTCAAAACTTTGCATTGCAAATACAAAAAAAAAAAAAAAAAAAATAACGAAAGCAAAGCAAAGTGAAAGAATCCTTGTAACAGGGACATGTTAAAACTACCATGCTAAATCAAATACCTTTCTCCACAGATACCATCTCTTGTTAACTGGGTGTGTCAAGCAAGTTCCGTTTAGGACTTGAAAATGAAATAAATATGCGCACTTTATCTTTTCGACACCTTTCGGCTCTTCTATTGGGTTTCCCCAAAGAAACCGGCGATTTTTAATACAGACGGCGTTGACAATGTTTTTAAACAGCTTGCAACAGAGAGATTTTTACCCAAACTACGCAACTACGAATTTCTGTACACAAATGAATTGGAAAAGACCTTGTATTTTTTTTTTGTTAGTACAAAATTCGACATTTTTAGCACGATGAATAAGTATGATGTTGTCTGTTCAATGACTTGATGTGTACTAAATATTTTTCACAGAAGTCATAGCAAACAAACAAAAAAAAAATAAGTTCTCGCTCACAACAAATGTTCCCTATCGAGAAATTTGTATCTTGACGCTTCTTCATACCGGTATAGCTGGTATAAGCTGTCACCTTTAGCTTGCTTAAAAAAGTGCCCGATATTTTATTTTTATTTGTTTAGTTAGCATTTTAAATCACTTTCATTATATTTTATTTTATTTTTTCCGTAAAGGAAAAAACGCCACGCAGCTTGCTAAAAAGTTGCGTGCTTTGCTGGCCTTAAAAGAAACACAGTGTGGAAGTTAGTTTGTTAAATTTCAGTCGGGAGATTATTCCCGCCCTTGAATTCATTTTGACAGCTTTTTTCTTATAACATTTTACCTCTTTGAACAGCTGATTCACAGATAGAGCTTTTATTGTTCTTAAATGAGAATAAGTGTGGGCTGCCTGTATGGTGGACCTTCTCACAGATCAGACTGTTAGAGGGAAAGGGCATATTCGTATAAATCAGACAATCAAAGAAGAGATGGAATAGTTTTTCCTACCACAAAGTAATGGCTGCCAATAATCGTGTTCAGAAATTATGTTTGTAAGGCAGTAGTTGCATCAGACTTTTAACGAATTATTCAAAAACAAAACGAGGACATAAACTTATTTTAAACGCAATAATTTACTAAATCGTACTTATGAACTCCTAGAAATTACAAAACGCTAATTAACTCTTATTGATTTTATATTCTAAAACTCGAACGAACGCTGCCTTTTATATTTCGGAATTGGGCAACCCTAGTGTTGCAATCTGGCAACTGCCAGCTCTATCGTAAGGTTTGACATTTGTGAGGTTACACGTACTCAGAACGTTTTGACATACGAGCGCTATTTGTGTTGTTTACAGTAACTTATCTCTCCCAAAAAAACTGAATTAAATCGTGAAAATTTTCGTGCGACTATTTTTAACAACTTTTGACGTGGATTAACTCAATAACAGTGCATCGATGAACTTATTCAATTTTTGGCGATGAAGCTCCATCAAGGACCAGTGTTTATGGAGTGTATGCTGAATTCAACTGAGGTCATAGTTCACTCCAAGACGAATTTCGTGAAGGTCGTCCAAAATCAGTTGTTGTTGATGCTGTGCGCCAACTGATATTGTAAGATCGTCATGTGACCTATCGTGAGATTGAGACAACCTTAGGTATTAGTGGGAACAGCATACAGCAGCGTCAAATGAATTGCATGAACATTTGACGGTCAAAAAATTTGTTTGCTTTGGATACCACTCAATTTGTCAATCGCTCAAAAAAAGGCTCGTGTCGATTGGTCGAAAGAAATGCTCCAAAAATACAATCGCGGTGCTTCGAAACACTTCAAATGTTCGCCTGTTTTTACAGAAAAACTGGACATATCGCCACCGTACCACTAGAACAACGCAGAACAGTCAACACAATGACCTCTCACACATCGGCTCAAACAACTGCATTTTTGAGCACTCAAAACATCGATTTGATGAGTCATCCGCCGTATAGTCCTGACTTGGGACCGAATGAGTGGTAAAAGTGCTTCGACAATTGGTTGAAATGCATGACCATCTCCCTCCTTAATGGTTTCTGCTTGTGACTATTTAATTGCAGACCCGTTCCAATTGTTCTGGTTGCTACGAATGTCCGTGAATTTGCCCGAAAAATTCTGGAAAAGCGTTCCATTAGCTGATTTTTTCGTAGAAGAGAGAGCTCATGAGAGAGTTAAATATTTTCCCTCCCTACGAATTACTGCCGAAGAAAAATCTGTGGGCAGCAGATGGCTGTCAAAGTGAAAACAAAAAAACTTCTGACATTTCATATATTTGATAGCTGTTAACGAATTTCTACAAAAAGCAGTTTCACAAGTTTCGGTACTTGTTGCAGAGTTACTTTCTGCAAGACTACGAATTTCTGTACACAATTGAATTGGAAAAGACCTTGTATTTTTTTTGTTCGACATTTTTAACACGATGAAAAAGTATGATGTTGTCTGTTCAATGACTTGATGTGTACTAAATATTTTTCACAGAAGTCATAGCAAACAAACTAAAAACAAATAAGTTCTCGTTCACAACAGATGTTCCCTATCGAGACATTTGTATCTCAGACATATTATACGCATCAAATTTTGTCTGAAGATTCATTTAAAACAGACACGACAGACACACCGAAATTATTATGGCTTAGTTGTTGATAACGAAACCTTAAAAAAACCACCGCATATTGAAAATCTAAGCTATTAAGTCTCAAGTAATGTACTGAAATTAATAAATGAAGAATATATTTTAATAAGTGGAAGATCTAATTAAATAAGGCCAAGCTGCAAGCCATCTTTTTCACTAGAAAAAGAAAAGCTTTTTGTTTGCCCTCCTCTAAATAAAAATATAATAATATAAAATAATAATATAAAATATTTATATTTAAAGTAATATTTCAAGCTATTCCTCCTTATAGTTGTTGTTTTTTCTGTTTGGGGAAACGCCGCCCGTTGCCACATAAAAAAATACAAGTAGCTCAAAATAAAGTTAATATTAAACCCACCATGGGATTATCCTACTCTACACCTTCATAAAAGAGCTAGTGTTCAATTTGTGTCAGAGAGAATATCCAAAATCACTGAAAAGTGTATGAATTGTTGCGCTTTTGCTGATAGTCCCCTAGTTAATGATCTGTTTGCGACTACTAGACAAAATGTATGATTTATTTATCTATTTATTAACTTCTTTGCCTGTTTATTTATTTATTTTTGTATTTTCATTTTAATAATTAAAAATTAATTTAATTATTTATTTATTGGTTTATGTGCTTATTAATTTATTTTTATTTATTTATTTATTTTTATTTATTATTTATTCTTATTTATTTATTTATTAATTTTTTTTATTTTTTTATTTATTTTAATTTTTTTAAACTTATATTGAAGGTTTTGTCGCGTTTCCTTTAAAATTCAAGTTCTTGTCCAGTTTCCTTTGTAAAATTTTTGTAATAACTTTTCAGAAGAAAGATATATAATGAAAATATCAAATCCCTGTAATTAATAGTATATTGTGCAATAACGAAGCCATTGTAATTTTATAACGAAATGAAGCTGTCTATCTATCTATCTAATAAATGACGTCCAATTCCCTTTGCACGGAAACCATTAAACAGGCGACTTTAAATGTCTCGCAGACAAATTTTCTTATTCCCATATTTTTTTCAGATCATTTTCCCCGTCGAATTCTTTTCAAATAAACAATGATTACAAGCAGATTTCAGTACAAAGTTGTGGTCCTGTAATATTACGTAAAACATAAATCAACTTGGCGCATTACAAATCCCCCTGCAAGAAAAAACAAAATAAAATTCCAATAAAGTGGCAACCCCAAAAGCCGCTGAAAGAAAAGCAATCAACACTGTCAACAGAATCGACTTTACATTGAAAATTTAACGAAGAACAAGTGTTTCCGGTTCGCCGAGAAAGCACACACGCCTAGCACTTCTACTTACCACTCAAGTTTGTGACTCTGTTGGACAACGGTAAAGGTATATGATTACTATTTACAATTTCTACAAACTAATTTACAAGTATGACTATCATGTTTTATACAAATACGTGTATATCATGATGTGGATGGACAAATTTACAGTTGATTCGTGGGAATTTGGGGAGAAGGTGGATACAATCATTCGTATCCACGCATACGAGTGTCTCAAGCTACATATTTTTGGACAGTTTTCGGTACACACTAAGGTTGACATTACATCAGGTTTCGATTATATTTGTATGTACGTGTTTAAGTATGTGTGTTATTAGAGTATTCTTTTAGCTAGCTACGAATATGTGTGTTAGGTGAAAGAATTATGCATCAACCTACGCTCCATAATCAGAAAAATGTCAAACGACTCCTCGGAACTGTAGCCGGTGGAGTTTTGAGCGCGACAGCGCATCATATTCGACTTGTCTGTTATGTTCACTGCCTTCATTGTGAAACCGACCATTGGATTATAGTCGATCGATGTGTACGTGTAGCCCAGATCCGAGACATGCCTCCGATTTGGGCTTTGCGAGTCGCTTATTACCTGTGGCCAAGTGTTTTGTTGTTAAATTTGTGGTTTTGTGCAAATTGTTGGGAAATCAGTGGGCGGGAAACACAAGGGGGGACAAGACAATTGAATCACGGCGATGGTGAGTCAGGGCAGCTTACCTCTTGGTTGGGTGTGATTAGCTGAACCACACGGTCTGGCACGGTCGGTTTGCATGGAATAACGACGTTGTCATACAGCATGGCGGTGATGACTGGCACCATCATTGGCACTAGGTAAGCCTCTGGGTCTGTAATCAAACAAAAGATTGTACACGTCTGCGACGTAACCAGAAAACGATTGCTTACCGTTGACGTAGACGTAGATTTTAGCGGCGCTGTACTCCTCAACAAGCTGGCTGTAGTCCACATTCTCGTTGACCAGAGCCTTCTCCTTCACGCAGTAGTAGTACCCAACGTGGTCTGCAATCAGATCGCCCAGCTTCAGAATGGCGCGATATCGGCCTTTAGGGCTGTTGGTGTACTCGGTTTTGTTCTCAAATTCACTGAGAAGTGTGGTTCGCCAGACAATGGGTTCGTCGTCCTCGCATCGCAGAATGTATTCCGATTCCGACTCCACAATGACGTGGGACGACACTGGGGTGATGAGTGGGGCACCTTTTGTTGCAGCATATAAAGCAAAGTTGTCGTCATCGTCTTCGTCTATCGGCTCTGGCCTTGGTACTGCAAATAACAAAACGAAAACTGGTTAAAGAGTGCTGCTTATTGATTTCTCTACAATTTGCGGTTCAGATGAATGAGTCACAAACTGAGACCGGTGTGTGCTAAGATGAGAAAGACGCTTCGGTGTGCTGAAATCGCTGTTTGACGTGTCGTTGTGTTTGTTTGACTTAGCAATAAGTAGACCGCAGATAATTGATATATGACAAATCGGTTGCCAGTCATCACTTCTGGATAGAATTTGTGTAACAGCTCTAGGACATGTTCCAAATTATCCTCGATTCACATTAACCTAAGCAGAGTCGCAATCAAATTTCATGCATGATTTACAAAAAACTCAATTACAATTAGTTCCATCCGACCAACGAAGTGCTGACCCCTGGCATTCTCCACCGTTTTTCCATCAATTTAATTTCAAATGAGAACGCATTTTGTGATTACAACATGACGTTACATTATGCGCATTGAACTATAACCGTTACTGGAATATAAAATGAAATAGAAAACTTTTGGCATCGTCATTCCATTCATTGAAACTGGGTCCGTGGTCATCGCAATTGACAGCTGATGTCAATGAAACGCAAAAAGGTGTGAAAATGTGCCTGAACTGTGCGTGGTTATGCAAATGTGTCTTCTTGCTCGAACGAACGTACGTGATGTGATTACAAACTGTCATTGTAAGTAAATTTAAATTACTTCTGATATTTGACGGACGAAGGATGCGTGCAGTCAACAAAAGGATACATGCCCATATGTGTGGTTTTGTGGCTCAAGTTTTATTGTTCAAAATGACTTTGAATGATTTACGTTGACAAGTGTCATCATATTTTCAATAAATTGCTTTATTTATGCAGATAGCTCACAGCTTGATGGAATTCTACCGGTGTCTGGCCACGGCGGTGTAAGTGCAAAGGCTTGAGTTATGTGGAAGTTTGGGAGATTTATTGAGTGTTCATTGAATGATCCAAATAATTTACAAAAAGGATGCCATAATTAGAACGAAGGATTTTATTAAAAAACTTCTTTACACAAGTGAACTCTTAAAAGAATAGAAGAATACTAAGCAATACTAAGCATTTCCGGCATGTAGCGAAAAGTCCTGCTGTGTTGGACATACAGCTTGGTACCAAAAAAGAACCCTAAGGCTAGCATTAATCCTGCTGCGGTAAATAGTTTACGGCTATGAGTTCTTACTGTAGAAACGAAACAACATATGGATGTAAACTGCATTTACATTCTTATGTTGTTTCGTTTCTTCAGTGAGAAAAATATGTTTATTGTTAACGAAACCTTTAATCAATTTTGAATCATTTGAACTTAAAACATCCAACGAATACCATCGTTTATGTGGAAAACAAACAGCAAAAGCTGTAAAATGATGATTTCAAATGAGCAATTGGGATACAATTCTGTTCTCAACATAGTCCATGTCTTAAATACTCACGCATCAAGGGTTCCGTTTTCAACTCCTCGCATTTTTGCAAAAGTTTCCTCGAAAAAATTGTCTTTTAAATAAAAAAGTTAAATTCTGACGTTTAGAGGTGACAAAAGAAAATCTTTTGCTCATGAGGGAAGAAAAGCATGCACAACCCGAGTAGTTCTTCAAGAATCAGCCACTTGTTCATTTGATAGATATTTTTAACATAAACAAAGGAAAACAAGTTGAAGAAAAAAATTTTTGAAAACTGAAAGTCCTGCAAAGGGTGGATGTTTTTCCGTCTCGTCTGTAAATGATTTTAATATCTTAATACAATAACTTCAGTAAGAGCCTGCCAGGTATACGAGGGGCCTTCAATATATTCTCGGTATCGGGGTGAATCTGTGGCTATTTATATAAATTGACTTATTTATCAAGTAATACTATTATTTAAGTGCATTCATGTAAAATTTCATATAAATGTGATTATTAATTCGCGTTTTGTCTCTAGTTAAACAGAAACATAATGGCAACTGAGACAATGATGGTGAAAATTGCATCTCGCTGTAGTTAAATTTCTCACTAAGCAAGGAAAAAGTTGAAAAACTATCCATGAAGAAATGGTGGCTGTTTACCAGGTTTCCGCGCCTTCATTATCAACTGTGCAAAAGTGGTCAAGTGAGTTCAAAATAGGCAGAGAAAGCATGGAAGACGACCCCCGCTCCGGCGGTGATGCGTGAAAGCATCAAAGAAGTCGAAAAACTTGTTTTTGAGGATGCCTAAATAAAGGTAAAAATTATGGCAGAGATCACCAAGTTTTCAACTGGTACCATTCACACTATTCTTCATGACCGTCTTAACCTTTCAAAGTTCAGTGCAAGGTTGGTGCCACGAATGCTTACAGCGTCTCAGAAAAAAGTGAGATTCGCATGCTGTAGAGAGCTTTTGGGGATGTGTAGATTCGCTCACACGCCGAAGGGTCCAGGTTCAATTCCCGGCTGAACACCTCGAATTTCACACGACACCACCTCTAGCGAGCTGCCGACAACACTCAAAGAGTAATATCTGTTTAAGAAAGCTCCTCAAATTTCGCCGTTCGGGGTCGGCAAAAGACTGTAGGTCCCTTCTACTCGTGAGAGAACAGTAGCGCGCACAACACGAGAAGTTGATGAGCAAGCTAGGCGCTGGTCTCCCTCTGGACTGTCGCGCCAACAATTATTATTTATTATTAATAATTTTTTTTAGTGGCGCCCCCTATATCCCAGCACTTATTGCAACACTGTGTTAAGTCTTAAGCTTAAGTTTACAAGAAAGCTTTGCAGGGTCGGCTTAGACCTGGTGACCTTTTCTGACTGGTTCTGGTTCAATGATTGTCAGTGAATCGAATGTACATCTAAAAGTTCTGTTGCAGGTTCTTATGGAGTGTCATTCGTGTTCAATGAACTCATATCTTTGTGCAAAAATGTAACCTTTTCATGAGTTTGCACAGGCACTAAAAGCGCTCTAAATAGGTAACTAATATCAGCGTGGTAAGCAAAAATGATGGAAACTAACTAGAAACTGTGGTATTTGGGGAGTTATGGAGCTTGGGATGCAGGCCTATCCCGAACCAAAGTCTTAATACGAAAGAATTTGGTCGGTTCCTGTCCTTTTTCTTGTTGGATTTGTGCTACAGTTCAGGGTGGACCTCGTCCTCAACCAATATGAATCTCAAGTCAGTAGATCTCTCGCTCGCTGCCTTCAATTACGGACTCCAAGTTGGTTGAGGCCCTTCTCAATCCTGTGCGCCATCTCAGCCTGGAACACTTTCTGTTGCGCTATCCCAACGGCTGGGATTCGGAGGCCTTACTCTGCATGTCCTAGCCACCTTATGCGTTGAATTCAAAAACCGGGCGTTTGCCGTCGCACAGACCATAAAGTTCGACGTCGAATCCAAAATCTCCAAATGATATCAACGAAAACAGGACTAAAAACCCTCACCCAGCACCTTTTTTCGAAAACACTAAAGGCCATATGCGATTCTCGTCCTTCTAGTATTATTTTATCCAATGAATAGCTGGATAGGAAAAACCGGCCAAGAAGTTTAATGATACACTCGAGCACGGGGTATATCGTTTTGTCTGTGTCTGGAAAGTGAACTGAAAAAAGAGCTTCAGAAATACGCGACGACGAAAAGTCTTAGTTCTAATGATTTCTGGATTGGTCACATCGGTCATACGTGCAGTGAAGCTTAAAACAAGAGGGTATTCGAATAGCGAAAGAAGAAAAGACCGAATCTTCGATACCGAGGCTCTGGTGCATAATTTCTTAGACTGACTGCAAGCATATTGATCGGAACGAGAATAAGAGTCTTCTTTATTTTATGTTCGCAGTGACACAGATATCCTCGCATTTTCAAGAAATATTCAACCCTCTCGCGGCTCAAGTAACTCCGAAAACGTTTCTTAATTGCTTCTGTCATTCAATGTGAAAGCGCATTCTCCCTACGGAACACACAAAGCTACCGCAAGTTCCCTCAAACTAACACAACATCAACACGGGTGGCATCGACGACCTCAAATAAATTAATTAACCTCTTAATCCAAATGTTATCGTCCGCAAAGAAAGCAAAACCAACACAAATCTCACTCCCTCGACTGTAAACAATTTTATTCCATGTCACGTATCCCCCAGCCAACGCTTCCCTTCTCCACAGTGCCCTCTCCAGTCCTAAGGGCCTGTGCATCTGGATGCATTTCGCTGTTGGCTGACGCCTTAAATTGCTCCACATACGATGTATCTTCCGCCAGCAGCATACTTGATCTATTGTGCATGGTCGTTGCGCTGTTTACTCGAGTAAGCATGGTGGCGTTGTGTTGATCTTTGTTCAACAAGAAGAGTGTTGCGCCCTTAAGACACCACAGATGCGCATTCGAGTTTGAAAATCCGTTCATGTCACATCAAAGAGCGGCCGTCCGCTTGGAGATGAGCCACGTTCTATCTCCGACGCACTTCGGAAGAAATCTGAACTTTTGAAGTGTAAACAAATGGGTTTTTTGTGATGGCTCCAGCCATTTGTTTTGCTGTCTGCCCCGCCGGCCGGCTTACGGAACAAAGTCTTAAGTGGGCAAATGATGTCGTTATCTCGTCTGTATTGTTTCCGAGTATTCCTGGGGTCAGTTAGTGGGGGCTTCTGCTATCGACAGTGTGCGTTGTGTTGATGTGGAGCAATGTGCAAATGTGCTGTTTGATAGGTTTTTTGACGTTAGCCGTTTGTGGTCGGCTTTTTTAATTTACGGATGACTCGGAGTTTATTAGTTCTAAAAATAGGAGCCTAGGTCCATTTTGAGCTTAGAACTGAACGTGGTTGATGTGATGCCGGGCAAAATATTTCGATTGGTAATTTCTGACCTCGATCGAGGAGTAAAGAACTGTGAAATGGCGCAGAATATTTCTCAAAACATGGTTTCCACAAATCTCGATCTTTCCGCCAATTTTTGGAATAGTTTAAAATGTTGAAATGTAAAATGACGGCCTTTGAAAACAATCTCCCGCTGGACACCGATGTTGCCAACTGAGGCTGGGGATGAAAAGTGGCTCCATCTCAAAAATCATAAAAATTCGGCAATAGTAGAACGCCGCTTATTTGGCATCAGAAGGTAAAACTGTGTACTTGTGTGGTGGACACAGTTGGGTGGAAGGAATGAAACATTTATACGCGATGCTTATCGACACAAACATTGAGGGAAAACTAGCCCAAAATATGATAAAGTTACTCTTCAGAAAGCAAGTTGCAAAGTCAATAAAAGCGCGCTCTGAAGTAGAAAGCCCCATACCGCCCGCCACATAAGTAGCCCAAACCTAGCGTCGTCTGACTATTCTTTATTTTTCTGTCTGGCACAAGGGCTCACTGCCCACTGGAACTTTTGTATTGTCAGCCACAACAGTGTTTCTTTCCTAAGTCATAAGAAATTTCTACAAATCAGGAACGGAATAGAGAAACTACGACAATATGGCTCAACGTTGGAAAAGTGTCTGGGGCTGGAACAACCAATAATAATAATAATAATTGTTGGCGCAACAAGCCACAGGGGAAACAGGGCCTAGCTTGCTCATCAACAACTCCTGTTGTGCGCGCTACTGTTCTCTCAGGAGTAGAAGGGGGACCTACAGTTTTTTGCCGACTCTAAACGGCGAAGTGTGAGAAGCTTTCTTAGACCGTTATTACTCTTTGAGTGTTGTCAGCAGATCGAAAAAGTTGGTGCTGTGAAATATTCGAGGTGTTCAGCCGGGAATCGAACCTAAATCCATCGGCGTGTGAGCGTCGCACTCTACCCAGTACACCATGGCGGCCACCACAACCAATGATGGTGTCTCTAAATGCAGCTAGCCATCAGTCAACCGTGTGCTGGCTGTTGCAACATAGTCCAGTGGGCCAACAAGGTTTATGTCCAGGATGGAGTCTTGGAGCCTCCGAGTAGCAGAAACTGGGCACCGTTAAAAGCAGGGGCAGCCCCATGAGTTCAAGAATCGCACTCGTCTCTCTACTCGCTCTAGTCATTCTATAATTTCAAAAGTCATTTGTTTGACAGGCGATCCCAAGCTTACGTCCAGATCTGAGAAATGTGCGCATATTCCCAGCTTCGAAATCCTTGAATTCTTTTACAGAAGCGACTGTATCCGGATCATCAGTTTTCATCAATAAACGAAGACCGCACATAAGATGCACTTTCTCCAATACAGTTTTAGTTATACCAACATTTCTTAAATTGTGACGAAGTCGAAAGAGTTAGCTGTTATTTATGTCTTGCCAACAACATATGCACATGCACAATACTTTGAATGTTGTATAAGTAATTATAAAAAAACTGCATTATTTGTGAAATCCTATATTTGAAGTACTGTTCGAGATTTGGCATCACTGACCAGTCCCCCTCGTTAATGACTGTAGTGACAGTTTGTGAGAAAAACCAATTTGCAAGGGGAAAAAGTCAAATTGTTTTTAAGATTGTAACGAGTGTGGTAGTATTTTTTTGTTCAAATGTACATAATTGTTCTTTTTTTAATAAAATAAAACAAAATAAATTTCAATAAACCAGATTTAACGAAATCGCTAATTTTCCGTTACAGCAACAGTCTTGCGGCTATTCAGTGTTTGCGGCTGTCAAGTGTTTTACTATTTCCTATGTTTGGCATTGCAATCACAAGCTTCATAAGCCATTTTTAGGTGGACTGTGATCTAAACATAAAAAGACTGACTAAAGGAAGGCAACGTTAAGATTCGTAGATAAGGTGAATGGGCCAAAAACGAGATTGCCGCTGGCACCAGTTTCGATAAGTGAATTTTGTGAACAGGTGATGCTTGCTTTTAGTTGAGTGCATACTTTGGTAAATGAGACTTCCATATATAATAATTACTTGGATTGCGCGACAGTCCACAGGGGGACTAGGGCCTAACTTGCTTATCAACTATAAGTATTGTGCGCGCTGTTGTTCTTTGCCGAGTAGTAGGTCGAAGGTGTGAGTTCAACGGGTCATGACGAACTTGAATTAGAGTGGATCGCCTGATTCGATATGTGTGTGATAATTGTGATGAACAGCTGCATCTCACTTCGGCCATCGGAGGCAATTGATGCTAGGCATAGAAGGATTCGATTCGAATCTATAAAAAAGTGAATCTAGGACGCGCCTGCTGTATGGGGAACAAAATGAATTAAGAGGAATTTTTGCTTTTGCCAATACAATCCTTGACACATTTTTTTGCTTTTGTTTATTCACATTGAGACACATGTGCACTAACATATTTTGGCTTTATGTCGAAATACAATTTTCCTGACTAACATTTCGACAACAGACTCTAAAGTTGCCTGGATCGTTCCTTTTCACATCTTCTTCTTGCGTCTCAAAAAATACTGATTCAAGATTTTCATGATTGAACCATTACAACAGGGATTACGACGTGATTTGGAAGGGAATAGTAATTTATTACTTTTAAACAAATGTGTACCAAACTGCCTCCTTTATGCAAACGCATTTGTTTTTCTAGAACAATTTTTTTAGCCGACTCCGAACGGGAAAAATTAAGAAACTTTTTCGTTTTTTTTTTTTCTTAGACATTTATAATTCTTTGAGTGTTGTCAGCAGCTCGTAAGAGGTGTTGCCGTGAAAAATTCGAAGTGTTCAACCGGGAATTGAACCTGAATCTTCGGAGTGTGAGCGTCGCACTCTACCCACTACGCAATGGCGTCCATGACTTCCATATTTAGAGTGATAATAATATTCAAGTATCACCGTCACCATCACGAAAACTGATTGTTTGGTGTGCTTTAAGGTTTAGTGAAATGTTTCATCAACACTCAGACTACAACCCAGGCATCTGTGGCAGTCACATAGTATCACGTTTTATTTATAATGCCAGGAGTTCATTTTTCGAATAAAATGAATGTAATGTCAATTCAAAGCGAAAACATCAAAATAACTTTAATTAAAAAGGGCTTACATCGACGAACATTTAAATGTTGAAGAATTCGTATTGTGCAAAAAGTTGCAAAGCAGTTTATGGCAACGTGACTTTTAGCGAGTAGCATGCGCTTGGTGGTTTTCCAGCTTCTCATCAGACAATTGAAACGAGTACAGAAAATAAGAAATAACAATGTGTGAATAAAATGCACGATTACAACGAGATTATATTTCTACCCACTACTGTTCGTTGATAGTATTTACGTTCGAGTACAAATACATTCATTCATTCATCGACCGCAAATCGTCTTTTTCGCGATGCTGTGGCTGACTCATGTTCATCGACACTTGAGCATGTCACTGGAATGACTAAGTCTGTAGCAGTGGCACTGACTTTCAAGAATATTAGCAATGTGCATTGGCCGCAGGCTTCGGGCTTCGACTTTTGTTTGAATTCGCTCAATATGGAATTTTCTTTTCTACAGAAAAACTAGGTTTTCGAAAAGTTGAAAAAACAAATGTTTCTTCTTATGACTAATAAACAACAAGATGGGTGCAGTACATTTGCATATGTTCTCGCAAAATGGTTACGCCTGCGTACATCTCATTTGCAGTTTCAATTTCTTGGAGTTGATCAGACAAATAGTATAATAAGGGAATAAAATTTGAGGTCTTAATCTTCTATCACTCAGTTTGGAAATCTTCGTCGTCAAGTGTCATACAAATAACCGTTATATCACAATATTTTTTTTTAAATTTTAGATGTATGAACTGTTCACCGAAAACACTGAAATACACTGAAATGAACTGTGAAATACACTTTCTTGTAGGAAGTTGACTTTTTATTTGTGGAAAAGTTGTGATTTAACACAATTCTTTGTGACTTTTGAATCATACAACAGAATAAAGTTTACAGACTACTCATTCATTCTGAAATCGTCCTGGGGGTTCTAAACAAAAATATCTGCCAGTAGTAGATGAATATTTTTTTAAAAAACGAAACCTTCAAAGCTACGTTGCGTGTGCCTATCTGTTATACCTGCGAAATGCAGTACATACAGTCCGCGAAAAAAATATAGCACAACATGTAATTTCACAATTAGTTTTAATAGGATAATGGTTAATGACCTATATCCTTTTTTTCTTATACCTCTCTGCGCCCCAGTAAAGCCACAGTGGTTTTGTACTGGGTGCGTAAAGAAGTTTCTAGAAAATCCTTAATTTTAAGAAAAAACTGTAGATAACACCCCGAAAAAAATATAGCACATATTTACAAAAAAGGAATTTAAGTCGCATTTTGGTGATCTTTGCGTAAACAACAGTGAAGGAAATCACAGAAAAAGGCCCATACTGCGATTTTATTATTTTGAGAGTGCCAAAATTTATACAATGCGTAGAGGAAAAAAATTAAATAGTGCCGAAATAAAGGTTATTATAAAACTACACCTGTGGTCGCCGTGGCGTTGTGGGTAGAGTGCGACGCTCCCACGCCCAAGGGTCTAGGTTCGACTCCCAGCTCAACACCAATTTTTCGAATTTTTGACGGCACCACCTCTTTCGAGCTGCTGACAACACTCAAAGAGTAATAACTGTCTAAGAAAGCTTCTCAAATCTCGCCGTTCAGAGTCGGCAAAAAACTGTAGGTCCCTTCTACTCGTGAGAGAACAGTAGCGCGCACAACACGAGTAATTGATGAGCAAGCCAGGCACTGGTCCCCCTTTGGACTGCAGCGCCAACAATTATATAAAAAACTACACCAGGAAAACTTCAAAATTGCGTATATTGCCGAAAAGCTGGAAAGAAGCCGAAAAACTGGAAAGAAGCCGAAATGTGATTTCAAATTTCCTCCAAGCTTCTGAATATAACAGAAAGAAGAGTAGCCCAGGGCGTCCAGGGGCTATCAGTGACAGGGATAGGCACGCAATTCTAAGAGTTGCATCGAATTCGGGCTTAACCGCTCGCAAAATCACCGAACAAGCAGGTGTGACGACCAATGTAAGAAACGTCCAAATACTATTGAAGGAGTCTCCAGTTATTCCAGCGCAAACAAATTAAGAAGAAACCACCACTTACGGCAAAACACAAGGATGACAGGGTAAAATTCGCCATGGAGCATATTCATTAGAAGAAGCGATGGCGTCGTGTAGAAGAAGAAGAAGAAGAAGAAAAAGAAGAAGAAGAAGAGAAGAATTTTAATCTCGATGGTCCCGATGGCCTGGCATATTCATTTTACGACTTAAGAAAAGAGGAGACAATTTTGAGTGTTCGGCAACATGGTGGAGGAACTGTTGTGATATGGTCTGGAATAGGATACCATAGTAAGCCTAAGTAAATACCACAGAGAATTCACAGCAAAAAGTACCTGGATTTGATTGCCGATGAAACAACAGATTCAACTGGTGAAATTACGGACTTGCCGCTTATTTTTTCAGCAAGACAAAACTACGATGCATACGGCCAAAATTGTTAAAACATATTTTTCATATAACAACGTTGATGTTTTCGATTGGGCAGCCCTATCGCCAGATATAAATACTATTGAAAACTGTAGGGCTCTTCTTGCCAGGGCTATTCATGCTGAAAACAGGCAATACGAAAGCGTTACTGAGCTTAAACAAAGCATTGTATCAAATGGGCAAATTATCACAAAAGAACATTAAAAACTTGTTTAAATCTTTACCAAGCAGAATGGCAGTATAGGAACTACTCATTATTAAGAGTTAAAACAAAATCAAATAGTAATACATATGATATTTTTTTTTAAACTACATGCTGCAAATGTGCTATCTTTTTTTTCGCATCAAAATTTGGTATTTTTTATTTCCTTATTTTTTATTTATTTATCTATTATTTATATTATATTTATTTATTTCCTATATTGCATTACTTTACTCAAAAAAACTCTATACATAAATAATAAGTATTCTAATTTGTGTTCAAAAATAAATTCACTGTGTTTGTTTTGTGTACAAAAATAGAAAAAATGTTAAGAAAAAGCGAATTGTGCTATATTTTATTCGCGCACTGTATTCTAAGTTTGTTGTTGTTTCAAATATTAGTGCATTTTATCTGTGTAAATTTAATTTCTGAGCATAATTAGGGGAAGCTTTGGAATATGTTAAATATAATTCCTAAATTTGCTTTTAAATATGTCTAGCTGCTTTTAAACGTTTTGAAATGGCTGCTTTAGTGACACTCAAAGATTCTGGGAGGACTGCTTGTGTTTTGACAAAAATCTTCATAGAGTAAGGCTTTCAGTTCTTCATCTTTAAACTTTTTTGGCTGCCCAGGAGGTTCATTGCCTTCCAAGCCAAAATCACTACTTTCAAATCGTGCAAACCACTTTTGGGAAGTTCGATCAGCTAGCGCACGTTCACCATAAATTTCTACCGAAATACGATGACTTTCGACTGCAGTTTTCTTCATATTAAAGTAATGAAGAAGAACTCTCCGCAAATGCACTTTTTCAGGCACAAAGTTCAACATATTTAGTGAAAAATAAATTATATTTGTTTACGCTTCAAATGAGTGACATATACTGAAATCAGAGACCAATAGGGAGGCAGTCAACTCCCTCGTCTCCCGCCCTTGAATTCATTTTGACAGCGTTTTTTATAACATTTCCCCTTCTGAACAGCTGACGCAGAAAAAAGATGTTGTTTGTTTTCAAATGAGAATACGTGTGAACTGTCTATACGGTGGATCTCCTCACTCTTCACACTGTTAGAAGGAGAGGGTATATAAATCAAAACGTAAACAAGTGTGAGTAAAGTGAGACAATGTTCGATGATACGTAAATAACTTTCAGAATTTGAGGTTATGTCTACTAAAACACGTAAATAACAGTCAAACGGTCGATTGACAAAGGGGAAATCATCTGTTTGATCAGCTGTTCAGTTGACCATCTCCTTCCTTATTGGTTTCTGACTGAAATGACGCACAATGACAGTAGCTTTCCAACGCACGTTCCAATGGAATAATACAAGTTACGCCATCTTTTAGCAAACCACAAGTTATAGACCCAAAATATATCACAATTGGAACACATTGATAAACTGATCGGCTTTAGTTGACAGTTTACGGTAGTTCCTTAAAAAGACGCAAAAAGTTCAAATCGGCACTTACCACCTTCGCGTCGAGTTTAAGGCGGTATATTACAGGGGGGACGACAGCTATACTGTGCAACGTCTATTTTTGTCATCCCTCCAACCCGAAAGATTGCATAGGACGACTACTGAAGTAAGATAATGCTCAAGTCATTCCACAGTTGGCTTCCGTAAAACAGGGAAATTCTAATGGAACTTCTTTATAGCTGGGATAAAAGTTTTTTTCGTAGGACTCCATCCCACTCGTAGGACCACTCCATCCCAACCATCTAGTTTCGGTTGTGTGGCCACCGTTTGACACTTGACTATTATCTTCCTTTAAACGGATTAAAGTTCAAACGCATTTAGCTCTGAAAACTCTATCAAGGTCGGTAACGAACTCATCCAAACCTCCAATGTCAGAAAAGGTTTGAAACGAGTGACAAGCTGCCATGTAACTTCTTCAACATCAGTTTTGAGAAGATCCTACGGAATACACATGACAACGCCAGAGGCTTGATCTACTAAAAGTCAACTGAACATCTAACTGACGGGGATGACGTTGTCGCGGACAAGACAAGACAAACGCAGAGTGCTGTCAATGAGGTGTTTGCTGGCATTAAAGCGGAAGCGCGGGGTCTGAAGATGAAGGCAAAGCGAAGTACTTGCTGGCTTAAGGAAAAGACTCATAACACCGACGTCTCGGACAGAGCGCCACAGAAACTCAGAGTCAAGGACTTTGTCGACCTCGACTTCGCAGTAAATAGGGACAACAACATTAGTACCGAAATCAAGTGTAGAATTAGATAGATGCAATTGATTGTAAGAGCCCTCTCACGAATAACATAACTGGCCTTGTATAACAGCTTGACCTTCAGAGACCTGCTTTACAGTGCCGAAAATTGCGTCTTACCCAAAGTGGATGAAGAAGCTCGTAGTCCTTTTGAAAAAAAGTTCTGCATGCGATTTTTGTTCCAGTTTGCATTAATATAATTGTTAGGAGAAGATTTAATGACGAACTTTATGGGCAGTTCGGCAGCATGCAAGTGCCTTCAGATAACTAATTTGTCTAGGCCATAAAAAGCGTATGACAACAGCTTCGGTCCAAGAAATCTCCGCCATCCGCGCTTTCCAAGTCATTGGAAACGGACGGCCTAGATTAAGGTGGAACATACAAGCGGAGAAGGATCTTAACCAACTTGGAGTACGCAAAACAATAGGGATAGCTGGTGAGAGATCGTGCCGGCTGGAGAAGAATGCTATTCGACGCCCAGTTCCACCCAGGTCTGTAGCGGCACACAAAGATGAAGACGAAGATGTTAGTTTTGAAGGTACATAACAGGGCTTTGAAACATCAAATCGAAACAAAAACTGTACTCCGTGGAAAATCCTAATTATAATTTTTGGCATTTTAACTTGGACGTACCAAAAACTTCAGTTGATGAAGATCATGACGAAAATCGAAAGTCCGATAAGGGCATTTTATAAAAAATTCTAATAATAATTGAATGGCGCAACAGTCAACAGAGAGACCAGGACCTATCTTGCTCATAAACTACTCCTGTTGTGCGCGGGTTACGTATAACGTAGCTCACCAAATTGTTAAACTGCACGATGGCACTTTTGTATTAGCAGAATGCAGGGAAGCAGAAACGCAAAATTGATAAGAAACCAAGCGAGAAATGCATGGCTCAGCAATAATGTAATATAAAACCAACCGAATGTCAAAAATCGGGTGGATTATTTATTGTGTGCAGCCAAGCTATAGACAGCGGCACTTGTTGTGTTTAAGATTAATAAAGAAGTCAATTATTAAGAGTGTGCAGCCAAGTTGAAGACAGCGGCACTCAAATAAAACATTGTTTTTAATTTCTCTTGAATTTCCAGCAAATAATTTAAGTCGCGCTACTGTTCTCTCGCGAGTAGAAGGGACCTACAGTTTTCTGCCGACTCCGAACGGCGAAGGTTGAGAAGCTTTTTGTTAGACAGTTATCACGCTTTGAGTGTTATCAGCATCTCAAAAGAGGTGCCCTGAAATAATGGAGTTGTTCAGTCGGGAATCGAACCTGGACCTTCGTGGTGGTGCAGTGAAAAATTTGGTGTTCAGCCGGGAACTGAACCTACTCCCTTCGGCGTGTGAGCGTTGCACTCTACCCGCTACGCTACGGCAGCCACATTTGTTGTGTTACAAACGCGGCGTTTGAAGTTAAACATTTTATTATTTATTTTACTTTTGTATTTTAAATGAAAGAAGTTTAAGTACCTTAATTTTATTGACTTGAGTGTATGAAACACGTTGTGAGTAAAAGTAGAAAAAACAATTTGAGTCATTTCGTTTCGACATCGTGTCACCTGTGAACAACTGCAATTTGATGGCGTCACTCGTCGTTAAGTCTGCAACGCAACCAAAATATATTGGTATATAGCGTACCCGACACCATGCAACGTAGAATTCAGCATTGGTGTGGTTTCTGAACTAGTCTTCGTCGCGACTTCGCCGACTTAACATTGAACGCTTAAAGCAAATTAAGGATACTTGTGGTTGCAGACCAGATTGGTAGGTAAACATTCAGAACTTTATTTTCGGGGTTTCACTTTATTGAAATTTTGAAAGAGTTGTTCACACCTTTAGTGTCTGTTAAGTTTTAACTGATAGAAGTTGGCACCGGTGTGTCGTGAACGCTGTAATTCATTACGATCATTAAACAAGAAAACACCACTTAGGAGTGGTCATTGCCACCATGTCTGAATTGTCAACGTATTAAACATAAACTTCCTAATCGTTTTTTTTGAGCTTCCTTTCCAGGAAACGAAATTCCCCCACCGTAATTTGATCCCTGTGGAACTGTGGTGCTAAATAAATTGAGAGAACTGTTCAATCAACGAACGCCAATGTTCAAATATGTGTGGCCACCGTGACGTAGTGGGTAGAGTGCGACGCTCACACGCCGCAGGGTCTAGGTTCGGCTAAACACCACGAATTTTTCACTGCACCACCTCTTTCGAGTTGCTGACAACACTCAAAGAGTAATAACTGTCTAAGAAAGCTTCTCAAATTTCGCCGTTCGGAGTCGGCAAAAAACTGTCGGTCCCTTCTACTCGTGAGAGAACAGTAGCGCGCACAACACGAGTAGTTGACGAGCAAGCTAGGCCCTGGTCCCCCTGTGGACTATCGCGCCAACAATTACTATAATGTTCGAATGTACCACCCGTAAGAATAGCAACCATTCAGACACACCCATGGATTATGTTGTACTCACTGGAAGGCAACGATATATGAATTGAAAAAAGAAATAAATACTTACATGCATTAGTGCAAATTATAAGCGCGCAAAACAACAGTAGACAGCATGTTCGCTTTACTCCAATTATACGTTGATGTGATGCCATTTTATTTGCAGGATTAAGTCAGAAAAAGAAATTGTATCAATTCCAAACGCACCTTCCACTTAGCACATGCAAGGATTTTATCTATCACAGCACTTTACTTGAACTCAAAGAAAATTGATGTCATGCTTGTTACATGTTAGATTAGATTTATCATTTTTATTTATTTTATCGCAAAGCACAGTTTCTTTGATTTCTATTCGGGGAGAAGAACAAGTTTATTTTTCGTTTGTATTCAGAACTTTATATCCAATCTTCGCCCGTAACGCACTTATCGCGCAACTTCGCCGAACTGATGTGTGAGCTAGATGCTTTCGAAGCGTAGCTCGCTGTTTGTATTTTGAGTATATTTGCTGCTACTCTGAAATGAACAAAAAAAGAAGGGGAAAAAACACATAAGAATGATTAAGTTTTAAGTTATTTTTATAACAAATAAATATGTAGTTTGAGAAAAGTCGAATTGTTGTTTAAAATAAGAGAACGATATCAGCCTTCGCTTTGTTGGCTTAAGATAACTCAGGCAATCATATCAGAATATGTTTGTTCTGCATGGCGCGCGAGAGACGCTTGGGTACATAATATTCTCCCATTGATTCCGTTACTAAATAGGCGCAAAAATTTTACTCAGAAAGCTTTGTATTTTCTGATAAACAGAAGACTTATAAGAAATTGAACAAGTCGGGTGAGTGTTGGTTTCCTTTGGGGGTTAAATTATACTTTTGCAGCAATATGGTTAAAAATATAACTTGGAAGCACTGCCTTATGACATATGAGAGAGTACAACTTTTTTTAATGTACGGAAGTGGGTCTCACTTTGCCGCGTAGAACATAAAAATTAGTTTTGTTTAGAGTGGAAAAAACAACAAAATATAAAACAATAACTTAAATAGATTTTAACTTTGAATATAGTATGCCATTTTTAAATATTTTGCCTTAAAAATGGCGGAATATATTCAAAGTTAAGATCTATTTAAGTTATTGTCTTATATTTTGTTGTTTTTTCCACTCTAAACAAAACTAATTTTTATGCTCTACGTTTTAAGAATTTTCAATGTAAAATTTGATTTGGCATCACTGGGGTTTGAAAACTGAGACTGACTGAATAAATGACAACAATACTAAATAAATGTGTCTCATAACTCTCCAAAATGACGTCTGAAGACCCTCTGCTAAGGGAAGAACATTTAAAACATCTTGATTGCAGTTTAATCGCTGAACTCTTCAAATCATCAGGAAATATGTGCGGGTGCATGCACCATTTCCCTGATACATTTCGTATTCGCGATCCTCTTCTGCTGCGTTATCCACGCCACAGCATAAGAACGCTTCTTCTTATCCGTTATGCTGTCTGGCATGTTGCCAAACTTCCTGTTTTTCAGTCGATTTCTCAGAAAATCATTGAAGCCAAGGAACAACAATGAGTAAGAGCGACATTGATAAGTTTTTCTGATCAACGCGCTGCGCAACGTCTTGATATATTAATTGCGGATAAGGTCCACTCCGAGCTGGCGATCATCCATCACATACACCCATTCAATTTGCCATTATCAATCCATTAAGGACTTATCCCGACAGTTAATTGCAACGTTCATAGTCGATGTGTTTTAGATTGGACACGCCAACTGAACGCTACTGAGCTAGGGTTGAAGACAAACGACTCCTTAGAGGAGTCTAAGACATAAAACCACTTGTTGCCGTCATTGCCTGGTGATTGATTGACCAGCACCCCGCCGGCGGTGGTCCCGTGTGGACAACGAGTTGTTGCCACAATTGCTGCATCGTTTGCCATTTAATTTTGCATTCTGTCGCTTAGTTCACATCCGCGCCCAGCTCAGGTCACAGTGGTGCGCGCCTCGTCGTTTTAATTAAAACGGAATTGCACGTGGGAGGCGAAGGAAAATCCTTTTTTATGTCTCTGTTGACCCCAGAGAGTCCAACCACCGCCCACGGTTATGCCGGTAACCTGCCCCCCGCTGAGTGTCGAGTGCTCTGCATGGTCATCCTGCGGCTAATGATGCCATGAGTGCTCCTTAATTTATTCTTTCACGATGACAACGCTGAAAGGTCCAGAGCAAGGGGCGGAGTCCGTTTACATTAATTCGAGTTGTTTGAATAGTGGCATGTCCTTGGACCGTAGCGGCGGTTTGCGGAGAATTGAGGAGTGGTCCTGCGAGGATTATGATGAACTACTAACGTGTGTCAGTGAGGGGAGTTTTATGTAAATGATGCCAAAAGGATTTTTTGTCATATTCGTCCTTTTGGTGCTCGCCTGTTTTTGCATGTCCTATTCTTGACGTTTGCGTGGGATGTGCGCGCGTGTTTATTTGGTGTGGAAACACAGCGTGCCTGGTTTATTGATCGAAGCAACTGTTGCACGTTGCTCGTCGTGTGTATGTTTGCTTTTGGGCGTTGGAGATAAATCATCATTTTTGGAAAAAAAGAAGCAAAACTCCATTTGCCAAGCAGGTCAATGACGGCGCCCGGTCGTGAGTCAGGGAGACGAATCGGAAAAAGACAAACTTTCTGCGGAGCGGCAACTGACACACGGCACACAGCAGAGAGCGGTGTAAAAATTCTCGCTTTTGTATATTTTTACGAACTGAATCTGTTGAATAAATCAAGCGTGAGGTTGGATTTTACTAGAGGACGATGGGGTTTTATGGCATTTTCATAAGAAATTTCCTCACCACAAACTGGGGGCGAAGAAGACGATGGAGAGGGTGCACTGAAGCCTGTGCAGGATACAGGATATCGTCAATGAATTTCTACGTGGTTTACTTTCAATTTGTAGGAACATTAAACGATGGATCTGCAGTGTGGGGCAAAATGAACTACCGGCTGGTTCATCCATAAATATTGCTTATTAGAGCGGGGACTTTTTGATACACAACAGAAGGAGGTAAAGGTGGGGGATGAAGCAGAAGCACTGCGCTGAAGGTTAACAATGTAAGTAATCTAGCTGGCTTTAAGAAACGTTTCCAATTTATTTTTCCTTTATGTGGACTGTTCAACCGCAAAAAAATAATAAAAATCATTGCAAAGTTGAAAAGGAAAACAAAAAATGTGAAGGGTAACAGAAATAAACAAGAACGGCAGCAGAGAGATGCATACCTTCCTTCAATGGGACAGACATTGGGTGCTGAAGTCATGAAGAACTTTTAGTTGCCGACGCGTTTTCAAGTAGCCGCGTTCGTTCAGTTGAGTTCAATAAGTAATGATACTGATATTATTGTTGAAGGTTCTTTACGATTGATAGACAACCAAACTCAGCCTTGTGACACTGATACGGTTGGTCTGGATGATCTGAAATCGATTATCACTACTCTAAGAATTCGTAAGTCAGTCGGGTTTGACGGAATTAAAAATAGCTTTTCTAAATACCTTCCTACATTGGCTCTCAAGAATTTGCAATCAATTTTTACGGATGTCTCAAAATATGTTACTTTCCCTCTGATTGGAAATGCGTTAAAATTATTCCAATCCCCAAACCAGGAAAGCCCTTGAATGATCCCTTAAATTATCGCCCCATAAGTCTCTTAAGTTCTCTTGGTAAATGTTTTGAAAAAGTCAATAAAAATAAATTAATGCTTCATCTGGAAAGGAACATAGTCCTTCACAAAGGAAAGGACATCATAGTCCTTCACATCAAGTTTACAGAATAAAAAAACACGTACTTGATTCATTTTCAGAAGGCAAAAGTACTGGCGTGGTTCTTTTAGATGTCGAAAAACGCGTTTGACACCGTAGGGCATAATGGTCTTATCCATAAACTATTGCAATTTAAGTTTCCTATGTACCTTATAAAAATTATCCAATCTTTCTTAACTGCAAGGAGTTTGAAGGTATATGTGAACCAGACTCATGTCAAATGGATTCCTGCTGGAGTTCCCCAGGGCTCCGTATTAGGCCCCATTCTCTACTACATCTATCTACATTTGACTTTCCTCTACTTCCTGAATGTCATTCGGTAATTTTAGCAGATGGTACATGTATTGCATGACAATAGGGGGCATAGGCATGTACACGCGATGTAACGTCGTTGATTGCGCTCAACATGGTGAGCTGCCAAGGCTATCCTCGTTAGTGCACAGGTCAAATTGACATATAGCCTTCACGCGGCGCCCACTGGATAGCCATCACAACGTTCGTTGTATGGTGAACTAATGTATGCAGCGAGCCCCTCTGCCCGAGGGTTAAAATAATGGGCCTCGCCTACTAGTCTGTGGGTTGTGCGAGAGGTTAACTTCCTCACCACGTAAAAATAATATAGTTCAGAAAACCCGATATGCCTCGGATAAGGGCGAATTAGCTATTGACAATCCCAGCAAACGTTTTAGGGACAACGATTTTCCGTTTTGCATGTGGAAAGTGAGGTCCCTTAACAGACCATGTGCAACCGAACAATTTGCGGAGGCTTTTGATTGCTACAAGGCACATATTATCGCCATCCAGAAAGTGCGATGGGATTGGCCTGGCATAAAAACGATGAAGAACTGCGATATCTACTACAGCAATTGCTATACAGACAGAAGGCAGCGCTTATTCGGATGCAGATATGTTGTTCGAGGCAGATTTAGGCCAAAAATCTTGAGCTACGACCCCGTCAGCGAATGCCTCATGATAATTCGCATCAAGGCTAAATTCGGGAACATTAGCCTAATTTGCGCTCACGCCCCAACAGAGGAGAAGGATGACAACACCAAGGATGACTTCAACGTTCAACTGGGAAAGGGTGACATCTTTGCTGGAGTCATCGTTAAACACAGCAGCACGACAACACATCCGGAAACGGACTCAGGCTGCTTAACTTCACCTCAGGGCGAAACCTCCCTGTGGCTAGCACACGGTTCCCACATCTGGACGTTCGCAAAGGCACCTGGCGATCACCTGATCAATCGGCCGTTAACCAGATTTATCACGTTGCGATCGACTTCAGACACTTCTCCAGTACTCTCGATGTCCGAAACTTCCGAGGTGCAAACATCGACTCGGATCATCATCTTGTTGTAGCCAAGGTAAGAACCCAGATATCGAGAGAGCAACGAAGTCGATATAGACAAAAACGGTTTGACGTCGGAAAGCTAAAATCGCAGCCGATCGCTGGGAACTTTGCCGACCTAGTCTCCCTGAAACTCGCGCAGAGTTCGACGCTTCCTGTACTAAGCATAGAAGAAAACTGGAAACGTTGTCAAGAAGCCATGAAAGAAGCTGCCACCGATGTGCTGGGTTTCATGTCACCACCCAGAAGGAACCCATGGTTTGACGGCGAGTGCAGGCAAGCGCAAGCAGCCAAACAAGACGTCTATAAGGCGACGCTGCATCAAACAACGAGGGTTGTTCATGAGTTCTACGAACAGAGAAGAAGGGAAGAGCATCGGCTTCTCAGAAGGAACACGATGGAGCATGAGAAGCGCGCGGACGAGGAAACGGTTTTATAAAAATGTAAAACAGATATACGAGTAATACAAGGCTCCGACCAAGGCCTACCGGGACCAAAACGGACAACTCCTGGTAGAGTCGCAGTCTGTGCTGAGAATCTAGAAGGATCATTTCTGCAGACTCCTTAACGGCGATGACGGCCCAAATCCCCATATTAGGCAAAATGTTCCACTCAATTTGGACGATGATAGACAAGCATTCCGTCCCCCCGACTTAGACGGGGTGAAGATTGCAATATCCAAGCTGAAGTCGAACAAAGGTGCTGGAGCGGACGGACTGTCCGCAGAACTATTTAAAGCAGCTGGAGATGACCTGGTTGGGCGCAAGCACAAGCTCATCTGTTAGATATGGTCGGAGGGAAGCATGCCCGATGAGTGGAATCTCAGCGTCGTTTGCTCGGTCCACAAGAACGGAGACCCCTTTGACTGCGTCAATTACCGAGGGATTAGTCTCCTCAACATCGCATACAAGATCCTCTCTGCTGTATTGTGTGAGCGTCTGAAACCGTTTGTTTATGACCTGATGGGTCCCCATCAGTGTGGTTTCAGACCAGCGAAGTCCACAATAGATCAGATCTTCACATTCCGGCAGATACTGGAAAAGATCCAAGAAGTGCAAATCGACACTCACCACCTATTCGTCGAATTCAAGGAAGCATATGAGATTTTGTTTTTATAATTGGCGCGCACTAAAGAGATTGTTTATACCCTTAAATGACTGGAATTAAGTCACAGCACGGGCCGAAGGTAAAGAGGACGAGAGGAAAAGGAGGTACCAGTGCACATTGGTTTTAAAATAGATAGCATAGAGATGAGCTATACAGTGCCATGTCTAGTTTTGGTATTTCTACCAAACTCGTCAGGATGACGATGGCGAACTCTCGCTGCTCCGTTAAGTTCGATAACGAACTCACCGAGACCTTCAATGTCAAAAAAGGTTTTAGACAAGGCGACTGTCATGCGACTTCTTTAACATCATCCTCGAGAAGATCGTGCGTAACTCACAAGTCAACACCAGAGGCACGATCTTCCAGAAGTCAGTTCAATTGCTAGCTTACGCTGTTGACATTGACGTGATTGGACGAACACAGCGAGCCGTCAATGAGGCGTTCGCTGGCATTGAAGCCGAAGGGGCTAAAATGGGTCTGGTGGTATATGAGGGCAAAACTAAGTACATGCTGTCATCAAGGAAGGACACACAACATCGACGCCTCGAAAGGAGCGTCACACTAGACAGCAGAAACTTCGAGGTAGTCAAGGACTTCGTCTACCTCGGCTCCGCGGTAAATAGGGACAACAACATCAGTACCGAAATCAAACGAAAAATCACTCTTGCCAATCGCTGTTTCTTTGGGCTCAAGAGGCAATTGAGTAATAAAGCCCTCTCTCGAAGGACTAAGCTCGCTTTATATAACAGCTTGATCATCCCTGTCCAACTTTATGGCGAGGAATCTTGGACGTTAGTAAAGGCGGATGAGGAGAGAAAAGTTTTGCGTGCGATTTTTGGTCCTGTTTGCGTTGATGGCATCTGGAGGAGAAGATTTAACGACGAACTCTATGGGCTGGTCAAACGTCTACGGATACAACGCTTAAGATGGCTAAGCCACGAAGAGCGTATGGACACCACTGCTCCGGCCCGAAAAGTCTTTGAATGTCCATTGTCTGGGAATCACCTTACAATAAGCAAGAACTTAGACTCGAACGAGTTCAAAAGAATTTCACGAGATATGCTTTCAGAATATCTCGATAAGTTCGCTCTCAGAGAGGGTACATTTAATAAGAAAGTTGTATTTTGATTTATGAATGAGACATACAATGGTGTACCTTGTTTTGACAAGTTTGTAGCTTCTTAATGTGAGTTAGAACTGATTGGAAGTGCTTGCAGTTTTCAGACCATTCAATACTGATAGAGTTCGATTGCAGGTTTGATTGGGGTGGAACCTGATATTTTCTGCGTCTAGTGAACCACATAGCCTGAGACTTGTCAGCATTTAGCTTTATTTTCCATTTACTGCAGAAGTTTTGAAAAATATCAAGTGAATTCGATAACGAAGTTATAGTGTCCTGTGCTAAGATGTTGGATCGAAACAGGGCTGTATCATCAGCAAACAAAGCAAGAAAAGTGTTTCCAGTAGGTATTGGTATATCGAACATAAAGATATTGAACAGGATGGGACCGAAAACGGAACCTCGTGGTACTCCGAATTCAGTTATACAGCTCTGTGCAAAAAAATAGCACCACGTTGAGGTATGCGCTTTGGATGCTGATTACTTTTCTCCATGCTCATGTAAAGACACGATATTTATTGTAAAACATCTGTTGGGTATCAGAATGCGAAAAACAAGATAAGCGAAGATGCATTTAAGACAAGAAAATTCCCGTTATACGAAATGAAAAAATGCAAAATAATAGCACCATGTCATTCTAAAAAGTGTTTTCGAAGTGTTTGGTGGTGTTCAGTTTTTTTTTTGTGCGTCAAAAGATTTAAGTAAAAATATTTAAGTATTTTGAAACTAGTATTTTTAAAATACAACGTTATAAACAATTAAAATGGGTCGCGGTGTGCATTGTACTCCTAAGAAACGTGAACTTATAAAAAAAATTAATTTCTGACGGAAAAACGTACAAATTTATTCGGGAAATCATTGGTTGTTCGAATAAAATGATTACTAATGCAAAAAACACGTCGAAAAAGAAGAAAAAAGAGGTAGAAAATCGAAATTAACCTCTACCGACGAACGAAGAATGATAAGATTAGTGAAACAAAACCCTTTCATCACATCAAACAAAATAAAAGAGGAACTAAATCTGCCCGTATCAACATCAACCATAGGAAGGAAGTTGATAGAGAAGGAACTACCCGCCAGAAGTCCCAGAAAAGTACCCTTGCTGACAAAGGTCCATCTTCATAACAGAAAATAATTTGCGCAAGTACATTTAAACTGGGCAGTAACCAAATGGCGTAATGTATTATGGACAGATGAGTCTAAAATTGTTTTATTTGGAACTCCTGGGACCAGGACATTTGTTCGCAGGCAAAATAACCAAGATTTTAAACGAGTGTGAGCGTCGAACACTACCTACTACGTCACGGTGGTAATTGGCCCGTACTTCTTTAAAAAACGATCGTCAGGGGTTAAAGCCAATAGTGCCCGCTATAGGGCCATAATCACTGACTTCTTTGTTCACCAATTGATCATGATGTGCCTCTTTGCTTTCAAGAAGAGAGTGCAACATATCACACAGCTCGCAACAGGATCTTTGACGGATATGTTTAGTAAGCTTGTCGCTTCACGTAACAAACCCCTGAATTGGCTTCCAAGAATCGTGCTACTTAACGCCAATTGAATAGTTTCCGTAGGAATATGTGAATTCACTTGTCTACGTCAATAAGTCTTTTCCACATTCGTTGCGTTATTGCTACAAATGTTGAAGTGTCATCGAAAATTCAATGAGTACAAGTATAACAGAAATCATTTTAGTATTAAAATGCCAAACGATTAGCTATCGAAAAAGGAAAATTTCATGTCAATTTACAAAATTTATTTTTGTTTTATTCTGCTTTAAAGTTGCATACCTCTAAAAAAACTCGATTTATTTTTGGACTTACTTCAAGTCCTTAAACAGAGGAAGGATATTAAATGAGGGCCTATCAGCAATCCAGTTAATGCACAATGACGAGAGACGTAGAAGTGATAGTCAGCTCTCCCATCTCCTACACTTTAATTCCAATTTCTTTCCCCACTTTCGCAGGGCATTTGAAGATTGAAATCGAGAAGACGTGCAAAGTAGCCATTTATGCATCGGGGATAACCTTACACAACTGAATTTAAAACAGAAGCCAATCTCCCATTATGAATGATGGGCGTAAATTTCTAAGGTCACAAGAAAATAAATCAATTTTTAGTTTCTCTGTTTCATAATTTTCTTCAGTTTTTAATATGACGTGCTCTGAATCTTGAAAACCTTCATTTAATTGTTCGAAAGCTAATACACCCACCCTTGTTGGTTTAAGGGTTTACATTTGTTTCCTGGAAGCATTCGTTTCAAGCGTGAATTTCACAAAACAGAACAAATTGTAAACAAAAGGAGGAACAGAAGTGAAACGAGAAAACATTTGTCATGGAAATGCACAAATGAATACCTCATTTCCTTTATTGGAATCCATGTACAATCAGACAGTTTTTCAGGAAAAAAACAAACCAACTGGTCGTAAAATTAATCAGCAGTTCCAAATGTATTGAGTCTCTAAGCAACTGATAGACGAAACAGAATGATTTGGGAAAATGAGTCACTTTGTAGAATATGTTAACCTCTTGAGAAATGGAACGTTAGAAGTAGTAGTTCTTTATAAACATTTTCATTTTTTTGATTAAACTGTGAACATGTTTATTTGAATTTGATGACCTCTGAAACAATTGATTCAAATTTAATTAAAATTTAAATGGCTATAGCCATTGTTATACACAGTTATTGCTTCTATCCAACAACCGATTAAATTCTGTGAAAATTCCACACAATATTTGTTGTGTAGATCGCGATCTTACTTTTCGGTTTTCAGTTTAAAAATACTCGGGTTGCGAAAACAAAAAAATTACGGCTTAAAATCAAACGAGTGCGTTTGAGTCGGTTGCGATTTACAGAGTTGCCTTTGTTGCGTTTGCTTTTGTTCTGTTCTGTTTTTACATTTATTTCGATTTAAATTTAAAATAAATATGGCTGATAGGCGCCAAATTCCAAAATTAGACCAATTACTCTTTGCCTTTTTTTCAAAATTAAAATTTTCACAATTCACAATTAATTTTCAAATTTTAAATTTAGTTTTAAGTTTTAACAATTTTCTTATTCAAGATAGTGGGTTTCGATAGTTTAAATTATACCTTTTAAAAGGTAAAAAGGTTTTAAGTTTAATAGTTTAATACAACAATACATTCTGACAGGAATGCACATATTTTAAGATCATTTAACCAGAAGCGAATAATTTCAGGTTTCAGGCCAGGGAAGTCCACAATCGACCAGATCTTCACACTGCGGCAGATCCTGGAGAAGTCCCAAGAAGTACAAATCGACACCCACCATCTATTTGTCTATTTCAAGGCCGCGTATGACAACGTGCATAGAGACGAGCTATTCAGTGCCATGTCTAGTTGTGGCATCCCTACCAAACTCGTCAGATTATGTAGGATGACGATGGAGAACTCTCGCTCCTCCGTCAAGGTCGGTAGCGAACTCACCGAAACCTTCGATGTCAAAAAAGGATTTAGACAAGGCGACGCGCTCTCATGCGACTTCTTTAACATCATCCTTGAGTGGATCGTGCGGAACTCACACGTCAACACCAGAGGCACGATCTTCCACAAGTCCGTTCAATTGCTGACTTATGCGGATGACATTGACGTGATCGGATGAACTCAGCGAGCCGTCAATGAGGCGTTTGCTAGCATTGAAGCGGAAGCGGCTAAAGTGGGACTGGTGGTAAACGAGGGCAAAACGAAGTATATGCTGTCATCGAAGACGGACGCAGAACATCGACGTCTCGGACAGAGCGTCACTATGGGCAGCAGACATTGCGAGGTAGTGAAGGACTTCGTCTATCTCGGCTCCGCGGTGAATAGGGACAACAACATCAGTACCGAAATCAAGCGCAGAATCACTCTGGCCAATCGCTGTTTCTTTGGGCTCAAGAGGCAATTGAGTAATAAAGCCCTCTCCCGAACGACCAAAGTGACTTTGTACAATACCTTGATCATCCCAGTCCTGCTTTACGGCGCAGAAACCTGGACGCTACTAAAGGCGGATGAGGAAGCCATTGGTCTCTTCGAGAGAAAAGTTCTGCGTGCGATTTTTGGTCCTGTTTGCGTTGATGGCATCTGGAGGAGAAGATTCAACCACGAACTGGATGGGCTGTACGGCGGCATGAGCCTAGTCAAGCGTCTACGGATACAACGCTTAAGGTGGCTAGGCCATGTAGAGCGCATGGACAGCACTGCTCCGGCCCGAAGAGTTTTCGAATCCGAACCACAAGGACAACGCAACAGAGGACGTCCTAGACTGAGATGGCGCACACAAGTGGAAAAGGACCTCAACCAACTTGGAGTGCGCAATTGGAGACAGCTGGCAAGAGATCGTGCTAGCTGGAGAGGCATGTTAGTTGAGGCCCAGGTCCACCCCGGACTGTAGCGCCATCCGACGAAGAAGAAGAAGAATAATTTCAGAGAGTATTAGTAGAAAAGGCCCAGGTCCACCCCGGACTATACCGCTACAAGAGGAAGAATTAGAAGAAAGTTTCATCGTTTGAAGTTCTAAAAAGCATCAAAGGAATGGGCATTTCAGTAATTTCAAGGATTTATTCAGTGACATGTCATCTTAAAAACGATCTTTTTCTTCTTTGTATGGAACTATATACCGGTATGAAGTGAGCGCCAAGATACAAATGTCTCGATAGTGAACATTTGTTGTGACCGAGCCCTTATTTTTTTTTCATTTGTTTGCTATGACATCTGTGAAAAATATTTAGAATACATCAAGTCATTGAACAGATAACATCATATTTTGTCATCGTGTTGAAAATGTCGAATTTTGTACCAGAAAGTGATGATTTGCGGACAGCATTAATTTTTTGCTTTCATTTGAAGAAAAGTGCTGCAGAGTCGCATCGAATGCTTGTCGAGGCATATGGTGATCATCTCTATCAGAAGCAAAAGACAGATTCAACGTTTCAGATCATGCTCTTCAGAAGCAACATGCAAAAGATTCAACGGTTCAGAACTAATGATTTTGATGTGAGAAATGAAGAACGTGGAAGACCACCAAAAAAGTTTGAAGACGCCGAACTGCAAACGATATTGGATGGAGATAACACTTTGAGTCAATAGCAAATGATAGCATAGTTAAATGTTGCACAACAAACAATTTCTGACCGTTTAAAAGCTATGAGAAAGATCCAAAAGTGTGGAAAATGGATGCCACAAGAATTGAATGAAAGACAGATGGAAAACCGAAAAAACACTTGTGAAATTTTGCTTCAAAGACACGAAAGAAAATCGGTTTTGCATCGGATTGTTACTGGCGATGAAAAATGGATTTATTTTAAGAATCCTAAACGGAAAAAATCATGGGTTAATCTGGGACAACCATCAACATCGACTGCAAAACCAGATCGATTCGGCAAGAAGACAATGCTGTGTGTTTGGTGGGACCAGGGAGGTGTGCGGTACCACGGGTTCCTAAAACCTGGTGAAACCGTTAATACTGATCGCTACCGACAAAAAATGATGAATTTGAACCATGCATTGATCGCGAAGCGAGCAGAATGGGCCAGAAGACACGGCAAGGTAATTTTGTTCCATGACAATGCACCTGCACACGAAGCAAAACCGATTCACGATACAATCAAAACTCTTGGCTGGGAGCAGCTACCCCACCCGCCGTATTCACCAGACTTTGGTCCTTCCGACTACCATTTGTTTTCATCGATGAGACACGCATTGTCTGAGAAGCACTTTGATTCCTACGAGGAGGTTGAAAATTGGGTGTCTGATTGGTTTGCCTTAAAAGACGAACAATTTTATTGGCGTGGTATTCACAAATTGCCAGAAAGGTGGTCAAAATGTGTAAAAAATAATGACCAATACTTTGAATAAAATGTTTTTACTTTCCCATTAATAATTAATGTTTTATTTTCAAAAAAAAAAAAAAACAATATGCCTTTCTAGACAGCTCTAATTTTAGCCTTTAGTTGACCACTGCACGTTGCTTGAGGTCGTTCTCTACTTGTGTGTACCATCTCCGCCTATGCCGTTTTCTGTTGCGTTGTCCCAATGGCATGGATTCGAAGACTTTTCGTGTCACAGCAATGTTACTCATACTCTAGCCATTTTATGCGATGGTTCCGAATACACGTGACTAGGCGCATGCAGCCACGCAGCCCATAAAGTTCGTCCCGCAAACAGGATAAAAAAACGTTTCTCTCGAAAAGACTTCCACGTTAAAGTTCAAGTACCGTAAGGCAATATTTTGAAGATCAAGCTGTTTTACAGAGCTAGCTTAGTTTTCGAGGGCTCTGTTAGAAAATACTTTTGGGCAACAAGGGATTCAGCTTTTAATTTTGTTGCCGATTATGTTTTCCCTATTTACAGAAGCATTTCTGCTTCCTTAAATCAACTCCATCTGAGGCATAGACATTGTGTGTCTTTTCATAGGTCCATCTTAGACGCTCTGCTTTAATGCCAGAAAAAGCTGTGTTCGTCAAACCACGTCACCAGTTGAACTGTTTTTAAGAAGTGTTGCCACAAGGCAACTGATGTTGCCTTGTGAGTGAAATGAACCCAAGAAAGAGTAACAAGTTTGCGAATGCTTTGTCTCCGTCTCGTCAACGTCGGCAGCGAGCAGTCATGTCAGCCACAAGCAGGAAAACAAACCAGCTGTTTCAGCGGCATGTCTAACCAAACCAAAGGAGTGTGTAGTCTGCGACGAGAGGTTAGATCTAATCAAATTCGACCCATGTCAGCCTCAGATATCCTGTGAGAGAGAAGAGGAAGTGCCTCAGCTTAGGCAAGATGATACGGAAGAGTATTGCGGTTGATCACGGCCAAGAATACTGCAAGAGCATCGTCGTCGGACAGGCTATAATATCTTGAGAATAAGTTACGGAAATACGAAATGTGTTAGTAATGCAGCATTTGCATTAAACGGAGCAAGAATGTAGTATTTTTGTGCTGTGGAATGCAGTAAGTGCGTTGAAATCATGCGAACTTATCGATCAATCCCTACTAAGCTTGAAAATAGAATTTCTCATAAGAAGAAGAATACTGTGCCGCAATGAAGTGCGCCGAAGATGTATTAGGGTAGGTATCCTTTTTTAAACTTGCAGAAGTTCTTGTGGGCGCCGTGGCGTAGTGGGTAGAGTGTGACGCTCATTCGCCAAAGGTCTAGTTTTGATGGCCAGCTCAACACGAGTTTTTCGAATTTTTCACGGCACCACTTCTTTTGAGCTGCTGACAACACTCCAAGAGTCTTAACTGTCTAAGAAAAAGCTTCTCAATCTTCGCCGTTGGGGGTCAGCAAATAACTATAGGTCTCTTCTACTCGTGAGCGAACAGTAGCGCGCACAATACTAGAAGTTGATGAGCAAGCTAGATCCTGGTCCCTCTGCGGACTATAGCGCCACTCAATTATTAATTTTATGAGAAGCTCTTAATATTTCGCCCTTATTGTAAAATAATTTGTAAGTAAAAAGCCGACAAATTGCATTGCTAGTTCAAATATATTTAAATCCCATTTTAAAAAAAAACTAATCCTGTATACAATTTTTCGAAAACTATTCCTTACGGAAACCGCTGTGCTCTACTTAATTTAAAAACACCCATTGAAACTGAATTCATTTGTGGTCGAAAAATGCTCAAATTTATTTCCAAATTAAAATGCCCTGAACCTATTCATCCATTTCTACATCAAAGCCCGCAAGATAGGTCACAAGAAGTTGCAATTGAGTTATACCAACAAATGCTTTTATTGTTCGAGTTGGTAATACTGTCAGCGACATCTGTTCCGAACTCCACATTAAAATATTCGTAAGTATTTCAACTACAGTTTGGAAACGGTAAAGGGTGCATTTTTCGCTCTCAAAATGTCTAGGTCTATGGAACAAATCAGTTCCAGGGGACGACTGTAAAGCTTTCTCTAAAAATTAAAAAATAGGACGTTCGCACATAACGAGGGTTGCCTTTTATATTTCGGGATTAAAGAGCAAAAATAAATATTAATCGTCGAAAATAGGTTTATTGTTTCTCAAAATATTCCCCATTAAGATCAATACTATACACTTTTGCATGCGTTTGAACCAATTGTCGAAGCACTTTTGCCACTCCAATTGAGGTATCTTCAAAACATGCATTCTGAACGCATCAACCCCTTCTCCAGGTTTCGAAAAACGTTGACCTCCCATTTTATTTATTACCCAAGTCCCAAGTCAGGACTATACGGCGGATGACTCATCAAATCGATGTATTGAGTGCTCAAAAATGCAATTGTTTGAGCCGATGTGTGAGAGCTCGCATTGTGTTGGTGAATAGTGATCCGTCTTCGGCGGTTGGTTTTCCTAATTTCTGGCAAATTAATGGTTGTGTATTACTCAGAATTGACTGTTCTGCGTTGTTCTAGTGGTACGGTTGCGACATGTCCAGTTTTTCTGTAAAAACAGGCGACCATTTGCTTGGAAGTGCTTCGTGCGCGAGCAACTTTTGTTGGATTTGGCTTAATTTGAAACACCCATACAGTCGACTGCTGTTTACTTTCGGGCTCATACGCGTAAATCCACGATTCATCACCTGTCACGATGTCATAGACGTGTTTCGAAGCACCTCGATCGTATTTTTGGAGCATTTCTTTCCACCAATCGACACGAGCTTTTTTTGAGCGATTGACAAATTGTGTGAGATCCAAAGCGGTTAAATTTTTTTTGACGTTCATGCAATATTGAATGTATGCTGGTCTCACTCATGCCCAACGTTGTTTCAATCTCACGATAGGTCACATGACGATCTTGCAATATCAGTTGGCGCACAGCATCAATGGTTTCCGGAACAACAACTGATTTTGGAAGACCTTCAGGAAATTCGTCTTGGAGTGAACTACGACTTCGGTTGAATTCACCATACCATCGATAAGCACTGGTCCTTGATGGAGCTTCATCGCCAGAAATTGAATTAAGCTCATCGATGCACTGTTGTAGAGTTAATCCACGTCAAAAGTTGTAAAAAATAATCGCACGAAAATTTTCACGATTTAATTCCATTTTTTGGACGAGATGAATCTTTTGTGGTAAGTTACTGCAAACAACACAAATAGCGCTCGTATGTCAAAACATTCTGAGTACGTATAACCTCGAAAATGTCAAACATTACAATAGAGCTGGCAGTTGCCAGATTGCAACACTAGGGTTGCCCAATCCCGAAATATAAAAGGCAACCTTCCTACTTTAAGAGGTAACACAAATTAAGGAGTACAAATACGTGTATTCTTTCATATAAAATTTTCTGCCCATACTCTTAAGAATTCTAAAATATCCAAAACTTCAGTCCTGTGTTGGAATATTTCAGTTGGTGTGTCATACAAATTCAAACAATAAAACTCTTAAGGCCTGCGGCCTTCGAATTACCCAATTTCAGACTTGAAGCGCCCGTCTATTGGACGGAGAATGCGTTCCATCTGGCACTCACGCATGTGGGTGAGCATCTGAGTGCTTTTGAATTGAATCAGACCAGATTTCAATAAGCAACTGGTATGACATCACAATCAATCTCTGGCGTCTGGCATCTGGCGCCCAATGGCGGACGCAAAAATCATAACTGAATTTATATCCCCTGAATCATTAAGATTCGCAAACTTTTGGCGTCTGAATAATTGCCTGCAGCCAAAGGATATACAAGAAGACATGAAACTGAACAAAATCCCAATCGAACTCACCATCCATCTGTTTGTTGAAAAACACTTCAAATTAGTGCTCGTAAGGAAAGCACATTTTGTTTCTACTTCAGTTATGTAAGCATTTCAATCTGCTGTCACCGCACGATTCGGCGGGAAAGTTGTCGGTCACAAACGCAAAAGAATTTACTGCGCACTAAATCAGACGGGGAAAAACAAACTTTCTTCAATCAAAACAGCGCCACTCGGGTCAAGAATCCCATAAACGCTGGCCTCTGTATGCCAAATTTTTGGTGAACCTGGCGAAACGTCCAAGAAGCCAACTCTTCGGATTTGATTTTCCGAAAGGCGAGGTTTTATTGCGCTTCTCTGTTGCCCGCCTTGTCGGCCTGTTGGACTGAAGTGTCATCACGTCACCCTCCGCCCAAGGTCAAGTTCGAATATTGCATGATGCCATTGGGGCACCCCCATTGCTCCCCGTCTCATCTCATGTCGATTTGTTTATTTGTTTATATTTTTCCACGGAATGTCAGCGCAGGCATTGGCGGCTGGGTTTTGCGACTGTTCGCGCAGTTCGATATGTACAAACATTCTATTAACGCCGCCACTTGATGCTGGTTTGTGAATTCGAATTCCGTTGGAGGCGAGCGCGCTCCGGCACTCGTCGACTGTGTGCGGTTCAATTGCAAAAGCTGTCCGTTGACATAATAATTTATTTTTCCCCCCAGCGTGAGCATGAGAAGATGAAATATATGCCGTGTTGTGCTGCGCGGTTGCCCCACTTAGAGCCGGGTGTTTATTTGACGTCTTGGGTTGTGTAGACGGAATTTTAAGTTGGATTTGTTTATAGTTTGCTGGCGAGGAATTTGTCTGTGGGGGTGTGCCGGTCATAAAGTGCCCGGGGATGGGGTGCAAATCGACTGGGATTATGAGGTAAGGCACACCTTGGTGGGGAAAGCATTATTTCTTTTTAATTGGTGTTCCTTCCCGGCGATAAATTGCCACGATTTTATTCCCCGATGAGCTTGGCAATTGATTTGCCATTACGATATCTTCCAGACAGATAGACGACTTCAAAAGCGGGAGGAATTTATTGCGTGTCTTTGATGTAACAACTGGACGCGATGAGTGCGAAGTAAATTGAATTGAGTGTCGGTTTATGATGCAAAGAACTGGAATGGCATGTGCTTTAACGACGCATTTCGAAACTGGAGAGAAAGTCACGAAAAAGCAGTTTCGTGACTTCTTCAATTAGTTTTTAAATCTTGTCAAACCGGTACTTAACTTAAGGCAGTTATAACTGTCAAATTGCTGAATTGTTTCATTGGCAACGGGAATGGAATGAAGCAAGGGCCTTGACTGATCGAGGGACCGGATTTTCGTTTTTTTGCCAGGCGAAGTGGTTTGAATGCATTCTGTGATGAACTCCATGACTTCTTGCTCAGTGACATTCAATCTAAAATGCCAATCCCAAGAACTGTCAGAGAGAAAAGTAAAATGGCGACATTGACTGAAGCAACTGAAGAAGGGAACACTTTTTACCCAAATCAAACAACGGTGACCTTTGCACTCATGTCAAAAATCCACGTGGGTCAAGTTCAAACTTCCGTGTCACACTCCGCGTGTAGCAGTGCCTGCATTCCTCACGCAGTGCGTGCCGCAATTCAGTTATCCCACACATTCGAGCATTTTTCAGCCTCAACTCGCAGCAATTAACCCCAATCAGCGAGACGAGACCCTTCTGCCGCGAGGAACGTATCGCCTCGCATTCGGAAGTTCCGAAACTCAATCCGTTCACAAAACCATCAGAGCGTTGCAGCGATTAATTCTGAAGATCCACGCCGATTCGCAGCAGATAACACCGTTCCACTGTGTCCAAGAGCAACCAACGAGCACTTACTGTGAATTTGTCATCGATTATCTAGGCCACACTGCTGTATCTCGTTGGCATCGGAGATTAATTCACAAGAAGCCGCACAAGCACGGAAACCGCAGTGCAGCAGCATTCCACACATTGAGCAGCCTGCAGCGGATGTTAATTGTGAAAGCAATCACACACACACACACTTCCTGCATCTTCCGGTTAGGTACGTGTCCCAAATTTGGAGCAGAGATATGTGTATGAATGCTCGCGTTTCCTCCGATTGCACAACGTCACGGCTTCGGAATTTCATTGAGCCAATTGCACATCTGCGTCGCGCATCGACGAGATGACAGGAGAAAAGCGCTCAAAATATTTGAAAGATTGCAGTTTGTGTCTATTTTTAGTCAGTGCCTGGTAAAAGTTTGGCGAAACTGCTCGCCACAGCTGAAGAAGAATTATTTGAAACAAGTGCTGTCACATAATTGAATCTGCAGACTGACTTTCCGGATCAGAGTCACTTACGGATGTTCCACTCGTTTATCGAACGAGTTTCCTTAAAAACAACTGATGCCAGATGCTCATTTGACCGAGCGGAGGCTGTCCGCCAATGATATACAGTTTTTCGTCGGTCGTTCGATAACGCTGGCTGGGGTCTCACTTGCGGCCAGACGTCGACATCGTCGTTGGGCCAATTAAATTGTCATTCATTTTACGCTGCCCAACCTTTGACCAGACAGTGGAGTGCGTCGCATAGAACGGAAGATAAAGGGTCCCTCACACCCGTCCACAATGAGTGGGTGTCGTTTATTTTCACTTCGGCTGAGCGAATGGCGAATATATTTTAAATGAACAAATAAAAATCTGTTTTTATTGGACAATTTGAATTTATGAAATTGGGCTGCAGCGTGAAGCAGTAGACAGATAAATTCAGATGGCGATTGTGAAATGATCATCGGTTGAGTGTGTGCTCGCTTTTCTGTAGAATTGGGCAATCGGTGGGGAAAAATAAAAATTGAGAGAAGAAAGGAATCGCAAAGAATTCATTTCAATCGTCAGTCAGGTATTAGATTTTGTTCATTCGGTGCAGCACTTCAAAAAATTTCATATTTGTAAGCACTTTATTTTTAATTTTCGGCAATTAATTTTGGAGCGAGAAATAAATTAATTGACACGTGGCAAGCGCTGGGTTTACACTTCATGTGCAACAGAAAACTTCACAAGGCCTCACTAAACTGATTAAAAACATCAAATCGTACGTTTTCAATGGACGGCAAGCCCTCACGTTGCATTACCGCTAGCATTCAAGAAACAAAAAAAAATCCTCAAGCAATCCTTAATATCCTTAAGTCTTTTCGAGTCAAAGGTTATGCGTGCGATTTTTGGTCTTCTTTGCGTTGATGGCATCTGGAGGAGAAGATTGAATGACGAACTCTATGGGCTGTACAGTGACATGCGCCTGGTCAAGCGTCTTTGGATACAACGCTTAAGGTGGCTAGGCCATGCAGAGTGCATAGACACGACTGCTCCGGCCCGAAAAGTCTTTGAATCTAAGCTATTGATACAACGCAACAGAGGACGCACACAAGTAAGGAAGGACCCTAACCAACTTGGAGTACGAAGCACTCATTGTGTTCTATAATACTTACAAGAGCTAATAACAATCCTTTCCAATAGCGCAGAATCTTAGTACCTGAAAAAAATACCTTTTGATATTTTGCAATGCCTCAGCTTAACGATATATTTAAAAGAGGGTTTAAAAAAGGCCCTAAAATTGACAGTATTGGGAACACGGGCTGTAATAAGAAAAATAACAATACAAGCTCAGATCTTTTAAGCGCGAGTGAGACATTACTTGGAAGTGTTGAAATGAGAATTTTATTATGTCCTCCAATTCGATGAAATACAAGGAAATACAAAAATTGTATAAAAATAGGTTCGATTCCCAGCTCAACACCAATTTTTCGAATTTTTCACGGCGCCACCTCTTTCGAGCTGCTGACAACACTCAAAGAGTAATCACTGTCTAACAAAGCTTCTCAAATTTCGCCGTTCGGAGTCGGCAAATAAAACTGTAGGTCCCTTCTACTCGTGAGAGAACAGTAGCGCTCACAACACGAGCAGTTGATGAGTAAGCTAGGCCCTGGTCCCCTTTTGGACTGCAGCGCCCACAATTATTATTATTATTAAGAGCTCTTCATTCCTAGCAATGGCCGTAAAGACTAAGTGAGTTGACTATGAATAGGCCCTTAAACACCAGCTTCATGTGTATTATCCACGAAATAACAATTTTGAGTAAGAGAAATAATGTATGAAAGTGCTAAAAAACTCTCTCAAGTTTTAAAAGAAAACACAGAAGTGAATGGGTTTTTCAATTAGCAAGGATATGTATACATGTACTTTAAAGTTGTGCCCGAAGAGATGGTGCACAAGTCAGTCAAACTTCTACGGGCCTTTTCAAAGTGTAGCCATATGAGCAATGAGAATACAACAAAATATACCATCGATCTGGCCTTAACATCAAGAAACGATATCTCAGTGGATATCCGACGTATTGGGGGTACAAATACATTCTATTTCAAAAGATAGCGCCACTTGCAAGTTGTGGCTGGTCTTGGAAATTACTAAATACTTCATTGGAAAGCTGTGATGTTTATAAGCAACAATTAGTATGCATCAACGTCTGCATTCGTCAACAATATTGTTTTGGCCTCTTAAATAATATCCGAGTCCGGTTGAATAAACATTTTTAGGATGTTTTGATTTTCTTTAATTGGAAAAACTGCTGCAGTCCATCAAATGCTTGTAAAAGTTTGCGTTGCCTGCCGTTTAATCATATATACAGTAGTTTCAACGCTTCAAAAGTGATGATTTTAGCGTCGTTCTTGGCCAGTTCAAAAAGTTTAGAGAGTGGGAGTCTTTACTGTATGTAAATCCGTGCCAAATGCAAAGTAAAATTGCAGAATCGTTGGGAGTAACTCAACAAACAATTGTCGTTCTTCATAAAAGATCTAAAAATGAAAAAATCATATGGCACAGACTTAATTAATACCTTTTACCTGAAATATTTGCCTAATGTTGCTATAAGGTATATAACCTTTATTATAAATGCCTGTCTAAAATGAGAATACTACCCTGATGCATGGTTATCGCTATTCCAAAAGCAGGTAAACCACCTGAAGAAGTAGAAAGCTATAGGCCAATAAGCTTACTTAGTTTTTAAGCAAATTATATGAAAATAGAAGAATAAGTAACAAAGCATATTGCACAGCACAATCTTTACCCAAACGAACAATTTGGTTTTAGAGAATCGCATAGTACTTCCCATCAAGTACGAAGAATATGTAATCATATTAAAACATGTCGTTCAGTTAGTAAGCCAACGGGAATGATTTTGCTTGATATTGAGAAAGGCTTTGACACTGTCTGGCATGAGGGTCTAATATATAAAATGATGTGCTTCAATTTTCCGTTCATATTATGTAGAATTATTCATAGCTTTTTATGAAATTGTTCTTTTAAGGTGTAAGTAAATAGTAGTGTCCCAAATGTTATTCTTCTTGATATGGGTGTTCCTCAAGGATCCGTTTTTGGGCCTGTATTGTATAATTCTGATTTCTCGTCCTTACCTAATTGTGAAGTTGCTATGTTCGCCGATGATACGTAGTGGGTAGAGTGCGACGCTCACACGCCGAAGGGTCTAGGTTCGACTCCCAGCTTAACACCAATTTTTCGAATTTTTCACGGCACCACCTCTTTCGAGCTGCTGACAACACTCAAAGAGTAATAACTGTCTAAGAAAGCTTCTCAAACTTCGCCATTCGGAGTCGGCAAAAAACTGTAGGTCCCTCTACTCGTGAGAGAACCGTAGCGCGCACAACACGAGTAGTTGATGAGCAAGCTAGGCCCTGGTCCCCCTGTGGACTGTCACGCCAACAATTATTTTTATTATTATCGACGTGAAAGAAAAACAGCAATGGACCAAAGGACCTCTGCATATGGCGGGACTAGATGGGTGTGGTGCACCGTGCTTTAACCAGTGGAGACGATTGATGGGAAACTATATCGAAAACAACTAATCCGTTTGAGACATGCATTGCGTAAAAATAGGCCAGAAACGACCGCAAAACATGACAAGGTAATTTTGCAACATAATTCCACTGGTCCCCACATGATTGTAGTGGTCAAAAGTTTGCTGGAAACGAATGGAATCAGAATGCCCTACCACCTTTTTGCATTCTTCAGACCTTGTTACTTCCAAATACTGCCTTTTGCGACGAATGCAAGACGATTTGTGAAGTTATCGGTTCGGGTCTTTTGAGGAAATCGAAGAAGCCCATGACTGGGTTGATGGCAGACGGAGTTTTTGGAGAAAGTAATCTAAGATTTCCAGAGATGTTGAGTTTTTGCTTCCGATGGACAATAGTTTGAGTGAGGTTTTTTTTTAGTTTTTTTCAATTGGATTTCTATTCCTTTCAGTATGGGGTAGTGCATGATGTTCTCTGATTGTAAAGTTCTCCGTGAGTTCATTTAAAATAATAATTGCTGGCGCGACAGTCCACAGGGGAACCAGGGCCTAGCTTGCTCATCAACTATTCGTGTTGTGCGTGCTACTGTTCTCTCAGGAGTTGAAGGGACCTACAGTTTTTTTGCCGACTCCGAACGGCGAAGTTTGAGAAGTTTTCTTAGACAGTTATTACTCTCCGAGTGTTGTCACCAGCTCGAAAGAGGTGGTGCCGTGAAAAATTCGGGGTGTTCAGCCTGGCATCGAACCTAGACCCTTCGCCGTGTGAGTATCGCACTCTACCCACTACGCCACGGCAGCCACGTGAGTCCATTACGCCCCACAATAATTGGACTATCCCAGAAGGCCATTCAGTCCGAAAAGAGATTAAGAAAAATCTGGGGTCCACAACACGTTCTCACTTTCCAAGGCAAGCTCTTGTTCCAAGCAATTCAAATACAGATGTATTAAAAGCAGAAGAAGCAGCAGGGGTTGATGTTCATCGAGTGTCAAAATGATGGCATTAAGCGAAGTTCTGAACAACGAATTTGGGGTTTTTTTCGTTTTGGATAACTCCTTTGAAAAGGGAATAACATCAATTTCGGTGTTTTCTCTGCCAGATCAAAAGTCTTTAAAAGTTCACTACTGGATCGTTCTTATAACAAAAATGCACACATGCAACTGCGTGTTTCCAAAAAGCAAGCGGTTTGTTTACAGTCACACGGAGACCACAAACTGGCTAAAATTTAGGGAAGAGTGTTGCATATCGCATTGTACCTCTTCCAAGAATTAGAACGAGGCGTAAGGTTGAGGTGGCAGTTCGGAGTCTGAACGACACCCTAACCAAACACACCGAACTGGCATGCTAAGCCAAAATCACAACCTACAGAACCCCTGTTCCGTGGTGGAATATAGAAATAGGCCACTCAAGAGCAATCTGAAAGAGGACTGGGGCCTGTACCGATCGAAACAAAAATAATATAAGAGGCTGATTCGAGCTTTGAAAAGTGCCTCTAATAAAGATTTTTGTGGAAAATTCCAAACACTCGGCGAAACCAGCAGACTGATGAAAGTCCTAAAAAAGGACAAAGCAACGAGGCTGGACACACACAGAAAACATGACGATGATACTGAGTCTAAAGCCGAGACCCTCCAGCTCATGCTAGTGACTCACTTCCTAGGGAACCAGACCACAACTGGCTCAAAACCAGTGCGAATTTCTGAAATTCAGCATGTACAGACACGCATAGGCTGTTATATGTCATTGCTCGTGGTAACAGATAAAGCTATCAAGTACGCTCTTGGGTCTTTTGATTATTTGAAGTCAACGGGCACCGATGGCATATACGCAGCACTTCTGCAAAAGGGCATAGAGACACTACTACCAGCTCTGAAAAGAATTTTCACTGCTAGCCTTGCCCTGGCATATATCCCAAGCTCCTGGCGTACAATAAGAGTAACCTTCATACCAAAAATTTTTGAAGGAGACTACTCTCTCGCCAAAAACTTAAGACCTTTTAGTCTTACTTCCTTCATGCGGAAAAGCTTGGAAAGGCTGGTCGAACTGCATCTGCGCAAAAATGCTCTGCGATCGTACGCTTTATCTCAGATGCCACATGCCTACCAGCGCGTAAAACCTTGCGAGACTGTGCTTCAAAACCTCGTTGGCAGAATTGAAAGTGCACTTGACAAGAAATAATACGCACGGGGCATTTTCATCGATATAGAGGGTGCTTTCGACAATGCAACTTTTGAGGGCATGTGCAACGCGACCAGAGATCACGGCGTAGAAGAATCATTGATGTTGTGGACAGAAGCAATGCTAATGAATAGAACTATAATTGTGGAGCCGGAGTGTGACCAGTCTGTGACGTCGGGGGTTACCGGTGGCTGCCCCTAAGGTAGCGTCCTGTCACCTCTCTTAGCTTAGTGATGTCACTCTTTACGACGCCTGTGGAGAAGGTGAAGACACTGCAGAGCACTTTCTCTGTCAGTGTCCTGCCTTTGCTCGTATCAGGTGGCGGCTGTTTGGCGCTAATGTGGTGGGAACTGAAAACCTCACTTCTATATCACAGAAGGGCCTCCTGGTATTTCTTCGGATAACCAAGAAAACACATTAAATGAAGGTTACTGCCTGGTAGTACAATGGACCAGGATTTGAATCTGAGCGCTCCAGGGCAGTATATCTCAACCTCAAAAAAAAAAAAAAAAAAAAGCACGGAGACCACAGCTTGTGATTCTTCATTCGTTGCTCATGTAAAGGGCTCTAACGTAGTTAAAACTAGTTAAAGCAAAAGCAGCGCAAAATATTCAACGTAGTTTAGCTAACAAACGAATAGCCAATAAACGTTTATGGGATCGTTTCAGGACTTGATTTTCACACAGATCCCGCGAATGTACATTTCGAAGTGATTTTGATGCAGCATAGCATTCTATGTTCAACAAGCTTTACGCCATAACTTCCTAAACGGGTGCTGTGTGTTTCTTACACAGTGATTAGACTGCTATCGGCGATTTGGGAAACACAGTCATTTCGTGGCGATGCTTCACCGGTTCTCTCTCGTTAGTTTAACCAGCAGCCGCTTGGGATTACAACCGCCGCTCTTTCAAACGATTTCGTTGCAAACATTCCACAGGGGCATGAGGTCTTAGCTTGCTCATCAACTTCTAGTGTTATGCGCGCTACTGTTCTCTCAGAGTTAGAAGGGACCTACAGCCTTTTGCAGAATCCGAACGGCGAAGCTTCTGTTTTGGTAGTTATTACTTTTTGAGTGTTGTCAGCAGCTCGAAAGAGGTGGCGCCGTGAAAATTTCGAGTTGTTCCGACGGGAATCTAACCTGGGTCTTCGGCGTGTGAGTATCGCACTGTAACCACTATGCCACGTCCGCCACCTATACTTCATTAACTGCTCCAATTTCTAGTCACTGTGATGAAAGTAATTTATCCATCTTTAGATATAACGAACTGCTTCTTTATTACCTTTGTAACATTAAGATTCCTATTCCTTTAAGATGGTCAGCACAAGTTAGGGACCGTTAAAAGTTTTGTTTTCAGAAAAAGCGTGAAATAATTGAACAAATTTTTTTCATTCCAACCTGTCACTTCCTTATTCCCGATTTTCATGCGTTCATGAGTTAATAGAGGTGTCCTTGAAACTTTCGAGACATGCACTTCCACCAGTCATTGCACAATTTCAGGCAAACTTTATAAAGTTGTCGCAGTCACGAGTTAGCCATCATCTCAAGGAATGCCGCCGTGAATGAGATTCAAACTACCCAAAGTGAAAGTCACACGCGACGAACACAATGACAATAACCGTCAAGTAAGCGACGTGAAAATAACCGACATCGCGTTTTTTGCAAGTGACAACCTTGAAGTGTCTGTAAACAACTAAACGAGTCAGCACGTGAACACATCCCGAGAATTGAACAAGTTCCCCTTTGTTCAACCGACAACCACCTCCCCGAGTCCATTAAAATTCGACAAAAGCCTTAAACAAACCGAAACTCCGAAAAACAAAAGATGTTCCATTTCGGGCACAATAACCTCCCACACAAAGCACTTGGGTCGACAACGATAAGTCTGAGTGCGGTCACAATTGATGACCCATTAGGGATTCAATCAAGCATCAGGCGTCAGTGACAGCTGCCTCGCTAAACAGAGCACACAAACCTAATTGCCGGCATGTACATATCTCGGGAAAGACAAAAATCAATTTCTCTCTATAAATAGACCCGACGGAGGTACTCACAGAATGTGCATAAATAGTGACCGAGCACCGCAGATGATTAAACTGTCCGAACCGGTTGAACACACTGACTTGCCGCTGAGCTTGAAAAGCATTAAAGCAGGACGCCAACAACGTGTGTACGGTTGCCGGGGCGACACTGAAAGCATCCAAAACAAAAGGAAATCCTGCGAGTCGCACCGCTCCTTACGAAGACCGTCAGACGACGTGAAAAGGCCAACCGGTTGGTCGCGTATACGCACCGATGTGCACTTCAAACCAGTATAACACCACCAACCGGTTCCCAAAGGTGGTGCAACTGCGACAAACGCAATCCCACTTCGCCCATTGCCGGGGCCGTCTGCTTTCGATTCATTGCACATCACGGTGGCGCATTCTGACTACTCTTGGTGAGTCTAACAGCACTTCCAGGGAAAGTTGTCCCGCTGCAGATTGTTTCGGTGGAAGTGTGTGTGAGTGTCGGAGAGGAAGTCCCATGAAAAGTGAGAGGGGCTTCCGCCTCTACCGGCCACCTCATCAAGAGTGGAAGTGTCCCACAGACCTAGTGAGCGCTTTTATTTGGATGACGTCAACGCCCGCGCTATGGCGGTGTCTGTAATGGGAATTCAGCCGCGGTTTTGTGGAGTGTGCGGTGCGCTTGGTCTGGGGTTTGAAATTGCGATGGAGTACGGTGGACGCTATATAAGGGTGTCCTATAATGGATGATGACAAATGGACAGAGGGCTTGCTTGTTGTCTGCGTTTTATGACGGTGTTAAGTGTGTTCTTGGGGCAGGCCATTTTATGTTGGGGCTTGCAGATTCATCGATGTTTGCAATAAACGGGGCAGCTGGCTGGAAGTTGAGTTCTATTTTCAATTCTTTATGTTCCATATGTGCGGAGGGGATTTTACTTATTTCGTCTCCTCGTAAATGGTGAATATTTTCTTTTTTGTCTGATTCTTTCTACGAGTACATACTCTGAAACATCTCAGGAACCCTTCATTTTATTCCTTCACTTTGGAAGGGTGAATTTGCAGTTGCTGTACTTATCTAGAAAGTCGCAAATTCTTTATCTTGACGTGACACGATTGGCAGAAGCCAAATGAAGGTAACAAATAGCAGGTTTAAAAAGAAAATACACAAAGCCTGAGGCAATTTTTAAAAATACCTTTCCTTATTCCAAACCTGAATGCTTGCAGACATAATCAGTCAACCGTACTTTAGACACATTGCCAAATTAAGTATGGACATTAAAGAAGTGTCAAATGTGGAAGTAGGACTTTTAAATATTTTAAATTGAAGATAAACATTACCGTGACGATGTCAATTACTTGCTGATGGCTGAATATTTGCGTTTTTTTGTGAGAGAGTTGGCAGAATACCTTCATCACAGAGTTCTCTGGCTGTCGCTCTTAGTCAAGGGATTCAAGTTCTACAATCTGTTTCGTTTCGTATCCACGTCATTCTTTGATATTTCCCCCTAAATTTGACATTTGAAAAAGTTGTGCTCTTTGAAGGATATTGGCCTGTGAACTTATTTTCAATTTCCAAGCACGCAATTTTATCGTTATTCATGGAGGTTTGAAATCGAATATAATCCAACAAACGTAAAATTACTGGACCCTTCTCCGTGTAGTGTCGCACTCTACCCACTACGCCATGGCGGCCACAAGATGAGATGATATCCATCATATTTCTGCCGAAAATGTTAGAGCTTGACATGCATGACATGTAGTTTCAACAAGACGGTGCCACCTGCCACACAGCACGCGCAATGGACTTATTGAGAGGCGAGTTCGGTGAACGTTTTATTTCACGTTCGGCACCGGTCAATTGGCCACCTAGGTCATGCGATGCGATGCCTTTATAGTATTTTTTGTGGGGCTATGTTAAAGCTCATGTCTATACAGACAAGCCCGCTTCAATTGACGCATTGGAAGACAACATTAAAGCATTTATTCGTGGGATACCGGTCGAAATGTTGGAAAGAGTATGTCAAAATTGAACTAAGCGGATGGACCATTTGAGGAGTAGTCAAGGTCAACATTTGCATGAAATAATCTTCAAACATTGAATTATATGGACCGTACTATCGAATCAAATAAAGATTTCATGCATTTTTCTAAAACCTTGCGAGACTGCGTTTCAAAATCTCGTCGGCAGAATTGAAAGTGCACTTGACAGGAAATAATACGTACGGGGCATTTTCATCGATATAGAGGGTGCTTTCGACAATGCAACTTTTGATGGCATGTGCAACGCGACCAGAGATCACGGCGTAGAAAAATCATTGATGTTGTGCATAGAAGCAATGCTAATGAATAGAACTATAATTGTGGATCCGGGAATTTTATTTTTTTGAAAAACTTTAAAAAAAAATCACCCTTTACTAAACAAAAAAATAAATAAATACAAAAATACCAAAAACAAAACATTGAACCTCGAAAATCTGCTTCCCGTTCCCCTATGAAAAGTGAAAGAGAATACAAACAAGGCAAAAGTGTACCACACACATTCATATTATAAATTGAATTCCCTCTTGTAAATTTTACTAAAAAATTTACCTAAACAAAGTAGATGTACTTTCAAAATCATCGTTAAAGGTGAAAACAAGAAATTTCAAAGTATCGTTCGGGGGCATTGAACCATGTGAAATGTGATCTTTAGCTTTCGCTTCTGAGGCATGTTCTCCCGCGCAAAACCTGTCTATAATCACAAATATCGAAAGCATTAGAAACTGTCATCAGAACAAGACAAGTTTTCAAATTACTGGAATTTGTCAAAAAAGTTGTTCAGAAAAGATTCAACATTTTAATTAATTGTCAGAACTGGATTCAGCCAACAAGTGGGATAACTCTAAATTGCAAGTAAAGGTGCGCAGAACAGCAAATTAGTGGTTAACTGACGCAAGACGTATACGTTTTGTGCATTTTGTGATGTTTTAGTTGAGTTTAATTTTTAAATATCGAAGGAAATAAATCGATCGTAATAGAGGTCTCGTTGGCGTGGGTGGATCTGTACACTACAAGTAGAAATATTTTCAAAATTATAATAATAATAATAATAATTGTTGGCGCTACAGTCTACAGGAGGACCAGGGCCTAGCTTGCTCATCAACTACTCGTGTTGTGCGCGCTACTGTTCTCTCACGAGTAGAAGGGACCTACAGTTTTTTGCCGACTCCGAACGGCGAAATTTGAGAAGCTTTCTTAGACAGTTATTACTCTTTGAGTGTTGTCAGCAGCTCGAAAGAGGTGGTGCCGTGAAATATTAGAAAAATTGGTGTTGAACTGGGAGTCGAACCTAGACCCTTCGGCGTGTGAGCGTCGCACTCTACCCACTACGCCACGGCGACCATTTTCAAAATTGCGCGATGTTAAATTCCAACCTTGCTGCAGGTTCCCTTTCTCTTTCATTCCCTGCTTGGAATTGGCTTCAGATCTTATTTTAGTTTGGCATATTTAAAATACTTCCCCAGTTGTACACTTATCGACCTTAGTACAATGGACCAGTATTTCAGTCTGAGCGCTCCGGTGCAGTTTATTCCAACACTCATCGACCTTCTAAGAATTCACTTCGAGCCCTCACGGTTGAATCCATACAACTGTTTGCATGAAGCGGGCACATAATTATTTTTATTCTGAGAACAAACATTTTTCCAAAGAATTTGATTCACATTTGCACGTACTGCCTTCGCTGAAATTGTGCAGTTCGTGTCGTTTTTCATAATTCAGAATTTTATAAAGCGGATTTTCATTTCCGATGTTTGAAAATTGTTTAATTTTGCGGAATGTGTTGCTGGTTTCGAGATCATATATTTGTATCAATACATAAAACTTTCAATAATTTTCAAGAGAAGCAGTGACTTGGCAGCACTAAACAAGAAAAATAATTTGAGGAATAATTAGAAAATGGTCTTTTTGTGGACAAGCACTACATGGTTCTCAGAAAACATTAAGGAATTATTGGTCTCTGATGGTTCCCTCATTTAGCAGGGGAAAAGGAAATTCCGACAGAAGATGTGAAAAAAGCGAGAGTAGAGGACGGAGAACAGTATTTGCAGATGACGTTTTCTAAATCCGCCAGAAGTAATTTTTTTCAAACCTAATTTATTTACCTTAAGGGGATATTTCTGATCCTTCACCGGCGGGGAATTTTCATTGTTTAGTGGTGATCAGAGCCTAATACATTCGCTTGCCTTTAATGCGGAAGTTCAGTTTTTCTGGATTTAAGTCGTAAAAAAACACCCTTCTCCATCTGTCCTACCTTTTAATTGAATTTACTGAACATCCCACCTATTTCTATTAAAGAATGACAAAAAACATTGTCCATAGCCTCTTTCTTGTTAGACATTGTCCATAGCCTCTTTCTTGTTAGACATTGTCCATAGCCTCTTTCTTGTTAGACATTGTCAATAGCCTCTTTCTTGTTATCAACAATAGTAATAATAATTGTATGGTGCGACAGTCCACAGGGGGACCAGGGCCTAGCTTCCTCATCAACTACTCGTGTTGTGCGCACTACTGTTCTACACGAGTAGAAGGGACCTACAGTTTTTTCCGACTCCGAACGGCGAAGTTTAAAAAGCTTTCTTAGACAGTTGTTATTCTTTGAGTGTTGTCAGCAGCTCGAAAGAGGAGGTGTCATGAAAAATTCTAGGCGTTCAGCTGGGAATCGATCCTAGACTTTCGGCGTGTGAGCTTCCCACCCTACCCTCTACGCTACGGTGGCCACCGTCATCAACAATACATTTCCAAGTACGATTTAAATGTACGTTCACGTTGGTGACGTGTTGCGAGATACCCCCACTTCTGATAAAAAGTTCTATTCTCGCAACAATTCAATCCACTGTGTCCAGAACCTAGATTTCGCTACACAACTGTTTGACTTATCTCATCCATCTACATTTTTATAGCCATTTCATGACAACGTACTGCCTTCATCAGCTCCTCTATGAGGATTGCAAGAGTCCACTGAATTCAATGTCACAGACATTAAACGTTCCCCCAATAAATTTACCATCCGCCAATGACATAAGAAACACATTTCTGCCCTCTGTCATCCGCCTGTTCAATAAATTATTTCACAATAGTTTGCGTGTAAATTGATATGAGTTCTGATTGCCCGGGATGGGCTGGAGTGGTACCCGTAACGAGACGGCGACGGCGTCATGATCCACTTAGGACTGAATTTAGGTCTCCTTAACAACGAAATCAGAAGGAAACGCCGCGCTCTGGATGCGTTCGGGAATGTTTTCAATTGAATGATTAACCGGCGTTTGTTCACTTATATAATCTATGGGGGAAAGGAAGGAGGACGACTTTATCTTATCAACTTGGAGCGCATTATCAACTGAGCTTTGCGGTTTCACAATCGCTTGTGCTGTAGCCCCGGGCGGGGGAGACCGCTTTCGTGTGTGTGCTGTTTTATGTTCGTTTATCCACTTTATGGAGCTGTTTGTTCGCTTGTTGAGTGTGTTAGTCATTGCGTACTAAAATCACGGATTAATGCTAACACTGCAGATAGTGGAAAACTCTTTCACAGATTGGGGCTTTAAAGATTCACACAACTTCTGACCGTGGCACCGATACGTTTTGAGATTGACGTGTGAGGTGTGACGTATGTGCGAGTGGTTTTTCAGGTGGTGACTAATTTGTGCCATGAGGTCAATTGTGGTGCTTAAGTGTTTTTGGATACTGGTTAACAGGAAATTAGTTTGACGAAGTTACTGGGCCTGTCTTGGTCCGGTCTAGGCAACCCACTTAACACTGAAGACGCAAACCGTGTCTACTCCAGCAAGTATAACAACCCACAATATTTGGAATAACAAAATGGAGTGAAAGCGAACGTTGATTGAGTTGTGAATGCACTAAATTTTTTCGGAATTTCTATGGCACGAAGAATGATAAAGCCTGAAATAGAACTGGCTGTGAATGGGAGAACATGGTGACTCCCTGCAATCCCTTGGCATTACTTTCCTGTTACATGAGGTGAATTTGTCGAGCTTAAAGATCTCTAAATTTTGGGTCTTAGTGTTGTGGAGGAATGTCGGGGTGCACTAGCTAACCCAAAGCTCTTAAAAACGTGTCTACAGGAGTGGGCAAGCATAAAGGACATACGGGCAGATTTATATTCTTAAGTAGTAGCGGTCATTTTGGAATAGTGAGTAAGTGCTTTTGATTGGAAACCTAAATCTGATGGACTCACGCTTCCACCTGATTACGCCACAATTTTTATTTCATCAAGACCATTGCTAAGAAAGCGTTTAGCAGACAACGAGTTAGAAGGACTACTGGAGCTGTAATAATAAAAGTAATTGTATGGCGCTACAGTTCACAGGGGCCCAGGGCCTAGCTGGCTCATGCACGAGCGATGACTTCTTCAAACAGTCTGATCTTTGGGGCGTATTACCCCAACTTCATGTACCATGAAAAGGTGCGCCTGAATGGATTCATACCTCCTGAAGCGTTTCTCTACTTAGACTCGAAAGGGTTGATTCAGGTTGATTCACAGTGGATAGGCGGCTCCAATACGAACCGGACGTCGCTCGTAGCCACGAGGAACTTCTTCGATTCAGTAGGGCGATCTCCGCCCGAGATAGGGCGCAGTCCGCCAGAGAACGACACTTCTACTGGTGATTGCTCCAAAACCAGCTCCCGCCAACGCGCGAAAGTAGACTACATTAAATTTAAAGTTCTCCTTGTGGCCAACTGACATAGTTTTTAAGCTAGTGCGTAAGGTAATAAAATTATAAAAAAAAAATTAATAAAAAATAAAAAAAATTAATAAAAAATAAAAAAAATTAATAAAAAATAAAAATACAAAAAATAAATTCTACATACGCCATGGTACACACGTCCGTATTTTGATATGGGCATAGTTTAACTAGGTTTTTATTAAGTTTAAATTTAAGGTAGGTTAGGTTAGGCTTAGACTTAGGCTCAGGTCCAAGTTTTTATAACTTTTCTTGGAAAAAAAAATTAATTATTATAAACAAAATTTTACTTACATACTTGCATGCCCAAAGGCAATTTAAAAAAAAATCAAGAATAGCTTAGAGCACCTGCTAATGGTCAGTAAGTTAGATTTAAGAACTACTGTTATAATAAATGTAAGCTAGTTTTAAGTATTTTTCTAGAATTAAAATAAGATAACATTAGATATTTAATAAAATATGCCAAAAAACCAAAAACCTAGCTGGCTCATCACCTAATCGTGTTGTGCGTGCTACTGTTCTGTCACGGGTAGAAGGGACCTATAGTTTTTTTCCGACTCCGAACGTCGAAGTTTTGAGAAGCTTTTTAGACAGTTATTACTCTTTGAGTGTTGTCAGCAGCTCGAATTCGAGGTGTTCCGTCGGGAATTGAACCTAGACCTTCTGTGTGTGAGCGTCGCACTCTACCCACTACACCACGGCGACCACCTCCTGTAGTTGTGATAGGGTGAAATTAGGTGTAAGGCTATCGGCCCTGTTTGTTAAGTCACCCAACTGAGAGCATCTTAATTGCGAAGCTCGACCGGAACTATATTCTGTTACCGAGGGAGTCCCTGACTTCCCTTCCTGAAACTAAGTTTCAGCCGGACCGTGCCATTTGGGCACCTTGGTAGGATGTCGTCATGGCTGTGGTTCAAACTCAAATCGCGGGGAGAGTTAGCAGTAACCAACCCTGATATCTGATCTGAACCGCCCGCTTGGTTCGATGTGGAGTTACATTCAACTGTAGTGCTGTAACAAACACAACAAAAGAGGTGTTGGAAAGTCCTCGCTCATCGCCGGGGATGAGTGACTGTCCCTTAAGCCAAGATATAAAACCAAGCCAAGATCTAAAATCTGGGGTTAGTCGGCGTTAGTGAGCGTTTTCCTGATTAAAGGTGTATGGACCCCGCGGTATGAAGCTTTCACAGAAGGAGATCGCGTTAGTTCAAATACACTAAGGAGTTGCCGTGTTCAGTCTGAGAATCGAACCTGGGACCATTAGCATGTGAGTATCCCACTCTTCCCACTATGCCTTGGCAGCCACAACCTTCAGTGGCATCATTTTATTGTCGGTCAAATTTACAAATGGTAGAAGAATTGCACGAAAATCAGAACTGTTTATTAAAAAATAAAGGCTCAGATGGACAGTATTAATAATAATAATAATTGTTGGCGCTACAGTCCAAAGGGGGACCAGGGCCTAGCTAGTGCGAGCTACTGTTCTCTCACGAGTAGAAGGGACCTATAGTTTTTTGGCGACTCCGAACGGCGAGATTTGAGAAGCTTTCTTAGACAGTTATTACTCTTTGAGTGTTGTCAGCAGCTCGAAAGAGGTGGTGCCGTGAAAAATTCGAAAAATTGGTGTTGAGCTGGGAGTCGAACCTAGACCCTTCGGCTTGTGAGCGTCGTACTCTACCCACTACGCCACGGCACCACAGAATGATGGACAGTATTTCCAGCCTGTAATTAGAGCAACAGGCCTGTGACTTGACCCTTTATATATAAAAATAAATTAGATGGCCCTATAATCCCCAGGGAAATCAGGGCCTAATTTTCTCATGAACAATTCATGTTGTTAGTCCTACTGTCCTCTCACGAATAGAGGCGACTTTTGAAAACTCCAAAGCAGGATCGGGACCCAGTTTAACTCTCAAGAAGAATAAGGAAAAGAGTCTACACAAAATAATTCAACCTTTATTAAACTGTAGGACTTTACACTCTCGTGGGCATTGCCAGAAGAAGGAAGAAAAATTAAGAATCAAGTATGGCTTGCTTTCTCATTTGTCAATGTCAATTTGATAATGGCGGCTTTGGTTGGTTTTGCCCATCATCTATTTGTTCAACATTTAATTCAATATCACGACTCGGGACCGGGATGTTTAAGAAACTTTTTCAGGAACAATCAGCAGTTAAAAAGAGGTGGTACCCTGTTGTTCAGGCGGGAATTGAACGTCGCCTTTCGGCCGTGTATCCATTACGGGAACTCTTTTTTCTGTAGAAAATATCTGCCCAAGCTGTCAGGTGACTCGTCTTTGCTGAAAGTTGAGTTTATTCTCAGGGCAAAGCGATCAATTGAATCGAATTAGGCTTAGAGCTGTAGGATCACTCACATTCTCCAGTTTTAGGGCCATGCAAAATTTGGTTTGTTACCAAAATTGAGAGCGTCAGTAGGCAGTCACAGAAAAAGTGCTCCTTTTGACAAATGTTCAGAAAATGTATTTTTTTCAGTAGAATTAAATTAGCTGGACCATCACTTAGTCATGTGTGTGGAGTGAAAAGGAAACATTCTGAAGAAACAGTTCACAACTTTCTCAAAGCGTTCGCTTCATTTTTGTTGGTTAAATTCTTATCAGTAGTAGGTAGAGTGCGACGCTCACACGCCGAAGGGACTAGGTTCGATTTCCGGCTGAACACCTCAAATTTTTCACGGCATCACCTCTTTTGAGCTGCTGACAACACTCAAAGAGGAACAACTTTCTAAGAAAGCTTCTCAAACTTCGCCGTTCGGAGTCGGCTAAAACTGTAGGTCCATTCTACTCGTGAGAGAACAGCAACACGAGTAGTTGATGAGCAAGCTAGGCCCTAGTCCCCCTGTGAACTGTCGCACCAGCAAATATTATTAGTAATAAATTTTTATCAGACTACTTGTGCAAATACGGCCACAAAGTTGTTTCCAACACTTTTGATGGAATTCTGGAATATTTTTCTCCCCTTAATTTTTTATGCATGAGTCGCAATCGTTTCGCAGACTTTGACGAAAAATTGTGGTCCTGCGGGAATTGTAATTAATTCAACGCATTTTTCGATCTTGATGCGCTTCAATTTGCAACTTTTTAAGCATTTCATAGTCAACGTTATATTCAGTGACCCCCCTTACATTATTATTATTGTTATAGTCTCCCTTTTTCTATGCCCTACGTTTAGAACTCACAATCACTGCTTGGTTTTCCTTATAACATATTTATACACAACTCAGCACAAAGCTGCCACCCTGCAAAGTACACTCCGTTTGCTTATTCATACTTGAACGGTGCGCTTTTGCTAACCACTTTCAATAGGTACCTCCTTCATCTTATTTGCAAGCAAAAACGCGTCTCCCAGCCGCCTTTAATTAGCCTCCACTCACATCAAAGGTCCGTTAAAAGCCTTTTATCACCCGGCAAACCTCTCAGACTTGATCGCGCCACTAAAACGATGTGTTTACTGACAAATCATAAACTATTCACTAAATTGTGGATGTCTTCGCTAGAGTTCTTTTAAAAGGCGCGCGCACTATGTTCGCGCGCGAATATGCAAATTCAATTGCCCGGCACTTCCTCGGCGTCGCGGGTGGCAAAAAGAGCAACGCACTTACGGCTTACATGCCTTTTTGCATTTACATATGTGAACGTGCTTGATTGAGGTCTGTTGTTGCGTGCAGCGGACTTCAGACAAAAAGTAATATGAGAGGAAGATAATGTTGTGCCGTTGCGCTTAAAATAAATGTCAACAATCTTTATTGTAATTGCATGCAGTTTGTCCGAACATTGTTTTTAAAAATTATTTTTGTAGGGATGAAGAAGTCCATTGACTTGGCGAAAGCTGGGGAATCGAAGAGGAAGCTGTGAAGTTTTCAAGGTTCATGCTGACTCACCGTGATAAGTGGACTTCCTATCAGGCAGGAGATCAACGACTTTGGTGCTTTTGAGATCAACGACTTGGTGAATTGTGTTTTTGGAACAGATTTAGATTAAAGTGCTCACATCCCTTGAGAGCCTATATCACAGAGCCCTGCCTCCAGGTCCGTGAAGCTAAACTACTCAATGTGGATGGATGGAAGCGGCAAAACCTGCTGCAGTTCAGGTTCAGACACTTCACGGCATGAATTGTGAATACAAAGTTCGTTAAAGCAAAAACAAACTGAGGCCACAAAAAATCAGATTCAAACTCACTGTTAAATATAACAGTCAAGACTAGGGTAGCCAGAAAAGTTGACTTTTGGTGAATCTTTTACTTCTCATTTAAAAATCGCTGATATTAAGAGTTAATAGGAGTACCAACATAAGTCGGTGTCTCCACCCCCACTTATGTGTCCTAACGTGATCTTAGGTGTCGCCCTGCATAAAATAGTTATGACTCACGGATTCTACTGACCGGCAACTTAATACAAATTTTAACTAAGGATAGAAGTAGGTCTTAATCTGTCAGCCACCTTTTCTGGTTTGCCAGAAAAGCCACCACTGGGCTTGCTCAGTTTACAGATTACGAAGTACTTTTTGCCAAGATTCCAAGAAGTGGTACAAGTGGAAGACGTAGAAACAAACAGAAAGACGGTGATGTTACACGTATGCTACGGTGATTACAAGACGTGCATACTCACATCATTACAAAAGTCGTGCATAATGCAAGAGCAGACGTCTTAGTTTCTCAATAATAATAATAATTATTGGTGCTACAGTATAAAGGGGGACCAGGGCCTAGCTTGCTCATCAACTACTCGTGTTGTGCGCGCTACTGTTCTCTCACGAGTAGAAGAGACCTACAGTTTTTTGCCGACTCCGAACGGCGAAGTTTAAGAAGCTTTCTTAGACAGTTATTACTCTTTGAGTGTTGTCAGCAGCACGAAAGAGGTGGTGCCGTGAAAAATTCGAAAAATTGGTGTTCAGCTGGGAGTCGAACCTAGACCCTTTGGCTTGTGAGCGTCGCATTCTACCCACTACGCCACGGCGACCACTCTTTGTTTCTCAAGCATCAACTAAATTTACGATTGAGGGACAATTAGTTCAACGCACGAAGCGGGTATGTTCAACAGCCTTGGTCATCAACTTTTTGTCAAAGCAAACGCTAGAACTGTTTTATTTTAGGCAAGGTGACGACTATCATGTCACTTCTTTAACATCAGCCTCGGGAAGATCGTGCGTAACTCACAAGTCAACACCAGAGCCACGATTTTCCAGAAGTCAGTTCCATTGCTAGCTTACGCTGATGGCATTGACGTGATGGGACGACCACAGCGAGCCGTCAATGAGGCGTTTGCTGGCATTGAAGCGGAAGCGGCTAAAAAGGGTCTGGCGGTAATTGAGGGCAAAACTAAGTTCATGCTGTCATCAAGAAAGGACACACAACATCTACGTCTCGGATAGAGCGTCGCACTAGGCAGCAGAAACTTCAAGGTAGTCAAGGACTTCGTCTACCTTTGCTCCGCGGTAAACAGGGACAACAACATCAGTACCGAAATCAAACGCAGAATCACTCTTGCCAATCGCCGTTTCTTTGGCCTCAAGGGGCAATTGAGTAATAAAGCCCTCTATCGAAGGACTAAGATCATTTTATATAACAGTGTGATCCTCCCCGTCCTACTTTATGGCGCGGAATCTTGGACGTTAGCAAAGCCGCATGAGGAAGCCCTTAGTCTTTTCGAGAGAAAAGTTTTGCGTGCAATTTTTGGTTCTGTTTGCGTTGACGGCATCTGGAGGAGAAGATTTAATAACGATCTCTATGGTCTGTACAGCGACATGCGCCTGGTCAAGCGTCTACGGATACAACGCTTAAGATGGCTAGGTCATGTAGAGAGTATGGACACCACTGCTCCGGCCTGAAAAGTCTTTGAATCCGAGCCATTGGGACAAGGCAACAAAGGACGACCTAGACTAAAGTGGCGCACACGAGTGGAAAAGGACCTCAACCAACTTGGAGTGCGCAACTGGAGACAGCTGGCGAAAGATCGTGCTGGCTGGAGAGGCATGTTGGTTGAGGCCCAGGTCCACCCCGGACTATAGCGCCACAAGAAGAAGAAGAAACGCTTGAACTGCGATTGCACAGTGAACTAGAGAATATACCCAAAGTCCTAAGTGAGCTAAGTGAACAAAAGTGCTTCAAAATTATAAGCAATTGACAGTAGGTAGAATCGTAGAATAGTATTAAAAGATCACATTTCCATGTTCAGTGCCTTGACGGTGTGTTGTGCAGCTCTAAAATTTTAAATGTAATTTTCTGTTACATTTCATTCTTCACTGTGTGCGTAATTTTCACAAAAAGTGGTCTTACTTTAGGGGTTACTGTCTTAAGGTCGGATAGCAGGAATTTCTTGGGGCTCAAGAGGCAATTGTGTAATTATGAACTCTCACGAAGGACTAAGCCCGGTTTATATAACAGCTTGATCATCCTAGTCCTATTTAATGACGCGGAAACCTGGACGTTACCAAAGGCGGATGAGGAAGCCTTTAGTCTTTTCGAGAGAAAGGTTTTGCGTGCGAGTTTTGCCCTGGAGCATCCTGGAGCATGGCATTTGGAGGAGAAGATTTAACAACGAACTTTATGGGCTGTACAGCCGCATGCGTCTGGTCAAGCGTCTTAAGATACAACGCTTAAAATTCCTAGGCCATGTAGAGCGTATGGACACCACTGCTCCGGCCCGAAAAGGTTTCGAATCTGAGTCATTGTTACAACGCAACAGAGGATGGCCTAAACTAAGGTGGCACACACAAGTGGAGAACGACCTCAACCAACTTGGAGTGCGTAATTGGAAGCAGCTAGCGAAAGATCGTGCTGGCTGGAGTGGCATGGCCCCGGACTATAGCGCCACAAGAAGAAGAAGAAGTTCCCTCAAAGCCTGAGTGCTTCAATGTTGTGTCAAATGGGGCATTGTATCCACCACCAATAAACTTTTGCGCCCTGCAACTATGATCTTGTGTTAGATTCCCCTTCAACTGACCGTACTAAACAATTCTCCCAGCATCGTCCCTTCTCCAATTGAAGGGGAAACTTTCCACCCAATATCTCACGCGTTCACTTTTAAGCTGGTGTTCTGTTTCGAATTCTCCGTCTTACAACTCACATGCTACATTCCTGGCGATGACTACACCACGATGACGTGCGTAATTTTCCCAAGTATGACTGAACTGAAAATCATAACTCCTATCACGTTTGAAAGAACTGTTCGTGTGCAAATTCCTCCAGTTAACAGTTCTGTTGACAATTGAAATGCACTCAGACGCGCTGACGCCACCCATTCCTCTGGCCATAGTGTCCGTATTCGTTGCTTAGCAATTCGATAACGTTTCAAAGTCTCTGGCAAATCTCAGAGTAGAGATTTTTTAAGAGCAAAACGTCAACTGCCTTAAAAATGTTGTTTTACCCGTTCCCACAGTTTTCATATCAACTAGAAACTTCTCGATATGAAAGCAAAAACAAAACTGCTCCACTATTCACTTTAATCTAACCACAACCGTTTGTCATGCACGCTTTTCAACACTTCACCCGCTCTTGTGTTCCTACGACCCTCATCTAATCAACATTCTTTTCTTTTGAATGCCAAGCTCATGGTGACGTCCACCGCTCCTAGTAGTATTCCGTCAATTACAAGCAACGGAATGATTTTCTTCAATTCAGCGAATGTTTGATGTGTCAAATTGAATAATTAGCTTTGATTAACACCCTTGCAATTTGATTAGGCGTCTTGGCTGTGTGATGTGTTTTTTGGACCACTATCGCTTGTCACAATCACAACATCACAATTGGAATGGGCGTGAGCGAACTCACAATGAATGACGTTTGAAGCAATAATTTTTTTTGCTTCATTTACTCTGACGAACGGAAGTAACGTCTTAAATGGTAGAGCAATGTCAATTGGCATTCGATGATGTGTTAGCAGGAAATTCCCGTCATAGTGGTAGTGATGTGTGATGACTAAGATCGGTTTGTTATGTTTTCCAGAAAAGGGTTTACTGCTTAGGGGAAGCTCTTTTTTTTTCTTGAAGGGAAACTTCATATAAAATTGAACGGAATTTATAAAACTAGCGAACAATAGTTTAATGTGATCTGCTTAGCGGGTATTGCGAAATTTTACTTTCCGTGAGTTGTATAAGAATTTAAAATTTGTGGCGTTACGTTCAAATGGGTTTCATTTACAATATCACTTAACTTCGGTTACATTTTGGCAGCTGTTTCGCTTGCACGTGTTTGGGTTCGTCTTGAATTCTGTCCGTTTGATTTAAGACAAATTTTTAATTCGGCACAACAGAACAAAGGCACACTGAATAAAGTCTAAAACATACAAAGCTTCTTCCAGCAAATTTCAAAAGTCGGAAAAAATTTTGAAACAAGTGTGTATTACAGCTCTGTATGGAGCACGTACACAATTCTTAAAAAATCGCAAAATTTGAGAAATATTTTTTTTCAAACAAAATGGTCTTTGTGAAGTTCAATCCATAACCTGGTGTATTTCTCCTTATTTTAACACCTGATTAAGGAGTTTAAGGAATAATTCAAAGTTTTGCAGATTCTTATTTATTCTTTTCATTGCATTATGTGGGTTTTAGTCCGTTGAAATTTTAATATGATTTGGTGGTATTCATTTATTGGTCAACTGGATAGGATTTCGGTAACATGGTTTTCTGTCAATGTGTCCCCATCGATATTCGAGAACAGTTTTGAAATTTCAAATTTAATTTATATTGAGGACGACGCAGTTTTTTATTTAACATTATCTGGCGTAATCCAATAGCAAACGTTGCTTTATCCGACGGCACCTTGCACAAAAAACTTTAAAATTTTCAACAAACTTTTTCGAAACTCTTTAAAAAGCGTTTAAAGTCAAACATGGTCTCTTTCTTGGAAATGAGATGTTTTTGGAACATCAGTTTGAAATCCGTGGCTGCCATGGCGTAGTGGGTAGTGAACACATCGAATTTTTCACGGCACCACCTCTTTACAGCTGCTGATAACACTGTCTAAGAAGTTTCTCAACTTCGCCGTTCGGAGTCGGAAAAATATAATAATTAGGTCCCTTCTACTCGTGCGGGAACAGAAGCGCGCACAACACGAGTAGTTGATGAACAAGCTAGGCCCTGGTCCCTCTGTGGACCATTCGATTATTATTATTAGTTTGAAATCTACAGAAGATGCGATTTTTATTTTATGTTCCAAATTTTACGAGAGTTTCAACCTTTCAAAACCATCTATGGCGTTGTTTATTAATAAGTCCAAGGCCTTTGATCTTGTGAATTATAATTTAATAATTGGGCCTAGCTTGCTCATCAACTACTCGTGTTGTGCGCGCTATTATTCTCTCACGAGTAGAAGGGCCTACAGTTTTTTGCCGACTCCAAAAGGCAAAATTTGAGAAGCTTTCTTAGACAGTTATTACTCTTTGAGTGTTATCAGCAGCTCGAAAGAGGTGGTGCCGTGAAAAATTCGAAAAATTTGTGTTGAGCTGGGAGTCGAACCTGGACCCTTCGGCGTGTGAGCGTCGCACTCTACGCACTACGCCACGGCGACCACATAATTTGCATCTAGATAAAATTTAAAATTCTCGATTTCGAGGAGTGGTTTTGTTGTCATCTCGAAGGAAGAGAACAAGTAGTCAAAATAGGTGTGCTCAGCAATTCTCTTATTATTTAAAAAGATGTCCCCAAGGTTCTTTCCTGGATCCTCTACTGTTTTTCATTTTCATAAATTCTCTATTCCACCAATCCTTCAATGGTCAACTCACTGCATTTGCAGACGATGTAGCTTTTGTCTACCGAGAATTGAATTCGTTTTCTTGCGTTGTAAGATAACTCATACGTCCAGGTGTACGCGTTCGTATAATGTTAGGAACATAATTAAGTACGCATTAGTCTACTGTGTACAGCATACGTTAAAGACTATGTTTTAGCTTAAGCTCAAAGTAAGCCTTAAAACTGTTTTTGAAGTTTTTTTTGGTGAAAATAAAAATTAAAATTAACATTGAATGTAAAAAAAAGAAAACAAAAAAAAGAAAGAATACGATTGCATTTACGTGTATCTTATTATAAACTTTTGGAAACACGATTGCGTTGATGCGATTTTGTAGAAATAAATTTGAGTTAAAAAGCTTTAAATAGTTAAGATTCTACTCGATTATAGGTTGAAGTATATACATTTTTGCGATTCCCTCGTAATTCCATTAGTATGCATTCAATTAACTTTTAACAACGGTCTGGTTCCAGATATTTATTAAAAAATCATATTTATTCAAAATATATAAACATATAAGAAATATATTTATTCAAAAATAACAACAATGGTCCAAGTCCTCAATCGAATTCGAGAAATAATAAAACGAAGGAATGAAGCTGGTTTTATTTTATTTATTTGGTTAGAAATAATAAAACGAAAGAATGAAGCTGGTTTTATTTCTTTTATGGCGAAATTAACGATAAATTGAACGAAAATATACACATCTGACAAGTTTTCAAAATGGGTGTGAAAATGTTTGCCGATTTTTGTCTCACGATAAAGTAAATGACAAGGAAATATCAAAATATCTTTTCTTCTTTTTTTCTATTCTTTTCTTTATTTTGAAAAGGCTTTTTTTAATTGCTACGCAAACCAATAACAGGTCACAACTAGATTAATTTTGTTTACATTTAATAAATGTCACTCATATTTAAAATTTAAAAAATTTACTCAACAACCGCACAAATATTTTAATCATATCAACACTTACAAATTATAGAAAAATGCCACACAAGTATTCCAGTTTCAAATACATACCTATAAATGGAGAAAAAAAAATTATAAAATATTGCTTTATATAAAGGTTATAAAAATTGGCAATTGATTAATATAATTGGCATAAAATATATTCAGGAATCCCTTGCTTCAAAAATTTAAAATTAAATTTATTTTCTGTCAATTTTAGAAACTTCAGGTTAATCATAAAATTTCTCAACTTAAGTAAAACTTTGTTGCGTATAATTTTCCGAAAAAAAAAACAAACATTAAGTAAGGTAAGACATAAACTGTACTTGGACAAAAAATTGGAACAGTTATTAGATAAAACTGAATGGGGCTACAGCGTACAGGAAGATCAGGGTGTTGCCCGTTCAGGTGTTGCTGTGCTTGTATTCTTCCATTAGTAGGAGGGATCCACAGTTCCTTCCTAGCTTCGAACAACGAGAAACATTTTCATAACGAATCAGTAGCTCAGGTGGTTTATAGAAACTTTAGCAACTCGAAAGTGGTGGTATCGTAAAAAAAATACAAGTTTATCAGTCGTCATCTAGATGATACAATTTCGTTACGGCGACCACGACTAGTGTCTATGAAAGGATATTAAAACTAAGGAATTTATATATAATTGCATAAAAGTTGTATACATCCAAGAGACCTAGAGGTCTTCTTTCTATTCTGTTGGAGGTTGGGAAATGTTGTATTACCAGGCAGTATGCAGGTCTAATGCAAATATAAAGACCAGCAAACGCTGTGAAAAAGATGTTATGATTTTCCTTCAGTTGAAAGGTTTTCGCCTGAAAGTATACCCAGGATTGGTTGAATTGAGTGGGTGGATAATGGCGAGGATCGTGACGTAGGCTGTACGTCCACCGTGGATCCGTTAGCCAGATAGCTTAGAGGTGGAGTAGTCGCTAGGGGCGCTGAACGTTGTGGGTTCAATCCCAGGTTTTGTCAGCATGCTTATTTTGTTATTTTTCCGTCTGTCCTGTCGGTGGTTTTCCCAGCTTTTGTGGACCGATGGACTAACCCTTGATCCTCCTCGATCGAAACGTGAGGAAAGCCGTTCTTTGTTTGGTGGATGGTACGATGGAGAGTTTGCGGCCTTCCTGGTGGTTCGATATATTTTGACCGGTACGGGGTGTCAGGCGATCATGTCCCAAAGTGGACGAAAGATATCGATCGTCTGATCAGCCAGGAGTTCGAGGTAGGTTTGACGATATTAGAAGGGGCAGTCTTTGGGAGGCGACAGTTGAAATCGGTGGACCGATGGACTGACCCTTGATCCTCCTCGATCGAAACGTGAGGAAAGCCGTTCTTTGTTTGGTGGATGGTACGATGGAGAGTTTGCGGCCTTCCTGGTGGTTCGATCTATTTCGACCGGTACGGGGTGTCAGGCGATCATGTCCCAAAGTGGACGAAAGATATCGATCGTCTGATCAGCCAGGAGTTCGAGGTAGGTTTGACGATATTAGAAGGGGCAGTCTTTGAGAGGCGACAGTTGAAATCGGTGGACCGATGGACTGACCTTTGATCCTCCTCGATCGAAACGTGAGGAAAGCCGTTCTTTGTTTGGTGGATGGTACGATGGAGAGTTTGCGGCCTTCCTGGTGGTTCGATCTATTTCGACCGGTACGGGGTGTCAGCCGATCATGTCTCAAAGTGGACGAAAGATATCGATCGTCTGATCAGCCAAGAGTTCGAGGTAGGTTTGACGAGATTAGAAGGGGCAGTCTTTGGGAGGCGACAGTTGAAATCGGTCGGCTAGGTTGGTCGCGATTCGGGAAATTCTGATCCAAGTAAGAAGTCGGAAGAAAGTAAGATTGAAGAACACATAAGCTAAAAAAAACAAAATCTAAAATTGAAATAGTGCTAGTGGCCACGAAACTTTTTTTTCTCTTATTATCAGTGCGATAGGGAGAATTTATCCCCCCAACCCACCAAAAGAAACGAGACCCGCCAATAAGATTAGTGTAGTGTGGTGTTGAGTGGTGCAACAAATATACAACCCTCCTCTCGAAGCCTTTTATTAACAAATAAAAACAACAAAGAAAAAAAAAAAGAACGAATACGAATAGTGTGTGAGACAGCACAAACAGAACGAATAATCTTTAAAGAGCCTTTTTCCTCATCTCTACAAAAAAAAAAAAGAAAACGAATACGAATAGTGTGTGTGTTAGTGTGTCAGACAGCACAAACTGAAAGAGTAATCTTTTAAGAGCCAACCCCTTCTCCTCACCTCTTTCAAAAAACAAAAAAAAAACAAAAAAAAAACAAAGCGACCAGGTCATCAGGACGTCCCAAACGAAGGCAGGAAGACGGCAGGTGACCCCTCTCCAGGGAAGAACTTCTTTTTTTTATTTGACCCTTATCACCTAGTTATCTTAGCATTATTTTTTTTCTTCTTCAATTTATTTAGTTGTTAGTTTTTTTTTGTAATTCTGTTTCTTTGGTTTTTTTTTCTTAAATAATTTTTTTTTAATGGATGATAAAAGATTTTGTTAAAATGAATTAGTAATTGGAGTTAGTGTTGTCGTTCAAAGCGTGGGATCGCTGGGTACTACCGATCGCGAATCGCGGGTTCGAGAACGGTTCGGGGACATTTTTTTTTCATTTTCTCTCTTGTTTTCCCTCTGGTGTGGTGTCTAGTGTCTTGGCTAAGATAGTCAATAAGAATTAATTGTGAAGTATTGATAAGGTTTTTCTTAAGTTTCTTTTAGTACTGATAAGTTTTTCTTAAGTCACAAACTTCCTTGTATATGGATGAAAACTTAAATAAAAGAAAAAAAAATTGTATAGGTTTAAGGTGAATTGCTGTGTTTTTTTTTAGTTCCATCCTCAGTTCTTGAGTTTCCTTTTTTTGGTTCCTTTTAATCATTTTCCTTTTGCTTTGTATTTTGTTTTTTTTTTTTTTGTTTTTGCGGGACGGATTGGATCCTTGCCCTTAGTCGCAGTTCTAGGGGTACGGACCGTATCGAGCGGAAGGGCAACTGCGTGGCGCCCTAATTCCATCTTTCCCACGACCATACTCCATTGAGTGGCTTGGCGGTCTTTCGTTCGACCCCAATCGGAAATTTTCAAAATTCGACGGTAACAAAGAGCATAGGCTTTCAGCTCCAACCACCTTAGCATCAAAGTGGCGCCAACTAATCCGAACAAAGCAAAGGCGGGACATTGGCAGAGGAGGTGCTCTGAAATTTCTACACTTTCTCCACAGTCAGCTTAGATGGCTTCATTACTAAGTCCAAGCACACTTAAACGCTTAGCGAATGTTAAGTGGCCCTTGAGTACGCCAACAACTGTTCGATCAAATGACATCCGGAAAAAATGCATTTCAACTTAGTTTCATTTCTTCTCCTCCCTATGTAGAGTTCCCACTGGACTAACATTCAAAATGTTCTCATTTATTGATTTGAGAGTTTGAAGTTTCTAAACGACAGCACTACAGTCAATTTTTTTTACTGTATAACATGTGTAACTATAACTCTTTTCGAAGGAAGTGGAATTTGATGCAGAATTCAATGAAGACTGAAATTATTGCCGTTTCACGATTTTAAAATATATTGTATAAACTTCGACAAAATAAACAGAGCACACCAGAGCATTAAATTTCTCAATGTATCACCCTGTAATGCTTGCGTGTAACCAAATGGTCAGCAACGTTTCATTGCTTAAATTACGTTGCCATAATATCTCCTGTTATAAATCATTTCATACTTGCATAGCTGGATAATAACTCTATGCAATATATCGGAGCCAGTTCCACACATAGAATAAAACAGAACAGGTTCTGAACGATATTTTTGACTGCGCCAAAAGCCCTAAACCTGATGACTCAAGGATTAGCCGCAAGTTGATTCATCTATTTTATTAATCGTGCTTAGAACACTTAAAATATGCAAATTCGTTTTTAACTCTTTTGAAAAAGTGCGGCCCAAACTTAAAACGCATCAAGGTTTACAACATTACTTATGAATACATTATGCTCACCTTAGGATCGTTCAAAACAGCCGACAAACTGTCTGTACATTGCAGACAGTCTGAGGTGGTAGCACTTCAATTATCCAATTACCGATCACCAAGTGGCTGTCGTTGGAAAACGTCGTCGCAAATCGTTTGACGGCTCGGCGGCGTTGTAATCTTTGAGGCAAAACTCATTTTAAAGTCATTATTATGCCCCACTAAAAGAGTGATTATCTCCCAAATGGATCGAAGAAAATATTATTCACCGTCAGAAATTTCAAACACTCATGCTTTGTTGTCTCACTTAAGAATTCATGGCGCAATGCAACGCCGGAATGCGAGTACGGAAGTTCTTTGAAAAACGAAACAATTAAACGAAGCGAAGAAGAAGAAGGTTCGTTCTCGAAAAAATGTGCTCGTCTATTGAGATGCAGAGCGCACACGACAACGATGACCTCATTTGTGGTCACCTCACCTAGAATTCATGGAAGAAGCAAACAAGACCAATCCTTATTTAACGGTGAACGCAATTTGATAAAATGCATTTGGTGCCCTTAAAGCACAATACATCGTTAAGCCGTGGATACGGCACGTGATGGCAGAAGCGTTTTTCTGCCTACATGTATTTCGGGTGACGAATGGTTGTTTACTGGGGAATTTGATATCGACTCGAGCATTTGATGAATGGACTCACAGATGGTATTGCAAGTTTTCAAGTGAAATTGTAGATAATTCCGGGAAAAGCACGTTGACGTTGCCAAGAAGGGGTAATCTCACGATTTGAAGAAACGATCTTCATTCAAGAGGCTCTATGGATTGCTGAAACACTGTAGTTTGGATCAACGTGGATTTCATTCCAATCTGCGGTAGGAGCGTTGCATTGCTTTAGTTGCACCAATCAAAGATTGGAATCATTTTTCGCAACAAAGTACCTGTGAACTGAATACTAAACAAGAGCCAGATGTCAACACAGGAATGGTATGGGTAGTCTGCACTGGGTGTACTTCTGATTTATTAACCACTAGTGTTATGCCACTTTGATTGATGTTTTTTGTGTCAGTAAAGACAGTAACTTGTAATTGGAATTGAGACTGGAACTTAAGCTGGGAGTTGGACTGAGACTGAGACTGGGACTGAGACTGAGACTGAGACTGGGACTGAGACTGAGACTGAGACTGAGACTGAGATTGAGACTGAGACTGAGACTGAGCTGAGGCTGAGACTGAGACTGAGACTGAGACTGAGACTGAGACTGAGACTGAGACTGAGACTGAGACTGAGACTGAGACTGAGACTGAGACTGAGACTGAGACTGAGACTGAGACTGAGACTGAGACTGAGACTGAGACTGAGACTGAGACTGAGACTGAGACTGAGACTGAGACTGAGACTGAGACTGAGACTGAGACTGAGACTGAGACTGAGACTGAGACTGAGACTGAGACTGAGACTGAGCTGAGACTGAGACTGAGACTAGGACTGAGATTGGGAGTGGGCGTGAGACTGGGAATGTGACTGGGACTGAGACTGGGAGTGGGTGTGAGACTGGGACTAGGGCTGGGACTGGGATTGGAACTGAGACTGGGACTGGGACTGGGACAGGGACTGGGACTGGGACTGGGACTGGGACTTGGACTGGGACTGGGACTGGGATTGGGACTGGGACTGGGACTGGGACTGGGACTGGGCTTGGGACTGGGACTGGGACTGGGACTGGGACTGGGACTGGGACTAGGACTGGGACTGGGACTGGGACTGGGACTGGGACTGGGACTGGGACTGGGACTGGGACTGGGACTGGGACTGGGACTGGGACTGGGACTGGGACTGGGACTGGGACTGGGACTGGGACTGGGACTGGGACTGGGACTAGGACTGGGACTGGGACTGGGACTGGGACTGGGACTGGGACTGGGACTGGGACTGGGACTGGGACTGGGACTGGGACTGGGACTGGGACTGGGACTGGGACTGGGACTGGGACTGGGACTGGGACTGGGACTGGGACTGGGACTGGGACTGGGACTGGGACTGGGACTGGGACTGGGACTGGGACTGGGACTGGGACTGGGACTGGGACTGGGACTGGGACTGGGACTGGGACTGGGACTGGGACTGGGACTGGGACTGGGACTGGGACTGGGACTGGGACTGGGACTGGGACTGGGACTGGGACTGGGACTGGGACTGGGACTGGGACTGGGACTGGGACTGGGACTGGGACTGGGACTGGGACTGGGACTGGGACTGGGACTGGGACTGGGACTGGGACTGGGACTGGGACTGGGACTGGGACTGGGACTGGGACTGGGACTGGGACTGGGACTGGGACTGGGACTGGGACTGGGACTGGGACTGGGACTGGGACTGGGACTGGGACTGGGACTGGGACTGGGACTGGGACTGGGACTGGGACTGGGACTGGGACTGGGACTGGGACTGGGACTGGGACTGGGACTGGGACTGGGACTGGGACTGGGACTGGGACTGGGACTGGGACTGGGACTGGGACTGGGACCGGGACTGGGATTAGGATAGCACTAGCATAATCTCCAATCCCAAATGTCATAAAATCAAGTAGTATTAGCAGGAAATGTTAAGTCTTCCCCAACACAGCGACACACACGCACAAATCCAAATACAACATTCTCATGTCGAATCTGCTTGTGAAACTCAAAAACACACAAGCATTAGTCATTCATCATCACAAACAACGCAAAGGAGTAGCAAACATTTTCTGGGCACCGTTCCAGCTTTTCAAGAGTACGCCGGCTATGGTGAGGGGGTCAGTCCCATGAATATTTATAGATGCAATTTGGAATTTCAATTGGAAAGCATTCATTTGGTTTGGGGTAAGCAGATGCTTCGAAATATTCCACAAAAGTGCGCCATTCCGAGTGCTGCAATTTTTGGATTGAATTTTCCCTGAATACTTTTGCATCCCAATCACGAAGTGACTGCGAGCGATGGAGGCAGGAGACGAACAGGCGAAGGCAATTAAATGCCGTGATTGACCTGAAAAGTGCTCATGCACATCACGCAATGCACTCAAGCCTCCAACATCGAACCTTGCTCCGTTTATCGACGAAATGGATCGTAAAACTGTGTATCAGCGACGGAACGACGACGAGCGACCCTGAACGCGATGCGAGGTGATCTCTATGAGAAGTGATTGTGAAGAGGAGGAAAACAATTTTAGTTCACGACGTGAAGACTGAATCGTAATTCTCAGGAAGCAGACGGGCTTGTCGCTGCTGGGGAGTTGATGTCAGACTGGAGCCGGAACGGACGCACCCCAACCCTGCTGTCCGGGGAATAGGTTCTAATTAATCCCAATTGAGTGTGGCACGAGTGTGTGCACACAAATAGTCGACTGGCGGTTTTATGATAAACACACATTGTTTCTGATGAGTGGCACGTGTGGGTGATTGTTGGCTCACTGGACGGGGAAGGGGAGACTTCCGAGAATTGAATTAGGCGAATGATACTGATTGGGGTGCAGGAGTGCGTGCAGACGACGAAATGGTGGCTTCAGGTTTGTTTGTCAGTCCCACCTGACTTTGGAATGCGATCTTTTGGTCATTGAGGTAGATAAAGGTTTTGTGAGAACCACGTCTGTTATAAGGGAGCAAGGTTGTTCAAATATTGATTTGATGGACCTTTCCATGATTTGAACTATTTCTCGAACAAAACACGCACACGCAAGGAACTTATCTGAATGAACACGCAATAAGGAAAACCAAGTGTGATCTCAGAGCTTGCAAGGCACTTTTAAACAGGTCTCTTCGGGGTTTAGAATGCCTTTTTTCTCAGTTTTGCATAAAATCGAATTACAATGTCGTAATAATGTCGTAAAATTGTAAAACAACACTGACTGCTTGGAAACAATTCTGACATCTGGTTACTTAACGTTAATGTCAAATTTTTGTTATGAATAAAACTTTTTACATCGTCAAGACAACGTTTCTGGAAGAGTGGCGCAGTATTATTATTTCTGTGGCCGTAGTGGCGTAGTGGGTAGAGTGCGACGCTCACATGGCGAAGGGGTAGGTTCGATTCCATGCTGAACACCTCGAATTTTTCACAGCACCACCTCTTTTGCGTTGCTGACAACACCCAAAGAGTAATAAGTGCCTAAGAAAGCTTCTCAAACTTCGCCGTTCGGGGTCGCCAAAAAACTGTATGTCCTTTCCACTCGTAAGAGAACAGTAGCAACACAACAACAACACGAGTAGTTGATGAGCAAGCTAGGCTCTGGTCCCCCTGTAGACTGTTGCGCCAAAAATTATTATTAATTATACTCTTCCAGCAGACGAAGTGACACAGTGCAGAGCAAAGAACTATCAGTAGACCTCATCGGTGCACATCACAGCGGAGCAAGTTTTAAATTATGAATCTTGGAAGTTTTATAATTTTTTGGGGGGATTAAGTACGGGGATAAGTCACAACACGGTTAGAAGATATATAGAAAAAAAGAACAGGACGTACTGGTGCGCATTAGTTTTAAATGCCTGTGGATTGGGGTGAGAAAGTAGAGTTGAGCTGGAAAGATCATTCCATTTTTTTATGGTGCGGAAAGAGGACGAGTCTCTTAACTTAACTGTACGTCCGAAGGTGGAGTTAAAGGTGGACGGGTGTCTATTCCTAGTGAGTCTTATAATGCGTCGTAATTCTTGAACGGGAGAAATGTGGATGGCTAATCTATTACAGCATTTTTGGTTGTTGCACCCGCTAAATTATTCAGAAAGCTGGAATCAACTTAAAATGTAAAAGTCAAACAATTTAAAAATTATAAATATTAAATTGAATTATTTAAAAATTTAAAAACAAAATTTAAAAAAAAAAAATATACATATATGAAACAAAAAATTTAAAAATTTAAAAATGAGAAAATTTCTCACACCATGGACTGAATGTGGACGTTAAGGCTGCAGTCAACGACAGAACTTCTTTAAAGTCCTGTTTCCGAATACTTTCGAAGACCCCAGTCGTTGCTTATTCAAGCTGTACGAAGGTTGTCTTTTATATTTCGGGATTGGGCAACCCTAGTATTGCAATCTGGTAACTGCCAGATCTATCGTTAAATTTGACATTTTTTAGGTTATGCATACATAGAGCGTTTTGACATACGAGCGCTATTTAGGTTGTTAGCAGCAACTTAAAAGATTCATCTCGCCCAAAAAATGGAATTAAATCGTGAACATTTTCGTGATTTTTTTACAACTTTCGACGTGGATTAACTCAACAACAGTGCATCGATGAACTTAATTCAATTTTCGGCGATGAAGCTCCATCAAGGACCAGTGTTTATCGATGGTACGGTGAATTCAACCGAGGTTGTAGTTCACTCCAAGACGAATTTCGTGAAGGTCATCTAAAATCAGTTCTGGAAACCATTGACGCTGTGCGCCAACTGATATTGCAAGATCGTCATGTGACCTATCGTGAGATTAAGACAATCTTAGGCATTAGTGGGACTAGCATACATTCAATATTGGATGAACATTTGACCGTCAACAAACATTTCTTCGCGTTGGATCCCACACAATTTGTCAATCGCTCAAGAAAAGGCTCGTGTCGATTGGTCGAAAGAAATGATTCCAAAATACGATCGCGGTGCTTCGAAAACGTCTATGACATCGTAACAGGTGATGAATCGTGGATTTATGCGTATAAGCCTGAAAGTAAGCAGCAGTTGACTGTATAGGTGTTTCAAAATGAGCCAAATCCAACAAAAGTTGCTCACGCACGAAGCACTTCCAAGTAAATGGTCCCCTGTTTTTCCAGAGAAGCTGGACACGTTGCAATCGTACAACTGGAACAACGCGGAACAGTCAATTCTGAGTGATACACAGTCATTTGTTTGCCAGTTGTCTTCCAAGAAATCAGGGAAACCAACCGCCGAAGACGGACCACTCTTCACCACGCCAATGCGAGCTCTCACACATTGGCTCAAACAACTGCATTTTTGAGCACTCAAAGAATCGATTTAATGAGTCATCCGCCGTCGTGAAGAAGCGGTTGATGCGTTTAGAATGCACGGTTTGGAGATACCTCATTCAGAGTGGCAAAAGTGATTCGACAGTTGGTTCAAATGCATGCAAAAGTGTATAGATCATAATAGGGAAATATTTTGAAAAACAGTAAAGCTATTTTCGATGATTAACATTTGTTTTTGTTTCCTAATCCCGAAATATACAAGGCAACCCTCGTATAGAGCCTAGAGAGTTAACCTAGGCCTTGAAGAAACATTTAGTCATCAGAATTAGTCCTCATGGCTACTCTGTTACGCAGGCTGATTTGGTTGAGGAGAAGAATAAAACCGTCAGTCAATCAGTCATCTAATGCGAGATTATCAAAAAATTTGCAACATAAAGCCAGTGCGTTTTTGGGAAAGGCCTTCTTCAAAGCGGCGGATAATTTAACAGACGCTCAAAAATGGGAGTGTTTGAATAATTTTATTTCATATTTTTGCCATTTCAGTTTTGTTTACAATTTATGATTACGATTTCTGGCATGAACGATTTCACAAGTATATAAATACAATATATATTTTATGTCGTGGGATCACACTACGAAGGTTAGGATGCAAGTTTTAGGAAAAAAATTAAATTAACAATTTTAACGGAAAAAAAAATGATTTTAATGCACACATCAAAGAACAGAATGAATGTTTAAATAATCAAGAGAATTATATTTTTCTTATTGCCATAGGTAGTTGTAGTGTAAGAATGATCAAATTTGGTTTATGTTTGGCAGGTAGGTTAACCAAGGCTGGAATACTGGCAAGTAAGTTATAGCAATAATTAATCTCATGATGCGTATGTCATAAGCATACGCGATTGATTGAGCTATCAATGATTGCTGAAATACTTAATTAATATAAATTAAAAATAACAAGGGACCAAAGACAGAACTGAGGCACTCGAGAGTGATCCGCGGCGGGAAACTGTACAAAAGATGCAAGAAAAAGTTAATTATTCCTTTCATTATTCTAAGTCACTAGTCTCTAATTTTGCACATGACGCATTTTGGAAAAAATTAAATTAAAAGCAAGTGCGAAAATTTAACTTTGTGTGTAGCGCACACCACAATAAAATTAAAATAAAACAATAGTATCAAATGTCGATTCTGAATTCGGCACGGCACGTCACGATCAGATCTTCTAACCTATCGTTTCATTCAAACCGAATGCTGATCTGCAGAATTGAAGTTTAAACTAATTTGCTGATCTGAGGCATTGCATCATATTCTGCCTTTGAATCCAAGCCATTGGAACAACGTAACAGAGGACGACCTAGACTAAGGTGGCGCACACAAGTGGAGAAGGACCTCAACCAATTTGGAGTGCGCAATTGGAGGCAGCTAGCGAACGATCGTGCTGGCTGGAGAGGCATTTTGGATGAGGCCCAGGTCCACCCCGGACTGTAGCGCCACAAGGAGAAGAAGAAGAAGAAGCATCGCCGTTAAGTTAGTTAGTAAGTATGAAGTGAGCGTCAACATACAAATGTCTCGAGAGGGAACATTTGTAGTGAACAAGCCCTTATTTTTTTTTGGTTGTTTGCTATGATATCTGTGAAAAATATTTAGTATACATCAAGTCATTGAACAGACAACATCATATTTTTTCATCGTGTTAAAAATATCGAATTTTGTACCAGAAAGTGATGATTTGCGGAAAGCATTAATTTTTTGCTTTCATTTGAAGAAAAGTGCTGCAGAGTCGCATCGAATGCTTGTCGAGGCATGTGGTGATCATGCTCTATCAGAAGCAACATGCAAAAGATTCAACGGTTCAGAAATAATGATTTGGATGTGAGAAATGAAGAACGTGGAAGGCCACCAAAGAAGTTTGAAGACGCCGAATTGCAAACGATATTGGATGGGGATGACACTTTGAGTCAAAAGCAAATGGCAGCAATGTTAAATGTTGCACAACAAACAATTTCTGACCGTTTAAAAGCTGTGGGAAAGATCCCAAAGTGTGGAAAATGGGTGCCACATGAATTGAATGAAAGACAGATGGAAAACCGAAAAAACACTTGTGAAATTTTGCTTCCAAGACACGAAAGAAGATCGGTTCTGCATCGGATTGTTATTGGCGATGAAAAATGGATTTGTTTTAAGAATCCTAAACGGAATCTGGAATAACCATCCACGTCGACTACAAAACCAGATCGATCCGGCAAGAAGACAATGCTGTGTGTTTGGTGGAACCAGAAAGGTGCACTGTACCACGAGCTCCTAAAACCTGGTAAAACCGTTAATACTGATCGCTACCGACAACAATTGATCAATTTGAACCATGCATTGATCGAGAAACGACCAGAATGGGCCAGAAGACACGGCAAGGTAATTTTGTTCCATGACAATGAACCTGTGCACAAAGCAAAACCGGTTCAGGATACAATCAAAACACTTGGCTGGGAGCAGCTACCTCACCCACCGTATTCACCAGACTTTGCTCCTTCCGACTACCATTTGTTTTCATCGATGGGACACGCATTGGCTGAGCAGCACTTTAATTCCTTATTCCCACTTAACGAGGAGGTCCAAAATTGGGTGTCTAATTAATTTGCTTTAAAAGAAAAACAATTTTATTGGCGTGGTATTCACAAATTGCCAGAAAGGTGGTCAAAATGTGTAGAAAACAATGACCAATACTTTGAATAAAATGTTTTTACTTTCCCATTAATAACTAGTGTTATATTTTCCAAAAAAACGTTCTTTCAATACCGGTATACATGGTATATTCAATAACATGCGAGAATATAAATTTGACACATTTTACATCGAAACCAGGAGGTCAGAAATTTAGGTCAATACAAAATTTTAAGATATGGACGATTCAAAGAAAGAAATTTTAATAACTGATACATTTTTTTGACTGAGGCGAAATTAAAAAGTTCAACATAAAAGTGTTCTTTTTTGTGTTTTTATTTCTGTTTCCTTGCGAGGTCCATTACTAGAACTTGTAATCAATCATTCTTTTTCGAATTTGTAACTACTCAAACTGTGGTCGCCGTGGCGTAGTGGGTAGAGTGCGACGCTCACACGCCGAAGGGTCTAGGTTCGATTCCCAGCTCAACACCAATTTTTCGAATTTTTCACGGCACCACCTCTTTAGAGGTGACAATACTCAAAGAGTAATAACTGTCTAAGAAAGCTTCTCAAGTCGGCAAAAAACTGTAGGTCCCTTCTACTCGTGAGAGAACAGTAGCGCGCACAACACGAGTAGTTGATGAGCAAGCTAGGCCCTGGTCCCCCTATGGACTGTAGTGCCAACAATTATTAACTACTCAAACTTCACTCTAACCTCACTTCGACTCTTCTGCAGATTTACAACACTTTAAAATGCCGCAGTCCCAACATTGCCAGTGTTATACACCGGGTTTGGAAGGATGCGGGAATTCTTTGTCACAAATGAATTGATTTCTTTTAAGCTATAAGCTAAGCTAAGCCATAATGGTAGCGTAGGAAACTATCACGTCGATCGATCACTATCGAATAATAGACGCTTCCAGAAAACACAGATGATTCAGGTACTTCTTTAAAGTCAAGTTCTCCTCTGTTCGAACAAAAAAAAAAAAAAAAAAACAAAAACAAAACGTAACCATTTATGGCAGCTGGCACAGAAATACAAATTTTCCGACATATTGACTGTATCTGGCAATACCAGAGCTTGCGACGACGTCATTTTAAAAGCGAACGGTTAATATTTTCTGTAAGATTTAGTTTTTAAATAAAGAAAGCATCACTTGCTGCTGCTGAGATGTGTGAAGTTTTTGCCGCGGATTCTATTTGTACAAAAAGGGTGGCGAGTTGAGTTTCTTCAAAAATATCGCAAATTTTCATAAATTTAAGAGGTTCACAGTTACAAAAATGTCTTCAGTCCTACAAGGCCTTAGGACTCAATGAATTCATTTTATGTCTGTTTTTACTTCCAGCACATTTCTCAACAGGAGAGACCTTGTCACTTTGTTTATCTTAAATTATCAACACGCCATCCGTCAGTCCGACTTTGCTTTCTGTACCATTCCACAATCAGTCTCTTTTTCCGCAAAGTTGACGTAATCTCCATCAAAACGTGTCACACAGCTGTCATCATTAATTTCAATCGTTCCATTTTGAAGTGTCGCATAGTTCCCGTTGAAAATAACTTAGCACCGCTAGCAAATAGACACCGCAATGAACGCGGCAATTAGAAGATGTTCAAAGAATGTCTGTCTGGAATCACAGATTCAATTTGTACACAGACCTTTTCACGCGACATCATCAACAACCAAAGCAAACAAGTCTGTTCAAGCAAATTAACGTTCAGAAGCAGGCAAAAATCACAAACGTTGGGTATACAAATTGCTCTCTGCGAAAAGTCGTCCATAAATCTATACGAGCTGCCGGTCCATTCTGTTTTTGTTTCTGAGACCAGTCCAGTTCACAGACAGGCACACTAACATCATGAATCTAAAACAAGACACACTAGCAACATGCCCACATGCAGTGTGCCGGGCTGTCAGTCTGCTTCTGTCAACACAGCCCTATCTGACATTTCGCCCAAGCTATTTCTGATTCGGTCCTGTTCGCTTTGAGGAACTGATTTGCATGCCGTTGCTGGCGCGCTGAGCTGTTTGTCTTCTGGCATGGCACGTGATTGCTGTGCAGACGGAGTCCTTTGACAGGAGAAGTGGTTTCACATGACAGTTGATTTATAGAATCTGTCTGCTTGCAAAGATGCGGCACGTGTACAATGCCAAAACATTTTTAAAGCCGTGCGTATCCATAGGCATGGAACGAAAAGCTGTTCTTATGCAGCCGACAGAGCAGCGAGTACAAACAACACAGAAATGATAAGAACCGCGCAATTGCCGTCATGACAGCTTTCCAACATTCCCCGTCGTAGCCGACTCCACTTAAAGAGCTGTCGCCACAGCCAGCGTGAGCCTGCACACTCGAAGCAGATTATAATTGCATTGTCCGGAGCACTTTGCACTCGCCACAGCGCTGTCCAATTATTCTCGTTAAAATGAAATTATCCTTAATTAGGCGGCTCTCCAGCCCGTAGGTGTGTGGGCTGCACTTATCAATTAAACCAACCCAGGCCCATGGTCGCATTCCATTGTATCTGAAGTCTTGAGGAATTCAGCGCGCACAATGGCCGTCGCTTATCGGGAACACGAGTTAATCTCTGTTCCGCCATTAGAATATCTTATCTGCGACGTTGTGTGCTGAGAAGTGTTTTGTATATCGGTTATCTTGAATGAAAATGTTTTGTGCGCAGCGACGCGGGGGCGGGGAAACGTTATGCAAAACGAATCGGATAAAGGCCCGGTAGCAAAGGGGTTAGGCGGCTCCTTAACATCCTCTGAACGGCTGGATTTTCTCTAGTTCTCTGGAACCCGGGATGGGACTGAGAATTTGTGTGTGATGATAATAAATAATGGAATTTAGCTGGCTGCTGCACATGTGGGAAATTTTAATTAATCTGCAGCATGACTTGTGTGCTCAGGGGATTAGCTTTGGAGAAATAATGTGTGTGTGCACGAGGAGGACGCAACAGGTTTTTGTTGAATGGGTTTTCCCGCTCTGCGCGATTTAGTTGACGGTAAGCCCTTAAGACTTTTGAGTTAATTCAACAACATTGCGCCTAAGACGATTAAGGAAATTTGTGTCTGGAAAATCTACTTCTGTGATGTGTTTCATAGGATCAGCATGGTGAACATCAAGAAAAGTTGAAGATCTATTTTCTGCGCACTTATTCAAGGTTGCAACCGCCAACATGAGGTAAGTTGTTATTCTATGTGTTTGGATCATTCCAACTGAAGCCATTCTCACCACGGTAGCGTATGTAATTCATAAGCTTTACAAAATTGAGTAAACTAAACATTGAGTTCGATGGTTTCGATTGAAGTGAATTTTCCGCAGTTATATGTAAGTTATCCACTTCCTCCTAGCCAAGGCGGGATCTCTATCAACTTTCAGTAAAATTTTGATCCTAAAATAACACAGGTTGATAGATTGAAGAATTTCAGCGTTTTATTTTTCTGTGAAGGCCAGGCAGACGGGTTCATTTAACAGCTCAAAGATTTACAGATTTATTTTTCTATAATTATTTTGACAAAGTTTTACTAAAAGGTAAAACAGCTATCCGGAGGAAGCAAGGCTCGGACCGAAGCCTGTGGGGATCAAAGTGGACAACTCATAGTAGAGTCACAGTCTGTGCTGGGAATCTGGAGGGATCATTTCATTAGACTCCTTAACGACGATGGCCACTCAAATTCCGCTGTTAGGCAGAATGTTCTGCTCGATTTGGACGATGATAGACAAGAATGCCGTCCCCCCGACTTAGACGAGGTGAAGAAAGCAATATCCAAGCTGAAGTCGAACAAAACTGCTGAAGCTAACGGACTACCCGCGGAACTATTTAAAGCAGCTGGAGATGAGTTGGTTAGGCGCATGCACAAGCTCATCTGTAAGATATGGCCAGAGGAAAGCATGCCCGATGAGTGGAATCTCAGCGTCGTTTGCCCGGTCCACAAGAAGGGAGACCCCTTTGACTGCGCCAACTACCGAGGGATTAGTCTCCTCAACATCGCATACAAGATTCTCTTTTGTATTGTGTGAGTGTCTGAAACCGTTTGTCTATGACCTGATAGGTCCCTATCAGTGTGGTTTCAGACCAGGGAAGTCCGCAATAGACCAGATCTTCACATTACGGCAGATCCTGGAAAAACTCAAGAAATGCAAATCGACACTCACCACCTATTCGTCGATTTCAAGGCCACATGTGAGATTACTAAAGGGATTGTTTATACCCTTAAATGACCGGAATTAAGTCACAGCGCGGGCCGAAGGTAAAGAGGACGAGAATGAAAATAGGTACCGATGAACATTGGTTTCAAATGCCTGTGGATTGTAATGGGGGGGATTGTGCATAGATACGAGCTATGCAGTGCCATGTCTAGTTTTGGCATTCCTACTAAACTCGTCAGATTGTGTAGGATGACGATGGAGAACTCTCGCTGCTCCGTCAAGATCGGTGCTGAACTCACCGAGACCTTCAATGTCAAAAAAGGTTTTAGACAAGGCGACGCACTGTCATGTGACTTCTTTAACATCATCCTCGAGAAGATCGTGCGTAACTCACAAGTCAACACCAGAGGCACGATCTTCCAGAAGTCAGTTCAATTGCTAGCTTACGCTGATGACATTGACGAGATTGGACGAACACAGCGAGCCGTCAATGAGGCGTTTACTAGCATTAAAGCCGAAGCGGCTAAAAGGTGTCCGGCGGTAAGTGTTGGCAAAACTAAGTACATGCTGCCATCAAGGAAGGACACACAACATCAACGTCTCGGACAAAGCGAAAATTCGAGGTAGTCAAGGACTTCGTCTACCTCGGCTCCACGGTAAACAGGGACAACAACATCAGTACCGAAATCAAACGAAGAATAACTCTTGCCAATCGCTGTTTCTTTGGGCTCAATTGCCAATTGAGTACGTTTCCATAAATAAAGCCCTCTCTCGAAGGACTAAGATCGCTTTAAATAACAGGTTGATCATCCCCGTCCTACTTTATGGCGCGGAATCTTGGACGTGAGCAAAGGCGGATGAGGAAGCCCTTAGTCTTTTCGAGAGAAAAGTTTTGCGTGCGATTTTTGGTCCTGTTTACGTTGACGGCAACTGGAAAAGAAGATATAATGACGAACTCTTTTGATCTGTACAGCGACATGCGCCTGATCAAGCGTCTACGGGTACAACGCTTAAGATGGCTACGCCAGATAGAGCGTATGGACATCACTACTCTGGTCCGAAAAGGTTCCGAATCTGAACCCTTGGGGCAACGCAACAGAGGACGGACTAGGCTAAGATGGCGCACACAGGTGTTGAAGGACCTCAACCATCTTGGAGTGCGCAATTGGAGGCAGCTACCGAAAGATCGTGCTGGATGGAGTGGCATGTTGGATGAGGCCCTAGTCCACCCCGGATTGTAGCACCACAAGAAGAAGAAGAAGAAGGAGATTTTAACAAAGTCTTATTGTAACAAAACACATCTTTCGTAGAGAGCTAAACAAAATACAGAGCTTTTTTAATTCAAACACTTCTGTAATGGCACCACTTGTACTTGTTTTATTCGAAAGTGGCAGCACATCATAAAAATATCATGATTAAGCCAAACGTACCTAGCCTATCCTGACACCCATAGTCTGGACGAAGATCTAGATTTTTTTCAGGCCTTTCAGTTTTGACTAAGAACTTATACAACGTCAACAGATGTGGGATTTGGTTTTACATGATCACCTGTTTTAACGGCTTATTTCACGGGGTACATTTTCCCAAGAGTCGAAGGTAACGCAAGACTAAACGCCTTACTTACCCAAGTACCAAATTGAGATCATGCTTGAGAGACAATCACCCCACCTTGGTTCGATGCGAGGCCTTCCTAAAACCTTTTCCTCTCTCTGCGACCGGTTGAGAATGCAACTGCCCACTGAGCCGGGATAGTCCCCTAACCGCCTTGCCTAGTTTTCGGGTAAACACTCAACTAGACCGCCGTGGCGTAGTGGGTAGAGTGCGAAGCTCACACGCCGAAGAGTCTAGGTTCGATTCCCAGTTCAACACCAATTTTTCGAATTTTTCACGGAGCCACCTCTTTCGAGCTGCTGACAACACTCAAAGAGTAATAACTGTCTAAGAAAGCTTCTCACATTTCGCCGTTCGGAGTCGGCAAAAAACTTTAAATCACATCTACTCGTGAGAGAACAGTAGCGCGCACAACACGAGCAGTTGATGAGCAAGCTAGGCCCTGGGCCTCCTTTGGACTGTAGCGTCAACAATTATTATTACTATAATCAACTAGACAAGTCAGCACAGTACACTATCCTCGACTCTACCCGCGATGTTAGGTGGTTAACGACAGCCACCACGATAAGGGGGCCTACCGCTCGGTCAGGCTGAAACCTAAGTTCCAGGAGTTCATGACCTCCATGAACTAGAATATGGCCTCTAGTCAGGCTGTCACTACCAGTCAGGCTTCCTCAAAACCTGGGTCTGTTAGTCGCCATCCCGCCACAAGATAGTGTTTTCTACATCAGTGTTTACGCTGACACTATAAATAGTGTTACCGATGTGATTTTTTAATCATGTGATTCATAGAATCGATTCACATCATCTGATAAAATTCAAAAGTTGTTCTTCGAAAAGAGCAGAGGTCTGCCTTCGCTCAATCTGCCGTTTCCCAAACGTACGACCTTCACCAATTGTCTTTTGTAAGCCGGCTTTAATTTAATTGATCAGCAAGTTGGCTGCCAATTACATAAAGCTTCGCACTAACTGAACTGAGCTTTAGACAATGTGAATTAAATTGAGAATCTTCCTGATTCCAATTAAATTTCCTGCGAAAATCTGGAATTTCTGCTATTGATTTGAAATTGAATCAGTGGTGCAACCAAGGGCCATGTGGTGTAGCAAGAATCGGCTCAAAGTGTGGAACAGCTTGTGGAAAGCAAGCGATATAAATCACCAAACGCTGGTTTCCATCTGAATACGGCTGCTTTCGAAACGGTGCACGGTGAACATGTTTCAAACCGGGAATTGGATTTAGCACTGGGTTCAGCACAGGAGGACTGACTTCCCCTTTTAAACAAATTTCCTTGTCTTGATCTTGCGGCATCTGGCTTTACTTTCCTCTGATTCATAAACAAATAGATTTCGTGGCATTGCGGCTGTGAAATCAGGCGGGATTCCATAAGAATTCGTTCAGCGTGTATGATGGCGTAAACAAACCAAGACAAATCATACAATTTGACAGTCTAACCTCTATAACAAAAGAAAGATATTCTGGACTCGGGGTGGTCCCTCTTAGAGATACACCCGAGATTTCGGTGACAACTGAGCGTCTTTAAACTAAAAGCCCAACCTTCAGAGGCCAGGATACTAGAGGCGTTAATACTTTATGTGGAGGGAATCCGGAGTTCAATGCCGACCCTGAACTTGAAAGTTTAACTTTTTTCTGTTTAATATAACTAATAATTTTTGTAAGTGGGGCCCCCTATATGTCCCACTTATTGAGTAATCTGTTATGGAAACGGATTATCGAACAAAACGGGGCATATTTGAACTAAATCCGATCACTGTAACACTTTTTATGAAGCATTGAATGCAGAGCAACAAAGCGGAAGGGAGATATTTGACAACCTTATAATTGTCCGGCGAGGGACTAAAATTTGGTGCTTTACACGTAAATGTAGATGCAATTTTTACGTTGCAATTCAGCCAATAAAAAACCATGCCCATGTTGTCTATGCAGCGAAGAACGAAGCGGGTCTTCATCGTACCTTCGAAAAAATAGTAGATGCTCTCGTCAAAAATTAATGGGGTTTCGCCTTTAGAACCAATCCCTTCTATCCCCCACACCAACTCATGAATACCCCCAGCAAGCCCTAAGCCTTCAATCCCACAGATTTTCATTTGAATTGAGTCTTGAATGTAAATATTCAGTCGTATGCAAATCATAGCAACCAAAACACCATCGTGACACCGAACCATTGACTGCTCAGACAATGAAAAATGTGCGCGTCTCTCATTCATAACGAGCACAACGACTTTGAGACTTCTGCTTCTGCTTCTGCGGCGACGACAAAAACAAAAAAAAAAAGAAAATAAACGTGAAGGAGCAAAAAGAACAACTTTAGAGATTCGTGTTGACGTTTGGCGTGAATTTTTCAAAACGCATCAACGCACACCGTCGCCGTCGTCGTCGTCTATGACATTTCTCCATTCCCTCCTCAAAGTCAATCACTGTCAGTGGGTTTGTTGTGGGAACAGAAACTTTTCTTCTTGGCTACTAGACGCAATCACAATTGTCTCAACCCAACGACAACACGCTGCAAGCGTCTAATTGAAAAATTGTACAGACCCTGCTGCTCGGCAGCAATGCCTGTCTGTACCAGACGTCCGACCTGAACGGGGTGGAGTTGACCGCGCGTCTCGTGGGGAAAATGGTTTATTGACGTTCTAATGGCTGGGTTAAGCGACAACATTGTGACACTTGAAAAATTCATTCGAAAATGCGTGTACACTACGCATCGGAATTTTATATGCAGCCGCCGCGCCGATGGGTGCGGAAGGGCTGCCCGAGTGTGCGATGATGGGGAATACCTGTTCTTGAGCTGTGAAAACAGGAAGGAGGGCAGGAGGTGTTGAGGAATTTAAAGGATTTATTGCGCTGCTAGGAAAGCATCTGCTTAGCAGTTAAGTGATGACCCGGTTGGCGGAGCAATTAGCAATTAATCTTTTCAGAGAATAATGCCTCCTACGAAGAGCGGGCTTGAAAATAAATAGACGACTTGAGCAGAGACGGAAATTGGGGCTGCAGTAAATTTCATGGAAGATAATGCAAAGAGGTCCGCTGAAAGATGGGGAATGGGAAATTGAAATATCACTCACATGACGAGGGCCAGTCGAAATGACGGCATTCAGAAAGTGCGGATGTTCTCCATATCCGCAGAAGAAATTGTTCATTGGACTGAGGCTCTTTTTTCTCGAGGCTACGTTTTCGTACAATTGACTTAAGATGCTTGAGAGAAAGTTATGGCAGCTGTCAGAGTCGGTTTTGATACAAAGCCACAACAGTGCGAGGTACGAAATTGAAATGCTTGGAGCAATGTTATCGGCCACATGTGTTCGTTGTTCGAACACAAATTGGATGGCACTGGCAGGAAGGTAGTTGGAAAGTGATCGGTTGGCAAATGTGAATGACGACATATTCAAAGAACTTAAAAATGTCTTCAATATCTCGTACCCGCTGAAACTAAAAGGAACTTTTAAGGACACGATGTCTTTGATGTCTAATTTGTTTTGTTATCATCCAAATGATGAGAGAGTAAGTAAGCACGCCAGGAAGCCGATAAATTTATTGCAAGGAACGTCGGCTCAGGCAGCAGTAACAACCATAGGGTGCTGTTTGTTTAGAGGTATAGAATTTTAAATTGGCAGTACTAATTTAACAGCCACTTATTTTCTCAAATGACAATTTATAGGTCCGTTCCAATCAAGGAACATGTACAGAAATGATTTTTTTCGTAGAAGAGAGAGCTCGTGAGAGAGTTAAATATTTTCGCAGAAGAAAAAACTGTGGGCAGCAGCACGCCAGCAGATGACTGTCAAATCGAAAATAAAAAAACCTCTGACATTTCATTTGTCTGATAGGTGTTTACGAATTTTTACGAAAAGTCTTTCACAATTTTCGGTAGAGTTACTCTCTGTAAGAGAGATTTTTACCCAAACTACTCAACTGCGAATTTCTGTACACAAATCAATTGGAACAGACCATATATATATATGAGAGAACAGTAGCGCCCACAACACGAGTAGATGATGAGCAAGCTAGGCCCTGGTCCCCCTTTGGACTGTAGCGCCAACAGTTATTATTATTAGATGTATCAACCAAACTCACATATTTTGAGGAATGATACGAAGGTTATCTTTTATATTTCGGAATTGGGCAACCCTTGTGTTGCAACCTGGCAAGTGCCAGCTCTGTTGTAAAGTTTGACATTTTTGAGGTTATACATACTCAGAGCGTTTTGACACATGAGCGCTATCTATGTTGTTTACAGTAACTTATCATAAAAGATTCATCTCGCCCAAAAAATGGAATTAAATCGTGAACATTTTCGTGCGATTATTTTTTACACCTTTCGACACGCATTAACTCAACAACAGTGCATCGATGAGCTGAATACAATTTTTGGCGATGAAGCTCCATCAAGGACCAGTGTTTATCGATGGTATGGTGAATTCAACCGAAGTCGTAGTTCACTCCAAGACGAATTTTGTGAAGGTCGTCCAAAATCAGTTGTTGTTCCGGAAACCATTGATGCTGTGCGCTAACTGATATTGTAAGATCGTCATGATACCTATCGTGAGATTGAGACAATCTTCGGCATTAGTGGGACTAGCATACATTCAATATTGGATGAACATTTGACGGTCAAAAAAATTTGTTCGCGTTGGATCCCACACAATTTGTCAATCGCTCAAAAAAGGCTCGTGTCGATTGGTCAAAAGAAAATGCTCCAAAAATACGATGGCGGTGGTTCGAAACACGTCTATGACATCGTGACAGGTGATGAATCGTGGATTTACGCGTATGAGCCCGAAAGTAAACAGCAGTCGACTGTATGGGTGTTTCAAATTGAGTCAAAACCCAAAAAAGTTGCTCACTGACGAAGCACTTCCAAGTAAATGGTACCCTGTTTTTTTCGGAAAAGCTGGACACGTTGCAATCGTACAATTGGAACAACGCAGAACAGTCAATTCTGAGTGGTACACAACCATTTGTCTGCCAGTAGTCTCCCAAGAAATCAGGGAAACCAACCGCTGAAGACGGATCACTCTTTACCACTACAATACGAGCTCTCACACATCCTCTCAAACAACTGCGTTTTTGAGCACACTTAACATCGATTTGATGAGTCATCCACTGTTTAGTCCTTACTTGGCACCGAATGACTTCTTTTTATTCCCGTACGTAAAAAATAAAATGGGAGGCCAACGTTTTTCGACACCTGAAGAAGCGGTTGATGCGTTTAGAATGTATGTATTGGAGATACCTCAATCAGAGTGGCAAAAGTGCTTCGCAATTGGTTCATACACATGCAAAAGTGTATAGATCTTAATGGGGAATATTTTGTAAAACAATAAAGCTATTTTCGACGATTAATATTTGTGTTTGTTCTCTAATCCCGAAATATGAAAGGTAACCCTCGTAGTGATATAAAAATATGGGAAAAATCTTTTCCGGACATGGCCATCTTTATAAAGTTTCTGTCAGTAGTGTCAGTCTTTTTTTGGCAACTTTTATAAAAAGAAGCGTTTTTACGGACTTTTCAGAGGTGTTTAAAATTACTTAAAAAAGGTAATATATATAATTATAAGTCCCAGTACATATAGAAGGCGCCACTAACAGGAATCATTAATTTAATTTTAATTTTTTATTTAATTAGTGGCGCCCTCAATAAATCCCAATCTATCCCGGGACTTATTGAGTGATGTGTTAAATGTTTTTGACAGCGTGACAGTCCCGACCAGGTCCTAGCTTGCTAATCAAAATTGTGCACCCTACTATCCTCTCAGGACTAGAAGGGACCTACCACTCTTTGGCGACTCGAGACAGCGAAGTTTGAAAAGCTCGAAAGAGGCGGTGCCGTGGAAAATATAAGGTGTTCAGACGGGAATCAAACCCGGACCTTCGCCGTGTAAGTGTTGCACTCTATCCACTACGCCGCTGTAGCCAAAAAAGGTATTATTGTAGTTTTCTTCAATTCACCATTGTGGTGTTCTACAATAACCCGTTTCTTTAACACATATGATCTAAAAGTAACTCTCCACTCACTACCAATCCTCTTAGCACATCCACTATAAATGCATGTGAATATGACATAAGGTTTGAGTTAAAAAAAAAACCTTAAGACAAGCATCTCGCCTGTCTTTTACTGATCCATCACAAAGATGATATGATTCTAATGTAGTGTACACCGTTTCTTTGCAACAAGCTGAGGTTTATATAGTACTTGTACATGTTCCTTCAGTCATCGGTCTTTATACCCTTTTAACTATTAGGCTCTTAACAAGTAATGGCATCTTTTAACAAAACGGCCCAGTACTACAATGTGCATGTTACGCAGGTTACGGAGCACTGTGAGATTTCGGGGAATTGTGAGCCAATGATTTTGTGGGAGCGGTATCACATTGCTTTTCACTCGTTTCTACTCTTATGTCATACACCTCAACCTAGTCGGATAAGATTTATAAAATGAACAGTAAATAATCCGAAAGCGTCTAGGCTATTTCAGTGCTAATCGGGGCCAAATCAAGACTTGGCGCTCGCTTTATCAGAACTGGCAGGTCAATGATCAGAACATTCATTCTCGTCATCACCGAGCACGGTGCTATTAGTACAGATGAAATCGGGCTAGAAAATAGTACGAGCAGAATGAGAGGAAGACCTGTTGATGCGAAACCCCATAAACAAAGGTGAAATCCACTTTGTGGCATACTTCTTCGAACTTCTAAATGAGCTTAACGAGAGCAAGACAAATACGAATATAAAAAAGGCTTTAACTGGTTTATGGATATTGCAAATCACTACAAAGGACCTGATCTGGCCTTAAAGGAGTTACAGCTGGTGCTAATGACAATGAAAGAATTCACGATTACGCCGTCTCTAGTCTCAAACAACAAGCACGGTCCCTTCTTATCTGCTTCACATTTTGAGGTATTTCTCCCATACAGGGCCATTTCAAAAGACGGCATCCGCATTTATTGTTGCATTTTCCAAATTGCGCCATTGCTTTCCGCGTTAGCCAACAGTTCAACGGTCTTTTGAAAGAGTAAATTTAACCCGCCAAACTCACCACTACCCCGCTGAAGTCTTTATAAATTATATCCACAATGACAAACGCAACTGTCAATAAAGTCAAGCTGCAGCAAAATAAAATAAAACACAAAAATTCAAGATCTCGCAAAGATCACAAAGCGAAGAAAAAGTCAACTGAAAATTGAATATTTTATTTCCGAGTTTGTGTTTACACTTTGTGCCAAATCAAAATTGATGACAGCCTAGCAATGATCACGCATTAAACGAGATACTGATCGAAAGCAATTTGTTTCATTCAACGTGTGCGATTGCAGCGGGTCTTGGTTGCGCTTGAAGTGCATCGTTTGGCGCGAGGAACGAAACAGTCTTGGGCCCGAGCATTGCTTGCTACGCTCCGAGGCAGACTGACGTAGTTGCGTCGCACTCGCGCCAGGAAACCTTGCAGTGGCTGCACATGCACATGCGGATCAAAAATAGAACAAATGACAAATTAAATGTCTAGCCAAGTGATTGACTAGAGGCAATCTGCTCAAATTGCTTCGGAGGCACTTTGCTTTCGATGGCGAATTACTTCTAGTCAAGATTCTATGTTCTATGTTTTTTTTTTCTGCCTTCAAAGTCCCCTCAAATAAGTTACTCCTTCACTATCTGAATAACCTGTCTCCTTTTGTTTATCCGAAAAATGGTGTCAAAGGGGTCCCTGTCATCGCCGCCTGTCAAAGTTGACAATCGAACCATCACTCACAGAGCGCTGCACGTCCACTTTTGTGATAACTCACAGAAGGACACAGTGGTGGGAGAACTTAAAGAAACTCGCGTCACGTTAACGTTTTGTTTGCTTTATGACAGTTGTAAGCGAGAGATCGTGCCACTTATGCAAACAAAGCTAGGGGCCCCCTTGTTGTTTGCACAAAACAACGCAGATAAGAAGCAATTCAAAGGCATTCCGCTGACACGTGTTGTCCATTCACAAGTCGACAAGACATTAGGAATTTTCGAACACCGAATGCTGAACGCAGAACGCCGAACGCGTCCATCCCCTAATTAGATCGAATTCCTGCCCACACTCCGCCTGGGCAATTGCCAGCAGCAATTCCTCAGGAATTCCGACTCGAGCGAACTAATTAATGTCAGCAGTGGAAGACTTCGACAAGCATTCCATGCATGCTGGTGCGCGGTTGCTTCCGTCCGCGCCAGCAAACAGGACTTTAGCCATTTCAATATCGAAATTAATGCGTGCCCTTGGCGCGACTTACAAGTGCGTAGGTCAGGCGGGATGAACCGTCATTGGCATGTGAAAGTTCGCCACTTTCATTGTTCGCCAAACGACTGGACGCTGAGGGATGGGCGCTGCTTAAGTCGAATGACCGCCGAGTAGCTGGCGCGGTGTCCTAATTGAGGTAAGACCTCAACGCACCGCAACCTTTTGGAGTAATTAACGGACGCTTCTGTCATTTTCGCTGGCGCGGTTTCATAATGCGAGCGGAGTCGTGGTGTCCTGCAGACGTTATTAATTACTTGGTGTGCGGCTGCTGCTCGGCTGTGGTCGTGGTTGATGTAATTAGAAAGTTTATGAGCTCTTCCGTGAGAGTGTGTGGAGCCATAAAACACTTGGTGGCATCTACCATAAGATGTCTGCTGGGCCTGTAATGAGACATTGGCAACGCGTAAGTTGTAGGCATGCGTTTTCTGTGGCTGAGCATGGATGCTGCTTGTTGACGGCGAAATGATCACAGACACGAACGAGGAAATGACACTTTGACATTAATTAGTCTCCCGCCTGAATGGAACTGTTTGGATTATTTTTTGGTGCGGTTTGAGATATTTTTTTGGTATCGTGACTGTGGGTAGTCCCTCTGTCAATAATTTATGGAACGACACTCCAGTCCAGCACCCGCAAGTCGTAAAATTGGGGCTGCTTTTTGCAAAATTATTGCGGGCATATCAATTTCCTAATCCGCTCTTACTTGAATGGCAGCGTTTTTATTTCATATGATTGCCACTTTGTGGGAGCCGGGTGCTTTCTTAATTTTACATTTCTCTCGGGAAAGGGGTCTGGAACTCCTGCCCGTTTTCCTCTGGATTAGAGAGAGGGCAAAGTGTTGAAGGGAGCGATCCGATGTAAATTTAATGATTTCCCTGAAACTCTGCATCTCATCGAAGCCCATCACGTTGCCGGGCAGTTTATTTTCCTCCCATTCGCTTTTAAGTGGGAAAATTTGAAATGTTAGACTCGAAACATATTTTGTGAAGACTGATAAGTTTTTTTCCGCGAAAGACTACGTTTGTGTAACGTTCATAAAAAATGAACGTTTTGATATCTTAGCAGGAAACATGGCGCACGACGCTGGTTTACAATTGAGTTGCAATTTTGTGCATCCTGCTCGTTGTCAAAAACGTTTAAGTTTGAAACCGCAATCCATTGAATTTCAATAGAAAAGGAAGCAAAGCTGGCAACAAGGTTTTTTAGAAGCAATCATCGGTTTTCGAACAAAACTTAACGTAATTTTTTATAAGACATAAAGCAAACAAAAGTGTCATTGCTATACGATCCATGTTGTTGCCACTGACTGTGACCCCAGAAAGTCAAAATCGGTTCAGAACAAGAACGAGAGACATAACGAAAGAAGAAACAATGTGATACGATGCAGCGATAGTTGAAAATCGAGTTCTCCCCAAAGTGCATTGTGATTCGATAACTCAGTTCTGTTTTTATCAGCAATTCTTTCAAAGCAGCGCTATGGATATCCATTTACGCCGTCAGCACCGCCACCGATAATTGTGCGCATAATCATAATCATGTATAGAAATGCGATAACCGCCTTTCTGACGGCTTCAAAGAGTTTTAAAGATTCACATTTGGCCTCTGATTTGATGAGCTGAGCGTGTAGAAAAGTGAGAAAATGTTTTAAACTGCCGAATAGCCAGTCAAAGAAGACTTGACGTTGCAAATTCCCACTCAAATTCACGAACTCTTGCAGGGCAGAGGTACGCATAATACAGATGATTGCATGATGAGATCGGCAGCATAGGTGAATACATATGCCATTGGTTCGGAAACTTGTCTGTGTTTGTGAGCATAATTGAGCCAGAACTGGAAAATATTCTTTTTTTTATTTTAGAGCAATATAAAAGTGGTAGCCTTTGTTTGAAGATGTTACTTGCCAACAAATATGCAAAAAAAGAGAATCCTAATTGATCGGATTTCAGTGAAGAAGTGGTTAAAAGTATTCTAAAAAATTCAATTGGATTAAATCTGAACGAATTACTAAAACCTTGAATAGGGAAGGACAGCATTTCAGTTGCTGTATACAAGATTTATTGCAAAGATTGAAGAGAACCGCAAGTTGCTACGAACAACCTTGCTCTGAGTGCGCGAGTTTTAAAATATTTTCCATTAATCGACTTGCCACACTCAAAAAACGGTGCAACAAAATAAATATTTACCGTTATTAGTGCACTACCTTATGCAAGATTGTTTTCAGCTGTACGAAGGTTGCCTTTTATATTTTGGGGTTGGGCAACCCTAGTGTTGCAATCTTATGCTCTTCCTACACTAACACGAAAGAAAAATTTAGAACTCGTTCATGATGTGTGTGCCTACAGAATACCAACAAAATACATAGATGACATTTTGTTCAATTCAAAAATGTAATTTTGGGGTAAGAGAATTTATTTTATACGTAGGTTGCATTTTATATTTCGGGATTGGGCAACCCTAGTGTTGCAATCTGGCAAGTGCCAGCTCTATCGTAATGTTTAACATTTTTGAGGTTATACGTACTCAGAACGTTTTGACATATGAGCGCTATTTGTGTTGTTTACAGCAACTTAAAAGATTTATCTCGCCCAAAAGTGGAATTAAATCGTGAAAATGTTCGTGAGATTATTTTTTACAACTTTCGACGTGGATTAACTCAACCACAGTGCATCGATGACCTTAATTCATTTTTTGACGATGAAACTCCATCAAGGACCAGTGTTTATCGATGGTATGGTGAATGCAGCCGAAGTAGTAGTTCACTCCAAGAAGAATTTCGTGAAGGTCGTCCAAAATCAGTTGTTGTTCCGGAAACCATTGATGCTGTGCGCCAACTGATATTGCAAGATCGTCATGCGACCTATCGTGAGATTGAGACAACCTTAGGCATTAGTGGGACCAGCATACATTCAGTATTGGATGAACATTTGACCATCAAAAAAATTTGATTGCGTTAGATCCCACACAATTCGTCAATCGCTCAAAAAAAGCCTCGTGTCGATTGGTCGAAAGAAATGCTCCAAAAATACGATCAAGGTGCTTCGAAACACGTCTATCATCGTGACAGGTGATGAATCGTGGATTTACGCGTATGAGCCCGAAAGTAAACAGCAGTCGACTGTATGGGTGTTTCAAATTGAGTCAAATCCAACAAAAATTGCTCGCTCACGAAGCACTTCCAAGCAAATTTTCGCCTGTTTTATCGGAAAAACTGGATATGTTGCAACCGTGCCACTAGAACAATGTAGAACAGTCAACTCTGAGTGGTACACAACTATTTGTTTCCCAGTTGTCTTCCAAGAAATCAAGAAAACCAACCACCGAGGACGGATCACTCTTCACCACGACAATGCGACCTCTCACACATCGGGCCAAACAACTGCATTTTTGAGCACTCAAAACATTGATTTGATGAGTCATCCGCCGTAAAGTCCTGACTTGGCACCGAATGACTTCTGTTTATTCCCGTACGCAAAATATAAAATGAGAGGTCAATGTTTTTCGACACCTGAAGAACCGGTTGATTCGTTCAGAATGCATGGTTGGGAGATACCTCATTCAGAGTGGCAAAAGTGCTTCGACAATTGGTTCAAACGCATGCAAAAGTGTATAGATCTTAATGGGGAATATTTTGAAAAACAATAAAGCTATTTTCGATGATTAATATTTGTTTTTGTTCTTTAATCCCGAAATATAAAAGGCAACCCTCGTATAGCATATTAATTTAATTTGTGAGAGCCATAAAAGTAAGGCGTGTTTTGTGTGTTCGGAGATTCTGGTCTTGGCCAAATTTCCATTGGGACGTTTGAACGTTGGTTTTGATGTCATAACCATTTTTCAATGATTAAAAAGACCTCGAAATTACTTAAATCCTTCCCACTGTCTCGGATAAAGGTCACATAAAATTGAAACTTCGAGAACTTCAAATTCAATACTGGCAAAGTTTCTAAGACTTTTTATTGGTATATATCACGCCTCTTTTTAGTTCATGTCGTACACATTATTTTAATAAGCAATTAACTATTCTGTAAGCTTTGATAAAGCCAAGGTCTTAGTCTTCCTCTGCTCCGCATTAAAAAGGGACAACAACAATAGGGAACACAACGTTTGCCGAACAATAAAAGCGGATGAGGAAGTCCTTAGTCTTCTGCATGTGATTTTTGGGTCGATTTGCGTTGTTGCCGTTTGGAGAAGAGGATTCAACGACGAACTTATGGGCTATACAGCGGCACGCACCTGGTCATGCTTCTTCGGATTCACCGTCGTAGATAATAATAATAATAGGTGTTGACTGTAGCCCAAAGAGGGACCAGGTTCTAGATTGCTCATCAACTGCTCGTGTTGTGTGCGCTACTGTTGTCTCACGAGCAGTTTTTTGCAGACTCCGAACGGCGAAATTTGAGAAACTTTCTTAGAGGGTTCTTACTCTCTGAGTGTTGTCAGTAGCTCGAAAGAGTTGGTGCCGTGGAAAATTCAAAAAATTGGTGTTGAGCTGGGAATCGAACTTACACCCTTCGGGGTATGAGAATCGCACTCTACCCACTACGCCACGGCGGCCACCATCATCGAAGATGACAATCCCATAGCGTATGGACACTACTGCTCCGATCCGAAAACACTCTTTTAATTCGAGCCGAGATTGGGACAACGCAACAGATGGCGCACACGAGTTGTGGAGGACCTCAACCAAATTGTAATGCGTAATTAGAGGCAGCTGGCAACGGATTGTACTGGCTGGAGAAGCATGTTGGTTAAGTCCCAGGTTCACCTCGGACTGTGGGAGAAGCTTTTCTGTCAATTTGGGCCTTATCCATGTGGAACGTTTGTCTACAAAAAGTTACACTTCTTAAAGACTGAGGTCAAATCTGCTTTCAAAAAATAACAAATTCTAAATTGCAACAATAGTGTAAGGCGTAAGTGATTCTATTGAGTTGTCTCAAAGTAGTGTGCTTAAGTGCGGTGAGGTTAAGAAACAAAAATATAAGGTTGTCAAATATCTCCCTTCCGCTTTTTTGCTCTTCATTCCATGATTCATAAAAAGTGTCACAGTGATCGGATTTAGTTCAAATTTGCGGTGTTTTGTTCGATAATCTGTTTCCATCTAGACGGCAGCTTCATAATACCCCCCTCGCAGAAGTCCCTCTCCTTATTTGAGAAGAACTCGGACAGGCACTTTTCACAAGCCTCTTTTGAGATCGACTTCACACCACCAAGGGCGCTCGCCATGGACAGGAACAGGTGGTAATCACTTGGTGCTATGTCCGGGCTATATGGTGGATGCGATAGAACCTCCCCTCCGAGCTCCCGTAGCTTCTGATGATTCATCAACGAAGTGCGTGGTCTGGCGTTGTCCTGATGGAACAATACACCCTTCCTAATGACCTTCCTAATTGTTGGCGCTCTTACTGCACTTTCTGTGTATTGGACTTCGTTTTCATAATAAATGCAGTCAGTCAGTACTCAATTTACATTCTTTCACGCGCTTCTTCTCAATTTATTGCTGGTCTATGCATAAAGCAAGTTGTCGCGGTACAGTAGTGGGCAAAGTGCGACACTCGCACACCAAAAGTTGGTTCGATTTTTGGGCTGATTCTTTGACTGACCACCATGCGTAGTTGTGAAAATGCTTGTATCTGGTGCTCTTGTGTTGCACCATCCGGTATATAAAAATGCAAAGTTAAAATACGGTAGTAGCCTCAAAAAGATAAAAACGACGCATGCGGAATAATATCATGGGCTAACATTCGTTTTTGATAAATAATCAAATTACTACACGTACCAAATCCTTCATGGAATAATAAAAATGAAGCTGTCAGTGAAATGGGTACCGCGTGTGACTTAACCAAGGACTACTTCATATAATAATAATTGTTGGCGCTAAAGTTCAAAGGGGGACCAGGGCCTAGCTTGCTCATCAACTACTCGTGTTGTGTGCGCTATTGTTCTCTCTAGAAGGGATCTGATCTGTCGTTTTTCGCCGACTCCGAACGGCGAAATTTGAGAAGCTGTCTTAGACAGTTATTACTCTCTGAGTGTTGTCAGCAGCTCGAAAGAGGTGGAGCCGTGAAAAATTCGAGGTGTTCAGCCGGAAATCGAACCTGGATCTTCGGCGTGTAAATGTCGCACTCTACCCACTACGCCACGGCAAGCACAAAATGTCATTCGCTGGGTGGAAAATTTACGCAGACCTGATTTGCTGACTCCAAAAACAATTTGCTTTAGACCAAAAAAGAGAGTTGGAGCACAGGAGTAAATCTTCACATTTGTCTTGAATGTTAGCGTTTCCTTTTCACACACCAGACCGCCCTCGATCATCAAGTTATACAAAATTGGGACGTGTCGGAGAAACATGTTGTCTTTGAGACTTCCCTTATGTCAAGTTCCACCGCCCCAACATGTTTTGAAATCGTTATCAAATGTAGATCAGTGGCACTGGCGTTCAATCTAAGCCCGGTCTCTACGCAAATAATTCATCGACGCGGCAATTTATTTCCGAATAAAATACGTGACTCTTAACTTGTCAAGTTTATTGCTGTTGTTGCGTGCGGCTGTCATCCATTACAATCTATGCATACGCGAATGTAATGTTGTTTCCGTTTGCAAAGGAGACATCATCATTTCTGCGGAAACTGCCGGCGAGCGAGCACTTTTTGCGGTTTGCGTAAGCCACTCATTTAGATTCTTCAGAACTTATCAATTTGTCCTCATCAAATGGATGCATACTGAACGCAGGCTGCAATACAGCCTCCCGCTTATCGGCTAAACTTGCGCCACTCCAATTGAATGGCTCCACCGCATCCAAGGCTACGAGGGTCGAGGAAGTGACATTCAAAAATATGTAAGCTTCACTACCGCTGACATCTGTCATTCAACAGAACTACAGAAATGTCATCCTATCTAGATACTCAGAGCTTGTCGCTTCCGAGTCTGAAGCAATTTCCAGACTCTGCTTATCACCGACCTAACCTCAAAATAGAACAGAAAACAACAGCAAACGCGATTACAGCTCGTGCGTGCGTACTGAAGGAACGAGTAGCTTTCAGCAGTTATCAAGGGAGTTCACTTTTTAGGTTCCGCTCCGGACGGGCCACATAGGAGCTTGAATTTAAACTACAACTAAAGCAGAGACCGGAGTAATTGCGTCTCACAGTTGGCGATCCCGCCCTCTTCCACCCGTCCCATCATCAAGCACACTTACGTTAGATCCAATCGACGTTCGTGTAGTTGGCGTTGGCTATATCCACTCGCTGGCTATGGTGTGTAAGTCTGCCGCGAGCGATGAGCAAACTAATTGGCATTTGCCGTACGAACCGAACTCAGCCCCGAAGCACCTGGAAACGCAGGAATTACGCGCGATGATTCATCCGGAATCTGTTGGCACAAAGCGGGGACTCTGTGTGACCGCTTCTTTGACTTTGAATGCACAAAACACTGAGGATTGATGCAAAATGGGTTTGAGATACGAAAAAACACATAAATTCCGACTCGGAACACGTAACAACAGCGCACTGCACCAACACAACCGCCGCCTGAGCGTGACAAATTATCCAGGTAAGGGTGCCCCGTGTGGATAGATTCAATTCGATCGCCCAATGTACCTGTGTGGAGCCGTTGCTTACAAACACACGCGATCGCGGCCTAGTGTGACGTTGTATCTGTGTGATCGGAACACACTCTTGCGAGCCGATTCGGGTGTGTATGGACGAACGAGCGAGTGAGGGATAATTCGGTTTGTTTCTTTGTGCAACAAAGTTGCTTGACAAGTGACAACTTAAGTAAATTTATGTTTGAGAGCGGACCGGACTGTGACACCCAATCGCCGACGTTGTACTTTCTCGACTGAAGTCAAGTTCAAATGAACGGCAGCGGCGGCACTTTTCCCACTTGTTCTCGAGTGCCGTGGTGAGTTGCGAGTTGCGATGAACTGAGTTGAGTGGGTGCGCAATGAGTGCGATGTGGATTGAGTGTGGTGGGTATTGCTGCTCGTTTGAGGGGTGGCCGAGTGCATGGGAATTTCTTCCACTTCTAGATTGGTTGAACTTCTGAAATTTACTTCGGACGGTTATGGAAAAATGGGGGTGCTGGGAAACTACAGTTTTTTAAGGTAAAAATGGTTTTCAAGTCAGGAGGGGGTGATTGCACAATTTACGGCCTGTCTTGGCTTAAAGCGAAGGATTTGGAAATACTGAGCTACCTATAAAACTTTGGATAGTCTGTCATGTTTTGGGGAAGACGGGTTTTTTCTCCGACAAGCACATGTTTTCGGTAAAAAATGGTTGAAAGGTACGTAGGTTGTTATGCGCATTAAAATTGGATCAAAAATCAGATTCAAAGTTTAAGCCATTGCCACCAAAGTCAAAATATGAAAAAAAGGCATGAACGCATTGCCCAAACCATTTCAATAGTAATCTTTAAACTCTGGTTTAACGGTTTCAACAGTAATGTTTAAACTCTGGTTTAAGTTTAAACATTACCTTTTGAAATTTCAATATATCTTAATATAATCGAGTCTGTGCCAAACCGAAATTAAGCCAAGATGAGAGATTATTGTCAGAGGCAGAGACAAATGCAGAACCAAACCAGAACCAGGTATACCGGCATAAAATGTGTTTTTTTTCAAATAAAACACTAATTATTAATGGGAAAGTAAATTTTATTCAAAGTATTGGTCATTGTTTTCTACACATTTTGACTACCTTTCTGGCAATTTGTGAATACCACGCCAATAAAATTGTTCGTCTTTTAAAGCAAACGAATCAGACACCCAATTTTCGACCTCCTCGTAGGAATCAAAGTGCTGCTCCGCCAATGCGTGTCCATCGATGAAAACAAATGGAAGTCGGAAGGAGCCAAGTCTGGTGAATACGGCGGGTGGAGTAGCTGCTCCCAGCCAAGTGTTTTGATTGAATCCTGAACCGGTTTTGCTTTGTGCGCAGGTTCATTGTCATGGAACAAAATTACCTTGCCGTGTCTTCTGGCCCATTCTGGTCGTTTCTCGATCAATGCATTGTTCATATTGATCATTTGTTGTCGGTAGTGATCAGTATTAACGGTTTCACCAGGTTTTAGGAGCTCGTGGTACAGCACACCTTCCTGGTCCCACCAAATACACAGCATTGTCTTCTTGCCGAATCGATCTGGTTTTGCAGTCGATGTTGATGGTCGTCCCAGATTAACCCATGATTTTTTCCATTTAAGATTCTTAAAATAAATCCAATTTTCATCGCCAGCAACAATCCGATGCAAAACCGATTTTCTTTCGTGTCTTTGAAGCAAAATTTCACAAGTGTTTTTTCGGTTTTCCATCTGTCTTTCATTTAATTCATGTGGCACCCATTTTCCACATATTTGGATCTTTCCCAGAGCTTTTAGACGGTCAGAAATTGTTTGTTGTGCAACATTTAACGTTGCTGCCATTTGCTTTTGACCCAAAGTGTCATCTCCATCCAATAGCGTTTGCAATTCGGCGTCTTCAAACTTTTTTGGTTGTCTTCCACGTTCTTCATTTCTCACATCGAAATCATTATTTCTGAACCGTTGAAATCATCTTTTCATGTTGCTTCTGATAGAGCATGATCACCATATGCCTCGACAAGCATCCGATGTGACTCTGCAGCACTTCTTTTCAAATGAAAACAAAAAATTAATGCTTTCCGCAAATCATCACTTTCTGGTACAAAATTCGACATTTTTAACACGATGAAAAAATATGATGTTGTCTGTTCAATGAATTGTATACTGAATATTTTTCACAGATGTCATAGCAAACAAACAAAAAAATAAGAGCTCGTTCACAACAAATGTTCCCAATCGAGACATTTGTAGTCATTTCCTTTGCATCAGCGCTTAATAATTGTGATAGTATAATAAAAGGGAATTCGCAACAAAACCGATGCAGTTCAAAATTTGTCAACTTGAGACAACTTTAATAAAAAGGGGTAATGAGAGTAAGCCGTATAGGAGGAGACTGCAATCAGCAAATTCTGGCGGCTTTAGTTCAGACAGTGAAATGATTAGTGTTAGAAAGAGATGTTAACTTGGAGTCTGATTTTGAATCGAAAATTGAGTTATTGTCAAGATCAAATAGATCGTGGATGAATTAAATTTGGTGGCACTGGGGCGCACTCTGGAATATGGTAAAGCGTAGCTTCCTTAAAAACAATCTCGGCTGTGCGGGCAACTTTTGTCTCACGAGTGGAGAATACGCGCTTTTAATGGTTAATTCCAAATTGTAACATTTAATAAAAAGTCTAAAAAAGCACCACAAAAACCATATTTTGAATTAAACTCAAGTCTTGTGTAAAAATGGGAGTCTATTTGGGAGGCAGGGTCATTTCAGACGACAAGAAGTCAGAGATTAGAAATCAAAAAAGTCACCACCGTGGTGGAGTGAGTAAAAAAATCACACGAAGAATGTCCAATTTTTGATTCCTTGCCTGAACACCACGTTTTACGTCTTTCGTGCTGCAGACAACACTCCAAAAGTGCCGTCTAAGGAAATGTTTCTCAAATTTCGCTGTTCGGCAAAAACTGAAGATTCCTTCTCACAATATGCATAGTTCCTAAAGAAGCTTGTACACTGTTGGGCAATCCAATATACAGCTCTGTGCAAGAAAAATAGCACCACGTTGAGGTCTGCACTTTGGATGCTAATTACTTTTCTCCATGCTCATGTAAAGACGCGATATTTATTGTAGGACATCTGTTGGATATCAGTAATAAAATGCAAGAAACAAGATAAGCGAAGGTGCATTTTGAGACAAGAAAATTCCCCTTATACGAAATGAAACCGAAATTTTGGTGTGCAAAATAATAGCACCACAAGTAAAACGTCGTAAATAAAATGCAAAATTTAATGGAATAGTACGGTTTTTATTTTTTTTATTTATACTACTGTTCTAGTACTTCGTCTTATAATAATAATAATTGTTGGCGCAACAGTCCACAGGGGGACCAGGGCCTAGCTTGCTCATCAACTTACTCGTGTTGTGCGCGCTACTGCTCTCTCACGAGTAGAAGGGACCTATAGTTTCTTGTCGACTCCAAACGGCGAAATTTGAGAAGCTTTCTTAGACAGTTATTACTCTTTGAGTGTTGTCAGCAGCTCGAAAGAGGTGGTGCCGTGAAAAATTCGAGGTGGGGATCGAACCTAGACCCTTCGGCGTGTGAGCGTCGCACTCTACCCACTACGCCACGGCGGCTACTTCGTCTTATAATCCTTATTTTTGAGCACAGCGGCACAACATCGTGGCATAGAGTCGATTAGTGCCTGACATCGCCGAATTGGAATATCCCTCCACGCAGCCTGCACCACTTCCCATAGCTGTAGTGTATTTTTTGGTTTCGCTTTAAAAACAGCTTTCTTAACATCTGTCCAAAGATTTTCAATGGGGTTTAGGTCTGGAGATTCCGGCGGCCATTCCATAACTTGAACCCCATTCCTCGCAAAAAATTCCTTGGCCAATTTGTTCGTATGTTTCAGGTCATTGTCTTGCTGCAGGACCCATCTGAGAGGCATATTCCACTCGGCGTAGGGCAACATGGTTTCCCTCATTATGCCAACATAAACTTCGGCGGTCATAATTGGTTTCATCCAAAATATAGGACCAGTACCGTTGTAGGAGAAGAATCCCCAATTAATTTTCGCGCCGCCGTGCTTAATGGTTTTTAAAGTACACTCCGGTTGAAACTCTTGGTTTTTTTGTCTGCGAACAAATGTCCTGGTCACAATTTTAGACTCATCTGTCCATAATATATTACGCCATTTGGTTATTTCCCAGTTCAAATGTTCTTGCGCAGATTGTTTTCTGTTATGAAGATGGACCTTTGTCAGCAAGGGTACTTTTCTGGGACTTCTGGCAGGTAGTTCCTTCTCTATCAACTTCCTTCTTGTGGTTGATGTTGAAACGGACAGATTTAGTTCATCTTTTATTTTGTTTGATGTGATGAATGGGTTTTATTTCACTAATCTTATCATTCTTCCCTCGTCGGTAGAGGTTAATTTCGATTTTCTACCTCTTGTTTCTTCTTTTTCGACGTGTTTTTTTGAATTAGTAATCATTTGATTCGAACAACCAACGATTTCCCGAATAAATTTGTCCGTTTTTCCGTCAGAAATTAATTTTTTTATAAGTTCACGTTTCTTAGGAGTACAATGCACACCGCGACCAATTGTAATTGTTTATAACGTTGTATTTTAAAAATACTAGTTTCAAAATACTTAAATATTTTTACTTAAATCTTTTGACGCACAAAAAAAAAATAAACACCACCAAACACTTCGAAAACACTTTTTAGAATGACATGGTGCTATTATTTTGCACACCAAAATTTCGGTTTCATTTCGTATAACGGGAATTTTCTCGTCTTAAAATGCATCTTCGCTTATCTTGTTTTTCGCATTCTATTTCTGATACCCAACAGATGTCCTACAATAAATATCGTGTCTTTACATGAGCATGGAGAAAAGTAATTAGCATCCAAAGTACAGGCCTCAACGTGGTGTGTTCATAAAAATAGTAGTGCTACTCAAAAAAGACAAATAATTTTCTATTTATTCAAATTGTTTTATTATTTTTTCAAAAAACGTATACAAAAGTAAAGCCTTTCAGTTCTTACACGTATATCACAAGAATGATAGAAATACAGATTACGCATTGCGGATGTCTGTCACCTTCTGTCAATTTTTGATGACGTAGACTGAGACAACGGATGTTTACTTTTTATATACGGATGTCAGGTTTGACTGCGATTTCCGCGCGTTTATTTGAAAAAAATTAAAAGAAAAATATTTTGTAATTTATTAACAATTAAATAAAGAGAAATTTTTGAAAATGAGGTGTGCTGTGTTTGTCTGCAATGCAAACAACAACAAGGAAAAACCGAATGTACAGTTGCTTCGGATGACACGCCTAACTTAGTTTCCGAATGTACTCTTACAAGTAATGTTTTGTCTACATACATATCTGAATTATATAAATATGTTAATACTCTTTTTACCTTAAGGTACGATACTTAAGAGTATAACTTTAAATTCTCCGAGCACTGATGTCTACAGCCAGGTGGACAATGAATTGGAATCTTTAGCTCACGATGGGCTTGAAAACTTGGCTGGGTACATTTGCCATAAGTTGGGTGTTCTTCAAAATAAGGACACGACTTTTACGTGGGTTAAATATCTCAACGAAGGAGGCCTGGATAAACCCACATCTGCACTAATGTTTTACATAAAGCAATTCGAAGAAGTTCTCGAAAGTGTGAATGGGGATGACCTCTTGATTTCCCTCGAATATCTTAAGACACATTTGGAATTAACCGAAAATGTGAACTGTGGGGAGAAAATAAAGAAAAAACTTTATTTTGGAGTACGAATGTATTTTAGGATAAGGAAACTAAACAAAGAAATTACAGAGTTGCAATTCAGAAAAAAAGAAAATATAATAAAACTGTCCACTAGTTCAAAATTTAAATCTAGTCTTTTATTTCAACAACTTGGTTGTTACATTACTCTTTTGGAAATAAGACATGCAATATTAAAATTTAGTTAAATTGATTTATTAATGGCAATTCTAAAACTTTACACAATTATGATTATTGCTTTACGAAACTCTATGAAAGTTTTTTCCACTCTGCATGCAAAATGCTTGACTTAATAGCTCAGAAAGTAAATGGATAGTTAAATTAACTCAATTGGATACACACTTAAAACGTATTTTATGTTAAAATATTCTTAAAACGTGAATAATATTAGAAAAAAATCAACTAATACCTTTTCCTGCTTCAATTTGTATGAAAATATTAAACAATAACAAAGAGCTGTCAAATCAGAAGTCTCGCGTGACGTAAGCCGCGCAGAACGAAAAAAAATTGAACACTCTATTGCGCAATCTCTTCTTCTATCATTCTTGCATATATCACAAAATAAATGTAAATGTACAAATAAAATAAAAATAAATGTAAACTTTTAACTATATTTTTTTTTTTTTGGCTGAAGGAATATTTCGCAGTTGTTCATAAAAATAGCAGTGTTTAGCACTATGCTGTGCCAAGACAACAGAAATCAATGAAACAATATGAAATCATTATTATTTACAGCCTACCGTTAGTACTTTGTAGCAAAGCCTTTGTTTGTTATCACTGCGCTGCATGTTCGTGGCATTGAGTCCACCAGACTCCAACATCTCTCAACTGGTATAGCTTCCCATGGGCCTCGTACTACCTCCCACAATTCCCTGGCGTTTTATGGTTTGGTCTCATGGACAGAATTTTAAACATCGCCTCACAAGTTCTCAATGGGGTTTAGGGATTGTGCTGGCCACTCCATAACGGCTATTCTGTTTTCATCAAACCAAGGTTTTGCCCGTTTCGACGTACGTGTATATCATGGGTCATCATCTTGTTGATATACCCAATCTAGTGGTATTTCCTCCTCGGAGTATGGCAGCATAACCTCTTCTAAAATTTCAACGTACTCAGCACCGACCATTATACCCTTGATAGGATATATAGGCCCAACCCCATTATATGAAAAACAGGCCCAAATCATTACCATAGATTTGCTTCTCCGTGTTTAATAGTTTTAACTGTATAACGGGGATTATTTTCTTCATTCTTTGGTCTTCTTCTATATTCCCGACGACCCTTAGACCAACATAAGACTATTTTGCTTTCATCGCTCCACAAAATATTCCTCCATTTCTCCTTAGGCCAATCTTTGTGAAACTCTGCGAATGCCAATCTTTTTTGCAAATGCTTTTTTGTCAAAAACGGTACTTTTCGTGGGCTTCGAGCTGGTAGTTCTAGTCTTCTAACTGTCACAGCACTCACCGGAAGTTGGAGTTCATCCCTTATCTGTCTGGAGCTTATTGAAGAGTTCTCCTTTGCCATTTTGATAATTTTTCGGTCAGTTCGCTTAGCCGTCACTCTTTTTGAACCGCGTGTTTCGGGCCTAGCTTACCAGTTTAAGGCATTGCGGACCATTTTCGCTGAACATCCTATGATTTCCTGGATTGAAGCATATGTTTTTCCCTATGAACGCAATTTTTTGATCAAATTCCGCATATCTTGGGTACAACGTCTTGATCGACCAATATTTCTAACTTTAAAGTATGTTAATAAAAGCCAACATATACAAAAACATTCACTTACCAACCAGGAATACACATATATTTTTTAAACTCTAAACAAAAATGTCTGAGACACTTTATGGTAAAACCAAAAAACACTGATATTTTTATGAACAGACAATCAATCAACAGATTTCAATGAATGTGTGAAAAAAGGAGAAAGTCGTATAACTACTGCTATTTTTATGAACACAACTGTATATAAAAAAAAGGAGGAAGCATAGCGATAGCCACAACTAGGAGCACAATCAATGCAAAGATTGGAATCAGTCCCCGCAGATCTGGAACCCAATTTTGTTCAACTTAAGAGATAAGTTTAAGAAATAAATCTATAGGCTTAAACGTCAAGGTTCTCTTAAATTAGTAATTAGAACAACTTGCAGTGTAGGTGCTTGAGACACAGTCAGAACAACACTGGGAGACACAACCAGAAACAGAAATTTAAACACAGTTGGAATTTATACAAAACCAAGCGTGGACCAAACCCTGGAAACAAACCAATAATTTGTTAAATTGATTAGTCTACCAGGTATACCCGTATGAAGTGAGCTTCAAGATACAAATGTCTCGATAGGGAACATAACACACACGTTGTAGACAAGCAGAGCGCCTCACAACCTCTCACATCTCCAAGAAATCCTCCGCAACAGCTTTCCCGCTCAGGGTCATTTTTTCCGCCGCAATCTCTTCTGAATCAATTTCCTGCAGTCCGGCCGATTGCACCATTTCGTATCAATCGTTTCAAATTTCCCACAAATCCGCAGCGAAGGTGTGATTCACCAGAACCACCTCGAACTGTTAGCTTTAGTTGCATGAATCACTCTCACCTACCATACAAGCCAAATACACATTTCTCGGAAGCATTTGAATGCAGCCATCTGACTCTTGAAAGTTCCGAAGTTCACTCACGGCTACTGCCTTGCCGGTGCCAGTACAAGTGGGATATTTTACACACACCACCCAAGATCACAACCATTTCCAACTTGGTATAAATCACTCCGAAGGCGCGCCTTTTCGGTGAAACGTTCCCGACCGCTATGGAGCGAGCGAAGGGAAAATTAAATGAAAGTGACATGAAGTCTGATACGGCAGCGCATCTTGAAGACGTAAACACATGTAATTACCGGCCACTTAAACGCACATAAACCTAGATGGGATTTTACGAGGCTGTCGACCTTTGATCGGGGGATGCTCGCTGCGTTATCTGCTGTCTGACACTCGCAGGGGATGGGCGCGGGAGATAAATGGACTCTCGGTGATCTCCGTGGCCGAGCACATATAAATTTGTTGGGTTCTGATTTACTTGTTAGGACGCGATGGTGTGTGACGCGATAAGCGCCGATGCTGCTGAGGGAAAGATCTTGCCTCGTCAGCGCGGACATCTAAATGATTCAATTTGTAATCAGAGTACGCGCTGGGGCTGAGGGAGCATTTCACGATTGGGTATTGTTCTTAATGTTCTTGGAAATTGGGTCAGGTTAGCCGTTTGGGGGGATTCGTTTGCGCGTGGCATCTTCAAGACGTTTTGGATTAATTGAGTTGTCAGAGTTAGGGGTCAAAATATGTTTGTGCTGCAAATTAATTTAAATTAAGTCCCGCTTTTAGTTAAGAGGGGGAAGTAGCTTAAAAAGCGGGCAGTGAATTGGTGGGCATTCCTTGGTATGCGTGAATTGCGAGTGAAATCGTGAAGGGGAGAAAAGCATCTGGCTACTTAATCATTAATATAAACTAGGAAAAGTGCCGGAGACCAAACGGAACCCTGAGGAACACAAACAATATTATGGAATATATTCAATTCAAAACCAATATTGGATTAGAAACTACCATGTTTGAAAAATAGTTTCTAATTCAATGAAGGCCGTGTGGCCTTCGTGGCCGCCGTGGCGTAGTGGGTAGAGTGCGACGCTCACATGCCGAAGGGTGTAGGTTCGAATCCCAACTTAACACCATTTTTTCGAATTTTTCACGACACCACCTTTTTCGAGCTGCTGACAACACTCAAAGAGTAATAACTGTCTAAGAAAGCTTCTCAAATTTCGCCGTTCGGGGTTGGCAAAAAACTGTAGGTCCTTTCTACCCGTGAGAGAACAGTAGTGTGAAGGTGAGACTAACATGTTTGAAAGGTAAACTCTAATTGAATGAAGGGGAGACTTCATACCGTAAGCATGAATTTTAAAAAAGAGTTTGTTGACAAACCTTGTCGAGTGGCTTTAAAATAAAAAATGCAACGATCTTGCTTTCATAAATTGAACAAACATTGGCTCTACCAATGGACCGACTGCTGCGGAAGCCCTACTACGCATTGACACCTGTTGCGTCAAATCTCAGCTTAAAGCCAGTATCAAACTCAAAGCCAATGTACAGCTAATGATAAGGAAGAGGTGGGGGAAGTAGGAGCCACAGCTACATTAAGGGGTGAGACTGCAACTGAGTAATGTTTTAATGATCCTGTGGGTTAAATGACTGCAATGTCAAACCAAATTAAACGGGAACTACTTGACAGACCACAAAATAGCCCCTAGTTAAAATATTGTAGTGTTGCCTACTTCTATACCTTTTAAAAAACATTAATGTTAAAGGAAATGCTGGGGAGAACTTGAAAGTAAGAGTCAAACTGAAATGTTCAGGGGGACGCCGATATTTTTTAGTTTTATGTTTGTGGCTCTCAAGCTAGACTTTTAATCAAAAGAGTCTTCTTACTCCATTGATAGTCAAACACAACGTTCCTGCTCTACATGATCCCAAAAATCCACTGCGTCTATGTGGCGATGCCAGTCTCTATGAATGTTCGAAATCAAAAATCGATTGCTCTTCCTGATTGGGGTAACCCTGGACCTCAACCAGTAAGCCTCCCTCTAGGTGGTACGATCTGTGGACAGCAGTCTCCTAAGTCGCACTCCAAGTTCCACAAGTGTGCGGCATCGGTTCCGAGTTGTTCTACATATTCGGACTAGAAATCTCTGAAACCAGAGGCGTTGCCTTAGCCGAGCGGCTTCCTAAGTCCTTATTAACGTTTAAGCCAATTCACCGTCCGTTGTTTTCGGTTAGAACAAAATACCACTCGAACTCATTGTAGTAAATGTGGAACTAAAGTCAGCACGATGACGGAGAATAACACACCGCCAGGGTTTGTTCGCTTTGATATTCCACACTCTTGTGATAAGTGTTGTCTTTAGGTTTAAGCTCTCGACTAAAAGAAACCACTTTCAAGCACTTCACTGCAACAGAAACAACACTGATGGACACTTTCTTTCAGTATGTAAAAACATTTCAGGTTAAAAGAGGAAAATTGGCAGGCGTTCGCAAATAATACAGCCCTTAACACTGCAAAACCCTTTTCCGACATTAAGAAAATAGGCGATTGGAATCAAAGGAACGGACTTCCCATTCAGCTTCAACTCTCATTTATCTGGCAACAGCTACACTTTCTGTAGATGAATTAAACGTTCATTGAAAACACCGCAAAGTCACTTTGGTGAAGTTTATTGCTGTGCAAAACATACGAGTTAGGGACACACACCTTACAGCCTAAAGGCTTTAATTTGCTAATTTCCAGGGAATCTATTTGGTAATTTCCAGCTCGATATGCACACAGGACTTGCCCTAGAACGAAACAGAGTGCTCTCAAAAATCCTCGCACTAAGCAAAACCGAATCCTTACAGTGTCATGAACGATCTCTGCATCCAGGACAACGTTGCCCTTAGCCATTCCCATCATGTTCTTATACTTAGACAGATCCAGGCGGTGGTCATTGGCACAGATTTTCTCCTGCAAATACTCAATGCAATGAGTCACACATTTTACCGTGCCAAATTCAAGCATACCTCTGCAACTGGACACTTCTCTGGCATCGAGAATACTTTCATGAAGTTCTTCGCCTCCTTGTTGGCCTCGTCGGCAGCCTGACACAGGTCAATGTCGCCCTCCTTGACCACAACTTTGTCCTTTTTCAGTGTGAAGTGAGCCTACCAAGGAACCAGTCAGCTAGAGACTTCCTCAGGATGTGCTTCACCACTTACCTGAGCAGTAGTAAAGGCCTTGTTGGAGACGCATCCAGTCGGCACCAGCTCGCACTTTTTGTTCAGCTTCACACTGAAGTCCGGATCAACAGTGATAACGGCGTCCGGACCGGCGCAGTTCTCGATTTTGACTACGTTCGCCTTGTAGCCATTCTGTGGAGATTCAAACAGGTATTGTGAATGGTTCGATTGTGGTGCGTCAACTTACGCATCCAAAGGCCGCGTCGAAAAGTCCCACAAAGAGAGCAACAATTGCTAGTTTCTGGTACATGTCTGGAGTTCGGTTTGGAGTCGCATACCGGCTACAATCGACTATTTATTCAAATCGCTTTTCAGAGAGGCTCATTAGGCGACGCAATTAGAGGCAGTCACAGTCAGTTAGCACGGGCGATCCGGCCGATAGACGTATCAAGCCCCCGATCGCTGCAATTTGAGCACGGAACCCCGATGATATCGGATATTCAACATCCACTGGCTGTTGGGAGTGGGTTTTTGCTCTCTGGGCTCGTGGCTGGTTGTTCATCGTGATGGCGGTAATTGGGGATTTATTGGGAAAAGAGTCACAGCTTCGGCTGCAAGCAGAAGGTCATTAGTTTATGGTGCGTCGCGGCGTTACCCCAAAACGAAGGCAGGTTCATTTGGTACGGATTTGGAAACTCTGTAAGTCTGTCCGACAGTTGCCTTCAAATTCCCCGAAGTTCCAATGGCCTCTCAAATTTCAACAAAAACCAAATTGGAGTGGTGAAAAATGCCGGTAATCAGCTAGTAGCGTGTCTTATTCACGTTTTTTAATCGCTTCCTACATAACTACAAAACGTTTTGATGCCACTTCCGTCCAATTACGCTTGTCTCATTGATGCGCGACAGATAGAAGCAATTCGCAAGCCCTGCGCTCATTGAAAGCGAGCGTCTAATTGCAGTTTAATTGACGCTCAATGGGATTTGCATCTGAGTCGAATCTCTCGGTGAGTAAAATAAAACGTTCTCTCTTACAAATGTTCTACCTAGTGGCTTCATTTATTATTTCATCACCAAAAGACACCGTTTTTGACTGCGGAGATGATCATAGCAATAACCCCGTCGAAGGCCTCCTCGGCGTTTGGTTTGATCTGCTCGGGGGGCAGGAAGAATCCTGTCTGTCCCTTGTCGCGGAGTTCGATGGTGAAGGAGATGGGAACGTTCTTCTTGCCGAATACAAAGTCCTTAGCAGCTCCTGTCACCGGGTCTGTAAGGACAGTAGTGAGATGAGTGACTCAAGAGTCCACACCAACAGACAGTCACTTACATTGAACGGTGGCACTCGATCCGCCGACGTACAGGGTTCCATACCTCTTGCCGGCACCTTCGCAGAAGGCATTGGCGACCTCCAGGATGACGTCGTAGCCTGGTGGTGGATCCACGGTGTGGCCCCAGGGTGTCAGCGCGTACTGGCCGTACATGTGGAAGGCCAGGTAGATCTTGAGGTAGTCATCGGGGAAACTCATGATGAAGTCGGAGTAGCTGATGACTTCTGGCTCCGTGTTGGGACCGGTGCCGGCGTACATGTGGTCGCATGGGTCGGCAGATTTGGCTGAAATGAGACATCATTAGTCGCGTCACCCAATCAACTTGGGTCCATGCCACTTACGCTCCCAGTTGATGTCGAAGTTTCGGTTCAAGTCTACTCCAATGCATTTTTCGTTCGGGCGGCGATTCTTGCGCCACAAGCGATTCTGTGGGAAACGCGCGTCTTTAGGCAAATTCAGAGCACTGTGAGGAGGCTACTTACAATGTCGTGGGTGTAGACGAAGCCGTCAGGGTTCACGATGGGGACGATGTACCAGTCGAAGCTCATGGCGAGCAATCGAATCAAGGGATCGCGCGAGTTCAGGAGCTCGTTCGTGATGTAGGTGAGCACCGACGAGGAGACCCACTCGATGGCATGGATGTTGGAGTCGAGGAGGATCGCTCTGTTGTGCCTCATGTACGAGATCTTGAGACCCCTGATGGGGCGGCCCTCGTACGACTGTCCGGCGGTGAAGAGGGACACAGAGTGGGGGTGCTGTGCGGCGGCCATGTCCATGAATTCGTTGATTTCGTCGTAGGTGGCGTAGTCGGTCCAGTTTCTGAGGACAGTTCCGGTGTTCTGGAAAAGTTTCTTGGCCTTTGGCATCTCAACGTCGATTAATCTGGAAGTGGTGGGAGTGGGTAAGGTGGTTTCAGAGGGAAGGCGTGTGCCGGGCTCTTACTCCTGGACGTTCGTGATGGCAAGATCGTATTGAATGTTGTTCTTCTCGAGGAAGGCGTTCAGTTCTGGAGCACTTTCCGGAGACACTATGAGGTCGACTTCCCCGCCGTTGTCCCGCATCTCATCCCTAAGGCTCATCAGCTGAGGATTAGAAAAAAATCAATAAAAAGGTAGATGGGAAAACACAGGACGTCGGGCTTACGTTTAAACTCTCCTGGATTGCCTTTAAGTCACTGTACTGTGACTCGCTCGGCACCACGATGCGGTACATCTTGTAGTTGTCGTAGCGAACACGCTCCTCTCCCACGGCTCCGGCCGCCCATGAAATGAGTGCCAAAAGAACTAGTCCCGTCACTTTCTTCATCTTCCAACTTGTTCTGAGAAAGACTGTCGTGAGCCCCGGTATTTAAGGGAATTCGGCTTCACGATGCCCAGCAAGCGTTCTAATTAGGCGATAGCACTGAGCCATTCGACTTTTAGGGTTATTGCCTCCTAAACACGGTCTACGTTCATTGCGGCTGTAATAGTTTCGCGATGACTGGGCTAGACGAGAGGGAAAGTCTTCCGTGGGCTCGATAGGAGATCATAAAACATTTAAATTTCGGTTTTGTCTTTATGATGGATGGATTAGAATTTGTTAATTACTTTGTTGTGGGTTACACAGCTGGTAGAGTGGCGGCATTCGAGAGCTTTATCTGAGTTCCCATAAAGATACCAGGGCCTGTTATGGCACGTGAATGTTGACACGTTCACATTTCTTGAGTTAGGCCATGTGTGATGGGCTTCAGAAAGCCGTAATTTTCTTGGTGTAACCTACTTACTGAACAACAGGAGTGCAGTAGAGATATGGGAAGCAAGAATACTCTCGTGAGGCAGTTGCCCGTATTTGATTTCCGATCTTACCCAATGTTAGTCGTGATATTGAAAGAGATCCATGAGAGAAGAACCGCGTTGTGTTCAGATACTGTTATGGCCCGAGGTCTAAAAGCTTTCGTAATTCACAGAAAATAGTTTACATAAAATTCATTTAACAACATACAGCTTGTTGCTTCATATGGAGAGATTCTATGTCGGGCTAGATCAATAGCGGCGGTTCTTCGCCTTCACAACAAAGTCTTTGTCTTTATTCAACTTGTCAGAGAAGTTTACATAATTTATCAAATGGAACGTGCTTAATTTTACAGGATTGAGAATAAATCGAATATCACGAGAATTATAATGCGTTGACTAACGCAGCAAACAATCACCGCGCCACCGAAGATTTTTCGAATGCGACTGTAAAACACGCAGGTGGTAATAATTTCGAGCTTTGTTGTTTCGTCAAGTCTTTCGATGCATATGAATAATTTGTTTATAAGTTGGAAAGCAATTTATTGAATTGACACAAAAATGGGTCAGGTAAGGAACGTTTCTGTTGACAATTCGAGGATTTGTTAAAAACCGTTGAGTTCTGAAGTCCTTATACAGATTTTTCGTTCGCGTCCAACTGTTCTTCCTATGGCTCTACAGTTCGGTTTGACCTGGGCTTCAACCAACATGCCTCTGCAGCCAGCACGATCTTTCACTAGCTGCCTCCAGTTGCGCACTCCAAGTTGGTTTAGGGCCTTCTCCACTTGTGTGCGCCACCCAGGTCGTCCTCTGTTGTGTTGTCCCAATGGCTCGGATTCAAAAACTTTTCGGGCCGCAGCAGTGGTGTCCATAAGCTTTCCAAGGCCTAGCCATCTTAAGCGTTGTATCCGTAGACGCTTGACCAGCCGCATGTCACTGTACAGCCCATAGAGTTCGTCGTTAAATCTTCTCCTCCAGATGCCATCAACGCAAACAGGAACAAAAATCGCACACAAAACTTTTTTCTCGAAAAGGCTAAGGGCTTCCTCATCCACTTTTAGTCAAGTCCAGGTTTCCGTGCCATAAAGTAGGACTGGGATAATCAGGCTGTTTTTAAAAGCAAGCTTAGTCCTTCCTCTTAAACCTAAAGAAATAGCGATTGGCAAAAGTGATTCTGAGTTTAATTTCGGTTCTGGTGTTGTTGTCCCTATTTACAATTTGTTGGACAGCTAGCTACGCCGCCATTTTATTCTTGATTTTCACAAGTTTGTATAAATTGAACACTTTAGCCCTGCATAATGTACAAGAAAATGTGCATGGCATTGTACCCGACGCTTAGTTTATTTATCAATTATTACCAAAATGCCGCTTCTGGAGGTCATCATAATTCAGTTTATTCCCTAAGATCACCTCTTTTCTCTTTATCTTAGGCCCATATTGAAACTATATTCTTCTTTATTATTAGCATTGCGATTTCTTATATGTTAAGCAAATTAATTCTAACTTACTGTCTCGTAACAATTTCTCTAAATGAACCTGGGACTCTAAATTTCTACCAAGGACTGATGATTGTATAAAGCGAGCTTAGTCCTTCGAGAGAGGAACTACTCAGTTGCCTCTTGAGCCCTGAGAAACAGCGATTGGCAAGAGTGATTCTGCATTTGATTTCGGTACTGATGTTGTTGTCCCTGTTTACCGCGGAGCCGAGGTAGACGAAGTCCTTGACCACCTCGAAGTTCATGTGACGCTCTGTCCGAGACGTCGATGTTGTGAGTACTTTCTTGATGACAGCATGTACTTAGTTTTACTTTCATTTACCGCCAGACCCATTTTTGCCGCTTACGCTTCAATGCCAGCAAACGCCTCACTATGTTCTTCCAATCACGTCAATATTATCAGCGTAGGCTAGAAATTGAACTGACTTCTGGAAGATCGTGTCTCTGGTGTTGACTTGTGAGTTATGCACGATCTTTTCGACGATGATGTTTTTTGATATTGAAGGTCTTTGTGAGTTCGTTACCGACCTTGATCGAGTAGCGAAATTTGTCCATCGTCATCCTACACAATTTGACGAGTTTGGTGGGAATGCCAAAAACTAGACATGGCACTGTATAGACAAGACACTGTATGCGGCCTTAAAATCGACGAATAGGTGGTGAGTGTCGATTTGCACTTCTTAAGTCTTTTCCAGGGTCTACCGTAATGTGAAGATCTGGTCTTTTGTGGACTTCTCTGGTCTAAAACCACACTGATAGGGACCTATCACGTTACGGGCAAACGGCTTCAGACGCTCACACAATGCGACAGTGAGGATCTTGCATGCGATGTTAAGAAAGCTGATCCCTCAAAAATTGGCGCAGTCGAAGAGGTCTCTCTTCTTGTGGACCGGGCAAACGACGCTGAGATTCCACTCATCGGGTATGCTTTAATAATAATAATAATAATAATTGTTGGCGCTACAGTCCATAGGGGGACCAGGGCCTAGATTGCTCATCAACTGCTCGTGTTGTTCTCTCATGAGTAGAAGGGACCTACAGTTTTTTGCCGACTCTGAACGGCGAGATTTGAGAAGCTTTCTTGGACAATTATTACTCTTTGAGTGTTGTCAGCAGCTCGAAAGAGGTGGTGCCGTGAAAAATTCGAAAAATTGGTGTTGAGCCGGGAATCGAACCTGGACTCTTCGGCGTGTGAGCGTCGCACTCTACCCACTACGCCACGGCTACCACTATTGGGTATGCTTTCCTCCGACCATATCTTACAGATGAGCTGGTGCAAGTGCCCAACAAGGTCATCTCCAGCTGCTTTAAATACTTCTGCGGTTAGTCCGTTCGCCCCAGCAGCTTTATTCGACTTCAGCTTGAACTCCTCGTCACCTCGTTTAAGTCGGGGGGACGGAATTCTTGTCTATCATCATCCAAATTGGGTGGAACATTCTGCCTAACAGCGGAATTGATGCCGTCATCGCCGTTAAGGAGTCTGCAGAAATGATCCTTCCAGATTCTCAGCACAGACTGCGACTCTACTAAGAGTTGACCACACCTTTACATTTCCTCGACCGCGTGCTTCTTATGCTCCTTCTTTTTCCTTCTGAGAAGCCGGTGCTCTTCCCTTTTTCTCTCTTCGTAGAGCTCGCGAACAGCCCTCGTTGTTCGATGCAGCGTCTTGTTTGGCTGCATGCGCTTAATCGTCACCGGAGACTTTTAAGACGAGTTTTGTCTGCTATAAGAACGCTCACTGCATTGTGCCTAGTTTGACTCTTGTAACCAAACTTAAAAACAGACACTCTCCTAACAAGGACTTTATTTAAGTGGAAGGGAGACCCACAAAAGTCGTCCTTGCAGACTTCCAAAGACCTTATTTATTAGAAGATGTTAATTGACATACACCTTCCAGTGGCTTAGAGCTAAGAAATAACCTTACCCTAGTCCCTCTATACCCTCTATACCATAAAAACAACCAATTTTTTATTTCCAAGTACAATTTGAAAACGGAATTTCCTAAAACCATATTCCACAAGCCGAGGGACTTAATTTAAATTTATATCTTTTAAATCATTTGTTTTCAAAAGATGGCATCATCTGCAAGTTGTAGCAGATCTTGCAATTATTACTTCATTGGATTCATTGGATTACTTACGTCATTGGAAAGGTGCGACACTGGCAGTTATAATAAGTCTGCATCAGTGTCTGTTTAAGAGATCAGCAATCATTTTGGTTTCTTCGAAAATGTCGGAATTTTTCTTACAAAAAATTACAGTTTCCCGTCAATGTTGTTTATATTTTCTTTCTCAATTGGATGAAAAATGCAGCTGGAGCTGAATGCTGAATCTATTCCAATCGATAATTCCGATTTTGATGCTTTAAAGGCGATGAAAACGGAGCAAATTAATTCGAGCTCTGATATTGCTACACCATTGCAATATTTATTTTGCTCCACACAGTTTGGAGAATAAGTTTTCAAGTTTGGCGATGTTGTGACCGCCATGCTTCACAACAAGACTTTTCGACTTGGCGTTGACTTTGTTTTCACCTGTTTACTAATTTTCTTAGGACTGACAGACATATTTGACATTACAAGAAAAAGAGCATGAGAGCCTCAAGCAATTCGAAGAAGGTGTTTGCATCAGTGTGTCACTGTTCTTAGTTGGTCTCATATCCATCCTTTCCAAATGCCAACAGCTATCTGCCATTTTCTCATTTAAAAAAAAAAATTCCACTGTTTACTTACAAAGGAAGTTTTCCATGCTTAGAAAAGTACAGCCAATGTCCAAACATTTTGGCTAGATAAATAAAAATTATTATTTTACAGAGCCCTGTTATCGCTAGACGCGCATATCAAGCTAAATGCCAAAAAGTCGTAAGTTGGCAACTTTTAATATTCACAAAACGAAGTTGAAGCCACATACAAGTGTCTCGTTTTCAAAACATTCGCGGAAGGGGCTCGAGCGGAACATTACAAAATTCAAAAGATTAAAACGATATTCGATAAGCAATCTCGACTGTACCGAATATCTTGAAAATCGTATTGACTTTGTTTATTGTTTGATCTCGCCACTCTCAAATCAAATTTTGAGCTATAAATGGCAATAATCGTAAATCTTATTGCTTAATAAGTTTGTACGCGCGACTGTATTCGAATACTTTTTCGTTTGTTGAAAAATTAACTGTTGGGGCATAACTGCAAAATTGCTCTGAGCTCCCCAATCACCGGTTGACCATTACCTACGTACACTCTCCTGCATTTGAGTACTTACGTCAATGTGATTCAATTTCTTTCTAGTGCATATCTTTGAGGGGCATGAGCCTGTCCACGCGAGGTAACGTTGTTGATTGCGCTCAGCAAGGCGGACTGCCAACACTATCTTCGTTAGTGCACAGGTCAAGTTGACATACAGCCTCCTCGCGGCGCCCTCTGGATAGCCATCACAACATCCATTGTGTGGAAAACCAACGTATGCAGCGAACCCCTCTGTTTGTGTTTAAATAATAGGCCTGTCCTACCAGACTGTGGATTGTGCGTGAGGTAAACTTTCCCACCACATAAAAATAAATAGTTTAGAAACGCCGAAATGGCTCGGATAATGTAGGACCAACTGTTGACGACCCCAGCAAACATTATAAGGACAATGATTTTCGGTTCTGCACGTGGAATGTGAGGTCCCTTAACAGGCCACGTGCAGCCGAACAACTTGCGGAGGCCCTTGACAGCTACAAAGCTGACATAACCGCCATCCAGGAAGTGTGATGGGATAGGCCTGGCATAAAAGCGATGAAGAACTGCGATATCTACTACAGCAATTGCTATAGAGAGAGAAGGCAGCGCTTATTCGGATGCGGATTTGTTGTTCGAGGCAGACTTAGGCAAAAAGTCTTGAGCTACGACCCAGTCAGCGAATGCCTCATGACAGCCTGCATCCAAGCTGAATTCGAGAACATCAACCTAATTTACTCTCACGCCCCGCCAGAGGAGAAGGATGACAACACCAAGGATGACAACACCAAGGATGACAACACCAAGGATGACAACACCAAGGATACCAACACCAAGGATGACGATACCAAGGATGACAACACCAAGTATGACAACACCAAGGATGACAACACCAAGGATAACAACACCAAGGATGACAACACCAAGGATGACAACACCAAGTATGACAACACCAAGGATGACAACACCAAGGATGACAACACCAAGGATGACAACACCAAGGATGACAACACCAAGGATGACAACACCAAGGGTGACAACACCAAGGATGACAACACCAAGGGTGACAACACCAAGGATGACAACACCAAGGATGACAACACCAAGGATGACTTCTATGATCTCCTAGAAAGAACATACCACCAAGATCGTTCTAGGAGATTTCAACGTTGAGCTGGGAAAGGAGGGGATGTCCTCCCTTCTGAAGACATCGGGAAACACGACAACACATCCGGAAACGGACTCAGGCTGTTGGACTTCGCCTCGGGGCGAAATCTCTGTGTAGCTAGCATGCGGTTCCCACACCTGAACATTCACAAAGGGACCTGGTGATTTTCTGATCAACCTACCATCAACCAGATTGATGACGTTTCGATCGACGCCAGACACTCCTGCAGTATTCTCGATGTCCGAACCTTCCGAGGTACAAACATCGACTCGGATCATCACCTTGTTTCAGCCAAGGTAAGAACCCGAATATCGAGAGATCAGTAGAGTCGAGATAAACCAAAATGGTTTGACGACGGAAAGCTAATACCGCTGGGAACTTTTCCGAACGAGTCTCCCTGAAACTCGCTCAGAGTTCAACGCTGCCTGCACTGACGATAGAAGAAGACTGCAAACGTTGTCAAGAAACCATCAAAGAAGCTGCAACTGATGTGCTGGGTTTTACGTCATCACCCAGAAGGAACCCATGGCTTAACGGCGACTGGAGGCAAGCGCATGCAGCTAAACCCGACGCCTATAAGGCGACGCTGCATCGAACAACGAGGACTGTTTGCGAGCTCTACGAACAGAGAAGAAGGGAAGAGCATCGGCTTCTCAGAATAAAAAAGAAGGAACAAGCGCTCGATCGAGGAAATGGAAAGGAGTTATGGCAGGAATGAAGTCCGAAAGTTTTACCGAAAGGTAAAACAGCTATCCGGAGGACACAAGGCTCGGACCAAGGCCTGCAGGGACCAAAATGACAATTCGTAGTAGAGTAGTAGAGTCCCAGGCTATGCTGAGAATCTGGAAGGATCATTTCTGCAGACTCTTTAACAGTAATGACGGCCCAAATTTGGCTGTTAGGCAGAATGTTCTCCTCGATTTGGGCGATGATAGGCAAGAATTCCGTTCCCCCGACTTAGACGAGGTGACGAGGTGTCCAAGCTGAAGTCGAATAAAGCTGCTGGTGCAAACGGACTACCCGCAGAAGTATTTAAAGCAACTGGAGATAATCTGGTTGGGCGCATGCACCAGCTCATCTGTAAGATATTGTCGGAGGAAAGCATCCCCAATGAGTGGAATCTCAGCGTCGTTTGCCCAGTTCACAAGAAAGGACTCTTTGACTGCGCCAACTACCGAGGGCTTAGTCTCCTCAACATTGCATACATGCCATTTTTGAAGGCAGCACCTCTTTCGAGCTGCTGACAACACTCAAAGAGTAATAACTGTCTCAGAAAACTTCTCAAACTTCGCCGTTCGGAGTCGGCTACAAACTGTAGATCCCTTTTACTCGTGAGAGAATAATAGAGCACATAAAGCGAGTAGTTGATGAGCAAGCTAGGTCCTGGTCCCCTGTGTACTGTCGCGCCAGCAATTATTACTAACTCCAAACAGCTCTTAGAGTCATCAGTGGATCGTTGTTTTTGGTCCATTGTGAGCAAACTGATTTTTCAAGGACAAATTATCATGCAAAGTGTACATACTGCTTTCTAATATCTTTACGGTGTCACCTTACTCACGCAATTGTGTACTTTTTTGACGTTTTCAGATGTTACCACCTCAATTGGTCTTACAGAGCGTTTAACGTCGTTGGTGTCTGTTCGACCAAGTTTAAAATCAGCATACCACAGACAAATAGTTGGATTTTATGGAGCAGATTCTCTGTTACACTTTTCAATCCATTGCTGAGCTTGTACGGTATTCTTTCCTATGAAAAAGGAGTTTTTAATCAGAACACGAAATGCCTTTTTTTTCATTGTTTTAAAATTCTCAAAAGTAGCATCACTTGAAGCACTGTTCTTTGTAACCTAACACTCAGATTGTCATGAAAATTCGACTGGTATCATTTAAATGTTTGTACTTCATTAAATAGTATAGTTTTTTGTTAGTGGCGCCCCCTATATGTTAATCACCGGGCTTATTGAATGATGCCAATAGGTGCTTTCTACAGGACAGCGCTATAAAACAAACAGCAAATAAAATAATAGATTAACTGAGGATTAGGAAACGCTTTATTGAAATACACCTGTCTCATGGCCTCATCTTCCCGTAATTTTACGTCCGGTTGAAAACGGAAATTTAAATATCTTACAATTACAATCGGACTTGCATTCAAAACGATACGTACCAGGTCGAATTGCGTGATTGAATTAACAAACGAAACCCTTTGTGGTCCAGTCTGAATATCACTTCCCAAAGGTTAAAATTAAAACTCATCAATAGATTGAGACACAAATCCAATCCTCGCACTTTGCTTGAGTTATTTTTTTTAATATCAGCACTTCGTAAACGATTTTTTTTTTGTAAAGTATTGGCTGGCAGTAGCTGTTAGTTCGAGTTACCACTATAGCCCTTTTAATTTAGCCGATTATGCTGAGTATTAGTCCATGCCCTTGGCAACAAAGACACTTTGAACTCAAAAAATTCTTGTACTTGCCAAGCTGTTGTTGATTTGGACGGTCTGGTAAAATACTCTTTAACAATAATCCACTTTGTTATCTTTATGAATGCTTTGTTAATACTGAGGAACAGTGTTGAGGAGCAGGCAGCAGTCCAAACAAACCTCTTTGCATATCTCCTGAAAAATATCGTAAATCCAACGACTTTTAAACGATTTTATACTTCGTTATCAAAATCCGTCCCAGACCAAACACAAACTTCGGACCACAATTGGTGTGATTTTAGGATGCAATAACCCTAAAAGTCAGATAGCCCACATCAATCGTTTGATTGGCTTTCGAACACTGATCGAGTGAAGGCGAATTCCCTTAAATACTAGGCCCCACGGCAATTCTCCTCAGAACAAGTTGGAAGATGAAGAAAGTGACGGGACTAGTTCTTTTGGCACTCATTTCATGGGCGGCCGGAGCCGTGGGAGAGGAGCGCGTTCGCTACGACAACTACAAGATGTACCGCATCCTGGTGCCGACAGAGTCACAGTACAGTGACTTGAAGGCAATCCAGGAGAGTTTGAACGTAAGCCAGACATTCTATGTTTTCCCATCCACCTCTTTATTGAGTTTTTCTAATCCTCAGCTGATGAGCCTCAGGGATGAGATGCGGGACAACGGCGGAGAAGTCGACCTCATAGTGTCTCCGGAAAGTGCCCCAGAACTGAACGCCTTCCTCGAGAAGAACAACATTCAATACGATCTGGCCATCACGAACGTCCAGGAGTAAGAGTCCGGCACACGCCTTCCCTCTGAAACCACCTTACCCCCTCCACCACTTCCAGATTAATCGACGTTGAGATGCCAAAGGCCAAGAAACTTTTCCAGAACACCGGAACTGTCCTCAGAAACTGGACCGACTACGCCACCTACGACGAGATCAACGAATTCATGGACATGGCCGCCGCACAGCACCCCCACTGTGTGTCCCTCTTCACCGCCGGACAGTCGTACGAGGGCCGCCCCATCAGGGGTCTCAAGATCTCGTACATGAGGCACAACAGGGCGATCCTCCTCGACTCCAACATCCATGCCATCGAGTGGGTCTCCTCGTCGGTGGTCACCTACATCACCAACGAGCTCCTGAACTCGCGCGATCCCTTGATTCGATTGCTCGCCATGAGCTTCGACTGGTACATCGTCCCCATCGTGAACCCCGACGGCTTCGTCTACACCCACGACATTGTAAGTAGCCCCCTCACAGTGCTCTGAATTTGCCTAAAGACGCGCGTTTCCCACAGAATCGCTTGTGGCGCAAGAACCGCCGCCCGAACGAAAAGTGCATTGGAGTAGACTTGAACCGAAACTTCGACATCAACTGGGAGCGTAAGTGGCATGGACCCAAGTTGATTGGGTGACGCGACTAATGATGTCTCATTTCAGCCAAATCTGCCGACCCATGCGACCACATGTACGCCGGCACCGGTCCCAACACGGAGCCAGAAGTCATCAGCTACTCCGACTTCATCATGAGTTTCCCCGATGACTACCTCAAGATCTACCTGGCCTTCCACATGTACGGCCAGTACGCGCTGACACCCTGGGGCCACACCGTGGATCCACCACCAGGCTACGACGTCATCCTGGAGGTCGCCAATGCCTTCTGCGAAGGTGCCGGCCAGAGGTACGGAACCCTGTACGTCGGCGGATCGAGTGCCACCGTTCAATGTAAGTGACTGTCTGTTGGTGTGGACTCTTGAGTCACTCATCTCACTACTGTCCTTACAGACCCGGTGACAGGAGCTGCTAAGGACTTTGCATTCGGCAAGAAGAACGTTCCCATCTCCTTCACCATCGAACTCCGCGACAAGGGACAGACAGGATTCTTCCTGCCCCCCGAGCAGATCAAACCAAACGCCGAGGAGGCCTTCGACGGGGTTATTGCTATGATCATCTCCGCAGTCAAAAACGGTGTCTTTTGGTGATGTAACAATAAAACGGTGGCTTTTGGTGATGTAACAATAAATGAAGCCATAAAGGTAGAGCATTTGTAAAAATAGTTTTTGAATATGGTTGGGGGGTATTGGGGGCACGTTTACTCGATCAAAGATATTCGGACTAACTGCGTGCTGTCTGACTCCACACCATCAATCAAAATGCAATTAAATGTCGGGTAGTTCCTCTCAATGAATGAACATTTTAATTACTTTTATCTGGCGCGCAATCGATGGAGCGGAGAGTGGTGGCAAGCGCACGTCCTAAGGCTCGAGTTTAAAGCAAAACGTGAGCACGCTACGCCCGGACGATCAACCCTAAAATTTTTTTATTGAATAACTCTCTTTTGACATGACCTTACGACAAAGGTTGGGAATGTTTCCAGATGACTTGATGCCTCGAATTGATGACTGACACTTGGCTTAGCTCTTTAAAGTATTTAAGTACGAGGTACCATGTCACCGCACAGGGTTCTCTAAAAGAATTTTTTCTTAGGCCTATCAAATTCAACGGTGGAGCTGGATGACCTTTAAAACCGTCAAATGCTCCACATCTTGTTACTTCGACATTCGCACATAATCCCTGCACCAGAGTGAACAACGAAATCCACCCCTGGAGCACAAATTCGCTTTGTTTCACAGAGTGTTGCCAAATTTCTCGCAGCATGTTGCGGATACATACATGAGGAAATCAAATGAAGTTAGTCGCCAGAGGAAGACGGTTATATGTCTCATTAGAACCATGCTACTTGTACAGTGGTAGTCGGCAGCCAGCAATTAACACTTTCACTATCGCCTCTGCCTTTAATCTGCCGCCTGCCGCGCAAAGCGGCTGTAAAAGGCGGCCACAGCGCACGTACCACGGGTGTGATCTTATCGTTTAAGGCTGGAGTAGCAACGGTACTTCTGATAAATAGGCTATATGACCCCGAATGGAGTAGACCACTTGACTGAGTCTCGAAGAAGCACCCAGTCGTCGCTTAGTCGTTGGCAAGTCAAGATAATGCGAATCGTGGGTGCAGTTGTTGGCTTCGTGTTGTTGCTGGTTCTTCCACTGGCTCCGGCAGAGGCCAAACTTCGATTTGACGGATACAAAGTGTTTAGGGTTCTTGTGGATGCCGATTGGAAGTACCAAAATCTGCGAAATGTCGAGAGGGAGTTCGGGGTGAGTGACATGATCCATATCGGAGAGGATTTAAAACTGAGGTCCTGTTTCAGCTTAATTTTTGGAAAGAAATACGGTCTCTTGAGGATGACTGCGACATCATGGTGCCTCCAGAGCAAGCTCGAGACTTTCAATCGTTTCTGCAGACAACCGAAATACCCTACAACGTCACAGTAGACAACGTTCAGGAGTAAGACCTCTTCCCGAACGCTCAGATCTGCTTCCTTGTTCCAATCCTCGGTTTCTTCTCATTGTCAGATTGATCGACGCGGAGCTGCCTAAGTCACGATCAACAACATTCGACTGGACGCAGTTTCGCACACTGGACGAGATTAACGAGTGGTTGGAGACTACCGCGCAGCGCTTCCCCAAGCAGGTTACACTCTTTTCCCTGGGAAAGTCCTACGAGGGCCGCGACATCAAGGCTCTCAAGATCTCCTACAAGGAGGGCAACAAAGCCATCTTCGTTGAGTCCACCATACATGCCCGAGAGTGGATCACTCCAGCTGTGGTCACCTACGTCATCGACGAACTTCTTGTCTCCCGGCACCCTGGAGTCCGCGACATTGCCGAAAACCTCGACTGGTACATAGTCCCAGTGCTGAACGTGGACGGATATGTGTACTCCCATGAAGTGGTAAGTCATAGCAGTCCCTCCGTAGCATTCACTCACCACTCTTGTCCTTCCAGAACCGTATGTGGCGAAAGAGTCGTCAGCCGCATGATACCGAGTGTGTGGGCACTGACATGAACCGGAATTTTGGATTCCTTTGGATGAGTACGTCACAAGATCGTCCACTTCTTCTGAATCTCACTCTACTTTCCTTTTTCAGGTGCTGGAGCTTCCGATAATCCCTGCACCGAGACCTATGCCGGACCTTTCGCTCAATCAGAGCCAGAAGTGGACCAGCTCGTTAAGTACGTCGACACTCTGCCGGATGACTACATAAAAATCTACCTCTCCATGCACTCGTACGGCCAATACGTTCTCTCTCCCTGGGGACATACCGAGGAGCTGCCAGAGGGCTACGAAGCGATGATGCACGTGGCCAAGGGCTACGCAGATGCCCTCAACAGACGCTACGGAACCGTCTTCACCTACGGATCCAGCGCCACCACTCTCTGTAACTCCCCCAATCTTCTCTTCCACTTACCCACTTCTCATCCGCTTCCCTTGCAGACAAGGTTTCCGGTTCCGGCAAGGAGTGGGCCTACGGGGCCAAGGGCATCCCAATCCCATACACAATCGAACTGCGCGACAAGGGCTTCTACGGATTCATTTTGCCCCCCGAGCAAATCATCCCCACCGCCAAAGAGGTCCTCGAGGGCTACATCGGTATGGTCCTGGCCGCCCGTGAAATCAACATTCTTTGAAATAAACTCCCACGTACCGTTAGACTTGAAAAGAACATTTATTCCCTCATTTGTGTGTGAGTTGCGGATGTTAACGAGTACGCGATTTAATTCAGAGTTACAGTTAGTTATTCACAGTTAGCTAGTACATAGATCAAGACCGCTTAGTATAAAACACATTTAACTTAACTAGGTTACGGTAAGAGAAGGACGTCCTTAGGTTCTAGATTAGAGTAGGCTTGAGATGAGCAGCGCTGGTGAGTTCCATCTTCGGAGTCGTCTTTGTGGTTGTCTTGAGGCGGCGCAGCGATGTGCTGGTGATTTTGATTCGAAGGCCAGGACTGTTTGGAATGTTGCTGGGGAGCGTTTGTTTGGGGTTGTGTGTGTGTTTGTGTGTGTTGACTTCTTAGAGCAGAAGACGGTTGTAGTCGTAGGTTTCAACGTCACGGAAACGTCCCAAGTATGGTGAGTGTTTGATGCCAAAGCTGTACGCTGGAACGTGGGTTAGATTCACCTGAAAAATAGAAGAGGAAAGAAGTGACATTAGGCGGATGTTTGGATTTACAAAATGCCGGAAGCTTTGGGTCGCATTTTGGCCAACAGCTGGCAGCTTCTTCGAAGCGCTTAATGCTTTTGCTTGTGTGTTTGGTGTCACTTTTGACTGAAATCATGTTTTGGTGGAAGCCAGGTTCAGAGCCTAAATATAGGAGAAGGTCTGTGTTCTATTCTAAATGGAGACAGTACCTCGGACTTCGGTGCATTTGTCGTTATCACATCGCACTGTTTTCTTTGTCACGCGGAGGTGCAAGTATGATGCTAGTTGGCGATCATGGGCAAAGAAAGCCTAAGGACATTCCAAGAGGGTTAAGAAGGTCGGGGGAATTCTCTTCGAAGAAAATACAGGAGACGAACATTTTGGCCAGATTAAGCAACACATCGTGGGTGGCCATTGAATGTACTACCGACATTGTGAAACATTATGCAACGTGATGCGACATTGTTCAGAACTGTGCAACATTATGCGATGATTTGCAACCTTGCGCGACGATTTGCAACATTGTGTAACATTGTCCTCGGAGAGGAGGCTCCATAGTTCGGTGGACTCATCGACGCCTCGTCCATGGAAAATCCGGAACCATCTTCCACTACCTCTTCACCTAACCGGCGTAAGCGCCACTTAGAAAACTGCTTCTGCGGGCAACGCTCCGTCTACTGACACTCTTGTCCCTGTTCAATTATTGCTCCCACAACTAACTTAAGTCCAATGTCTTGACTTTAGACACCTGTGCAGGGCAATTGCACCCAGGATGTACAGACCGACACTAAACTTAACCACTAACATACTGTCGATTTTGAGGCCGCAAATGTACATAGTGTGCAAAGTGACGAGCTATACAGTGCCATGTCTAATTTTGGCATTCCTACAAAATTTCTCAGATTGTGTAGGATGACGATGGAGAACGTTCGCTGTTTTGTTAACGTTAGTGCAATCTCATCAAAATCTGCAACGTCAAAAAATGTATAGGACAAGGCGATGCACAGTCATGTGACTTCTTTGACATCATTTTTAAGAAAAACGTGCGTCTCACAAATCAAGAACAGAGGCGGGGTAGTAGTCACTTAAATTGTTAGCTTACGCGGATAGCGTTGACGAGATTGGACGAACACAGCGAGCCATCCATTAGGCGTTTGTTGGTATTGAAGCTGAAGCGGCTAAAGTGCCGGCAAATGAGGGAAAAAAGTCCATACTGTCATCAAGAAATAACACACAACATCGACGTCTCGCACTGAGCGTCACATAAGCCACTAGAAACTTCGAGGTAGTAGAAGACTTCGACTTCGACAAGGGACAACAACATCGGTAGCACAATGAAACGCAGAATAACTCTTGCCAAATGCAGATTTTAGGGCTCGAGATGCAATTAAGTAGTAGACTCCTGTCTCGAAAGACCAAGCTCGGTTTATATTATATAACGCTTGATCATCTCATTCCTGCTTTTGTCGCGAAAACTTGAGCCTAATTACGAGGGTTGCCTTTTATATTTCGGGATTAGGGAACAGACATAAATATTAATCACCGAGACTAGCTTTATTGTTTTCAAAATATTCCCCATTAAGATCTATACACTTTTGCATGCGTTTGAACCAATTGTCGAAGCACTTTTGCCACTCTGATTGAGGTATCTCCAAAACGTGCATTCTGAACGCATCAACCGCTTCTTCAGGTGTCGAAAAACGTTGACCTCTCAATTTATTTTTAAGTACGGGAATAAAAAAAAGCCATTCAGTGCCAAGTCGGGACCATACGACGGATGACTCATCAAATCGATGTTTTGAGTGCTCAAAAATGCAGTTTTTTGAGCCGATGTGTGCGAGCTCGCATTGTTGTGGTAAAGAGTGATCCGTCTTCGGCGGTTAGTTTTCCTGATTTCACAACTGGCAAAGAAGTGGTTGTGTACCGCTCAGAATTGACTGTTCTGCGTTGTTCTAGCGGTGCGGTTGCGACATGTCTAGTTTTTCCGAAAAAACAGGCGACCGCTTGCTTAAAAAGTGCTTCGTGCGCGAGCGACTTTTGGTGGGTTTGGCTCAATTTGAAACACCCATACAGTCGACTGCTGTCTACTGCGGGCTCATATGCCTAAATCCTCGATTCATCACCTGTCACGATATCATAGACGTGTTTCGAAGCACCGCGATTGTATTTTTGGAGCATTTCTTTCGACCAATCGACACGAGCCTTTTTTTGAGCGATTGACGAATTGTGTGGAATCCAACGCGTACAATTTTTTGAAGGTCAAATGTTTATGCAATATCGAATGCATGCTCGTTCCACTAATGCCTAAAGTTGTCTCAACCTCACGATAGGTCACATGACGATCTTGCAATATCAGTTGGCGCACAGCATCAAAGGTTTCCGGAACAACAACTGATTGTGGACAACCTTCACAAAATTCGTTTTAGAGTAAACTACGACCCCGGTTGAATTCACCGTACCATTGATAAGCACTGGTCCTCGATGGAGCTTTATCGCCAAAAACTGAATTAAATTCATCGATGCACTGTGGTTGAGTTAATCAACGTCAAAAGTTGTAAAAACTAATCGCAAGAAAATTTTCACGATTTAATTCAATTTTTTGGGCGAGATGAATCTTTTAAGTTGCTGTAAACAACACAAATAGCGTTCGTATGTCAAAACGCTCTGAGTACGTATAACCTCAAAAGTGTCAAACTTTGCGATAGAGGTGGCAGTTGCCAGATTGCAACATTAGGGTTGCCCAATCCCGAAATATAAAAGGCAACCTTCGTAAAAGTGGATGAGGAAACTCAAAGCTTTTCCGAAAGAAACGTTCTATGTACGATTTTTGGTCCTTTTTGCGTTGATTGCCTTTGATTCAACATCTTTAAATCTTAGCGACTGGGACAATAAAACAGAGACTGACCTAGACTGAGACAGGCGTAAACAAGTGGTCCTTAACCAACTTGGTGTACAAAATGGGAAACTGCAGCGTATGAGCTGGAGAACCATTTTGGGCCAAGTCCACCCCGGTCAGGTGTAGAGCTGCCGGTGTAGGGCCGGTCAAAGAAAAGGAAGAGCGAGGACCATATTTCCCTTGAATTGCAGAACGACGAAGAATCAGGCCATTCTTGGCTCATCAAGTGAATCTTGTATGTGTTCAACTTCAGCTTGCATGCGGCGGGAAATTTATTTGAATGTAGGTGTTCATGAAGTAAGGCCAGCGCTTACGCGTACCTGTCTGTTTCCTGTACAGGCGCAGATTGAATTGACTAAAGGATGCGCAACAATCAATGAACAACTTTTAATTCAATAAGATTCCAAGGTTTTCAGTTCAGCCTGTAAGGATGTGGGTATGCAATTCTAAAAAAGCCAGTACAGTGGTTGTTAGTTGAACTTGGATCACTCTAAATTGATTGAATAAGCTGAAAGAATGACTAAAGTCTGATTTTCGGAGTTCAATCCTTAACAGCGGACACCACTCGCGTCTTGGCCACAGTAAGATGTCTGCAAAGTCAAGCAAGAAGATTTCCTGGCGAACTAACTCTGCCATTGAGTACTCCATGTTGCATTTCCTTTGTAGACGGCCATAAGAGAGGGCGTGAATCTTCAAGTATTGCTCGCCGGTACTACAGATCTAGGGCTGTGAGATAAAGAACCACAATCAACGTATCTGAGGCCTCGGTTTTGAAATGAATATTTTGATTGTCAATCGCCTGTGTGGAGGAGAATGTTTCCAAAAGTGATGTAGGGGCAGGTACCATGCCTCCTTCCTTTACATTACGGAACAAGGGACACAAGTCATTCTTCTTGTGTGAAGCTCGCAAATGATTCTTCTTCTTCTTCTTCTTCTTCTTCTTCTTCTTCTTCTTCTTCTTCTTCTTCATCTTCTTTTTCTTCTTCTTTTTCTTCTTTTTCTTCTTCTTCTTCTTCTTTTTCTTCTTCTTCTTCTTCTTCTTTTTCTTCTTCTTCTTCTTCTTCTTCTTCATCTTCTTCTTCTTCTTGTGACGCTACAGTCCGGGTTGAATCTGGGCCTCAACCAACATGCGTCTCCAGCCAGTACGATATTTCGCTAGCTGCCTTCAATTGCACACTTCAAGTTGGTTCAAGCCCTTCTCCACTTATGTGAGCCACCTTAGCCTAGGCCGTCCTCTGTCGCGTTGCTCAGATTCGAAGACATTTCGTGCCGGAGCAGTGGAGCAAACAGGACCAAAAATCGCACGTAAAACTTTCCTCTCGGAAAGACTAAGAGCTTCCTCATCCGCTTTTAGGAACGTCCAGGTTGACGCGCCAAAAATGATGACACCAAAACACAAACCAAAAAAATTCCAAATTAATTATTTACCTTTTCTGGGCAATGGGCTCCTGGACCGGGCTTCATGTGCTCGTCGCTCGGTCCTTTGTGCTTGATGCCCATCGAGTACATTGGAGATTTTCTCACCACGACGCGATACTCGCTCTCGTAGGTGCCAGGACCGGGAAAATTTAAATTTGATGGGGGTAGTGGCTTCTGTCTGCTGGTCAGTGAGTATGCTGGTGCTGATTTGATGGCGCCGTCCTTGCTGCTGCCCAATACTGGTGGAATTCTATATACGTTTGGAGCTGCAAACAGAGACAAAAGGCACCATATTACAACAGGCTATATACGAGTACATCCTCGAAGATTGAGAAAGTTTTCAGATCGGTTAGAACAGAACAGAGAGCGAAAGAGAGAGAGGGGGAGTGAGTAGAGGAGAGATAAGTGGTTAATGAAGTCTAGAAATATGAAAAGACAAGATTAGTTGAAAGTGAGACGCACATCATCTAGAAATCTGTGTTCGAACCCAGTTCAATTACCTTGAGATCCTCTCTTCACAGCTGCTCGACTGGACTGTAAATGTGTAGCTGGCCTTTTGAACAGACTCTGCTTTGATAGCGGTGCCGGTGGATTCTGTGATGGTTGCGACAGTAGAATCGACTGCATCACCGTTTGTGAGTTTTTGACGTACTGCGGACATAATTCAATTTACAAAAAAATGAAACGTTTTTTGGTTTAATTCAATTCGATTCTACTTGATGCCCGATAGTGTGGACAGAACGGACAGAAATTCAATTAAGAAGCAAACAAGAAAACAACAAGCTTACCGGGACTTGCTAAGCGCTTTTCACGTCTTTGCAAAATCCTGTCTTGCACGTAAGCACCGGATGGTTGAGCTAGATGGCGTCGGAGAGTGGGTGAAGAGTGAGATTATGTACAAAAGACGCAACACAAACAAACAAAAAAAGAAACACATTTATAGCTTGTAGAGGCGTTAGACATGTGACAAGAGACACATACGCGAACAAAGGATAAACATGTGACTGCGTGGATGGAGGAAAGCGGGTGCACTTACCTGGGCCAAGGGTGCCTTTGAGTGGACCGATGGTGTATGCCGGCGAGTGGTCTAGCTTGCAATCCTCTGGACGGTAGGCTCCGGGAGCTGCAGAAAAATGATATTTACATTGAAAGGCGTGCGTAGAAAAAGTGCGAATAGAAACTTCGTTGGAAATTCTTAGCAACAAGGTTCAGAAATTTATCTGTGGAGGGTTTGAAGGGAAATTTTTGAATCCCATTGGGAGACCTCCTCTGGAAATTTAATCATGAGGGGAGTAGTAAAGGGAAGACTGGTATGTATGGTATGGAAATAGGGCATACTCGCTGTTAGAGATATAAGGTTTCGCTTCGTAATTGCCGCGTGCTAAAGGCATTGTTTGGTAACTTTATGTGACCGGGATTAAGGCACAGTTCGGATGAGTGTCAAACGGTTTAAAAGCAATGAACAAGGGGAGTGCGTAAAGTGGATCAAATGCCAGGCTGCCCCTCAGGAAAACAATAGTCGAGACTTCAACTGTCTGTGGAAGGCAACGAGGTAGTAGGTGAGTTCGAAAAGTGGATCAAAGGCCAGGCTGCCCCTCAGGAAAACAATAGTCGAGACTTCAACCGTCTGTGGAAGGCAACGAGGTAGTAGGTGAGTTCGAAAAGTGGATCAAAGGCCAGGCTGCCCCTCAGGAAAACAACAGTAAATACTTCAACCGTCTGTGCAAGGCAACGACGTAGTAGGTGAGAACGAAAAGTGGATCAAAGGACAGGCTGTCCCTCAGGAAAACAACAGTCAAGACTTCAACCGTCTGTGCAAGGCAACGATTTAGAAGGAAAGTACGAAAAGTAATTGTGGCCGCCGTAGCGTAGTGGGTAGAGTGCCAAGCTCACATACCGAAGGGTCTAGGTTTGATTCCCGGCTGAACACCTCAAACTTTTCACGCCACCACCTCTTTCGAGTTGCTGACAACACTCAAAGAATAATAACTGTCTAAGAAAGCTTCTCAAAATTCGCTGTTCGAAGTCGGCAAACAACTGTAGGTCCCTTCTACTAGTGAGAGAACAGTAGTGTGCGCAACAAGAGTAGTTGATTAGCAAGCTAGTGGACTGTCGCGCCAACAATTATTATTATTTACGAAAAGTAAATCAAAGGCAAGGGTACCTGACGAGATAACCGGTGCTCTTTTTATTTGACACAGTCAAGACTTTAACCACTTATGCAAAGCAAAGCCTCAAAAGTGACCAGCTTCAGCCGTATTAATTTAGCCATTTTTCTCTGCCTCATAAGGATTGGTAATCGAACTAGTTTCCCACCAGTGAACGAAAAACAGACGGCTGCTCAAATTGTATCAACCTGAAAATAAATGTTTGAATGCCGCCAAACATTTGGATTATGAAGCATACAGTCTTTTCTATTCCCAGCGAGCTTTGAGCCGTGTGAATGAAAACGAAGTTGCAGGATAAATAAACTGTGGGGACTCTTCTGCCGACAAGGGACAGGAGCGCATCTTCTTCAACAACCAAACCTGTTGTGCATGCTTATAAAATGGACTCAATTAAATGACAACTTTGACAGGCAGATTCTTAGAAGCTCTTGAATAGATAATTTAACTTGAATTTGTTCAGTCACGCGTAAGATGTGGAAACACGCAGAAGGCAAAAAATGAACAAAATTGAGAGAGCGACCCTATCAGCACGAGTGTCTGTTTTTTATAATTGGCGCGCACTAAAGGTATTGTTTATACCCTTAAATGACTGGAACTAAGTCACAGCACGGGCCGAAGGTAAAGAGGACGAGAGGAAAAGAAGGTACTGGATGCACATTGGTTTTAAATCCCTGTGTCCTGGTCCCCCTCTGCCCCTAGTCCAAAGGGGGACCAGAGCCTAGCTTACTCATCAACTACTCGTGTTGTGCACGCTACTGTTTTCTCACGAGTAGAAGGGACCAACAGTTTTTTGCCGACTCACAACGGAGAGATTTGAGAAGCTTTCTTAGACAAATATTACGCTTTGAGTGTTGTCAGCAGCTCGAAAGAGTTGGCGCCGTGAAAAATTCGAAAAATTGGTGTTGAGCTGGGAGTCGAACCTATACCCTTCGGCGTGTGAGCGTAGCACTCTACCCACTACGCCACGGCGACCATTGTAATGGGGGGAAAAATTGGGCTGGGAAGAGCATTCAATATTCGTGTGGTGCTGCTGAAGAACAAGTTTCTAAACTTAACTGTTCGTCCGAAGGTGGGCTTAAGGGTGAACGGGTGAGCATTCCTAGCGAGGTGGGTATTGCGGGTGAATTCTTTAAGTGGAGGAATGCAGCTTGCTAACTCGTTACAGAATTTTTTGTTGAAATAGCGATAAATATAGCGATGTGATAGTGGCGAAACATTCCGTCGATGTTCAAGCGAGTCGATTGACTGCGCAGCACTATTATCTCCAATAATTTTTATCGCTCGTTGTTGACTTCTATCTAGTAGGTGCAGAAAGGTCTTAGGAGCACAGGAGTAGATAGGAGCGTTGTACTCAAGCTTTGGGCGGATGTACGCCTTATATATTGAAGTATTTCTTACATCGCTTTAAGAAACCTAGACATTTCGCTGCATTTTTGGCGATCTCGAATATGTGATCGTTCCAACTAAGTTTTGAGTTGATGCAAGTACTGTGGATGGAAAGTCGTTCAGTTTCAACAATGGACTAGCCATTCATAGATAATGGCAGTAGACAGCTCTGAGTTTTGGAAGCATTAAATTCCACTCTATTCTTTTTACCCCAATCAATTATGCTGTCAAGATCGGGATTTAATGAGCTTAACATACGCTGCCGTTGCAAGTCAATGGCCGAAGTGGAGAGACGAGAGCAAAGGAACGAATATGAAAAGCTGAGACTATTGTCATCAGCGAAGGAGTGAATTGTATTAGAAGTGACAGACAGGAGATCATTTATGAAAATGAGGAAGAGTGTCGGAGACAAAACGGAGCCCTGAGGAACACCAGCATTAATATGGTGAATATCAGACTTGAACCCATTCAATACAACTTGTATTGAACGATTCGAAAGGTAATTTCTAATCCATTAAAGAAGAGATTCATCGACGCCGAAAGCACGCATCCGGACCAGCGGATTTGTGCACGTTCAGATCTTTAAGTACTCTTGCAAATGTACGAGCGCAAATGGACTTGTCCCATGAAAAAACTTACGCTCCCGAGTGTAGACGCGGACAAAGCGCAATCTGGAAGCGTTGAACTGGCTGCAAAATGTGCAGCTAACAGATTTGCTTGCCCAAAGAGCTGACAGCTGGAATGTCGTTGCTAAAGAGCGTTTGAATTAAAGACGAGGTGGAATTCTTTACGATTTTAGACGAGTTGGAATTCTTTATGGTTTTTACGAATGACCAGCAGTTTTTGCTGCCTTTGTGACATTGCAGCACTTTTTCCCTCAACTTTTGGTCATAGGAGAATTTAACACGTCTTATTAAGGCATTGCAATCATTTCGGGTCCTTTTGAATTTCCTCCGGTTTTCCTCAGAAGGGCTAGCTTTAAAAGTCCGGAAGCTTATGTCTCTCAACCTGATAGCCTCTTTGCAGCTCGAGTCGTGCCACGCGCCTGTCTTCGGTTTGACACTCTTCACTCTGTGAGGAATGAAGGATTTCGTACCTGACAAAATTATTTTTTTTAATCATATCAGCTGCGGCATCCACGTCCCTATTGAGGAAGCATAGTGACATTAATCAATCGTCTACATAAAAAAGAACCGCGGACATCTGTCAAAATGTTCCCCAATACTTCAAGTTCTTCAATCTTTCTAAAAGCCTGCAAATTTTTACCACGTGACTGCGATAGAACCTCTTTTTGAATCGAAAAAAATCATGCTGGCTGAGTGATTTTTTTTTTTAATTTTGGACACCAATCAGACCCACGTGGTCGCCGTGGCGTAGTGGGTAGAGTGCGACGCTCACACGCCGAAGGGTCTAGGTTCGATTCCCAGCTCAACACCAATTTTTCGAATTTTTCACACCACCAACTCTTTCGAGGTGCTGACAACACTCAAAGCGTAATAACTGTCTAAGAAAAAACCTTTCAAACTTCGCCGCTCGGAGTCGGCGAAAGACTGTAGGTCCCTCTACTCGTGAGAGAACAGTAGCGCGCACAACACGAGTAGTTGATGAGCAATCTAGGCCCTGGTCCCCCTTTGGACTGTAGCGCCAACAATTATTATAATCAGACCCACACGAGGCTTAACTGAAGAAAACGAGACATGTGACAGAACTTCGTATTCCAATTTGCTGCTCTGTGTTCTGATAGTGGGCTACTGTTTCTTTCGTCAAATAGAGACGTTATTTCGGAAGTTCAATCAATAGTTCAGCACAGCAGAACTCAATCAGGGTTTTGTAATACTCGAAGTGGATCCTATTTGTATATATAAATAACCTATATAACCTTCTGGACTATGGAACAGTCCTTGCCTTCTTTGAACAATGATCGACGGATGTAGTCAAGTATTTTAATTTGCCATTGGTCTCTGGTGCGTGCTCCTTGATCGGAGTTTAATCGATGATTACGAAACCAAGGAGAGACTCCTGTGGACTGAGCTCAAACAGTGTTAAATGAATATGCTCTGAAGCGACCTCTTGGCTTCGCTTCTGTTCAGAGAAATAAAAAATATAACACACATAGCGCAGACAGCAATCTCGAGTACAAATCGGTTGACATATTTTTTAGTGAAGTGTTATACACGAAAAAGCGGATTAGTGAATTTACTTATGAGAGCACCAGCGTTCTATTGAAGACACGAACCTAAGCATTCGAGAGACCCACAATGTCATCGTGTTGAATAAAAACTGACTTCCTCTCAAATTTCTCAATATTTGATAATTGTTTCAATTCCAGTATGAGAAAGCGATGGGGGTAGGCTTCGTACCAGCTGGTTCAACACTTGGGACAAAGACATGCCGCAGAGCAGTGGACGTCATAGCCAGTGTTATAACTCCTCTCTGAACTGAAAAATTACCACCCCACCGTTTGACCGAAAACAATTCTTGTACCTTGCCTGACAGTCATGCAAACATGAAGCAAAACATCAATGAAAACCTGATGCAGTCGAATATTTCAAACGACAAAAATGTCAGGGAAATGTACAACGAAGAACGAAGGACATCCTAAGCTTGCAGAGAAGGAAGGAACCTTCTTGTCCGGACGACAAGAACATTAATATTCTGATTATCTGTTGACAACAGTCCCAGTGCCATTAAATGTGGGCGTGGATGAAACTGATAACCAAATGACCACAAATCCCAGTCATGACACAATGGACACAACTAATAGCCCTATCGCGTGCCCTGCGGCCTCGCAAAAATAAAAAAACGTCCAAAATGGTTTCGTAGCAAGGACGAAATGCTCTTCCTCCCTGTTTGTCTTTAAACTATTCTCACAGACCATTTGAAGTCTTCAAATTGAAGGATGATTCATATTGAATGAAACCAGACTCAAATTAAACCGACTATCACTCAAAACGCTGCCCATTCACAGCCGACAACCTTACATTTCAACGCGTGCACATCAGCTGGCATTCAGTGCTCATACCTGGCGTATCGGAGGATATCTTCAGTTCGGACTTGAGGCCAAATGTGTACGCGGGTGTGTGATCGAGTGAAACCTTTTCGGGTTGGTATGCGGTGGGTGCTGCAAGTGCAAGTGTCAGTGTTGGTTGGTGTGCGTGCTATTGGGCGATTCGGGACGCCTTCAATTACCTGGATTGTCGACGGGCTTCTCGCGGTTCACTTTTACTCCGAACGTGTATGCGGGGCCGTGATCCATATTAATCTTCTCCGGCTGGTAGGTCCCTGGGGCTGGGGACTCACTGCGAATGGGAGTGTTTACTTTGACGCCAAACGTGTACGCTGGTGTATGGTCGAGGTTGTGTTTCTCTGGCTCGTAGGATCCGGGTGCTGGAAAAGAGGTGGTCAGTTAGAGAGACGAAGATGTTCGGAAAGAATCCCGCTTACCGGGGGTATCACTGGGCTTGCTGAGATTCACTTTTGTGCCGAATGTGTAGGCGGGCGGGTGGTCGAGTGTGTGCTTCTCGGGCTCGTAGTCGCCTGGCGCCGGTGTTGTGGCGGTTTTTTCACAGTGCGGCCTGCCCGACATCGTGTAGGCGGGCGTATGGTCAAGAGTGTGCTTTTCGGGTGAGTAGTCTCCTGGAGCCGGCGTGTCGCTGGGCTTTGACAGATCGTGGCGTCCAACGATGGTGAAGGCTGGCGTGTTATCGAGACGACACTTCTCCGGGGCGTAGGCCCCCGGGGCGGGAGTGTCGCTCGGTTTACTCAAATCGTGGCGGCCTGCGATGGTGAAAGCTGGTGTGTGGTCGGGTTTGTGCTTTTCGGGGCAATAGTCACCGGGGGCAGGTGTGTCGCTTGGTATTGACAGATCATGTCGGCCACTGATGGTGAAGGCAGGAGTGTGGTCGAGACGGCACTTCTCTGGCGCATATGCCCCGGGTGCTGGGGTATCACTTGGTTTGCTCAAGTCATGTCTGCCGACGATTGTGAAGGCGGGCGTGTTGTCCAGGCGACATTTCTCGGGAGCATAGTCTCCCGGAGCAGGTGTGTCACTGGGCTTCGACAGGTCATGCCTTCCGGCGAAGGTGTAGGCAGGAGTTTGGTCTAGTTTGTGCTTTTCTGGGGCATAGTCTCCGGGGGCTGGCGTGTCGCTGGGCTTGGACAAGTCGTGCCTGCCGGCAATGGAGTAGGCTGGCGTGTTGTCGAGGCGACACTTCTCCGGCGCATAGGCTCCGGGGGCTGGAGTATCACTTGGCTTGCTCAGATCGTGTCGACCAGCGATGCTGTAAGCTGGGGTGTGATCGAGGCGACATTTCTCAGGTGCGTACGCTCCTGGAGCTGGCGTGTCTGCCGGCTTGGAGAGATCGTGCCTGCCTGTGATGGTGTATGCTGGGGTATGGTCAAGTTTACACCTTTCCGGAGCATAGTCGCCAGGAGCTGGTGTCCCACTGGGTTTTGAGAGATCGTGCCGTCCTGCGAAGGTGTAGGCAGGATTGCTGTCCAGCCGGCAATTTTCTGGCGCATAGGAACCCGGGCCAGGCGTCCTAAAGGACGTTTGAGGATCGTGCTTGCCACCGAAGCTGTACGCAGGTGTGTGCTCCAAGTTGCACTTTTCCGGGGCGTATGCTCCTGGTGCTGGAGTGCCATCTGGTTTGGATAGATCGTGCTTTCCTCCGAAGGAGTAAGCAGGAGGGTTCTCTAGGCGGCATTTTTCAGGAGCATAGTCTCCCGGAGCAGGTGTGTCGCTCGGCTTGGCGGAGTCATGCTTTCCCGCAAACGTGTAGGCGGGTGTCCCATCAAGTCGGCATTTTTCCGGCGAGTACGCACCCGGTGCCGGTGTGTCACTAGGTTTTGATGGATCGTGCTTTCCCGCGAAGGAGTAGGCGGGGGTGTGGTCTAATTTGCATTTCTCAGGAGCGTATGCCCCCGGGGCAGGGGTGTCGGCAGGCTTCTGTTGGTCGTGCCTGCCCGCAAAGCTGTACGCAGGGTTGTGGTCGAGTCTGCACTTCTCAGGGGCATAGGCGCCCGGCGCTGGAGTATTGTTTACCACCTTTTGATCGTGCTTGCCACCGAAGCTGTACGCCGGAGTGTGGTCGAGTTTCACCTTTTCCGGCTTGTAGGCCCCTGGTGCTGGCGTGTCGCTCGGCTTGGCGTGGTTTACCTTCACCCCGAAGCTATAGGCGGGCGTGTGGTCGAGCTTACACTGCTCTGGCTTGTAGGCTCCAGGAGCTGAAATGAAAATTTTTTTAGTAACGCATTCGTAACGATGAAGTTTTGCGAATGGTTACAGCGCTACACTCACCTGGTGACTCTTGGGGCTTATCGCATGCGCCCTTCGAGCCCATGCTGTAGGCTGGAGAATACGATAAATTCACATTCTCCGGCTTATAGGCGCCCGGTGCTGGAACGTGACCCAAAATCAAACCAAAATCATGCCGAAATCAATCAGAGCCAAAACCCGCACACTTACCTGGTGTGTCGCTCTTAGCCTCGTTAATGGTCTTCAGGCCGAAACTGAACTGTGGCGCATTGTCCAGTCGCACTTTCTCGGGACAATACGCTCCGGGTGCTTCAAGAAACGTGTAATAAATTTTGTGAAAACATCTCGTGCTATAAGAGAACCAATTGAGTGTGCAATCTCCTTACCTGGCGTCTCGCTCGACAACTTCCCATCCACCTTGACCCCAAAACTGTAAGCGGGCGTGTGATCTAAAGCAACTACTTCGGGCTTATATGCTCCCGGTGCTTAACAACAACAACAAAAAATACATCAAACACCAACAAAAAAACGAGAACAAACAACAAAACACAAATTACAACTACAACAAAAGCAACAACAAAACAAAGTGACGTGAGAAGAGTGAAGGACTGAACATACCTGGGGTTTCATCAGTCTTGGGCGTGTGGTGCTTCTGTCCAAACGAGAACTCCGGCGTCTTGTCCATCTTAACCTTTTCTGGACTGTAGGCTCCCGGCGCTGCAACACAAAATTCTCATTAGACCATTGACGTCTGCAGTAATCGGCGACAAACAGACAAAAAATAAACTGTCCTAAGCATGCATGTTGGGTGTCCGACTGGACTAAGGACACTTCTGTTCTGAATTACTTGAAACAATTTGACGCGCGAAAGCTCAACAACTTCCAGTTTATGTATCAAATCAAACAACAAAATTAAAAGTGTCTCACACAACAAAAAAAAAAAAAAAAGAAAAAGAAAAATGAAAAACAAAAGAAATGATGAGATTTCTGAAGACTTTACCTGGTGTTCCCTTATCAAAGTCAATTTTAGTCCTCCTGCCAAAGGAGTACTTCGGCGAACTGGCCTGGCATATGGACACTCGCTCTGGATGATAGCTATTCGGTGCTAAGTTCAAGATAAGTTTTTTGACGAACTTTTTGTTTGTTTTGTTTAAAAAGCTAAAGTTTAGATATTTTTTTTCGTTTTTTGGTTTGCATGTAAAAAGCGAACAAAAGATAACGAAGGAGAAGTGAAAAAGGAGTGAAGTCTATGCGGTGACCGGGAGGAAGTGAAGCTCTATGGATGCAACTTAGACTAAGAGAATGTGTTCGAGGTTCGAGGAGATTTATATACAGAAGGAGAGAGAGGGAGAATGATGTGTAATTTACAAGGGAACACGTTCATTTTGTATGCTTTTCGAGGGTGGAATGAACATTTTTACAAGATTTTGCCGACTGGCGCCCAACTGAAAACAAAGCAGATGACAAATTGGTGCGACATTCTCTCGGAAGTTGTGCAAATGAACAGAAATGAACCCATAACCAACAATTTCTAATGCCTGTATGTTACAGAGATCTTAACTCTGATCTTTGGGGTTCTCGAAAGTGGATGCATCCTTTTTGGGACTTTTTTTGAGGAATATGAACAAAAATTGATGGAGAAGGGTAGATCATGACGGAAAAAGTCAGTTTTCTAGCTGGTAAATTGCTTTCTTTTCGCCGTTGATATAAACCATGATGTGCCCTAGTGGAGACAAAGACTTAGTATTTAACTTGCTGGTATAACAGTTGTATGAAAGATCGCGGACTACTCTACGTCATTTATCAAGAAAAAAACAATTCTGGTTCTAAGCTGCTTCAATGTCGGAGAGGTATACACTGATGGGAAAACTCAGAATGACTTCAAATCAGAAATTCTCTTTGACTCCAAGACTTTAAAGACCTATTCAAAGTCAGAGGATGTTATTAGGCGTTCTATTAAAACTTTATCGGATGCAGAATTACTAGAAGAATCGAACTAGTAAGATACTGCTGCATGTCTCTTAAAGTTATCAAGCCAAATTATTCTTATGGAGCCACGGACACATTTCAAAAGACTTTGCAGCAGGCCAGTCAGCAGCAGGCCAGTCAACAGCAGGCCAGTCAGCAGCAGGCCAGTCAGCAGCAGGCTAGTCAGTAGCAGGCCAGTCAGCAGCAAGCCAGTCAGCAGCAGACCAGTCAGCAACAGGCTAGTCAGCAGCAGGCTAGTCAGCAGCAGGCCGGTCAACAGCAGGCCAGTCAGCAGCAGGCCGGTCAACAGCAGGCCAGTCAGCAGCAGACCAGTTATCTAAAAAAAGGCTTGAGCACTTGTTCAGTTTTATAGCTTCTGCAGGATATCCTTAAGGCCGCATATGACAGTTTGCATAGAGACGAGCTTTGCAGTGCCATGTCTAGTTTTGGCATTCCTACCAAACTCGTCAGATTGTGTAGGATGACGATGGAGAACTCTCGCTGCTCCGTCAAGGTCGGTAGCGAACTCACCGAGACCTTCGATGTCAAAAAAGGATTTAGACAAGGCGACGCGCTGTCATGTGACTTCTTTCACATCATCCTCGAGAAGATCGTGCGTAACTCACAAGTCAACACCAGAAGCAAAATCTTCCAGAAGTCAGTTCAATTTCTAGCTTACGCTGATGACATTGACGTGATTGGAAGAACACAGCGAGCAGTCATTGAGGCGTTTGCTGCCATCGAAGCGGAAGCGGCTAAAATGGGTCTGGTGGTTTATAAGGGCAAAACTAAGTACATGCTGTCACCAGGGAAGGATACACAAAATCGACGTCTCGGACAGAGCGTCACACTAGGCAGCAGGTGCTACAATCAAGGGAAAACTCGTTTCCTGTTTATTTCTGCGACAGAGAGTGAACCAATTTATGATTTTGTAGCATGTCTTCGTCTTCCTTGGCCTTAAGGTAAATAGATTAACAACATCAGTTCTGCAATCAAACGCAGAATCACTCTTGCCAATCGGTGTTTCTTTGAGCTCAAGAGGCAATTGAGTAATAAAGCCATCTCTCGAAGGACTTAGCTCGCTCTATATAACAGCTTGATTATCCCAGTCCTACTTTATGGCGAGGAATCTTGAACGTTACTAAAGACGGATGAGGAAGCCCTTAGTCTTTTCGCTTTTCGACGTCATACCGTTTTGGCCTTTCTCGACTCCGTTGCTCTCTCGATATCCGGTTTCTCGACTCCGTTGCTCTCTCGATATCCGGGTTCTTACCTTGGCTACAACAAGGTGATGATCCGAGTAAATTTGGCTGGAGGAATCATTGGACCTTTTTTATGAATGCATACAGTCAATGGTGTTCGGGGTCGTGAAATGATAACCAATATTTTTTTCCTGTCTACAATTGAAGAAATGAATGCGGAGGGGATGTGGTTTCAAGAAGACAGCGCCACATCTCATACAGCCAGAGAAACAATTCAATTGCTACATCAGTCATTTCCCGGTCGTGTTATTTCGCGTTTTGGAGACTAGAATTGGCCACCTAGATTGTGCGATTTAACACCATTGGACTGTTTTCTTTAGGGTTTTTTGAAGTCGATGGTTTATGGGAATAAGACAAAGATGACTCAAGCCCTAAAAGAGGAGATTGGACGCTGCTTTAATAAAATACCGCAGCGTCTATGAAAAACGGTCATTGAAAATTTAATTTAAAGATCGCGTATGTGCCAGCAAAGCCGTGGCGGGCACCTGGCCGATGTGTTATTCCACACAAAACCTCATTCTGTCGACTTTACGATATAATAAAGAATTCACGATTTTTATTAAATATCTGCGTTTTATTTAAAATCTAAATCGTGTGTTCTTGTTGGGAGAGGAAGTAGTCGGAAGGAGTCAAGTCTGGTAAATACGGCGGGGCAGCTGCTCCCAGCCAAGTGCTTTGATTGTACCCTGAATTGGTTTTGCTTCGTGTGCAGGTGCATTGTCATGGAGCAAAATTACCTTGCCGTGTCCTCTGGCCCATTCTGGTCATTTCTCGATTAATTCATGGTTCAAATTGATCATTTGTTGTCGGTAGCGATCAGTATTAACGGTTTCAGGTTTTAGGAGCGCGTGGTACAGTACACCTTTCTGGTCCCACCAAACACACAGCATTGTCTTCTTGCCGAATCGATCTGGTTTTGCAGTCGATGTTGATGGTTGTCCCAGATTGACCCATGATTTTTTCCGTTTAAGATTCTTAAAATAAATCCAATTTTCATCGCCAGCAACAATCCGATGCAAAACCGATTTTCTTTCGTGTCTTTGAAGCAAAATTTCACAAGTGTTTTTTCGGTTTTCCATCTGTCTTTCATTCAATTCATGTGGCACCCATTTTCCACACTTTTGGATCTTTCCCTCAGCTTTTAAACGGTCAGAAATTGTTTGTTGTGCAAGATTTAACATTGCTGCCATTTGCTTTTGACTCAAAGTGTCATCTCCATCCAATATCGTTTCCGATTCGGCGTTTTCAAACTTTTTTGGTGGTCTTCCACGTTCTTCATTTCTCACATCAAAATCGTTATATCTGAACCGTTGAAACTATCTTTTGCATGTTGCTTCTGATAGAGCATGATCACCATATGCCTCGACAAGCATCCGATGTGACTCTGCAGCACTTTTTTTCAAATGAAAACAAAAAATTAATGCTTTCCGCAAATCATCACTTTCTGGTACAAAATTCGACATTTTTAACACGATGAAAAAATATGATGTTGTCTGTTCAATCACTTGATGTATACTAAATTTTTTTCCCAGATGTCATAGCAAACAAACAAAAAAAAAAAATACGGGCTCTTTCACAACAAATGTTCCTATCGAGACATTTGTATCTTGGCGCTCGCTTCATACCGGTATACTATTATTTTAGTGCATACGTGTAAAATTTCATATAGATGTGAAGGTTCAAAACGGAATTTGCTGTCAATTTTCATGCACTTTCCTAAGTTGTTGTACATTTTAATGTTCGTTTAGCATTTTGATGCAAGAGGAAGTTTTATGCTCATTATTTTATGCCCACAGCGCCCGCACTAAAGAATAAAAATTAGTCCACGTTCTCACTCACTCACCCACGTTCATTCTCACTCTACTCCTTACTACATGACAATGTCAAAACTAGGGCAAATATCCAAAAGCTATAAAAATCTACTTCGCGCTGTTTTCAACTCAAAGGCTTTGATTCATTCAATTTTGAGATCTTAAGCTATTTCAAGTATATTCCCTATTTTAAGTATTGCGTTCAAAATCTCTCATTGAGCAAATACTGTTCTTAACGTTTCAGAGGAATGACGCATTAAATTTCGTTTGAAGTCTTTTTATCTATTCGCTATTAACTATACATTTTTAATCGGATTAGGGTCGGAACTTTGGGTCGCCCACTGCATCGCCTTTAATTTCATAAGTATTTTTTTTACTTTTTTTGGACGTGTGATTTAGGTCTCCGACTCCAACGTATCTCCTGGTACGCCCTTCTATCCGCCAAATCGGAAGGATAAGTTTGAAATATGTGGAGGAGCAACCCTCAAAACTTGTTCTACTGTGCTTCACTGATTTCTGTAGATGGTGCTTTGGATGGCCCCACAAGGCAGTACTGGTGTGTTTTCATGGGACTGATATCGAATAAATTTCAATTCGTCTGACTACATTTTTTTTATTTCAATTTTGAATTTAATTTATTCAGAATCCAATTCAATATAATTCATGAAGGTAATTACATAACAAGTTAGAGATTTAGAAGAGTTTCCCTTACAACTGTAATTCAATGTATTTATAAAATAAAGTCTCTATTTGCTGGATTATTTTACTTCAAGGGAAAAGCTACCAACAAAAACCCTTACTTAAATCTTAAACCTACTATTGCACACTAACCCTCTTGCACACTTAATTGAGCAATTAGTCTATGTTCCGAAAATTGTAGAATTTCATTTTAATTTTATTTAACATAGTTATTATAAGGTTGACGCAGGTTATATCATGAAGAATCTGACTACATTATGCGCTTCTGATTGGTTTCGTTTCGTTTTCCTGACGCTGACTGTAGCCGCTGTCGTGAAGATTTCCTTTTGCAGTCCATCAACTTATGGCCTTATTTGTGAGCATTGAACCTATATTTGAATATATGTTCTTTCACATCTGTTTTATCATAAGATATGCAGACGCTTCTGTAAGTTGATGTAGTTTAGGTGTTATTTAACGAATTTTTTGCACTCAAATGACCACTGGTTTGTTTTATATGAGTCTGATTAGATATCATTCGTAACCTCTACTGTCATATCAACAATGCTATCTTAAATATTTTTAGATAATGTCATTAAAATTTAAACAAACGGGTTATCTTATTTGCCCTTAACTGTTTGATGCTATTGATTTATAGCATTGTATCCTAAAATATCCATTTAAGCTCAAAAATAGAATCAAGTAAAATATGAAACAAGATTGTTATGACTAAGAAAAACAAAACACTAGTGAAATCAATGTCTCCGAGGCTGCACGCTGTTGTAAGAGCAGAGGGCAGCGTCGATATTCCCCTTTTTTCTAAATACGCTTGACCCTTATTTAAAAAGAAATCCCATATATCTGCATTCTATTACTGGCTAAACTTACAAATCAATTTAAATCAAAAAATTAGTTACAGCGTACAAATTATATAAAACTAAATCAAACTCTACGAGATTGAGATGGGGAGATATTTAAGGTTGCCAAATATTTCCCTTCCGCTTTTTTGCTTTTCATTCAATTTTTCATAAAAAGTGTTACAGTTGTCGGATTTAGTTCAAATGCGCCGTTTTGTTGGATAATCTGTTTCCATCTAGACGACAACTTCATAATACTCCCTTCATAGAAGCCCGTTTTGTTCGATAATCTGCTTCCGTTTAGACGGCAACTTCATAATACAGCCCTCGCAGAAGCCCCCCTCCTTTTTTGAGAAGAACTGGGACAGCCACATTTCACAAGCCTCTTTTGAGTTCAACTACACACCACCAAGGGCGTTCGCCATGGACAGGAACAGGTGGTAATCACTTGGCGCTATGTCCGGGCTATATGGTGAATGCTGTAAAACCTCCCTCCCGTGGCTTCTGAAGAGTCATCAACAAAGTGTGTGGTCTGGCGTTGTCCTGGTGGCACACTACAGCCTTTCTGTTGGCCAATTCTGGACGCTTCTGGTCGATCGTCTGCTTCAAGCGGTCCAGTTGGTCACAGTAGATGGTAGAATTAAGTGTCTAGACATATGGAACCGGCTCAAAGCTTATGATTCCCTTCCAATCCCACCAAACACACAGTAAAACCTTTCTAGACGTCAATCCCGGCTTGGCCACTGTTTGGGACGATTCACCGGCCTTCAACCACAACAATTTTCCCTTGGCACTGTCGTATGTGATCCATTTTTCGTTGCCAGTCACCATCCGCTTCAAGAATGGGTCGAGTTCGTTCCGTTTCAGCAGCATATCGCAGACGTTGATTCGGTCCAGAAGGTTTTTTGCGTCAAATCATGCGGCACAAAAATATCATGCGTCACCCAAACATCAAGCTTGTTTTTGTATCTAGTCTTCTGTAGTTGGTTTAAAATTGTTTGGTGACTAACTCCCGTCTCCTTGGCGATGTCATCAGATGCCACATGCCGGTCTAACTCTGTGATTTCCATGATTCGATTGATATTCGTGGTCACAGGTCTTTCGCCGGCTGGCTTATCCATGGTGTCGTTTTCACCGGCTCTGAATCATCGAAACCATTCCTCCGCGGTTTGAAGTGATAGTACCATCACTCAAAACACCATTAACCTCACGGAACTTTTCTCGCCTCGCAATAAGTCCATTGTTGCGCGTCCTGTGTTGCATGTGGCGCCGTCCTGTTGAAATCACATGTCATGCAAGTCAAGCTCTTGCATTTTGGGCAAAAAAAGTTGGATATCAAATCACGGAAGCCCTCACCATTCACAGTTACGTTAAGATTCGCATCATCTTTGAAAAAGTGCGGTTGAATAATGCCACCAGCCCACAAACCGCACCAAACTGTGATTTTTTTTCTGGATGCATTGGTAACTCTTGCAATGCTTCTGGCTGACTGGCCTCCTACGTACCCATTGAGCCAAAACTGAGTTCCGTCCATTTTTGTCCATAAAATGGAAGAAGCGCAAGATGAACTTTCTTAACAGATCACGCATTTTGATAATAAAATTCAATAATTTGCAAGCGTTGTTCGTTTGCAAGACAATTCATGGTTAAATTATAGACCATACTGAAGACGTTTGACAGTGAAAGAAAACACGAAACGTGCGTCAGCTGTTTCAACCATTGTTGCCAAAAAGATAATAGCTAGAAAATCACCCTTTATAAAAAAAATATGGACACTGTCAGTATTATTTTCCACATCCTTTCCCTAAAGAACACCATTCAGCATCCGTTGCATTAAATTTGCAAATGTGTCATGTAATAATAAATGTTCTTTTCTGAAATTACTGATGAAGAGAGTTTTTTCGGTCACTGCTGTTTCCTTGCATTGTTAACAGAGTTTCATAGAATTCATTTGGGTTGGTGTCTGGGGATTGTACACTCGGCACCCAATGCAGAAACCTTTACTTCAAATGCCTATGCCCATTTTTTGTTCAAAACTAGTTTTTGCATCCAATTGTGCACATTTTGAAAAATTCAAATATACAATTTGGTTTATTGTGAACACCTATTGCTGGCATACAACTCCAAGCCCTGCCAGATCCTCGCTGACGCTTACAGGTAGATGTCTCTCCACATCATTGTTGGCATTCAAACTGAACAAAACCTATTTCCAAAATTTAGTACCTTTTTTTTCTTTGCGTAGTACTCGCAAGAATGTTCTTCCACTGCCTTCTTTTCCGCACAAATGATCGTATTTAAGTTTATGAAATCATCTCAACTCTACTGGTACATGGAGTGTCCTTGACTTTCTTGAACGTTTCGTACCTATACTTATAACGCATTTTAGGCCTCTGTGAAAAAGTTCAAAAATGTTGCTCAAACCCTTACTCTTTTCCTTAAATTTTAAAACGGGCTCCTGGGTCTCCAATCTTTTTGCCTTTAGAAATTACATCACGCCTGAAAATTGATAGACTGAAGAAACAAACGAAATGCATCAGCAGTCCTCTATACTCTTCGACTTTTTATGTACAAGGTGTCCCTTTTCTTTTGCGGCTAATAATTATAAAGATAGTCCACATCCTTGTTGTACAATCCTTTGCAGACCTTTTTACACCCTAATCTTATACTATTTGGAAATGCATGCCAATTTACAAAACTTAAAGAAAATAAAATTGAAGTCATTTTCCATCTCCAATCGACTTAGAGTCCAGGCAAACACACATTCACTCATCATTCCTTCTGCGTCCCTTTAAAATTTGTTTAAAATAAATTCTGAAAAGCCCGTTTTTGCTAAGCAGAGATTGGAACGTTAAATACCAATACCACCGCTTCATGCTCGTTCTTAACAGCACTGAAAAGAATTCAAGAAAGTCCTCCGACCTTCAGAGACCTGCCATTTCTTAAAAATTTTATGAGCAACTTGAATAAAAACACAGAACACTTTACTCCTACGACACACCAGCCCGAATCTTCTTCAACCAGCAACCACCACCGGTAGACAGGAAAACAGAAAATGACTAAACTACAGTCACAGTACAGAGATGGCATTACACAGACAGTAGGGGAGTACTTTAAAACGCTTTTACCTGGGAAATCCTTACAATTAATTAGTTTTGGCTTTACTCGAAAACTGTACTGAGGGGCCCTGCGCTTAAACACATTCAAATTGACCACCTTGTAATGGTTCGCGGCTAAATAAATCGAAAAGAAACAAAATCCAATTAGCAATCGAATCAAAATCAACGGTCTACGGTCTACGGTCTACAGTCACAAAATGAAGCGAACAAAACAGTGATCTACGTCCTACAAGAAGCCAACTGAAAAATAAAATACAAACACCGTCATTTCGGTCGCATGTAAAGCTACAAGTGCGTCAATCTTCTTGCCAAGACCTGCTGTACCTGCTGGCTTGAATCTTGATCTCTTGAACGGAGGTGTCATAGATGCCTCATTCTGCGCAAGCAAGCCACCTCTCTCCTCTCAACCCATCCCCCATCCATTCCACCTTCTTCCACAACACAACAAAAAAGGACAATGAAGCACACACAGGATGGAGATGAAGCAAACCATGGATCCGGCGACATACTATGTACAACATGGAGGAAACGTAAATTGCACTGGGCTGTCAATTCGCATACCTGGTGTGATGCTGGGCCGCTCGAGGTTTGGCCGCGAACCGAATGTGTACTTTGGCGGCGCCTGAGCGATCGACTTAACCGCTTTGTCGACATTGTATTCGCCGGGTGCGGGCGTTTTGAATGTGGATACCTCCTTGGGGCGAGATTGCAGTGAGATTGCCGGCGCTGTGTCCTTTCCCTTCACCCCCAGGCCGGTGACGTTGTATTGAGCGGGGCCGGGTCCAATCGAATCGTACTTGCAGCGATGTTTCTTCCCAAAACTGAACGCTGGAGACGCATGTTTCTTCGAGTCTGTCACTTTTGTGCCTGCGGTGGCGTAGAGAATGAGTGTTAAATTGAGCTTGAAATGCCGCCTGCTGAAGGATACTCACCGACTAAAGATGGTAACTGGACGCAGGCTGGGCCAGGGCTGCTGCCTTCGGCAGCGATTTTACCCTTTCGCACTGTTGGGGTCCACGGTCTTTGCTCGAAGCCGGCTCCCATGCTTGTAAGTCGCTTGTTCTGTACTCGTTCGCAGGGATTGCACTGTCCTCGTGCGGAGATTCTTTTCACTCAGTTGACGGACTTTGATCTGAGGTCCTGCTGAAAGAGAGGAGAAGAGAGGTGAAATTTTTGCTAGCAGACGAAGGAAGCGAAAGAATTTGAAGCGAAGGAGAAATTTCAGCCGACACATATTTGAAAGCCCACAAAGCCCCCAATTATAGCAAATCGTTCAGCCGCCCATTGGCTGGCGATACATGCAAACGTCGACACCTCATAACCAAGCGACCTTTGCGCTGTCCTTGATTTGAGGCAATTTATCGTTACATGCCTTTCAATTTCCACTTTCCGCCCACGGACTTCCGTTACCAATGCGCGGCAACTCCATACTTCAACCTTGTGGAGACCCTTCGAACTTGAGAGCCCACTAATCGTCCGACGATTCCCGAAAATCGATCCCTAATTAGAGCACGAGGCCGTGTCGACACCTGGGAGCTCTCTCCACTCCTTGTCACGACAACGACACGCATACACCAACGTGGGCAATACAAAATGGCATGTATCCGGTCTTCGCTACGAAGCGGCTCGTATAACTTGACCTACATTCATGTGGGGCATGCGATATGCCGCGGCAGTGTCCTGAAGTGCTAGGTCGTCGTCATCGTTGATGTCGCTGTTGTTGGCATCGGTTGTCAATGGAGGAGAAATCAATTTCCCTGTCAAACGATGACAACTTCAAGCCATTTTCAGCTGGCGACCGCTTACGCCGGTTTCTGGGACAATCCGCTTCAAGGACCCCGCAGCGCCCGAAAACACATTGCGATTTCGTTAATTTATTCAATGGAGTGACTTATGTGCCAAACTATGAGTTTAACTCCACGTCGGGTGAGCGGGTTGGTTGGTTGCCTCTGGTAGGGATCGATGTTAAGTTGCATGTCGGGGCATGGTTTCTGTTGTATTGACGTCAAAACATTTAGTGCCAGTCGGTGTCGGGATTAGGAAACTTCTCGATTAGCGGCGGAAGAGCCCTTGTAGGGGCTTTTCAGTAGGGGGAGAGAGGGGGGGTGGATTTGTTTGATTTGTTTCCTGTTTATTAAAAGGAATAGTCCTCGGATTTCATGGCTTTGACGCTCCTCTGACTGAAAGCGGGTGTGTTTCTTTTGAAGAAAATGCCCAACCTTCAGCTTAATCAAATCAAGCCCATCCCTGATGGACGCTCCTATCAAATAGAAACTTTTATAGACATTTGCTAGGTTATTAAACAGAAGAATGGGACGTCTGTCTTTCGGTTAAAGGGCGTATTTTTAATTTTTCTGTCTGTAGTAGGTGCTTTAAAAGGTTCAACCGAAACCATCTTGGATTATAGAAGAAGAATACGAAAACTGAAAGCTGAAATCTTAAGGAGGGGTGCTGAGCTGTCGTGTACCGTCCTCCCCTCGCTTGACCTAAATGAAAATTTCTGCAGGATCTTCATAGTGGTTTTAAGGCGACTTTGCTCAACATTATTTTAAAGAAGCACTGCACCAGAGTTAAGTCTAAATTAAATTGAGTTTCAGGCAAGAATCGTATTTCGGTCTTCTTCTGTTCAGTCTTGTCTTGGACAAGTTTTGATGAAGTTTTTCAGTCAGTTTTACATCTACTTTACACACTTGTGTAGCACTTGGACAATCTCCCAGACACATTCCTTCATCACCTTTAGTGCCGAAAAAGTGTACGCCTACCCAACTGGATAAAGATTAAGGATAATGCAAGACTACACGCCGTAGTTACCCGAGCTTCAATTAGAGTTAATGCTTGAAAGACTATAAGCTCTATCCCAACTGTGAGCGGTGCTATCAACAGTGGAGATTCGATTCAGAATCACCCACAACTACCGGTGCTCCTTGAGTTTCTTGAAACTACTTGGCAGAGACCCGACTTAGACCTGCTCATGACAATCAGTACCCCTTTACTTTTTAAAAATAATTTTACGGGAACGGACTTAAGTCCGATTGAGACCCGCACATAGGAATCAATGTCCCATTCGGTTTCTCGTTACAACTGGGTTCACAACTCCTGACTTCTTCCAGAAAGCATTTCAGGAGTCTTCCAATACCGAACCCTCAACGATAAGTAGATCTGCAGACCTGAATGTTGTTGGACTCGAAAAAAAAATTCCTATTTAGGCATGTGGTCCAGTCGGAGAGGAAGGTGTCTAGAGGAGTGCACATAACCGCTTCATGCACAAGTTGTGCCAGCATATGAATGTAAACCCGAAGTTGAAAATCCGTTTAATGCACTGGCTTAAGCCTCAGTAAAGGCAGTTTGCTGATCCGAATCTGATCTGGTGTGAGGTTTTACCGGTAAAAGGTCCTTTGTCTTTATGACTGAAAGGAGGATCAACGATGGCTTATAGCCCGCATGGGCTGCCGGGCTGATAAGCAAGTAAAGAACGACATCTCATTGCAACACAAACTCCCATGACTCAAGATGGTCCTTACACCGTCTGAGTCACTCAATCGGAATTGTTTGTTGTAGTTTTGAAAACGGATAGCAAAAGCTTACGTTTTTTTTAGCTATTCACTGATCCAGGCATAAAAACGGAGCTGTGAACAGAAATTCACATGTCTAGAATGCTTTTAATCTCAAAAAACTTACGTTAAAACGTTCATCTGGCATTTTTCATTGCATTTTCTGGACCTTAAGGACTTCTTCGCTGGCTAAAAGGTTTTATTGTTTGTAGATTTGTTAATGCGTTGGTGCGTTTCGGATAGCCACAAAGTTCTAATTCGAAAGATGTGTTGTGAATTTGTATAAAAAGTGTAGTTCGACGGACATTCCTACTACGTTACGGTGGGTCCAGTTGGGACAAACATTGAGTTGAAAATCAATTATTTTACCTTTATAATTAACTCAGCTATCCTCAATATACATTTAACAAGCTTTTTTTATAAGGCCTACAGCAAAGTTAGTCGTTAATTCTATCCACTTCAATAGTAAAATCTATCCCATAGAGTGTCTCGAAAAGACTTCAGTTAAAGAAGCAAAACTGTCTTACGTCCTTTCCCACTTTCTCTTTTACTTTAACACTTGTTTACCGGTATGAAATGAGTTTTTTTTTGAAAATAAACAACAATAATTATTAATGAGAAAGTTACAACATTTGATTCAAAGTATTGGCCATTGTATGTATAGAAACATTTTGACCACATTTCTGGGAATTTGTGAATACCACGCCAATAAAATTTTTCGTCTTTTAAAGCAAACCAATCAGATACCAAATTTTCGACCTCCTCGTAGGAATCAAAGTTCTGCTCAGCCAATGCGTGTACCATCGATGAAAACAAATGGTAGTCGGAAGGAGCCAAGTCTGGTGAATACGGCGGGTAGAGTAGTTGCTCCCAGCCATGTGTTTTGTGTGCAGGTGCATTGTCATGGAGCAAAATTACCTTGCCGTGTCTTCTGGCCCATTCTAGTCGTTTCTCGATCAATAATAATTGTTGGCGCTACAGTCCAAAGGGGGACCAGGGTCTAGCTTGCTCATCAACTACTCGTGTTGTGCGCGCTACTGTTCTCTCACGAGTAGAAGAGACCTACAGTTTTTCGCCGACTCCGAACGGCGAAATTTGAGCAGCTTTCTTAGACAGTTATTACTCTTTGAGTGTTGTAAGCAGCTCGAAAGAGGCGGTGCCGTGCAAAATGCGAAAAATTGGTGTTGAGCTGGGAGACGAACCTAGACCCTTTGGCGTGTGAGCGTCGCAATCTACCCAATACACCACGGCGACCACTTTCTCGATCAATACATGGTTCAAATTGATCATTTGTTGTCGGTAGCGATCAGTATTAACGGTTTCACCAGGTTTTAGGAGCTCGTGGTACAGCACACCTTTCTGGTCCTATCAAACACACAGCATTGTCTTCTTGCCGAATCGATCTGGTTTTGCAGTCGATGATGGTTGTCCCAGATTAACCCATGATTTTTTCCGTTTAGGATTCTTAAAATAAATCCATTTTTCATCGCCAGCAACAATCCGATGCAAAACCGATTTTCTTTCGTGTCTTTGAAGTAAAATTTCACAAGTGTTTTTTCGGTTTTCCATCTGTATTTCATTCAATTCATGTAGCACCCATTTTACACACTTTTGGATCTTTCCCATAGCTTTTAAACGGTCAGAAATTGTTTGTTGTGCAAGATTTAACATTGCTGCCATTTGCTTTTGACCCAAAGTGTCATCTCCATCCAATATCGTTTGCAATTCGGCGTTTTCAAACTTGTTTGGTGGTCTTCCACGTTCTTCATTTCTCACATCAAAATCCTTATATCTGAACCGTTGAAACTATCTTTTGCATGTTGCTTCTGATAGAGCATGATCACCATATGCCTCGACAAGCATTCGATGCGACTCTGCAGCACTTTTCTTCAAATGAAAACAAAAAATTAATGCTTTTCGCAAATCATCACTTTCTGGTACAAAATTCGACATTTTTAACACGATGAAAAAATATGATGTTGTCTGTTCAATGACTTGATGTATACTAAATATTTTTCACAGATGTCATAGCAAACAAACAAACAAAAAAAATAAGGGCTCGTTCACTACAAATGTTCCCTATCGAGACATTTGTATCTTGACGCTCACTTTATACCGGTAATATACCAGAAAAATTAAGAAAACTGTTTTTGGTATTTTAATTGACTGTCGGAAAATGATATCCTTGGGCAAAGCGGAACATATCTTACTTCATTTTAACTTGAATGTGTCAAATGGAGTTTGAATAGCATGGTACGAGCATACCTCAAACCGCATTTATGTCCAGGGGATGGACAGTATGGGCAGACGGTCAAAAAGAAGATATTGTGAGCTCATATAAACCCTTATTTTACTTTTCTACTTTCTACTTAATTAATTTTTAATTTGATATTTCTGTATACATATACATATATGTTTAAAAAAAAATATCACGTGTACGTAGGTTTTATATTTTGAGATTGGGCAACCCCAATTTTTGAGGTTATGCATTCTCAGAACGTTTTGACGAGCGCTATTTGTGTTGCTTATAGCAACTAAAAAGATTCATCTCTCCCAAAAAATGGAATTAAATCATGAAAATTTTCGTGCGATTATTTTTTACAACTTTCGACCTGAATTAACTCAACAACAGTGCATCGATGAGCTTAATTCAATTTTTGGGTATGAAGCTCCATCAAGGACCAGTGTTTATCGATGGTATGGTGAATTCAACCGAAGTCGTAGTTCACTCCAAGACGAATTTCGTGAAGGTCGTCCAAAATCAGTTGTTGTTCCGGAAACCATTGATGTTGTGCGCCAACTGATATTGCAAGATCGTCATGTGACCGATTGCGAGATTGAGACAACCTTAGGCATTCATTGGACCAGCATACATTCAATTTTGCATAAACATTTGACTATCGAAAAAATTTGTTCGCGTTGGATCCGACACAATTCGTCAATCGCTCAAAAAAAGTCTTGTGTCGATTGGTCGAAAGAAATGCTCCAAAAATACAATGGCGGTGCTTCTAAACACGTCTATGACATCGTGACATTTGATGAGTCGTGGGTTTACGCGTATGAGTCCAAAAGTAAACAGCAGTCGACTGTATGGGTGATTCAAATTGAGCCAAATCCAACAAAAGTTGCTCACGCACGAACCACTTCCAAGCAAATGGTCGCCTGTTTTTTTCGGAAAAACTGGACACGTCGCAACCGTGCCACTGGAACAACGCAGAACATTCAATTCTGAGTGGCACACAACCATTTGGTTGAGAGTTGTCGTCCAAGAAATCAGGAAAACCAACCGCCGAGGACGGATCACTCTTCACCACGACAATGCGAGCTCTCACACATCGGCTCAAACAACTGCATTTTTGAGCACTCAAAACATCGATTTGATGAGTCCTCCGCCGTATAGTCCTGACTTGGCACCGAATGACTCGTTTTTATTCCCGTACGTAAAATTTAAAATGGGAGGTCAACGTTTTCCGACACCTAAAGAAGCTGTTGATGCGTTCAGAATGCATGTTTCGGGGATACCTCAATCGAAGTGTCAAATGTGCTTCGACAATTGGTTCAAACGCATGCCAAAGTGTACAGATCGTAATGGGGAATATTTTGAAAAGCAATAAAGCTATTTTCGATGATAAATATTTGTTTTTGTTCTTTAATCCCGAAATATAAAAGGCAACCCTCGTATTCGGCTTTGCCTTTGATTTGGCTGGAGACGGCTATTTCACATATAAAACTGAAACAAAGCTATTTCACATATGATTTTTTGCGCTTAGGGTTGTCGTAATTGATTCATTTTTTTATATTTGTGGCGTTCCTGCAGAATTTTGGACATACAAATTCACGTCTCCTGACGTGAGTTCATGTGGAGTCCTATTTTCTTGATTTTGAATATATTCAGCTGCTTGCAAACGTTTTGAAATGGATGCCTTAGTGACACTCGAAAATTCTGCGACCCACAACATTCACAGAGTAATGCTTCCAATTCATCATCTTCAAACTTCATCATCATCATCTTTGGCTGCTCAGGACGTTCACTGTCTTCAAATCACCGCTTTTAAATCATGCAGACCACTTTTGGCACGTTCGTTCAGCTAGCGCATTTTCCCCATAATCTTCTACTAAATACGATAACTTTCCGTTATCTTCATATTAAAGTAATGAAGAAGAACTCCCAGAAAAAAAATATTGTTTTTTACGCTTCAAATAAATGAAATATACTGAAATGACGTACAATGACAGTAGCTTTCCAGCACATGTTCCTATGGAATAATAACAATGGAATAATATTTTACAAGTAACGCCATCTCTTAGCAAACCGCACGCAGATTTGGACACAATGACAAAACAAAATGTCTGGACGATGTAACTGACAGAATGGCACTTTGATATGATGTCAAATCAGCATCTAGAAGGTGGCCAGATTATAATTTCTTTGGAAATTTTAAATTTAGTTGGAATAAATTTCTAAAATATGACAGGAGCAAAATTACCAAGAAAAAAATTTTTATTTCGTCTAGCAGAAGAACGTGCTTCTCAGCAACAGGCTTCAAGGGAAAAATTCGAGCACGCTGATACATCAAGAGCAAATACTAGCACTTCTCTTGTGTATAAACAAGAAGATGTGATAAAAACAAAACAAATTTCATTTGCTCTAATTACAAGGAATATGGACGCCGCTGGTATCTTCTTCTTCTACTTGTGGCGCTACAGTCCCGGTTGGGCCTGGGCCTCAACCAACATGCCCCTCCAGCCAGCACGATCTTTCGCTAGCTACCTCCAACTGCGCACTCTAAGTTGGTTGAGGTCCTTCTCCAACTTAGACTCCTCTGTGCAAAAGAGTTCTGCTTCTGCATAAAGCACGCATTCATCTTAACAACTCCTTAAAGTCAATTTATTCCTTCCTTCAGTCGTCATTTGAATTCCAAATGAAATGCCACTCCCCAGGAGGAAACCCGAAACCAATTTGTACGTCTCCTCCATATCGCAATTCTGACACAAAAACTGCAACCAGAAGTCGTATCGATTTTGCTCAGGGGGCAAAACACTGATTGCCAAGTCCGGTTATGGCACAGTCATAACTTTGTCGCGGTCAGGACGAATTAATTAGCACTACGCGGCCCCGACGTCTGCAGTGGTGGTGAAAAAAAAACAACAGTCCATACACTTCCTTCCGGTGGAACACTGAGAGTGGCGTGTCAAGCGGCAGCCTTGACGGAGATTCCTGTCCCGTGGTTGCACTGGACTCAATAATGATCCCCACCTCCCCTGTGGTTGTTAATGGGTTTTTAACTCTAATGGCCATTGGCAAGGATTTTCTGCGGCCACGCTAGGCAACCTTGGGAGATCGGATCACCTGCAGACGTGCGTGTGCTTACATCATCGACAAATGACCGGGGCTGAATGAGATTAGTAGCAAATCAACGATAAATGACCAATTTTGGGTGGCGGTCATGCATCGGGGAGCAATGAAGTAATGAAGAGCGAATTGTGGCGTAGGCGGGTGCTTTGTCGTCAATACCGAAAAAGAATTTACGACAACCTGCTCTCGTGCGACAGCCAAAAGCTGAACTGACTCTCTATCGTGGAACAACTTAATTGCCTTTTAAATTGCGAGTTCATCGATAAGGGAAACGTTCGTGAACAAGGGCAATTCAGTCATTGCGTCTGTTGTTTTCAAATTTTATCGCAATCAACACTGATTAGACACACAATCGCAGTTGGAATGCGTTCCCTTTGCGTGTTCTCTTCAATTTTCGGGGAAAACGAGACACAGATAGTTGCAACCTTATCGGCGGAGATTAAATTCCAATTCTGTGTAGTTTTTGTATGGTGAGGAGAAAGCTTCGGAATTCATTGCGAATGAAAAACAAAACAAACGTTTCTGGTGCGATTTGCATGCCTTCTTGGAGAGGTTCATAGAGCGCTTTGCTTTCAGTCGGTTAAGGATGAAGATAAAGAAGTGATGGCGTCAGAGTGGGTGCAATTCCAGAAGTTATTGAACTTTTCTGTGTCTTGCAAAGGCGTTTTAAATCTGGTTCAAGGAAACTCTGCATCTCCTCCACACGGGCCAAGACTTTGAAAACAAGAGGAGATGCCAGAACACTCCCCTCCATTCCGGAAACTGTGAAACTTCGCCAGCTCGGTCAATTAAGAAATGTCCGACGCCTTCACCGTCACCTCTCTGACATCATTCAGTCGCTGATGACCGACTTACTTCCGTTCCCCCCAGTCAGGCAGCTTCGCAGACACGACTAATCGAATTAATTACAAGCCAACCGCTAATCGATCATTAAAACCTGAAAGCAGCAGTGCCTACGGGGAGACCGCCTAATCCGGAGAATAGCGTGAATTCATCGAATCTCCCCAAAGCGACAAAGGTCAAGTCGTCGATCTTTCGTGTTTTTTTCCGCGCACAGCATCTCAAGAACACGCCGAGCGGATTGGCGACCGTAAACAATCATGGCATTACGTCAGTGTTTATTATTTGACGGTGATGCGAGACATCCCCTCCTCTCTGTTTGTTCTCTCTTTTGGCTACGGTTGGGTAAATACCTCAGGCATGTCACATACCTCGCAACATACCGCAGAACATGTTTAAGTGGCTCGAAAGACTGGCTGTGAGCCAGATTCTGTGCGCCACGTCCCCCTCCCGCCGTCACCCCTCATTCTCTCATGCGGCGACGCTATTAATTATCTTCCGCGGTATACGACACGCTTAAGACACACAACAGCGGACAGCACACGCACAAGTGAACAAATTGCGTCCACTCGCTTGGCATGCAACACGTTCCCCAGAGCCACAGCTCCGGACTTGATTTGGGTAAATGAGTGCAGGCTTCGGACTTGGTATGCATGAGGTGTCCGTCGACGGGCGGATTTCTATATGAGGGGAACTTTGCACCGACCGCCCACAGCTGCTAATGCAGTTGCTCTTGAAACTCGAGACCACTCTAGAGCTGACGTCAAGCATACGGATGAGGTCAATCGGACGTCACATACTGCCGGTGCCACAGTTGACGCCCACACCTGAACCTGATTCATGGAGAAGTTTCGCTTGCCTATATTTGGGTGTTTGCAAATTCCCAGCAGACATCGGCGACAATTTCGAATTCGGAACGCCACGCCGCTCCGCCGGTAGAGATCTTCAGACATCGTGGTCAAATGTGGATGGGAAAGCGGCGGACAAGTGGCACTCGCAATGAGAGCGGCATCGATGCCGCGCTGCTGTGCCGTTGCTACTCAGGAAGTAGGTGAGTTTCTGAATATTAAGTGGAACACCAATCCGCTTGAGATAACAACCTGTGATGGCTTGTCTTGAGGCTTAGCCAGAGCATATAAGGCTAATGGGTGTTCGGAGGTAATATTTCACGCTGAAGTCGCTCGTAACTTTGGATTGTCTTTGCGTGGGTGGCGATAAACTACTTCCTGGGACTGGAAAAGTTTATAATTGAGTTTACCTGGAGTTGGTGTTGTGAGAAGTTCTTATTTGTGGGTTTTACTGATCTCTTTTACCAGATTTTTTCTAACAGATAAAGCATGCTGTCTTAGCGTTTGTTGGTCTTATGTTTGAAGTAATTGGAAACTCAACTCAAATTCAAAAGATAAGAATTTGAGTTGAGTTTCGCGGTTGTTTATTTCTTCCTTTTCTTCAGATGGCGCTTCAATGCAGATTGAATCTTGGTCGCTGCAGTTAGCATGTTCGCTCACCAGCTGTGGAAGACTGTCCACAACAAATTTTTTGAGATCACTTTTCAGTTGTGTGCGCCATCTTAGAATGGGGCGGTCTCTGTTGCATTGTTATGAGGATGCGGATTCGGATGCTTTTCGGACGTCTTCGTTTGTTTCGGATGATATTTTTGGGTAGTGCATTCTATCAAATTTCGCAGGCTATAGATTAACACATAACTCAATAAGTCCCGGAATTGATATATAGGGGGCGCCGCTTACAAAAAAACAATACAACTTGTAGGAAGTACCAAATTCAATTGATATCTGTCAAATTTCCGTGACAATCGGATTATTAGCTTTCAAAAAACAGTGCTTTGAGTGAGTGATGTGTTATATGGCTAGATATAACTTCGATGGTATTCACCTTAGCAGCTTAATGGGGCCAATCCAAAGTCCAGAAAAGGTCATTTGGTAACATAATATCACAGCTTTCACTATACAAATGAGTTTTCCTTTTTTTTTTATTTTAGTCCAAGCGTAAAACGATCGCAAGAGAATTCCGACATTGCTTACTGACTATCTGTCAAGATCTGGCGCGGAAAAAAGCTGTCAGAAAATGAAGCTCTCCAGTCATATCTTCTTTTTCTATAATACGAAAAGTATAGAAGCATTAAAGTCAGTTGAACTAATTTTAATATATAATGATCCTTGATGAGCAAGCAAGGCCCTGGTCCCCCTGTGGACTGTCGCGCCAACAATTATTATTATAATATAATGATCCTTCAGCATGTGATCGATTTTCATTTCAATTCATTCTTATAGTCTTGTGTGTGTTTGATTTTCTAGAAATGGTAGATATCAGTGTGGCGAAGAAAACGCATTTCTATAGCAACTCCCAAGCTGCTGAAATGCCGATCTTGCTCAGTTCCCATTACTCCATTGAGTTTGACCAGAGGAAGAAATGACCAGAGGAAGGAATGACCAGAGGAAGGAATGATCAGAGGAAGGAATGACCAGAGGAAGGAATGACCAGAGGAAGGAATGACCAGAGGAAGGAATGACCAGAGGAAGGAATGACCAGAGGAAGGAATGACCAGAGGAAGGAATGACCAGAGGAAGGAATGACCAGAGGAAGAAATGACCAGAGGAAGGAATCACCAGAGGAAGGATTGACCAGAGGAAGAAATGACCAGAGGAAGGAATGACCAGAGGAAGGAATGACCAGAGGAAGGAATGACCAGAGGAAGGAATGACCAGAGAAAGGAATGACCAGAGGAAGGAATGACCAGAGGAAGGAATGACCAGAGGAAGGAATGACCAGAGGATGGAATGACCAGAGGAAGGAATGACCAGAGGAAGGAATGACCAGAGGAAGGAATGACCAGAGGAAGGAATGACCAGAGGAAGGAATGATCAGAGGAGGGAATGACTAGAGGAAGAAATGACCAGAGGAAGAAATGACCAGAGGAAGGAATGACCAGAGGAAGGAATGACCAGAGGAAGGAATGACCAGAGGAAGGAATGACCAGAGGAAGGAATGACCAGAGGAAGGAATGACCAGAGGAAGGAATGACCAGAGGAAGGAATGACCAGAGGAAGGAATGACCAGAGGAAGGAATGACCAGAGGAAGGAATGACCAGAGGAAGGAATGACCAGAGGAAGGAATGACCAGAGAAAGGAATGACCAGAGGAAGGAATGACCAGAGGAAGGAATGACCAGAGGAAGGAATGACCAGAGGAAGGAATGACCAGAGGAAGGAATGACCAGAGGAAGGAATGACCAGAGGAAGGAATGACCAGAGGAAGGAATGACCAGAGGAAGGAATGACCAGAGGAAGGAATGACCAGAGGAAGGAATGACCAGAGGAAGGAATGACCAGAGGAAGGAATGACCAGAGGAAGGAATGACCAGAGGAAGGAATGACCAGAGGAAGGAATGACCAGAGGAAGGAATGACCAGAGGAAGGAATGACCAGAGGAAGGAATGACCAGAGGAAGGAATGACCAGAGGAAGGAATGACCAGAGGAAGGAATGACCAGAGGAAGGAATGACCAGAGGAAGGAATGACTAGAGGAAGGAATGACCAGAGAAAGGAATGATCAGAGGAAGGAATGACCAGAGGAAGGAATGACCAGAGGAAGGAATGACCAGAGGAAGGAATGACCAGAGGAAGGAATGACTAGAGGAAGGAATGACCAGAGGAAGGAATGACCAGAGGAAGGAATGACCAGAGGAAGGAATGACCAGAGGAAGAAATGACCAGAGGAAGGAATGACCAGAGGAAGGAATGACCAGAGGAAGGAATGACCAGAGGAAGGAATGACCAGAGGAAGGAATGACCAGAGGAAGGAATGACCAGAGGAAGGAATGACCAGAGGAAGGAATGACTAGAGGATAAAATGACCAGAGGAAAGAATACCCTTTACATAAAATACGAGGGTTGCCCTTTATATTTCGGGATTAGAGAATAAAACAAATATTAAACATCGAAAATAGCTTTATTGCTTTTCAGAATATTCCCCATTAAGATCTATACACTTTTGCATGCGTTTGAACCAATTGTCGAAGCACTTTTGCCACTCTGATTGAGGTATCTCCAAAACATGCATTCTGAACGCATCAACCGCTACTTCAGGTGTCGAAAAACGTTGACCTCCTATATAGATTTGAAATTTCATAAATGATATAAATGATTTCATAAATGATATTGTTTAGCCCTACTTCCCGTCGGTGTTTGAAATGTTTTTACTCCAACACATTAATCAATGACAAACTTTATAGTTTGGTGCAGAAAGTACTGGAATGTGTTATGTCTTCGCCCTGAATCCTCTGTACCCCTTTTCACACACCTTTCCATCGGTGCTGCCTGGTAGATGGTTCTGCTAAACGGTGTACTTTAAAATACTTAAAGAAGATTTCGTTCCTCAACCTATCTCATGTGTAAACCAATTTATTGTCAAAGAAACGGAGCTGACTTATTCAAAGTTTTCTGCGTGAAGAACGAAACAAGTTCAATTGATTGATCTCACATCACATAAACATAAATTTTCGCTGTAAGTTTGCAAGCAACCGATCTACCTTATTGGAATTACGTCTGCAAGTTCACCAGGAGTAGTTCATCAACATGCCGGTCAAATTCCGATGTCCACTCAAGCAGACGGACAGCTTTACAAAATTTAATTGCTATTTAATTTCCACCATTAATGACGAATTTTATTGCTTTCGAAAGCGTCTAAGGCGTCCACCTCAGAGGCCACTGCCCAGCTTAATCATTCTTCCAGCGTCTTTACAGTGCCCCACTGACAAAAGGGAGACCTCAAAAGCCAAAACAACAACTTCACGCATCTCAACAAGAATCGAAAGCCCAAAACAAATTCGCGAATGATTTGCATTCAAAAACATACACACACAAGGCTGGTGTGAAATAGTTGAGTGGGCCTTATCAATCTCGCAAGATACCATTGTGCCCCCCAGATGACATCATTCGGGCTGATACTGGCGCGCAATATGGAGCAAATGTGACGTCTGTCAGTCAATTGCTCGCAACAACGCTGCATTCGTGCATCTCATTTAGCAGCTGCCCCATATGGCAATGTCACAGATTCTGATCAGATGCCCCCGGATTGGGAGCGGCTCGACAAAAGCGTTGGCAAACTCGAACAGAGCGAAAGCACAAAAACAATCAAATTTAATTTGATGAGCAATAAAAACCGAGAGAAAAAAAAACGAAAATCCCATCAGACGCTCGCCCCTTCGCCGCTGAAAGTGAAACATATTTTCCCAATCTGCCGCTGATTGTTATTTATTCGCCCTTGGACGGTGTTCAGGGAAACAATCGAGTTGATCTCCGGTTTGACAGCTGTGCGTGGTACAATAGCTTTGACATTACCAGCGCACGAACGCAGCCGCGGACTAGATGATTTAATCGCTTTGACATGAACTTGAACGCGACAAACGGCAGCAGATACGAACAGATATCGTATCATATCTGCGCTGCGCCACAAGTCAGCCGATCACTTTCAGTAATACCTCAACAATAGCCAAGTGGAGAGGGGCATTATGGGCTTTGCTCAAGCGGAACAATGGAAATATGTGGTTTTTGGCACAAAATTAACATTTCTCGACTTTCTGGAGGTGATGTCATGGCCGGAATGGTAGCCCGATTTGTCTTTCACAGAGCAGACGTTTGTTGATGGTGGACTTTTTTTTATTTTGCAAATGCGTCTCTTCAGCGATGACGCTGAGGTTATCACGGGAATGGTTTCACGTATCCGCCTCATGGAGGGGGAGATAATTGAATTTGAGCTTTTTGGTGGTGTGCCGGTTCATTGCGAAGATCAAGTGCGCACTTGACGCTTGAATAGCGACAATTGACGAAGTGTGGCGAATTTGATTCAGCCACAGCAGATTTGACCCTTTGTCCGACGCGTTGGTGAGGTGGGCAGTAGTTCTCGTTAATTGACTATGATGAGTTTGAACTTGTGCAGTGTCACTTGGCTTTAAATAAATTGTGACACTGCTAGTGGTGGAGTGAACCGTTCTTAGGAGATTTATTTCTGTGGTTTCGTGTTATGAATCAGGAGACGTTTTAGAAAACGAGTTTGATTTATGGGAAATCGACGCACGCACTGTGATGCGATATTTCTGACTAACGGCATAAGCTGTTTGAATGGACTGGGCAGTGCTGTGCGCAATAAAACAGTAATTTGTTGCCACAAGTGTGATAGCTATATTTGCAGCTCCCGCTATTGGCACTTTGAAGTATTCAAAAGCATCGAAAAACGCAAAAAAAATATTAAACAAGCAAAAGCTTGCGGATTTTGGCTTCTAAAGCTAAAAGTTTACTTGTCTATTTTATTCAAAAATTTAATGAATCACAGAGGAATATTAAATAAAAAGTCAAGAAGTAGAGACTATCTCCAATGAACAAATTGTATGTTTGAATAAGAGCCTTAGACTCACTTAGGGACCAGTTTGCTCATCAAAAACTCGGGTTGTGCGCGCTACTGTTCTCTCACGAGTAAAAGGGACCTACAGTTTTTCGCCGACTCCGAACAGCGAAATTTGAGAAGCTTCTAATTGAACAGTTATTACTTTTTGAATGTTGTTAGCAGCTCGAGAGAGGTGGTGTTGAGCTGGGAATCGAACCTAAACCCTACGGCGTGGGAGCATCGCACTCTACCCACTATACAACGGCAGCGACTGTACGAGAATGATCAGCACAAAACTCACTTAAGACGCAAGTTTTAATTGTCGGTGTAACGACTTTGTTCCACCGCAATATGTTCAAGAGAAGTGTGACGCTGACTTTTCGTCACGCGCGATATGCAGCTGTCAGTGTCAAATGAAAAAAAAAAAAAACACGGGCCCAACATGTCCAGTTTTCTACTTTTCCTCAGACATTTAAGATTTGTGTAACTTTTCTCGTTGGGAAAGCAATGTATTGCATTAATTTCTTCATAAGCTGAAAATATAAAAGTTGTACGAAGGTTGCCTTTTATGTTTCAGGATTGGGCAACCCTAGTGTTGCAATTTGGCAACTACCAGCTCTATCGCAAAGTTTAACATTTTTGAGGTGACGTTCTCAGAACGTTTTAACATACGAGCGCTATTTGTATTGTTTACAGCAACTTAAAAGATTTATCTCGCCCAAAAATTGGAATTAAATCGTTAAAATTTTTGTGCGATTATTTTTTACAACTTTTGACGTGGATTAACTCAACAACAGTGCATCGATAAACTTCAATTCAATTTTTGGCGATGAACCTCCATCAAGGACCAGTGTTTATCAATGGTATGGTGAATTCAGCCGAGGTCGAAGTTCACTTCAAGACGAATTTGGTGAAGGTCATCCAAAATCAGTTGTTGCCCCGGAAACCATTAATGCTGTGCGCCAACGGCTGTTGCAAGATCGTCATATGACCTATAGTGAGATTGAAGCAACCTCAGGCATTACTGTGACCAGCATACATTCAATATTGCATGAATACTTGACAGTCAAAAAAAATTGTTCGCGTTGGATCCCACACAATTTGTCAATCGCTCAAGAAAAGGCTCGTGTCGATTGGTCGAAAGAAATACTCCAAAAATACGATCGCGGTGCTTTGAAACACGTCTATGACATCGTGACAGGTGATGAATCGTGGATTTACGCGTATGAGCCCGAAAGTAAACAGCAGTCGACTGTATCGGTGTTTCAAATTGAGTGAAATCCAACAAAAGTTGCTCGCGTACGAAGCACTTCCAAGCAAATGGTCGCCTTTTTTTGCAGAAAAACTGGACATGTCGCAACGGCACCACTAGAACAACGCAGAACAGTCATTTGTGAGTGACACACAACCATTTGTTTGCCAGTTGTCTTCCAAGAAATGAGGAAAACCAACCGCCGAAGACGGATCACTCTTCACCACGACAATGCAAGCTCTCACACATCGGCTCAAACAACAGCAGTTTTGAGCACTCAAAACATCGATTTGATGAGTCATCCGCTGTATAGTCCTGACTTGGCACCGAATGAATTCTTTTTATTCCCCTACGTATAAAATAAAATGAGAGGTCAGCGTTTTTCGACCTGAAGAAGAGGAGATACCTCAATCAGAGTGGCAGAAGTGCTTCGACAATTGGTTCAAACGCATGCACAAGTGAATAGATCTTAAAGAGGAATATTTTGAAAAACAATATTAGGTATAAAGGTATGAAATGAGTTTTTTTAAACTTAGGATCGACTAACCCGTGATCTACCACTGTTCCCAAGAAACCCTTCTCCACTTCAGTCCTCTAACGTCTCACTCGATTGTCCACTACTACCGCCTTACTACCGCTTACGCCAAAAACTTCTTAGCAAACCTTCGTACCCTCCTAATAAATTTTCAAAATTTATATTTATATAAATGTATATAAGTGGTCGCCGTGGCGTAGTGGGTAGAGTGCGCCGCTCACACGCCGAAGGGTGTCGGTTCGATTCCCAGCTCAACACGAATTTTTCGAATTTTTTACGGCACCACCTCTTTCGAGCTACTGACAACACTCAAAGAGTAATAACTGTCTTAGAAAGCTTCTCAAATTTCGCCGTTCGGAGTCGGCAAAAAACTGTAGGTCCCTTCTACTCGTAAAAGAACAGTAGCACGCACAACACGAGTAGCTGATGAGCAAAATAGTCCCTGGTCCCCCTTTGGACTGTAGCGCCAACAATTATTATTATTAAATGTATATATAGGTAAGGCTATTTTCGATGAATGATATTTGTTTTTGTTCTTTATTCCCGAAATATAAAAGGCAACCCTCATAAGAGAAACAAAACGGGCCCAGCATGTGCAGTTTTTTACTTTTCCTCAGACATTTGAGATTTTGTTAACTTTCCTCGTTGGGAAAGCAATGAATTGCATCAGTTTCTTCATAAGCTGAAAATATCGAAATTGTTATTCGTAAAGTCTTACCACAATTATCTCTAAGTAAAACGAAAGATGGGCTGACGGCGCGAAAAATGAATTTTACAAGCTGACATCGGGATAAACATGGTTACGTGACTAAGGATCCTCCATTTTAAGATGCCTTGGTAGTATGAAGGGACTCGACAGTAAAATTCTTGGGCCTCGAAAGACTTATAATTCCATTCCGAAGAACGACATAGAAAAGGCAGACTGTGACATTCGTAAGGAACGTAATTGGAAAGCGATCTCCACCCGATGGCAGCTGATAACAAAAAACCGATCCGGGTGAAGGCGCTTGTTGGCTGGGGCTTAGGTCCACCCGGACTGTGGCAACGTCTTTACTAAGTTTGAAGGAAGCAGCGACATATTCATGCAGCGGTTCGAGAGCTCGTATTGTTTACAAAATGAAGCAGAAGTTTAGTTTTAAGTCAGTTTTAGTTCATTGAACTAGACACAATCAATCGAGAGATTATCTGAGATATACTAAACGAGGATCAAGTTTGCTCAAATCAGCCAGATTAAAACAGGTTATATTGAGGAATTCTGAATTATTAACATAATAATAATAATAATTGTTGGCGCTACAGTCCAGAGGGGGACCAGGGCCTAGCTTGCTCATCAGCTACTCGTGTTGTGCGCGCTACTGTTCTCTCACGAGTAAAAGGGACCAACAGTTTTTTGTCGACTCCGAACGGCGAGATTTGAGAAGATTTCTTAGACAGTTATTACTCTTTGAGTGTTGTCAGCAGCTCGAAAGAGGTGGTGCCGTGAAATATTCGAAAAATTGGTGTTGAGCTGGGAATCGAATAATCGTTAAATAAAAAACCTTACTACTTTATTCCATTTCAAAGTTCTATACCTCTGAAAACACATCCTCAATTCCATGTGCTGTCCAAGCCCTGTGTAAGCTTTTACCGCATTAAGGCATGAAATGCTACGTTAACAGCAGCTTAAGTCAACGATGAAAGTCAGCCAGAAGAGCCTTTTTTCATGACCGTTGTATGTAGCTCGGTGGGGTTAACGAAACGTGAGAGCTTTGCACGTACGTACCCACTAGGACTCGTAAAATAATAGTACGGCGCGACAGTCCACAGGGGACCAGCGGCGTGTGAGCGTCGCACTCTACCCACTACGCCACGACGGCCACGAATTATTAACATCCCACATCATAAGTGCACTCCCATTTCAATCGGTGACCCTAAGCACCTTCGAAAACTCTGCACAGAAATGAATTCGCCCATTACACGGAACAATGACAAATGCCCTTAGAAGTGTGCTAACCGAATTCCAAATTTTCTAGGGATGGTGACCTGTAAATTGGTACGCCAGGCTAGAGAACATAGTGACATGGTAATAGGACAACTATCTTAAAATCAATTGTACAACAACAGAGAAAAGCTACGAATCGCTAAGTCTGTTGACGTGAATTTTACATACTTTCTTTCTTAGCTTGGCTAAAAAAGTTTTAGCAAGCAAGAATACATACGAGTACATGGGTTTGACGCTTGATGCAAAGCGAAGTGATCCTACGTGAAAATGTTAAACGCAGAGATAAGTAAAGGTTACTGGGCAGACTCCAAGATGGGTTCTCAAACTCACTTAACTAAACACAGCCTTTGGGAGTCTCCTTCAAGAAATCGCAAAAAAATTGATTAAGTTATATCATGTCTTCATTTGTTTGATTTATTCTTGACGCAAATTTGATTTCTTTGATTTATTCTTGCGTGTCTAGGGCTACGTTTTGTTTCTGAATGCATGAGTCCCTCAAGACTTCAATCACTGTTTTAAATTAACGTTGTGTCCAGCTTTTATTTTTCATCAAAAATATATGAAAATTAACAGCTACGATTCAACAAACGAAGGTATTGCTTGTCCAGAAGCTCTAGTGTTGGGTGTCATACTTTCAGCAAATTGTATCGACAAATTGTTGCAAGCTTGAAATTAAGAAATTTGTGAACCTTTTCATGGACAAGCAGAACGCCTTCGTTTTTGTTAGTAGCTCAGGAGATTTTTCACCAAATCTTAAGCCGTCGGCACTTACAAACACAACCAACTGCTTCACCCCCCTCTTCAACGAAACAATCCCAGTGTCGTATGGTACTTAATTTTCGTCAAAAACATCTGCTGCTTTCAACAAAAGTTGGAGTGAGAGCGGACCATTGATTAACCGCAAAGCCCACGGAGCCTTGGTAAAAATATTAGACACGGTCTTATGCTCCAACTAGTTAGCTACCAGAAACAGGACAGTCTTCCTCCAATCCTAAAACAAGTGAATCAAATCATGGTCACCCCCATATTTGAATCAAATTTATGAGTAATTCGACATATAAAAAAGAACGTAAGATTTAAATTTGGCACCATTCGAATTGTCATTGTTTGGCATTTGAACAATTATTATTGTTTGTTAGTAGAAGGTATAAGGTTAATAAAAATGGAGCGCTACACGAATGAAGAACGCATTCTCATTGTGAAATTGTTTTACCAAAATGGTGAAAGTTTTGCGGCTACAGTTCGCAAATTGCGATCAATTTGGGGTTACAATAAGGCTTCAAAAGAGTCAACTGTAAAGCAATTAATGGGGAAATTATCCGAAGCTGGGTCTGTAACGCATGTAAAGGCAACAACGCACCTTCGACCAGGTCGATCGACCGAAAATATCGCAGCAGTACGTGATGATGTCGCTCAAACTCCATCCAATTCAATTCGACACCGAGCTCAGCAAATTGATGTTTCCAAATCCACTATGCAGCGAATTTTGACGAAAGATTTGCATCTTCATGCATACAAAGTCCAATTGACTCAGGAACTGAAGCCAGCCGACCATGCACAGCGAAGGGAGTTCGTTAATTGGGTATTGGAGAGACAACATGAAAATGCTGATTTTGCCGATAAAATCATTTTAAGTGACGAGGCCCATTTTCATCTTGATGGCTACTTCAATAGGCAGATATGTCGCATTTGGGGAGAGGAAAATCCTCGAGTGTTTCATGAGAAGCAAATGCATCCTCAACGTGTCACTGTGTGGTGTGGATTTTGGGCCGGAGGAATCATTGGACCTTTTTTATGAAAATGAGTCAGGTCAAGCGCAAACAGTCAATGGTGTTCGGTATCGTGAAAGAAAACCAATTTTTTCGTGCCTAGAATTGAAGAAATGAATGTGGAGGGGGTGTGGTTTCAAGAAGACGGCGCCACATCTCATACAGCCAGAGAAACAATTCAATTGCTGCATCAGTCATTTCCCTGTTGTGTTATTTCGCGTTTAGGAGACCAGAATTGGCCGCCTAGATTGTGCGATTTAACACAAATGGACTTTTTTCTTTAGGGTTTTTTGAAGTCGATGGTTTATGGAAATAAGACAAAGATGCCTCAAGCCCTAAAAGAGGAAATTGGATGCTGCATTAATGAAATACCGCAGCGTCTATGGAAAACGGTCATTGAAAATTTCATTAAAAGATCGCGTATGTGCCAGCAAAGCCGCGGCGGCCATCTGGCCGATGTGTTATTCCACACATAACCTCATCCTGTCTACTTTACGATATAATAAAGAATTCACGATTTTTTTTAATACCTGCGTTTTATTCATAATTTTAATCTCGCGTTCTTTTTGATACACCCTTTAGAAGTGGCATAGTTGTGTTTTTTTAAAAAAGTTATTTTCTTAAATGTGGCCAACGTGGTGTAGTGGGTAGTGTACGAAACTCACACGCCGAAAATCCAGGTTGGATTCGGAGCTGAAGACCTCATATTTTTCACACTCAAACGCCGAAAATCCAGGTTGGATTCGCAGATGAACACCTCAAATTTTTCACACTCACACTCCGATAGTCCAGATTTTTACGGAACCACCTCTTTCGAGCTGCTGACAACACTCAAAGAGTAATACTGTTTAAGAAAAATCTTCTCAAACTTCGCCATACGGAATCGACAAAAAACTGTATGTCCCTTCTACTCGTAAGATAACAGTATCGCGCACAACACGAGTAATTGAAATACAAGCTAGGTCATGACCCTCTGTGGACTGTCGCGCCATATAATTATTAATTATTGATTATTCTCTTTTAAAATATTTTTTATTTCAAACTCTCTTAAATTTTTCGCCACGGACTGTGCGTATAATAAGTATTATAACATTTCGTGTGACAAATGAAGCGATAAACCTTTTAGGGTCACGCTTTGTGTGTTCAGCAGACCCAAATAATGAAATTGGCATCACACAAGACTTTCTTAGTCATTGCCTTGAGGTCAAACACCTAGATGAGAGTCTTGAGAAACCGAGAAAGACTCGCTAAAGAGGAGACGATCATTCGATCTGAAGAGTTTGGATATCGTTGATTATACGCATAGACAGTGGAATCATTAATTTTTGATGTGGATTGTTACAAGTCGAAGACATGTCAATTATTGTTTTCTGTTTACGTGACAAAGTTGAAAACAGTGTTTTGCTATACTGCCTGTGGTCTGTTTGGTGGACTCCTTGACTTTCTTTTGTTGCTCATAGTCTCAGACTGTTGGTTGAGGCCCAGGTCCACCCCGGACTGTAGCGCCACAAGAAGAAGAAGAAGAAGTCTCAGACTGGTGGCGTTGCAATAGTAATATTTTGATGGATTTAGAATACCTATCATATGTTCTGAGTCCTTAAATGGACTTGCTCAGAAATGTATTTTTTGGACAAAACTTGCTCAGAAATATATGTTTGCGTTTAATTTGTTTTAGATTTCCAAACAAACTCTGCTATAGAAACATCCACATAGGTAAAACAGCAAAGCACGTACCCAATACATAGCCGCCCAGAAGAAGGAATAGAATAAGATTCTACCTTTGAGTGTGGTACTCTCCAACCCACCCTTTACGCGTCATATTGATTGCAAACTGCTCCTAAAAAAACTCGTTTGCACCAAAAAAGGCAACCCATAAATTGAAATAAAGTTCTTCACTCCCAAAATATGTCGAATTTCAGTTGCCGAATCCGTTTGTTAAATAAAGAGGGCCACATACGTGAATGAACATAAGAACATTGCCGTGGAATTATGAAATGCAGAATTGAAGGGTCTTGCCACAAATGTACCTTAGACTGCAAAAGTACAAGACTGCAAAGCGACTATCTGGTGCGTAGAAGTAGATTCAGATCGGGTCTTTTTTAAGTCAGTTGCAAACAACACTAAGAGTTGAGCAACTCTGTGCAGTGAAGTAATTACTTTTCTGTAGTTTCGTAACTGCCATCTAACAATCCGTCACGCTAACTTAGCAAAAGTTGTTTCCTGCTCCCCCGCTTTCCACGTCACGGAACCACGAAACAAATTCCAAACTTAATATCTCTCATTTCAACCCCATCTCACAGAAAAATCACCCTCCCAAAACGAACGTCATCCACCCAACCAAGTGGCTTTTATCTAGACTTGCAAAATATTTCCCCGCCGTACCAAAGTTCATCGCTTGAGCTGAACTACACCAAAGTCAAGATCTCTTACATCACACAACGCTGTGCGAACTTCTTTGAGAATTGCAACATGATCCAACCACGAAGCTACTACGTTTCACATTCGCTGCCGTTCAAGGTGTTGCGCCACCGTCATCGACTGACAGATTTAATGAGTATCACACTGCTGCTGATTCCCGACCTCCAGCACTTTCAAAATATTCACCCTGCCACCCGCCCCCCGGGAACTTTCACATGAGAGGAGAAAAACTGATTCAAGTATCCATTACGTACGAGTATCTCATATCGCGTTCAACTATGCACTTAAAAAGCACAAGTCATGCGTGGCGGGTTGCACAGATGTTTGCACTCCATTTCGCTGCCGACAGTGAAGTCTAATTTCGCCTCTCCTGCGACACACTAATTAGAAAACTGCCCGTCCCCCTCCCTGACCGGGCCAGCGGCGCTGCAAGGAGTCATTCACCCCAGTGTTCAGTCACTTCCTTCTCGAGTCATTATGTCGGCCTCCGCCGTCTGCCCGGTGTGCGCATTATGTTTTCAGCTTTGCGTTTGCTTGGCTTTTGGTATTAGTTTATGAAAGTTCTCCGGCAACGCGCCGCACTTCCCTGCGAAGATTCATTTCTAATTTTAAAGATACCTCATGCACGAAATGACATAATCATCTGCCGCCCAGTCAGGGCGCAGACACAATCTGCACACAGCCCGAATAGTTTAGTCATTTGTGCAGTCGCGCTCACTGTGCGGTCCTTTAATAGCTCACAAAACAAACAAAAATGTCCGTGCACACGACCGTGCTCCAAAGAACTCACCTCTTTCACTTGGCGAATTTCCCCGTATCCTTTCGGTTAACCGACACGTCGTCCACTTGGAGTGCTTCCTCGTCTATCTCACTGACAGGCGCGTCACGCGCTGTTCTCACTTTAATTACGAAAATCAGCCAAAAACAACCGAAACCAGTCGAAAAACGACGAAATTTGAACCGTCACCAGTCAAAACAGAGAGTCCTTGTGTTGGAAATGTTTCTTAAACTTAGCACAGGGAGAGAGCGAGCGAGAGAAGAAGAAGGAACTGAATGCACAGAGTATTAACCGAAATTCGAAAAATGTTCGTCCGCAGTATTTGGCAGCGAGTCGTCAACTGTTTGGTGCTCGCTGTGGCAGCGGCTAAAGTATGTCTGATTTGCTTTCTCGCGGCTGCTACTAAGTCATATTCATAGACACGATAAGTGCTTGTGCTGGAGACCACGACGACGGGAACGACGATGTGCGGAGGAATTCAGCTGAGTCCGTGACGTGGATAAGCTTTCGTGTTTGTTTGTTTTCACCGGCGGCGGTATGTGCGCCGAGTGTGGCTCTCAATTCAGCCGGGTTGTGTGCGGTAGAGCTTTGTCTCTCTTGCTAGGGCTAGAATGCGGGACCTTTCTCAATGAATTTCGACTTCCTAGCTCGCTGTGCAATTACTAGGTTATCTTGCAGATGCCTGCTTGAATGGAAAATCGACTTGGCTACCGGTGGCATTGACTTGAGACCCGCGGGCTGTGGTTTTAGGTATCGGCTGGGGTATGATTTGTATCGCTTTGTGAATGCGAGTGGTTCTGTGGTTGGGGGTACTTGCAGCGGTTAACGGTCGCGTTGAATGAGATTTTATTGGTTTTCCTTTTGCCGCACTTTCTGGTTGATTCAATGATGGCTGTGTAGCCGTGACGGGTAAGATGGAGTAGCCCTGCACGCTGAAGAAATTAGGAGGTCAACTGAAAGATGAATTCGAAGATGTTGTTTGAATTTGTAAGAGGCGACTGCCGAGAGACAGTTTTATGGGAAGGCTTTGAATTTGGGAACGTAATGGTTACTGCCTTAGGAGGAGTTGGACTTAAGTGTTGTTGGCTTAAAAAGTTTGAAGGAGAGTTTGGAGAGGTCTTTAGAGAGAGATCTAGCAAATGGGAATTTTTTAAAGGAAAGGACGTACAAAGAAGAGAGAACGTTGCTGGTAATTTTATGGGACAATGGGATTGTGGCAAGCGTCACCTTGCCAATCTTGTCACTCTTGCCAATCGTTGTTTCTTTGGGCTGAAGAGGCAACTAAATAATAAAGCCCTCTCTGGAAGGAGAAGTCTTTGAATCCGAGCCATTGGGACAACACAACAGAGACCGATCTAGACTAAGGTGGCACACACAAATGGAGAAGGAACTCAACCAACTTGGAGTGCGCAACTGGAGATGGCTGGCGAAAGATCGTGATGGCTGCAGAGGAATGTTTGTTGAGGCCCAGGTCCACCCCGGACTGTAGGGCACAAGAAGAAGAATAAGAAGAAGAATGGGGAAGGTAATTTATCCCGCAGGATAACATAGAAAAGAGTTACCGTATTCTCAAATAATAAAGGGCGCCACTAACAACAAATTAATATTAAATTAATAATTTTTGTCAGTGGCGCCCCCTAAATTTTTTTGACCCTTCCGTGCGTTGTGAAAAATTGCTCTACAAAGTTCATAGTTTCTTGTAACTTTCAATATGAATAGCCCCCTCTTGTGGTAGTTATTCTCATTTATGTGTTCTTCTTGGTTATTCCTTTATTCCTCCTCACTGTTGCCCTCGTCGGAAGCTGTGACCACCCCCAAAACTTCTTCAGCTGGCAAGTTGGCTTCCTCTATATTGCTCCGGTTTTTCACAAGATATTAACTAACACCTTCCGATGCTTAACGTTGGAAAGCTACAATCGCAACTGATCGCAGGCTACTTTGCCGACCGAGTCTCCCTAAAACTCGATCAGAGTTCGACGCTGCCTGCACTAGACATAAAAGATGTCCGGAAGCGTTGCCAAAAAGCCATCAAAGAAGCTGCCACTGATGAGCTGGATTTTACGTCACCACCCAGAAGGAACCCATGGTTTGACGAAGAGTGCAGGCAAGCGCATGCAGCCAAACAAGACGCCTATAAGGCAACCCTGCATCGAACAACGCGGGCTGTTCGTGAGCTCTACGAATAAAGAAGAAAGGAAGAGCACCGGCTTCTCAGAAGGAAAAAGAAGAAGCATGAGAAGCGCTCGGTCGAGGTAATGGAAAGGTATTATGGCAGGAGTAAAGTTCGAAAGTTTTATCGAAATATAAAACAACTATCCGGAGGATACAAAGTTCGGACCGAAGCCTGCCAGGATCAAAATGGACAACTCGTGGTAGAATCGCAGCTTGTGCTGAGAATCTGGCAGCATCCTTTCTGCAGACTCCTTAACGGCGATGACGGAGCAAATTCCACTGTTAGGTAGAATGTTCCACTCGATTTGACGATGATAGATAAGAATTCCGTCCCCTCCGACTTAGACGAATTGAAGATAGCAATATCCAAGCTGAAGTCGAACAAAGCTGCCGCAGCGGATGGAATGCCCACAAAACTATTTAAAGCAGCTTGGAGATGACCTTGTTTTGCGCATGCACAAGTTCATCTGTAAGATTTGATCGTAGAAAAGCTTATTCGATGAGTGAAATCTGAGCGTCGTTTGCCGGGTCCACAAGAAAGGAGACCTTTTTGACTTCGCCAATTATCAAGGAAACAGCCTTCTTAACGTCGCATACAAGATCCTCTCTGCCGTATTGTGTGAGCGTCTAAAACCGTTTGTCCACAACCTGATAGGTCTCTATCAGTTTTTTTTTTCAAACCAGGAGAGTCCACGATTGACCAGATCTTTACATTACTGCAGATCCTGGAAAAGACCCAAGAAGTGCTAATCGGCATCCACCATATATTCGTCGATTTTAAGGCCGAATATGACTGTGTGCATATGTGACTTCTTTAACATCACCCTCGAGAAGATCGTGCGTAACTCAAAACTCAACACCAGAGGCACGATCTCCCAAAAGTCGCGTATATGAAGGTTTCCTTTTATCTTTCGGGATTAGAGAACAAGACCAAATATTGATCATCGAAAATAGCTTTATTGTTTTCCAAAATATTCCCCATTAAGATATACTTTTGCAAGCGTTTGAACCAATTGTCAAGGCGCTTTTGCCACTCTGATTGAGGTATCTCCAAAACATGCATTCTGAACGCAACAACCGCTTCTTCAGGTGTGGAAAAACGTTGACATCCCATTTTATTTTTTACGTATGGGAATAAAACGAAGTCATTCGGTGCCAAGTCAGGACTATACAGCGGATGACTCATCAAATCGATGTTTTGAGTGCTCAAAAATGCAGTTGTTTGAGCCGATGTGTGCGAGCTCGCATTGTCGTCGTGAAAAGTGATACGTCTTCGGCGGTTGTTTTTCCTGATTTCTTGGAACTGGCAAACAAATGGTTGTGTGCCACTCAGAATTGAGTGTCCTGCGTTGTTTTAGTGGTACGGTTGCGACATGTCCAGTTTTTCCAAAAAATCAGGCGACTTGTTTGGAAGTGGTTCGAGCGCGAGCAATTTTTGTTGGATTAGGCACAATTTGAAACACCCATACAGTCGACTGCTGTTTACTTTCGGGCTCATACGCGTAAATCCACGATTCATCACCTGTCACGATGTCATAGAAGTGTTTCGAAGCACCGCCATTGTATTTTTGGAGCATTTCTTTCGACCAATCGACACGAGCCTTTTTTTGAGCCATTGACAAATTGTGTTTGACAAATTTTTTTGACGGTCAAATGTTCATGCAATATTGAATGTGTTCTGGTCCAACGAATGCCTAGGGTTGTCTAAATTTCACAATAGGCCACATGACGATCTTGCAATATCAGTTGATGCACAGCATCAATTGTTTCCGCAACAACAACGACCTTCACGAAATTCGTCTAGGAGTGAACTACGACCTCGATTGAATTCACCCTACCATCGATTAACACTAGTCCTTGATAGAGCTTCATCGCCAAAAATAGAATTAAGTTCACCAATGCGCTGTTGTTTAGTTAATCCACGTCAAAAGTTGTAAAAAATAATCGCACTAAAATTTTCACGATTTAATTCCATTTTTTGGCCGAGATGAACTTTTAAGTTGCTGTAAACAACACAAATAGCGTTCGTATGTCAAAACGTTCTGAGTACGTATAACCTCAAAAATGTCAAACTTTACGATAGAGCTGGCAGTTGCCAGATTACAACACTAGGGTTGCCCAATACCGAAATATAAAAGGCAACTTTCGCAGATGTGAGAAGTTCAATTTTGAAAAGTTATTGAAGATAGGGGCGTTTACTTCTTACAAAGTTCAAAGTTACAAATTGAAAAGAATTTAAGATTTTTAAAGGCTTTATGTTCTGTTGACAATTTTCGAAACCCCGAAGTCACAGTTCTAAAATAATAATAATAATGATAATTGTTGGCGCGACAGTCCACAAGGGGACCAGGGCCTAGCTTTCCCATCAACTACTCGTGCGTGCTAGTGTTCCATCACGAGTAGAGGGGACCTACAATTTTTTGTCGAATCCGAGCTCTAAGTGTTGTCAGCAGATCGAAAGAGGTGGTGCCGTGAAAAATTCGAGGTGTTTAGCCGGGAATCAAACCTTGACGCTTCGAAGTGTGAGCGTTGCAGTCTACCTCCTACTACGCCACGGCGGCCACAACACACACACACAGCTCTAAAAAGCGGAAAAAAATCAGCGATCACTGGAAAACTTGAGCAAATCTAAGACAAAGAGTATACCTTGATTTTGTGTTGGAATGTTGTCACAATCGCTGTGCACGAACGCAAAATGCCAAGCTACGAAGTCAACCCTGATGCAAAATTAAGCTGTTGGAAGAACAACCACATGGTCCTGTGTCGGGCTTAATTGTGTCCAAAGCAATGTCTATTGCGTTGGTTGAACAATCGTTATTTTCGACAAGTGCATTAATGTTGTCTTTTCGAGAGCTCCTTTGTAAAGCACTCAGTCTCCTCACGTCTCTCCACTTTTGTTGACATCAAGTCCACTCCCTTTTGAAAATGAACCTTCACCCCTCGAGAGCTATGCCTTCTTCAACTCATTTACGCCTTTCCGCTCTCAATGAAAATTTCGAAACATCCTTCTTAGTGCCGCTGAACTTTCCCATGCCCACTTAATCCGTGCACCCATCGAAACAATCCCATTCTCTAGGTGCGCCGTAACTCTGTGACTAAAATCCATCAAATCCAGCCTAAATTTGGTCTCGAAATCGACGTGTGAATAATGCCATCGTCGGGGCATCACCCACACCAGGCAGCGCTTACTGCCAGTGAACTTCACCGAGCGCCTACGTGAAATGTGAACGAACACCAGCTCTGAGTCAGGCGCTTGCCACGACCGCGATTAGAATCTTGTTCGTTGCCATAAAAGTCTACGACGGGTGTTCACGCAGCGGGCTGCACCGAGCGGATGAATGAAATTCGATGAAAGCCAGCGCGGTAGACCCGGCCGCTGATCAACGCCAAACATGTCATATCACCGCTTAAGTCTAATTATTTTCAAGCGAAACACTCCGCCAACGTGCGACCTCTGCTTGGAGGACGCTGGCGGCCGGTTACGTGGCCGCACGAGCACTTGTGTGTCAGCGACAGAATTCACGACTGTGCATCTGTAAAAAACAATTGTCCCGCGCCGATCTCGAATATGGAGTCATTACAGCACCGGCTCGCCGCATAAGGACAGGTCCCTTAACGCGGCTGATTTATGTCCTCGTACGGCGACAAGAAGTTAGTCCGGTAATTGACTTTGATTTGTTGCAGCGAAACGGTTTCGCAACGAAATTTCCATCCGAGGCGAGTCGCCAGGGAGTGGTCGTCTACGAGCACAGAGGGTGACCGGGCACCTTTCCCCAGGTTGGCCTACAATCGGCGCGACGTGCACATGCGCAGCGCTTCACACATGATGACACCGAAAGAGTGACACACGCTGTCCCATGAAGTACGCCGCCAGACGCTGCTTCGCTTCGATTTTTGAGCGAAGTAGCGTCGCGGTGCGATCACTGCTGCCGTGGCTACCGCAAGTTGGCATCCGCTCTCGGTTTTGTATTCCTCTTACAATCGCTCGCCCGGGATCACGCACGAGAAGTGATATTCCGCTTAAGGAAGTCGAGAGGTTTCACTGCTCGTAGCAGGGGCCGGGATGCGGCGGCGACGGCGTGCTGTTTCTGGTGTCGCCACCGCAGTGCCGCTATTTATGGAAATCCAATCGAAATGACTCTCTGATGGCGGTGGAAGTGACGGGTTCTGGAAGATTCAAGTCCACGATGAGTTGAACTGTGAAGTGGATCATTGAATGTTTGCGGAGACGAGGTGGAGAACAGCGGCGGGGAAGGACTTTGAGCTTATTATGATGTAACCGCAGCTGCTGCTCGACGCTAGAGTGGCTCTCTCATGGGAACCAATGCACGTGTGCTTAGGAAGCGTGTAACGTGTCGCTGCTGCTTAGCTGTTTAATGACCACAATCGTGTCATGGATCTTTTGGTAAGCGATCACCGTGGCGAGATGAGTGAACTTTCTCAGAGCGAGATGTTGAAATCGTTCGAATTTAGATTTGGTGCAGACACGTACGGCCGCGATTTAAAGTGAATCTCCGTCACTTTGATGTCTAATGAGACAATAAAGTGGAAACTAGTTTCCGCTGCCCTAGCATTTGAGGTTGAGCTAATTGGTAGAGACCTGCATTGACGGTAGAAATTGGCCAAGATGGTGAACACGGGCAAGATCGGAAGCGATGACGTTCGACAGGGATTTGGAATAATTTTTAAACAAACGGGTATATATGTCAAGATGTGACAGGGAATGAAAGCGAATACAATCCTCTTAGCAAACTCATGGCAGTGAGAAGGGTCCTCATCATTGCAAACTGAAAAAATGATTTTAAAGACCACTATCGTCGAAAGTGTCGTTCGTAATCGATGAAGCTACTATCCTTATCCAAACCTGTGTTGGCTTTAAGAAAATACTGGAATCGAAATGCAGGATCAACTTAATCTCTCACATAACTCTGTGTATTGCCAGAACGAACTGATAAACGTTGAGTGTTCGCCCAGCCTCGACGAATGGTTTCAGACCACAAAAGATGAGGGGAAGGAGAACAGTAGCCGCCTTCGAAAATTACACTTTCGAATGAGGGGTCTGTCCTTCAATTAGATGCGTTTCAAGAACTTTTCGAAGCGATTGGGATTTCGGCAAATTCAGAAGATAGCCAGTGGATTTTGAACAAATGGAAAAAAGGAGCAAGAACAGTGACTTGTTCCTTGTTTCCTGGAAGGGAATGCGGCGATAACTTTGATGGCTATTGAAGGCTGAAGAAAATTTATTAAATGATCTCAAATGCGATCCGATACCGCTTTTTGATGAGTCAAACCCAGGTGCAATCAAAATGGCTTCAATGAATGATCATGATCTTGTATTGGGAGATATTCATTATACTGATACGTAGGGTGGGAAAAGGCGGTAACTTTTCGATCGGATTTCCCTACAGTTTTTGCTACAAGTCGATTAAGTTCTTCATAGTTAAACAAGGTACAGAGTAATCTGTAGAAAGCTGTAGGATGCTGTAGGATAATGAAGGATGCTGTATCTCTGCTTCTCATTAAAACAGCTAATACAAAGATCCTCAGAGTATACTCCGCGCTTAGTGCCTTGTCATTTGATCGACAGATCTACAGGAAAAGAAAATAGACTGTGTCTTGTGGGTATGAACAATCAGACCATGTAAGGCTGATGTAGAAGTCTGAGGTGTAACGTTGTATGTCCCGCGCCAAGCTCGAATATGGATTCATTACAGCACCGGCTCGCCGCATAAGGACAGGTCCCTTAACGCGGCTGATTTATGTCCTCGTACGGCGACAAGAAGTTAGTCCGGTAATTGACTTTGATTTGTTGCAGCGAAACGGGGGAAGGAGGATGGAAGGATGGAAGGATGAGGGGAAGGAGAACAGTAGCCGCCTTCGAAAGTTACACTTTCGAATGAGGATTCTGTCCTTTAGTCAGTTTTTAGTCCAAGATGCGTTTCAAGCACTTTTCGAAGCGGTTAGAATTTCGGCCAATTTAGAAGATAGCCAGTGGATTTTGAACAAATGGAAAAAAGGAGCAAGAACAGTGACTTGTTCCTTGTTTCCTGGAAGGGAATGCGGCGATAACTTTGATGGCTATTGAAGGCTGAAGAAAATTTATTAAATGATCTCAAATGCGATCCGATACCGCTTTTTGATGAGTCAAACCCAGGTGCAATCAAAATGGCTTCAATGAATGATCATGATCTTGTATTGGGAGATATTCATTATACTGATACGTAGGGTGGGAAAAGGCGGTAACTTTTCGATCGGATTTCCCTACAGTTTTTGCTACAAGTCGATTAAGTTCTTCATAGTTAAACAAGGTACAGAGTAATCTGTAGAAAGCTGTAGGATGCTGTAGGATAATGAGGGATGCTGTATCTCTGCTTCTTATTAAAACAGCTTATACAAAGATCCTCAGAGTATACTCCGCGCTTAGTGCCTTGTCATTTGATCGACAGATCTACAGGAAAAGAAAACAGACTGTGTCTTGTGCGTATGAACAATCAGACCATGTAAGGCTGATGTAGAAGTCTGAGGTGTAACGTTGTATGTCCAAGGAAAACTAATTATTTATCATCACAGCAGGAATTGGTTAAAATGTCCACAAGCCGTTGGTTCATAATGAAGTCTGCAACATATTGAAGTGGTATCACATCCAGACTTAAGCTTATTGTGGCACGGCTTAAACCAGCCCACGGCCACATTACATTTAAACAGTAAGCCGCCTCCAGGAAGTGCGATGAGATGGGCCCGGCAATTACGATGAAAAACTGCGATATATACTACAGCGATTGCTACAGAGAGAGTAGGCAGCGCTTATTTGGATGCGGATTCGTCGTTCGACAAATGTAGGCAAAAAATCTTGAGCTACGACTCCGTCAGCGAACGCCTCTTGCCAATCCGCATCAAAGTTAAATTCGCAAACATCAGCCTAAAATGCGCTCACGCCCCGCCAGAGAGAAAGGCTGACAACACCAAGGATGACTTCTATGATCTCCTAAAAAGAACATCGATACCCCAGCTACGGCACCAAGATCGTTCTAGGAAACTTCATCGCTCAGCTGGAAAAGGAGAACATCTTTGCTGGAGTCATCGGTAAACACAGCCTGCACGACAACACATCCGGAAACGGACTCAGTCTGTTGGATTTCGCCTCAGGGCGGAACCTCTCTGTCGCTAGCATGCGGTTCCCACACCTGAACATTCACAAAGGGACCTGGCGATCTTCTGATCAACCCACTATTAACGAGATTGATGACGTTGCGATCGACGTCAAACACTCCTCCAGTATTCTCGATGTCTGAACCTCCAGAGGTGCGAACATCAACTCGGATCTTCACCTTGTTGTAGCCAAGGTAAGAACCCGGATATCGAGAGAGCAACGGAGTCGAGACAGGCCAAAACGGTATGACGTCGGAAAGCTACAAACGCAACAGATCGCTGGGAACTTTGCCGACCGAGTTTCCCTGAATCTCACTCAGAGCTCAACGCTGCCTGCACTGGCAATAGAATAAGACTGGAAACGTTGTCAAAAAGCCATCGAAGAAGCTGCCACTGATGGGCTGGGTTTCATGTCGCCACCCAGAAGGAACCCCTGGTTTGACGACGAGTGCAGGCAAGCGCATGCAGCCAAACAAGACGCTGCATCGAACGACGATGGCTGTTCGTGAACTCTACGAACAGAGAAGAAGGGAAGAACACCGGCTTCTCAGAAGAAAAAAGAAGGAGCATGAGAAGCGCGCGGTCGAGGGAAAGTTGTTATAGCAGGAATGAAGTCCGAAAGTTTTACCGAAAGGTAAAACAGCTATTCGGAGGATATAAGGTTCGGACCGAAGCCTGCCGGGATCCAAGTGGACAGCTCGCGGTAGAATCATAGTCTGTGCTGAGAATCTGGAAGGATAATTTCTTCAGACTCCTTAAAAAAGGGAGACCTCTTTGACTTCGCCAATTATCGAGGGATCAGCCTTCTAAACATCGCGTACAAGATTCTCTCTGGCGTATTGTGTGAGCGTCTAAAACCTATCCTATCAGTTTTTTTTCAAACCAGGAAAGCCCGCGATTGACCAGATCTTCACATTACGGCATTTCCTGGAAAAGACCCAAGAAGTGCAAATCGATACCCACCCCCTATTCGTAGATTTCAATGCTGCATACAGTGTCTTGTCTATACAGTGCCATGTCTAGTTTTGGCATTCCTACCAAACTCATCAGATTGTGTACGATGACGATGGAGAACTCTCGCTGCTCCGTCAAGGTCGGTAACGAGCTCACCGAGACCTTCAATGTCAAAAAAGGTTTTAGACAAGCCGACGCACTGTCATGTGACTTCTTTCACATCATTCTCGAGAAGATCGTGCGTAACTCACAAGTCAACACCAGAGGCACGATCTTCCAGAAGTCAGTTGAATTGCTAGCTTACGCTGATGGCATTGAAGTGATTGGACGAACACAGCGAGCCGTCAATGAGGCGTTTGCTGGCTTTAAAGCGGAAGCGGCTAAAATGGGTTTGGCGGTAAATGAGTGCAAAATGAAGTGCATGCTATCACCAAGAAAGTACATACAACATCCACGTCTCGGACAGAGAGTCATACTACCTACTACTACTACCTCGGCTCCGCGGTAAACACGGACAACAACATCAGTACCGAAATAAAACGCAGAATCACTCTTGCCAATTTTTTTTCTTTCTTTGAACTCAAAAGACAATTGAGTAGACAATTGAGCTCGCTTTATATAAGAGGCATCCCAGTCCTAATTAATGGCGCAGAAACTTGGACGTTACTAAACGCGCATGAGGAAGCCCTTAGTATCTTCGTTTTGTGTGCGATTTTTGGTCCTGTTTACATTGATGGTATCTGGAAAAGAAGATGTTATGACGAAATCCATTGGTTGTACAGCGACATGAGCCTGATCAATCGTCATTGGATACAACACTTAGAGGGCTAGGCCATGTAGAACGTATGGACACCACTGCTCCGGCCCGAAAAGTCTTTGAATCCGAACCATTGGGACAACGCAACAGAGGACGGCCTAGGCTAACGTGGCGCACACAAATGGAGAAGGACCTCAAGCAATTTGGAGTGCACAACTGGAGGCAGCTGGCGAAAGATCGTGCTCGCTGGAGAGGCATGTTGGTTGAGGCCCAGGTCCACCGCGGACTGTAACCCCACAATAAGAAGAAGAAATCCACAAGCCGTTGGTTTATAATGATGTCTGCAACATACTCAACTGGTATCACATTCTACTGACTTAAGTTTATTGGGGCACAGCTTCAACCAGCGCACGGCCACATTACATTTAAAAATTAACCGCCTTCCACAGGGCACGGATCTTGTGCTCTTCCAACTTATCTCTCAGAATTTTTTTTTATTTTGAGGTTCAGAAACGCTACAATGGGGAACTCAAACTAATCCACTGAACTACCAGGCAGTGACTTACATATCAAGCAATGTCTTAGTCTTCTCAAGGAAAACGAGCAACCAGAACTAACCACATCAGCACCAAACAGCCGCCATCTGATCCGGGACGCTGATAGAAGCAGTGCTCGGCAGTGTCTTCATCTTCTCTACAAATGTCGCAGACACCGTCAAGCACACTTTAGTGCTCTGCTACCGAGTATTGTCCCGTTTTTACACTAACAAGCCGTCTGCAATCTTTCCTTTCTAGAGACAATACGAATTCCGCGAATTTCTTGCTGATATTTAGAAGCATGCGCTTGTTTATCCTAAATCCTGAGGAGTCATCCCTTCACTTTCTGTACTGGCGAGAGATTCAACTGTCGATGGAAGCCCTGACAAAGGTGGTGGGCAGTTTATGGTGACTTAAGACCTGGTTAACTATAATAATAATAATTGTTGGCGCTACAGTCCAAAGGGGGACCAGGGCCTAGCTTGCTCATCAACTACTCGTGTTGTGCGCGCTACTGTTCTCTCACGAGTAGAAGGGACCTACAGTTTTTTTTGCCGACTCCGAACGGCGAAATTTGAGAAGCTTTCTTAGACAGTTATTACTCTTTGAGTGTTGTCAGCAGTTCGAAAGAGGTGGTGCCGTGAAATATTAGAAAAATTGGTGTCGAGCTGGGAATCGAACCTAGACCCCTCGGCGTGTGAGCGTCGCACTCTACCCACTACACCACGGCAGCCACTGGTTAACTAGAAAAACAAAAAATCGGAATCGCTACCCAATCTCTATTTGCACGAATAGTTCAAAACTGAACGATGGGTTAGGAGAGGAGCCCACTACTTCTTCTTCCTCTTCTTCTTGTGGCGCTACAGTCCGGGGTGGACTTGGGCCTCAAGCAACATGCCTTTCCAGCCACCACAATCTTTCCCCAGCTGTCTCCAGTTGCACACTCCAAGTTGGTTGAGGTCCTTCTTCACTTATGTACGCCGCGCAACTGGGCTTGTCAATAGTTGGTCCTACAGTATCCGAAGCATTTCGGAGTTTCTGAACTATATTATTTTTACGTGGTGTGGAAGTTAACCTCACGCACAACTCACATGCCAGGCCATGCCCATAATGGGCCCTCGGGCAGAGGGGCTTGCTGCATACACTGGTTCACCATACAACGGGTGTTATGATGGCTATCCAGGAGGCGCCGCTTGGAGGCTGTATGTCAACTTGACCTGTGCTCTAACGAGGATTGCCTTGGCAGCTCGCCTTGTTGAGCGCAATCAACAACGTTACCTGTCGTAAACAGGCCCACTACAGAATTTTTTGTTATCTTTTAACTCCCCTTTATGATGTAGTGTCTTTGAGGCAGATACTATTGCAATCTTAAATGCCTTGTCTTGATTATGAAACAATAAAATAATAATAATTGTTGGCACTACAGTCCACAGGGGGACCAGGGCCTAGCTTGCTCATCAACGAGTAGTTGATTGTTGTGGGCGCTATTGTTCTCTCACGAGTAGAAGGGACCTACAGTTTCTTGCCAACTCCGAACGGCGAAGTTTGATAAACTTTCTCAGACAGTTGTTATTCTTTGAGTTTTGTCAGCAGCTCAAAAGATTTGGTGCCGTGAAAAATTCGAAAAATTAGTGTTGAGCTGGGAATCGAACCTAGACCCTTCGGCGTGGGAGCGTTGCACTCTACCCACTACGACACGGCGGCCACAATACTTTGTGCAAAATTTACAGAATCATTTGTTCAGATAGCAAGGCTGCGATTTGAATTATATCTCCAAGTGCCGCCTTTCTCTCATCGAGATGGTCATGGACTTCAAAGATCATTTGATGTGGATACCGGAACACAGTGGATTCCAAGGGAATTGTGAAGCCTATGAACTTTTCAGGTCTTGTACCTTATCTGTACTCTAACCCGAAAGTGGTTCGAAACTTCTACTTGTAGAACTCGTACAGTCAGCTAATGGGCTACAGATGTGGGATTTGGTTTTACGTGATCACCTGCCTTAACGACTTATATCACGGGGAACCTTTTTCCCAAGTGTCGTAAGTAACGCAAGACTAAACGCCTTAGTTACCCAAGTACCTAACTGAGATTATGCTTGAGGGGCAATCACCCCACCTTGGTTTTATTCGAAGCCTTTCTAAAACCTCTTCCGCTCTTTGGGTCGCAGCGCCCGGTTGAGAATGCAACTTCACACTGAGAAGGGATAGTCCCCTAACCGACTTGCCTAGTTTTGCTTAAACAATGGGCTAGACAAATCAGCACAGTACACTATCCTCGACTCTACCCGCGATGTTAGGTGGTAAACCACAGCCACCACGATACTCCCACAAGAGGTCCTACCGCTAGGTCAGGCTGGAACCGAAGTTCCAGGGGCTCCTGACCTCCCGTGGCAGCAGAATATAGCCTCTGGTTAAGCTGTCACTACCAGTCAGATTCCCTCAAAGCCTGGGTCTGTTAGTAGCCATGCCGCCACAGATGGTCTTTCCTCCATCAGCGTTTCCGCTGTCACTATAAATAGTGATACGGATGTGATTTTGAATCATGTGATTCATAAATCCAGCCACATCATCTGGAAGCTAATAGGCTACAGCTCAATCCTACACGCTCTCTTTTTATCAACAGGCTAAGCAAAGTGCGTCAAAGGACCATAGAAGGCATCATAAGAGACCACTGCGCCATTCGAAAACATACCTACAGATTTGAAATAGAAGAGGCAGATGATGAAAAAGAGGTAGAATCCACTTCCCACCTCCTCCGTAATTGTCATATTCATGCAGGAAGGAAGGAAGGCTCACGTGAAAAGCAATTTTGTTGCAAAGTCAGTTTAACATCGGCTCCTCAACAGGTGGATGTCAATAAGAGAATCATGGGTCTATAATTTGGCTGGTTTAACCTAACTTACTAACCTGGTATCTGATTAGTATTCTATGTTCCATGGCTAAGACATTTGAAAAAATACGTACCAATCAAATACTGAAAAATGTTAATCCTACTAATCTGACGTCAAGGTCGCCGCCGTGGCGTAGTACTTAGCGTGCGACACTAACACGTCGAAGGTCCAGTTTCCTTTCCCGACTGAACACCTCGTATTTTTCATGACACCACCTCTCTCGAGCTGATGACAACACTTAAGAGTTCGGAGTGGGCGTATATCTGAAGATCCCTTCTACTCGTGAGAGAACACAGCTGATGAGCAAGCTAAGTCCTAATCCCCCTGTGGACTGTCACGCCACAGAATTGTTATTATAAATCGGATGACAAGGCGTAAGTCTTGTTTTTGATCAACGGACGACGAATTAACGGGAAAAGAGTCAACTGAGCAAAGGTTATCCCTAGATGTTCGAAATTCTTGTATCTTGGCTCCACTTAATTTTTCAAAATCATTTAACTGTACTGACTATTCTTTGTTAATTTCAAAACTCGAGCAGAACTTAAATTTTTCATTGTCTTCTTTAAGATATATAAAAATGCATCCGATCAGACGCGTTTAATCTTGAGGAGTTTTTGAATTCTTTTCTACCAATACCGGTGTTCCACAAGGATCCGTTGTTGGACCTACACTTTTTTTCTTTGATACAGTGATCTCCCTCTTAGATAATGTAAAACTGCAAAGTTTACCTATATGCTGTATGATGATGTCTCAATTTTATTTTTTAGTCCATTGGATTAAATAAGAACTGTATTTGAACAATTAATTAAAATTTCAATAATATTGTAGAATAGTTATCTCTTGACAAACTTCAGCTAAATCCGTTACAGTCTGCCTGTCTTCAATGCTCAGGTTATGTCTTTGATGATTATGCCCCCTTCCCGAGTTCTATTGAAGTATTCACCCTGGTTTGGGGTGCTTACGACACTCAGCATCACTCAAGATACAAACTTTCAAAAGCTTATTCCTCTTTTTTTACTTCTTACTCTCCGTGTACCCATATCTTGACTACGAATGTAAAAGAAAACTGCATGGGGTCTTGAATGACTACGTGCACTTTACTTTGAATGTTCCAAGACATTGTTTCATTCTTGTGTAGAGTTTCAACTTTGAATGTAGACGGCTTTTTAAATTATCACAATATCACGAAACTCTTCAAAATTAGACACCATAAGTGGTTGTGTATCACTTTTCCGCATGGTCTCCACTCTACTAACTGCGTTGGAGAATACTCACTTTTTATATCAGCAACTTGATAAGTTTCTTCCGTGACTTCGTCTTCACGCTTTATCCACTTCTGTTTTCGGTGTTCTGTATCCGCCTTCTTCAACGCGTTTAGAGGTCAATCTCGTCCCGATGAGATTCAGCCCCATCTGGAAATTATCTGCACTTTCACTTGAATTCCATCTTCTTTCGTTCTTTTTCTAACCTTACAGCTGCCACACATGCTAGCCAGACCTTTCAGACTGCCCCACTTCTAGCTTCAGCTAGACATCCATCGACAAAGTTATGCAACCTTGAAACCGCGCAATGCGATTGAGAATGCCAAGCACACCCACCTTCGTCACACAGCACAGTCTCGCCCTAAGACTCGGCACAAGCCTTGCCTTCAAAACCCAGACTTACTACTGCGTCTGACTTATCCTACGTGTCGCCGAGAGAAGACCCTCAGAGAACCTACGTGCCCCGCACGGGCCAGGAATGTCAAGTGATCAGCCCCACTTTGCAATTATCATCCACATTAGTGCACCGCACACCACCGGCTGCAGTTTATCATTCAAATCCGCTCCGTTGAGACATTTGTAGCGACAGGCAACTGCGATCTCTCGTGAATATCTTAGCAGAAATCACTTGTGATTTGTTATGGAAAAGTTACTTTCAAGACTGACGCGCCTACTCGTCTTTGGAACGAGCGCAAAGCACAACCCCACCGCCCTCCTCCGAGGAGAACGACTTTGAAAAGTTCTTTTCGATTTCTGTTCACTTAGGCGACTCGTGTCCGTATCTGGAGCTACTTCACGTCGCCGTCGGTGATTATTTATTGTTTATCAGATTCCCGTTGAGACCTTAACCTACGCGTGTCGCTCCAGTGGCTCGCCAATTTGCGGAGAAATTAGCTTCCGCCATCGATTCGATTGCCGTTTCACGGCCGCACGGATGCGTTTGTGGCGAAATTCAATTTAAACTAATTGCTTTCGTTAATACTCACAAACGGGCGGAGATCGTTTCGAATTATCGCTAAGAACGGCATTCAGCGAATCGGAACCCGACTGCGCCCGCTTTGAGATCGAGTTGAAGACATCCGCTGTGGGCGTGCAGCGTGGTGTCTAGATGCTTGGCCGTATTTGGCTGAGAACATGTTGTATAATGCGTTGCTTCCTCTAGAGGTTTCAGAGCTCTCTTAGTCATACTCGACAACCAACAGTGGAATCGTTTCAGTTTCATCTGAAGACCTACCAGTTGAATCGAGTGGAGACATAAATGAAGTGGTTGATGGAGGACAGCTGCAGATAGCTCGGCCGACTGGGAATCGGTTTAATGACACTTCTGCGTGCTTTTGTTTTGAAATAACTGTGGACGGCCCTTGGAAAGTCCATTTGTAGATGCAATTCACGAAATTTCTTTAAATAGGTTAAGAACAGGAGACAAAATTGGACAGGTCACAGATTTTGAAGAGACAAATCATCACACCCACCCTATTTGGGGACATTTTATTCTTTGGGAACATGTTTATCTTTTACTGCAAACAAAGACAACAAAAGAGATGAGGATGATAATGAGGATGAGGGTGTGGACGAGATGAGGATGAGGATGAGGATGAGGATGAGGATGAGGATGAGGATGAGGATGAGGATGAGGATGAGGATGAGGATGAGGATGAGGATGAGGATGAGGATGAGGATGAGGATGAGGATGAGGATGAGAATGAGAATGAGGATGAGGATGAGGATGAGGATGAGGATGAGGATGAGGATGAGGATGAGGATGAGGATGAGGATGAGGATGAGGATGAGGATGAGGATGAGGATGAGGATGAGGATGAGGATGAGGATGAGGATGAGGATGAGGATGAGGATGAGGGTGAGGATGAGGGTGAGGGTGAGGATGAGGGTGAGGGTGAGGATGAGGATGAGGATGAGGATGCGGATGCGGATGAGGATGAGGATGAGGATGAGGATGAGGATGAGGATGAGGATGAGGATGAGGATGAGGATGAGGATGAGGATGAGGATGAGGATGAGGATGAGGATGAGGATGAGGATGAGGATGAGGATGAGGATGAGGATGAGGATGAGGATGAGGATGAGGATGAGGATGAGGATGAGGATGAGGATGAGGATGAGGATGAGGATGAGGATGAGAATGAGGATGAGGATAGAATGAGTTTGGGTATAAGGATGGGATGAGTTTGAGGATGACGATGAGGATAAGATTTTTAAGTGCTTCCATAATGGCTGCACCTCATGCTGACACCAAGCAAGTCACTCGATTTGGAGGTTTATTGAGATTTAATCAAGAGCACGATACGTTTCGAAACGTATGCCCAAATATACGCAGAAATGATGTTCAACTTTTTGAAACCACTGTTGAACTTTTTGCGGTGAATTCTTATGTTTTGCGCCGAAAAGTATGTTCAGTAATTCTTACTATTCTTCGGAGTACATGTGCAAGGAGGTTCGACTTCTTAGATTTTGCTCTCATTTTGCCATTGCTGAGCATTTTATTAAAAATTGATAAAATTCATGAAAAAGACGAGGGGTCTATGAGTTGTCATATTGCAGACTAAATTTTTACGGGTTTTTCAGATTGTGCTTAAGTAGAACGATGAAATTTCAACATTTTTCGCAACGCATCTATGCATTGTTTATGTATACTGGTACAAGAACAACAGCGTCTTCTTACTATTCAAACATAACTCGATAATCAGCGTTCTATAAGCTGTGTTTCAATTGACTTGTTGATTGAACGTTTTAGTGAGCACTTAATTTCAAGTTTTGCTACATGCTCCCAAATAATCTGTTGCTGTATGGATGTACCTACTAATAAGCCATATGCGACAAAGCGAGTTTCCGGTCTCGACTAAAGTCTTTCGAATCGAGTTCTTTTCGCTTTCTGTTGTCGTGCAACTTCAATCATCAATCGTATTCATACGACAGAATTTTCATGACAGACAGACTGCGTCGATTTCCTCACACTTCTTCACTCTTTCTATGTAGAGTGATGATAACTTTGCCCATGATCTCAATTTGATCCACTGGGCAAGGCAATATTAGAAGCAATCATAATCGAACAAAGCATTAATTATTCAAACAGTTATTCAACTGAATTCAGCAGTCCACATAAAGGCTTTCGGCAACTAATCGCGCTGTACGTGCTATTCCTCTTTTCTGATTAGAAGGCACCTTCAATTTTCCTCAAAACGACGATATTGGGAAGGTTACTGTATGGATAAAGCGTACTTTTTAAGTGCTCTCAACGTCGCAAGCAAATGGAAGCTATCATGTACAGGAATCGAACATGGATTCTTCGAAGTGTGATCAGGACGTTAGCCGCCTCAACAAATATGGCTTGCAAGAGTAAAAGTGTCTTAGCAAAAATCTTTCATCGTTTCTTGTTGGGGCATGAACTGTATCGCCGTATGAAGAAAAAGAGGAAAAGTTCAACATTTTATAACATATGGTTTTTTATTTATATTTTTTTTATTCAAGCAATTACATGTCCTCTGTGTCCTTTAATAAAATACTTTGGTCGATAGGTTTCCTGCCATCGGAGAGGACAAAATTTTCTTCTCGAGATGTACCTACATCTTTTTTGTCGTAGCTTTTAGAGTCATAAAACTGACCCATATTCCGCCTCAAATAACGATTCATTTAGAAATACCCACCCGGTAATTATCCCTCCCCAACTATTCTCACTTTTTTATTTTAAAAGCTGTGAGCATTCGTGACTCCCACCTATCCCTGAAGTTTCTATAAAGGAAGATACCTACAATATATGAGACCAGACGAAGAATAGGTGATCTGCTTCACTATTTTGACCTTTATTCCCTATCTTCAATACAAGTCTTTAAACTTCTCAAATGTTTACTCCGTATAAGCAGTAAGTTTGAGCAGTCTTGCATGTTCATCTTCAAAGTTCTCTCTGTTGTTCTGGCACTTAAAAATGTGTTTGAACAATTTTATGGTTTCGATAATGAAGGTTTATGACTGAAAAGCACGAAGATATACCGAAAGTGGTCTACGAGTATATCGAACAGAAGGAATTGGAGCAACTTGGAAGCAACTTATTTAGAGTTACTTGTGTACGAGTATGTGTTTATACATATGAACGGTTTGATGTACATGAAACTTATAACATTAGATTGAGGAATGTAATGATGTGTGGTGAATATAACATAAGTTACAAGAACCTGGTAACAGTTTGTTCCTTGCCCTGTAAGAAGCTTAACCACACTGCTTCACCAGACGTTTTCATTGTACTAATCCAGAGACTAAGAGCGAATTAATGTCTCATTTTTATGAAATTTTAATTAAATAAAAAGTCAACTTCACATCCATATATGAAATCTTGTGAACAGAAAGGAAACTACAATTTTTGCCTGATTTTCCACCAAGATCTTCTCAAGAGCCAGATCGACTTCTGTTGTCGTTTCACCTCAGGTGTTTAGAAGACTTAACATACATTCGGCACTATTCTATTTCACGACACATAACACATCGCTCAATAAGTCCCTGGACAGACATATAAGGGGCACCACTAACTAAAATTCATAGAAGATATTTTTCCAATTGCTCTGAAATGCTACGAATGTCGACGAAATTCGGCGAAAAACTCTCAAAAGGCGTCCCATTTGTTGATTTTTTCGTAGAAGAGAGAGCTCATGAGAGAGTAAAATATTTCTCCTCTCTACAGATGACAGTCAGAGCGAAAATAAAAAGACCTCTGACATTTTATATGTCTGATAGATGTTTACGAATTTCTACGAAAAGTCACAATTTTCGGAAAATTTACTCTCTGCAAGAGGGATTTTTACCCAAACTTCTCAACTATGAATTTCTGTATACAAATGAATTGGAGCAGACCTAACGGGTCTATGCTCACATATCTCTGAACGCACGCTCATACAAATTTCTTGTGTTAAAAATGGGCAGGGTGGGGATATTGTACTCTCTCTCGAGAGTGCTTATTTGACTTAAAACCCATTTTTTCGGAATACGGGAACGCACATTATGTTTGTTTGTGTTGTTTTGTATTGTTTTTACGGTTATTGGAAAACACCTACTGTTTTCTCACGAACAGAATTTTTTGTTAGTCGCGCCCCGTATATGTCAGTCCTGGGACATATTGAGTGATGTGGGATTTGGTTTCCCGTGATCACCTGCCTTAACGGCTTATATCACGGGGAACCTTTTTCCCAAGAGTCGTAAGTAACGCAAGACTAAACGCCTTAGTTACCCAAGTACCAAACTGAGATTATGCTTGAGGGGCAATCACCCCACCGTGGTTTTATTCGAAGCCTTTCTAAAACCTCTTCCACTCTTTGGGTCGCAGCGCCCGGTTGAGAATGCAACTCCACACTGAGAAGGGATAGTCCCCTAACCGACTTGCCTAGTTTTGCTTAAACAATGGGCTAGACAAGTCAGCACAGTACACTATCCTCGACTCTACCCGCGATGTTAGGTGGTAAACCACAGCCACCACGAAACTCCCACAAGGGGGCCTACCGCACGGTCAGGCTGGAACCGAAGTTCCAGAGGCCCCTGACCTCCCACGGCACCAGAATATAGCCTCTGGTCAATCTGTCACTACCAGTCACGTTCCCTCAAAGCCTGGGTCTGTTAGCCGCCATCCCGCCACAGATGGTCTTTTCTCCATCAGTGATTCCGTTGACACTATAAATAGTGATACGGATGTGATTTTGAATCATGTGATTCATAAATCCAGCCACATCATCTGGATATTGAGTGATGTGCCATCATTCACGTATCATTAGTCGTAGTGTGTGCACGTGTGTTACTCTCATTGTGAAACGCGAAATCGACTAAAATTCCGAAAAAACGAACTCGTACCGATTCTGGTGAAGGCACTCAATGGCCTCCCAGTAAATTTCGTAATAACACCAAAACTAGCAATCATAGTGACTCAACAATGATCAATAATAAAAATTACTTCCAGCTATTAGCTGATTCAGAGACAGTGGACAATAATAATAATAATGAACGTTCGAACGTCATTAAAGAAAGTGTCCCCCCATTAGTGGTGTTAAAATCTACTACTGAACGCGTTCGCCGCGTGCTGAGTGATTCGAAAATTGAAAAATATCTCATAAAAAACATCTCTCTCGGTCAAAAAGTAATCCTTCCCTCCCTTGATATACATGACTCAGTGATGTCTGAGCTTACAAAATTGAATTTTGAATTTTTCTCATATGCTCGTAGAGAAAATCTGCCGTTAAAAGTGATCTTATCAGGACTTGATTTAATGGACGAAAAACTGATTAAAGATGAACTAATATCTCTCGGAATTAAGTGCATTGATGTTAAAATTATTTCAAAAAATATCAAAACAAACACTAAACTCAATAATAATATTTATATTGTGTATATTCAGCGCGCTACCATTAAGCTGAATGAACTTCGGCAAGAACATTACAGTCTATTCAACACAATAGTTCGCTGGGACTACAAAAGGCGAAGTCCGGGCAAGGTTACACAATGTCACAATTGTCAGCTGTTTGGGCACGGCTCCATGCACTGCCATGCTAGAACATCATGTGCTTTTTGCTCTGGAAGTCACAAGACAACTGATTGTCCTAAGCCTGATGCGTTACGTTGCGCCAACTGCAGTGGACCGCACAAATCATCCGACCTGAACTGCACTAGCCGCGTGCAATATTTGGAAATTCGGCAAAAGCTCTCTGCCCCCCACCGGAGTAACCATAAGAAATCTGTATCAGCCGTTCACACGCAAATGCATGCTGATCCTCAATCCCTATCCCATTTCCCCCCTTTACCAACTCGTTCTATTGCTTTACGAAATCATCAAAGCAAACCAGCTGACCGCCCCCAGCCACTTACTTCTATTCGTATTGATAATGGAATAACAGCCGCTCGAGAGAGGATGTCAAAACCAGCAGCACCCACTCCAAGTAATAAACTATTCTCTTACGAGGAAATTACCTCTCTCTTAAATGAAGTGCTAGCAAAGCTTCAAAACTGCTCATCAAGAAGCGATCAATTTAATGTCATTACCTCTCTTGCAATTAAGTATATTTATTCTTCTGTTTATGTTGATTAATTCACTTAACATAATTACTTGGAATGCAAGAAGCATAACAAATAAAAAAACTGAATTTTTTAATTTTATAAATGATAAAAAAGTTGATATTGCGTTACTGACAGAAACATACTTAAAAGACAACAAAACTTTATCTGACCCCAATTACAATTGTTATCGTCTGGACAGGAGTAACGCCCCCGGAGGTGGTGTTGCTATTATTGTATCAAAAGATATTGCACACACCGTGCATACGGGTTTGCAAATGCGGTGTATTGAATCGATCGGTATAGACGTCTTTTTAAACAATAATTCCAAAGTGAGCATTTTCTCCGTTTATTTCCCTGGTGGAAATAGATCACCTGATAAGATATCTCATTTTAAACATGATTTGCGAAAAATGTTTAAGCTACGAGATAGTGTCATTTTTGGAGGAGATTTAAATTGTCGCCACCAAATTTGGAACTGCCTCAGAGCTAATTGTTGGGGCAATATTTTGTTTAACATTGATGAGACTCATCCGCATTTTTCATTGCTATACCCTCCAAAGTCTACATATGTTCCTACGTCTAGATTGAAAAGCCCATCTACACTGGACTTTTATATTACAAATATTTCACAACACTGCAATCCACCTTTTACTTATGATAACTTAGGCTCGGACCATCTTCCCGTTGGTATAAAACTGGACATCTCAATTCAAATTAGACAACCTTCTTATTATTACAAATATTCCTCCGCTAACTGGAGTCGGTTTGCTTCATATATTAATAAAAACTATTGTTTAAGCAGCATTAATTCCACCCCAATCAACAATACAGACCAAATTGAAACGTTGTGTACTAATTTTAACACCTTATTAAAGAGAGCTGTAGATTTTTCTGTTCCTAAGATTCGAACGAATAGTAGTCGTTCCGTGCCTCTACCTAGTAATATATTACTGTTAATACGATTGAGAAACTCTGAAAGGAGAAAATGGATTCGCTATCGTTACGATTGCTTTCGACATAGTACAAAATATCTCAACACTGCTATTGCTGAAGAAATGAATAACTTTAACAACAATCGTTGGAACAACCTTCTTTCTTCATTCGACAAAGGAAGTAAACCTTTTTGGAAAATTTCAAAAATTGTCAAAAAGAGAGGAGTAAGTATCCCACCGCTGATTGAACAAAATAAGCTCCATATTGCTCCAATAGATAAAGCCAACCTTCTTGCAAACAAATTTGCCTTAAATCATATTATTACCGAAAACTTGAGCGATTCATCTACTTCAACTGAGGTCTCTAACACTGTCACAAGCTTCTCTCAGTCAAACACTGAACTAACTGACTCCTACACAATAGATGAAGTAAAGGTAAAACAATTGATTAAAAACCTCAAGAATAGAAAAAGTCCTGGTTTAGATGGCATAAACAACGTGTTATTAAAAGCCCTCCCCCCAATGGGCTTAAGATATTTAACTATTATTTTAAACGCTTGTCTTAAACTCTCCTATTTCCCAGTTTGCTGGAAGACAGCACTCGTAATCCCAATTGCTAAACCTGGTAAATCGAAAAACGACCCCAACAGCTATAGACCTATAAGCTTACTAAGCAGCATTGGTAAACTTTTAGAAAAAGTAATAAAGGAAAGAATTGAAATTCATTTAGCTACGAATAATATTCTACCCGATTTTCAGTTTGGATTCCGACGTTCTTACAATACTTATCATCAAATCGCGAGGATAAAAAAACATGTCAAAAATAAATTTCAATCTAAAGAGTCAACTGGATTAATACTTTTAGATGTTGAAAAAGCTTTTGATACGGTTTGGCATAAAGCTTTGATATACAAACTAATTCAGTTTAACTTTCCGAAAGAAATCATAAAAATTATTCAGAGCTTTTTGAATAATAGAACATTTATAGTTAAGGTAGTAAATGATTTATCGTCTGAACATACCATTGGATACGGATTACCACAAGGTACGGTACTCGGTCCTGCATTATTTAATATATATGTTGCAGATTTTCCAGATCTCGGTAACGGAGTTGAAATCGCTATGTTTGCTGACGATACAGCTATATTTGCATCAGGAACATACTACCTACACATACACAACGTCTTACAAACAGCTCTATCCAAATTGGATAAATACTTCTATAAGTGGAAGATTAAAATAAATCCCACAAAAACTCAAGCTATTTGGTTTACTCGCAGGCGCAAGAACTGCTTCCTTCCCAATAACGTTCATCTTCAAATGGGCAATTTTAATTTGGACTGGTCGGAACATTGTAGATATCTTGGGATTTTAATAGACAAGAAGTTAAACTTTCAAAAACATATCTCCTCCACTATCGATAAAGTTAATAAATTTATAAAAATTCTTTATCCCTTAATAAATAGGAAATCAAAACTTAGTTCAAACAACAAAATTTTGTTGTTTAAATCAGTTTTTCAATCCATACTACTGTACGGGGCTCCTGTCTGGTACGACTGTGCTTTAACAAACAAACGCAAACTACAAACATGTCAAAACAAAATTATTAAACTTATGCTTAATTTACCGCGTTATTATTCAACCCGAAGGTTGCACGAAAATACCAACATCAACTTTTTAGATACTCTTATTGATAAGCTAACCCAAAAATTTTATTACAATTGTCTCAATTTCAACAATGAACTTATTAGTCGTTTGTCAGATTAATTAAATGCAAAATGCATAAGAGTTCGCTAGGGATATTGCAATATTAGTTTGTAAGAGTTAAATAAGGGTTTTACTTGTAGCTTTCCCTTGTACTGTTATTCATACTTAATCTCATGCTGTTTTCATTAATAATTTTATAAATTCTTAGTTGTAAAGGAAAAATGTCCTATATCTCTAAACAAATCATCTACTACATGTATACATTATTGATTACGCTACTGAATAAAATAAAATAATAAATAATAAATAATAGATGTGCCATTAGGTCCGTTCCAATTGCTCTAAATTGCTACGAATGTCTACGAATTTGCCCGAAAAACTATGAAAAAGCGTTTCATTAGCCAATTTTTTTCGTAGAAGATAGAGCTCACGAGAGAGTAAACTATTTTCGCTCCTCACGAATTTCTGCCGAGGAAGAAACTGTGGCCAGCAGCTCGGCAGCAGATGGCTGTCAAATCGAAAATAAAAAAAATTACATTTCATATGTCTGATAGCTGCTTACGAATTTCTACGAAAAGTCGTTTCACAATTTTCGGAAGAGTTACTCTCTCCAAGAGAAGTTTTACCCAAACTACAGAGAGTTGGATATAAAATAACATAATGACTAATGACTAAAGAAATGTGACTAAACGTTAGTCACGAATAAATTATTTTCCGGATTTATTCATGACTAACGCTTATTCATGAATTTTCGTTATTCACACACATGGTTGACAATTCATGATTAATGTGTAGCCATAACTAACTCTGTATCATGAATAACATCCAATCGCTGGCATGTCGGAATTTAAGCATATATTTGCATTTGTTGGAGACCTTTTTTAATGACAAGATGAATTTTTTATTCTCTTGATTGATGCAATAGATGTTGTGCAATGAATATGGGGCGCCCGTCTAACCATAGGAAAAAGTAATTAGTATAATAGTGACAAAGTCCAAGATGGTTCTATTATTTTGCACAGTGTTATATATACTTACGCGGCCAAACTATAATTGCAAAAATAAGTGGTAAGGAATCACCAAAAAACAAAAAGTTCGACGATAATATTTTAAAGTTCGTTATCCACTCTATCATTTAAAATAACTCAATACTTTGTCTTATTTTTTTATTCGCTTGCATAAATGCTCTTATTTAGTGATTGATGACTAATGATTAACTTATTTGAATAACTCATGAATAATAATTGATTAAGACATGAGCAGTTTCTGCGAATAATAAATAATTTATTGGTCAATAATTATTTTCACGAATAATGAATAGATGAATCATAAGTCACATGAATCCGACAACTAATGACTAATTCAGTCATTAGTCATCATTCGACTGAAATTTGCCCAACACTGCTACTCAACTACGAATTTCTGTACACAAATCAATTGAAACAGACCTATTATTAAAAGGAATACGTACCACACGAGGTGGATCGCCAGATGTCGCGTTTTGATTTAAAAGAAGTGGCTGCTTTAGCAAGACGAAAAGAAGCGGAAAATAATAATTCATTTAATTAAATTTGAACTAATATTAAAATCATTGTTGGCGCGACAGTCCATAGGGGAACCAGGCCCTAGCTTGCTCATCAACTTACTCGTGTTGTGCGCGCTACTGTTCTCTCACGAGTAGAAGGGACCTACAGTTTATTGCCGACTGTGAACGACGAAGTTTGAGAAGCTTTCTTAGACAGTTATTACTCTTTAAGTGTTGTCAGCAACTCGAAAGAGGTGGTGCTGTGAAAAATTCGAGGTGTTCAGCCGGGAATCGAACCTAGATCCTTCGGCGTGTGAGCATCACACTCTACCCACTAAGCCACGGCGGCCATGAACTAATTTAAGGTTGCCAAATATCTCCCTTCCGCTTTTTTGATCTTCATTCAATTCATACAATCATTAAATGACAAAAAAAAAACAGTTGCTTCGCATACACTTTTCGTCCGCTCAGGTTTTGCTTTTTTTCAATTTCTCGACGACTCCTGGCAACTCCTCGTTCTACCCTTTGTCTTTCGCTTTTCCCTCTTAATGGCATTTTAACTTAATCTATTCTCTGCCATCGAACTTTTCGACTTCCACATTCATTTAAAGAAGATTTAAAAGCAAATTTTTGATTGAACGGTGTTGCGTTTGAAAAATCGTATCGCTCCTCAAAGCTGGCTGTGATATGATTTCAATTCCACATTTCACCACCACTCTGCGGAGAGGCACGACTTTCGTCCTCATAGAAACTCCAAAACTCACTTCACTCAGTCACCAAAAAAGCAAACACCACTCCAATTAAGTATTAAGGTAACCCATTTATTTATTTAATATAAACTTTACTTCATCTCTTAGCTATAGTTGTAATCTGTTTTTTTTTCTTCTGCTTTTGTCTCTCGATAAATTTGTATAAATTTGCCGCCTGTGTGCAGACTGATATTCATAATTAACAAATACGCACTTACGAATATTGTTTAAAAATATTTTTTTTTTTGGTTTGTTTTTGTTTTACATAATTTTATGGCCTTTATAAGAATTCGTACGGGTTGACAATTCTCTCGTCTGCGAACTGGGATGAGATGGGTTGATGCGCTAGGGGGTGAGGGTGAGTGAAATGGAGCTCTACTGTGATAAGTGATGACTATATAAGTTTGTATGACGTATGCATATTTTTGTAGGTAATGGTAAGCTTTAGAATAATTATTTATTTTGTCATAAATCGTTTGTGTTTTGTTTTCGGAACATTGTAGTTTTTCTTTTGATTCTTGATTTCATTTTGAATATGAGTGAAGCTAAGTGTAGGCATTTTGTTTTCGCTATTTTCTTATCTCATGGACGATGAATGTTTGTTTACTTGTTTAAATTCTATTTTAAACTTACATTTAGTACATATATATTTATAACTAGCGTACTTCTGTTTGTATATCTCTTGGGTACAAATTGGAAAAATTCTATATTCTATATTATAAATGTATAAAAAATTGTTGTCATCGGTTTCACGTAATAAATGTTAGCGTAAATAAAGTGCAACGTAAAATTTTAACAATTTTTCTTTTTTCACTTTGACATTCGTAAATAAAATCAATTTGCAGTCCATATGGTTGATTCTTATTATATTTGTCTTAGAAATTCATTCTTATTTTGTTGTCGGAATATGTGCGTTTGAAACCTTTTCGAAAATGTTTGTCTCGACTGAAAAGGAGAAAAATATAAATTTCGAGATGTGTCTAGTTTTACATATTGGCTAGGGACAGAAACATGGAAAGGTTTACAAGCTTTGGAAGCAGGTTTAAGGTAAATGTCCCTATGGGGTTCTTTTTATTTACAGAAGAATGTGTCAAATTTAAGGTTTTTCTTTATTGTATTCAAATTTGAAGGACTTAAATTTGTGCTTGTGATAGTTTAACTAAGAGAAGGAAATTGAGATTGTTCTGTAGTTGGATTTTCTTGCTCTTTTGAGTATTAAAAAGTTTCAATCGGAAAATAATCAAATAAAGTTTAATAAAATAAATTTAATTTTAAAACAATTGCCTTAAAGAGTCTCTTTCTATTATTTCTTCTTTCTTTAGTCGGCTTAAAAACAATTTTTGAAATTCGAATAAACTATGGAAACTGGCATTTATGTCGTGCAAGCATTGTTTAACTTACAGCAGCACACACTTTGAAGCGCATTCTTCGTTTGAAACACATTGGCTTTAGATTCCCTTCATAAATTGTAAATAACACAAATAATGCTCGGTTACATCCTTGCTTGTCTCTGTATTGCCAATATTCCAAAATATTGAAAATCAACTTCCACATTGGATGTAAAAATGCGCACTTTTGTGGAAAGGATGTGCAAGTTTGTGCAAAATGTTCGAGAGAAGGGCGTGTGGACCACAAACTAGTAGTATGATGCGCAGAGACTGACTCGAAGTGTGTAGAAATCAATTTCCGAATAACCACTCGCCATCAAAATCAAAACCTTCTTTGATGCACCAGACTGAGGAGAATTCTATGGAAACATTTTGTACAAGGGGTGTTCAATATATTCTCGGTATCGATATGAAGGAAAATGCGAATTCAATTTAAATTGTTTTTACTTTTCAATGTTATCTCCCCTAACATCAATCCATTTGCTACATCTTGAAATAAGCATTTTTAAACCCTTAAAAAACCCTTTAAACAAAATACCCATTTAATGCCGACTTGAGTTCTTCATCATTCGAAAATCATTTTCCACGAGGATATTTTTTCAAATCCGGAAACAGGAAATAATCACTAGGGGCAAGATCTGGACTATAGGGTGGGTGTTGGATTTCTTCGAAACCACAATCTCGCGCAGCAGCCTTGGAAACTCGCCCCGTGTGAACAGGAGCGTTGTCATGAAGAAGCAAAAAAAACCGCTGCGAATTTATCCCGCCTTTTCTTTTTAATTTCCTCGCGCAAATTGTGCAAAATGTAAGCGTAGGATGTGGCGTTGTTGGTTTCACCTTTGTTTTTGTATTCAATGAGCAAGATTCCTTTTGAGTCCCATAAAAGTGTGGCCATGAGCTTCCCGGCAGTCAAAGTGAATTTGAACTTCTTCGGGGGGTCTGTTCCTTTTTTATGCCACTGCATGGATCCTTGTTTGCGTTCAGGGTGAACCCATGTTTCGTCCCCAGTAACAATTCGATCCATAACACCGTCCGCATTCTCACTACACATCTCCAATAGCTCTCTACAGCATGCGATTCTCATTTTTTTCTGAGGCGCGGTGAGCATTTGTGGCACCCACGTTGAACTGACCTTTGAAAGGTGAAAATGGTGTGAATTGTACCAGTTGAAACCTTGGTGAACTCTGCTATTATTTTCACCTTTATTCGGGCGTCCTCAAGAACAAGTTTTTCGACTTCTTTGATGATTTTCCCCGTACAAGCAGTAGCCGGGGCGCCGGAGCGGGGTTCGTCTTCAATGCTCTCTCCGCCTCTCTTGAACTCACTTGACCACTTTTGCAAAGTTGATAATGAAGGTGCGGAACCCTGGTAAACTGACACCATCTCTTCATGAATAATTGTTTTATTTTTTCCTTGCTTAGTGAGAAATTTAATTACAGAGCGATGCTCAATTTTCACCATCATCGTCTCAGTTGCCATTATGATTCTGTTCAACCAGAGATAGATTCACATTTATATGAAATTTTTTTTGAATGCACTAAAAAAATAGTATTACTTGATAAATAAGTCAATTTATATATATGGTTGTCAGATATCTCCCTCCCATAAAAAGTGTAACAGTGATCGGATGCCGTTTTTTTCGATAATCTGTTTCCGTTTAGACGGCAACTTCATAATACCCCCTCGTAGAAGGGGGCTTCTTCCTTATTTGCGAGGAACTCGGACAGCCACTTTTCACAAGCCTCTTTTGAGTTCAACTTCACACTACCTAGGGCGTTCGCCATGGACAGGAATAGGTGGTAATCACTTGGCGCTATGTCCGGGCTATATGGTGGATGCTGTAAAACCTCCCATCCGAGCTCTTAGCTTCTGACGAGTTATCAACGAATTATGTACACCCTTCCTGTTGGCCAATTCTGGACGCTTTTGGTCCATCCCCGGCTTCAAGCGGTCCAGATGTTTGCAGTAGATGGTAGAATTAAGCGTCTGGCCATATGGGAGCAGCTCATAGTGGGTGATTCTATTCCAATCCCACCAAACACACAGCAAAACCTTCCTGGCCCTCAATCCCGGCTTGGCCACTGTTTGGGACGATTCACCGGCCTTCAACCACAAACGTTTTCGCTTTATATTGTCGTATGTGATCCATTTTTCGTCGTCAGTCACCATCCGTTTCAAAAATGGGGCGAGTTCGTTCCGTTTCAGCAGCATATCACAGGCGTTGATTCGGTCCAGAAGGTTTTTTTGCGTAAAATCATGCGGCACCCAAACATCAAGCCCTTTTTTTTTGTATCCAGCCTTCTGCAGATGGTTTAAAGTGTTTTGGTGACTAACTGCCATCTCCTGGTAGATGTCACGAGATGCCACATACCGGTCTAACTCAATGGTTTCCATGATTCGACCGGTTTTTGTCGTAACAGATCTTTCGCCGGCTGGCTTTTTCACGGTTTCGTTTTCACTGGCTCTCAATCGTCGAAACCATTCCTCCGCGGTTCGAAGTGATAGAGTACCATCCCCCAAAACACCATTAATCTCATGGAACGTTTCTCTAGAACGTTCGGAAGGAAAACTTCAAAATAGCGCGAATTTCGGCGTTAGTGAAGTCCATAACACGTCTACAACTGTTGAACGCAATATCCAAACTAATCATGCAAAGCGTTGTTTTCTAGGTTATATAAAGACCTTTCAAATGATTGAGTATCGAGCTCTGTAGTGTTTTATACATAGCCGAAAATTCAGAAGACAAAAGAGCGGAAGGGAGGTATTTGACAACCTTATATATAACCACAGCTTCGCCCCGATACCGAGAATATATTGAAGAACCCTCGTATTATTCACTAACAAAAGAGGACGCACGACCATCCACTTTTATACCGCGTAGCCAATAGAAATTTGATTTGGGCCAAAAACGTTTTTTTTTTTTGCGAGTTGCGTGTCCATCTGGGACACAAATAAAACTCCGAAACCCGCCAAAACACCCGCAGATGGCGGCTTGAATTGAATTATGAAGTAGTGAAGAGTTGAGTCTTTGAATTTGAGAGCAGGATAAGTGGTCTAGTTATGGTTTTGGGCCACAGCATTTCAGAGTTACGTTGACATTGTTTTTCAAATGCAAACAAAGAAGACATAATTCTGGAAATATGTTCCTAAAACAATAAAATATCGCTGTAGTGCATTGACGAAGTGTAGAGGCAGACACTTAAAGTTTGTGTTTCAAAATTAGCGAACTTATGTTCTGGATTTGATTGGACAATGTACAAATGGTTCATAAGGGAACCATTCTAGTAGTCGTTTAGATTCTCGTTGAGAAAAGAAGGTTATTTAATCTATGTGCATTTACGTCTGGTCTCGTGTATCCAAATCAACGTGAGTTGACTTCTTACCTACAGACCTGAATTATGTCCTGTGGTGCACTTCCGTCTGTTATTTAAACTTCATTGTCTTGTTGTGTCGGAGGTACATAAGCACACCAAAAATATGAACATTCGGGAATTTTGACGGTTTCTGAAACACTGGCTGAACAATTTTACGAGGCTTGAAGTCGGTCCTGACTAGAGGAGTTCATAATATTTCTGTCTGTACTTTCTAGTGTTACGCTACAGCCCAACAATGATCGGAGGCTTACTTCTTGGGCAAATGGTCAGTAGTTTGCATGGAACTATTTTCTCGTGAGGAGATGCAACTTACAGCTTAATAAGCTATATATGGTATACCACAAAGATCTCCTCGGAACTAAATAGGTCCTCGGAACTAAGTAGTTCCTCGGAATTAAATAGTTCCTCGGAATCAGTTCCTGGAACTAGTTCCTTTCCACAAAGGAAACGTTCCAATTTCGGTCCGGGAAAGGGACTGTTCTGCGCAACTCTACAGCTTATTGTCCATTTCGAACAACGACAATGACTGCTTTAGCTATTTATTAGATTAAATCCAAGACGTGAAGGTTTCGTCTATCACTAAAACAAAGAGAGATTTGCTGTAAACAACTACTGCACGTGCTAACCAAGGCGGACTCGTACTTTTATTTGAACTGGGAGTCCGCATACTTTGGAGAAAAACAAATCGTGAATTGATTCCCATTTTTCGAACAAATGCTGGTGAGAAATTGGAAACCACGTAGATGGTTTGTACATTGCCTAATTTCTTTTATTTTGACTGTCCGCAATTTTTTTTTGAAGAGTTTTAATGATGCTGCATGTCGTCGCGCCCAAATGATCCAGAAATGACTACCAGAGGAAACAGTGACATAATTGAAGTGAACTCGATGCGCACGAAAGAGCCGAAACAGTAATAATAATAATTGTTGGCACAACAGTCCATAGAGGGACCAGGGCCTAGTTTGTTCATCAACTACTCGTGTTGTGCGCGCTACTGTTCTCTCACGAGTAGAAAGGACCTACAGTTTTTTACCGACGGCGAACGGCGAAATTTGAGAAGATTTCTTAGACAGTTATTACTTTTTGAGTGTTGTCAGCAGCTCGAAAGAGGTGGTGCCGTGAAAAATTCGAAAAATTGGTGTTGAGCTGGGAATTGAACCTAGACCCTTCGGCGTGTGAGCGTCGCACTCTACCCACTACGCCACGGCGACCACTCATCCGAAAAAGTAAGCGTTTCAAAACCGGCATGAGTTGCCCATCAGTGCGATGGTTGTCGTGTTTGCTCACTCGGGAAAGCAAGCGAAACCATGGAATCAGATCCCAGCAGTGTTTCATGCTATTTGAAGACAATCGGAAGGAATTACTGAGTCGCGTCATGACCACGGCAGGTGCACACCAATTGGTCTTCGATGGTCAGGACGAGGACGAGGAAATGCCATCGACGAAATAGAAGACTTCATATTTCGAATGTTCTCCAAGGAGGCCAACAATGGCCATATCGGTCGAAAAGTTCAAAGTGTCATTCATTTTCAGAGATTCTGAAGATGTTATCTGCATCGACTACGTTGAGCGGGGTCAAATGGTCACAGAGCTCTAATTTCCAGAATTAATTTTCGAACGGACGCATTTTGGACCTTTTGCGAGTTTTTGAGCAACCAACGCTCAACTTCTGTGTAGATGTTCGATTGTGAGAGCAATTCAATTTTTCTTTTAGATGATAAATTAGCGGACCTTGAGGCACGATCCACAAAACATAGTTCGCCTAATGAAATGCTTGACTTTGTCAATGGGTCTCTTGTCAGCTGTGGGACTCTATAGATCTATATTGGCTTTCCTCGTTCGTATTTCTTGTTGCTCTTAGAGACTGAAAACTGGGCCATATTGAAACTGTTTCAAACCTGCCAATTTAAGTACAGCGTTAGGATTTGCACTTACTAACAGACTTTCTTCTGCGTTGAAGTAGAGAAGTTGAAAAGAATTGTAATGAATTCGAACAGGACACAAATATGCATCGCTTAATGCAAACGAACATGATTTGAAGACGGAAAGTCTCAGAAATTGGGTACACGCAATCGTTTCCTACCATGTTGACGTATACGGAGATTCTTCTTTAGTCCCTATAGAATTTCAGAATAGTTCTAAAATAAAATCAAATATGACTTCAGAGCAAAAAGAAAAAAAAAACAAAAACCAAAATAAAAATAAAATAAAGCGTTTTAAAATTAATTAAAATATATTTATATTTCATTAAAAACGAGTCCATACATAGTACACTTTCATTTTAAAATAAACATTAAACATAAAACATTCAGAAAATCAAAATGTATATCAATAAACGCATATATTCATCTACCCTTGCATTAAGTAAACATAAAATTAAACAAAAGCAAGAAGAATTCGAGAAAATAAATAAGGAAACAAAAGCGAAATGCAAAAAAAAAAAATATTTGAGCAAAGCATAAGTCATTGTTTTCAGTTACTTCCTAAGCGAACGTATTCGAGATTTGATAGACAGAGGATGATTGTATTTTGTTTTTCATTTCTCTTGAAGCAAGCAAGTTTTTCTCTTTCTCTTCATTTTAAACATAAATCACAAAAACAAAACAAACATTAAACATATACAAGTCGCATACAATGTATCCATAAGTCAGTACAATGATTTAAAAGATTTTTGTTTTTGGGGATTGTTGTGTCAGTGGAATTGAACTTTTTCTTGAATTTCATTGAAACATTTTTTTTTTCTTCATTCATTCGTTGTTTGGAATTGTTGCGTATTATGACATTGATCGCTCATAGGGTGGCATGCTTCTCTGACAAATACCTCCGGGATTGTTTTTATGAAACAATGTGTATATTTTGATACAATGTGAATATTACGCAAAATGTTTTCAGATTTATTGTCACCGAATGGTATGTATAAAGAAGCAAACTGAGAAAGCTGATGAGGCCCCCAATTGCGCTCTAATCTAAATAAATTAGACCCGGTGCTTAACGCATTCTCTGTTCTAAAAATCACACCACATTTAAGCAATCAATGAATTTGTCGACCACAATATTAAACGATAATAAACTACCACAATCGAGGCCATTATTTGTAAAAAAAAAACTTTAAGCTAGTAGAAGATTGCTTAAAAAGCAAAGACCTGTCATATTTCTTTATTTATACACTTAATAGTGATATCTAGCGTCTTAACTTCGAGGTTATTATTTCCCTGCCACAAAAGAGAGGTCTAAGCTGTTGAAAATTAAAAGCGCAGCTACACAGAAATCCTCCCAAGTTTGACTCCTGAATTTAACTCCTTCCTATTGCCTTTTTTCTTGAACGAGCATAACCTCTGCTTCAAACAGATGAAAGCGAGATGACAAACAGGGAATTAATCGACATTTAAACTATGGGGAAGTTCTAATAAACGCTCACCATCAATTGTGTTTAGGACACCACTGCTGGAACCAAATCCCTTATTCGTCTATTCAAATCAGAAGTTGAACATAAGCTCACCAACTTCAAGTGAACATTTCCTCTTTTTAACGTCAAAATAGATTGTTGTGCTATAAAGTGAACATTTCCCCTTTTTAACGTCAAAATAGATTGTTGCGCTATAAAGGGCGAAAAAGATTTTTCAGAATTGTGGAAAAATTTGAATTGAGTCACAAAGTCTACGACCCCTTAGAAGCACAGACAGCACAGGGAATTTAAATTGATTGCCCACCTGGTTACTTCGAAAATCGTTTAATTTGTGTGTAAGCCTCGAGACAACATCCCCGGCACGTTGTGTTAAGAGTGACATGCCCCTTTTTGGCTCGTGGTTACGAAGGAAACTTTTAAAGATTTATTTTCTTTAGGTCCTGTGTTTTATTTCATTTTACATCGTAGGCAATTTTATGCAACCTCACAAATACAACAACAAGTTCAAAAATGTCAACGCAAAGCACTTAATATAGATGTAAGAAATTACAAAAACAGCAAAATGATCTTCACTGATAGGTTCTCGTACTTCTGATAAGTTTGACTCAGTGTTTTCGAATTTCGTTCAGGTTCACACTTTTAAAGGAGGGAGTTGAGGCAATGAAGGATTTGTGTTGTCGCGTACACAACAAGTCATATTCTAAGTTCTGAATCATTTCTAATTTGTCGATCCGCCCACATCAAGCTCAAACCCAAACCAAAGCACGTTGCCTTTGTCTTTTGCATTAAAGACTTGAAAATGGAATTTTTTGAACAGGCGTCCATGGCTTGACTTTCGATTAAGGAGTTGTGCGATGTCGTCTGGACAAAACTATATTCCTTCCACGCTCTTAATCTTAATAATACGCAAACTACTTCAAAGCTTAGAACGCAATCGGGATAAACAACTTTTTTCGCTCTCAGTCTTAACAACAAGCAAACTACTCCAAAGTTTAGATCTCAGTCCGCGATAATTTGTGAAATGAAAAGTGCACACAGTGGTGCACACAAATTTGGTAAATGGCTTCAGTCGACTTGATGTTGAAACCCCTAATAAGGGTACCAACATGTGGTTGAGTTAAAATCATTGTGGTCAGCAAAGCATTAATTTTCCTTTTATGGAACTTAGAAAACACGAAGTAGAGGATACGTCCTGTCAACTGGTTTCGTACTTGAGATGAATCTTGTTGTCAAGTTATAGCCAGAATCAAATGTGTTTTCTTAAAGAGAATGCTCACAATTCAGAGTGCTTCCTCATCATGCAAATGCGTGAATTCCAAAATAAGCTTCAACTCCGTAGAATCCTCAATTCAGTCATTCAAGAAAAGAAATGAAATCCAATAAAATTTTCACGCGACGATTATGTTTGCATCCAACACACAAAAACCCCTCAATCTACTTCTACTTCACGCCTACATCTTCTGCGCAGTCCGGCAAAACATAAACAAAAAAAAAAAAAACACAACGAAGAAATTCAGAAAATCTTTCTTCCGACTCACTGCAGATATTCGAATGAACGAAAATAAATCCAATCCATCTGTGTTCTCTTATAGCACAATTGCAAACTTCTTTTCTTCATCTGCTCCCTCCTCTCAAGCTTAAAACTAAATACAGCGATATTTACGTAAAAAAAAAACATTATTCTTATATAGCTGTTGTTTCATACCTATATAAATATCAACATATGCGTGGGTATGTGTATTTATGCTCTTAATCATGCGCGTAACTAGTCATATGCATATAATGAGATTAATCCTTACTTTCACATCATCTATTATTTATATACTCTATGCTCAGTTTCATACATGTGTATTCTTCAGTATCTTCATGTTGTCCTTAAGTTTATAAAAAGCACATTGATTGGTTGTACAAAAAAATCCATTATAAAATTTCTTTTTTTGTTAAATAAACTAAATATTTTTGTTTTTTTTTTTCCATACTTTTCTTAATTTTTTTTTGTTGCTTTTTGTTTTATCTAAATTTGTTTATCTTTGTTGTATCTGTCTATACGTAATATACATTTAGATGTGCATATAATTGTTTTTTTTTTTCTTTAAATATATTCTCACATATCCTCTCATGGACGGGGAACGTCCAAGAGAGAGAGATTCGAAATCAGAACGATTGCAAAACGAATTCAAAAACTTAGGAATAAGAAGAGGAAATAATTAAAATATGTATAGTTAAAATTTGTTCTAATGATTATGAGGAGGAGATATATAATATATATGCTTATATATTCATATTCTTTTGTTATTTATATAAATGAGATTTCTTTTAGTTGCTATTCTAGTTTCTTTTCTAACGTATCCTCTGCTCTCTTTTCGCGTGCTCAGCGGTTGATCAGGGCTTATGTGCATTCACTTGGTTGTTGATTTCTGCTGATGCTTAATCGGTTAGAGTTTGGGCGATTAGAGCCAGTTGTTCCTTTAGGACACGGAACGACGGACGATCCTCGGGACAGTGACACCAACATTTTTTCATTACCTGCAAAAAAAACGGAAATATTAAAGAAACAGATTGAAATGTAAATTTGTAATTTATGGAGCCCGTATCTGATCTGAAATATAATCTATTTGGATGACTGTTAGGCAGCATTCATGTTTGTGAGAAATTGTGATTTCCTAAGTCGTTTATGACATTATTCGTTTTATTCATTTTGCAGCATCCCCTTATAGACAAATTTTGGCTTAACAGTTTTCAACAAGTAGCAGAAAGCGTAACAGACAGCGAGAAAGACACTGAATAGCACAATTTTATGAAAGTCCTCTAAATAAAGTCAATTTCTACAGTCGCGGCAACAATTGTGTTTTGCACTCAATAAATTTCAACAGTCGCAGCTATGAATGTGTTTTGCACTTAATCAAGTCTTTTGTAAGATGTATGTCCTTTAAAGACAATAAAAGCGAATCAAGGAAATATATAAGGTCTGTTCCAATTCATTTATGTACAGAAATTCGTAGTTGAGTGATTTGTATAAAAATCTCTCTTGTTGAGAGTAACTCTACTGAAACTTGTGAAACAAATTTTTGTAGAAATTCGTAAACAGCTATCAGATATATGAAATGTCAGGGGTTTTTCTATTTTCGATTTGACGGCCACCTGCTGCCCACAGATTTTTCTTCGGCAGAAATTCGAAGGGAGGGCAAATATTTTACTCTCTCATGAGTTCTGTCTTCTACGATTCTACAAAAATCAGCAAATGGATAAAATCAGCCTTGTGAAAGTTTATCGGAGAAATTTGTAGACATTCGTACCAATTCAGAGCAATTGGAACAGACCTATAAGAATGCCTTTGTCGGTTTAAAGGAAACAATTTCCTGAAAAACTCATATTTATGAAAGTCTTTGCATTTCTAGCATTGAAGAAAAAATTTATCTTCGTTTCTACACACGGTTGATGTTTGCTCTACTTCACTTCACTTTTCTTCATTTTCACTTATGTAAGAAGGTACTAATAGTAGTCACTCGAGTAATTAGTAGTCATTCGAGTGATCATTCGATTATTAAAATATCTCGATTACAAAAGTTTCGATTCTTAAAATCATTCGATTATGCCCATCACTAAATTAAACGTTTCAATTTGGAATAACTTGCAAATGTTGTTAAAGTGGGTACTTCTTTACAATGATTGGCTGACACAATATGAATATAAATGCAAAAGAAAATTTAAAAACAGTTCCTATCGAAAGAAAGTTTGAGCGTCCTTTAAACCCTTTACCTGTAACAAGATTTCTTTTTCCCTGTGCAACTACACTTAAACGGACTTTAAAAATAATAATAATAACCCTAGCTTGCTCATCAACTACTCGCGTTGTGTCCGCTACTGTTCTCTCACGAGTAGAAGGGTCCAACAGTTTCTTGCCGATTCCGAACGGAGAAGTTTATGAATCTTTTTTTCTTAATTTCTAATTTTTTCTTGATTCTAAATCTTTGAGTGTAATCAGCAGCTCGAGAAATGGTGGCGTGAAAAATTCTTGGTGTTCAGCCGAGAAACGAACCTGGACCTTCAGCGTGTGAGTGTCGCACTCTACCCACTACACCACGGTGGCCACGAACTTTAAAGATAGCCTCTTCAATAAGTAAGTATCAATATTGTTTGGATTTGACTTATGTCTTGTCGTCACACTTCTCCTGGCGCACTGCGAAGAATGATCGAATTCATACAAGTCGCTATCGATTAGTCGAATCATTCCAACAGTACGAAGTTGTTATATCCACCTACATCTATCTGCGAAATCCTCCTGATGTCACATTTTCAGTCCTATTCTATTTCATCTAAATGTATGGTTGAATTTCAAATTGATTCTTTTACTTACATCATAAATTTCCTTAGCACAGGACTTTGGTTTCTCTAAGATAATTCCGCGCTGGACACGCTCAACGACTTCAGTGTTCTTAAGACGACCGTACGGCATCTTTCCGCAAGTGAACACCTCCCACATGAGGACACCTATCAAAAAAAAATTCAAAATTATCGCAACTGTTGATCATCACTGTCAGAAATCATACCGTATGCCCAGACGTCACTCTTGGAAGAGAACCGAGTGTAGTTCAACACCTCTGGCGGTGCCCACTTAATAGGAAACTTAGTGCCACCAGAGCTGGTGTACTGATCGTCCAATACGTATCGTGCCAAACCGAAGTCAGCCACTTTCACAACGTTCTCCGAGCCCACTAGACAGTTGCGTGCGGCCAAGTCGCGATGGATGTAGTTATGCCGCTCCAGATATGCCATTCCTTTGCTCACCTGTAAAGTAAAAGTGGCATTATTGGGATGCACAGAAACGATGAAGGGATTGTTGTCTTACTTGAATGCACATGTCCAAGAGAAGTCCCATGTTGCCAATTAAAGTAGTCTCGTGTCGTCGCAAGTAGTTGAGCAGGGAGCCATGTTTCATGTATTCAGTCACAATGTAGATTGGGCGGTGCTTCGAACATACGCCGTACAGCTGGACCAAGTTTTGGTGCTGCAGCTTGGTCATCACCTTGGCCTCTTCGATGAAGTCATCCTCAGACATTGTGCCCTCCTTCATCATCTTGACCGCTGTGTCAATGGAGCTGCGCCATTTGCCGCGTCGCACAACACCAAACTGGCCAGAGCCGAGCTCCTCACCGAGCACCAATTCCGCTGGATGTATCTCCCATTTGTCTGAAAGGGACACGCCGGATAAATACGACCATGAGATGAAAGGGAAGTGTAGTGTTCTTACCATGAGACAATCCAGCTGTTGGCGGTACAGGCCTATCACAGGGCGATGACTTCAAACGACAGGCTAGGCCTCCCGAGTTGTGTCGATGATAATTGATAAGATCAGGAATCGTTTCACAGCAATGCTTCTCCGAGAGATAGTATTCACCACGGGCGTTCTGTTTGATGTGGTAGTGCTTGACGTGCGATTGTGGACTGAAAGAAAGGAGATAGACTCATGAGACCAAGGCACAGGAAGTGAAATGAGTGACTTACACTTTGGTATGTAGCGACAGGGTGTAGAGCCCTTTTGTGGATGATTTCCTAACTACGAAACAGCCTTCTTTGTCGCCCTGCTTAAGCAAGGACTCGGCTCTCTGCCGGGACATATCACCGACGTACCACCTGTGGGAAAAAAGCAAAGTCATTAGATGTCGTAAGAGAACGGTCTCATGGGGACAAGCGATGTCAACACCCATCGCCCACTCGGCGATACTCACTCATAACGTTCGAGTCCGAGCAGAGCTTTTGGCTTCACGTAATTACTGGGTATGTAGCCAACGTTTCCGTGCTGATCTTTGACTTTCCACCAATGCTCCTGGGAGTCATCAATTACCTCGTACTCGGCATTCTGCAATTAACCAGACAGGAGACGACATATTTTAGTGGCGTAATAGTGAGTGTGTGGACGGAGCCGAGCGAGAAACCTGAGGAGCTGAGACGATCAATCAAATTTCGCGTGTGCTGTGAGAAGAAACCGATTTGGGCAGAGATCGAGGAAATCCCCCTCGCATATGGCGAATTAATTAATCTGTCAGACGAATTGGGATGTTGAGTGGAAGAGAATACGATTGCTAGAGGAAATCCAATTAAGACGAAGATGTTGGGCTACCCGTTGCTTTCAATTGGTTGGGAATACATTTTTGCCAGGGTTTGTGATTAATTCCAAATCTAGTGAGATAATGTTTGGTGGGGATGGTCATTAAGATGGGGAATCGATCTTTGAATATGAGGCGTGTTTTCTTTCACGGATATGTACGCAGTACAGCAGGTGTTGGTATTCAAAACAATAGATTAAAGAGCGCTAACATTGTCTACCGAAGGTTGATGTTGCTCAAAGGCGGAAGCAGTTGGCACTGTCTTTTAACTACCAGCTTGCAAAAGATAATCTTCGAAAGTAATTTATGGAAATTCATGTGGAATTATAGAATTTTGTACATACATTTGCAAAGCGACATTTTTGCAAGAAAAATTTATTTGGATTGACGGTTCAGTTATATTGAACCTTTCCGAAGAAGACACCACAGAATGTGAATAGTACTATGTAGGGGAACACAAACACTTTTCAAATCTTGATGATAAACTATTGTATTGAGGCGAATGAATCACGGTCAATTTATATGAAATTCTCTTTGTCCAAAAAAATGGATGAATTTCTCTAGATCTTATAAATTTAATAAACATTTCCAAAGGAAAGAAGAGTGATAAATAATAATAAAGAGCTATTATCTTTTCGGCAACACTGGTTTAAACAGCTGACGTACGTTTCGTGTTTTGTTTCACTTTCAAACATCTTCAGTTTGGTCTATAATTTAACCATGAATCGTCTTGCAAACCAACAACGCTTGCAAATAATTGAATTTTATTATCAAAATGCGTGCTCTGTTAAGAAAGTTAATTGCGCCTGTCTTCCATTTTATGGTCAAAAATGGACAGAGCTCATTTTTGGCTCAATGGGTACGTAAATAAGCAGAATTCGTAAGTCGATTTTGGAGTGAATATCAGCCAGAAGCATTGCAAATGCTACCAGTGCATCCAGAAAAAGTTACAGTTTGCTGTGGTTTATCGGCTGGTGGCATCAGTGGACCGTACTTTTTCAAAGATGATGCGAATCGTAACGTAACTGTGAATGGTGAGTGCTACCGTGAGATAATATCCAATTTTGTTGCCCAAAATGCAAGAGCTTGACTTGCATGACATGTGGTTTTAGCATGACGGTGCCACATGCCACACAATATGCGCAACAATCAACTTTTTGAGAGGCGAGTTCGGTGAGCATTTAATTTCACGTTCGGGATTTAACGCCTTTAGACTATTTCTTGTAGGGCTATGTTAAAGCTCATGGCTATTCAGACAAGCCCGCTTCAATTGACGCATTGGAAGAAAACATTGAACCATTTATGAGTGAGATACCGGCCGACATGTTGGAAAGAGTACGCCAAAATTGGACTAAGCGGATTGACCATTTGAGGCGCAGTCAAGGTCAACATTTGCATGAAATAATCTTTAAACATTAAATTAAATGGACAGTACTATCGATTCAAATAAACATTTCATGCATTTTTCTGAATTGTATGTGTTTTTCTTTTTTTAAAACACTTTCCTATAGCTTTTAGAAAATCACCCTTTACAGTAAAATTGAGCGAATCTTGCATTAAAATGAGCAATTTGAATACTTGACGCTTTATTGCGCTTGTAGACTGTTGTTGAAATGCTTCTTTCAATAACTGCATGGAAGATATTGACATTTGACAAAAATTAAAATATACCATGACCTGAGAAGTCAAACAGCAAAATAATTTTTAGGACCGAGGATTTTTTGGGGTTACAGTCGACTCCGCTTATGTGAACTTCGCTTTACCAGAAAATTCGGTTTGCTGAAACACAAACATCACGGAGCATTTTCTCATAACTTTCATATAAATTACTCCGCCTAACTAAAACCCGCTTAATTGAAAAACCTGGTTAATTGCAAAAAAAATTGTATGTCAAAAATAAATAATACGTACTACTTCAGCTCCGCATAACTGAAAAAAATATTGAATACAACGATTGGTATCATTTGTAATTTCTTCAACTGAACACGTCCACTGGACTTGGCAATCGACTTGCACCTTGCATAGCAGAAATCAATAATTAAGGAGATGGTCAACTGAACAGCTGATAAAACAGCTGATTTCCTCTTTGTCCATCGACCGTTTGACTGTTATTTACATGTTTTAGTAGACATAACCCGGACACAACCTCAAATTCTGAAAGTTATTTACGTATCATCGAACGTTGTCTCGCTTTACTCACACATGTTAACGTTTCCCCTCCAAAATTGAAAAGATGACGGCTGATTTGTCAATTTTTGCCTTCAATAGTGTCAAACACTCGTAAATTGTCAACTGTTCGTGAACCCATCAGCCATTTTGTGTACAGTCAACAAAACGTGTTCAGAAAATCGACTGTAAATTGTTTACACAAGTAAGTGTAACCGAAACTTTAAAAGGATTTATTTTTAATAAATGTAGTGAGAACGCGGACGGTGTTATGGATCGAATTGTTACTGGGGACGAAACATGGGTTCACCACTAAGACCCTGAAAGCAAACAAGATGGACTCAGGCAGTAAAAAAGGAACAGATACCTCGAAGAAGTTCAAAGTCACTCCGTCTGCCGGGAAACTCATGGCCAGACTTTTTTGGGACTCAAAAGCAATCTTGCTCATTGAGTACAAAAACAAAGGTGAAACATCGCCGCCACATCCTACGATTCCACTTTGCGTAATTTGCGGGAGGAAACTAAAAAGAAAAAAGGGGTACACTCGCAGCGGGTTTTTTGCTTCTTCATTACAACGCTCCTGTTTACACGGCGCGAGTTTCCAGGCTACTGCGCGAGATTGTGGTTTCGAAGAAATCCAACACCCACCCTATAGTCCAGACCTTGCCCCTAGTGATTATTTCCTGTTTCCGGATTTGAAAAAAATGTCTTCGTGGAAAAAGATTTTCGAACGATGAAGAACTCAAGTCGGCATTAAATGGGTATTTTGCAGATAAAGAGGAGATTTACTTTTTTTCGTGTTCAAAATTGAATGAATCAAAGTTTTTGAGTTGAACTTAGCGTGAAATACATTTTCATAGCTTTTTGAAATTTACCCTAGTTTTGACATTGTCTATCGCATGACAGGAGTAGACTGAGAAACAAGTTAAATTGAATTCACATTTTCTTTCTTTCTATTTCTACTCCATACTGTAACGCTCGTGTAAATCACTTTTCAAAATTTACTAACCAACATCTGATCTCCATTGATACTCCCAAGTTACCATACTCCTAACTCTCCAACCGGCAATGTCTTACAATACTTCGACTAATTCTTAGACGACTAAATTAGGGATGACGAATTTCGTGCGGTGATATCGTTCAAAAAAAAAAGATATTGACAAAGCAAAACAATATCATTTTGGTTGGTTTATGTCCTCTCAAAACTGTCAATCGCTATCGCCCTCACGATCGGTTTTTGACGAAAGCTTTTTCACTATCGTTTTGCATTGAGCTGGCATGCAAGTGGTGAAATGAGTAATTACAAAATACGTTCAGTGGCGCTCAAACTGTGTATAAAATAGACCGTAGACGAGACGATAGTGTCTGGGTTATGTGATGCAAATAATCGACGATATCATTTTGGATGATCGTTAGGATGATAGTCGCTTGAAAAGTTACGTGATTACAGCCCTGGTTCTTATCCAAGTTTATTCGAACTAAACGAATTAAAAATTCAAATCGATCAAAATATCAAACGCATGAAGAATCAATCAAAGTAAAGCACCAAGAGCTCTAAAATTTGTTTGAGTAAAAATTTAAATGGAAACTAAAGAAAGTGTGTGAAAAAACATAAAGAATTTTTTTTAAAGTCTCTAAAACAACATTACATCTCTAGGACAACAATAATTTAAGAAAATATTGCCACACAACGTACACTACAATCCTTTTTTAAATTATAACGAAACCTATAGAAATCCTTCGCAAAATATCACAGTTAACCAACAGGTTTCTCGCAAGCTCATAAGATTATAAAATGTTGTTAATTTTTGTTAATCATTTAACTTACCTTTTCTAGAGAGAGATCACCACCTTCGATGGCTTTGAAGGGATATAGTGCGACAACGATTTTAACAAAATGTGAATTATTATCCTAAAAAAAGAGAATAAAAAATTTTATTAAAAGATTTAATACAAATCCCTGCAATGCAAAATTCGTTTAATTTTTAAATAAATAAATATTTTTAATAAAATAAAGCAAACACCAAGAAATTTCTCAACACACAAATGACCCATCTTGTCTCCAAAAAAACAATAAATACAAATTACTTTCCTATAGTGCAAACCCGCTTAAGTCAAATGGAAAAATTTGTCTGCACTGGTTGGCCGCAGAGACTTTTCCTACGTTTCTTACCTTTCTGTGTGGATTTCTCTTAAGCAAACATGAACATTATTTTTTCATTGAAATAAATAATTTGAATGCTATTCAGCCCATCAGCTTAGCAATTATTGGTGCTATGCTTTCTATTACAGGGCCACATCTCCTTGGCATTTACTAGAAAAAATCTTGCGGCATAGGATCAGATATTTACCTCTCGATGCTTTTTATTTTTTTTTATTTTTTCCCTGTGCTTTCATTGATTTCCACCCAGCGGTGTGGGCATGTGAATGTGCCGAATAAGCTTGTGTGACACAGAGCAGGTACGAAGATTGCCTTTTATATTTCGGGATTGGGCAACCCTAATGTTGTAATCTGGCACCTGCCAGCTCCATCGTAAAGTTTCACATTTTTGAGTTAATACGTACTCATAACGTTTTGACATACGAGCGCTATTTGTATTGTTTACAGTAACTTAAAAGATTCATCTCGCCCAAAATATTGAATTAAATCGTGAACATTTTCGTGCGATTATTTCTTACAAATTTTCACGTGGATTAACTAAACAAAAGCGCATCGATGAACTTAATTCAATTTTTAGCGATGAAGTTCTATCAAGAATTAGTGTTTATCGATGGTATGGTGAATTCAACCGAAGTCGAAGTTTACTCCAATACGAATTTCGTGAAGGTCCTCCAAAATCAGTTGTTGTTCCGGAAACCATTGAAGTTGTGCGCCAACTGAAATTGCAAGATCCTCAAGTGACCTATCGTGAGATTGAGACAACCTTAGGCATTACTGGGACCAGCATACATTCAATATTGCATGAACATTTGACCGTCAAAAATATTTGTTCGCGTTGGATCCCACATAATTTGTCAATCGCTCAAAAAAAGGCTCGTGCCGATTGGTAGAAAGAAATGCTCCAAAAATACGATCGCGATGCTTCTAAACACGTCTATGACATCGCGACAAGTGATGAATTGTGGATTTACGCGTAAGAGTGTTGTGTATGGGTATTTGAAATTGAGCTAAATCCAAAAAAAGTTGCTCGCGCACGAAGCACTTCCAAGCAAATGGTTGCCTGTTTTTCGGAAAAACTATACATGTCGCAAATGTACCACTTGAACAACGAAGAACAGTCAATTCTGAGTGGTACACAACCATTTGTTTGCCAGTTGTCTTCCAAGAAATCAGGAAAACCAACCGCCAACGACGGATCACTCTCCACCACGACAATGCGAGCTCTCACACAGCGACTCAATCAACTGCATTTTTGAGCACTCAAAACATCGATTTCATGAGTCATCCGCTGTATAGTCCTGACTTGGCACCGAATGACTTCTTTTTATTCCCGTACTTAAAAACTAAGTGGTCGCCGTGGCGTAGTGGGTAGAGTGCGACGCTCACACGCCGAAGGGTCTAGGTTCGACTCCCAGTTCAACACCAATTTTTCTAATATTTCACGGCACCACCTCTTTCGAGCTGCTGACAACACTCAAAGAGTAATAACTGTCTAAGAAAGCTTCTCAAATTTCGCCGTTCGGAGTCGGCAAAAAACTGTAGGTCCCTTCTACTCGTGAGAGAACAGTAGCGCGCACAACACGAGTAGTTGATGAGCAAGCTAGGCCCTGGTCCCCCTTTGGACTGTAGCGCCAACAATTATTATTATTATTACTTAAAAACTAAATGAAATGTCAACGTTTTTCGACACCTGAAGAAGCGGTTGACGCGTTCAGAATGCTTGTTTTGGAGATCAGAGTGGCAAAAGTCAATTTCAAAAGACAATTCAAACGCATGCAAAAGTCTATAGATCTTAATGGGAAATATTTTGAAAAACAATTTAGCTATTTTCGATGGTAAGTATTTGTTTTTTGTGGCCGCCGTGGCGTAGTGGGTAGAGTGCGACGCTCACACGCCAAATAGTCTAGGTTCGATTTCCGGCTGATCACCTCGAAATTTTTCACGGCCCCACCTCTTTCGATCTGCTGACAACACTCATAGAGTAACAACTGTCTAAGAAAAAGCTTCTTGAATTTCACTGTTCGGAGTCGGCAAAAAATAGTTGGCCCCTTCTACTTGTGAGAGAACAGAAGCGCGCACAACACGAGTAGTTGAAGAGCAAGCTAGGCCTTGGTCCCCTTGTGGACTGTCGCGCCAATAATTATTATTATTAATATTCGTTTTTGTTCTCTAATTCCGAAATATAAAAAGCCCTCCTACTGGTTAGGGAGCTGAAGTTTGTTAAGAAATTGGTGTCTTGTTTCATACTTTTGTTAGATCGCTTTCATTTAGTCTTACTATTTAGTTATGACTCTGTTAATCCCATTAAGAGAATCAAGAGAATCTATGGCTGCGTTGGTAACATGAACTGACGTGTAGTTTCCTTCCCATTATGAGCACTTTCCACTTTAAAATTATGTTTCTTTTTATATCATTTTTTTTTTTTTGAAAAATAGGAATCAAGGATTAAAAAGTGGTAAGAACAATATGTTTCTACGTTATCTGAATGTTTTTATGCGGGTGAATTATCTGCCTGCAACACTTTGCCTAAGCTAAGAACCATTTTCATGGTCAAAGAGCATTTAAAGAACGTTTTAAGCTTAAGTGCGCAAATCTTTTTAACCATGTATGCGGTTATGCCATTTGTTTGCCACTTAGCCATTGAAAAGGTGGAGAACAGTTTCTTTTTCTTTCTAATCGATCATTTGAGAAGACTTTCATTTCATTTACATCCTCCTTCCTCAATTCTCTCAATCAAAAGAAAGATTATTTTACATGCAATATGGAATTTGAAAAGCTTTGGCTTGGAACTAGTTTAGTTTGATACCCAACAGTCTTACATTATTTTCACAAATTAATTACGTCACATTTTTGGCCGATCGGCTGTTAACCAAACGTCGTTGAATTGACCTTTTAAATAACTACTCTGGACCCATGTATTCACCAAAATCTTTGAGAAGTAATAGCTTTTCCTTTGAAACCCTGCCAAGTGCCAGTGAACTTTTATTCATCTCAAACTTGTGCCTAGTCAAGGACCGTAAATTGGATCGTTAAAATTTGTACCATCTTTGCGTCATTTAATTAAGTGTTGTTTCAGACAGTTTTTCTGTACTTAAGCAGAAAGCAACCAGCTGGTAAGGCAACCTTCCTTCAGGTAAGTCAATGTAACCACGCCCCTTCAAGGTCTACCATCCACAATGAAACCATTTCCATATCAGTGATTGCCATTCAATACCAGAATTTCGTTCGCTCGCCAACTCTTTTGTTTAGTGCACAACTACTCAACCTTCAAATTTTGCATATGCTTCCACCGCTCATCGAAAGTACTCACCTTTGCTTTAGAATTCGGAGTACCGGGCGTCGGTATACCACCTGGCATTGTGTTGTCCAATATTACCGTACCGTTTCCGTTCACAATACTTGTTGACGTCTTAAATGTTGAAACGGACGACTGAAAATCAATGAAAACGAAAACGAATTAAAACACACTCTCACAGCGGATAGAGGAATTCTTGCAAATTATCATAAGAATGTCAGGCACATGTCAGAGGATGGGGGAGGCGGTAGAAGGAAGGAAGGATTAAAAAACAAAAATTCTTTCTCTTACCGGCAGATGAGATGAGGTGGGCGTCGAACTACCTAAGCTGCCCGAACTGTTGTGAAGCAGGCTGAACTGACTGGTGGATGTTGAGTTATTTGGACTTATGCTCCGTGTTGAATTCTGGGCGGGAGAACTTCCTGTGCCTGTGTGGAGGAGAACAAAAAAGGAATACGTTAGTCGAATGAATAATAATTTCTGCAAGGAAATGCTAAGGACTCTCTCTGACGGTGGCTTGGTCTGTTGATTTTTACTTGTTTATTTTTAGTGTGATTTTGCATTCTTTTCTCTTGGCCACAGCATATGGGTCATAATTATTTAAACGAAGCAGATGGTGTGTGTGTGTGTGCGGGGATGGAAGCGGAGGGAGACGCGTGGAGAAACGAAAGGAATGAAAATGAATACTCATTCACAATGCACGCGATTAAATCAGGCGATAAGCTGTCCAGACAGACGTGTGGAGGACTATTGGTTGTCGTCGTCTAGTGGAAGGGGACGAAGGCGACTCACACATTCTGACACGATTCTGAAGGGAAACACAGAAGGAGAGAAAAAAAACAAATAAACCGGTCGTCAGCTGAAGAACTTCATCTTCCTGAGACGTCCATAAAAATTATCGTTTGTTATTCACCGTCTGAAATGAGGAGTCTTGTCGGTCGCCGTCGTGGTCAACTTGACTGCCGTTCGCTGGACTGGTTGGTTTGTGAAACATACATATTTTATGGGATCTTTCATCGGTTTATGATTGACCGCGATCATAAAAGCAGTTGAATGCGGCATTTGACATAGTTTTCTCTTGGAGTTAATAGTCAAAGCTAGTTCTGTTCTTAGCTCTCGTCAGCTTCATTAGAAAGCTTGGAAAATATAGAAATGCCAAAACCCTAGCTATGCAACCTGTCTGCTTAGAGGGTGAACAGAGGAGAGAAAATCTTCTAACTGCTGTTTTTTTGAGTATTGAATAAGGAAAAACGAATTTTACAGTACTTCACTCCAAAAAGGATATTTAATCCTCTTTTGTAGCTCGTTCTTGTTCTTTCACGATTGGAGAGTAATAATAATAATTGTTGGCGCGACAGTCTACAGAAGGCTAGGGCCTAACTTGCTCATCAACTACTCGTGTTGTGCGCTCTACTTTTCACGAGGAAAAGGGATCTACAGTATTTTGCCAACTCCAAACGGCGAAGTTTGAAAAGCTTTCTTAGACAGTTATTACTCTTTGAGTGTTGTCAGTAGCTCAAAAGAGGTGGTGCCGCGAAAAATACGAGGTGTTCAGCCGAGAATCGCCTAGACCCCTTGGCGTGCGAACGTCGCTCTCTACCCACTACGCCACGGCGGCCACACGATTGGAGAGTAATCCTTATTTATATGATGCCTCTGAAGTTTATTTCAGTCATCTTCCTCCCCGTCTTTGTCTAAAAATTTCCCTGTCTAACCGTCGTGACCCTAGGACTAATAAGCACACCCAAAAATACTAAACTAGTATTTTCAATTCTGAGTGATTCCAAGTAGAATTTTGTTTTGTTTCAGTTTGAAAAGTTGGATTATGACTTTTATCCTTTGAGCTCAAGGAAGGAAAGGGAGCAGATACTCAGTTTGAATCTGTGACGAATCACGAATTTGGAGAGTATAATGAAAGAATTCATTTTTGAATGTCCGACGTTGGGCGCCAGTTAACGAAAATTTAAATACACTCAAAGCCGTTGGAATTTTTCTGCTGAACAAAAATGTTATTTTTAGCAGCCTAGAATTTATTTATTGTCTCAAAGTTTGTATACCTCTAATCGGGTGCCTCGCCAAAGGTTATATAAAAAAACAAATCTATTTCCAACAAGAGTGTTTTGATTTTGATTCTGTTAATTTCTCAGAACTTTTAAACAGACACAATTCGCTTCAATTTATAAAATGCTATAATATGCTACGTCAATGAATGTTGGGAATAAAGTTGCATCCTCTTCAACCACCACATACGAGGTCTGCTCATAAAATAAGAAGAATTTTAAAATTTCGCAGGCTACGTACATTCGATTATAGATTTATTCACTTTATGTTTGAATGTTGGAATGGCTCGAATGTTTACAGTTTCAGCTATATAGCATATTTATTTTTCTTGTGAGAGGCATAAAAGTAAAACTTGTTTTGCGTGTTCGGTGATTTTCCTGCTATCGAAGAAATGAATCAAATAATTTGCATTCAATTTTGTGTGAGAAATGGAGTGAAGTGCTCAAAACACTTGAAATGCTGACAGTGGCATCCGGGAGTGTACTGTAAGTCAAAAAAGACGTTTTCAAGTGGCACAAGCTTTTCAAAGAAGGTCGAAAAGAGTTATGACGACGCTTGCGATGGACGCCTCAGCACGTCGACAACCGATGCAAATGTTACAGAAGTGAAGATAATTGATTTGGAAACTCATTAAATCACTATTAGAGAAGTTGCTGAAGTTGTTGACATACCGGTTTGCCTACGCCATACAATTTTGGGACACACGCTGGCAGTGAGATTTGTTCTAAAATAGCTAATTTTTATTGTGCAGAGGAAACTGCTTCTTTCCTTCATCGGCTTTTTGGGCTTGATTTTTAATGAAACCAGGTTATTTCATTGTTATTTTGCCAATTGTGCATTTTGAGCAAAAAAAGTTCGTATAAGAATAGCTCAGGAATTGTTGAACGATGTCAACGGCGATCCAGTTTTGCTTAAAAGGGTCATAGCTAGTCAGGAATAATTACATCGAAACCAAAGCCCAGGGGTATAAACACGGATGACGACTATCGTGCGACGATATCGATGAAACGAGAGTCTTGCTTGGCGAAAGCAAAAAAACGATGTCGATATTGGACCAGTATTTGAGTCTGACTCCAATGAAAGAAACCCAAGGCCAAAAAATCACACCAACATCGATCAAATCCGAAGGTTTCTCCGACCGTCTTTTTCGATTATCGTGGCGTTGTGCATTTGGAGTTCTTATCACATGGTCGAGCGGTCAAAAAGGAGTATTATCTTGAAGTTATGCGCCGCTTGCTAGAAGCTATGTGAAGAAAACATCCGGCATTGTGGAAAAACAAATCGTGGCTTTTACATCACGATAAGGCACTGTTTCAGTCATTAGCAATGTTGGGGCGACGGTTAACAGGGAGACCAGGGCGTAGCTTGCCTATCAACTACTCGTGTTGTGCGCGCTACTGTTCTCTCACATGTAGACGGGACCTACAGTTTATTGCCGACTCCGAACGGTGAAGTTTGAGAAGCTTTCTTAGACAGTCAGACTCTTTGAGTGTTGTTAGCAAGTCGAAAGAGGTGGTGCCGTGAAAAAATTGGAGGTGTTCAGCCGGGAATCGAACTTAAACCCTTTGGCGTGTCGTTGTCGCACTACGCCACGGCGGCCAAAGGTCTCGTATTGGGCGCCATTTCTCCCCGTACGAAACCAACAAAGGAACAACAATAAAGGAATTAATTTTTTCCTCAATTTAGACCCAATTCCCCTCATATTGACACCCAGAACTTGACTTCAGTCCATTTATTAAAACTCATTTAATAAGCCGTAGCACTGCTTGTAGAGTTTCAAATACCTGCACGCTGCAGCAAAATTACTTGTCCTCAAAGCAGACACGAGTGCCTCCAGATGAACTCAAGTGCACTGTCAAACTTGTAAAACCCTTTTGTCAGTCTCGCGCCACCAATCAAATTTGTATGCCATAAAAAGCGAGGCTTTATCTAAATCTCCACTATCGTAAATCATCATTTATTGGTCACAAAATCGGTTTTATAATTTATCTCCAGCTTTCAGCATTCATTTCATCACACTGAGTGAAGCACGCTACACGTAACGCCACCCAAAACTGTCAATGCCCAAGATCAGCGATTACGACGCCGCGCTGCCGCCGTCACACCCAACTGTGATGGGTCTTAATTTCCATTTTTACGACTCTCTCACCCTGATCGTGGCAAGGTCAGATCGCCTTACCGATCATCTCCCCCAGCGAATACCAACAATCTCCGGCTTCACAAAGCAAACATATTCCTTCAAACACGAAGTTTGAGTTCATCAAACTATCCCCGCGTGCGGGCCGCGATGTTAAGGTGTCGCCGCACTTCGCGCTTGAGTCCGCATTGAAATTCATTAGATGTTCGCAAAACAATGAGTTGTGTGATGAGCGCTCGCTGTAGTGGCGGTAGTCGCTTCTTGCACCCAGAGCGAGAGCACACGAAGAGAACATTTCGCAAAGTAAGTATTACGCGCTTCATGTGCTCGCTCGGTGGCGTTGTTGCGCAGCTTGTACAAGACCATCCGATTCCAGGCACGTCTCGTCAAGTGTCCATCACTGATTTCCGTTTCATTATTGTGTGCGCGTCGCTGTGTGGTGTTATTGTTTGCCGCAAGAAGAGGTGGCTTCGCGCACCAAGATTCACATTCAAATTTCAGCACCCGGCTGCAGGAGAATGCAATAAATTACGTCTCACCCAGCACGCATCAAAACGCGAGGGGACAGAGCGCACTGATGACAGAAACCATGAACGTGCGCACTCGACGCATAGACTTATGAAAAAGTGATTTGCATCTGACAGGAAGATCGCGTCCACGCCCACTGAACCAGAGAGCGAGGCAAGAGTGTTTCTTTGTCTTGATATTCACATCCTGGCGGATGTGAACGAGCTGATCGCTGTAAGACTTACAATTCTATGATGGAATGAAGGTGAATAGAAGCGGCTTGTCTTGAACGTGATATGCGTGTCACTGCTGAAGTTGGGGTGATGTGCAAGTGGAATCGGAAATGACTGCAACCTCCAGTGCTAACGGAAGTTGTGAATCAGATGTGCTTTGTGATGGGTGGGTCTGTGACAGGTTTATTCGCTCCTTCATTGGATTGAAGATGCGCTGAGTGAATGATTTTTAAGGAGGGGGACGCTTTCGTGCTTCATTTGTTTATGAAAGCTAGTGAGGCATAGTCACGTGCATTTGCAGTTCTCGATGCATCATTTGTTCAAGGAATTGGTGCCCTCTTTAGGGACAGAAACAAAATTTGACAAATTCAATAACGAAAGACTAAAAATTTCGAATTTTGCTAATTCCAAAAATAAGATGGGTGATACGCTTGGTAGGTACAATGCACCTCTCAGCCCACCTTTGTGTGGTGACTCAAGGATGTTAAACACAATTGAATTAGAATCGAAATTCAACGAAAGCCAATCACTGCACTTCCCAAAAGCATCTTTTTTGTGAATTTAGAAAATTTTAAGAATTCAGAATTTTGAACATTTCGAGTTATTGGATATTTTGTTTCCATTTTCTAACGGAAGAGGTCGAAATTTTCGAAAGAATGTGAACGACTTTGATCGAAGATAGGAAATTTCACAGTCAGTCTTTTGTTGGGCGCCATATTTTCAGTTTAATTTTAAATCCGTACACAATTGGTTTGTTCTTTTATTTCTTTTTAAACTGGACTTTATTTTAAATCCGTAAAAGAATGGGACATGGGCCTGTGCACGCGAGGTAACGTCGGTGATTGCGCTCAATATGGCGAGGTGGCAAGGCTATCCTCGTTAGTGCACAGGTCAAGTTGACATATAACCTCCAAGCGGCGCCCCGTAAATAGCCATCACAACACTCGTTGTATGGTGAACCTATGCAGCGAGCCCCTCTGCCGGAGGGTTTAAATAATGGGTCTGGTCTACCAGTCTGTGGGTTGCGCGTGAGGTTGACTTCCTCACAAAGTAAAAATAATATAGTTCAGAAAACCCGATATGCCTCGGATACGGACGGATTAACCGTTGTCGACCCCCTGGAAACGTTTTAAGGACAATGATTTTCGGTTTTGCACGTGGAATGTGAGGTCCCTTAAAGGGCCACGTGCAGCCGAACAACTTGCGGAGGTCCTTGACTGCAACAAGGCAGACATTACCGCCATCCAGGAAGTGCGATGGGATGGGCCTGGCATAAAAACGATGAAGAACTGCGATATCTATTACAGAAATTGCTATAGAAAGAGAGCCCAGCGCTTGAACACCTGAACATTCACAAAGGGACCTGGCGATCTTCTGATCAATCGATCGTCAACCAGATTCATCACGTTGAGATCGACGTCAGACACTCCTTCAGTATTCTCGATGTCCGAACCGTCCGTGGTGCAAACATCGACTCGGATCATCACCTTGTTGTAGCCAAGGTAAGAACCCGGATATAGAGAGAGCAACGAAATCGAGACAGGCCACAACAGTTTGACGTCGGAAAGCTACATACGCAACAGATCGATGGGAACTTTGACGACCGAGTCTCCCTGAAACTCGCTCAGAGTTCGACGCTGCCTGCACTGGCAATAGAAGAAGACTGGAAACGTTGTCAAGAAGTCATCAAAGAAGCCGCCACTGATGTGCTGGGTTTCACGTCACCACCCAGAAGAAGCCCATGGTTTGACGAAGAGCGCATGCAGCTAAACAAGACGCCTATAAGGCGACGCTGCATCGAACAACGAGGGCTGTTCGTGAGCTCTACGAACAGAAAAGAAGGGAAGAGCACCGGCTTCTCAGAAGGAAAAAGAAGGAGCATGAGAAGCGCGCGGTCGAGGAAATGGAAAGGTGTTCTAGCAGGAACGAAGTCCGAAAGTTTTACCGACAGCTATCCGGAGGATACATGGTTCAGACCAAGGCCTGCCGGGACCAAACCGGACAACTCGTGGTAGAGTCGCAGTCTGTGCTGAGAATCTGAAAGGATCATTTCTGCAGACTCCTTAACGGCGATGACGGCCCAAGTCCAGCTGTTAGGCAGAATGGTCCACTCGATTTGGATGATGATAGACAGGCATTCAGTCCGTGATGCAACAGACCGTGATGCATTTCCGAAATAGCCGATTGTTAGGTTTGTATCCCATTAGTCCTCTAAAGGTAGGCTGGATCGAACTTCTAGCGATGGGCAGTCTTGTTGCTAACACACAACAAAGGGTTGTTAATTTGTAAATTGAACAATCGACTTCCACTCAAAAACCTCTCAAAAAACCACTAAATCTTTTGAATAAACATCAAGTTTTTTGCCCTTAAGACAATTTTGAGTTTTTCTGGTGTACGATATTTTTGAGTCTTCTATACTCTGCCTCTGGACCAACATTGTCACTTTATCCTTTAACTGGCTGCCACAAAGGCTTGCCTCCAGTTAAACATTTCCCCCACTTTCTGAATCACTGTACAAAATTCTGCCAAAACCCACACACGTCATCCCCTTCTTACGTAAATTCAACAACAACACTCTTTGTGGTTGCTCCTAAATTGGCAGCACAGTTATAATAATTAACTGCAGTCGAAAAAAAGCGAAAGAAACATTCACCGGCTCAGTGACTAATTGTCCAGTTTAAGACCGATTCGCATATCAAATCGAGAAAGGCGTCCCAACCGGTTCTCCACCAGAGTGAGGAAATCGACACCGTGCGATACAAAAATTCCTGTTCACATCCACTGGGAGAAGGACTCTTTTTTTTCCTTTCACCCACCCCCGCGATATGATGTAACATTCAGCCAATCAACAAGCACACTGAATATTAAATTGCATAAGCCAACCGGTCATGTCGAAGCGAATTAATTACTCCATCACCACACTGACGCCTCGGTAAAAAAATATTCCCATGCCCTTTCCCCCTCCTCATCCAACACCGCAATTCACTTTGACATTTCTCCTCTCACTTCAGAAGAAGTGTCAGCGCCGAACTGAAAGGCGCACCAACACCCCGCCGCCGGTGATGAGCCGACCGCGGAGTGTAATGTCTGTGCACAGCCTAAGGTGGATGCACATTACACACATTTGTTGCGCTGTAGCTGGAATCGGTGATGTATGGCGCACGGAGAGGGTTAACGAACTGACAACCAACTGTCAGCCGACAACTATGGTGCACTGATGATGATGTGATCGTACGGTAAGTACATACGTGCGCCTTGTGTGAGTGTGACGAACGCCTTATGAATATTTTAAGAGCACTGCTTCGTTCCCCCTTCTGTGTATGAATTTCCCTGGAATAGGTGTCGCTTTGTTGTTCTCCACTATTTACATGAGAAATTACTTCTGGCTCCAAGAGACGTCTTAGTCAAGGCCTCAATCACTTCGCATAATGTACGGCTTCCGCATGGGACTGAGTTCGATTCGAGTTTGAAAAGCCGGTAGACATTAATTATGGATTTTATGAATCCGATTGAAATTCTGTGAGCAGTCTAACCGGATTCATAGATCTTCGAACAATCTTCGTTTTCAATTGACATGCGTAGTTTGCTAGTGCGCCTTGCGCCATCACACGTCAAATTTCTGATTGACAGCAGTTTCTCGGTAGATCTGTCTACCCTCAAATGACAAAGTGTCAGAAGTTATTCTTCCCCGATTGACTTTGGCACTATTCAGGAATTTCATCACCATTGAGTTTCGCTTACAATGCGTGGAAGCTCGGCTGAAGTTTTTGGCACAACTAGGAGAATTGGATTTCGGCCTTCCTTCTGCTTAAAATTTTAGCTGCTCATGATGTGACAAGTTATTTGTTCAGAATAGTGGTGACAGGCTTTTCAAATAAGGGCAACAAAACAAGTGCCGAAATCATAAGTAGAACCACGCAGCTTTTTGGACTTAAGAAACAATTGAGTAATAGAGCCCTCTTCAAAGACTAATAATAATAATTGTTGGCGCTACAGTCCAAAGGGCGACCAGGGCCTAGCTTGCTCATCAACTACTCGTGTTGTGCGCGCTACTGTTCTTCCACGAGTAGAAGGGGCCTACAGTTTTTTGCCGACTCCGAACGGCGAAATTTTAGAAGCTTTCTTAGGCAGTTATTACTCTTCAAAGACTAAACTTGCTTTATATAACAGCTGCGTTACATAACAAGGTTCGGACCGAATTCTGAAAGGACCAAAATGGACAACTTGTGGTAGAGTCGCAATCAGTGCTGAGAATCTGGAAGGATCATTTCTGCAGACTCCTTAACGGCGACGACGGCCCAAATCCCGCTTTTAGGCACAATGTTCCGCTCGATTTGGACAATGATAGACAAGAATTCCTTCCCTCTGACTTCGCAATATGTCCTGAGAACCTGCAAGGATCATTCCTGTAGACCCTTTAACGGCGATGACGGAACAAATTCCACTGTTGGGCAGAATGTTCTACTCAATTTGGACGATGATAGACAAGAATTCCGACGAGGTGAAAATAGTAATATCCAAGCTGAGGTCGAACAAAGCTACTGGAGCAGATGGACTGCCCGCAGAACTATTTAAAGCAGCTGGAGGTAACTTGGTTAGGCGCATGCACCAGCTCATCTGTAAGATATGGTCGGAGGAAAGCATGCCCGATGGGCGTCGTTTGCCCGGTTCACAAGAAGGAGACATTTGACTGCGCCAATTATCGAGGGATAAGTCTTCTTAGCATCGCATACAAGATCCTCTCTGACGTATTGTGTGAGCGTCTGAAACCTTGCGAACACGACCTGATAGGTCCCCAGTGTGGTTTCAGGCCAGGGTAGTCCACGATAGACCAGATCTTCAGTTTACGGCAGAACCCGGGAAGGACCCAAGAAGCCAAATCGACACTCACCACCTTTTCGTCGATTTAAAGGCCGCCTATGGAAGTGTGCATAGGGACGAGCTATGCAGTGCCATGTCTGGTTTTGGCATTCCCGCCAAACTCGCCAGATTGTCTAGGATGATAATTGAGAACTCTCGCTGCTCCGCCAAGATCGGTAGCGAACTCACCGAGACCTTCTATGTCAAAAAAGCGTTTTAGATAAGGCGACGCACTGTCATGGGACTTCTTTAACACCATCCTCGAGAAGATCGTGCGTAACTCACAAGTCAACACCAAAGGCACGATCTTCCAAAAGTCAGTTCAATTGCTAGCTTACACTCTTGACATTGACGTGATTAGACGAACACAGCGAGCCGTCAATGAGGCGTTTGCTGGCATTGAAGCGAAAGCGGCTAAACTGGGTCTGGCGGTAAATGAGGGCGAAACAAAGTACATGTTGTCACCAAGAAAAGACACATAACATCGACCATTGACGTCTCGGACAGAGCGTCATACTAGCCAGCGGAAACTTCGAAAAAGGTGAGGACTTCGACTCTGTGCGCTGTACAGCGACATGCGCCTGGCCAATCGTCATCGGATACAACGCTTAAGATGGCTAGGCCAGGACACCATTGTTTCGGCCTGAAAACTCTTAGAATCTGAGCCATTGGGACAACGCAATAGATGGCGGACACAAGTGAAGAAGGACCTTAAACAACTTGATGTGCGTAATTGGAAGCAACGGTCTATAGATCGTAAGAGGTGGAGAGAGGAGGAAGAGAGAGAGAGAGAGAGAGATATTAGTTGAGGCCCATGCCAAGCCTGGACTGTGGCACCAATCAAAGAAGAAGAAGAAGTTGTGGCAGGATATGAACCTCGTGTTGGGCGCCAGTTGAACATTTGAAATCTACGTTCCGTTTGGGATTTACTTTTTTCTTATGTCCCATAATTAAATTAGAGCTTTTCGACGTGTGTAGGACGTTCACACGTCATTCATAGCTCAACATGAATTTCCCGGCTGCTGACAACACTTTAAGTGTAATAACTGTCTAAGAAAAACCTTCTCAAATTTCGCCGTTCGGAGTTGGCAAAAAATTGTATAGTGATTCTGAGTTTGATTTCGGTGCTGGTGTTGCTGTCCCTATTTACCGCGGAGCCGATGTAAATGAAGTCCTCAACTTTTTCGAAGTTTCCGCTGGCTAGTATGACGCTCTGTCCGAGACGTCAATGGTCGACGTTGTGTGTCTTTTCTTGGTGACAACATGTACTTTGTTTTGCCCTCATTTGCCGCCAGACCCAGTTTAGCCGCTTTCATTTCAATGCCAGAACTCGTGACAGAACAGTAGCGCGCACAACACGAGTAGTTGATGAACAATATAGGCCTTAGCCCCCTGTTGACTGTCGCATCAAACAATTATTATTATTTTTATTATTTTCGATTAAACACAATGTTTTACTTCGTTCATTTTGCACAATGGAATTAATAACGTTTAGAAATGAGTTGAGTTTCAATGAGCTGTCGAAAAGTTTAAGTATTTAGCTAAACTTTAACGCTGGCATTTGTTTGAATATGTAGCAGTCACCCTATTGGCAAATATAGTTTCTGGAAGTGTGCAAAGCAGTTTTCTGTGGCGATCGACTAAATCATTGCTGCACTACAGAATCTGAAATACCTATTATAATATTCATACCGTTATACCTGGAAGTCTGGGAGTATCAGTAGGAGGGTGGTGAGTTAGGCTTTGTCTACTGAAAAGGCACTTTTCTCTCTAATCATATGACACTGAATTTTCTGCCCGCCTTCGTTTGCTTGGCACAATACTGGTCGAGCTACTGGTTGAACAAAATGGCCATTTGTTCTTTTGCCGTTGGGATAGACTTCGTTTTCTTAGAAATGTATTTGCCGAATGGACCTTGCTTTGACTATTCTTTGGTTTCTGATCTAGATGTTTCTTCAACGGTCACAAAACGACGCCAGAAACTCCCCCAGATTGTGCTTTAAAAGGGTCAAACACTGCTCCGAAAAAGTGTCACCGTCTCGTATGTTGTTTCAACTTAATAAACGCATCACGCAAGTGGAACACTCACGTCAAATATTTTAAACATGATAGGATCTTCGTGATCTTTTTAGAAGCCTACTGATAAAGCCTTTCCTCACAGACCTTCTATCTTCTGTTGGTCAATAGGGCACTATGGTAGTCATTTTCTGGCTGAAGGGCGTAATCCAATAGCATTTTAAGTACGGCGCAGGTTTTGGTATTGTATTAAGCATCATCTGTGGTCGCCGTGGCGTAGTGGGTAGGGTGCGACGCTCACACACCGAAGGGTCTGTTTTTGATTCCCAGCTCAACACCAATTTTTCGAATTTTGCACGGCACCACCTCTTTAGAGCTGCTGACAACACTTAAAGAGTAATAACTGTCTAAGAAAGCTTCTCAAATTTTGCCGTTCGTAGTCGGCAAAAAACTGTAGGTCCCTTCTACTCGTGAGAGAGCAGTAGCGCGCACAACACGAGTAGTTGATGAGCAAGCTAGGCCCTGGTCCCCCTATGGGCTTTAGTGCCAACAATTATTATTATTATTATTATTAAGCATCATCTGGTGGCAGTAAAACCTAGTGTTGCTTTATCTGGCACTGCCTTGTACATTTTTTGTTTAATTTTGAAGATAAACAACAAATTTTGCGAAAAATGTATGCATCAATATCGGGATCCTTATGTTGTATCGCTATTTCTTTACACACGCCGCCACATAAAACATTCATGTATGAGCCACCAGTGGTGCACGCCGTCCTATGCGTGTAAAGGATTTAGAGTTTTTCATTGAAACTAGTTAAATTGGTTTTAAGCCACCATCGAGAGAAAGAGAAGTGTCAACGTGTAAGCATGATCCCAATGCTCTTTGATTTCGATACGGTATTTCCTTGACAAACGGGAAAATCAAATTCAAAGACTGGTGTGACTCTGTTTTTTTAGATTCAGTTCCCACACGTTCTTTAAAGTCAGCTGGAACTGATAACTACCGACTGCAGGATTGTCGTCATATCGATCTGCAAGACGTTGTACTCATTAGATGACTTGTGATTATCCTTTTGATTTCCGTAAGCGACTTATTAGATGGCTTTCGATTATCCTTCTTACTTCCATAAGCGACGTGCCACTGGCTATTGAGTTGTGCAAATTCAGAGGAAATTGTGAGTCAAGCTTGTTTTTGATAAAAGCGAACAAAATTTGTTTCAGATCCTTTCCTCTTCTTCAAAACGAAAATGTTTACAATAGCGCCCATCGTTTGGTATTTGCCGCGACACTCGAACACATCCGATGTGACATATGCATTAATACCGTAAAACTCATAAGAAACTTTCTCACATCAAAAATAATCGAATGGGAACGTTTGAATGCAAAGGTCAGAAAGCAACACTTAGAAATGAATCCAACACCACTTTCATAACGCAAACATTTGCATATTTATATTTTATGGAGATGGCGAATTGAGTGGAGATTATTCAGCTAGAAATCGTCAAAACTCCGAAACGGAAAGTTATGACCGCACATTTCTTTTTTAAGAACGTCCCCTGCCTAATGCGCTGTGGCCTTTTAAGGTGCTAAAGGTTAATGGACAACAGCCCGACGACATATGATGTAACAACTGGTTATCGGACTGCCGATCGATATTTTGTTGAACGAATGACATTTGGAATTTTTTGGGTTTTGGGCGCTCGATTTGTGTGTTCAGAAATGTGAATCTTGACATTGACAAATATGCGCAGGGTGGGAGCACAACAAATTAAAGGATGCTGCGCAACTGACACGAATGACTATTCGCCATCTCTTTGTCAAGTTTTTGGAAATGTTTTAAAAGCCACAAGTCAATGGGAACGTTATGCGTCTCCAAATCCTTCTCCGAAACTAAAGCTCAGAGAACTTATAGTAGTGCAGAAAACAGCTGCGACAGATAGGGGCATTGCTGCCCTTCAACAACTCGCCCTTAAAAGCCTCGAATCTCCCACAATCCAACTAACACACCAGAGCACCATCCAAACTCTTTTCCTTCATCTTACAAGGTAATCTCTACGCTTCTCACTATTCATTCTCCACCGCCATACATCAGATGCAAGCTCAGTGCCACCGCTCATCCCATGATCGGTGAACAGTTCACGCCACTCACCACTCACCTTCTGACTCCCAACAACGCAAGAGTTTGCCGCTTTCACATGAAACATCATTAGCTCCATTTGCCATGCCCCGGGGTTAAGATCAAGACCGGCCGGGGATGTCAAATCGCCGCCAAACAAGTGCTGCTCATGGCACACCGGCGGCGACGTGCACTGCATACCCACGTTCCCACCGTCAAGAGATCACACTCGCCTTGTGTGAGTTTGTGCCCACCAAGGACCTCCTCTCTGTTGCACCCCACTCACCAATCGGCCCTCTATGACAAACATCGAATTTGTACCCGACAAGGTGAACGATGTTTTTGTGCCTAATTAAAAAGTACTTAAGCCACTTGTGGGCCTACGCACTCTTAGACGCTCTAAGCACATAAGGCGGCCGTCGCCTCCCGGGCGTCGCTGCTGATCAATTGACGGTGTGACCTTTAATTGAATGTTTCTGCTGTCTGATGACTATCAAATCGAAGTTGGCGGGCGGCCGCTGAAGTGACTTTGAAGGGGGACGCGTCACTCCGTGTCGTAATCGTTCAGCAAATTAAAGTTATTAAATTTTTCGATGATGATGGTGTTGAGTGCTGAATAGGTGATGGATGTGGGAAACAGCTCAGCACGCCGCGCACACGTTCAGTACGCAAAGCAAACAACGAGACCTCCGTATCGGCTCACCGTTGATTTGAGTGGACATGCGAAATGTGTTACGGATCGATTTTGGACAGTCGATGTGAATTAATCGGCGCGATTTGCATGAGGACAAGTGTTTGGCTTTGAACGGCTTTCAAGTGCAAATTCGAACGAACCACTGAATTGATAAGCGAACTGGATGATGTCTGATCGTGATGATCGTCAGAGATGATTTGGTTAAGGAAGTAGGAAATATTTCAGATTGAAGGAAATCTTTTCACTGTGGCAGAAATAAACACCTCGAAGCAAATAAAATTATAAACAAACGCTGTTTGCGGCAAACGATGAAATGCTTGCCGATGGACTGAAGAAGTCCTTTAACCCTAAGGCAGCGGAGTCTCTGTAGACAATTTCAAAACTTCAGAATATCAACGACGGCAGTTCGATGGTGAACTGGGAAAGGTTACACGCAGTTTTTACGTATACCGAACTCTCTGCCTTCATCCACTGATTTGAATTTCACGATGTTTCCCATTGTCTCAGGCTCCACATTTTCAGTTTGGGAGACACGAACACGACTTATTCAGGTCCCTTAACATATGGGCGATAGCGAAGGCGAGAACTTGAGTTTGAGGACTATGCGAGCCAGAGCTCGAGCGCCAATTCATCAAATAAGTTGATACGTTCGAATTCAATTGATTACACTTATGCAGGAGTTCGCTTTTTAATCATTTCTTCGCATACGAGAGTGCAATGTTTTTCTACCATGGTTCAATGTTTTTTTTTTATTGGTTCGTCTTCTTCTCATGGCGCTACAGTCCGGAGTGGACCGGAGTGGACCTCAACCAACATACCTCTCCAGCTAGCACGGTCATTCGCTAGCTGCCTCCAACTCCAAGTGGACCTGGACCTCAACCAACATGCCTCTCCAGCTAGCACGGTCTTTCGCTAGCTGCCTCCAACTTCAAGTGGACCTGGACCTCAACCAACATGCCTCTCCAGTTAGCACGGTCATTCGCTAGCTGCCTCCAACTTCAAGTAGACCTGGACCTCAACCAACATGCTTCTCCAGCTAGCACGGTCTTTCGCTAGCTGCCTCCAACTTCAAGTGGACCTGGACCTCAACCAACATGCCTCTCCAGCTAGCACGGTCTTTCGCTAGCTGCCTCCAACTCCAAGTGGACCTGGGCCTCAACCAACATGCCTCTCCAGCTAGCACGGTCTTTCGCTGGCTGCCTCCAACTTCAAGTTCACCTGGACCTCAACCAACATGCCTCTCCAGTTAGCACGGTCTTTCACTAGCTGCCTCCAACTCCAAGTGGACCTGGACCTCAACCAACATGCCTCTCCAGCTAGCACGGTCTTTCGCCAGCAGCCTCCAACTTCAAGTGGACCTGGACCTCAACCAACATGCTTCTCCAGTTAGCACGATCTTTCGCCAGCAGCCTCCAACTTCAAGTGGACCTGGACCTCAACCAACATGCCTCTCCAGCTGGCACAGTCTTTCGCTAGCTGCCTCCAGCTCCAAGTGGACCTGGACCTCAACCAACATGCCACTCCAGCTAGCACTGTCTTTCGCTAGCTGCCTCCAACTTCAAGTGGACCTGGGCCTCAACCAACATGCCTCTCCAGCTAGCACGGTCTTTCGCTGGCTGCCTCCAACTTCAAGTTCACCTGGACCTCAACCAACATGCCTCTCCAGCTAGCACGGTCTTTCGCCAGCAGCCTCCAACTTCAAGTGGACCTGGACCTCAACCAACATGCTTCTCCAGTTAGCACGGTCTTTCGCCAGCAGCCTCCAACTTCAAGTGGACCTGGACCTCAACCAACATGCCTCTCCAGCTAGCACAGTCTTTCGCTAGCTGCCTCCAGCTCCAAGTGGACCTGGACCTCAACCAACATGCCACTCCAGCTAGCACTGTCTTTCGCTAGCTGCCTCCAACTTCAAGTGGACCTGGGCCTCAACCAACATGCCTCTCCAATTAGCACGGTCTTTCGCCAGCAGCCTCCAACTTCAAGTTCACCTGGACCTCAACCAACATGCCTCTCCAGCTAGCACGGACATTCGCTAGCTGCCTCCAACTTCAAGTGGACCTGGACTTCAACCAACATGCCTCTCCAGCTAGCACGGTCTTTCGCTAGCTGCCTCCAACTCCAAGTTGGTTGAGGTCCTTCTCCACTTGTGTGCGCTATCTTAGCCTAACTTTAATGGTTACATAAACGAAAAAATAGATTCTTCGGGAGCGGGCTTTATTTTCTATTTGTAATTTAAGAAGGGTAACATTGTACGCAAGACTCATCTACAGTGAGACCCATCTTTAGAAGCCTCGCGTCTCCTACAAACTGATTAACACGCCGGGTAGCATTCGACTTTTGATTCATCTTACAGTGTACTTTCTTCCCATTCTCTTCCGGCATACATCAGGTGCAAGCTCAGTGCGATCGCTGGTTCTCACCAAATATATCTTCATCACCAAATATACTTCGGAGATTGCAAACGACTCCAAGCAAAGTCATGCTTCCATGATGTAGGGTGTTTTCGTAAACGTCAGAAATCTGAGCTAGTACAACCGCATATCTTTCCTCATGCGTTTATGAACACACCAATATTGCAGAATGTCTGCAGGCCTGCTTTAGTACAATCATGAATCATTGACTGTTCATAAACGTCAAAATGGCAGCGAAACAAATTGTGCGAAATCTCATTTTTGAACTTCTAAACGACGAAAAGAATAATACACTAGTCGAAAGAAATATTTGGAGAATAACAAAAGGAACAGAATTATTAGAAGTTTTGTCGGCCTTAATTAGAATCGGATCGTGTCGAAAAATCAATTTTTTTATGAGAATAATTGCCCAGTTTTCTGAAGACGTATTCCAAAGCCACTTTAGAATGTCTAAAACCACATTTATTGTAAGTTATTCTATAATATATATCGAAAATAAATTAAGATAATATAATTCATGGTTTGTTGAAAAGAAATTAAGCATTTTATGAAAAACAAAAAGCATTAGTAGACCAAAATTATCATTGAAACCGGCCCTTTCCTTAACAATCTGGAAACTAGCCAACGGTTCCTGCTTTAGAGATTTATTCTTTTATATGTTGTTGTTAAATTATCGAACTTCTTCTTCACTTCTAGAACATTCAATTCTAAAAGTGGGTCTGCAATCTTCATTTTGCAGAGAACTTGTTTCCATAAAGTAACCTTTTTCTTTTTATAATAATAATAATAATAATTGTTGGCGCGACAGTCCACAGGAGGACCACGGCCTAGCTTGCTCATCAACTACTCGTTTTGTGCCCGCTACTGTTCTCTCACAAGTAGAAAGGACCTACAGTTTTTTGCCGACTCCGAACGGCGAAGTTTGAGAAGCTTTCTTAGACGAATAATACTCTTTGAGTGTTGTCGGCGGCTCGAAAGAGGTTCAGACGGGAATCGAGCTTAGACCCTTCGGCGTGTGAGCGCCGCACTCTACTCACTACGCCACGGTGGCCACTTCTTCTTCATCTTCTTTTTGGCTATTCTATTTTGGATTAATAGCTGTTTGTCCAAACGTGACCTTCGTTTTCCTTTCCAAAATAATAATTGGCATTTAAAATTTATAATAAATAAGAAATGTATATTTAAATTTTTGCAGCTTAAAACTTTTGGCAAAAAAACGCAGCTTTTCTGCAGTCAAAAAATAATTACTGCACAGTCTGCACGACTCCGATGACAGATTGACGTTTATGAACAGTAGGTACTGCAGTGCGCCTAGGTTAGTCCGACTGAAAATCTGCATTATTGAACATGGATAACGCAGTCCTTTGGTAGTTTGACGTTTTCGAAAACACCCGAAGTTGTCTATGGTACCATTACTTCCCGGAAGTCTGTTTTTATGAACGTATTTTGAAGACAGAATTTTTTAGCCCTGTTTACCACTAGATATACCGTTGTCACTCCTAGCTTAATGTTCACAATTTATTCCAGGACCTCATTTCTGAGTCCCATAATTCAAATAATTTGATGACCAGAAGCGAAACAGTAACTAGCAACAACTATGAGACAGTGCCCAACGGATTCGCCGCCCATGCATGCATGTCGCATGGAAAAGAAGACGTGCAGTGAACAAAGGACTCACATAGAAGAAGTAACCGAACCGAAAACAACTTAATTCCCAATAATCCTGCGAGAAGGCCACCGTCGGGCGCCAAAAACAATAACGAAAGTGAAAGTTCCCACAAAGACAGCGGGCTTAACCTCACACTCCGTCGTATCCTTCCGACCATGTTTACGAGAAGTTGTAGAACAGAACCTGCCTCTAGAATTAACGTCTACGTTTCGCATGATCAAAACCTGCCACAGTCTAAATTTCTTTTCACGTCAAAAATGTTGGGCAGTTTCGTCTGAGTAAGGGTTTTACCTTGATGGAGCATCAGCGAGTGTTACGGAAGGAAGAAGAATTTTGTGGGTATGCCAAAGCTGACTGTGACTGTCATTCGTTACTTTGTATGGCGCAAAAGTCCACAAGGGGACCAGAGTCCAGCTTTTTCAGCAACGACTTGTTGCGTAGAAGGAACCTAAAGTTTATTGCAAACTCCAAACGTTTATCTTTGTTTTTCTTTTTAAACACAGTTAGTAGTCCTTTTGCTTGAAAGAGGTGGTGTCTTGAAAAATGCGAGATGCTTATTCCAATAATCGAACTTGGAACCTTTAAGTTACGCACTTTACCTACTTCGTCATGATAGCCACTCTCTTCCCATCATTCCACAGCATGAACCTAGAAGGCCGTCTACTTACTTGTTAGTCTGGTATCCCATTTAGTCACACAGGGGTTTAATTTACTCTTTTGTGTAGGACCTTCGTTAGCACAGTCTGAATTCATTTTTCAAGACCATCTTACCACTTATGTTGAATGAGTACGTTTGCGGGTACTTACCTGAAAAGAAAAGAAAAGCAAAGAAAATAAGTAAGGCGAAGAGAGATTTGAATTTTTTTCATGTGAATCGACTAGATCGACTAACTCGAACTTATTCAGTTTCAATAAGTCTCTTTAACTTTTTTAAACAAAACTGAAAGGGACTCAATAATAATAATTATTGTATGGCGCGACAGTCTGCAAGGGCTAGCTTGCTCATCAACTACTCGTGTTTTGCGCGCTGCTGTTCTCCCACGGGTAGAAGAACCTACAGTTTATTGCCGACTCTGGACGGCGAAGTTTGAGAAGCTTTTTCTTAGACAAATATTACACTTTGAGTGTTGTCAGCAGCTCGAAAAGAGGTGGTGCCGTAAACAATTTTTTTTTTTTTTTTGAGGAATCGAACCTGGACCTTCGGCGTGTGAGCGTCACACAGAATGAACAGAATGTTAAATACACCGTGAATTTTTGTGCATATTCATAACTGCCTTTTTGGTTCACTAAATGACGCGTTAAACCAACAGTTTCCATTCTTTTTTTCTTACTGCATCAAGCCCAGCCTTTCAAAGCTGGGGGCAATGTAATGGTGGAGAGCATGCACCGGATCATTTGCAGAATTTGGAAAGATGAAAGCATGCCCGACGACTGGAATAACAACTCTCAACTCAACGCCTACAAGATCCTTTCCACCGAACTGTGCGAACGTCTACGTAAAGTCGTTCTGCACCGCACTAATCGGCACGTACCAGTGCGGCTTCCGGCCCGGCAAATCGACTATAGACCAAATCTTCACACTGAGGTACATCGTGGAGAAGACCAGCGAGTTTCAAATCGATATTCACCATCTTTTCATCGATTTTAAAGCCGCATATGACAACATTCATCGCAAGGAGTTATTCGAAGCGATGGCCGAATTCGCGATCCCGGTTGTATCGCATCACGCTAACACATACGCGATGCACCGTGCAGTTCGGTTCAAAAACCTCTGAACCGTTCGAGACCTGATTTCGGCAAAGAGATGCGTTGTCGACTGATTTCTTCAATTTGGTACTGGAGAAGATAGTGCGGCGGCAAAAGTCAACACCGAAAGCACTATTTTCTACAACTCAGTCCTGCTGTTTGGATACGCTGGTAAATCGACATTATTGCGCGGTTCCAACGCACCGTAGTGGAAGCTTTCACGGCAATTGAGGAACAGGCGAAACGAGCTGGTCTAAAGGTCAGCGAGGATAAAACCAAATATATGTTGTCTAGCAAAAAACGATCCGCCGCACACCACCAAGGCCAAAACGTTACAACTGACAGCTACAATTTCGAGGTAGTAAAGAAGGAGCAGTAGGAGGAAGACCGACCCTCCGGAACAGAGACCAAGTCATCGCGGATGTAAGACAGCTTAGCCTTGATGACTGGAAGCAGCGTGCCCAGGACCGTCAACGATGGAAGACAGCAATTTCTCAGGCTCAGACCCTTCATGGTTTGTGTGCCTGATAAGTAAGTATCAAGATTTCTCCATGCCAATGAAGAAGTTCGTCAATTCACATGTTAATTCAAATTAAAAAACAAATTACACATAAGAGGGGCCTTCAATATATTCTCAGTATAGCGGTGAAGCTGTGGTTATATGTAAATTGACTAATTTATCAAGAAATACTATTTTTTTAGTGCATTCATGTAAAATTTCATATAAACGTGATTTTTAATTCCAGTTCTATCTCTGGTTAAACAGAATCATAATGACAACTGAGACGATGATGGTGAAAAGTGAGCATCGCGCTGTAATTAAATTTCTCACTAAGCAAGGAAAAAATCAAACAATTATTCATGAAGAGATGGTGTCAGTTTACCAGGGTTCCGCACCTTCATTTTCAACTTTGCAAAAGTGGTCAAATGGGTTCAAGAGAGGCGGAGAGAGCATTGAAGACGACCCCTGCTCCGGCGCCCCGGCTACTGCTTGTACGGGGGAAAGCATCGAAGAAGTCGAAAAACTTGTTCTTGAGGATGGCCAAATAAAGGTAAAAAATGATGGCAGAGATCATCAAGCTTTCAACTGTTACCATTTACACTATTCTTTATGACCATCTTAACCTTTTAAAGGTCAGTGCAAGCGCCTCAGAAAAAAATGAGAATCACATGCTGTAGAGAGATTTTGAGGATGTGTGGTGAGAACGCAGACGGTGTTATGGATTGAATTGTTACTGGGGACGAAACATGAGTTCACCACTATGACCCTGAACGCAAACAAGGATCCATGCAGTGGCTTAAAAAAGGAACAGACCCCCGAAGAAGTTCAAAGTCACTCCGTCTGCCGGGAAGCTCATGGCCACAGTTTTTTTGGACTCAAAGGGAATCTTGCTCATTGAGTACATAAAAAAAGGTGAAACCATCAACGCCACATCCTAGGCTTACACTTTGCATAGTTTGCGGGAGAAAATTAAAAAGAAAAAAGGGGTAAACTCGCAGCGGGTTTTTTGCTTCTTCATGACAACGCTCCTGTTCACACGGGGCGAGTTTCCAAAGCTGCTGCGCGAGATTGTGGTTTCGAAGAAATCCAACACCCACACTATAGTCCAGACCTTGCCCCTAGTGATTATTTCCTGTTCCGGATTTGAAAAAACTGTCTTCGGGGAAAATGATTTTCGAATGATGAAAAACTCAAGTCGGCAATAAATGGGTATTTTGTTTTAAGGGTTTTTTAAGGGTTTAAAAAAGCTTATCTTAAGATGTAGCAAATGGATTGATGTTAGGCGAGATTACATTGAAAAATAAAAGCAATTTAAATTTAATTCGCATTTTCCTTCATATCGATACCGGGAATTTATTGAACGCCCCTCGTATATGATTGTTTGTTTTCTCCACTGACTCGGTTGACTGACAGTCAATTAAATTGTCTTTCAAAAGTAGAAGAGAGAAATGAAATCGAAAGAAGGAAATCATTCAGGAAATTTGTGCGGCAAATTATTCCTGTTAACTCACCGTTTTTATTTTTCCGCAAAGTGGTTAAGTGCCTATATTGCCTTAACCCAGCATATTTGATGGTTTGTTTTCCTTTTCTTTGACTGATAGGTTTATCGCAACCTCATTCTCTATTATTTCTTGGTACCCCAAGACTCAGTCTTGCAAGTCTTAGTCTTAGCGATCGACCGAATTAAGAAAAGAGTTTCATTCTTGATCTAACTTGGATGTGCTAAGAGACTTGAATAAGGTCTGAAGCACAGCTTGACTGCTGCTGCAGACGCAGATACTTTACTCCTCCCACCTGTTCTTCACAATATAGTTTGTGGCCTTTAGGATCGCAAACATTTCCGTCTAACGGATGCAACGAGAAATTACTTTAAGAGGTGTAGAGTCTAATTTTGTCTTTCTCCACAAATGCCCCAGTCACAGATTCTTCTATCGTCGTAGAGCCAACCAGGAAATCCGGGTACATTCACTTCCCAGCTGTTTCTGGCTAGAGCTGGTACTGGGCACAGGAAAAGCCGACTTTATATAAACGACGTAACTGGATTGTTTGCGTCCCACATCAGACGGCATAAGACTTGTGTCCCAGGAGATGCGGTGCGCTAGGTCATCAAAGCTCGAGTGTGAATTGAACCAAAGACCATTTATTTTAAGTAAGAAGACGGCCTTGATTGTGCTTTACATGAAATGGCTGTCAAGAAGATGGAGGTTTAGGAGTGCTTCAAGGACATAGCCGGGCGTGTCAGGAATCAAGTTGTGGGCAAACAATTTTCAGTTTGCCTGTTTATGAGTGATTTGGTTTTAAAATTTGAGGTTCCTTACTTCTTTCTTCAAAAAAAGCCTTCAAAACACCATACTGCGAAATGGAATTTATCCTCCTTCAGATCTTTGACAAAAGAAATGCGTCTCCTTTCCACCCAGCCAAGGGTGTCCACACAGACTACCCCGCAGTCGCTGAGTAGCAATACGTTTCAGTGCTCAAAAAAAAAAAAACCGGTGACCAGAAAATCCATGATTTGAGTTAAAGAATTCATTCCGAATTCGTTTTCAATTTCAAACCCCTCGTCGCCTCCTTGGGAGCGAAAGCAACGTCGCCTTCTCTGAAACATTCCCATTTGAAAGACAAACAGAAACACAAAGAGTTCCCATTCTCGCAACCCATTCGATTTCGTTTTCGTCCAAAACTCGAAAGATTTATTGGAATTTCATCAGCAACCATGTCGCTGCTGGTGTTTTAATTTCATTTTACTCGCAAAAGGACTCTACTCTCGCCGTCACAGACTCAGAAAAGAAGGTTCAACAATAAACAACAGAAATTCCCGGAATCCCTTCTGGACGTGGGAACGTCGCGGAGCGGCAGTTGCTCCCAGACATGGGGCCAACTTTTTTATGAGAACCACCTCGTCTCACGGACGTATGGGCTACCGAAATTCTCAACACATTTGGGGTTGGCGTCGGGCATGCGAAACCTTGAAACGCACTTGTGGTCGTCCACTTTGGCTAATTGGCCATGAACACGGCACTTTGCTGTGTGATGACACCTCGACGACGGCAGCGGCTCCTATGTAATTAGCAACAAGCCATGAACTCTCTCACTCTTCACTCCGTTGGCCCAGCCAGAGTCGGACGCGTTCATCCGCCACTCTCGTTAATTAATTTGCGTAACCCCCGTGTCGTGTAACACACACTCACATACACCCGACCACTTGAGCAGAGCAAGAGGAGGGCGGTACAGCGCAACGCACTTTTCATAATCTCCGCGCCAACTGGCATGGGGCCACTTACCTCACAAGGGAACTGTTAAGTGAAAAGTTTCCTCAAACGAAACATGTGCAGGCATGACGATCTCTTGGTGCGTGAGGCAGGCGCGCACACACACCTTTTTGGATAATTTATCGCTTGTCGCTGCCGCAGAGGCAGTGAATATGAAATCACATTACGCTAGCGCGGGCTTCTCTCCAGCGCGCCTAAGAGTGAGTAACGTGAGCCATGTGCTGGAGAAGGGCTTTGGCTGGTGCGGGGAACTTCACTTGCATGCGTGGCGTTGCGCGCTGGTGGGATGGCCAGTGTGGAACGCGCACCCAACTCTGGGTGGCGTTGGGCTGACGACTAGGTGTCCTCAATTCATGGAGAGTAGTCGTGAGCTGCCAGTGTGGTGTGTATGCTTGACTTGGGGCCAGACGTTTCGTTTTGAGTTTTTTTTTTATTCTTCGCTTCTCTCTGGGAGACAGCTGCAACGGCAGCGGCTTGCGATTACGACGGACACTACGTTACGCTTGGACAGATGGATTACGATTGCACACGCATGCGAGTGATTGATTAGCCGCGGAATCAACGATAGCGGCCAGTTGGCTGGGGTAACGATGAGAGATCACTGAAAACCCCGCTCATGGGCGAAGCGGCCGAGACTTTGGTTGGAATCTCGGATTCCTTCGCCCAGACAGAGAGGGAGGAGTGGGCTCCTTTTTCGTTCAAAGCGGGTGGAATTGGATTTGTAGAAGAGGGCTCCTTTTACAAACAAGCACCAAAGAGGCTGCAAAAAATACTCAAGACTAGCCCTACAATGTGGATGTTACAAGCCATGAGGCACCGCCCAGGATCGAAATTCTGGCACGACAAGCTTTGAACACGCATCACACTGCCTTTTATCCTGCAACAATAAGAACTGAATGATGTGACTTAAGACCTGAAAATGGTAAGCAACCATAGAAGTACTTTCCTACACTGCATATCATCGGACCTCCCATCGCCTGCACATGGATCGCGATTTGACACACTTGACCCAAATCTCCGGCAATTGCTTAATGTACGACTCGTCTGACAACTCAATTGACAACTCGATTCAAGTCCTTTCACTTCTTTCCACCCGTCCCCGAACATGCCGTCAATGAATCATCAAATCACCTGCTAACCCACTACAAGCCATTCGCATTCCTCAGACCGCGCTGTGTCCAGTGATAGATCGCTGTGCCAGCCACAGACTTTCGATCGAACGTGCCGCTCACTCTGACATTTGCATATCACCGTGTTCGCATTTGCGACTACGGCGGCGACGGTGGTGATCTAATTAAGTCGCGCCCGCCCACGTACGTAATTGCACCCTTCAGAGAATCACTTTTGTTGATGAACTCAATCGGTTCTACACGCGCCCGTGATTCACATTGAATTCCCTACTCGTGATCGGGGGGTTTATTACCGCAGCACCGTGTTTAGCACACTTGACCTCCATTCGGGGCACTGATCGTGCCGGCAGCGCACTGGTTTATGGGCTCTGAGTCCCCTGGGCTCGCTTTCAATTAAAACTGAGATGAAAATGGAAAATTTACGATCGTTGTCTACGCTGTCAGTGCCCTGGAAACGAAATGGGCTGGGCGTGATGGATTTGCAAATTGAGTTGCACTGCTGCAGTTGTTTCGTTTCTAATGACCGTCGCACGTCGGTTTATGGGAGTTTTGTTGCAGGTGCTTTGCGGTCGTTGCGATGCTGGGCGGGCAACTTTTAAAGTTGACAGTTACGAACCAGTGAAGGGCAAGCGAGATGTGACTAATGGCGAATGATGCGTGCGCGTGTGTCTGGCAGTTTGATGCATGTAAGGCTGTAAGGCTTTGCGCACCAAAACAGAAGAATGTGGAGATACGACGTATAAATGAGGTTCTAAAGGATCGTTTTTTTTTCACTCCTTGGTGGTACTCTTACCTAGTGCTGGATGCATTTAATGAGTTAAAGCAGGGGAACGTAGGCTTCCAGGTAGAGGCTAGGATGTTCTGCGGCAAGGATGGTGCTCAACTAGTTAAAGTTCACTCAACTGATGCAGATAGGACAGTAAAGGGACTTTCCCGGCTTTGTGAAGAGTTAAATCAGTGCAAGCCGTAGCTAAAGTCCGAAGAGAATCGGGGAAACCGAAAAGGCCTCAAGCTCAGTTTGATACATGGATAATGAAGGCGTCTAGTCTATAAATCTTAAGAAACCATGTGATTACCTGTGATATAAGATCATTAGGGTAAATGATCACGTTGATCTAAATTCGTATAAGTAGCCAACTGGACGTGTTTGAAGTTCACGCGCTTTGTTGGACCATGTTAGGCTTCTGCAAAAACATTGAAAATGCGGTGAAAGGAGTTCAGAATTAACAAATTCATGTGCTTCTATGGTTTGCCGCCTGCAATTGTGATAATAAAACACACTCCAGCTCAATCAATGTTGAGTTCTGTAGCAGACTTCAAAGAAATCCTCACAGACGCCAGCAACCGTATGCGCCTTACTTTTCAGACAGCTAAGGTATGATTAAAAACTTGTTGGATGGGTAGTTCAAAATTTAGTAATCTTTAATTCCTTTCTCTAAAAGAAACAGAAAAAACTTCTAACACCCAAAAATAGAAACCAAGAACCGACTAGAGGCAGAGAACGGAATTTCAGACAACATTTCTAGGTTTTAAAAATAATGAGCGAGTCACCATCCAGTCGCGTATGACACATGATACAATGTGAACGACACCCGCCCGTTCTGTCCTTTGTTGTGAGACTAACCGATCTATTGATTTACGAGGCTGATTTTACGACCGCCAGCATGGTTAGGACTTGCAAATTTATGCTAAGAAGGAACTTATGCCCGAGGAATGACCGATAGTTGAAATTTAATGCGACGCACATATTTTTCAAGTTTGTTCACTTAAATATTCCGGAATTCGAAGCGCAATTGTTTACCTCCGATTTGTTTGTTTTAAGGAATTGAATGTGTATAATAAGAACAAATCCTTAAGCTTGCAGACGACTGTTTAAGTTTTCTCGATATCACATCGATTACTCAAAAATGGGCATACAAAAGAATCTGAGTATCTGTACGAGTAGACGACTGTTTAAGTTTTCTCGATGTCACATGGATTATCCCAAAAAGGAGGGTTTAGGGCATACAAAAGAATCTGAGTATATGTACGAGTAGACGACTGATTAGATTTTCTCGATACCATTTCGATTATCCCAAAAACAGAAGAATCTAGGCATGACGCCGTTGCGTAGTCTGTAAATATCCGCCGCTCACACGCTAATGGTCTAGGTTCGATTCCCAGCTCAAAACCTCGAATTTTGACGGCAAGAGCTGCTGACAACACTCAAAGAGTAATAACTGTCTAAGAAAGCTTCTAAAACTAGGCATGCAGAAGAAGCTAGGCAGTGTCTGTACATATTTAAGAGGATTAGAGCAAAAAGAACACGGTTTTTAGTAGGACTACGTATTCAATGACGACGTCTTTTGTTTTTTTTTTTTTATTTAATTAAACTAAAGCTCATCCACGCCTAAGCTTTGAGCCAGTTCGAAACAGCTTGAATTTTTCTAAACTGTTCAGCATTCGCAATCATTCATCGTTAACCGGAATTGTTGTACTCCATGAATAGAAAGAGACTTGTCCATAATCCGATGTGAAGGAATTCAGGTTTACCTCATGGCAGTCACACTTCTGTTTTGGGCGCATATGTTTGCTATTATGGTTCAAATTAATTCGGTCCTTCTTCAAGAGATGACGTCACTTGCAAGTTGTGACTGATCTTGGAAGAGACTACCTACTTCAAATTAATTCGGTCCTTCTTCAAGAGATGACGCCACTTGCAAGTTGTGACTGATCTTGGAAGAGATTACCTACTTCACTGGAAAGGTATGGCATTTGTCAGCAATATTAAATGATCATCAGTATCTGTTTAAGATAACAATATTTTTTTTTGGCTCTTCGAAAATGTTCGGATTTGTCTTAAATAAACAGCATTTGCGGGGAGTTTTGATTTTCTGTTTTTATTTGGAGGAAGGTGCAGCAGAAGAACCGTGATTGCTTGTAGATGTTTATGATGACACTGCTTTAACCATTCGAGGAGCGGTTTCAACTCCTCGGAAGTGTTGACTTTAATGTCGAGGACAGGAAGGATCTTAACCAGGAATTGTGGGCTTTATTATTCCCTCGTGTTGGCCGACTCAAAAAGTTCTAAGATGACCAATTGGATAGCTTACTGGATCAAGATCTGTTCCAAACGCAAAGTCAACTCGCAGAATTGATGGAAGTGACGCACCAAACAGTTTCTCTCGGCTTAGAGAATTTTTGATTTATTCCGAAGTAAAGTGTTCGTACTGTGGTCGCCGTGACGTTGTGGGTGGAGTCCGACACTTACACGCCGAGGGTCCGGGTTTGATTCTCAGCTGAACTCCACAAATTGCTGCTGACAACACTTAAAGAGTAATAACTGCCTAAGAAAGCTTCTCAAACGTCGACGTTTGGAGCCGGCAATAAACTGTAGGGCCCTCCTACTCGTGAAAAACAGTTGCGCGCTCAACATGAACAGTTGACGAGCAAACTGGGCCCTGGTCCTCCTGTGGACTTTCGCACTATCCAACTATTATCTATAAGGCGGCCGTACGAGTTGAAACACAAAGATGTCGAAAGACGATTTTTCAACTCGAAACTTCTTCTTAAAATACATCAAGAAGGGAAAGAATTTTTGCACCGGATCTTGACTGGAGATTTAACGGCGTTAACCCTAAGAGCAACAAATTAATTTGCAAAAGCCTGGTGAACCCATTCCATCATTGTCTTCATCGAGAACACAGAAAAGCATTCACGGTTCGAAAGTCATGCTCTGCATATCGTGGCACCAGACGGGTGCGCTGTTTTATAAGCTGCTTAAACAAAGCGAAACCATTGATGGCTTCGTGATCTACTACAAAAATGCATTTGAGTCGTGCATTCTTCGAAAAACGGTCAGAAATGATAGAAAGGCACGACAAGGTGGTTCTGCAGCATGCCAACAATCGGTCCCATTTGGTTGTTGCTGTAATTTTGACAGCAACAACCAAATGGGGCCGAGTCGAAAACGAAAAAATTTAAGGTCTTACCCCACCTCCCTAAGGTAACTTTTTTTTAAACGGATCCAAAATGATGTGAAGAGTCATTGATTCAGGCCTTTTGAAGAAATCAAAGAGTGGCTCAATCATTGGACTGATGCCGGGGAGGACTCATTTTTTAGAGATCGTATTCGATGGAAATACCAGAGATATGAGAAAAAGAAGTCGTTACCGACGGACTATAAACTGAGGGATGTATTTTTTACATTTTTTCAATAAAAATCAAAGCTACGGGCCAAAATAATTTGTGCTCCCAATAAAAGGAGCAAGAAATCTCCCAAAAACCTTGAAGTTCTTCAAATCAACATCGCGTCAGCTGAAAGTAAGACGTTTGGGTTTATACTTGATCTTTCCCAGTACCAGAAGACCAGAATCAAGGTTCTTGAGAACTTGGTTTCTTAGTAGTGAAACAAACCAGCTACAGTCTCCAAGGAATCAGCTTCTACTTTCTTCAGTGATTGATCGGGTTGTTCAAGTATTAGCTTCTTCAAATATTAACTTGCATCATGACAATATCTAACGAGGGACTTTTGGAGAACCAGAAATCTGAACATACGGCTTTTGTAAGTGCACCATTCCATGCCCCAACTGAACTTTCAGCCAGTTTAACTTTAACCTGAAGAGTTGTTAAGTGAATTTAGTATTTCCTGTGCCCAATAGCAAACAAAGCAAACTCCACTCAATTCCCTCTTTAATTTCGTTCCACTTTCAATATTCCAATAAAAAGCAAATCACCGCAAATTGTTCAAATTATTCCCAATCGATTTCGAAACTTCTTCTCGCTGGATTGTATAACTCAGCGAAGTGCAATGAAAATGAATTACCGCCAATAACAAGATTATTCCCGCGAAACGAGTCAAAGGAAACAACAATTACAAAATACTTCTCGTCTTTTCATTTCCCTTGCGTTGCCCGTCCATGACATCCCCTCCGATTTGCGCATTTATGATACCACAATCGTTGCGCGGAATGTAGGAAACTTTCTACTTTTCCTGCCGGCGGTGAATGCGATCGGAATGGAAGTGGAAAACCCGTAGGTTTAAGTGACGGCGAGTTTCCCTCACACATGATAAAGTGAATGTGGATGTGAGGAGTCTGCACCAGAGACGATGGCTGTCGTCGTGTCGTTGGATTTTTTCTTTATGATCAAGACGCGTAAAAATAATGCGAAAGGGTGCTGCTACCCCCTCCGCATTCTTCCACAGCACTGTCCGTGCCGTTGGGTGCTTTATTGCAAGTGCTGGCAATTGTGCGAATATGTCAACTGCCTGACTTGAGGCAATGAAAAGAAATAAATCGTCTGAAAGTGAGGCTGCTGCTGCTGCTGCTGCTGTTGGTTATTGTCTATGGTAAGTGGAGACATTTCAAATGGAATGAAACTCATTAGCTGGAGTGTTTTTGAAAGGAACGCACTTGACACTTTTCAAATGATGAAGGGTTCCTTTGTGAAAGAGTTGAGACTTGTATGTCACATATGAACGTTTCTTTTGTCTTCCCCCCTTGATAGGCCATAGATCGTGAAGACTTTCACTCAGATTGAGTTGGCAACGGTTTCACAACGATTTGAAAAGGCCCAGGCTTTACTCTTACCCATTGTTCGTCTGTTCTTAAGTCAAATTTGTCCGACCGCATGCGTTTTGAAACAAATCGAAGTCCAACATGTTTCCCACTTAGGACCTCAACTGTTTCTCCCACGCTACCAATCCCGTTAATACAATAAATCAGCACACATGCGCGATGTGTGATAGAAACAAATTTCGAATATCTCAAAATCACACACAATTTGACATCCACACACGGGCAGTGTCGGAGGCGACACGCTATCGGCGTTGTTGTTGCAAAGAGCCAAGAGAACAGACACAAACGTAATATGTATGAATTTATCATAATAAAATGTGTTTTTCTTATCCGCTCAGTGTCGGCACAGATCGACGATGATTATGATCGTACGACTTGAGAGGAAAATAAATAAACAAAATAAAAAGAAAAAAGGCTAAACTTCAAGGATTTCTCTCACATTTCAATAGCACGACACACCAGTCTCTCGCTGTCCTTCTCTCTCTCCATCGCTGTGCTGCACTGTAACCCCCAGAGGCTATTTATCTAGTCAGACAGATCAGAGTCGTTGAAGTCAGTGTGCTACTGCCGCTGTGAAACCTGGCTGGCTGGCGAGATCAACGAGAAGTCAGTCACAAGTCGTTTGTCTCGAAATGGTGTTAATTTTCCTTTATTTCAGCTTGACATTCAAAACAACTGAAAGGAAATGCACGCTGTGGTGCTGTGCTTTGACTTTATTGTTTGCTGCTTCTGTGGCGGCTGGATTTTGTTTGTTTATGTTTGAAGAGAACGTGTTGACACACCACGAATGGCCCAACTGACTGATGTTCGTTCTCATGTCGATAATTGGTATAATTATTCAAATTGAATTGCCGAACGCGGCTGAGGGGCCGCGAGATCTTGTTTGGCACGTAAATTTGTCCGAAAAAGTTTTGTTTTCGAATCACGACGATCATGAAGAGCGGAGTGGTGGAGAGACTTGCGTAGATGAAACCAGTTTCGGTCCAAGGTCAAGCGATTTGAGGGCAATTTGATGTGAGAAAACAACTGTGGTGACGTTGGGAGAATGATTGGGTGGCTGTTATTATCCTTTCGTGATTTGTTGGTCATGACGTAAGTTAGGAGCAATTGATCAGAAAAAATCCCGGTGAGATTTGAGACGTGAATCAGCAAAGGTTTCTTGCGAAGTGTTACTGACTGAAGCTGACTTAAGACAACTGACTCATTGAGAGCTCTTATGACGTTGGAGTGTTTTCAAAAAAGAGTGAAATTAAAAGAGAAAATGCAGATGTTGCTGGATCAAGACTGTGCTTTTAGTTTTTAAAAATAAGTTAAATTTAATGCAATGAGTAGCACCTACGTGTAAATGGTTTCGTTTGTGTTTTTTGACGATACAAGCTACACACACAGGGTCTGGCGTCCTAATAAGTTACTCTCGTTGTGATTGCGTTTTTGTTACGAGTAGAAGGAATCTAGTGTTTTCTTTACCGACTCCGAAAGAAGAAGTTTTTCATAGATTCTAACACTCTTTAAGTGTTGTTAGCGGCTCGAAGGAGGTGACGTCGCGAGAAATGCGAGGTGATAAATCCGGGAATTCGGCGTGTGAGTGTGGCACTTTACATAGCCCACAAAAAAAATATACCTCAGTGAAAGTAAAATAACTAAATGGATGGGGCTACAGCAAAACTTCTTCTGCAACTATTCGTGTGGTGCGTGCAATATTCTAAAAAGATCTTAAGTATTTTCCGCGGGTGTTTAGTTCTGGAATCGAACTTGTGACACGACATTGAAACGACTTTCGCCAAATGAAGTTTTAAGTGGGTATTTGAACACCACATACCCAATCAAGTCTAAAAGTCCGCTAATATTCAACTTGATTCGCAGAAGTTTTATGTTTGCGAAACATACACATTTTTCAGTAGATGTCTAATTTCCACTTTATGCTTAAAAAATGCGTTCAGTTCTTCTCCCGACTGTGGCTCAGAAAGCTTAACAATTGCAAGCCTGTAGGCTTGACCTGTGTTTTCTTACCGATGCTTTTCAGGTTCCTAATGCGCATCAATGTAGTACCTCCAGGGGAAAAGAAAATTTTTTAAAAATTGGAACTCAACGTAGGTCAAAATGTTAAACAGAAAATATTAAATCCTGCTCAAAATGTGGATGTGTTAATAAATGTGTTATTTTTTTGCCGACTCCGAACGGCGAAGTTTGAGAAGCTTTCTTAGACAGTTATTACTTTTTTAATGTTGTCAGCAGCTCGAAAGAAGTGGTACAGCAGAACTTTCTGGTCCCACCAAATATACAGCGTTGTCTTCTCGCCGAATCGATCTGGTTTTGCAGTCGATGTTGATGGTTGTCCCAGAATAAATTATGATTTTTTTCCGTTAGAAGGTAATTTGAGAGTTGTCAGCAGCTCGAAAGAGATGGTGCTGTGAAAAATTCGAGGTATGAAGCCGGGAATCGAACCTAGACCTTCTACGTGTGAGCGTCACACTCTACCCACTACGCCACGGCGGCCAACGAAACCATTCAAACCATTAAAAAAACTAAAGTCGTTATCGTGACGCAATTGGTAAATGAGTTGACGTAAGCGGCAGAGGACCAAGTTTGATATCTGACCGTGACTTATGTTAAACTCAGATTTCGCCGGTCTCTTAGACCTGCCGATAGCAGTTTGAGTCTTGTTACGAATGGTCCTTTAAATTTTTCAAGTCAGGACATACATTGTAGTCTCGGATCACACTTGATAAATCCAATGCAATCTCATTGTTCAGGAAGAGCTGTATACATGCAGTACACTAAAGCACTTACACTCCACAAGAAGTCGAATTCTAGCAAAAGACACAAACAAGCTGACATCCGCAAAAACTAACATACAAGAAGATTGATCCCCTCAAGTTGTGACTTCGACAGGCGTTGTCAAGACGAGAAGGAAAAAGAAAACGTCCTTCATCAGTTTTGACAGTAAGACATAAATAACTTTCGGAGACTCGGTTTATAATAATTAATAAAAATTGTTGGCGCGACAGTCCACAGAGGGACCAGGGCCTAGCTTGCTCAACAACTACTCGTGCGCACTGCTGTTCTCTCACTAGTAGAAGGAACCTTCAATTATTTGCTGACTCTGACCGGCGAAGTTTGAGAAGCTTTAATAGACAGTTATTACTCTTTGAGGGCTTTTGTCAGCTTGAAAGATGCCGTGAAAAATTCGAGGTTTCGAGCCGGTAATCGAACATCGAGCATGCTTTCCTTCCACCAAGTCTTATAGACGAGTTGGTGCATGCGCCCAACTAATAATAATTGCTGGCGCTACAGTACAAAGGGGGACCAGGGCCTAGCTTGCTCATCAACTACTCGTGTTGTGCGCGCTACTGTTCTCTCATGAGTAGAAGGGACCTACAGTTTTTTGCCGACTCCGAACGGTGAAGTTTAAGAAGGTTTCTTAGACAGTTATTACTCTTCGAGTGTTGTCAGCAGCTCGAAAGAGGTGGTGCTGCGAAAAATTTGAGGTGTTCAGCTGGGAATCGAACTTAGACCCTTCGGCGTGTGAGCGTCGCACTCTACCCACTACGCCACGGCGGCCACAACAGTAAGATATAGATAACATTCGGAGACTCGGTCTATAGCACCATGAAATTGCTAGAAGATGTCAAATTAGTGAAACCAAATTAGAGTGAGTGACTGAGCCGTTGCTCAGTTAATGTGATTCTAAAGGCCCACGATATCACAATCATTCGAGGGCTATGAGTGTTCCATCAATTCCAACTGAGAAGTCAAATCAACTAAGCCTACCCAACCGGCGTTTTACGTCAGGTTGTCAGTTTAAAACTGACCATAGGCGGTTTGTCATGAAAAGAAAAGTGCAAAGAAGAAAGTGCAGAGATTATTCTTGTCAAGTTTCGTCTCAAAGCAAAACTTTCAAAATGTCGGAACAATAGGTTTTTAATAAAAAAAAAAACAGAAATCGATTTAAGAAAACCTGTCCTGCAAACAAAGATGCCAGATCTATGATCTTTGATGATTATTCGTTGATACACCTACGGACTAGAACTGAAGCAGGCTTCAGTAAACAATTTGTGTGGGAAAACTGATCGTGACTTTCGGGTTCATCAGATACGATCATCAGCCGTCTCCATCTCTATCCCTTTCCTTGGTTATTCAATTGAAAAAACTCACTACCAGTCTAAGCTTCTATAATCGCTACAAAAATTGGACCTTTTGTTTTAGGAAATGTTTAGGAAATGATCTTGCCTTTAAAAAATCTCTTTATTTAGCCAACAAATCATTGGTTGTAGCCTGCCATGATGAGTTGGTTGGAAGACAAGAAAGTTATCGTTTTATACTTTCCCTGCACAAGGACATGCGTTTTAAGTAACAACGCCTCTTATGACTTATTTTGATCACTAAGCAAAAATGTTCTTAACCCCCCTATTGCCACCAGCAATCTGACATTTTCGAGAACCCCAAAGTAAGATCGTCCCACTTCAATCATGTGTATCACACGATCCAAGAACTTCAAAGTATGTTCGTTCCACTTAAATCATGTGTATCACACGATCCACCGCCTCCAGTTTTCTAGATAGGATCATTCATTATATTCGACTGTTTTTTTGCTCTGCACGATCACCGATCATATGGGAAAAACCAGGAAAACTTCGCCGACAAACAACTGCTTACAACACAGCCATCGATCAAGCAGCCCCAAGTGCCTACCGCAACAATTCATATCGAGTCCATCGGCCGAGCGTATACCTGATCTCGTCACAAGCGTGATCGTTTTAATTCAAAGCACTTGTTGTCTGTCATAACCGACGCACACACAACGATTAGCAAATCGGACTTGCAAAATCCATTCGAAATCGTTTCACTTCCGATCGACCTCATTGTTCCGCCCCCATGAGCGAGCTAAATGCCAATCGTTTGTGTTTTCGTTGTCGTTGTCCTCTAAGCAATTACCCCCCGCCCAAAGACAAACGCACATAATTTATGACAAATATTAAGAAACAATATCGGCCCCAATATGGAAGCTTGCAACATGCCACACAATGTTGCTCATCACTCACACGCGTTGACATTTTACAAGTGTACTCAGCACACGTACACCCGAAGAGGGTGGACGGGGATGGGGTTCAATCAGCTGTCGTCATCATCATCATCATCATCATCGTCCGCAGAAGCGACGGATGAACTTCAACGAAGCAACCCGTCTCCGCCATACATGGCCAGAACAGCACAACATTTCGCAAAACAAACCCGAGCGCAGCGGCAATGTTGCCACAAATGGTGGATCCACGGGCAAAACAGCGATGAGCGTAGAAAAATTGTGTGGTGAAACCCTAGAGTCTGAGAGAGAGTGCGAGTACGTACCCAGTTTCAGTGCAGACAATAGCATCATAGTTCGATGCGATGATCAGGCTACTCCACAATGGCGAGGTGGTGCTGTTGCTGCTGGCGCTTGCGCTGCTGCTGGTGCTGGTAGTTGGCTGGTCTGCGGTTGGGTTGGATGCACTTCACAATCTCTTCGTGTGCTTTTCTCTGTGCCAGCGTGTAGTTTTCAATACGTCTTACACCTTGTTGCTTTTCGCGTGTACTTCAAACGGCCACAGAGGAGGAAAAAATTGCAAAAGATACTTTCACTCGAAGCTGATTTTCATTTCCTCTATGAACACATCTTTAGAATGACCTTAACGCGCACAGACACAGCTTGCGTTTATGTATTTCGCAGCTAATCACTCTCACTTTGGGGCTGCGACACGCACACAAACACACACGACAGTCGCCCAAACGGGATCGAGCAGAACTAGAAAGACACACAGAAAGGCAAATCTAGCACACTTATGGCGATGATAAGGCCGAATAAGATCGCGTTCGGTAATGCGAAACGCGACTGAATTAGGCAATGGCCAAATGGGAGTCTTGGCCACTTTCTACTCGGTTTTTGTTGATTGCCTTTTCCTCGCAAATTTTGAGACACACACACGATCGGTGATCAGTCTTTTGTTTTGTCACACGATTTAAGAGCTCGTCGTGGCTTTACACTGGGAACAGTCGAATGTATCTGGGCCAGGAGTTTGAAATTTGCGGTGTCCCGAAAATTAGGCGAACACGATCACGATCAGTTAAAGATCGGGGCAAAAACAAAAAAAACAAAAGCAGCAAAATTGCTATTTAATGAAATCGACCGCCGTATGGACTGAGAGAGAGCTTAAACACAGAAAACAACACACTTGGAAGTAGTAGAGAGTAAAACGTTCGACTGACTTCAGCTGACAGACCGACTTGAGTCGGTACCCAACGGCAGCAGCAGCTGCTGCTTCGATAACCGGGCCATGAGAGTTTGTAGCGGTAGCAGCAGACGATGTTGACGATGACGTGAAGGGGGGCTGGGAGAGGTTACGAATGAGGAGGAGATGTGGGAAGAACGGTGGTGGGAAGGTTGCTTGGCGTGTAGTAGTAGCAATGATTTCCACAGCGGCTTTGGGAAAATGATATATATCGACGGACGAACAAGTTGGTTAACTCTGTTCTTTGTATGGGTGCCATGGGTTTCGGTAACGCTATTGCCCCTGTCCATCTCTCTATCCCTCTCTTTCCGTTGGGAAGATGGCTTTCAGATAGGTCTTGTGGGCCTCTTGTAGTTGTGTGACGTTTCAGACCATGAAAGAGTTAAGCGAGTAGCAGACGAACTTGTTATTGGATGAACTTTGCCAGCCAGACACATCTATTTCTGACCCGCTTACGTTAAACCAACACGAGCAGCCCTACTGTTTGTTTTATGCTTCTCAGAAATTAGTCAATAGCTTCTTCGAATGGGAAGCCCGGTGTGATTTGGTATTCAAGGCGCGGAAGGAACGAATGAAAACCTTGAAGCGATCGTTTTCAATTCGATTTACAATCAGAGCAGGCAGTAAATAGCTGTTAACACCGAAGTTCAAAAATGCATGCCCTCGCGGCGAGCCTCGGAATTGAATTATCATAAGCAGTTAGAGTCAGTCTTGAGAGCGGAGTGGTGAACTCCGATCGAGAGTGGGTGCTTCAGTCTACTTTGAATCGGTGATGTTGTGACGATCTGTCCTCGGGGATAACATGATCGTTAGACTCTAGCGCGATCGCCATTCATTCTCTGACAGCAGATTAAGATCGGACAAACTGGGAAGTCACGTGGCGGGATTCCTCAAGATCACAATCGATCGTGATCGTTTTTTTTATGACTTTTCCATGGAATTCTTGTCTTCTAAGAACACATTGCTTCTGCTGAGGCTTCATGCCAAATCAACAAAGTTTTGCGTCAGATTTCAAGCAGGTGAAAGCACGAAATGACAAAATTATCGAAGAGGCTTCCGCGAACTCCACCGTTTTCATGTATAAGCGATCAATCTGGAGATCATATCACAGCTGTTCCGCGTGAATCTTTTTGTGATGCTCTGACACGATTTTTGCGAGCGATGACGAGGGAGTCGATCAATGATCAATTGATTGACGATTATATCTCTCCGCAAGAGACCTAGACCTAGATAACTGGAACATCGGAAGATTTAGTGCCGAGAGCAATCAGTGTGAAGGCAAAAGTAAAGTTTTGTAGATCGTTGTTTTCACTGACGTGATCACCAGCTGTCAGCACCAATGTGAATAGGGCATCAATCTGCCAGTAGACTGATCATGATGTTTGAGATAATCGGATATGATCATTGTTCATCTTCAAACTGTGTTATGGCATTGTGAAGCAATTGTTTGAACTTGGATCGATCACTTACAACTGTCGGGATGGCAGTTAAAATTGAAACTACTGTATTACAGCACATCCAGCTCCTGTGGGGATAGGAAGGGTGGGAGTGAGCCGAGGATGTTGATAACGTATTTACTCTACTGGCTGAAAGCCTTTAAAGTGTCAAACTCTGAACAAAGTATAGTGGTCTGCATTAGCTCAGAATCTGACTCTTATGGGCTTACTGTAGCCTGTAATTAGCAAAAGGGAGAACCGTAAATTTTACTTCAAACATGAGGGCTTTCATGATCGACTTGAGAGAGCATGATCACTTGCCTTCATTGTTTCTTAGACAGTTTCAAAAAAAAAAAAAATACAATTTAAGATGGAACGATATACGATTATTAACTGAGCAGGAAGAGTGATGGATCACCATTCATTCTGTGACCGCAGATTAAGATTGGACAGACTGGGGAGTCACGTGGCGAGGTTCTTCAGAAAAACATGAGGTCTCATTGGTCCGTCAGAGAGGGTGGCAGGCTACCTAATACAGTTCAACACTTCCTCAGGAGTTTTGGTAATGCCGCAATGTTGAACCAATGGAATTTGGTGAATAATTGTAATTGCAAAGACACTCATTTCTAATTCAGTCAATTTTTGATCGCCGCCAGAGCGTCAACTTGTCTTACATGTTGCTATGGTTGTGATCAGTCGACAGTTGAAAACTTCAGTTACACAAGATTAACTCATTATCTCTCAAAAGGCCGTAGTTGCTAGCGTACGCGGACGACATTTACGTGGCTTGACATACATCACGTGCTGTTGTTGCTGGTAATACTGCGGCTAGGAACAGCCTTCGCTAACCAAGAAAGGGCGCATGACTTCGAGAAGTCAGCCACATCGCTAGCGTAGGAAACTATAATTTCGAGGCATTGAGGGACTTTCCCTGCTCCCCCAAGTTATTTATGTGAACAGCATGGCTTCCGGCATTAAACGCTAAACCTTTTGGCTCAAGAAGTTCGAATAAAAGAATCTTCTCTCGACGAACTAAGTTTCTTCTTATAAACTGATCACCTCTGTCTTGGACTAAGGAGTAATTTTAAAAGCAGCCGAAGAAACTTTTCATTTCTCCTGAGAAGTAAGTTCTGCGCCCATACCTTGGATCGTTGTGTTAACGGCAACTGAACTAATTGACATAGGATGTAGGGTAGCCCAGTCACTTAGAAGGGATTATTCCTCTGTCGCCGAATGTACAATACCCGATAAGTCTTCGAATCCAAAGCAATTGGGGATTTATAAGACACCGAACCTCCACACACATTCGAAATGTCGTTCTATCAACTTGCCCTTTGAAACTAGGGCCGCTGGCTAAAGATCATGTCTGCCGGCTAGTTAAGTTCAAGGTACAGTGCTGCGTCCTTATTTTCTAGCCAGCCGACCAAGTTAAAAGAGACTGGGTCGCAAGATTGATTTTGAAACTTGAAATTAAAACCATTTGTGAATTTCTGTCCTTTCGTCACTTTCAAATAACGTGATCAAAACGCCAACCGCATACATCCCCAAATGACGCAAAATAGCACAGAGCACTCTGTTTGAATCAAAATGGCTCTAAACTCCATCTCATTAAATTTGAATAACACAGCAGATCATCAGATTTTCCAAGTGGTCCCCATCTGCGATGTTTCAAAACGTCTCCCAAAAACCCTACGCAACGCGATTAAGTGTTGCCACACATGACGAAAATTAATATCGTCATTCAGAGAAAAATGTCGTCGCATTAATTTCTCTCACTTAAGACCTGAAGCCCTTTTTTGATGACACAACCAAGTGAACCAAAGCCATTAACAGATTATGACGGGAAATGCAAATCGGTCTGTGACAACAAGCTGACGATTGATTGGCCACATGCGGCTTCGAATGCGCCACTGGTCACTGTGGCGCCTCAGTAGGAGACGTGTGGTGTTAGATGTGACCACGTACAGTGATTCAAAAGATTTCATTTTGTGATGTCACGAGTAAGGGTTGTCTTAAAAAATGTCTGGAAGTTGATGGACTTCTCGTTTTCCCGCAAACTTATGACCACAGCAAATAAGAAATTTTCAACTCCCCATAACCTTCTCTCTGGACGACAGTGCACCTCGTTTGGGCAGCAAAACTCTTCGCACCGCTATCGACACTAGTGCCGGCAACCACGGCGTATACGTAATATTTCACCCATTCACACTCAATCCAGTACCAGTACTCGAACGGCAACTTTTCTCTTCCACAATTCAAATAATACGATCTGACAAGTGGAGCACTTAGCCGGCCATAGGCATACTTCCAGACACACACACACACACACCAGTCTGCAGTGCACCAACACTTGCCCTCGTCGAGTTTGCCGTTCGGTGGCCAGTTTTCAGCGGCGCTCGCAAAACCCTCTGCAACTTCAGGTTTTCACTTACACGCACACACAAACAAAACCAAATCAGCGATGAATTCAATTTTCAACTTTGAGTGCCGTTGTCTTCGACAAGCCTCTTGGACGTTCCGTGAAGAGCCGCAAGTGGTGGTGGTGGTCGCAAGCACCACAAGACAGTGCAGTGCAGAAGCACAGCATTCCACACAAGGATGCTTCAGTTGGACATTTGGAGTAAAAAGGAGTTCGAGACTCGAACTCCTCGGGATTCCATTTCAATTGACGTTCTGATTGCGTGCGCCTGACGCGAGCCGCTGGTTTCTTTGCCACCACGATCTCGCTTTTTTATGTTTGCTTTCATTTCGGGCCAAATTGCCCGCTCGGGTTGGCACGATCATGTTACAGGTGATAGCCCCTGGCAGTTGGAACGGGGTAATAAACTTGCTTTATGACGGGAAGCTTGGCGTTTTCTTTTCACCGCGAGATGGTTCGCCGTTTTCGGCGGCCAGTGGAGTGATGACATAATTGAGAGAAGCGGGGCGAATAAGTGAGAGCGAGTCGTAAAACATGATTCGCCGGGTGGGTGGCTGAAGTGAGGGTGAGGATCGTGATTGTTCTGGGAACTCTTTTCATGGCGGTATTCATAAGGCGATTTGGCAAAGCTTACCAACGAAAGGCAAATGACCTCTTAAAGAGTTGCTTTCTGAGCTGAACAGGTTTGAAATGATGGGATTTTTGAGAAGATCGAGCAATTGGAACACAGTTGTCGGGCAGAACAAATTGAATCCAATAGAGTGGTTCGTTGACTAAGTTTTTTATTGACATTTATTGTGTAAAGCATTTTACGAAATTATACATTCTCCATTTTGTTCCAAAACCTTTTGACATCCTTCCCCCAAGAGGTTAATTCCATACTCGTAAAATTTGTTGATCCTTGCAAACCGTTTGAAATGGTTTTTTGTGTCTTGATTTGTGATCAACGTTCTCCCATCCAAAAATAATACAGAGACCTGAACAAGTAGTAGTCCGAAGGTGTCAAGTCTAGAAAACATGGTGGCTGTGGTAGCACATCCAATTCAAGCTCTTAGCTGGTCATGGTGTTGTATTACATCTTTACTGTTGAACAATTCTGGAGTCTTCTGCTTGAGTGAATCACTTGATTTGCACAGCAGATCATAAAACATACAATACAGAAGTAATAGTGGTATTGCCCCACTGAACCTCTTTGGGAATATCAACCTACAAAGTTGAGCTAGTTGCTTCTTTTAACACCGACAACTCTTGCGCTTCACACTAACCCACTTATCGCAGCTAGTAATTATACAGTTCAATCATTTTCAATTTCTTTGACGTTTGATAAGCAAATTCGAACGTCGTTCATGCGGTAAAGCAAATTTCGTGCTCTGGGAACATGGGGAACCCATGTGTCAAGCTTCGCCTAGACGTTTTACGAAGGTTGCCTATTATATATCGGGATTGGGAAACTCTAGTGTTGTAATCTGGTAACTGCCAGCTCTATCGTAAAGTTTGACATTTTTGAGGTTATACGTACTCAGAACGTTTTGACATAAGAGCGCTATTTGTTTTGTTTACAGTAACTTAAAAGATTCATCTCGCCCAAAAAATGGAATTAAATCGAGAAAATTTTCGTGCGATTATTTTTTAAAACTTTCGACGTGGATTAACTCAACAACAGTGCATCGATGAACTTAATTCAATTTTTGGCGATGAAGATGGTGAATACATCCGAGATCGTAGCTCACTCCAAGACGAATGTCATGAAGGTCGTCTAAAATCAGTTGTTGTTCCGGAAACCATTGATGCTATGCGCCAACAGATATTGCAAGATCGTCATGTGACCTATCGTGAGATTGAGACAACCTTAGGCATTAGTGGGACCAGCATACATTCAATATTGCATGAACATTTGACTGTCAAAAAAGTTTATTCGCGTTGGATCCCACACAATTTGTAAATCGCTCAAAAAAAGGCTCGTGTCGATTGGTCGAAAAAATGCTCCAAAAATACGATCGGAGTGATTGAAACACGTCTATGACATCGTGACAGGTGATGAATCGTGGATTTACGCGTATGAACCCGAAAGTAAACAGCAGTCGACTGTATGGGTGTTCCAAGTTGAGCCAAATCCAACAAAAGTTGCTCGCGCACGAAGCACTTCCAACCAAATGGTCGCCTATTTTTTTCGGAAAAACTGGACATGTCGCAACCGTACCACTAGAACAACGCAGAACGGTCAATTCTGAGTGGTGCACAACCATTTGTTTGCCAGTTGTCTTCCAAGAAATCAGGAAAATCAACCGCCAAAGGCGGATCACTCTCCACCACGGCAATGCGAGTTCTCACACATCCTAGATGAATGGAAGTATTTCTATTTAACACCAATTTAACATCAATTTATAAAAACGGGTTGAAACAAAAAGTAGAAAATCATCGGCCTATATCAAATCTTTCTTCCATTCCAAAATTGTTTGAAAGCCTCGTAAAAGAAAAAATGTATTTTTTAGTAAAAGAGCTTATTTTAAATAGCGAGGTAGGTCATGCAAGGTAGGTCATGTTCGACTAACTACTACAAATTTAGAACATCGCCTACAAGTTGATGCATTTTATATTGACTTTTCGAAAACCTTTGATAAAGTGCATCACACTTTACTTTTAAACAAACTTAAATCCATTGCAATTCATTCAGCAATGCTAGAATGGTTTTCCAATTATTTAACTGGGAGGAAGCAAATGTTTAAGGTCGGTTGTTATATTTCTTGCGTAATAAAGGTAACATCGGGCGTGCCATAGGGTAGCCACTTGGGCCCATTACTTTTTCTTTTATTTATAAACGATGTTCACGAAATATTTAAATTCTGCGAAATTCTAACATTCACGGATGACTTTAAATTATTTTTGTCGATTAATAGTATAGCCGACTCCATTAAGCATCAGTCGGATATACATAACCTAGCGGAATGGTGTAAACCAAATGCTCTAGATCTAAACATTTCAAAATATAAAATTTTACGGCACATAGAATAACATCTTCAATTGTTTATGATTATTTTATCAATAAACATAAACTTGATCGCCTAGAAGTTAAAGACCTTGGAGTAGTATTCGACCCCAAGTTGGAGTTCTCACTACATTATGATTGCGAAGTCTAATTCTATGTTAGTATTTTTAAAAAGAAATAGACACATCCAGTTTAAGAACTATCTTTGTTTCGTTAGTAAGACCCTATTTGGAATAAGCATATATTGTCTGGAACTCACCTGACGATAATCAAGAACTTAGACTCGAACGAGTTCAAAAGAATTTCACGAGATATGCTTTCCGAGAGTTGTATTCCTTTGAAGATCTTCCTAATTATGTTGAAAGATGCAGAACAATTGGCTTGCATACCTTAAGTTTCAGGCATAAGGCAAAGTCAGCCATGTTTATTTGTGATGTTATTAATTATCAGTTAAATTCACCAGAATTACTTTTTCTCATAAATATGCTCCCCAAAGACCTCTACGGGTGAGGAACTTACTTTTTGCTAAAAGGCATAGAACCAATTATGGTCGCACCTATTACAAGGTGTATAAATACATTTAATGATCTTTGCAACGAATTTGATTTTAGCTTGCCACGATTACAATTTAAAAACATGATTTTTGCATCGTATTTGAATTAATATTATTTATTGAAGTAATCTATAAGACGATAAGGGTCGGTAGATGATCCTTAGTCGCTCAGCAAACATCTGCTGTGTTCAGTGATACTGAGAGTTAACACTTAGAGAACATAGTGTTTAGTGTTACTCTCTGATGGATATAAAAAAAAACAAAACAAAAAAACACACATCGGCTCAAACAACTGCATTTTTGAACCCTCAAAACATCAACTTGATGAGTCATTCGGCGTATAGCCCTGACTTGGCACCGCACGACTCATTTTTATTCCCGTACGCAAAATATAACATAAGAGGTCAACGTTTTTCGACACCTGAAGAAGCGGTTGATGCGTTCAGAATGCATGTTTTGGAGACACCTCAATCAGAGTGGCAGAAGTGCTTTACCAATTCGTTCAAACACATGCAAAATTGTATTGATTTTAATTTGGAATATTTTGAGAAACAATAAAGCTATTTTGGACGACTTATATTTGTTTGTGTTCTCAAATTTCGATATATAAAAGGCAACCCTCATATGTCTTTGTGAAAAGTCGCGTTGGACAAACTCAATCTTTCAGCAATCTCTCGATTTGATATTCGACGTTTTCCATCGATAAAAGACTTCGTTTTATCAATCCTTACAGGACGTGGGCCATCCTTAAGAGCGAAATTGCCGGAATGAAATTTTGCAAATAAATTTTGGTATTGGCGTTCGGTTAATAAAGGGTATCCCAACAAGAACGCAAGATTTAAATTTTAAATAAAACGCCGAAATTTAATAAAAATTGTAAATTCTTTATTATATTATAGAGTAGACAGGATGAGGTTTTGTGTGGAACAACACATCGGCCAGATGGCCGCCGCGGCTTTGCTGGCACAAAAGCGATCTTTAAATGAAATTTTCAATGACCGGTTTGCATAAATTCTGCGGTATTTCATTAATGCAGCGTCCAATTTCCTCTTTTAAGGCTTGAGTCGTCGTCGGCTTATTCGCATAAACCATCGAATTCAAAATACCCCAAAGAAAAAAAGTCCAATAGTGTTCAATCGCACCACCTAGGTGGCCAATTCTGGTCTCCAAAACGCGAAGTAACACAACCGGGAAATGACTGATGCAGCAATTGATTTGTGGAATAGCAATTCCACACTAAAACCTGCTAAAGAAGACTGACACTGGAGGGTCTCTCTCTTTTCCCTGTGTAAGCGTATTTACCGTACAGTTTCATTCGGAAAGTTCCTGGTGGTTCGATCTATTTCGACATGTACGGGTGGTCAGGCGATCATGTCCCAAAAAGGACGAAAGATATCGATCGTCTGATCAGCCAGGAGTTCGAGGTAGTTTGGACTAGTTGAGAATGGGCAGTCTTTGCGTGATAAGAATAGAAACCGGACGGACTAGGTTGGGCGCGATTCGGACGTACGAAACAGTATTAAAACGGAAAAAAGGAAATTATAAAGAACAGACGCACGGCGGGCGACCAGTGGAAAAACATTTCTAATCAAATAAAGCTATTGCTAGTTGTCACCCAAGTTTTTTTTTCCTTGTTAGTAGAGCGATAGCGAGAATTTATCCCCCCACCCACCAAAAGTAAGACCAAAGAGAGCAACAACGAAACACGCAAATAATAGTAGTGAAGTGTGGTGTTGAGTGGTGCTATACTAATTAAATTACAAAAAAAAAAAATAAAAAAAAACAAACGTACAACCCCCCTCCGAATTCTTTAAATAAAAAAAAAAATAATAATAAGACAAAAAAAATGAGAAGAAACAATAAAAAGACAAAATGAAACAAAAAAACAAAAACGAATACGAATAGTGTGTGTGTGTGAGTGTGTGAAGTAAGACCGCACAAACAGAAAGTTTAACTTTTAAAGAGCTAAACCCCTTCCCACACTTCTTTCAAAAAAAAAGAAAAAAAAAACGAATAGAGTGTATGAGTGAACTCAAACCAGGTGAATCTTGTACATCCTCCTCACTTAGTAAAACAATCTGAGTTCATATAAGTCACCTGAAAAGAACGAAAAGCGATCAGGTCATCAGGACGTTCCAGTGATCCCTCTCCAGGGAAGAATTCTTTTTGTTTTATCTTTCTTCTCTTCAATTTATTTAGTTGTTAGTTCGTTATTCTTTGATTTGAATTCTGTTTCTTTGGTTTGCTTTTTGATTATAGTCTAGATTCTTTGTAAAGTTTTAATTTTTTTTAAAGGAGAATTTGAATTGGAGTTAGTGTTGTCGTCAAAAGCGTGGGATTGCTGGGTACTACCGATTGCGAGTCGCTAGCTCGAGTACGGTTCGGGAACATATTTTTTTTATTATTATTTGCCCTCTTGTTTCGTGTGTCCTTGTTTAGTGTCTTAGTAAAGATAGTTGGAAGAGATAATTGTGAAGTACTGATAAGGTTTTTTTTTGTTTTAGTTTTTTTTTTTTTTGCTTAAGAAGCAACGAAGATATTGTATGAATTTAAAATTGAATGAAGAGGAAAAGAAATTGTATAATTTTAAGGTGAATTGCCGGGGGTTTTGCCTTGTTCCATTCTCAGTTTTCTTTTTTCTTTTTTGTTTCTGCGGGGAATTGGACCCTTGCCCTTAGTCGCAGTTCTAGTTGTACGGACTGTGTCGAGCGTAAGGGCAACTGCGTGAATGCTTGATTATAGACAGGGTGAGGTTTTGTGTGGAATAACACATCGCCCAGATGGCCGCCGCGGCTTTGCTGGCACATACGCGATCTTTTAATGAAATTTTCAATGACCGGTTTGCATAAATTCTGCGGTATTTCATTAATGCAGCGTTCAATTTCCTCTTTTAAGGCTTCAGTCGTCGTCGGTTTATTCGCATAAGCCATATCCTTTATAAAAACCCAAAAAAGAGTCCAATGGTGTTAAATCGCACAATCAGGCGGCCAATTCTGGTCTCCAAAACGCGAAATAACACGACCGGGAAATGACTGATGCAGCAATTGAATTGTGGAATAGTACTTCCACACTAAAACGTGCTAAAGAAGACTGACACTGGAGGGTGGATCTCTTTCCCCTGTGTAAGCGTATTCACCGTACAATTTCCTTCGAAAAATTGAATTAAGAGGAAAAGAAATTGAATAATTTTAAGGTGAATTGCCGTGAGTTTTGTCTTGTTCCATCCTGTTTTCTTTTTTTTTTGTTTCTGCGGGGGATTGTATCCTTGGCTTTAGTCGCAGTTCTAGTTGTACGGACCGTGTCGAGCGGAAGGGCAACTGCATGGCGCCCTATTTACATTTTTCCATACTACATTGAGTGACTTGGCGCTCTTTCATTCGACCCCAGTCAGGAATTTTCAAAATTCGAGGGTAACAACGCACTGCCCTTTCAACTACAGGAACTCTGAACTGCAGTATGGCTGGTCTTGGTGGTTATGCTCACTCTTTACCCTTAAGCCTACCTTCATACGTACAGTTAAGTTTAGAGACTTGTTTCTTAGACGCACTACACGAATATGAAATGCCCTTTCTAGCTCAACTTCTCCCCCTTACTGAAAGCCAGAAGCGCTTAAAACCAATGTGCGCGGGAACCGCCCCTCTCTCCCTCTTCTCCCCTATACCTTTGGTCCGTGCAGTGACTTAATCCAGATCACTTTAGTTCACCAAATGATCTCTTTAGCGGGCGCAAATTATAAACAAATGGGCCCTTTATTCGAGACGCGAACCAGCTCTTCCTTTTTGGGGTTAATGTCAAGTTTGCTTAGTTTTCCTTCACTTCAAATAAGATTTTAATTGTGAGCTGTGTCTAGGGAAACATGCTCTTCGCCTGTCGTCATCTTAGACGGTTGTCGTTGCTCCAACGTGCCTTTCTTTCACTTGCTCCTCGTTTATACTCAGAAAAAGAATTCAGAGAACTTCTCCTTGTGGTTCCCCTCTCGAGGCTGAAGCCTTAACTTTGAGTTTTGATTGATCAAGACACTTACACATATTCGAAGGTAATGCCGTCTGTAAAGTCTATTTTGAATTATTACTGAAAGAGCAGATGTCCAACTGCAGCCGAAATGACTTTTCAACTTTGAACTCGAAGTTACCCTCGATCCTGGAAGAACTGCAGCAGATGTAGCTGTGATGTAGATGATGAAGTAACATCCTAGTCTCTTAAAGGGCCAGTTCGTCGGATACATCAAAAAATTCCAAAACTCATGAATAACCGTCCAAAATCAAGCCACAAAAAGGCCGCGGGGTTATCCCCACTGCGGAATGAATTTCAAATCGGTCGGCACTCAACCCCGTCTTCCATTTCAAAAGAACTCGTGTAATCAATCTGCAATGGCCATACAAAGACCACAGAGCCGCTCGCCGCTCGCTGCTCGCCGGCAACTTGCAGTTCACTCAAGCGCGTCGCAAACGATAAATTTTACACATCATAAAGAAGAAGATACATCATCGCAGATAAGGGAGATAAACACACGTCCAGCGTTTCCATATGAAAGAGGATCTGGTTCGTCTATCCTCCACTGCGCCCAACATGCACCGCGTGCATTGCAACATTGTGCACACAAAGGCGGTGAAGAGAACACGACGTACCCCGTCTATCCGCCGCACACACTTCAGAAGATACTTCCTCAATCATTGATGCATATCAAATTTAAGGCCACATTTGCATCTCTCGCAAGCGGAGGAGCAGACCGCGACTGGGGATCCCTAACGCGACAATATCGTCGCTCCTCGATCGCAAAGACCCGCCAGTCACAGAGGACTAGTGCGCAGCGGCCGTGCGAAGATCAGTCCCCGAGTGTCTGTCTCTGGGAAGAGGCTAAATCAATTTGCATTATCTCGGTCTGTGGATCTTGATGCGTCCTGTCACGGTGGTATAGTGAACTATTTGCGCAGCACCATGGGGGCGCGTCCTCTTGGCTCCGGCACTTGCACAACTTCGACTGCGCACAACCGTCAGTCAGGGGCAGTCAATCGGGGTCTGCAATCAATTTCGACAGCGTTTCGTTTTCGATTTCAATTGCACGCCGAGCATTATAAAACCAACCGCAGTTGACTAATCGGATCTACTCGGAAGCAGATGGTCCCGCCGATTGTCTGCCGCTGCGGTGCGGCCGGGAGAAGTGTTTCGAACTGCTTCGAGTGAGTGCGCGCTCTTGAGGTGAAAATGATGATCGTGCCGCTTATGGCTGGCAAGTGGAAGACATCGGCGAAACGGAGTGAATCGCTTGCGATTTCTTATTGACTCGTACTTGTAGTGCGATGGCCAACAGGTGGTTACTAGGACCCGACACTCCACCAGTCTGGTGTTGATTTTGATCCGAGATGACGTCTTGACGCTTCCATAAGGTCCTTGCAAGCAAGAGACAGCCTAGGAACTTCTAGACCGTTCGCATGCGCACGGCGCACAAATAACAAGTTTTTGGCCTCCAAAACCTAGTCGGCCACCGCTAGAGGTCCCCCAAAAGCGAAGGAAAAGGCACGACAGTCGGACCTCCAGCCAGATTATAATAATTTAACATTTCTAATTTATGCCGCAATAAATCCCCATGAATTCGATTAGCATTCTGCGCCAGGCGTCTGGCCCGCCCAACTCTTCAACGAAGCGAGGCTGGCTCACGCATTATCTGTCGCCGTCAACACTTGCGCCGCATGAACGAAACCGAGCACTCACGCGACAACGCGTCTTGTAAACAGGAAGTCGCAATTTGAAACTGTACAACTCACGACAACCCCGATGCGGCGGTACACATGGGAATGAGGTTAATAGCGATCGCACTCTGCACAAGTCTTTCACGGAGCCGCTTCGTGTCGCTGGCATTGCGCGTCGTCAACGTCGTCTGGGACGGGCATCATTCATGACCGCAATCAAAATTAACACTTAAATCAGAATAAGTGCTGCAAAGCGTAAATTAATCGCGTTTCCAGTTCATTTGGAGCGGCCACAGTCGGAGATCTCTTGCAGCCGCCACTGTGTTCACACGGCTGGGCCCAAACTGGTGGCCGGTCATTTATTATCTCTGCTGGTGGCTTGCTTCTTTCGTCTCGAAATTGCGTTCGTGTGGTTTAGCTATTCTTTGAGTTAGATTGCGAGATAGGCCGCGCCACAAGGTTGACTGATGCAGTTGCGGAGGCTGAGTGACCCTCTTGCGGGCGGTCGTCGATGGGAACGCGAAACCAGGGTAATTAAGGTGCTCTTGGGTAATGACGGTGGGCGGCAAATTGATGTGCGATTAGCTCAAGAATTAGGTGGAAGTCAGGCATTGCTGCGGAGACAAGGTGGGCAGGTGTTGTGAGAAAAATTCCAAACCGCCCCGTTGGTACTAATATGAAGCAATTGCTTTGCCGACTTTGGATATTAATCAGTTTTGTGTTTGAAGCTGTGATGGGTCGAGCCTGGTGGAAAGAATGAAATAGCGACTTCTTGTCTTTACTCCTTGATTTAATCTCAACTTTCCAAGCGGAAGAGATGGTGGTTAAATTGAAGGTTTCAGCTTTAGAACAGAAGGCACAGTACGAATAGCTTTGGCGGACAGAATGACGTACCTCGCTTAAAGTTAATTTTAAATGAGGAATTCAATTCATTTTGCTGGGCACGAGGTAATGTCATTGATCGCGCTCAACAAGGCGAGCTGCGAACACTATCCTTGCTAGGGCACAGGTCAAGCAGGTATACAGTGATGGCTACCCATCACAGCACGTGGCGTGTGGCGAATCAATGTAAGAGAACAGTCGTCGGACTTATTGAGTGATGTATTATGCAGCGAATTTTCGTATTGAAGGGGTTAGAAAGATAGTCCTGGCCTATCATTCTGTGGGTTGTGCGTTCGCGACGTAATAATCTTCCCACCCAGAGACAACAACATGCATCCGATAAGGGAGGATAAGCCGTTGACGCCCCAGACAAACGTGTAAAGCACAGCGACCCATTCATTTTGAAGACATTTTCGGGTTGTACCAAGGCTCACATCGTCTTTATTAAACGGATGAAAATCTGTGTCACACTTTGTTCAAAGTGTAGTTCAGCTGGAAGATTTTTGGCGGCTATTTGTCTCTTGTGAGGGGCATGGGCTTGTTCACGCGTTTAACGTTGTTGATTGCGCTCAATATGGCGAGCTGCTAAGACTATCTCGTTAGTGCACAGGTCAACTTGACATACAGCCTCCACGCGGCGCCCCCTGGATAGTCATCACAACAACCGTTTTATGGTAAGCCAATGAATGTAGCAAGCCCCTCTGCCCTTAAAATAATGGGCCTGGCCTACCAGTCTAAGCGATGTGCGTGAGGTTAACTTCCTTACCACGTAAAAAATAATATAGTTCAGAAAAGCCGAATTGCCTCCGATAATGTTGGACCAACTATTGGCGAGCCCAGTTGCGCGGCGTACATAAGTGGAGAAGGACCCTAACCAACTTGGAGTGCGCAACTGGAGACAGCTGGCGAAAGATCGTGCTGGCCGGAGAGGCATGTCGGTTGAGGCCCAGGTCCACCCGGACACTAGCGCCACAACAAGAAGAAGAAAAAGATTTGTCTCTTGTGAAGTTCTTTTAGTAAACAAATTTCGCTAACTGAAGTGGGGGGGATATCGCATTTCAATGCCAAAGTTGACTCTGTTTTTTTAAGCCATTCCACCAAGCAGTAAACCACTCCTTGAATGCATCAAGCAGTCTAACCTATAAGAGAAGCTGTGGCCGCTGTTGCGTAGTGGGTAGAGTGCAAAGCTCACACGCCGAAGGGTCTAGGTTCGATTCCCGGCTCAACAGTTCAAATTTTTACGGCACCTCCACTTTCGAGCTGCTGACAACACTCACAGAGTAATAATACTGTCTAAGAAAAAGCTTCTCATACCGTTTGGAGTTGGCAAAAATCTTTAGGCCCCCTCTACTAACTTCTTCTAACTAACTTCTAAGAACAGCGCGCACAACCTGAGAAATTGATGAGCAAGCTAGGCCCTGGTCTCCCTGAGGACTGTAGCCCTGTTGCGCAGGCTAAGATGATGAAAACGTGCAAGAACAGCGCGCACAACCAGAGTAGTTGAGGAGCAAGCTAGGCACTGGTCTCCATGTGAACTGTAGCGCCCCCAATTATTATGATGATGAGAACGTTTCGCTCAGTGAACAATCACTTACAAATTTGCGATGTGATCAGACTGTTTGTCCGTAAGATCAAATGTACTGCGGCTTTTTATGATGTGAGCATGTCACTGATCACAAGTAACGTGCTCCGTGGAACTTTTCCTTTCATCAGTAAAGTCATCGCACTTTCTATATGCTCTATTATAGCAAATAATAATGCTGCAAAGTCAGTCGAATCGCTAGAACATCGAGGAAATATTGCGTCTCTATCGCTATTTTATCGCTATTTCAATAACAAATGTTCTAATGAGTCAGCCAGCTGCATTCCTCCCCTTCACGAATTCACCCGCAATACTCGCCTCGCTAGGAATGCTCACTTGTTTACCCTTAAGCCCACCTTCGTCATCTTTAGCCGCACCACAGGAATATGGAATGCTCTTCCCAGCACAACTTTTCCCCTCATTACAATCCACAGGCATTTAAAAGCAATGTGCATCGGTATCTCTTTTCCCTTTCTTCCTCCACACCATCGGACCATGCTGTGACTTAATTCCAGTCACTTATGGGTATAAAAAGTCCCTTTAGCGCACGCTTATTATAAAAATAAAAACACCGATGGACTTGAAGCAAAACCAACAGTATGTGGACAAGCGCCTTGAGTGGAATATGTTGATTGATGTGGATTTCCACTTGTATGCGACATCTCAGTCGAGGATTTCTTCTGCTTAGATTTGATGATTCTTCAGGTCAGTGCTGACTTCTTCAGCCATATTTCTGCTTTGCATGTGTGTCGATTCTAGTAATAATAATAATTGTTGGCGCTACAGTCCAAAGGGGGACCAGAGCCTAGCTTGCTCATCAACTACCCGTGTTGAGCGCGCTACTGTTCTTTCACGAGTAGAAGGGACCTACAGTTTTTTGCCGATTCCGAACGGCGAGATTTGAGAAGACAGTTATTATTCTTTGAGTGTTGTCAGTAGCTCGAAAGAGGTGGTGCCGTGAACAATTCGAAAAATTGGTGTTGAGCTGGGAATCGAACCTAGACCCTTCGGCGTGTGAGCGTCGCACTCTTGCCACTACGCCACGGCGTCGGTTCTAGTACACACAAAATTTATCAATTAAGGCCCCATGAAGCATCCCTGAACACAGAGGCACCACACACACATCCCATTTTTTGTTTTTTTTTTTATAATTGACGCGTGCTAAAGGGGTTTCGAGTACTCTTAAGTGACCGGATCAAGTCACAGCACGGGCCGAAGGTATAGAGGAAGAGAGGGAAAGGAGATACCGATGCACATTGGTTTTCAATGCCTGTGGATTGTAATGAGGAGGAAAAATCGAGCAGGGAAGAGTATTCCAGATTCGTGTGGTGCGGCTAAAGAACGAGTCTCTGAATTTGACTGTACGTCCGAAAGAGGGCTTAAGGGTGAATTGGTGGGCATTCCTAGCGAGGCGTGTATTGCGGGTGAATTCTTGAAACGGAGGAATGCAACTGGCTAATTCATCTGAGCACGTTTTGTAAAAATAGCGATAAAAGAGTGACAACGACACGACATTACGTCGGTGTTCTAACGAGTCAATCGACTTCGCAATATTACTGTCACCTATAGGTTTTATCGCTCGCTTTTGAATTCTATCCAGCAGGTGCAGGGAGGTCTTAGAAGCACCTGACCAAATAGGAGCGTTATACTCTAGTTTTGGGCGAATGTAGGCCTTGTATATTGTTGCCAGATCAGAGGGGGTGAAGTACTTGCATCGTTTAAGGAAGCCTAGACATTTCGCAGCATTTTTGGCGACCTCAAATTTGTGATCGTTCTAACTAATTGTTGGGTTGATACCATACCGAGGATGGAAAGTCTTTCGGTTTCAACAACGCAAGTGCCGTTCATGGATAACAGCTGATTATTTTGTGATCGCGAGGACATGCGAGGACTCATCTCACAGCTGACAATTCACGACGTACGGTGGTTTCTTGTGGTTTAGCTGTTATTGGGAGAAGCAAGTGCAGTCATTTTATGGAATCGAATTTGTCTTTTGTTTAATTCTTATAACCTTTTTGTGTAAAGCTACAGTCTGGAGTACCCGTGGACCTCAACCAAGACTCTCTCTCGCTTGGTTGCTGCTGAGGTCCTTCTCGACTTGTTGCCTCTAACACAGCCTAAGTCGTCCCCGGTTGTGTTATCACATTTGAAGACTTTTCGAGCTGTGGCAATGGAGTCCATATGCTCTACATGGCCTGGTCATCTTAAGCGTTCTATCCAAAGTCGCTTAACAAGGCTCATGCGACCGTACAGGTAATAAAGTTGGTTCTTGAATGTTCCCCTCCAAGTGCCATCAACGCAACCAGGACTGCTGACGAAAACTGGATCGCATACGACAATATCAAGCGAAAACGGTTGTAGTTGAAAACCGGTGAATCATCCCAAACCGTGGTCAAGCCGGGACTGACGTCCAGGAAGGTTTTGCTGTGTGTTTGGTGAAATTGGACGGGAATCATCCACTATGAGCTGCTCCCATATGGCCAGACGCTTAATTCTACCATCTACTGTGAACAACTGGACCTCCTGAAGCAGGCGATCGACCAGAAGCATACAGGAAAACAGGAAGAGTGTAGTGCTAAACCAGGGCAGCTCCAGACCACACACTTCGTTGATGACTCCTCAGAAGCTACGGGAGCTCGGATGGGAGGTTTTATCGCGTCGACCATATAGCCCTGACATAGCACCAAGTGATTACCACCTGTTAATGTCCATGGCGAACGCCCATGGTGGTGTGAAGTTGAACTCAAAATAGGCTTGTGAAAACTGGCTATGCGAGTTCTTCGAAAATAAGGAGGGGGGCTTCTACGACGGGGGTATACTGAAGTTGCCGTCTAAATGAAAACAGATTATCGAACAAAACGGCGCATATTTGAACTAAATCCGATCACTGTGACACTTTTTATGAAGCATTGAATGAATAGAAAAAAAACGGAAGATATTGACAACCTTATAATACTGAGGCCTAAACGCAAAACTAGCACATCCCGCGATTCAGCTCGTTTTGGTGCGCAAAACTAGCACATCCCGCGGTTCAGCTCGTCTTGGTGCGCAAAACTAGCACATCCCGCGGTTCAGCTCGTTTTGGTTCTTTTCCCCAAACATAAGGAATGCAAACATCTCCGTTTCTGGACAAGGAACCTTATTGTTGAAAGATCACGTGGCGTCCAGTCGTGTCGTGCGTTGACATACGATGAACCATGCAACTTTTGCTGACCGGTAAGTTTTGCGCGATCCTCTCAAGAAAAATATTAAACAGGACACATTTCGCCTTGTCTCAAGGTCATATTTACACGAAAGACCATCGTGGGCTTAATACAAGTGTTCTGAAAATACAGAAAGTGCTTGAACGGTGAGCTTAAAACAAAACTGATGAACTTAATAGAACTGTAAAACTTAGCAATAGCGCTGTTTAGCTATATTCCCTATGTACGCTGTCGAATGCAACATCGAAATTAACGAAATAACGGTGCGTGGCGAGTTGCAATTCTTGATTTTTTGTCAGAACCTGCCACAATATGAATAACCAAACTCATTTAGCCCGGAATCACTTGGATGAGTACGCTGAGAAATGATCAAAAAATGATCAAAATACCAAAGAGGATTTTGTATCCATTGCTTAAGCTCTACTTAAGCGTTCAAATAGTTCTTCTTCCTTAGGGACCTAACAAACGACGATAGGACTCAAAAAACCACTTAATCCTTCGTCTATATCCAGCAGTTGAACTTAAACCTAAGTCCAATTTTATCACTTTAACTCCGTTTAAACGTTCATGGGAAGTTCCCTTTCTTTTCCAGCATTGTTCGCTCCAGCGTCAGCCCAGATGTGTCTGAATGTTTATCGAGCCAGGCTTTTTCAGCAATTGCCTGCTTGGTGCACGCTGCTGTCCTCTTGCAAGTGGAGAAGATCTCACATTTCAATCGACTTGATGAAGCACATTTTAATCGACTTGATGAAGAAGTTTCGTGAACAGTCAATACTCCGAATTTAGTCAGCAACTTAAAGGGGATTGCGCGTTGGAAGAATTCGAAGTTCTTAGCCCTGGAATTGAACTTCTACCTTCGACGTGTGAACGGAAGCACTTGGGCACTGTAGCAAGTCGTCCGTGTGAACGGAAGTATTTGCCCTCTATACCAAATCGTTCTTTTCAACGACTTGAACACGGATCACACGATTTCTTCATAAGTTGGGGGAGTACCTTTCAAGTAAGAAAATTTCAAGTCACAACTATTCCTGCTGAATTGGGAAGCTTCTTTGAAAATTAGAAACATCAAATTGCACTAGAATCCTGTCAGAAAGTCCTCTGTGTCCCGATTTGTACAACGTTGAAAGCAAAGAAGCTAGTTCAAAATCGAGACACTCTTGCTCTCAAATAAGAAAACAAACAAATTCAAACTTTACGCATTCCGAAACTGAATTCTCTGAAATTGAAAAAAAGACGTCTTACGTCGACGTGTAGCTGCACCTTTTTGAAGTCTCCCTGAACAATACACGAATTTAATCACTTCCTATCCACTTGACAAAATTGATTCCATTCAATATAAGCCCCGAAACGACAGGCTCTCAGCTCCATCGCAAGAGCATCTGGGCGATCCGTACCGCTAGTTAATAGCAGCCCAAGAGACTTCAAACAAACATTTCCTCAATTAAAAACCACACAAGACACACTCAAAAGGTACTTAGCCGCAATTGCGCACAGGCCTCTTATCCGCCAACTGGTTTCGTCATACGTACCTGCAAGGAAACAAAAATACAAAAAAATTATTAGTCTAAAGCCAATTAATTGCGCAACAAAAAGAAAATTAAAAAAATATAATTATATCATTTCTTCACGCGTGCCAGGGAGCCAGTTCGGCGACGAGCGCAAGCAGCACTCCATTTAAGGCGCACGCTGATTGCACTTGCCCGCAGAATACTTCTGCCGCGCGGTGATCATCTTCAACGTGCCGCCGACATCAAGCCACAAAGAACGCGGGCACAAGCAGATACCACGCGCAAGATACTTAGCAAACAGACGACATAATCGCAATTAATGCCGTCAATTAAATCGAATTCATGCTCGTAGACGACGGCGGCGGCGTTACATTGCGCGTCGCTGCCTGGTGGTGGCACTGAGTTGAAAACTCATTTCCTCATCATAAAAACAAATCCCCGGCACTGAGATGGTGTGGGCTGAGTAAACACCATGCGATGGATGCCGAATTGTGACACCACTTCCGTGCTCATTCCAGAATTGGGCTCCCGTCCCCGGAGGGATTCTCACTCCGACTTTTCAGCTGAAAGTGAACGCGCTCTGGGATGGAGCTGGAGGAAGTGGAAAATTTCATTTGTTGGCGCAGCACGTCATGATCTAGATCATTGGGGAGAGGCGCAATGGATACCGATGATGGCGCGCTGAGTGCTTAAGGTTAAGTGGCAATCTGGGCTGTTTTTCTCCTGTGCTCTGCTGTGCCGGCGGTAATTTATGGAACCTTACCGTAAGCATCCGCTAAATTGGGTTAACCGTGACCGCAATAGGTGATTGAAAGGAACTGCCAGCGACACGGCAGAGAAAGTGCTGAAGGAAAGGAGGAAAACACATTTACGGAGCGTGGTGTGGGATTTTGCGAAAAAAATGGAACGCGGAGGAGCAGTTTGCATGATGGAAGTGTTCTACTTGTCGAGGGCCATGATTCTTGGGCACAATCGTATTATCCTATAGCAAGCAGCATTTAATTGAACGTAGGCAATCAATAAATTCAAGAACAAGTGGCATGAGAGGAAGAAATTAAGACCAAGTGACCAATATTTCAACCCAGGGTAAACGTTTTAATTTAAACCTTAAACTATATTTTTTTTTTCAAATATCTAATAATTAAGAATTAATTGTTGGCGCTACAGTCCAAAGGGGGAGCAGGGCCTAGCTTGCTCATCAACTACTCGTGTTGTGCGCGCTACTGTTCTCTCACGAGTAGAAGGGACCTACAGTTTTTTGCCGACTCCAAACGGCGAAATTTGAAAAGCTTTCATAGACAGTTGTTACTCTTTGAGTGTTGTCAGCAGCTCGAAAGAGGTGGTGCCGTGAAAAATTCAAAAAATTGGTGTTGAGCTGGGAATCGAACCTAGACCCTTCGGCGTGTGAGCGTCGCCCTCTACCCACTACACCACGGCGGCCACGCTTTTCAAATATCTATTGGTTGCAGATGAATTCAGTCCGTTGTTTCTGTTCATTCAGTTAAAAAGGAGTACACACTCAAAGTATTGCCAGTCGGTCGCGACAACGTTTTTCCCATTTTTTACTTTCCTTTCAAAAATTAAACCCTCCATCAATCCGGCATCAATCTGGCATCCATCCGGTTATTGAACCATTTTTCCATTTCCTCAAAAGACCCAAACCGTCGAAAAAGCCAGTTGTCGGGAGGAGCAAGGACTGGAGAATACGCCGTGTGGGGTAAGTCCTCAAATTTGAGCGTTTCGAGGATTTCACCCCACACGTGGTGGGGTGGCGACCGTTGCAATGTTGCAAAATCACCTTGTCATGCCTTTTGGTCCTTTCAGGCTGTTTTTGGCAATATGCACGGCTTAGACGCATTACCTGCAGTCGGAAACGATTGTAAGTAGCTCATAGCACACCACACACGTCAAGTCCCACTGTATGCAGAGCACTGCCTTAGATCGTGGATGCCTTTCTTTGGCTTCGATGTAAACGTTGTTGGGTTCCGGAGTATATCCACTTTTCATCTCCAGTCACTATCCGGTGCTTAAACCTCTTTCTTTGATTTCTTTCAACAAAACAGTTTCGAGGTAAAAACATCGCTTTTCGACTTTTCTTGGTTTTAACTCGTACGGCCACCCAATTTGAATAAATCCAAATTTCTTTATCCAATCGGACATTTTTTGCTAAGTCACTCCCAATAATTCTGCGTCCATTTTGTATTTTACAAAATTTATGCCAGATAGAGTAAAGACTGCAATTCTTATCTTTAAACTTTTTGGGCTGGCCAAGACGCTGTTTGTCTTCGAAGTTTAAGTCACCACTTTTCAAGCATCAAAATCAACTTCCGGGTCTGAAAAGAATTTTCACTGCCAGCCTCGAGCTGGCATACATTCCAAGCACATGGCGTACAGTGAGGGTAGCCTTCATACCGAAAACTGGAAAAAGAGACTACTCACTCGCCAAAAACTACAGGCCTATCAGTCCCACCTCCTTCATGCTAAAAAGCTTGGGGAGGCTGGTCGAACTGCAAGTGCGCAAAAACGCTTTGCGATCACGCCCTCTATCTCAGATGCAACATGCCTACCAGCGCGGCAAATCTTGCGAGACTGCACTTCAAAATCTCGTCGGTAGAATTGAAAGTGCACTTGACAGGAAAGAATACGCACTGGGCATTTTCATCTACATAGAGAGTGCTTTCGACAATGCAACTTTCGATGTTACGTGTAACGCGGCCAGGAATCACGTTGTAAAAGAATCATTGGTGTTGTGGATAAGAGCAATGCTAATGAACAGGACTATAATCGCGGAGGCGGAGTGTGACAAATTTGTAATGTCGGAGGTTAATAGGAGCTGCCCCCAAGGCAGCGTCCTGTCTCTCCTCCTATGGTGTATGCTTGTCGATTCTTTGCTTTCCCCTTTAAATAGCTCTATCACCTACGCCCAGGCTTATGCAGACGATGTAGCTGTACTGGTTACCGGACCATGCCTTGCGGCCGTCAGTGCACGCGGGCAGGCGGCTCTTGACATGATCGATAGCTGATGTACCAGGAATGGGCTTTCAGTCAACCCACTGGAGGTTAATTAAAACTGAGGTTGTTCTCTTTACGAGAAGGAGGAATATGACTCGTTTGACTCAACTGGTACTTGAAGGCGTCAATATCCCACTTTCTAATGAAGCCAAATATCTAGGTGTTATCCTGGACAATAAACTTCTCTGGAAAAGACACATTGAGACAAAAACCTCCAAGGCGCTGTCAGTCTTCTGGCAATGCTAGGGAGTTTTTGGCAAAACCTGGGGTCTATCACCCAAAAGATCCGTTTGGATCTACACGGCAATGATAAGACCACTTCTTGGTGGTGAAACAAGTTTTTGCGCAAATACGTGACTGCTGCCTTCATCAAGCTTCAAAGAACAGTTTGTCTCGGCTGCACAGGGGCACACAGCACACCTGGCTCTGCTCTTGATGCTCTGATTAATCTCTCCCCTCCCCCCCTCCATCCCCGTGATCGCCACATCATGGGATGTACACTCAAGGCCATCTCTCGATTAAAGAGCAATGGTCTTTGGTTCCACTCCCATGATGACCTCGCACACCGCACCTCCTTTGATACTACTCTCATGGACATGTCGTCTGATGCGAAGTCGCCAATAATACAGTTGCGACGTTTATACAAAGTTGACTTTATCCGTGTCCTGGACTGGCTCTGGCCAGAAACTGAACCGGGAAAGGAATGTAGTCGGATTTTCACGGACGGCTCCAAGGCAACGAAGGGTTCTGGAGCTGGGGCCTTCGTGAAAAACGACAACATCAGACTTCACGCCTCCATAGGTAATTTCCCGTCAGTCTTCCAGGCGGAAGCCTTAGCGATCCTAATGGCCACCAACTATATTGTGAAGAATAGGTGGAAGGGAAGAAGTATCTGCTTCTGCAGCGACAGTCAAGCTGTGCTCAAGGCCTTACTCAACTCTTTAACCACTTCCAGGATAGTCCAAGAATGCAAGTCTTCCCTTAATTTGGTCGGCAGGTTGAATTCGCTAAGACTTGTCTGGGTCCCGGATCATCACGGGATCCTGGGAAACGAGACTGCCGATGAAGGAGCTAGGGTAGGTTCAGCAGAAGCATTCGTAGGGCCCGAACCCACCTTAGGACTACCCGCGTCCCTGGTCAGGGCCCCCGTCGAAAGTCGGGTCTCCCTACAGCACAACCAGAGGCGGGACTCTCCAGGATGCAGGGTGATCAAGAGTATGCTACCAAACGTCAGCAAAAAATCCGCGTCTTTTATGCTTTCCCTAGACAGAAACGAGAGCAGACGACTTGTCGGCGTACTAACGGGACACTTTACTTCGCTATGCACCTGAGTCGGCTTGGGGTTAGTGATGTCACACTCTGCGACGCCTGTGGAGAAGGTGAAGACACTTCAGAGCACTTTCTCTGTCAGTGTCCTGCTTTCGCGAGTATCATTTCGTATCATATTTCGAGAACCTAAGTTCTATATCACAAAAGCGCATCTTGGTTTTTCTTTGGAAAACCAAGAAATTACATTAAATGAAGGGGACCGCCTGGTAGTACAATGGACCAGTCTGTGCACTCCAGTGTAGTTCATCCCAACCTCCAACAAATAAAACAAAAAAAGACAAAAAAAAAACCTCTGCATGATTTATAGTTAGTTTGATGGGCTGCAGCAGCAATTTTCTTTCAATTCAAAAAAAGAAAAAAAAACTTCACCTAAAAATCGTTTAATAAAAACAAAAGCGGATCCTTAACGATAAGGCCAAATAATAATTTTGTTGTCTAAAACAGACGCTAATGATTGATAGCAGAAGCTACACCTTTCCAATGCAGTAGACAAATACTTCCAAGATCAATCACAGCAAACAAGTTGCGCCATCTCTTGAAAGAATTTGAATTTGTTCCCACAATATAAGAATTTTTTCCAAGGTCCTATATTCTCCTTAGGTTCAGAAAGTTTTGGCACGAAATTCCACACAAGTGTCTTCAATTGTGCAGGATAAAAAGAGTAAGCTTTTGAATTCCTTAATTTACACGTTTTGAAAACTTTTGACATCTTATTGTCAATTCTGGTACGTCTGTGTAATTGAATCAAATTTTACATGAGTGCCCAACATTTCAAAACGTTGGGCGTGTCGGAAACACAGGTTTGAAATAAGTTTATTTATTTTACCAACCCAAGAGTTTGTTTGCGAAAATATTTTGAATGACAGCTCTTAAACAAGCTCCAGCAATGTCAGATGAAATAACTTTTACCAGTGGTGCCAAAGTTACCATATTTTCAACATTTTAAAAGCATCCGACGATATTTTGTTATCGATTTTTGTAAGCACATGATACCTACTCGTTGAATAACAGATCTGACATAACAACCGAAAATACGAGTATATCCCTGGAGGAAAGGTGAGGTCATCGAATTCGAAATATTATATTTGAACAGTGCATCAAAATGCAGTCTAGGGTGAGGTGGCGCACATCAATGGAGAAAGACTTGGTTGAGGTCTTTCCCCACTTCGAGTGCGCAACTAGAGAGAGGTCGTGCTGGCTAGAGAGGTATATTAAGGCAGCTCCACTTCGGACTTAAGCGCCAAGAAGAAGATGCTCCACTCCGGACTTAAGCGCCAAGAAGAAGGTGACGTTATGTTAAGATGATGTGTCTGCGTTGGCTCTTGTCTGCAGGGTGTGTGTCCCTAACTCGTATGTTTTGCACAGCAATACCAGGTATACAGTTATAAAAAATAAAACACTATTTAATTATGGGAAACTAAAAACATTTTGGCCATTGTTTTCTACACATTTTGACCATCTTTCTGGCAATTTGTGAATACCACGCCAATAAAATTGTTCGTCTTTTAAAGCAAACCAATCAGATACCAAATTTTCGATCTCCTCGTAGGAATCAAAGTGCTACTCAGCCAATGCGTGTCCCAACGATGAAAACAAATTGTAGTCGGAAGGAGCCAAGTCTGGTGAATACGGCGGGTGGGGTAGCTGCTCCCAACCAAGTGTGTTGATTGTATCCTGAACCGGTTTTGCTTTGTGTGCAGATGCACTGTCATGGAACAAAATTAGCTTTACGTGTTTTCTGGCCCATTCTGGTCGTTTCTTGATCAATTCATGGTTCAAATAGACCATTTGTTGTCGGTAGCGATCAGTATTAACGGTTTCACCAGGTTTTAGGAGCTCGTTGGTACAGTACACCTTTCTGGTCCCACCAAACACACAACATTGTCTTCTTGCCGAATCGATCTGGTTTTGCAGTCGTTGTTGATGGTTGTCTCGGATTAACCCATGATTCTTTCCGTTTAGGATTCTTAAATAAATTTTTCATCGCCAGTAACAATCCGATGCAAAACCGATTTTCTTTCGTGTCTTTGAAGCAAAATTTCACAAGTGATTTTTCGATTTTCCATCTGCCTTTCATTCAATTCATGTGACACCCGTTTCCCACACTTTTAGATCTTTCCCATAGCTTTTAAACGGTCAGAAATTGTTTGTTGTGCAACATTTAACATTGCTGCCATTTGCTTCTGACTCAAAGTGTCATCTCCATCCAATATCGTTTGCGATTCGGCGTCTTTAAACTTTTTTGGTGGTCTTCCACGTTCTTCATTTCTCACATCACAATCATTATTTCTGAACCGTTAAAACCATCTTTTGCATGTTGTTCTGATAGAGCATGATCACCATACGCCTCGACAAGCATTCGATGCGACTCTGCAGCACTTGTCTTCAAATGAAAACAAAAATTTAATGCTTTCCGCAAATCATCACTTTCTGGTACGAAATTCGACATTTTTAACACGATGAAAAAATATGATGTTGTCTGTTCAATGACTTTATGTATACCAAATACTTTTCACAGATGTCATGGCAAACAAACAAAAAAAAATAAGGTCTCGTTCACAACAAATGTTCCCTGTCGAGACATTTGTATGCTGACGCTCACTTCATAGCGGTATACCTGGTAAGTGCTCTCGTAACTGGACGAACATCACTTATGATCTGATGAGATTTTTGGTCCGTAAAATACGATGACACCTAGTTAATTCCATTTTCAATTAACGGAAAAGGGTAGTTCGTGATCAGTCACTTGCTTCGATGTCCTTTATGCCTAGGAACGTACTTGCCCAGGATAAGTACTTGTTGCGGATATACACTGTCACCATAAAAATCTCTGATGTCGTCAAAAACAGCAAGGGCAGACTGGTTAACGTTAAGACTTAAGGGAAAGAGCAAACATTTTAAGTCACAATTTAACATTAAACGATATTTCTCCCCACGACACGAAGTAAGGCGTATACAAGGATGTTTGGCGCTTGCTACAGGAAACTCATGTTGCTGCAGGGAACATATGTTTATTTTCCAACAGAAGAAACTTCGAGATCCTTTGCACCAAATTGTCTCAATAATTACCCGAAATTCACATCACCGGCCAAAAAGTGAAAACTGCAAACAAAAGAATATCGGTCACGGTGTGTACGACTTGAAAATTTGCAGAAAATGACTCAACAATTTTTCGTCTTTACCCCGACAACATGAAAATTGTATTATTTTGCAGCCGATAAGAACAAGTCACACGGCCTCAGCCACGACTGCAGTCACCCTTGAGGCCCTTTCCATTCCACAGCCGTCTAATTAAGAGAGTCGCAGTCAATTCGCTTGCAGATAAATGTGTCCATTGTAATCTCTTAATATTTCCCGCCTCATTAGTCACTAAGCGCATGACGATTGTGTGCGCGCGAGCTTGACTTTAATGAAACACCTGCAAATGTCGCACAACCAACGCGACACGGCGACGACAAAGCACCCAAATGCAAAACCCGCTGAAAATGCAGCCACTGCCGCCGAATCTCTTTAGTCGAAACCGCAACGCAGCAAGCCGTCACCTAATCTTCGAACCTCGAGGCGTCAACACTCGCCTCGACGCGAAGTATTGCCAATTTGTGTAAAAGACTGCACGTGTTGGCCGCCCATTGGCGGTTTGGTTGGTTTTTCTTTTTTGGCTCAAAACCTGCAACCCTGCAGCGGCTCGTAATTGACTGATTGACATCTGGGGAGCAGCACGGCGAAACAAAGCATACACTCCGTGCATATCGCCGACCGCAAATATGTCCAAACTGTGCTCGGAGGAGGCGAACTGTTTAACCCTCCGCATCGCCGCCACGCCGTAGGAATGCGGTTTACAAGCACAAAAACCTCAGGACCACCAGCCAGAAGCCAGCCTCGCCTGCCCAGCAAAGCAGCGAAGATAAGACGAACAACGACGCAGGGCGCGCTTGCGATTGCGTGAGCGGCGGCTGGCTGCTTGCGGTTTATCAGCTCAATAGAACCCATTGCGCAACACACGGCAAATCCTTTGTGGCCGCCCAGAGATGCAGTCTTGCGGTTTGCACCCTCAATAAATCATTCGGTCCCTCTTGTGCGGAGGTTGACAACGCTGTCGTGTGTATCTGCAGCGCGGAATTCAAGGTTCCACCAGTCAGTAGCTAACCTTTCACTTGGATCTGCATGCACATGTGCCGGGCGAGATAAATCGCCTACACGCCCCAACTTCGAGTCGCTTGTCAATCATGGAATGCGCCCGCACCGCGAGTTACCGTGTGGGCTGAAGGGATTGCCACGGACGCAGGCCTAGACTAATCGAGTGTCGGCGCAGCGAGGCGAACTGCTCTTTTCGGCGAACAGCGCCGGGCGTCACAGTACTTTCGGCGTCCTTCCATCGATTTAGCAAATAATTGTCAGCATCCATGCCGATGGGGGATACCGGTTTGAGAGATTGGTCACGGCGTCGGATTTTCGTACAAACAGGTTGTGGATGCGACTGGGAGACGGCTGCGGATAGATAAACAAAGCACAGCTGAAGCTGTCTCTTTCTTGGGTTTCGCTTATCTCCGAAAATGAGAAAATAATTGCACGGATGCTGGATTTGTGGAGCAGCACACGCAAGCCACCTGGAGTGGGTTTTGTTGACGGGTCCTTGACAGATGATTTCGTTTCACTTGTCTACCGCTGCGGCGGCGGCGACGACGCGACCGACGCAAGACCAAACAAAACTGTTGCGAGGCGACTTCGTTTCGCGATTGTTTGTCTTTTGGTGGGGTTTTTCGGCATTTTGTTGATTTCTTGGAGATGTTGTTATGACGACTGAATTTTGCAAGTCACGGATGCAAACCAATGCCAGAAGGAGTGGTTTGCACGAGAAGACGCGCAACGTGACCTCGAGACTTTGATGAATGGAAAGATGTTATTGAATGGAAGAATCAATAAATACTGAGCTAGTGGTATTGAAGACTCTGTGGAAACATTGGGTTCATGGCAACGCAAGGCAGAGGTCCAAACTCCGGTGAACTTTAATCAGCAAACTTTATCATAAATGCAAAAATTTAAGATTCTGTTACCTTTTTAGTGTTTTTGACTCGGAAAGTTCATAATTGTGATTTAAAAAAAACATAATAAATGTCGGTTCATGGAAGCAGTTTTAATTTAATCGGTTCAGTTTAACTCATTTAAGGTTTCGTTTTTTAAACTTTTATTTTGATTTTCCCACCCGAGCCTATGAACGGCGGAATACGACTTTAATTTTGTTAATATTTATGGAAGTGTCGAAAAGCTTCCTGGGATCGAAAAAAATGTTGAAAAAAGACAGAGCAACCTGGCGTGGTTGAACTAAATAAGAGTAAGGTATACCTTTTTATTTTCACAATTTCGAGACGGCTAACAAAACAAACTAAGAAGTTACCAACTTAAAACAATGAATTTTATAAGAAACGATAAAAAATCAGGTTCAGCACTATTTTTAGAGCTTTTTGATTGTGAACCAATTGTCGAAGCACTTTTACCACTCTGATTGAGGTATCTCCAAAACATGCATTCTAAACGATTCAACCGCTTCTTCAGGTGTCGAAAATCGTTGACCTCTCAGTTTATTTTTTACGTACGGGAATAAAAAGAAGTCCTTCGGTGCCAAGTCAGGACTAAACGGCGGATGATTCATCAAATCGATGTTTTGAGTGCTCAAAAATGCAATTGTTTGAGGCGATTTGTGAGAGTTCGCATTGTTGCGGGGAAGAGTGATCCGTCTTCGGCGGTTGGTTTTCCTGATTTCTTGGAAGATAACTGGCAAATAAATGGTTGTGTACCCCTCAGAAATGACTTTTCTGCGTTGTTCTAGTGGTACGGTTGCGACATGTCCAATTTTTTTCGAAAAAACAGGCACCATCTGCTTGGAAGTGTTTCGTGATCGAGCAACTTTTGTTGGATTTGGCTTAACTTGAAACACCTATACAGTCGACTGCTGTTTAGTTTCGGGCTCATACGCGTAAATCCACGATTCATCACCTGTCACGATGTCATAGACGTGTTTCAATCACCCCGATCGTATTTTTGGAGCATTTTTTCGACCAATCGACACGAGCCTTTTTTTGAGCGATTGACAAATTGTGTGGGATCCAACGCTAACAAATTTTTTTGACGGTCAAATGCTCATGCAACATTGAATGTATGCTGGTCCCACTAATGTGTATGGTTGTCTCAATCTCACGATAGGTCACATGACGATCTTACAATATCAGTTGGTGCCCAGCATCAATGGTTTCCGGAGCAACAACTGATTTTGGGCGACCTTCATGAAATTCGTCTTAAAGTGAACTACGACCTAGGCTGAATTCACCATGCCATCGATAAACACTGTGGCCGCCGTGGCGTTGTTGGTAGAGTGCGACGCTCACACGCCGAAGGGTCTAGGTTCGACTCCCGGCTGAACACCTTGAATTTTTCACGGCACCACCTCTTCCGAGCTGCTTACAAAGAGTAATAAGTGTCTAAGAAAGCTTCTCAAATTTCGCCGTTAGGAGTCGGCAAAAATTTGTAGGTGCCTTCTACTTGTGAGAGAACAGTAGCGCGCACAACACGAGTTATTGATGAGCAAGCTAGGCCATGGTCCCCCTGTGGACTGTCGCGCCAACAATTATGATTAATGTCGATATACACTGGTCCTTGATGGAGCTTCAACGCCAAAAATTGAATTAAGTTTGTTGATGCACTGTTATTGAGTTAATCCACGTCGAAAGTTGTAAAAAATAATCATGAAAAAATTTTAACGATTTAATTCCAGAGAGATGAATCTTTTAAGTTGCTGTAAACAACACAATTAGCGCTCATATGTCAAAACGTTCTGAGTGCGTATAACCTCAAAAATGTCGAACTTTACGATAGAGCTGGCAGTTGCCAGATTACGACACTAGGATTGCCCAATCCCGAAATGTAAAAGGCAACCTTCGTAAAGATGGAAAAGGAACACAACAACTTTGCAATCATTAAAACTTTCGTTTGGTTTATTATAAAGCCTAAAGAAGTAGCAAAAGGAGCCTAACTTCGTTGTGCACCATCTGAAGAGTTAAGGAGAGGTTTGAAAACTGAATACTTCATCACTATTCGGGTTGTTATATTGTTCCTTAAAATAGACAAATAGATGTTTAATATAATTCCGAAATTCCTCTGGATCTTCGAGGTTTGCCACAACATGAAGTTGTCACTGATAGAGTCAAATTGTTGGCAAGTTGTTCAACGATTACACACAATGGCAGGAACGATGTCAGGAAAGTTGATAAAAGGTTGGTTGTCCTATCTTCTTCTTATGTACATCTACTGCTGCTACTAGGTTAAATTTTTTTTTGAATATTCGTATTTATAACTGAAAAGAAATCACGTTTCAGTTTGCCGTGTGCGACCGCGTCTTAAACTTTCAAGGTTTTAGACTGGGCGCCCTTAGTTTCCCTTACTGAATGAATCCCCATTCCAGATGAACACTTCACCGCTGGAGAGGCTTTCTTTGTCCACTTTGACTCTTGTGTCTAAAATCGATAATTTTCAATCCCTTAGCGCTGGCGTCCTTTTATTCTCAAAACCTCCCCAGAAGTGAGCAAGACAATATACAGTTAGTTCAAAGAACTTCCTTGTCCTTAAACTAAGCTTCCTACACAAAACTTCGTAACTCAGGTGAATAGTTTTCACTATCACACTCATCAGAATATTATAATTCGACTGTACCAAGAGCAACAGCCCGAATATGAACATCATTTGCCTTTTTAGTCAGTCCTACAATGACGGACAACCGCTTATCGGATCAAGAATCATTAAAACTCGCAATCAGAATGCCGTTTCGTTTCCTGCCCAGAATAAGGCAGAACGTGTCTCACATGCGATCACCACTCTCGATCACTTGCGAATTCTTGGACACCACAGAACAATCAATCGGCCTGCGTATACAACTCTCAGCACTTCATTCGGCTGACGCAGTCAACAAAGACAAACTTTCCGGATCTCTTGCTGCAGATGGCGGATTTGAACAGCCTTGAGCGCGGCTTCGACATCCGTGACAAGAGGAGCCCGCGCACGCACAACGACTTCACTCAACAGTTGTTGTGCTCAATCCCCACTTGTGACGCGCAGAATCAGGCCATCAGCCAACACGCTGACGTCCAGCAATCGCAGACTAGACGCAAATTTGTTCATCAGTCGCGTAACCATCATCAATATGCCTCCTCGCTGTTAATCTTTTCATGCGGCATACACGCCGGACTAACAAATCAAGGCACCGCGTGCTTCACCAGCCCACCGGGGCTATTCCCATTCAAAGTATATCACATCTCTCGTTATGTGTGCGCTACCTTATCCGCGTTGCGACTCTTGAATAATTCATTTCGCGCGAGATTGACGCTAAGAATCACCGCCGATGTGCGACACATTCAAATCGGCCATTGAAAACGAAACCTCTTCGGCACACGGCATTCCATCGTTAATAACGCACAGGCTGCGACAGATCTCTGAAAGACGCCAACGACCAAGTGTACAGCAGCACCAGTTGCGAATACTTTTACTTTGGCAGCATTGTCCGACGCACAATGAGCCATCATTACGTGTGGAAAGTGAAACGATTATGACAGCTCAATTGTTTGCAGTTCAATTCACAGTTAGCTTATCAAACGGTTTCGCCGGTGTGCCAAAATTCCGCTGAATGGGCCATTCATAGGAGAAATAATTTATTTCGCCGCGAATCCGTACACCATTTGTCACACCATCACGGGTAGGGTTCACTGAACTTGGCCGGTGGTGTCATCTTACACAAGCCCAGCTTGCAGAGGCGAGGGTTGCCATTAATCTCGCACGTCGGGCTTTCCAGAATCGAATTTGGATCGATGGCGATTGAATTGCGTCTGTGATTGCGATCATTAATTAGTCTTCGGCTGTCGATGGATAGATGGCAACAAACAACCGACTGATAAGCCCACGGCAACTGTCAGAGCACGCTTGGGGTCATATGTGGCGTGTGATGATTTGTAAAATGCTAATTTGACCGCACCAATGAAGCTTTGTTGGCCATGCCAACTTGACAGACATTTAATCATTCTGCGACAGTTTGGGGTGTGTTCAAGGATGATGTCAGGGAACAAATGAGTGTCACAAAGTGTCTATGATGCGGCAGAGTTATTTATCGTGCTCGTGGAGCCACCTCCGCTGATCTTTGGTGGTCGGTTGGCCGGATTACAAAATCGACTGTCAACACAATGTAACTAATGATGGGATGTAGTTTAAAGAGCTGACAAGGGTTAACCAGTATTCGGAAGCCAAGAATTGCGTGTGATAGGTGAACTCTTGAGGAGCAGGAAAACATTTGAGTTCGATCAAAATTGTCATAATTTTACAGTCAAAAGAAAAATGTTTCAGTTTGAGGTTACTTTGGATATGTCCCGGGGGGAAGGGCACGTGGATGAGTTCGTTGGCGTACAAGCATGGAAGGGTATCAGACACAGTCTTGACAAGTCACATTCAGAAAGGCAGAATTCATGTGAAACTTTGGGAGCTGACCGCCGCGGAATTCTCTGAACAGAAAACATCAGAATCAGTTCCTCTTCAGCTCACGTTATGTAAAAATCGATTCTTCGCCGAATTTCAACAACGATTTCAATACTTCCGGAGATTAATTCTTAGAATTTGCAGACTTATTTTCTTTTCCACCTTGGGCCGCTACATGAATGCCAATCAAGAAACTGACAAACGCCCAAAAACATGGCCTCCACAGACTATTTCACACTTCCTGCATCCAATTCTCGACTTCGAATACCAAATGAACACCAAATTCAATCATGTTCATCGCCAGCTAGGTAATTATGCCACTGATCCAATCCCAGACACAAGGAACCCAGATGTCTCTCCAAGCCCTTATTCAAAACCTTGCTTCGACGACAGTCATTACCTAAGCATGGCTTTAATTATTTGTTCAATCTAAGATAAGAATTTATCGATTAGATCCTTTCTCACAGTCTCACGTCTTCCCACACCCATATCCAAGCCGCGCATTGCCCCATCCGTGCACACGCCGACTGCACAATCAAACCATCAGCACCTTTTGAGATTTCCCTATCGCATCGTCAGCATCTTCACAATGTTTCTCGGTAAAGCACACAGTGCCTCCCACGAGCGTCTCAGCCGAAAAGCCTCAAGCTCGTAGACACTCTTGCTCATTTGGCGACTTATCGTGGTCGTTTGATCTTTGCAGGTGTCGGGGATTTTTCCACGATCTGATCTGTGCTTACGTTCTTTTCACATGAAGGCTTAGGCAGACTTATTGTTTATTTTTTTAAATGCGACAAATGGGCTCTGACGTTTCACAAGACGTTCCGGCGATTTGATAATTCTTCCAGCGATCGTGGATTTGTCACCTTATTTACCGAAATCACCTTATTTCCGATCGACAACAGAACTGGTTTCGGATCGAACGACGTTCGAATTGAATTCAATCTCGGATCCGCTATAAAAGCGATAATTGTCTCCATGTGGAACATAAATGGGTCTATTTTTGGACGAGGGGACCTTAAATACACTTTTCTGTGAGCGTGTGACGAAGTTCCCACCGATCAGGTTTAAATCGACTGGCCTATCAATCAGATAAACAAATCCTGGGGTAACGTGGTTGAAAAGAGATGATGACCTGATAGTTTTGAGATGAATTTCCGTAGGGAAGATGTGATGGAAACGAGCAGAGTTTATGCCGTTGAAGATCGTTTAATCCTAAAAGTATGCAAAGAGATCTGTGCGTCATTGAAGAGATTGCCACAATGTAACGTCTTCATCTCGAATAAATGGAAACAAATAGAATTGCTCGAAGAGAGAAAATGGGGACTGGGTTTGCGTTGAAAAAGGAGTGATGATGAATTGGATGCTGCGTTGTAGGGGAGACAACTGGATGGGGTTTCTGCTTTTTTGTCAGTTATGAGCTCAGATCAAAGAGTGTTCCTGCACATTAATAAATCTTTGGCGGCACACAGCTGTGAAAAATATGTCTCAAGGGTGTCTCATGAGTGTCTCAAAGGCTCAACTCGTCGGAAGGAACCAAACTAAAGACTTTCGAAAGAATTGTCGAACACACAATAAAACAAAAACTAAGGCGTGTTTTTTGATTGATGAATTCCAGCTTGAATTAGAATTTGAGTAGAGGCGTTAAATACGAGTGTACATCATGAGGACTTGCACAATGTCACAAAATTGGCGTTTTCTATAAATATGTCACAAAATTGGCATTTTCAGAGCAGAGGCAAATTTTTTTTAAGGACATACCATGTCAGCGGTCGTTCCTTCAAGCTTCCAGTACGAACGCAATCCAGTATTGTGCCACAATTTAGAAAGAAAAGATGTCTAAAGCTGGCATTTTCAGTTTTCCTTAGGATCGTGATCATAAGAAGTGATCACAAGCTCTGGCTTAGGAACCATATGAATCTGCGTCTTCAAAGCTGTCATTTAAAGGTAGCTCGATAGCAACAGTTCAAGCTACCTTTGACTGATGAAGTTTTCAACAAGACAAGTAAGTGTGCAAGCCTTTCCCAGCTTCAAAGTTTAACCGGAAGGTGAAGGTGAATAGAGTTCACTGACTTAGTTATTACTAAATATGCTAAAGAATCCTCAAAAATATCCAAGAGTTCAAGGTAAAGGGCCACAAACAACGACATGCGTTTGCAAAATGGACCATGCGGCAGTTTTAAACTGCCCTAGTTGAAGTCAGAAATTCATCTGCGCCGCTGATGTATTTTTCGAGCTGTTTACGAAAATTCGGTTGCAGATCGAAACTCAGACGCCTTTGTGTCGTGACTCAAACCTTAGACAGTTTAACTGATCGGTCAGTTTAAGGCGAACGTTCACCGACACAGCATGCCTATGCAACAGTTGGATACTGATCCTTGTTAAAGTCGGAAATCTATTTTCGCCACATATGACTCATTAAACGTTAACGTGTACTCAAAAAGCCAAGATCGCGAAGTTGTGGTAAATGGAGACATGTCTTCGACATCTTGCTTCAAAAAGACCACTGTCTGGAGTGGATTTTATGCTGCTCCAGTGGCGCCATCTAACTTCCAATGAAGAATCGACTGAGCATAATTGTAGTTCGTAAAGAATTTCTACCCAATTCGAAATTACAAGAAAGTTTACAAAGAGACACAAAAGGAACCAACTTGGCCTAAAGTTTTAAAAGTTTTTCAATCAAAGCAACCATTAATAATAATAATAATTGTTGACGCGACTGTCCAAAGGGGGACCAGGGCCTAGCTTGCTCATCAACTACACGTGTTGTGCGCGCTACTTTTCTCTCACGAGTAGAAGGGACTTACGGCTTTTTGCCGACTCCGAAAGGCGAAGTTTGAGAAGCTTTCTCTTAGACAGTTGTTACTCTTTGAGTGTTGTCAGCAGCTCGAAAGAAGTGGTGCCGTGAAAAATTCGAAAAATTGGCGTTGAGTTGGGAATCGAAAATAGACCCTTCGGCATGTGAGCGTCGCACTCTACCCACTACGTCACGGCGACCACAAAGCAACTATTATTCTACTTAATTTGCCAACACTCAAGTCTATGGAAAGCAAAAGAGCTCTACTACCATGAAGGAAAAAACTACCAAGGCGTTCTTCAACGCCACCTAGTTCGCATCTTTGTTGCGGCGCCTTCATCTCAATTCATTCCATTTAAAGACCTGAACGTCTTCCATGCAAGTCATGTTCATTATTGCCGTGATGCAAGTGCATTTTATGGGATTTAACCCCAAGGAAGTCTATCTAAAGGGCAAAGGTACATCGTGTAAATCGCAGGCTCTACTATTAGTCCTAACAACTGAATTAGCACGGGAAGCAATCGTAAAATGAGTCAAAACATAATCGCCGCCCATCACAGACATAGACAACTCATTTCCAAGAGACGCGAATGCGTTCTCATCCCAACATCCCATCTGTTCACCTTCACAGTCGTAATTGCATACCTCCCGGGGGCATACCATCTGCCTTGGACGAAGCACTCCACCGCTTACTCAAATCATCAAATGATGGGCAAACAAACGAACTCCAATTCATGGTGCTCCATTCAAAGATCCCCGCAATGAAGCCAATGCCTTTTAGCCCCTCTTTTCGACTTTACGCTCGCTCCGCTGTAAAACGTTCCGCAACTCATTTCACAGGACGGAATTACCGCTCAGGCGATAATTTAATTTTGCAACTGTGCATCCCGGCGCGCATCGTCTTGATCTTAAATTCGCCCCTCAACCGAATCACGTCAGAAGCGACATGTTGAACCACTCGAAGGGCTACGTAGTGTTGTCACCGCTGCAGCGGCACGTCATCGGCCTCATCTGACATTGAAACTCGATACCGCCGAGAGGTCCCCACTGGTCCCAGCCTGGCATTTCCTTTGCTTGCACTTAAAACTGACAGAAGCACAGTCTCCAGACACAAAGATACACAATTTGTCGTCACGCCTATCAGGCGGGCACACAGCCGCAGTGCACATGTGACAGCAACTTGAACTAAACTCGACAGATTGACATTGTTAACGAGTCTGTTTTGTGGGCGCGCTTTTTATTTTCTGTTTCGGCCTTTTCGCTTTTGTTTTGTCATCTCGTCTCGTTTAGCGGTCCATGCCTTGCAGCATGAAATGCCGTGATTTACAAAATGAGGGGAAGGTCAAATTAACCGCTTGAGTACCACGCCAGCGGCCGTCTCGGGTCCTCAGACAAAAGCCTTATCAGATGCGATTTCAGTTAAAAATGATGCATGATGTGACTGATAAAGTGTCAAGTTTACAGTTCTTTCAATTAAATATCAAATAAAAGAACCGAGAAGAGTTACTGTTGCGGCCAGGGCTATAACTTAGCATCAACGGTTAACCGTTAAGTGAAGGAGATGAGTCTTTTTTTTTGCAACTGCTGAAACGAATTCACTGAGTGTGTGAAGATATTTGGGGCACATCACTTATCGTTGATGTTTCATTCAAAGCGGCAAATAAATTATTTTTTGGCCTTTTTTCCTTAAGTCGAAAAGTCGGTGATTTAGCTTGAACTCATAAATTTAAAGGGGACGGCTCTAGCACGAATGATTCAGTTAGTGATGGGCAATGAAGTTGGGTAAGGTTTCTTGTTTATGGACACACAACAGAGTTATGGTTCGTGGGACAAAATGAGGTTAAGGAAGGTCGGTGACATTTAAATGGAGGAATGAGGTGAATTTCACGGATAAAATATGATGTGCGGTTGCTCGTTCTTCACTGTGTGTGAAAGAATGGATGCTTTCTAAAGCAAATTGCGAAGCACGTACTTGCAATGGAAGAGTTGGCAAATGTGTAATTAAATCCACTGTGAAAAAGAGTCTGTTCCAACTTTTCTAAGTTATAACCTTTCGTCTTTTGTTTATTAAATCATTTGCTGCAACTTGTACTAAATATCAGTTTTTTCACTGTAATTCCTGATTCCTACTTTCAACCAGGGAATCAAAGTTTTTTGCAAAAGAAATAAGAAACCGTCTCCAGATTCATAACATTTCCAAATTGGCCTAAAATTTAAGACCATTTTTTAAAGAAAAATTTGATCCAAAATTGGCATTTTAGTCGCGAAACAACTTAATTCTTTACAAAAAAAAAGTGTAAATGGTCGTAAACATCAATTTAAGACATGTCTAAGATTGAAGTGGCCGCCGTGGCGTAATGGGTAGAGTGCGACACTGACACGCCGAAGGTCTTGGTTCGATTCCCGACAGAACACCTCGAATTTTTCACGGCACCACCTCATCTGACCTGCTGACAACACTCAAAGAGTATTAATTGTCTAAGAAAGCTTCTCAAACTTCGCCGTTCGGAGTCGGTAAAAAAAACTTTAGGTCCCTTCTACTCATGAGAGAACAGTAACGCGCAAAACACGTGTAATTGATGAACAAGCTAGGCCCTGGTCCCCCATGTGGACTGTCGCGCCAACAATTATTATTATTATTAACAACGAAAAAGAAACCTTCGTGTGGTTCTCTTTTGCTCTTTCCAAAATCCACAAACAAATCGAATACAACACCTAGATGTGAATTTTTAAGCCCAAAGGGGCGTCGTCGAATGGTGAAGTCAAAGCAAACAGTCCATAAAAGCCCCTTAACTGTGGTTCAAATTTGCAATGTACATTATCACCTTCATCTCGAAGCTTGTCGTCGTCGCTTTAAACAGACAGGAATTCCCATTTGTCAATCATTTGCATCCATCAATCGCCGGTTGCCGCTCTCAATACAATCGAGACGTAAATTTCCACTCATTAAAATCCTCATCCGCAGCGACATCTGCGACTTCCATCACGTGCAGTCTGTCAATCACATTGTCGGCGCACTGCATTGACTTAATTAACTGTTTACACTGTCAAACTAATGGCAATTCCATTGTTCACATAGCCCCTGTCAAATTCCATGCATTTCGCGGAAAATCATCAATCGCATGCACAGTTGGTCCTCTCGTTTGGGCATCCTTCGTCATTGCAACGCAAGCCGTTGCTTGTCGAACATCTTACACAACATCACATCTGATAGGAGTGCATTGTCGTCAGAATTAATATTCAATCAATCTTGATCACCACCATCGCTGCGACGACAACGGGATGGGATTCCAGTCGCAGAGCACTCGCCAGAGTGCGCTGTTCGAATGCATGCATACATCACTGTCAGACGACAATTAACTCGGCTGTGGGCGCACGTTTAATGCGCTTTTCGATTGGGAGCGGGTCCCGGGACTATGTACCCGGAGAATCTTTTTCTCCGAATGTAAGCCGCTCGCTGATATGATTGACTGAATGCATTGAGCATTGCGCTTGACTCAGCATCGCCAAAGCCAGAGTGTCTCGAATTACGGCCGATGCAAGAAGCACGTTAATTGCTCGCCAATCAACGGCAGACGGGGGCAATTACATCCCCCAACCGTCTTCTGAGGCGCCTTTGTTATTCTTAATTGAAGATTACGCAAAGCGATGTAAGAGGCGTCTCGACAGCTACGGATTGTGTGTCGATGATGCATAGTTATTGCGTTGAATAATCTGCTGCCATGCTGCAGAGCGGATACACCATTCAATAAGGGATTACACGAGTTTCGAACCGTAATGCGTCCCTATCTGGGCTGCCAAATGGGCTGAGGGTTTGATCTTAATTACGTCGCTTGTTTGAGGAATCAATTGTTTGTTGCTACAAATGCAACAGGTCACATGCCACGCCACAGTTTAATTAGAAAACACAAGAACCAGCATATTTTGCGTAGCATGAAATGGTGAAAGGGTTGTCACTTTGTGGAACATGAAAAGAAACAGTATGGGGACTTCTTAAATTGGATGGCGTTGTATCCATGTTACACAATTTATTTTTCTTGGTTAGTTCTGGGAACTCGTTTCTTGACCCTTCATTTAGGCACACAATTTGTGTGCAGTCTGTCTGTCTTTGTTACACTATATTGTCACATCTGACAGGACTTAGGCCAACCACTAATTTGATTAAAAATTATTTACGGTGTTGAGCTTGTGCTACATTTTGTAGCTTAAACAAAATCTTTCACTTCGATTTCAGCCAGAAATTTAACAGAAAAGTCAGTGCCCTCAACGCAGGTTTCATTGATTTTTAGTGGCTTTCGTATAACAACCTGAAATTTATACAATTATCAAACTTTTCGTCATTTTCCTATGAAATGGAGCAGAATCAGCAGAATTTTGGCGCCCAACCAGGGACCAGGTTGATTCCATGATTTGACTGATTCCATGATTTAACATTTCCCGAATTATCAAGCTTTGCATTATTTTCCTGAGAAATGGAAAGACTTCGTTTTGCAGAATTTTGGAACTCCTCTCTGTTTGGCGCCCAACCAGCGACCTAGTTTTAGAAGCTTCGATGATTCTATGATTTGACATTTTTACAATTATCAAACTCTGCGTTATTTTTTAAGAAATGGGAAAACTTCGTTCTGCAGAATTTTGAAACTCCAATTTGTTTGGCGCCCAATCAGCGACTTAGTATGAGATGCTTCGATGGTTCCAAGATTTCGGCAACATGATATCTACCTCCATAAATTTTTACAATTAATGAACGGTTCCTCTGTCACAAGACTTCAACCACTTACGGAATAAGGCGAAGCTTTGATTTGGGAATTAAGGGAAAGGCATCAAGCAAGATGTTCGATCGCCGCGTTCTTCCACTCAATAGTTGATACAGTTTTTTAATGTTTTGTAACATTTTCGACTACTTTATAAGATATGTGGTGACATGTTTCTTTAGGTACTTCACATATATTTTGAAATCTGTGCATAGCTATGCATCAAGGCAATTGTCTTTTTTGAAAGGAAGAAACGACTATGATTCAATTGAAAGAAGTGCTCAGTTGGGTCCACACTCTATAAAGATCTAAAAATTGGGAGAGATCTTCATTGGCATATGGATTTGTAATTTTTTATTAACAAAGCACAAATGAACATATTTGAAGGAAAATTTGCAAAAAAAAAAAAACATTTCTTTCGAATAAAAACTGCGACCTCAGCGCCATCTGCGAAGGTGTTGTGATTACAAAAACAATAGGAATGACCTTTTCGCCGTGAATGTACTTCGAATATATAAGCATATTTTATGGTGCAACAGTGTGCTAAAGGATCAAGACCTGGCTTTCTCACTGATGACAGTACCCTCAGCTTTTCATGTTCATTTCTCGGCTCTCGACCCTCCACTTTGGCCATAGACGTGGAAAGGCAACATATGATAAGCTCATTAAATTTCGATCTTGACAACATAATCATAATTTAATAATTATTGGTGCGACAGTCCACAGGACGAACAGGGCCTAGCTTGCTCATCAAAAACTCGTGTTATGCGCGCTACTGTCCTCTCACGAGTAGAAGGGACCTACAGTTTATTGCCGACTGCGAATGGCGAAGTTTGAGAAGCTTTTTCACATACAATCATTACTCGTAGAGTGTTGTTAGCAGTTCGAAAGAATTGGTGCCGTGAAAAATGCGAGGTGTTCAATCCGGGAAGCGAACCTGGGATCTTCAGCATGTGAGTGTCGCAAGCTACCCGCTACGGCACTGCGCCCACATACTGCGAATACAATGTCAAATTTTTAAAATATTAAAAATTCAATTTTTTTTTTTAAATAATTCAAACTTGTTCGCACAGATATAAGATAAAATGTATGACAAACTACCTTACCGACATAAATCGATCACTTTTATTAGTAAGCAAATTATTGTGGGCAGAGTATTAAAAAAAACTCATTTAGTCGTGTTGGGCGGATGTATGGATGTAAATACGTCTCCTCACCAAGAATAAATTTAATTACACTTACATATTCAAAAATGGCAACAAACAACATAAAACTTTCGAAGGAAATGCCGCACACAGCATCGCCATCTCCTTCATCTATTACAAATAAAACACTCTATGGCGCTTTACCGACACATAATAGAGACAGTGGTGAGCACATGTTGCCCACAGACACCTTCACATATTAATATATATATTTTTTTTAAATGAAAACAAACATACCTTTCGAACTCGTTAGGCTATGTCCAATGTTATTCCAAAAATTCAATCTGCACCCGAAGACTTTCATTTCCTTGACGCGTTCCTTCATGTTGCCCAGTACACTGGTCTCTGTCAAGCTGACACAGGGAATCATTTAAAATGATTCTTCGTTAGCCCCCCCAAAGACAATTTTTTTTTTTCACACAAAACTTCGTTTCGTATTCCGACCTCGGCGCTTGTGCGAGGTTAATTTACTTCAAACAAATTTACCACGAATTTCCGAGGTATGTGACTCTCAGTAGACGCGTCACTCGCTGAACCGAAAGAAAACAAACAACAAACCGAGACCTCATCGAGTTCAATCAGAAATCGAACACAACTCCTAGAAAAGAGAAGAAATTGTTAAAAATTTTGTAAGAGCTTCAGACTCTCGAGTCCTCCAGACACTTTGTATGAAAGTTTCCCCAGCCCCGCAGTCAATTTGCATTTTTTGTTGTTGTCGTCGGCACTAATTTACTGCCGCGGTGGTATTAAGATTTGTTCAAATAGCAGTTGCATTCGCAGCGCAGAGAGTGCGATCTGGTTCTATCACAGAGCTCCGCCATTCTTTCCTCCCGCCCCTGTGCACATTCGCATCTCATGGCTGTCTGTGGAATTGAGAGAATTGTAAACTTAACGATTTACACTTGCTAATTAAGACATCGACTGTAATGTGAAATGGTTGTGTTCTCCTCGCACTCGGGGGTTAATTGGGAACGCGATTGCGTAGGCCGCCTCAAGACGCATTTCAAGCGGAAACATTCTCCTGCTTGAGTAAAGCAGTTTCATTGACCATTATACCCTTGTTGCCATAAGCGCACTGGTAATCAGGTGCAAGTCGCTAGCGCTGCAAGAGAAAGGTAGACAGAACTGCAGCCAACCGCCTTCGATGCCCAACAGGAAGTCGGCCATAAAACATTTTTAAGGTCAAATCATTTCTTTTCTCAGCACTTTGGGCATAAGCAAATCGACACGGAGTTTATGTCCTCCATAAAAAATATGTTTTCCTCATAATTATAATATCGTTGAGCTGGAATCGAATTCAGCCCTAAGGCTTGAACACAGCGTGATGTTTCCCGTCGGCAAGAGAGATTTCATTTGAGGATTGAATGGAACCTGCAAGCGGAGAAGTTGAAGAAGATTTGTTTACACTTAAGCAAAACCAAAAATTTGGAAAAAGTAGTGCCATAAAATGTGAAAGAGGTATATCCAGAGACGGTTTCAAACTTCGAAACTTCAACTTGAAATTCAGAACCACTTCTTGACTTAAGGGAAATAGAGTCCCTTACACGTCGAACATGGTAAGACTTTGGATGACAAAAACGGGCCTGACGAAGACCATCGCACGAAATTGAAACTTGAATTCGTTTAAACATCAAGGTTTCTAATGCGACTGCGATGTGACTTGTGGAAAACAAGTAAATCAAGTTTATCTTGTTTCAACTACTTCTTCTGAAAGCAACAGGATGAACTTCGAACGTCACATATTTTTCGTGACGCTGCAGTAAAACACTGCCGCGGTTTCACTGGTACATCGATTTAAGGCTTGAATCAAGTCACATGCTCCTTTTAATGATGAATGAAAAATCACACAACAGATTTCCAAAAGAAATGTCACTACAACCACACGCGGTGCACTGGTATGTGCAGTCAGTCAGTCGTATTCAAAATAAAACTTTTGTGCAATTTTCTCGCTCAAAACTCGATTCAAATTTGTGACAAGAGAACAGAGTTCAAAATGTATAAGTTTTCAACTCCTTTCTATATTTTCAAAAGTGATGCAAATCATTCAAAGTTTTCGAGTCGCTCACTAACGTTTCAAGCAACCACTTGTCAAAGAACTGTTCCCAGGATGTGGAGGACTCCATTTAATTTGACTACCTGAGTACAAGTAGTAAAGGCATCATATATCGCTCGCTTTGGAGCAAGGGTTAAATGTGAAAATGGTCATTTATAGTGACGAGCCGCTAGCGATGTTCACATAATAATTATTATCAAGAAAAAGCTCAAAGCTCAAAAGCTCAGAGTGTACACCAGAATTCAAACTGTAGGTTTCCTTTCCCGGATGGATTAAGTTTATACAAGAGTTGTTCCAAAGAGGTCGACTCCAGTCAGTTGTGTACTTAAGCTTTTTAAAGTAGAAAAAGCTCTTTTAAAGTTGTAAGTTCAGAATCGCATTTTTCGAAAGCAGATTCAGTTGAAACAAGGAGGTCCAAAAGTAGTAGGTTGGTCCAAAAAAGCAGACACTGGTCAATCGTGTACTAAAACTCTTAAAATAGAAGAAGCTCATTAGAAGCCGACAGATTAGAGTCGCATTTGAACCGTAGGTTTCTTTTCGTGGGTGAATTAAGTTAAAACTAGAATAGTATTTTCAAAGAAACAGAATCTGATCAATCGTATACTTAAGCTTACTTAAGAATACAGAAAAAGCTCCTTGAAGCCGACAATTCAGAGTCGCATATAAACTTTAGGTTTCTTTTCTTGATATGAAAGTTTAAGCAAGAAGAGTGCTTTTGAAAAAAGCAGACACTGGTGAATCGTGTACTAAAGCTGTTGAAAATAGAAGAAGGTCCAAATAAACCGGCAGATCAGAGTCGCATTTAAACTGTATGTTTTCTTTAAAGAAGGAGATTGGATGCAAAAGAAGAAGCTCCTGACTTACCGTGTACTAAGGCACATGACGGCCCTGTCACCCAACCCGAAAGTTTGTGAATAATTTCAGACGGGTGTGATTCTATTCGTCCAATTTGCTAGAAACAGACAATCTTCTCCAGTATTTTATTGGACGAAAAAAATCGTTTTAAATATTTCTCAGCGTACATTTGCTTTGGACTGTGAACAACTAGGTTCTCGCATAATTACAGGATGTTGCTGCTCTGATTCGTGGAAACTTCGTGATGAAGAATAAGAAAACAACGCTTTAAGTGAACAGGAGAGGTTATTGTATACCAGTGAGGCGTTTTTACCATCACAGTCGCTTAAACTTTGCTTTAGTACAAATTATCGTTATTACTTTCTGCGAGGAGATAGTCTAAAACGTTCGTACTGGTCACGGAAACTATAGCGTGCAGCAAAATATGGTAAGAACCCTTGACTCTTTGCATCCTACTTCATCCTCAGTGATTCCAAAAATTCCTATTTCAATCTACTTTATATACGATTCTGGGCGGAGGTAAACGAAAAAAACAACTTTGTCAGGGCCTGGTCACATAAAGTACGTCATGTTTTTTGTTTCTTTTTCTTTTGGCCACAAAAGTGGAACAAATCTTCCAAAAATTATGAGGCTTACTGACATTTTCTCTATAAAGTCATAACTTCACTTGTTGTAAAACAAAATAAAATAGGAACTGTTGGGACAAAAGTTTTTGACGTCGTACAATGCAGAAGCTTGACGATTAGTTCAGTTACAGTCAATGAGTAAATTGGGGCCACGGTCCACAGGAAGACCAGTTCTTAGCTTGCTCATCAACTACTCGTGTTGTGCGCGCTACTGTTCTCTCACGAATAGAAGGGACCTACAGTTTTTTGCCGACTCCGAACGGCGAAGTTGGAGAAGCTTTCTTAGACAGTTATTACTTTTTGAGTGTTGTCAGCAGCTCGAAAGAGGTGGTGCCGTGAAAAATTCGAGGTGTTCAGCCGGGAATGGAACCTAGACCCTTCGGCGTGTGAGTGTCGCACTCCACCCACTACGCCACGGCGGCCACACAGTCAATGAATACATTCACTTAATTCCGTAGCAGTGTAAATGTACTCCCTCTGATCTAAAGAAAACAAAACAACAGCGGACGCATTTACAGCAGTCAAACAGTCTCTTCATTTTCTTGACGGCGGAAAAAAAATGGAAGCAATTAAGTGCACTCCTCATTCCATTAATCGTAACATCTAACAATCCCATTCTATTAACACTTCCATTTCATTTATCAAGTAAGACATCAAGCTTGATGAGTCTCTCTCAACACATTCACGGTCGGAGTGGGATTAAAAATTACGCGTGACTGAAAAGCCGCTTCTATCAACCTTGAATCTTCACAATCTGATAGCAATTAGCTGAAAGGATGGGTTTTTCTGTCGCCTCACCTCGCCTCTGGCAGATCCTCTTCCTGGTCGCATCAACGCATTAAGCCGCGGCTTCCAGCGATCAGCGGCGCCCTTCGCCGTTTAATTGCGAATTTCTCAATTAGTCGCCCATTCATTTACTTGGCGCTTCATTAATCACACGGCCAATCTCAGTCCCTTCGGCTTCCATCTTCTGCCCATCACCAGTCGGACTGCAGTTGATTTTAAGCACCAATTCGTCTTTCAGTTAATCAACTCTTCTTCCCGAACCTAATATACTGAGAACCGAACTGATGTTATTCGTCTGGCAGCAAAAAAAAAAAACACTGAGCTGCAGTCAGTAAACGCCAAGAAAGTCCGAGAGAATAGATCAAAAAGGGAAGGTCGGACGCAAAGAGATTGGGGAAGAAATATTAATTTTCATCCGAGAGAGGTTATTAATTGTTGCAACACGGAAGGAGGAGAAGTAGGACGGACCCAGTGATGCATTGGATGGCCAATTTGTGTTGTTGCAAAAGTCGAGCTCGCTAAGGGCCAATAAGCGGAGGTCACAATTAAGGGACTGAGGACAATGGCATTGTTGTCGTCTGAGATAATTTTCGATTTCAAAAGATTCGAGGTGAAGCGGAACAGACACAATTATGTCTAAGAGTGCCTTGTCTGAGAAGCCGAAAGAGGAAGGGGTCAGCGAGGTTTCATTGGAGGGAGTGGAAAGGGTAAGCTTGAAATTTGGTTCATTGCTCTGGGAGGTTTCTTTGCTTGGCAACTAGATACAGTCGGATCTGTTAAGCAAAGAAAACTGTATGTTGTAAGGCAAAACTTCTGTTTGAAAATTTCTAGGGTGTTTTGAGTCACAGACTCCTGCTTCAACAGATTTTAGTTTGTCATATCAATTTTTTAAGAAAACTGATAAAAGTTTTAAGGATTCTACTGAATGCTAGTATAGTGTCTTGTTTTCTTTTTTGTGTGCGCCAACTTAGCCTGGACTTTCTCCTGTCTCGCTGCCCCAATTGCCTTTACAAGCTAGTGCAATCCATGCGCTTTACAACATCTTAAATCTTCTTTCTGAAGTCGCTTGACAGGGCGCATGCCACTGTATAGCTCATAAAGTTTGTTTTTTAAGCTTTTCCTCTAAATGCCACTAACTCAAATAGGATCGAAAATCGCACGCAGAACATTTCTTTCAAAAACACTTAGGGCTTCCTCATCAACTTCTAGCAACGTCCAGAGTTCCGCAACATCTAGAGGTGCGCAACGTTAGGCAGCACTGGGATGGAAGTTGTTATGGGATGGAAGCCAGTTTAATTTTACAACAGAGGGCTCTATTACTCAATTTCCTCTTGGGCCCCAAAAAACGCTTTTGAGTTCGATACAAATGTTGTTCCCTTTTATAGCCGACCCAAGGTGAACAAAGCTCTTGACAAACTCGAAGTATCTGCTGCCTAATGTGCCGCACTGTTGTGGATGTAGGGTGTTGTGACGACAGTATGTACATTGTTTTGCCCACATTTACCACTAAACCCATTTTAGCCGTTTTTCGCTTCAATGACAGCAGAAGCCACATTGACGACACGCTGTGTTCGATTTCAAGAAGATACATGACTGAGACATTTTTTTACTTTAAAGGTGATTTGTTACCAACCTTGAGGGAGCAGCGACAGTTCTCCAACTTCATCCTAAACAATTTGATGAGTTTGACAGGAGTGCCTAAACTAGACATGACACTTCACAGTTCGTCCCTGTGAAACCTGTCATATAATAATAATTGTATGGCACGACAGTCGTCTACGTTCGACTCTCGGCTGAACACCTCGAATTTTTCACGACAACACCTCTTTCGAGCGTTGACAACACTCAAAGAGTAATAACTGTCTAAGAAAGCTTCTCAAATTTCGCCGTTCGAAATCGGCAAAAACTGTAGGTCCCTTCTACTCGTGAGAGAACAGTAGCGCGCACAACACAATTAGTTGATGAGCAAGCTCTTTACTCTTTGAGTGTTGTCAGCAGCTCGTAAGAGGTGGTGCCGCTAAAAATTCGAGATGTTCAACCGGGAATCGAACCTAGACATTCTGCCTGAGAGCGTCGCACTATACCCACTTCGCCAGTCAACCAGTCATATGCGGTCTTTAAATAGACAAATAGGAAGTGAGTGTCAGTTTGTACTTCAAGCATAAAGTAAGGATCTTGCTGAGTCTATTTGTGGGGTGGATAGGACAAAAATTAAGTTAACAAATTTACGAAGCCACTGCTTTTTTGTCCATATCGTTGGTCACTACAAAATTGTTGTAAGCTAATGTGGTCCGCCGTGAATAAGTTTCGGCACATATACTACAAAACAAGTTATCAAGGATCCTTCCAACGAGAAATAATTATAAACGGAGTCCGGGAGTTCACAAATATAAGGACTCCGTCCATACATCAGCTAAATGTGTTGCAAGCGATTGTTTTCCAACAAATGGACAAATGGAAGTTACCAACAGTTTAATGCAGACTTTAAGCAAAATGTTTAAGAAACCTACGTCAATGAATGTGGTTCGAGAGTAAGTTGGCAGGCGAAGGTGTGGAAATATAAAAAATGATTTTTAAAAGCTATAGGAAAGTTTTTCAAAAAAAAACAAATAAAACTCATAAAAATGCATGAAATCTTTATTTGAGTCGATAGTGCGGTCCATATAATTTAATGTTTGGCGATTATTCAATGCAAATGTTGACCTTGACTGCGCCTCAAATGGTCCATCCGCTTAGTCCAATTTTGGTATACTCTTTCCAACATTTCGGTCGGTATCTCACAAATAAATGTTTCAATGTTGTCTTCCAATGCGTCAATTGAAGCGGGCTTGTCTGTAAAGCCATGAGCTTAAACATAGCTCTACAAGAAATAGTCTAAAGGCGTTAAATCGCACGATCTAGGTGGCCAATTGACCGGTCCCAAGCGGGAAATTAAATGTTCACCAAACTCGCATCTCAATAAGTCCATTTTTGCGCGTGTTGTGTGGCATGTGGCACCGTCTTGTTGAAACCACATGTCACGCAAGTCAAGCTCTTGCATTTTGGGCAAAAACAAGTTGGATATCATCTCACGGTAGCGCTCACCATTCACAGTTACTTTACCATTCGCATCATCTTTGAAGAAGTGTGGTCCAATGGTGCCACCAGCCCATAAACCGCACCAAACTGTGACTTTTTCTGGATGCATTGGTAGCTCTTGCAATGTTTCTAGCTGATATTCACTCCAAAATCGACAGTTCTGCCCATTTACGTACCCATTGAGCCAAAAATGAGCTTCGTCCATTTTTAACCATAAAATGGAAGAAAAGCGCAAGAAGAACTTTTTTAACAGAGCACGCATTTTGATAATAAAATTCAATAATTTGCAAGCGTTGTTCGTTTGTAAGACGATTCATGGTTAAATTATAGACCAAACTTTTTTTTTATAATTTTTTTTTTTATTTTTTTGTTATAATTTTTTTTTATAATTGACGAAACTGCAGATGTTTGACAGTGAAACAAAACACGAAACGTGCGTCTATTTAAATCAGTGTTGCCAAAAAGATAATAGCTAAAAAATCACCCTTTATGTATGCCCAAGTCAGAGATCCGAATTAGGCCACTTAGACTGGATGCCACTGTGTGTCCGTGCTTGGTCAAACCGAGTGCACAGCTTAAAAATCCATCATTCGTTTGACTTCAAGACACAACACACGATTTATTTAAGGAATATTAAATAAAGTTGGCAAAAACCTCAACAAGAGATAGTATCCCTACAAAGATCCCTATATCATCGACATTTATACCCTGAAAATTTAAAGCTTTCTGCGTAAATTTTCAAGTTCAAGGAAAAGTACTGGAAAATGGAACAGGGATGTTATATACATCTGACACAAACTATCTCTGTGAATAATAAGGCCTTTTTGTGAATATCGAAATTGAAAAATCATGAGGGTAGGCCTGCCTGCCCAATACTCGAAAATTACTCTCCTGAAGCAGGCGGTAACCCAGGGATGTTAAACACATATGGCGCAAGCTATCCCCGTAAAATATTAGACGTTGTAAATATCAAAATTGAAGAATCATTAGAATTTACAAAAATGCCTGTCCACTTAAGACTTGAAAATTGGTCTACTGAACCAGGCGGTAACCCAGGGATGTTATTCACATTTGGCGCATAAAGTTTTTTTTTTTTTTTTGAATTTACATATTTCGACGTTTTGTTTTGAAATTGAAAATTGAAAAGTTATTAACATTTGAAAAAATACATGCCTGCTTTTTTTCTAAAATATTCCTACTTCTTGTTAAATCTTTTACTAACCCTCACGCAACCCAGGGATGTTTTGTCCCTATGTTTTTCTTACGATATGGAAACACTAATGTGGTCGCCGCGGCGTAGTGGCTAGAGTGCGACGCTCACACACCGAAGGGTCTAGGTTCGATTCTCAGCTCAACACAAATTTTTAGAAATTTTTCACGGCACCACCTCTTTCGAGCTCCTGACAACACTAAAAGAATAATAACTGTCTAAGATAGCTTCTTAAATCTCGCCGTTTGGAGTCGGCACAAAACTGTAAGCCCCTTCTACTCGTGAGAGAACAGTAGCGCGCACAACACGAGTAGTTGGTGAGCAAGCTAGGCCCTGGTCCCCCTTTGAATTGTAGCGCCAAAGATTATTATTTATGGAAACACTACACTGGAGCAGTCAGACTCAAAAACTGATCCACTGTGATACTAGGCAGCAAACCAGGAATTGTACTCCGATTCGATGTATGAAGCCAAATTATTGGCTGAATTTAAATATTTTTTTCCACTTCAATTTGGAATACACAAGTCATACGTGGAACCATGCATTTTCCTTAAACGAAACAAAATGGCCCTGCCCATGTGACTGTAATTCTGTGTAAAGTCTAATTGATGTAAGACTACACTCAAAATAAGTAGTGGGGAAACTTTAACAAAGTTAAGTCAAAAATGCTGAATACCTTCGATTCGACGCACCCTGCATTATCTTCTTATGACCACTGAATACGTGATTAAGGGCAATTACGTCAAACGACGGCGGACTGTGAAACCCTTTTTACGATCAAGCCTGATGCACAATTTCCAAGTTATTACCAGAAAATCATACCGAATTAAACCCCTCATCGGTATAAATTGACACCCCTATAAATGCTTTCCAAATCAAAATTTACCTCTCGGGGCAAATCACTTAATTCAAGTCATTACGTCGCCATGCTTGTATGCATGTAGTTCTTTTCGAATATCTCCGCAACTTAACATGTCAAATCATATCTGAGGCTCTCAGTTAGCGCTGTCAAAACTGATTGGCTTCTGTAGCCATTCCCTTAATTACCCAAGTGGTTAGCTCCCAATTTATGCGCACAATCACCATCCGTGTCCCTGAAACGGATGCACTGGGAGTGCCCTGCGCAGCACCAAAAAGAAACAACGGCGATAAGTGCTGCAACATCATTCCTGGATTGATGGCGATCACATGTGAAAGTAATTACCGTGGTCGAAATTCCCGGACCGGACTGGGAGTTAATATCTGCCAAAATGCGGCCGCGTGCTTTCTTGTTTTTTAGGACATCATTTTTATGGTTTTCACTTCTGCCGTGCATTTACGTGGCCATTTGTGTGGCGCTGACACTAAAGTATGTCAAGTAAGAAGTGCTTCCACGATCCACCTTTTTTGAATTACTGTTATTTACGCGATTGTCCAAACACAGATGATCACAGGAGCGGGAGAGGGACGCGTTGAAACTGAAAGCTGTTGAATGACAAGTCATTCGTAACTTCAGACTGACGTGCCAATATTTACAAACTGTTACTTTCGCCTGTCATTTGTTTGAGTGTGTTTTCTTGTTCTGTTCGTTCGTTGTTTCTCTTAACGATGCGACATTGGTTTAAAGTGGTTTTTCGAGGTCCGCATTCCTCACAGATGAACGTTTTCCCTTCATTGTGCACCCTCCTCCTTCCCCTGGCCATGATCGAGTTTCAATTCAAAAAGGGGGAGGAGAGAAGTTGGTCAACAGAATAACCCACAAAGGACGAAATACGACTAAAGTTGAATCAGATACCCAGATACGAATACATTTGGGTGACAGGGTAACAGGGTGCAGGGCGCAGGGTGCAGTAGGTGTCCTTTTTGCAGGCCCAACTTACCGGAAATAGAACGAGAAAGAAAACGGATAAGTTTAAGCTCCAACTGAGTAGATTGAATGCAAATACACGGACGTATGGACGGAGGGACGGATGAACGGAGGGAAGGAGCTGCGAGGTAGACACGATAACTAGAGCATTTTGTTCCGCACTCAAGTGAAGTCAGCGGATGCATGCAGAAGCATTTTCACTCTTGTTTGCAATTTGAAATGAATCTTTTGAAAGCAAGAAGGAAAAACAGCGAACCTCCTGCCGCAGCGCTAAATGGAGGAGTATTTCGCGTTCTAGTTTTTGTTTTCCTTATGGGATTTCGCTTTCCGGCTTTTGTTTCACTTGTCCTCTCCTTGTTCCTTCCCTTCCTTCGTTAGTTCTTTCTTTGTGCGGCGCCGCTGTTTGTCGCAGAGATGATTACAGAATATTTGAAGAGAAGCAAACACTTAGTTTTTGTCAGGGAGTTCTTTGATTAAAAGTCTGTGTAAATGGAAGGACTAAACGAGAAACATGATGAGGTATCCGTATTTACATTAAGTTGCTTAATAGTGGTCGTTTCTTGCGGGCAGGGCTTCGACAGGAAAAATACTAGAACTGAGGATTATAGGCCTTGAGGCAACTGTTATATTTGTTTTTTTTTTATCACAAAGGAGTCACCACTGTTTCAATTCATTGTCACGATCAAAGTACTTTGTACCAAGATTTGAAAACTTTATTTTGTCGAAATTGTTGACACAATCTGATTCTGATTAAAAAGAAATTATAATTTAACAAAAATGTAAACGAATAAAATAATACCGTCCAATGAAACTTTGACAAGCTGATCGTTAAATTATAGAAAAACACAAAAGAGAAACATTGGGTTAACTTATTCCCAATGATGAATGACAATCGGGCGCACAACCCTATAAGAACCAGCTTCAGTGGATATAATCCAGGAACAAACCTCCCTCAAGAGGGCCTCTAAAACAAGTACGCGAGTGCAAGAAAATGAAGCACTTCAACCTGTAGAACCACCGATGTGCACCCTTCAACGTCTTCCAGAAAACTAAGCTCGTTTGCATGGCGAGACATCCCTCCTCGTTCCTCCACCGGAAAACTTTCATTTTTGAAATCGTTTCATTTTCTTTGACTCCAGCGTTTTTTTTTTGAAAAGTTGATCGGGTTTAAGATTTTTCCTACGGGACGGAGTTTTGCTGTCGAAACCACCTTTACCTCATTTGTCGAATTCAGATGATTTCGATTAAATTTGCTGGCGCAGAGGAGTGCTAAAATCTCATTCTTTGCAAGTTGCGAAAATCTAGGACTAATCCGAGCAGACGACTCACGGTTTGGAGGATGGACGGAGAGTTAGTCGCCTTTTACGGCAGCACTGGCCCGAAGGCGTGCGCTGTGCGCAATTGTATGAGCTGTCGAAAACGAATTACACAAAGTTAGCCTTCATAAATCTTTGACATATTGGCTTAAGACACAGGAATTCCGTTTCCGAAAGATGGAATCGCGACAAAACGAGTGCTTCAACGTGATGTCCATTCTGAACAAAATGCTTACTTTGCCAGACTTGGTTTTCCTTTTGAACTAATTCAATTCAGTATCAAGGAAACAAGGAAAGAACCAGGAAGGAAAGAACCAGTTTTGACAAAAATAAATGTCATCATTATATGTAATCATTTCACATGCATTTCCAGAATTCCAGAAATATTGTTCAAAAAAGTTTATTTTGCAAAAGTTATCTATAAAGTCTTGGATTACAAATTTTAAAAATTAAAATTTTATTTAGAACATTTGCGAATCAGACTTACTGTCGAATTTAGGCTTGTCACACCACTGTGTCGTAGCCAAACTCAATTAGCGAACAAGTCCCTAAAAGAACTCTACGAGAAGGCCAACTGGAGAGGCCTAAACAACTTTTCAGGGATTTGACTTGGTCACAATCAGTTAGCGAACAAGTCTCTAAAAGAACAGTTTGGCTCTACGAGAAAGCCAACTGGAGCGGCCTTAACAACTTTTTAGGTATTTGACCTGGTCACAATCAGTTAGCGAACAAGTCCCTAAAAGAACAGTTTGGCTCTACGAGAAGGCCAACTGGAGCGGCCTAAACAACTTTTTAGGGATTTGACCTGGTCACTATGCCTCCTAGATAGTGACGTGGATGCCGCAGCTGATATGATTACCAAAATAATTTTGTCGGGTATGAAATCCTTCATTTCTCACAGAGTGAAAAGTTTCAAACCTAAGACAAACGCGTGATATGTCTCGAACTGCAAGGAGGCTCTCTGCAGATTGAGAGAAATAAGCTTCCGGACTTTCAAAACCAATCCTTCTGAGAAAAACCGGAAGAAATTAAAAAGGGCCCGAAATGATATCAATGCTTTCATGAGACGTGTTAAATTCTCCTATTATAAAAATTTAAGGCAAAATTTGCATTGTCCCAAGGGCAGCAAAAATTTTTGGTCATTTGTAAAAACAACGTTAAGAATACCGCCTCTTCAATTCCTGCTGTCAGCTCTTTCGACAAAGCAAATCTGTTAGCTAAACATTTTGCAGCCAGTTTAATGCTTCCAGATTGCGCTTTGTCCGCGCCAGTACTCGAGAGCGTACATTTTTTCATGGGACAAGTCCATTTGGGCACTCGCACAGTTGCAAGAGTGCTTAAAGATCTGAACGTGCACGTGTTCGCTGACCCAGATGGTATCCCCCCCGTTCTTCTGAAGAGGCGTTCTACTACGCTGGCAAAATGACTGCGTAACCTTTTTCATTTCTCCTACTCATAAGGACTCTTTGCAAGTAAGTGAAAAATAGCATTTGTCCAGCCCGTCCCTAAAATAGGCGAATCATCATCACCCTTATCCTACTGAACCATAGCACTTACAGTGTGGGACAAAACAATAGCACCGAATTACACCTCGCAATATATTGCCCAAAAAAACTGTCTAAAAATAAATCAATTTAAATGTTTTATGTTACTTAGGTAAACAACAGATCTTTAAATATTAAAAGACAAACTATGCAACTTCAACACTTAAAAAAATTTAATAAAAAATAAAGAAATTCAACAAAATCAAACCCGACAAAACTAAAGTAAGATTATTCCCCTTATTTTTTTTTTTTTGATTTATTTATTTCTATACTATAGTAAATTAACTGTTACATTTCCTGCGATCGTTCTATGCTACAAATTACGTTCATTTGCAAGTTATTAGTGATACTGAGCAAAAGGATTTTTGAAAGCAAAATCGTTTTCTTTTTAAATGGCGCGTAATAAGTATTCCACCGAATTCAAAGAAAAAATTACTGCTGATTTTTATGCATGATAAGCAGGGAAGCTAAAAAATATAGGATACACCATTCCGTCGTTTCTCGTATTATAAGCCGGTTTCATAATTCTGGAAACCTAGAAACTCAACATCGTGGTGGAAGACCCAGAAAAACCAGGATACGCGATGATCATGGAAAAGTGCAGGCTATTGAAAAGGACCAGTTCATGTCTGCAAGGGTAATAGGAAAGGAATTAGACTTAGCTATCTCCACCAGATCCATCCAGCGAAGGATGGTAGAAGCCGGTTTGCTTTCCAACCGTGTTGTACAAAAGCCGCAAATTCGAAAGGCGAGGCTTGCATTTGCTAAAGAACACATCAGCTGAACCGTTGCCAAATGGAAAACTGTTTTGTTCTCTGATGAATCCAAGTTCAACCTGAAGGATTCAGATGGAATGAAGCATGTTCGCAGGTCAAAAGGCGAAAGACTGAATCCACGATTTACAAGACGGACCGTAAAACATGGGGGAGGTGGTATTATGGTCTGGGGATGCTTTTCCAGCCAGGGAATCGGGCCAATTCATAAAATTGATGGAGTAATGGATCGCTTCATGTACAGGGATATTCTTCAAAACGAAATGTTTCCGTATGCTGAGAAGGAGAGATGTCCTTGAGATGGATATTCCAACTTGAAAACGATCCGAAGCACACCGCGAAAATTGTGCAAAACTGGTTTTTCGATAACAAAATCAATGTTTTGAAGTTGCCAGCGCAGTCCCCAGATCTTAACCCCATAAAGAACTTATGGGAGATTGTTAACCAAAGAATTTATCAGGAAAGGTGTAACAACAAGGATTCGCTTTTTGGTCAAGCTGAAGTTAATAATAATAATTGTTGGCGCGACAGTCCACAGGGGGACCAAGGCCTAGCTCGCTCATCAACTACTCGTGTTGTGCGCGCTACTGTTCTCTTACGAGTAGAAGTGACCTACAGTTTTTTGCCGACTCCGAACGGCGAAATTTGATAAGCTTTCTTAGACAGTTATTGCTCTTTGAGTGTTGTCAGCAGCTCGAAAGAGGTGGTGCCGTGAAATATTTGAAAAATTGGTGTTGAACTGGGAGTCGAACCTAGACCCTTCGGCGTGTGAGCGTCGCACTCTACCCACTACGCCACGACGGCCTCAAGCTGAAATTGCTTGGAAGAATATCACCGCAGATATCATAAATAATTTGATTGAGTCAGTGCCTCGGAGATGTGATGCAGTTATTCAAAATAATGGGTTTGCTACAAAATATTAATAAAAAAAATATGTTTAGAAGAAAATTGAAATAAGTGCTTTAGTTTTGCCGCGTTTGATTTTGTTGAATTTCTTTATTTTTTATTATATTTTTTTAAGTGTTGAAGCTGCATAGTTTGTCTTTTAATATTTAAAGATCTGTTGTTTACCTAAGTAACATAAATAAAATTCATTTAAATTGATTTACTTTTAGAAAGTTTTTTTAGGCAAAATATTGCGAGGTGTAATTCGGTGCTATTGTTTTGTCCGACACTGTACGTCCCTACTTTCCAAGGTCATGAAAACGCTGATAAATCATCAGCTTATGAAATATCTTGAAACCCAGAAGCTTCTTAATGACCGGCAATACGGCTTGCGCAGCAATAGGTCCACTGGTGATTTGAGGGCATATCTCACCGAAAACTGAAAACAATCTTTGCATAATGTAGGAGGAAGCAAGATCATTGCACTTGATATTTCAAAACCATTTGACAGAGTCTGGCATCTTGTCAAACATGCGTGCTTTTGGCGTCGATGAGTCCCTGCTTCCATGGATTAAACATTTTTCTTCGAACCGCTTAATGCATGTTGTATTGGATGGGCTCAAGTTTGATGTTCACCATATTATGCCTGGTGTACCCCAGGGCTTCGTTTTCTTGCTGACACTCTTCCTCACTTTTTTAAATGATCTCCTATATGTCACTTATAATCCAATTCATTCCTTTGCTGTACCCTCAGATTTTCATGTTCATTTTTCGGCTCTCGACACTTTGGCCATAGACGTGGAAAGGCAACATATAATAAGCTCATTAAATTTCGATCTTGGCAGCATAATCATAATTTAATAATTATTGGCGCGACAGTCTACAGGGGGACCAGGGCCTATCTTGTTCATCAACTACTCGTGTTGTGCGCGCTACCGTTCTCTCACGAGTAGAAGGGACCTACAGTTTTTTGCCGACTCCGAACGTCGAGATTTGAGAATCTTTCTTAGACAGTTATTACTCTTTGAGTGTTGTCAGCTTCAAAAATTCAAAAAATTAGTGTTGAGCTGGGAATCGAATCTAGACCCTTCGGCGTGTGAGCGTCACACTCTACCCACTACGCCACGGCGAAGACGGAGTTTTAAGTTATATTAATGTACATATTTGATGTAAGTTAATTTTGAGTTCATTTTTAAGGTCCTTAAAGGATATAAAATATATATTAAGATATATTAGGATATAAGGAGATAAGGATATAAGAATATAAGGATATAAGGATATAAGAGTTTAGTGGTTAAAAATACAATTTTTTTTTAAATCCAATTTTTTTGTTTAATTTTCTTGGAGGAAATAAATAATTACATAGGTTCAAATGCTAAACTTTAAAAAATTTTAAATGCCGAAAGGCATAGGACAAAAAATCTAGATGAGCTTAGAGTTCTTATGAAGAGTCAGTAAGTTAGAGTTCAGATCATAAGATTATACTTTTAAGCTAGTTTAAGTATTTTTGTCTAGCATGTATGAAAATGAAATAAAAATGCACAAAAATAATATTAATAATCAATTGACTCGCTGGAACATCGACAAAATGTTGCGTCTTTATCACTATTTAATCGCTATTTCGATAAAAATGTTTTGGTTCAAAATAGTTCATTCAGAAAGCCATCCCAAGATTTTGATTTTAAAGTTTTAACATTTCCAAAAAGGATTTTTTTCTATAAAAGTCTATACAAATCAGAAAAATATTAAAATTATAAGTCGGATTTTGACAAGAGTTTTCTGGCGCAAAATTTATTGAACAATGCTTCAGAAAACGTGATAGGCGAACCAATTTTCGAGCAACAATTTTCATATTAATTGTTTCCATTTAACGCAATGGATCTACAAATTCTGTTCGAAAGACATCAAAACAGATGCAGGAGTGCTCGATGATAGATCGAATGCAATCAACCCTAGGCAATGTACCAAAACCTTGAGGTGCGTGAAACCATCGAATTAGTTGCGGTTTTTTGAAAATGTCTAAGCCAGTCGAACCACCAACGAAGTGTTGACAGAACAAACTGACCATTTCGTGGCTTTACACTTCACAGTCAAGACCGTAACAAATCGAATTGAATTCATTTCTATTAATAACCGCTTACACCTCAAGCCCAGCTTAAGGCAGCCGCCCTTCTCCCGTTGCTCGTCGACTTGCAGTGCAGTTTTGATCTCGCCCACCGGGCGCCGCATTTTACCAGCAAAACGTGTCAACCAGAGTGGTGGTGTCACGTCTCTTGCATACCGACACGTACCACCCGACAATCCGAATTTTCATATATATTCAAAACGAAGCGAGTGGGTCACCGTTCACCGCCGCCGTCTGTGTCTGACTTGTTCGGCTGCGATGGAGTTTTTCGGCGGTCTCAAGGGAGAGGGGGCGAAACTGTAAATTTATTACAACCGCCTCCCCCTTCGAAAAGCAAACACAGCCGCCCGCACTAACTGTGTGTAATTATCTGCCAAATACGGGTGGCATGACAGTGTGCGCATGCAGTAAATTGTTTGCGAATCTTATTAACGGTTCTCCATGCACCGTTGCCACCGCTGTCACAGTACGTCATCCCCGACATGACCTTGGCGCGCGTTCTCACCGCGTGCTGGGAAGCTAAGAATGCAGCAGGTTTCACATGCAAAATGCACGCCGTTTCGAGGGAGGGGGGGGGGGGGGATTTTTCTCTACTGCCACGCCCTTCTTTTCTTAATTTACTGCCCACAACATGGGCAATAAATAAAAAAGCCCGCACTGAACATTGAATGCCATTCTTCCACGCTTAATGCGTTGCGTCGTCCTGTCCCCGCCACTGTCTTCTTTTTCGTCTTTCTTCCTTCTAACGGTACAAAAGCGCAAATTTCAAAATTTATTTCCATCCCATTTCAGTCAGCCAAACAACCAGCCAGCTAGCCAGCTAACCATCCATTCAGCCGTCCAAAGTGCCAATACCAAACCACCGCCGCGTCTTCGCCTTCGCATCGTGCAACACAAGCGAAGAGTTGCATAAAATTTAGCATCCCAGCACGGCATGCGCACGAGCGGAGGCACATAAATAAGAAGGGAAAGACCAACCTAAACGCTTAGAGGCTGTTCGTTTCGCATTTGTATGCATCCGCGCGTGTATCGGTGTGTAATCTCTTCTGGTTTGGCGCAGAGGGCAAACGCTGCTGCATTTGGATGTGCGCGCATGCGTTGCAGATCCATACGACCTCTGCGCTGGGCTTTGACTGTGCTCGACGCGATGTGATTAAAATGCGTTGTCAGGCCGCAGAAACTGGTTCCCCGTCCAGAAATGTGGCCTGAAGATACTATTTGGGGCCTGGTTTTGCCTCCCTTTTGCGCATATGGTTGCAGTTTCGGTTTTGTTGGGTTCTTTTCGAGACGAGATCGGTGATCTTCAGAGTACGCCGGCACTGATGGAGCACTGAATGCGATGTAAAATTCGGTAAAGATGTTGATATTGAAGTTGAGAAGGTTAACTGCTGACCGAGAGATAGGTTAGGTTTCGGTTTTGTTTTATTTTTCAGTTGAATCTCGCCGTCATGTCGCGGTAATTTTGCGCAAGGGGTTCAAGGTCAGAAACGTGAAATCGATTTTTTTGTTCGGTAGTTAACTGAATTTAATTTAATTTGATAAAGATTTATTTATTTATTTATTTTGTGGACTGCGAGAGCGATTGAAGGGGACATCAAACGATCGTGTCTAAGAAGTTTTGCGTATTGTACGAACGGAATTTGTATCAATTAGACTACAAGCTTTGAAGTTTGCATCATTTTACACTGAATCGCCGGACATTTTCAGGCAGAAGTGTGAAAGCACAGAGAGTGCCAAAAGACGGGAACACATGTTTGCTTCTCGTCATGTATGAATATTCCTCTAGTTGTTGTTTACAAAATTCAATAGCTCCTCATTATCGTCTGACAATATGTTGAATTGATTCCAAGTCGCGGGCATAAATTATGCATGGCAATACACACAGTCGTATATTTTCGCTCGATCGCTTTGATCCACGCCGATCTGGAGAAATGATTTGTTTGATATTTGAGTTCGAATGATCTTCGCATCGATCTCGTCTGTCGGCATATTCGCATGCATATCGTCTTGGGAACTTAAAATCTGATCGAATTGATTCCGAAATGAAACTGGTATTCCTACAAATCTTTTTTGAAAGCAATTTGTTTGTTCGACAGACAAATAAATCAAATAGACTTGAATCAGAAAGAAAAGTAGTGCTTCAAGCAGTTTGCTACAGAGACAAGCGACATTTTACTGTCAAAGGGAAAGCATTCCCATTGAAATCAAGTTTTTGAAGATGACCATTGCACTTATATTTAAATTGGAAGCTGACCCGACATAATTGTTAATTTGTGGACTGATCTGTTAAGGACATCAAAACAGACACTACCTTGCTTAAGCACTTTGTGTTATTGAAGGTAGGTAGGTAGGTAGGTTAAGGTGACTGATGAAAGCACTTAGTCCCAAACAGGACCATTGTGCTGCCACACCATGTGGGAAGAACCTAAAACCAGCTGGAGCCGATAATTAAGTTTGAAATGTCAGCGGGAGGGGTTTTATTGAGCTCATGTAGGCCGTTGAGGAAGTGCTTGTATCTGAGGCGCGAGCGCATAACAGGTGTAGGAGAGTTTCTGATTTTTCCTCATTCCTGCAGCTTCTGCAAAAATCGTTTGAGGGAGGCCATAGCCTGCTAGCATGCTCACCTATTAGACAGTTCCCGGTTATGACCAGGCTCCCATGACCAGACTTATGTCTGATCTTTTGAGCGATAGTAGCAGTCTGGAGCGTTTGGGTTCAAGAGAGGGCCACACCTCCATGGAGATACTGAAAGTACTAACAAGTTTTATTTCGGCCAACGTTTTTGATCTGCACGTTGAATTCCAGTTTACATTTGACATTGTTTTCAAGCGACTTTTCTTGGTCCTTTTTCGGAAGTGCTAAGCTTTGTTACAGAAATCTCCTCAATTTAAACTTTATCAATTCTCTGCTACTTAGGGAAACTGGAAATTTGCCACTTTCCATCTTCTTCATCTTCGGATGGCGCTACAGTTTGGGGCGGACCTGGGCCTCAACCGACATGCCTCTCCAGCTAGCACGATCTTTCGCCAGCTGTCTCCAATTGCGCACTCCAAGTTGGTTGAGGTCCTTTTCAAATTGTGTGCGCCATCTCAGTCTAGGACGTCCTCTGTTGCGTTGTCTCTGTGGTTCGGATTCGAAAACTCTTCGGGCCGGAGCAGTGCTGTCCATGCGCTCTACATGGCCTAGCCACCTTAAGCGTTGTATCCGTAGACGCTTGACTAGGCACATGCCGCCGTACAGCCCATACAGTTCGTGGTTGAATCCTCACCTCCAGATGCCATCAACGCAAACAGGACCAAAACTCGCACGCAGGACTTTTCTCTCGAAGAGACCAAGGGCTTCCTCATCTGCTTTTAGTAGCGTCCAGGTTTCTGCGCCGTAAAGCAGGACTGGGATGATCAAGGTGTTGTACAAAGTCACTTAGGTCGTGACAACACCAGCACCGAACAGCAGCAACCTAATTGCAGATGTCGTAAAGAGTTTCAGCACTTAGCGCAGGCACACTTGCTGGGGTAGGCGAATGTAAAGTGTCCCGTTAGCATGTCGACAAGCCTTTTGCAGTCCTTTATATCTAGAGGTAGCACGAATTCCAAGGATTTCCTCCTGACGTGTGGGAGTTAGCTTGCATACTAGAGAGTCCACTGAACAAGGACGCAGGCATTCCCAGGATGGGTTCGGGTCCAAGGAATGAATCTTTTGATTCTTAACTAGGAAATTCATCTTAATTGGCGTGATCCCGTGGTGTCCTGGACATGTCTTAACAAATGTAGTCTGCCAAGTGAAAACTTGCATTACTATGATATCTTGGACGTGGTTAAGGGTTTCAGTAATTCGCAGTTACTGTGCTCCTTCCCTTTGTTCTTCACAGTATAGTCAGGGGACATTAGGATCGCGGAACTCTTCGCTTCGATAACCGACCTAAAGTTACCTAACGAGGTTTGAAGAGTAATGGTTTCCTTTCATCATCTTGAAGCCGTTCGTGAAATTCCGTATACACTCTCTACCTGGTCCATTTTCTGGTCACAACTAGCCCTGGACACCGGGAAAGTCGACTTGATGTAAATGGATCAACTGAATTATTGGTGCGCATCATACAACAGTGAAACAAGTGTCATAGAAGACGCGGTGCGCGACGTTAGCAAAGCTTAAGTGCGAATTGATCCAAATATCAGGAGTGCAACATTTAGCATTAGATGACTTAATTGTGCCTCTTCTGTGGCGGAATACTATTAAAGGGTTAAATGAAAAATAATAGGCCTGGTTTCGCAAAATAAATTAATCACTCAAAAGTTTTTGTAAATGTTACAGATGTGGGATTTGGTTTTACGTGATCACCTGCCTTTTGGGCTTATATCACGGGGTACATTTCCTCAAGCGTTGTAAGTAACGCAAGACTAAACGCCTTAGTTACCCACCTACCAAACTGAGATCATGCTTGAGGGACACTCACCCCACCTTGGTTTGATGTGAAGCCTTTCTAAAAACTTCTGGAAAAGAAGTGTTGTCAGCAGCTCGAAAGAGGGGGTGCCGTGAAAAATTCGAAAAATTTGTGTTGAGCTGGGAATCGAACCTACACTCTTCGGCGTGTGAGCGTCGCACTCTACCTACTACGCCACGGCGGCCACAATGTCACGGCAAACATTCTGATAAAAAAAAAACACCAGCGTTTCCTAGCTTCAATATAAGTCGTCGCGTTATAGAGCCTTTAGAGTAGTTGCGAAAGACAAATACCTGGTATACCCGTATGAAATGAGTGTCAAGATACAAGTATCTCTTTAGGGAACATTTGTTGTGAACGAGCCTTTATTTTTTTTTTTTTGTTTGTTTGCTTAACATCTGTGAAAAATATATAGTATACATCTAGTTATTGAACAGACATCATATTTTTTCATCGTGTTAAAAATTTCGAATTTTGTACCAGAAATTGATGAAAGCATTAAGTTTTTGTTTTCATTTGAAGAAAAGTGCTGCAGAGTCGCATCGAATGCTTGTCGACACATATGGTGATCATGCTCTATCTGAAGCAACATGCAAAAGATGGTTTCAGCGGTTCAGAAATAATGATTTTGATGTGAGAAATGAAGAACGTGGAAGGCCACCAAAGAAGTTTGAAGACGCCGAATTGCAAACAATATTGGATGGAGATGACACTTTGAGTCAAAGAGAAATGGCAACACTGTTAAATGTTGCACAACAAACAACTTTTGACCGTTTAAAAGCTGTGGGAAAGATCCAAAAGTGTGGAAAATGGGTGCCACATGAATTGAATGAAAGACAGATGGAAAGCCGAAAAAACACTTGTGAAATTTTGCTTCCTAGTCACGAAAGAAATTTGGTTTGCATCGGATTACTGGCCATGAAAAATGGATTTATTTTAAGAAAAACTCATGGGTTAATCTGGGACAACCATCAACATCGACTGCAAAACCAGATCGATTCGGCAAGAAGACAATGCTGTGTGTTTGGTGGGACCAGAAAGGTGTGCTGTACCACGAGCTTCTAAAACCTGGTGAAACCATTAATACTGATCGCTACCGAGAACAAATGATCTATTTGAACCATGCATTGATCAAGATCAAGTGGCTAGGCCATGTAGAGCGTGCTCCGGCCCGAAAAGTCTTTGAATCCGTGCCATTGGGACAACGCAACAGAGGACGTCCTAGACTAAGATGGCGCACACAAGTGCAAAAGGACCTCAACCAACTTGGAGTGCGCAATTTTAGGCAGCTGGCGAAAGATCGTGCTGGCCGGAGAGGCATGTTGGTTGATGCCCAGGTTCACCCCGGACTGTAGCGTCACAACAAGAAGAAGAAGAATTGATCAAAAAACGACCGGAATGGGCCAGAAGACACGGCAAGGTAATTTTGCTCAATGACAATGCACCTGCAGACAAAGCAAAACCAGTTCAGGATACAATCAAAACACTTGGCTGGGAGCAGCTACCCCACCCGCCGTATTCAACAGACTCGCTTCCTTCCGACTACCATTTGTTTTCATCGTTGGGACACGCATTGGCTGAGCAGCACTTTGATTCCTACGAGGAGATCGAAAATTTGGTATCTGATTGGTTTGCTTTAAAAGACGAACAATTTTATTGGCGTGGTATTCACAAATTTCCGAGAGGTGGTCAAAATGTGTAGAAAACAATGGCCAATGCTTCGAATAAAATGTTTTTACTTTCCCATTAATAATTAGTGTTTTATTTTCAAATAAGTCAAACTCTTCCAACGAAAAGTCACTGACGAAATTGTAGCCTACAATATTGATACAAGACACTAAGCATTTTACTTTATCTGTCCATCGTTAGATAAGAGAGTAGTTGCCTGTTACGATCTTCTGCAAATGAACAAACTTGCAAGGAACCTTAAAGCGTATCTTTAATCTTTATTCAGTACGAAGTTCTGAACATGTAAATTTATTTAATTTACGGCAGATTCGAGCGCTGAAACATTATAATTATGGCCCATGTTCAGGACTGTCGGTTTCGCATCACCAATAATCTACCCCAAATTCATGCAATTTAAATAACCTTCTACTGAATCATTGCTTTCGTTCATCATCTGCAATGACTAAGACATTATTGTGAACACAGAACAACACCTAGGCGCTTTCTTTCGTTACACACAACAAAATCTTGTGAAATTTCCCCGAAAAACTATCCAATTCTTACAACAACAAAACCAAGCAGCAACAGAAAATCCATTTTTTCTTTGTCTAATGTGCATAGACAACGACACCGAAGAAGTTCTTAAATCTATCTGCTCACTTCATCAGTTCCTTTGTAGGTTTTATGACTCATTGAATTGTCCTTGGAAATTTTCAATAACCCAACGGTTGTCCCTGGCAAAATAGAAAACAAAAAAAACACAAAAACTCATCGTTACCTTTTGAAATTCCATCAAAATCTGATAACTCTCTTAAGAAAGCACCTACCTGAGCGTGAGCCCACAAAGGAAGTCATATAATGTTCATCAAAAAATCACCCGGTTCCTGTTTTGAACGGCAAAGAGACCACACAAAAAAATTAGGCATCCCATTACACGCACCTGTAACTGTTAACAGTGCCGCCGGGAGGACAATGAAATTGAAAAGAAAACATTTGTGCCAGGGAAAGTCATACCCTCGTCTCAGAGACAATCAGTGCCCAGTGTCCCTCACACTGCCCGCAAATATTCATTTCTTTTTTTTGGGTCAGTTGGTGGTGTACACATAGATTAACCCAGTTCACTGGAAATGGTAAAGAAATGACATCTCTGACCTCGACTCACCCGCAACCGATGCCCTCGACAAGAGATCAACTTTTATGGCGCACGCTGCTGCGCCCTTTTAACTGTGGAAGCAGCGTAAATTGTTTAAAAAGTGCACACAATGAGGTAATTAGGAGGGAAAATAGTTCAGGTCCCAAAAGTACCTAATTGCGAATGAATGGAGAGACGGCACACATATGGACCTGTGGAGTCCGCGTCAACCCGTGTGTACACGAGAGGTCAAGCTGTTGAGCAAGGAAATGAGTGTACTTCAACACTGATCCACTTAGTGAATGGTTTTCTTGCTGCGCGAGATGTGATTTTGTGAATGGATGCGATTAAGGTGAGTTCATTCGTTGCCGCAAGTATTTTGTATCGCGTGCTTGGAGTATTAAATTTTGACTCAAATGGAATTAATTTAACTTTGTGTTGAGCGTGGGAGGTAGTTTAGGAATTGTTGCGGTTTGCGTGCTTAAGACGACGTCATTGAAAAGCTTCAGATGAATGCTGTGACCTTAAACCAACTGCGAAAGGTTGTGCTTTTCCGACGGCGCGAACAAAGCGACTACAAGTTTTTGATTTCAAATGGAGTTCTACAAGGTTCTGTATTTGCCCCTCTTCCTTTTGCTTTGATTTTTTGTTTGAAAGCTTAGCCTAAGGGTATTTTTGAAGTTTCTAGCGGCCAACTGGCTAGGGAACGGCCACCTAAATTAACTTGTGACTTACTTAACCTATTGCTCGGATAAATCTCTCCCCATACCTACGTCGAAATGTCTTCCCTCCCTTTAAGCCAACTGCGAAAGATCGTGCGTTTCCGACGGCGCGAACGAAGCGACTACAAGTTTTTGATTTCAAATGGAGTTCTACAAGGTTCTGTATTTGCCCCTGTTCCTTTTCCTTTGATTTTTTGTTTGAAAGCTTAGCCTAAGGAAAAGTATTTTTGAAGTTTCTAGCGGCCAACTGGCTAGGGAACGGCCAACTAAATTAACTTGTGACTGACTTAACCTATTACTCGGCTTAATCTCTCCCCATACGTCGAAAAGTTTTCCCTCTCTGTTCTCACTTAATAACATACAGTTCGTCGACAGACATGCAACCGACATACATCACGTCAAGCCATGAGAAACTGGATAAAAACAAATAACAACCCTCGGTCCGTCCTCTGACAAAGTCAACTCAATCCCCCCCAGTGCATCTTTGCCGGTAATAATTGCCCCCTTCCGTCGGGCGACACCCATCCATTAATCACATGCAAAATGCGCCAGGCCAAACGACCACTAGTCCCACAAAAGAGAGACGTCGTTGGTTTGTGCTTCGTGCCTTTGGCAAAGCACGACATCCTCGTCTTGACTTAATTCCGCTTCTGTTGTGTGTGCCCAAGACCAGCAACGTACACAGGTCATATCATCTTCTACCTGTAAGGGGTAACACCATCCGCCTCGCAACCTCCATGAAACCAGTTTCGTCTATTCACAACGACGTCCCCCAACGAGCCTGACGCTACCTGCTCGCACTGCTTGAATTTGTTTGTCTGGACGTTTTATGATTTGAAAGCACTGCATGGCGGTGTAGGAGAATTAATATTTTTCGAGGGTTTCTCACAACGGTCCGGGGCGGCCCTAGGAATATTAAAATCTCATTACGCCATACCGATGTGTTTCACAAATAGCAGTGGCGATGGCGAGCGCTTCCCATACGTAGTCCACTTGAAAGTGATTCTTATCAAAATTCCAAAGAAGCCTCGGGAGTTCTTGATTCTAAAAATCAAGTTGTCAACAAATAAGAACTCTGTGCGCTGGTGTCATAAATGGAGGCGATAGTGGTTGCCGTGTGTACTTGCGTGTACATATTGCGCGGATATTGTTGTAATTTCATTTGAATTCGTGAACATGGACACGCACTCTCTTTCGACAGCCACGGCGGCGGACGCCTGCCCAGACCGGATGGGGGCATTAATTTGTGCAAATTTATGTGGCATTGTTTTGGGGTTTTGTCGATGGATATTAGGTGCCAATATGACATTAATTATACATGAGGCACGCTCTCTGAAAGCCTACTCGATAGATGGGCTACTGTGTGGACATCACTGAGACATGTAATGTCGTGACGAAATCAACACTCCTGTGTGACACCGGCTTCGACATCTGAATCAAAATTTCAGCTGGATTCAGGTTAATGGCCCAATGATTCAATCGGTGGCTGACCAAAACGTGTTCACTTCCTTGTATCTCAAAAGCGCAATCAAACACATTGACTTGTGGAAGTCATAAAGTCTGATCATTTGAATTGATTTGCAATCGGCCTGGTAAATGTGCGGATAGATTAATTTTCTAACTCAATCTTCTGAGTGGATTCTGATCTAAATTCAATCGTTAATCGAATTAGCTTAATTATGGAATCGTTATAAATTTGCGAATGTTTGCTTTATTGGCGAATAAATTTTCTAACAGAAGTGTGACTTTGCTTTCGAACTGCTGTTTGGTGGTCAGATTTGAGATGTTCAGAATTCGAAATTTTTAATTGAAACATGTTTGCAAAAATTTGAGAAATCAGTTTGTAGTCGATATTTAACAAGTTTGTAATGATGAACTCGCGGGATGATTTTTCAAATTCTGGAAAACATTTCTAAAGTTTTGGGTCAAAATATTTTGGGTGCACAAAAGTTATTACCCAAAATGAAATCATTTCAGACCTTTCCCAATATTTAGTAGGGTCAAAATGTACCAAAAAGTGTTTTTCTGCCCACTTAAACATTGAACCATAACTCGCAATTTAATGAATTTTTATAAAACTTCTTCTTGTTCTTCTTAATAAAATTTCTGAACTTTTGGATCCAAAATATTTGGAGTCTCTTTCGGTTGATGATAGTGATATCATTTTTAGCATTGAAATTCGTTTTGTTCTAGCCCCTGATCCAATATTCAGTAAGGTCGAAAGGTTCAAAAATTTGTTTTACTTCCCAGTTTAGAAGTAAAATTTAATAAATGTGGGGCAATCCAAATTTTGAGGTCTTAAAACTGTTGTAGAAGTTCTTTAAAATTAAGACCGAATGTCTCTGCTTTTTGCAACTTTAAAAAATTTGTTCTTTATATCACTTCAGACCTTGCAAAATTGTGCTTTTCAAATTGGATTAGGACCTTAGTTTCTAAAACGCTCCCTTTTTAACTTTTCTGTGTTCAAAATTTGCAGATTTTTAAGATTTTAGAATCTTTTGAAATTATTAAGAGGCAAGAAAAGCGATTTTTAACATTTTAAAACCTTGGAAACATTAGAGCTTAAATTTTGAAATTATTAAGAGGCAAGAAAAGCGATTTCTAACATTTTAGAACCTTGGAAATATTAGAGCTTAAAATTTGAAATTATTAAGAGGCAATAAAAGCGATTTTTAACATTTTAAAACCTTGGAAACATTAGAGCTTAAATTTTGAAATTATTAAGAGGCAAGAAAAGCGATTTCTAACATTTTAGAACCTTGGAAATATTAGAGCTTAAAATTTGAAATTATTAAGAGGCAAGAAAAGCGATTTTCAACTTTTTAGAACCATGAAAATATTTGAGCTTAAATTTTGTAATAATTAAGAGGCAAGAAAAGCGATTTTTAACATTTTAGAACCTTGGAAATAATAGAGCTTAAATTTTGAAATTATTAAGAGGCAAGAAAAGCTATTCAAAGCAGTAGTTGACAAAATGGCATCAAACCGCTGCACCGCAATGTTATATTTCTAAAGGGAACTCGTCGACCCCTTTTCAACACTAAAGAATAAAGTGATTTTCTTTAATTGCACTACATTACCACGCATTCCAAAACCTTAACATCTGACTTCCGTTCAAGATAAATCAGAAATATGTGCAAAACGACCTCAATACCCTAAGCATTTCGATAAAGCCACCTTATCTCTCTCGAATTCCATTCTCATTCAAAGCCTGCAGCCGGCAGCCGACTACTGTAGATTTCAGCAAACCTGATCTTGAACTCTCCCATGACTCAGGCGCAGTAATGACTTGCGAGATGCTGCTGCTGGCGTTTTGCCACTTAATAATAGACCATTCATAGCAAACAAACTTTCAACTAGATTGTGGTTGCATGCATAAATTTGGCTGACACAATGCTCGCCACCTTTCACGTGCCCTCACATTTCATTTCGAGCCCCTCTTCCATTTCCCTCTTCACCGTTGCCAATTGATGAAGTATCACACAATTCCATTAGAATCACATTAAACTACGATCATGTGTCAGCTGCGTCTCCATCAAGCAAGCCACAGGCAGACCTTTGATCTCGTAAAAAACAAAACTTATTACAACATACTTTCTCTGGCTTGAACTAACGCTGACTGGCCCCCGAAAATTAAACAAATTAGGTGTGGCAGTGTCAAGAGTATCTTCTGTCATCTCTGCAGCGCCCCACGTGTGCTCGTCGAGCGCACAATGCAAGGCGCAGACGACTTGAATTCATCGCGCCCTATTGGGTTACTTAGCTGCGTTGTGGATGCATTCGACAAAAGGTAACGGGGCCCACGAGTGGAGAGACGTATCTATTCAAAGGGTCCACTTCATTCGTTCGTTGCCTAATCGACGTCATCAATCTCATAAATCTCAAGCTAGAGTTCCCAGCCACGTCTGGAGTGGGATAGGACGTATGCATGATGGATGCATTCAACGAGGGACAACAAAGGAGGACGCAATTAGAGTGAGCAATAAAAAATTAATTTGAATGAACTTCTCTGGGAGTTTTTTGTGTTTTCTTCTGTTCTGATTGATTTTCTATCACTGGACTGTCCAAGGGGCGTGGACGACGAACAACGGGCGACGTTACGATCGACAACGGAAACATGTACGACAAAGTTAAATACAGCGAAGGACAACAAAGCAATGAACAACAAGGTGATAGACAATAAAGCCATGGATGGTTACCAAGCAATGCACAGCAGTGATAAAAGCGACAAAGCCATCAACAACGACAAGTAACCTAAGAAGCGATAAATGACGAAGTGATGATTGAAGCGGTTGAAATGTAGTTAAAAGATAAGGCATTTACATGCATTTGAGCGAGCGGTTATTGGTAAGCTAATGATGCTGTCTGCGGATCTAGGAAGATTTTCTGGCCTAGCTGAATAGAATAGGATAACTTTGCTTGTCGTCGTCGCCGTGGCGTAATAGGTAGAATGAGACGCTCACACGCCGAAGGGTCTAGGGTTGATTCTCAGCTCAACGCCAATTTTTCACATTTTTCACGGCACCACCTCTTTCGAGCTGTTGACAACACTCAAAGAGTAGTAAGTGTCTAAGAAAGCTTCTCAAATTTCGTTCGGAGTCAGCAAAAAACTGTAGGTCCCTTCTACTCGTGAGAGAACAGTAGCGCGCACAACACGAGCAGTTGATGAGCAAGCTAGGCCCTGGTCCCCTTTTAGACTGTTTCGCCAACAATTATTATTATTACTAACTTTGTTTATCATGAAAGGTAATCACTGATATTGTGAATGGACCTTAAATTTAAAAAACACGCTTATGTATCAGTTTGGAAAAATCAATGATATCAACATCAAGGCGAACTGCCGTCTATAACATAGAACACATTTTTCCCTTAAGATCGCAAAATTGAATATTATATACACTGTCTCAAAAAGTTGTCCATAAACCCTTGACTTTTTAAGTCTAAATAGTATAACTTTGAAAATACTTATCCAATTTTGACAAAAGAATGCCTCAAAATAAGGAGAATTCAATATGTAAAAATGACACGCCGGTCAAGCATTGGCACGAAAACAAAATAAATTCAATAAATAACAAGAACTTAGGTAACTTCATGTTTTACAATTAAAAAAATTGTCCGTAAACTTACGGCTGCAATGCATAACCACGCATAACATTGCAATAATGATAATAATAATTGTATAGCGCGACAGTCCACAGGGGAACCAGGGCCCAGCTCGTTCATCAACTACTCGTGTTGTGCGCGCTTCTGTTCTCTCACGAGTAGAAGGGACCTATAGTTTTTTTGCCGACTCCGTACGTCGAAGTTTGAGAAGCTTTCTTAAACAGTTATTATTCTTTGAGTGTTCTTAGCAGCTCGAAAGAGGCGGTGCCGTGAAAAATTTGAGGTGTTCAGCCGGGAATCGAACCTAGACCCTTCGGCGTGTGAGCGTCGCTTTCTACCCACTACGCCACTGCGGCCACAACATTGCAATAAACTTATCATTAATAAGATGCGTGCTTTCCCTTTGCTTTAATTACAACACGGAATCTATTTTCCATTGAAAGTGGGAGCTTTTCGGGATATTCGGACGATATTTCCCGCCAAAGACTTTTCAATGCCATTTTAAGCTCTTGTTTGCTCCTAATCGCCTTTTGCCTTATTTTTGTTTCCCACAAATGTTCTATAGGGTTCAAATCTGGACATTGGGGAGGATGAGAAAGAACTTACTTAACATTATGGAGTAACCACTCATTTACAATCATTGACGAATGTTTAGGGCCATTGTCGTGAACAAAACGATATTCATCATCAATGTGCAATTTTTGGGTGGAACTTTTTAAATTGTCTTTTAAAATTTGTAAATATTGTATTTTGTTCATAGTCGACTCTATAAACACAAGATTCCACACTCCCGAAGCTCCCATTGAACCCCAGACCATGCCATTGCCACCACCGTGCTTGACGGTATGGTTAATGTTGCCATCCTCAAGTGCGGAACACTCTTACGCCAAACAAAACTTCGCCCGTCGGATCCGAAAATATTAAATTTTGATTCATTCAGCTTATCGACCTTTTTTGTATATTCTTTTTGGATAACAAGGTTTTATTACGAGGTGCACAGGCCTTAAAGTAATGTGAACGCAAGAAATTTCTGACTGTCTGTGGGTTGACACCAGTATTACAGTCTTCTTTGAGCATTGTTCTTATTTCTGTTGCGATTTTTTTTAATTTATTTTTATTGCTCGCAATATTTCACGTTGGACTTGTAGGATATCCAACTTCTTTTTTCGTCCCCTGCCTGTTACCATTTTCACAGTACCTGTAGCTTTATATTTGTTTATCGCATACTCTACTGACGAATGTGTTCTTTCAACAGTATCTGCGATTTCACGTAAGCTCCGACCTTTTCCCCAGAGTTTTATTATAAATTCTTTGATATCCTTTGGAATGCCTTTATGTATTCTTTTTTCCATTTTTAAGAGCATATGAGGATATCAACTGTTGCCAGCAAAGTCTCAGAGCGCAGTGATCAAAAACCACCAAAATAGCAGCAATTTTGTTTCCTCACATTAATTTTATATTACTTTTTAGTGTATACGCACAATTTTTTGAGTTTAAAAAGGGAAACCTGATAAGTTTATTGAATGTTTTTATCAATATTGTCATTAATTTATTATTTTCCTCTTTATTTTATTTTCTATAATACATTTCCTTTAATCTAAGATATATTTTGTTGAAATTGGCCTGGTACTTTTCCAGTTATACTATTTTAACTTAAAAAGTCAGTGGTGTACGGATAATTTTTGAGACAGTGTATCTGGAAAATTATCACTGTGAATAAGTCTGACATTTTTTTGTTTTAAGTCAACATCAAAAACATAACTGAGTTAAAATTTAAGACAGATTTATTATTTCTCAAGATGGTAAACCTTAGTGCACTTCATATATTATGACTGTTCATAGATCTGATTTTTTGTTTAGTTTCAAATCACCACCAAGAATAAACTTTAATCGGAATTTCAGACAGGAACACTTTTTCCTCAAGACTGTGAACATACCATAAATGTCATAAATATCACCACTGTGATAATGTCTAAAATCAGTCTAAAAATGTTCATAGTTTTAAATCACTATCGAGAATGAAATTGAATCAGAATTTGAGACAGGGTCACTTTTTTCTCATTTCAAACATCATCATTGTGAATGGATGTGACATTTTTTCCTTAAGACCGTGAACTTAAATGAATTTCGAAAATCATCACTGTGAATAGGTTTGAGAATAATAGCTTATATTAGTCATCAAAGATAGAGCGGAATTGGAATTCTATATCGAACGTTATCGAGGACTTCATTCCTATATTGCGCTGAAACTTCATTATTTTAAAATATCGCCATTGCGCTGAAACTTCATTATTTTAAAATATCGTCATTGTGAATAGGTCTGACTTTCAAAAACTCTGTTTTCAAGCACTATGTCAAGAAAAGTTGGGACCCCAGCCACCCAATCGAACCATATTTTAAGGACGTTGCTTACGAGTACAATTTATGCCAAAAAAAAGGTAATTGTCCCTATCAGGGCCAGAATTTGTCAAGTTAGGAGCAACCCTGAGCTGGAAGGAACTAAGTTTATTCATGGATGTGGGCTTCTATCTATATTTGTCAAGAAGGTATACTCCCAATGGGTCTCAGTTCGGTGTTCAATCACGACGTTCAAGGACAGTTTTAAAAATGTATTAAGAACAAAATAACTGCAGTCCTATTGTTTAAGACTGATATAGAAAGCAAAGATCGACAAAAATAAATTCTATTCAGATTCACCATTCGAGCCACATGCATTCCCATTGAAGCTATGAGTGCTTAGAGTCCTTGGGTACAAAGCTTCGTACTCCAAAGTCGAAACTCCGAAATTTCATGCCAGAAAAGCTGTTAAACTTGTAAAACATAATGTCAGTCCCAAAAAGTCAAAATTGTCGTGATTTTGGAAAGTCTTATACACATTTGAAATAAATAACGAAAAGTTATGTTTTAATTTTATCATTTTCCCACAGTCAAATCCGAGGGCGGCACGCATCACCAAACATTCGGAGGGACTCATTTTCCGAAAATTTTCCCGGTCCTTTGTGTCATTGCGGACATCATAAATGTCTTCCACGCATCTTAAGAAGACATTTAGCGCCCCATTACAAACAAAGACGCAAAAGTTTTCATCAGATAAATTCTCAAACCAAAAGTATTTTTGAAACTATTCCAAAAGAAAGAGGAAGCCTTAGAATCTAATTTATTAATCAAACCTGACATTTCCCCATCAAAAACGACTATTCCCAACAGCCGCCCGTGTCATTAAGTTACACGTGGAAGGACTGAAATGCCTGAAATTCCCTTGTACCTTTATTATTTGCCCAGAAGTGATAACCAGCAACACGGAAAAAAACGTGAAAATTCCTCACATCGTCCACTCCCTAGAGAGCGAGCGAGAAGTCCATTCCATTCCCTCTTCAGGAGCCGCAACAATCAAACTAATTAAGTTCACTCCTTCTGCAGCGGGCACATTGGCAGCAACTAATTAAGGAAATGTTCCAATTCTAATTTACACCATGCCACCGGTGTTCAGTTTCAGTTCTGGTGTTGAATTCCGATGGGAATTCGGGGAACAAATCCAAACACATGCGTGCCCACTTATCGCATTTAACGCACTCGCCTCCGATTTCGATTTCGATTCCCGAATCGCCTGCGCCCTCGTCCGAAATTCACACCACAAGGAGGCGATAGACACCAAACGATGGCGAATGCAGTCCGGGAATCTTCCACGGACATGGGATTACGTTGCGCATGAGTTATTTGTTTTTTTTTTAATTAATTCAATTAACATGCATTTGTTCGGCTGAGGGAACAGGATCTGCTCGTACGGTCCCTTGCGGTGCAGTACCTCAGAACCCACACAAATGAGGAGATGAATCAAAAATTTGGAATTAGATTAGGGATCCGCAGCTTGTTTTTAATCCGCCGGGAGCGATGCCCGTGTAGCGCTGCATGGGGTGCCACAGGGCATCGTCATGGGACCCCAACTCTTGCTGGGACAGTCGATAGTCTGCAGTCAAAGATCGATTAAATTAACTAATCGTGTTCGTTTTACGAAACAAATGAATGTTAAAGCTTAGCCGGCTGGAGGCCACAAAGACTGCGACTAATGGGAACAAGTGAAATAATGGAGGAAGAGGCCATTGGAATTATGAAAGCGGTGGCCTTTTCGAGAGGTTAGCTCAGCACGACGCGGATTCTTGGGAGGTGGACACGTACTGGGTGGTTGAGTGCTTAGGAAAATTGACACGTCACTGGGAGGATAACGCAATGAAAAAGAGAATGTTAAGCTTAGCTTTTATGGCGCACAAAGGAAAACAAGGATAAGTGAGTTATTTAGCCTTTTGTCTGAAATCTTCATCTTTACGATAATCCTTTGCCTTTCCAAATAAACGACGCAATGAATTGTCGCTCATGTTTGAAGAATAAGAATAAATCTGTGTCAACATTGTCGTCAATCTATCTTCACTTTCCGAAACACTCCAACATTCTAGACATTTCCAAAAAAAACCCTCTTTCTGCCTTCCTGCAAGCTAGCTAATGTAAGCAAACAGTTCGAATATTGACATTTCCTTGGCATTAACCTCGCACAAGCACACTCCCCACACTGAGAATGTGAATTTTAAAATAAATTTTGTTTAAAGTATTTGCCTTTGAATTCTTGAAAACAAATTTGCAATAAGAACGCCAATTGAGTACACATCAAGCGTATGTTCGTAAGCATTGACGTACTAAGTTCATGTACACAGCTTATTCTTGAAGATTGAACTTGTCCCAATGGCCGAGCGGCAACAGGTCATCAGTTTCGTTCAGAAATGATGAATTTTATTAGCTGATTGCCCACAAACTTCTACCCACTCGAATTCCGATACAGAATGCCACACCGGTTATACTTGGGCTGTAAAAACCTTTGTAGTCTGATTGTCTGCATGCGTCGACACCGCGGAGATGATGGTGATGTGAGGGAAAGCTTAATTTGCAACAAAATTACAGACATTTTGAAGATGCAATAACTTGAGTACCAGGTTAATTACCTCGGCCGTTTTGTAGTTTCTTTCATAGAGTGAAGACAGCCCTTTCTTCTCTTTTCAAACACAGTCTTTGGTGTGATTTCGGGCAGAGCGATTTGTGCAATGCTCGGGTAATCTTGCTGTCTTGCTTGGATTGTAACGAGCGAATGGAAGTGATACGAAATCTAAGTCAACAAGCTCTAGATGCTGCGTAAATGCTGGAACAACAAAAACTGCTTCAAAACGCATTTGTTCTCGACGACGGTGGACCACGGTAGCCTCATCGCGATGTGACTGATTCTGTGGCTAATAGGAACTCAAAAAAGACGATTTATATAATGCTCTGATAATCTAGCGGTCTTGCTTTCATTGTAACGCGCCAATACGAAAGATCACAAATTTTAAAAAATCCAGGCAGCTATGGATATTGTGAACTTTTTGAAATAAAAAAAATGCTTTTAATCGCATTTCCAAATCCATTTATTTATAAGAAGACGACGTTAGCCACAACGCAAAGTTTCTGATTCTGTTTCTTAAAAAATGACAGAATGGATGATAAGATGGATGGCATAAATGATGGCAGATAAGGGCAGAAAAGAAAGGCAGACAAGAAAGGCAGACAAGGAAGGCTGACAAGGAAGCCAGAAAAGAAAGGCAACCAAGGGAGGTAAACTTTTCAAGGAAACTAGATTGCAAACCTTGCTTTTAATAATTATGATTATAATAAAAATAATTGTATGGCGCGACAGTCCACAAGGAACCAGGGGCTAACATGCTGATCAACTACCCGCGTTGTGGGCGCTACTGTTCTCTTACGAGTAGAAGGGACCTACAGTTTTTTGTCGACTCCGAACGGCGAAGTTTAAGAAGCTTTCTTAGGCAGTTATTACTCCTTTAGTGTTGTCAGCAGCTCCAAAGAGGTGTACAAAATTGAGGAGTCGAACCCAAGCCTTCTGCATGTGAGTATCACCTTGCCTTTACCTGTGAAAAGTATTTGACTGTCGACAATATTCCAGAAGTGACTATTGTCTGTGAAAAAATTCTCAAATTATTCTTTGGCATAGAGTTTAAGTCTCCCGTCCTCTGAAAAAAGTAAAATAGGACCAGAAGGAGAAGTTCCTGAGGAAGTTTTATTCTTGTCATTTGTTGGCTGTAGCGTACTTGAATTTATTTTTTTACCAAAGGAAAGCAGTCTTATCAAACAATATTTTATGCACCAGATTTTAAGACGCATATTTACTACCAAGCTTAAATAAACTCAGACTCAATCATAGTTTTAAGATCTTTTATTCATTTAACCGCAAGGGAAAGAATGAAATACTTTGCGTCAAATAACAAATTGGGTACTCACATGTATTTAAAAACAGTCAAAAGCCATTAATTTTAAAGATTTGTCTGTTCACCTGAGTCAAATAAAAAATCTACACCTTATAATTCAACAAATATCAATCGAAGAATAATCTTTGACAACGTAAATTGGATCGAACTAACCAGATCCATACCAAAGCAATTTCTGTGTTCCCTTTTGAATTCTTAAGTTCCACGCGTTGAACAACAAGCCCAGAAGACGTACAACCTCGCAAAAATTTACAACTTACTGCCTTCATTAACGGCACACGAAACACTGAAAATTCAGCCTTATCGAATATAAAATTGACAGACGTTGAGCAGGCACACAAAACAATTCCTTCTAGAATCCGATTACGATCGTGAAGATCGCTCATAGATCACTCCAACAATCAAATGAAATCCAGGAAGCAAACAAAGTACGAAAGTTCTTCATAGATCACCGCTCATTTGTGAACAAGAAACCGATCCTCATCTCATTTACTTCCCATCTTAAATGATTTCACGATCAAATATCTCTCGCATCAATTACATGATCGATTATGAAACACCAACAAAAGAACCCCGAGCCGCAATCAAGATCAGTCTCGATCGCAGTCATCTGTCAATCGACTAAACGCTTCTCATTCCGCATCGCGACCAGCAGCTAGCCCCGTGCAACAGAATCTATTTCATTTCCCCTCATCCACTTGATGATAAACAAAACTCAAGAGCTCCACAAAAAAAAATCCAATTTCCACTTCAAGCCGAACTGCTCTGCGCGACAACGTTGCCTGGCTCTAGGTCTGTACACAAACCACCATTTAGAGGAGATTGCAAAAATAAACTGAAACGTTCAACAACCAAAAAAAAAACACTTTTTAGCCAAAAACTGGTTTTTCCGTCGTTTCTCACTTTTCAGTCATCTATCTTCGACATACAGCAGCAGTATAACGGCTCTTTTGTCGCCGCATTAGTGGGCGGGGGGTTGAATTTCAGATTTTTGTTCAATTTTGACCGTCCGATACTGTCTTTGAAAATTAAAAATTTACACCACAAGACGATGACAATGCAAATTGACTGATCGGGGTGGGGATACAATACAAATGTATCTTAGGGATGCAGATTAAACAATGAATTTACTTTTTCTCAGCTGTCAGACTCCTCTTCAACGCCGGACGACTGGTGCTTCCCCGCTGAAGACAGGCGACAAGATCAATTGATCTCGCTGTTGCTGATATCCCAGATCCTTGCCTGAACTTCTTAATTTATTTCCTTCACTTATTATCTCCGAACTTCGAACTTTTTCTTTTTCTCACATTTCAAGAGATTTTATTGAATTTCACGATCACTCGTCGATCACAATCGGGAGAGAGACGGAATAAAAACAAAATCAGGACAAGCAACAAATTAGGAACCCGCCGCGAGATCACTCTTCACAGCAGCACCGATTGATCGTAGAAGTACGCGCGTATCTGCAGCCCAAACAACAGCAGAGATCGCTTCAGAACGAATGAAAACACATCAACCCCAAGTCGACAATGGCGGAGGAGCAGGCACAGCAGTGCTGCATTCAAATCAATTCCAATCGAACTTCACACGAAAATACGGAAAATAAAAAAAAAACAAAACAAGCGACGATCTTTTAACTTTGACGGACTTTGCACTACTGATACAAAGCGCTGCAGAAGCGCATTAATCGAGTATCTAGATACAATAAACAAAAACGAGCACACAGAACCCAACACCGACAGAGGTTCGTCGGTCGTCCTACTCTAAGCACGTCTGGAATCGAACTGAAAAAAAGGTCGCTCTTCTCCTCTGTGCTGAAGCTGAAGAAAAACATTACGCGCTGTGTACACGATCGGTCGGCCGGTCGATTGGTTGGTTTGTGTGTCGGCCGGTTAACGTTGTTGTTGTTGTTCAACCAGAAGAAGGCAGCAACAACAGCGGTGCTCAACTCCCTAGTTTAACTCTCTGTTCACTTTTGCTGGCCTCTGTTGTTCTCTTGGTTTGCTTCTTGGGGACACGATTGGGACGTCGTCAACGACAACAACTGCTGGCACACAGCCAGGCAACAAGGTAGACCCGATGGACTAGGTGGCTAGCGCAGTTCGTTCGATGCAAAATGCGAGATGGATGCATCTGTGGCTGGAAAGCAGGTATACGCTTTCTTCTGTCCTTCTCTCGAGCGCGCTGGAGCTGGTGCCGAGCCTGGCACGGCCTGGGTCGTCTTCTCTCTTCTAATTTACTTCTACTTCTTCTCCTCGATTTTGGTTTATATTTATTTTTGTTTTTGGATTTCGAGTTTATTTTAGTCCCCGTCGTTTGCTTCGTAGAGGTTCTTTTTTTGATGGCACTCGCGTCTAATTTTTATTCCAGTTTTCCTTCAGTTTGGCGAAGAACAGTTTGGAGCGAATCCATCGGATTTTGGACGCGCTCTGCTGATGATTCGCGGCCGTGGAGCACCACGTGCAGAATTTAATTTATTTTCTGTTGTAATTTGTATTTGACGTGACGTTTGAGGTTATTTTTCCCCACTGTGCTCTTTTCATAGCTCTTCACTCAGCGCGCAGTTGTGTAACAAACACTTGGGGTTTGTACAGCGCGGTGTGAGGTGAAGGTCTGCGGCTTGAACTTCCATAATTACTTCACCCGTGGCGGTTGGTTCAATTGTGTTTGACATACTCTGCCTTGATCTTTAGATATTTTGGCTGAGTATGTGCTCATTAGGGACATGCAATGATCCCACACAGCAGAAGGGGAATTTCAAAGGGTTCCATAGAGTAGCACAAAAACAGTTTTGCTGGAATGCTGTGAAAACGAAATCGGCTGGTCAATATTGTTGCTGTCAGCGTGTGTATCATTTTTTCAAAACCGCGTTAGAAAACGCACATTTTCGAACAAAGGTCGGTTTCAAAATAAAGATTTAGTACGAAATCTGATCTGACCACCAACAGAACTGTGGGAAACACTGTCTTGACCTCATTGAAGAAATATAGGCAGAGAGGCAGAAAATATGAGGAAAATTTCAGTACTTTCACCAATGGTGTTCCTTTTAGTGGTATACAACTTTAAAATCGAATAAGACAGACATCCTATTTTTAAATTTACATGAAATTTATTGTATGCGACATATAATATTCTGGCATTACAAGTTGTATGTAAGTTCTGGCAAATTTTTGGCCGAACTCATGAAGGAAATTATTTTTTTGGTGCATATTTTAACTCCTTTAACCGCCTATTAAATAATTCGCGGCGAATGATATCGTCCAATTTGTCAATTGTTTTGAACTTATCAGCGTAGACTATCGACACATTCCTACATAAAATAGTTAAGTGGCGTTAAATCACATATTTTTGAAGGGCAATTAGAGAGTTCGTGGTCGCCGTGGCGTAGTGGGTAGAGTGCGACGCTCACACGCCGAAGGGTCTAGGTTCGACTCCCAGCTCAACACCAATTTTTCGAATTCTTCACGGCACCACCTCTTTCGAGCTGCTGACAACACTCAATGAGAATTAACTGTCTAAGAAAGCTTCTCAAATCTCGCCGTTCGGAATCGGCAAAAAACTGTAGGTCCCTTCTACTCGTGAGAGAACAGTAGCGCGCACAACACGAGTAGTTGATGAGCAAGCTAGGCCCTGGTCCCCCTTTGGACTGTAGCGCCTACAATTATTATTATTATTAATAAGATATTTCGTAAGCCATTCGAAACTACGCGGTTATCAAACGTTTCCCTAAATAAATCAATTGTGGCACAAGATCTAATACATTTTGAGCCGTCTTCTTCGAAAGACAATTCCTGTACAGTATGGTTGGTGTGTTAGTACACAGACAAGTCAGTAAACATGGCTCTATAGTTCACTTTATCGTTTTGGTCCGCAGAACCATTCACAGTTACGTTACGATTCGCATCATCTTTGAAGAAGTGCGGTCCAATGATACCACAAGCCTATAAAAACCGAACCAAAATGTGACTTTTTCTGGGTGCATTCGTGGCTCTTGCAATGTTTCCAGCTGATATTCACTCCAAAATCGACAATTCTGCTCATTTACGTACCCATTGAGCCAAAAATGAGCTTCGTCCATTTTTAACCATAAAATGGAAGAAGCCAAGAAAAGGAAGATGTTTCTTAATAGAGCACGCATTTTGATAATAAAATTCAATAATTTGCAAGCGTTGTTCGTTTGTAAGACGATTCATGGTTAAATTATAGGCCAAACTGAAGATGTTTGAAAGTGAAACAAAACACGAAACGTGCGTCAGCTATTTAAACCAGTGTCACCAAAAAGATAAAAGCTAAAAAATCACCCTTTAAAAAGATCTGAACATACACTTCAGGGTTATCATCACTCAAAATATGGCAAATTTGATTACACGTCCGTTAAGCATTTAATCAAAAGCGAATTCACCCGTGAGCCAACGAATCTGCATCTTGCTCACCCTGAGTCAGTCCATTTATGCCAAATTGTCAAACCAACAAACCAAAAAACTTGGCAGGAGGCATACCGGACTCCAGTTCAAATAGTGCTGCCAACTTGTAAGTCTTTGCCTCCGAGAAAACAACACCAGTTGAAAATTAAAAACAAAATGCAAGGAAGACAAGACAATAGCAATCAATGACATTTGGTTACATTTTTCTCTTTCTTCTAAATTTTAATAGGTTTACATCAATCTCATTTCTTCAATAATAATAATAATTTTTGGCGCTACAGTCCAAAGGGAGGCCAGGGCCTAGCTTGCTCATCAACTACTCGTGTTATGCGCGCTACTGTTCTCTCAGTAAAAGGGACCTACAGTTTTTTGCCGACTCCGAACGGCGAAATTGAGTGTTTTCAGCAGCTCGAAAGAGGTGGTGCCGTAAAAAATTCGAAAAAATTGGTGTTGAGGTGCGAGTCGAACCTAGACCCTTCAGCGTGTGAGCGTCGCACCCTTCCCACTACGCCACGGCGACCACATCTCATTTCTTGGACTAAGATAAATAATACACTTAATAAAACCGAAAAACAAATAATGCTACCTCAAGATTAAGAAAACTACGAGGGTTGCCTTTTATATTTCGCGATTAGAGAACAAAAACAAATATTAGTCATCGAAAATAGCCTTAAATGTTTTTGAAAATATTCCCAATTAAGATCTATACACTTTTGCATGCGTTTGAACCAATTGTCGAAGCACTTTAGCCACTCTGATTGAGGTATCTCCAAAACATGCATTCTGAACGCATCAACCGCTTCTTCAGGTGTCGAAAAACGTTGACCTCTCACTTTATTTTTTTACGTACGGGAATAAAAAGAAATCATTCGCTGCCAAGTCAGGACTATACCGCGAATGACTCATCAAATCGATGTTTTGAGTGCTCAAAAATGCAATTGTTTGAGCCGATGTGTGAGAGCTCGCATTGTCGTGGTGAAGAGTGATCGTCTTCGGCGGTTGGTTTTCCTGATTTCTTGGAAGACAAATGACAAACAAATGTTTGCGTACCACTCAGAATTGACTTTTCTGCGTGGTTCTAGTGGCACGGTTGCGACATGTCCAGTTTTTCCGAAAAAACAGGCACCATTTGCTTGGAAGTGCTTCGTGCGAGAGGAACTTTTGTTCGATTTGGCTCAATTTGAAACACCCATACAGTCGACTGCTGTTTACTTTCGGGCTCATACGCGCAAATCCACGATTCAGCATCTGTCAAGATTTCATAGACGTATTTCGAAGCACCGTGATCGTATTTTTGGAGCATTTCTTTCGACCAATCGACACGAGCCTTTTTTTGAGCCGTTGACAAATTGTGTGGGATCCAACACGAACAAATTTTTTTGACGGTAAAATGTTCATGCAATATTGAATGTATGCTGATCCCGCTAATGCCTAAGGTTGTCTCAATCTCACGGTAGATCAAATGACAATCTTGCAATATCAGTTGGCGCACAGCATCAATGGTTTCCGGAACAACAACTGATTTGGACGGCTTTCACGAAATTCCTCTTGGAGTGAACTACGACGTCGGTTGAATTCACCATACCATCGATAAACACTGGCCCTTGATGGAGTTTCATCGTCAAAAATTGAATCAAGTTCATCGATGCACTGTTGTTGAGTTTATCCAAGTCGAAAGTTGTAAAAAATTATCGCACGAAAATTTTCTCGATTTAATTCCATTTTTTGGGCGAAATGGATTTTTAAAGTTGCTGTAAACAACACAAATAGCGCTCGTATGTTAAAACGTTCTGAGTACGTATAACCTCAAATATGTCAAACTTTACGATAGAGGTGGCAGTTGCCAGATTGTAATACTAGGGTTGCCCATTCTCGAAAAATAAAAGGCAACCTTCGTATTAAAGTTGAAATGTGTTATTTTTTTTCTAATTTTAATTAAGAATAAAATATATTGAAAAATTCGTTTGTCCCAATTAATTTGCACACGACTGTAAGTGGTATTTCAGAAACATATTGACGCGCTTTCCTTTTTAAGCGATTTACTTTTAAACTTTCGCAATCAAATGCTTCCCAAAAGAGTTGAAGTTCATCTTTCACTCAATTCATTTTCCAGTCTTAATTCAGGTGTCAACCCAACGCAAATCCTTTTGTGTGTCCAGAGTTCATCAAATCGTGGATTACTGTTTTGTAGAATGTTTCTATAGCCCTAACAACGTCCACAATGTCCGGCTTGCTAAATTTTACATGCTTTCAACGTTTCAGTGATATAGCGACCGAATCAAAGTCCACCTCGGACACCAAAAACGAACCTTAAATGTTTTTTTTTAAAACACGTCTCTACATCTCTCTCAACAGAAAAACTGATATTCCCCGAAGTCAATAATTGAATTACCCGTAGTAAATGGTTTTGGAAAACAGAAAACGAAACCGTCTATGTGTCAAATAAATTTTGTTTTAAATTTCCCCCACTATGTTTTATTTTCATCATTCGTTCACCAAAATCATGAGGACGGTTATATGAAGTATTCATTCCCATTACGAATCAGAACATAAGCCGAATACAGACTGTACCAAACTGTATTTCTGTTCTGCAGCACAGCAGTCGGTTACCCTTCACTTTTAAAAAGCACAGAAAGTTGCATACTTTTGCAAACGCAATTAACTGGCGAACCTTGTTCCATAACTTACTTTCATGAGAAAATCAAAATTTTCCTCGCACGCAATGACAAACACAGAAAAACCTTAAACCTAGATACGGTACATTACCCGGGTTGATGAACTTCACCAATTAATCACAATCAGTACGTACCTGAAACGAAAAGAAAAGAAAACTCTGATTAGACACGACCGCCAGCCACCACAAAGGCGCCCCGAGTATCGGGATGCCCAATCATTTCAGACAATTCAGACAAAGTACCAGGAAGCAATGCTCCTACTTCTCGCAACAAAGGACAATTCTTTCGTGCTCCTCGGCTCAGCCGATAGGGAGAGAAAAAATTGCGGTAATTAACGAAGTTGTACGTCTCTAACCCCAGAGAGATATACTTTATCTTGCCCACCCGAACGGGTGCCCATGCGGGGAGACGCACTTTGCTGCCACCCGGACACCACCATCTACACATCGTCAAAGTCGTCCTCTCACATCTCATGCTTGAACTGGTTGCGATACGCCGTAGTGGCGCATAACTCATTCCCTCGGCGGATGACCATCAAATGCAAGTGCAGACCCAAAACAAAGCCGTAAACCTCGCGCACACTCTCCGCGGTGACCTCAGGAAGAGCACGCTCGAAGGCGAATGCCCTTTGCCGGCCAAGAAACCGCACTGGATACTTGCAACAGGTAAAATAGATTTCGTCTATCTCTCTGATAGGGGACTCATTGGGTTTCAGGAAATCACTGGGACTCATGCGACAGGGCAACTACGAGAGGACGACGCCATGTGTGTGGAGCTGCAATAAAACCGACTACACACCACGCTGGGGACACAAAAGAAAGCCCACGAGACAGACGACGAACGGAGACGCCTCGGAAGAGAAACAATTGCAACTGGTGGCAAATGGCTGGTGGACACTTTGATCCCTCCAACGGGTGGACAGTGGAAGTTGCCAAAGCAGTGGTTGACAATACAATGCGGCGACGGGTTTGAGGATAATGATGATGGTGCTTGCGATTGGGAGCATCGGGGTAGGAAAGGTTATGTAACTGTGGAGGAGACTGCGTGGGTCGCCTTCTTTGAATGGAGTGACAAATGATTCGAGCGTGTGTGTGGCGTGCGCCTGAACAACAAAAGTTGGATTTCCGTGAAAATGCTGAACGAGAATGACTTTTAGTAACCTAGGCAACGGTTAATGAGATTTGTTTGAAAATTAAAAAAAGAGGGATGGTGACTAAGAGCGGGATGCTGAGTAAAAGCGAATTTGTTCTACTTCTCATTTGATGGTGCCACACAAGGCGCCACCAGTGACAAGTCTCTTCCTGACTCAATACGTCTCCTCGCAATGAATCACAAAGAAATCTAAGATTCCCCAATAAGAGCGTCACCAACCATAAATCTCACTCTTCGACAAGACATTTCTGTCCCACTTGCAGTCTGCTTAATCACCGTATCAGGCGGCTTTTGTCATCGTCTCGGGTCTTTGTGCCACTAAGGCAGAGCTGCACAAAGCCAAACACACTTCCTTTGTGCTTCCCCTGATGGCGGCTGCAATTACGCAACTCTCTACGTTACCATACTGCACACATGTGAACTCTTGACTTCCCAGAAACGCACACCTGAACTAACTGCTGCCATCCGCGTCCACCGCAAGCCAGTTTTCCATTTTCAATTCAGCACCCACTACACCTGCACCGGTTGCGACCGAGACTTGACCACCGCTTCGTCGAGACAACAATCGATTCCGAGCAGCAAAGCCCCACACAAAAGGGACACTGAACCCCTCCGCAGATATGCGCCGAATCTAACTGAAAACCTCTCCCAAAGGCTACGCGACAAAAGCCAGAGCACTAACTCCACTCGCCAAGAAGGCAGCACACTCACGTCACTCCTGTCGTTCATCTGGCCGACCGACCCTTCAGGGTGAACTCCCTCCCCCTCCCCACCCCTACGAGCTCCCCAGTAGATAAGACAATCATCAGTCCGATCGTCTGTCTCCTTGGCTCGGGGTTTCTCCGGCTTGTGCACACAAGTGATCGCTGCGAGGCCCAAATTGTCTTCTCCCGTCGCGGCCGCGCGTTTTGACGGCTGCTACACGGAACAGCAACACAACACGCGCATGTAGATGGATGTGTAATTGTTATGAGTTACATTACACCGCACGGAACGCGTTTTGAATCCGTTTTCGGGTTCACTGCGCCCATTGGTGGCTGGTGCGTTCGCATGACGCGTGCAGTTCTCTTGCTGTTGCTTCGGGTCGCCGCAACTCTTGAGTCAGCGGTGTGCGAAGAATGAGGGCGCAACCAGAAACCGAGGAAAGGTGAAAAGCAAACGAAAATAAACAATAATTTGATGCCGCAGCTGGGGCCCCGCACAGGAGAGACCCAGATTACGATAATAATCGTAATTGTATCGATTGGGTCGTGCCCAGAGTCGACCCTGTGGGTTGGTTTTGTTTCTTATTGCACCTGGCCGACAGGCGGCCGGGGAACGGGGCTCGATCGTGGCGGACTCGGCAGCTAACGAGCTCGGAAATGATTAATGACATTTCAGAGCAGATCCCCTTGTCCGCGGCCGGGGAACCGTGGGAATTTGCCAAGCCGTAAGCTGGGGAGCTCCTAAGTGGAAATCGAAAATCAATTAACATAAGCCGCGGCTCGAGGTGATCTTGAGGCCGAGATAAGTGGGAGTTGTCGGATCGATCGACTGCGCGCCTGATCAGTGTTTGATTAAGGGCTGTACATGCCGCCAACCGATAGAAGTGGATTAGGGCGACGGGACTTAATTAGAGGGACGACGCACTTGTGCGCCGGGGAAAAGGGCTTGTACCATGGCAATTTGTTGCTAACACTTGGCGAAGCGACACTAACCGAACGGGCGAGTGCGAACGAAGTGCTAGCAATTAGCGAGCGGATTAGCATGAAAGTGGGGCTTAGTTGCCGCGTGGTTAAGCTGGGGATTCTTAGAAATTTGACGGGGGAGGGAGATTAGGGCTACTGAATAGAAAATGACAACTGGAAAATAAAGACTGTATAAATAAAGGGTGAGACACCGGCGTCTAATAAATAACAAAAATGATAAGATCAAATTGACAACTGATAGCTGCAGAATGGCGACATATGATTATTGGGCTGTCAAAAGATGGCGCCACCTGCAAGTTGTTGCTGATCTTGGAAGCGATTACCCACTTCACTGGAAGGGTGTGACATTTGCCAGCAACTACGGTTTGTGCATCACCCCCTGTTTAAGGCAACAACATTATTTTCTTCGAAAATGTTTGGATTTATTTTAAATAAACTGCGTTTGCGGAAAGATTGGTTTTTCTTCTTCAATTGGAAGAAAAATGCAGATGAAGTTTATCGAATACTTGAAATTTATGGGACACCGGCGCCGACTAATAAATAATGCAAGGTTGATTTGCGACGCCTTGAAAGTGTTGATTTGAGCGTTGAAGTTAAAAAGCGTTTTGACCAGCCCAAGATGTTTGAAGATAAGGAGTTGGAGGTTTCACATGAAGAATCGTTTAGAGTTACTCAGCAAAGAATTTGCGTTCGTGCTAAGAATTTTTTTTGTATTCAAAAGCAAGTAAATTGAGAGCCGTATGAGTTGAAAGTTGAAAGACGACTTTTCACCTTGGAACTGAATCTTAAAAGACATCAAAGGAAGGGATTTTGGTACAGGATCGTGCCTGGAGGTGAAAAGTGGATAAACTACAATAACCACAAGTAAAAAAAAAAGGTAAGACATAGCCTGGTGAACCCGTTCTTTATCGAAGCTTAAGAAAAAACAACGGACGTTCAAAGGCAATACTCTGCATGCACTGTCCCAAAAAATTGTCCGTACACCACTGGATTTTTAAGTTAAAATAGTAAACTGGAAAAGTACTAGGCCAATTTCAACAAAATATATCGTAAATTAAAGGAAATGTGTTATAGAAAATAAATTAAAGGGCAAAATAATAGATCAATGACAATATTGGTAATAACAGGCCATAAGTTTATCAGGCTTCCCTTTTTACACTCAAAAAATTGTCCGTACACCCTACAAAACAATATAAAATTAATGTGAGAAAAAAATTGCTGCTATTTTATTGGTTTCTGGTCACTGCGCTCTGAGACTTTGCCGGCAACAGTTGATATCTCCATATGCTCTTAAAAATGAAAAAAAGAACACAGAAAGGCTTTCCCAACGATATCAAAGAATTAAAAATAAAACTCTGCTGAACAGGTCGGAGCTTACGTGAAATCGCAGATACTGTTGAAAGAACACATTCGCCCTCGGATTTCACTCTGAGAAAATGATAAAATTAAAACAGAACATTTCATTATTTATTCCAAATGTGTACAAGGTTTTTGAAAATCACGAAATCATTGACTTTTTGGGACTGACATTATGTTTCGCAAGTTTAACAATTTTTCTGGCATGTAATTTTCGGAGTTTCGGCTTTGGAGTACGAAGCTTTGTACCCAAGGACTCTAAGCACTCATAGCTTCAATGGGAATGCATGTGGCTCGAATGGTGAATCTGAATAGAATTTATTCTTGTCTTATTTTTGTCGATCCTTGCTTTCCATTTCAGTCTTAAACAATAGGACTGCAGTTATTTTGTTCTTAATACATTTTTAAAACTGTCCTTGAACTTCGTGATTAAACACCGAACTGAGACCAATTGGGAGTACAACTTCTTGACAATAAGTAGAAACCCACATCCATGAATAAACTCAGTTGCATCCAGCTCAGGGTTCCTAACTTGACAAATTTTGGCCCTGGATAGGGACGACTACCGTTTTTTTTGACATAAATTGTACTCGTAACAACGTCCTTAAAATATCGTTCAATTGGGTGGCTGGAGTCCCAACTTTTCTTGAAATAGTGCTTAAAAATAGAGTTTTTGAAAGTCAGACCTATTCACAATGGCGATATTTTAAAATAATGAAGTTTCAGCGCAATATAGGAATGTAGTCCTCGATAACATTCGATATAGAATTCCAATTGCGTTCAATCTTTGATGACTAATATAAGCTACTATTCTCAAACCTATTCACAGTGATGATTTTCGAAATTCATTTAAGTTCACGGTCTTAAGGAAAAAAAAATATCAGATTCATTCAAAATGAAATGAGGAAAAAGTAACCCTGTCTCAAATTCTGATTCAATTTCATTCTCGATAGTGATTTAAAACTATAAACGTTTTCACAATGATTATAGACATTATCACAGTGATGATATTTATGACATTTATGGCATGTTCACAGTCTTGAGGAAAAAGTGTTCCTGTCTGAAATTCCGATTAAAGTTTATTCTTGGTGTTGAATTGAAACTAAAAAAAAAATCAGACCTATGAACAGTCATAATATATGAGGTGCACTAAGGTCTACCATCTTGAGAAATAATAAATCTGTCTTAAATTTCAATTCAGTTCTGTTTTTCATGTTGATTTGAAACAAAAAAAAAAGTCAAACATATTCACAGTGATAATTCTCCAGATACACTTTCTCAAAAAATTATCCGTACACCACTGACTTTTTAAGTTAAAATAGTATAACTGGAAAAGTACCAGGACAATTTCAACAAAATATATCTTAAATTAAAGGAAATGTATTATAGAAAATAAAAAGGAAAATAATAAATTAATGACAACATTGATAAAAACATTCAATAAGCTTATCAGGTTTCCCTTTTTAAACTCAAAAAATTGTGCGTATACACTAAAAAGTAATATAAAATTAATGTGAGGAAACAAAATTGCTGCTATTTTGGTGGTTTTTGATCACTGCGCTCTGAGACTTTGCTGGCAACAGTTGATATCTCCATATGCTCTTAAAAATGGAAAAAAGAATACATAAAGGCATTCCAAAGGATATCAAAGAATTTATAATAAAACTCTGGGGAAAAGGTCGGAGCTTACGTGAAATCGCAGATACTGTTGAAAGAACACATTCGTCAGTAGAGTATGCGATAAACAAATATAAAGCTACAGGTACTGTGAAAATGGTGCCAGGCAGGGGACGAAAAAAGAAGTTGGATATCCTACAAATCCAACGTGAAATATTGCGAGCAATAAAAATAAATTAAAAAAAATCGCAACAGAAATAAGAACAATGCTCAAAGAAGACTGTAATACTGATGTCAAACCACAGACAGTCAGAAATTTCTTGCGTTCACATTACTTTAAGGCCTGTGCACCTCGTAATAAACCCTTGTTATCCAAAAAGAATATACAAAAAAGGTCGATAAGCCTCCTGAGTTTTTGACACGTGTCATCTTCTCAGATGAATCCAAATTTAATATTTTCGGATCCGACGGGCGAAGTTTTGTTTGGCGTAAGAGCGGAACAGCACTTGAGGATGGCATCATTAACCATACCGTCAAGCACGGTGGTGGCAATGTCATGGTCTGGGGTTCAATGGGAGGTTCGGGAGTTGGGTATCTTGTGTTTATAGAGTCGACTTTGAACAATATACAATATTTAAAAATTTAAAAAATTCCGCCCAAAAATTGCAAATTGATTATGAACACCGCTTTGTTCACGACAGTGACCCTAAATATTCGTCAATGATTGTAAAAGAGTGGTTACTCCATAATGTTAAGCAAGTTCTTTCCCATCTTCCCCAAAGTCCAGATTTGAACCCTATAGAACATTTGTGGGCTCATATGGAAACAAAACTAAGACAAAAGACGATTAGGAGAAAACAAGAACTTAAAATGGCATTGAAGTCTTTGGCGGGAATTATAGCCCGAATATACCGAGAAGCTCGCACTTTCAATGAAAAATAAATTGCGTGCTGTAATTAAAGCAAAGGGAAAACACACATCTTATTAATGATCAATTTATTGCAATGTTGTGGCCGCAGTGGCGTAGTGGGTAGAAAGCGACGCTCACAAGCCGAAGGGTCTAGGTTCGATTCCCGGCTGAACACCTCGAATTTTTCACGGCACCACCTCTTTCGAGCTGCTAAGAACACTCAAAGAATAATAACTGTTTAAGAAAGCTTCTCGAACTTCGGAGTCGGCAAAAAACTATAGGTCCCTTCTACGTGAGAGAACAGAAGCGCGCACAACACGAGTATTTGATGAATGAGCTAGGCCCTAATCCCCCTGTGGACTGTCGCGCCATACAATTATTATTATCTTTATTGCAATGTTATGCGTGGTTATGCTTTGCAGCCGTAAGTTTACGGACAATTTTGAAACATGAAGTTACCTAAGTTCTTGTTATTTATTGAATTTATTTTGTTTTGGTGCCAATGCTTGACCGGCGTGCCATTTTTACATATTGAATTCTCCTTATTTTGAGGCATTTTTTGTTAAAATTGGATAAGTACTTTCAAAGTTATACTATTTAGACTTAAAAAGTTAAGGGTGTACGGACAATTTTTTGAGACAGTGTATGTTGGGACCAGGCGGATGTGGGACAATATGAGCTACTAAAACCGGCCAAAACGATTGTTGGAAAACGTTATCAACTACAACTAATACCTTTGGGCCGTACATTGCGTGAAAAACAATATGAAATGACTGAAAGGCATGACAATGTGGATTTGCAACATGATATCGCTCGCCCGATGTGGACTTTGCAGTCAAAAACTACCTGAAAGGTAGTGCTAGGAATAAGGAAGTCTTACCCCACTTGTCTTTTTCTTCAGACATTCCTCCTTCTGACTACTGGCTCTTTCGAGGGATGGTTAACTATTCGAGGGGTCACCAGTTCGGGTCTTTTGAAGAAAAAGAAGAATGGCCCAATGATTTAATCGATGCCAGAGACGATTCATTTGTAAGAAATGGAAGATGGAAAAGGTTGTCGCTTCAAGAAGGCAAAACCCTGATTGATGCATTTCTTAAGCTTTGAGGACAAACACTAATTTGTACTCCAAATAAAACATACAAACTGGCGTCAAAACTGGAATATGTATGAATGACAATAAAGTGAGACCCCATGAGTGGCATGTTAGAATTGATCACCGAAACGGAACGACTCGAAAAAATCGCACATTGCAGAATTTGATCACTTAAGAACAACCATCCGCGAATGAACGTTTACGAAGATGTTTAAAACATTATGACTCCAAACTAACATCTGAATAATAAGGACTGGAAAGGGACGACTACAAACTGCGAATGCTGAAACTCAATGACCCCAAATTGATGACTGAAATTTTTAGGAAGAATTTGAAATTGAAAACCAATAAAGGACTAATGACAGCTGAAAAATGTCAACAGAAAACTGACATTTGAAGGTTCACAGCTGGCAATTGAGTGTTCAACTGACTTATGCAGATTTCAAGAAAAAATTCTTCATGCTTCCAAGGCAGCCTATGAAAACCCAAGGACAGCGCTAAGCCCAGCATGAACGTTATTCAAGCAACCACAGGGAGCATCACGCAAAAACATCAACAAACTTGCTATAAACAACCAATTAAGTGACAACACCAGTCGCATGCAGTCCAGGTGTGGACTTTCTCCACAGACGACCACTCCTCCTGCAAGTCACTTAAGTAAATCCATTCACACGAGTCTCAGCGTCTGACAGCGCGTGTTGTGCAATCCTCCAGCCATAATTGCACATAATCCTTCCCCTCCCAAGGCTGCCCGACATTCCTAGAAATGTCCAGCGCAGCAGTGCTCGGCGCAAGCAAATCGTCTCACAGAATGCAGTAAACCCATTGATTGCATCTATAATACCAACTCGCTTCGAGGGCAATTATCCCAGCCAAGTACAAGTTGAAAATTATCCACTCGCGCGCCGCTCGGAACAAGATTGCATAGAATTCTCTGATTTTTCCGCACATTATCGCATTTTTTCACCGCTGAATGGGTCCGCGGAATTCGCCGCACTGCGCTCGATTCCGGGTGTCCCTAGCGGGGCAGGTTGCCACAGAACCTGGATCGGGCCCAAGCTGCTCACATGAAGACACACACACACAACGTAAACAAATATTTATCTCGACATGAAGATCATTTAGTGCAACAAGCTAATTGGTGGCAGATAATTGAATTGTGAGTGATTTGTGCGCTTGTTCGTGTCGGCTGGCAGTGGGCAGAGGTGTGACTTGGGGAGGGATCATGTGCAGGTCGCGAGTTGTACGGATAATCAGATTTAAAAAACTAATTACGAGCGAAGGAGGTGCTGGTGACTGGAGAGGTCTTGAGCAAATGAATGAAAATTACGATGCTGGGCGACACGCTAACAATCGATCAGAAGCTGCGGCGTCTAATGAGGAGACGAAGTTGTTGTTTTCTTTTCGGATTTTGAAGAATTTTCTGATTAATGGGCTATTAATGAATATTGTACGTGGTACCCCAGGCTGCTATTATCGTTGATTCCCAGAACGAAGAGAAGCACCGTCTGTCTAGAAATTCACCAGAAAACTTTAGCTTTACATTTTGCATTCGCATGAAGAATCTTTATATGGGACATCATTTGTTAACGTTTTAAAGGGGTTTTAACAGGTGTGAACATATTTCGGCGGTCTGTGGTTATAATATAATATAATTGTGGGCGCTACAGCCCAGAGGGGGACCAGGGCCTAGCTTGCTCATCGACTACTCGTGTTGTGCGCGCTACTGTTCTCTCACGAGTAAAAGGGACCTACAGTATTTTGCCGATTCCGAACGGCGAAATTTGAGAAGCTTTCTTAGACAGTTATTACTCTTTGAGTGTTGTCAGCAGCTCAAAAGAGGTGGTGCCGTGAAATATTCGAAAAATCGGTGTTGAGTTGGGAATCGAACCTAGACCCTTCGGCGTGTGAGCGTCGCACTCTACCCACTACGCCACGGCGGCCACTGTGGTTATGTCCGCGTATTTTCTACAGTCCACAAGTGGACCAGAAACGCGTAGTCAGCAGCATGAAAGAGATGCTGTCATGAAAAATTCGAAATGTTCGGCCCGTGAATTGAAGCTGGACCTTCGGCAGTTGAATGTCGCACTCTACCCATTACGCCACGGTGTTATTTATTTAGCCCTTACTTAACCATCACAACAAAAGTTGTTGTTGTCAAAATCGTTCGTCGTGCCATCTTAAGAGTTTTTTCAAACTTCGCGGATTCTATTGGGCTTATAACTTAATTCGTTCGCCAAAAGATGGCGTAACTTGTATTCCATCCTGATTATTCCTTGAAACATGCGTTGGAAAACTATTGTTTTAAAAGATTTTTTCTAAGCTTCGCGAGTTCGTAACATAACTCGTTTGCCAAGAGATGGCGTAACTTGTCATAATTCACTGTTACGAAGGTTGCCTTTTATATTTCGGGATTAGGCAACCCTAGTGTCACAATCTGGCAACTGCGACCTCTATCGTAAAGTTTGACATATTTGAGGTTATACGTACTCATACGTTTTGACATACGAGCGCTATTTGTGTTGTTTACAGCAACTTAAGAGATTTTTCTCGCACAAAAAATGAAATTAAATCGTGAAAATTTTCGTGCGATTATTTTTTACAACTTTCGAGGTGGATTAACACAGTGCATCGATGAACATAATTTAATTTTTGGCGATGAAGCTCCATCAAGGACCAGCGTTTATCGTTGGTATGGCGAATTCAACCGAAGTCGTAGTTCACTCCAAGACGAATTTCGTGAAGGTCGTCCAAAATCAGTTGTTGTTCCAGAAATCATTGATGCTGTCCGCCAACTGATATTGCAAGATCGTTACGTGACCTGTCGTGAGATTGAGACAACCTTAGGCATTAGTGGGACCAGCATACATTCAATATTGCATGAACATTTAACCGTCAAAAATTTTTATTCGCGTTGGATCTCACCCAATTTGTCAATCGCTCAAAAAAGGCTCTTGTTGATTGGTTGAAAGAAATGCTCCAAAAATGCGATCGCGGTGCCTCTAAACACGTCTATGACATCGTGACAGGTGATGAATCGTGGACTTACGCGTATGAGCCCGAAAATAAACAGCAGTCGACTGTATGGGTGTTTCAAATTGACCCAAATGCAACAAAAGTTGCTCGCGGACAAAGCACTTCCAAGCAAATGGTGCCTGCTTTTTCGGAAAACCTGGACATGTCGCAACCGTACCAATAGAACAATGCAGAACAGTCAATGCTGAGTAGTACACAACCATTTGTTTGCCAGTTGTCTTCCAAGAAATTAGGAAAACCAACCGCCGAAGACGGATCGCTCATCACCACGACAATGCGAGCTCTCACACTTCGGCTCAAACAACTGCATTTTTGAGCACTCAAAACATCGATTTGTTGAGTCATCCGCCGCATAGTCCTGACTTGGCACCGAATGATTTCTTTTTATTCCCGTACGTCAAAAATAAAGTGAGAGGTCAAAGTTTTTCGACACCTGAAGAAGCGGTTGATGCGTTCAGAATGCATGTTTTGGATATACCTCAATCAGAGTGGCACAAGTGCTTCGACAATTGGTTCAAACGCATGCAAAAGTGTATAAATCTTAATTGAGAATATTTTGAAAAACAATAAAGCTGTTTTCGATGATTAATATAATCCCGAAATATATGTCATTTATTTGAAGCGTATACAAAAAACAAAAATTTTCAATCTAATATGTCGAACTTTGTGCCTGAAAAAGTGTGTTTTTCGGGGAGTTATTCTTCATTACTTTAATATGAAGAAAACTGCTGCCGAAAGTCATCATATTTTTGTGAAAGTTTATGGTGAACATGCGCTAGCTGAGCGAATTTGCCAAAACTTGTCTGCACCATTTCAAAGTGCTGATTTTGGCTTGGAAGGCGAACGTCCTTGGCAGCCAAAACATTTTGAAGATGAAGAACTAGAAGCATTACTCTATAAGGATTGTTCCCAAACATAAGAGCTCGCGGAATTTTTGGATGTCAATCTAGCAGCCATTTTAAAACGTTTAAAAGCAGCTAGATATATTCAAAAGCAAGCAAATTTGGTTCCATTTGAAACAAAAAAACGCACGAATAAAGTGATATACACAAAACTTCGGAGAATTCGTTCATAAAGTCGCTTGCATATACAAAAATGGGAGATTAAAACAATGAATCATGCCTGACTTGTTGAATTCAAAGCAAAACCTGGGTTTTACAGAAAATATAATTTATGCAATGAATGATGGTTTAGAAGGCATACGGACAAAACATCATCTCCTGCAACAAGGTCCAAATTATCTTACAGAGAAAATAATTTTGCCCAAAATATACTGCTTAACAGAAACTCCCAATTTCGGTGAATTTTTCTTTTTTCACGACAAAGCACAGCTTTTGTTAAATGAAAAATTCTTTAGACTCAACATCTGTCAAAAAATGATCGTAAATGATGAATTTTTTTCAACAAAAACAACAGTTTTCAGCGGAAGAAAACACAGTTTTGATCAAAAGATCAGCTTTGTAGACTGCCGCATCCAAAAATAACTTTTCACGACAGGACCAGTTCCAGTTAAAACAAAGTGTACAAAGAATTTTGATTGAAAATATTACAATTCGCGAAAAAACGCAATTTTGGGCCTCCCAAATTAATCCTTACTCGTGGCAAGACATAATTTTGGTCCACTAGTCCACCTTTACAATGATTGAGCATTTTTGTCTGAGTATACTTTCTTACAAGGAGACCTTTTTTATCGATTTCGGTCTTAAAACTATCATTTATAACTAGGCCGGCTTTTGATCAAAAAACATTTTGAGCAACGGCGCTATAATTCACTGCAAAAATTGCCAAGGTATATTTTTGGTCCCATTATTTAATAATTGTATGGCGCAACAGTTCGCAGGGGACCAGGACTTAGCTTGCTCATCAACTACTCGTGTTGTGCGCGCTACTCTTCTCTCACGAGTAGAAGGGACCTACAATTTTTTGCCGACTCCGAATGTCGAAGTTTGAGAAACTTTCTTAGACAGTGTTGAGTGTTATCAGCGGCTCGAAAGAGGTGGTGCCGTGAAAAGCTTCGAGGTATTCAGCCGGGAATCGAACCTAGGCCCTTCGGCATGTGAGCGTCGCACTCTACTCACTACGCCACGGCGGCCACTGATTTCCCATCCCATTATTTACTGACTTCAAATTCGAATTCCAAATTCTATTGAATATAAAATTATATAAAGCGGATGTTTCTAGCACTCTCGTCTTTTCTGTCCAAAATTATTTGGAATGACCAAAAAATGTGCCCAAGTTCATCTTTTCTTTTTCTTCCTTAAAGGCACTGTCACACTGTGATTCGAAGGCGATTGTGGCATGAAAGTTAACAACTAGTCCAAATTTCGACACAATTTTGGTCCAACGATCATTTAAAATTCCTGAAGTTGTTTTTTGCTTCACATTGGGTGACGAAGAGAGAATATAGAACATCTAATGGCTGTGATCACTTGCCAAGCAACGTAATTTCACCAACAAATGAATTTCGATCAAACCTTACTAATTTTTTCATTTTCTTCGCGTGTGTGGGAAAAAGTTTTCAATGTTGACGTGTTTGTTTGCCTGTGGCTCACTCCTCAACGCGCCCCATGAAACCAAATTGCATACAAATCAATTTTGAATTCGTTATGGTCTCTAGAGATAAATAAGTGCTGGAACCCAGAACGCCTTGTTCGGTAGCGAATCGAATTAACAACGCACATAAACAGCAGAAAAGTTGCAGTCAGAAATTCCAACGCAAATGATTCTCCCATAAACTCTGCCAATCTGTAAGTGTTCAATGCCATAAACCGTAACACCGTTCGTCTTGAAAACTGCTAATTCCGTTTATAACTCTTTTGCTTGACGCGCACATCACCACGGTTGTGAATGCCAACAAAGGGACTTAAAAGATCGACTTCTACTTCCACGCAAAGAACCAAACTTCGCAGACATGACTCAGTAATCCCTCTCATCAACACAGAGTCCAGCCAAATCCACTGTTGATGGCCTACGCGGCACGCAGTTCATCATCACGTAGATTGAAGAAAGTTTTGCGGCTGCTGCTGCTGCAGCAGTACACTCATCGGATGCAGTTTATTGTTTCTGATGGAGCACGCGAAAAAACAGGCAGGCAGCGATACACACAAACAAATAGACAATCTTCTAGCCCGTGGCACTGTGGCGGAGTGTGGCACCGAGAACATTGCACAGAACCTAAGCAAAAGTGATGCCAACCGCCTTTCGATTTGAAGCCGCCTCGCCTCCCCTCAATTGCTAGATGAGATATTTTTAGTAATTGCTGGTGGGAGATGGATACTCGCCGGCTTCTTGGCACCGCCACCGGGTGCAGCAGCGTTGCATGCTGGAAGATATGATTTATTTTTCTGTTCGCCTCCGGACGGGTGCTGCTGGGGCTGCTGATTGCAGTCGCAGTACACGGCCATGATGCCCCGCCACTGGGACTTTGTGCGTGACGGTTCCATTTATTGATTTCGTTAACACCTCCTTCTCCGTATTCTTTGGCGTTGCTGGTGCTGGTGCCTACGTTCCTCGGTCCTCTGAAGATCGGGTGCGCCTTCGCTCTGGATGCGAGGATTAAAAATAGATGTTTATTGTTCTTGGGGTTGCAGCTAATGCTGTTTGCGGTGAATGTTGCGGCTGTGTTGCGAAAGCATTCGGATGAGTGGGAGGCACCATCTTTCGGGGATCACGGGCATCAGTGTGTGTCTGAGTTTTTTGAAGATCAAAGATTGCTGAGTGCAACGGTGTCGCGAAATATGCAGTAGTTGCACCGTGAACTTGTGTGAGCGAAGGAAATGTTTAATATTTTCGCAAGAAACTGAACTTTTTTTCAACGAACGACGAAGTCTCTTCTTTGGTATGGGCTGAGAAACTTATCAGCGGCGCCGAGCAGCGGGATTAATACGTCACTCCAGACTCGTGAATTGTAAATCAGTCACGCCAACTAGGAAATTTGAAGAAATTCTGTTTGACATTCTGTTTGAATTGTTGGAGCGATGATTAGAATTGTCAATATGAATCAACTTTTCCCACTTTTTCAGAATCCATGAAAGTAACCCTTGCTTGGGCGTTATTTCAGTTTGATTGATGTGGGCCAATTGTGGAAAATGAAACAATGGTCCTGTGATGCTGAATGGAGGCTCACTGTGCCTTGCTGGCCAGCTCTGATCTACAGTCCGCGAAAAAAAAAATAGCACAACATGTAATTTCACAATTAGTTTAAATAGGATAATGGTTAATGACCTATATCCTTTTTTTTTCGTATACCTCTATGCGCCCCAGTAAAGTCACAGTTGTTTTGTACTGGGTGCCTGAAGAAATTTCTAGAAAATCCTTAATTATAAGAAAAAACTGTAGATAAGACCCCGAAAAAAAGATAGCACATGTTCAGAAAAATGGAATTTAAGTCGCGTTTTTGTGAAGGAAATCAAAGAGGAAGGCGCATTCTGTGATTTTATTTTTTTGAGAGTGCCAAAAGTTGTAAAATGGGTAGAGGAAAAAAATTAATTAGTGCCGAAATAAAGATTATTACAAAACTGCACCAAGAAAATTTCAAAATTGCCGAAAAACTGGAAAGAAGCCGAAAAATGACTTAAATTTTTCCTCAAAGCCCCTGAAAATTACGGAAAGAAGAGTAGCCTAAGGCGTCTAAGCTATCAGTGACAGGGATAGGCGCGCGATTCTAAGAGTGGCATCGGATTCGGGCTTAACCGCTCGCAAAATCACCGAACAAGCAGGTGTCACGACAAATGTAAGAAACGTCCAAATGCTATTAAAGGAGTCTCCAGTTCAGCGCAAAAAAATTAAGAAGAAACCACCACTTACGGCAAAACACAAGGATGACAGGGTAAAATTTGCCATGGAACATATTCATTCGAAAAAACGATGGCGTCGGGTATTATTCACGGACGAAAAGAAATTTAATTTCGACGGTCCCGATGGCCTAGCATGTTACTATCACGACGTAAGAAAAGATTAGACAATATTGAGTCGTCGGCAACATGGTGGAGAAACTGTTGTGATATGGGCTGTGACATAGGATACCATGGTAAGTCTGATATAAAGTTCGTACCACAAAGAATGAACAGCAAAAAGCACCTGGATTTGATTGCGGATGAAACAACAGAATCAACTGATGAAATTACGTACTTGACGCTTATTTTTCAGCAAGATAATGCTGCGGTGCATACGGCGAAAATTGTTAAAAAATATTTTTCAACGTTGATGTTTTAGATTGGCCAGCACGATCGCCAGATAAAAATGTTATTGAAAACTGTTGGCGGTCTTCTTGCCAGGGCGGTTTATGCTGAAAACAGGCACTACGAAAGTGTTAATGAGCTTAAACAAAGCATTGTATTAAATTGGCGCAAATTTCTACAAAAAAACATTAAAAAATTGTTTAAATCTTTACCAAACTGAATGGCAAAAGAAATAGAAAAAAGTGAAGGAACTACTCATTATTAAGAGTTGAAAGAAAATTTTATTTTTTTTAAACTACAGCCTTTGACAACTTACTAGAAACGAGAGCAGCATTGTAGCGTTTGCTCATATTCCGATTACTGTTAAAAATATAACGGTAAACTTTTTGCTTTGCTTCTGCTTTTATTCCCCTTTAAAAAATATGCATTCTCATTTTGCACATTGTATGGTTTGCATACCAGTATTATTTTAGCTGATCAATTGGAGTTCTTGAGTTGACAGCTAATTAAAAACGAGTCTTTACTACTTAAAATACATCAATATTTAAGAATTTTACTCAAATATTTTAGCAAGAGGCACTGGCTTACACTAGTACCAGGTTGAAATGAGCGTTTATTTTTTTAAATAAAACACAAATTATTAATGGGAAAGTGAAAACATTCTATTCAAAGTTGTTGTTGTTTTCTAAAAATTTTGACCACCTTTCTGGCAATTTGTGAATACCACGCCAATAAAATTGTTCGTCTTTTAAAGCAATCCAATCAGACACCCAATTTTCGACCTCCTCGTAGGAATCAAAGTGCTGCTCAGCCAATGCGTGTCCCATCGATGAAAACAAATGGTAGTCGGAAGGAGCCAAGTCTGATGACTACGGCGGGTAGGGTAGCTGCTCGCTGCCAAGTGTGTTGATTGTATCCTTTGCTTTGTGTGTAGGTGCATTGTCATGAAGCAAAATTACCTTACCGTATCTTCTTGCCCATTCTGGTCGTTTCTCGATCAATGCATGGTTCAAATTGATAATTTATTGTCGGTAGCGATCAGTATTAATGGTTTCACCAGGTTTTAGGAGCTCGTAGTATAACACACCTTTCTCGTCACACCAAACACACAGCATTGTCTTCTTGCCGAATCGATCTGGTTTTGCAGTCGATGTTGATGGTTGTCCCAGATTAACCCATGATTTTTTCGGTTTAGGATTCTTAAAATAAATCCATTTTTCATTGCCAGTAACAATCCGATGCAAAACCGATTTTCTTTCGTGTCTTTGAAGCAAAATTTCACAAGTGTTTTTTCGGTTTTCCATCTGTCTCTCATTCAATTCATGTGGCACCCATTTTCCACACGTTTGGATCTTTCCCATAGCTTTTAAACGGTCAGAAAATGTTTATTGTGCAACATTTAACATTGCTGCCATTTGCTTTTGACTCAAAGTGTCATCTCCACTTGCAATTCGGCGTCTTCAAACTTGTTTGGTGGTCTTCCACGTTCTTCATTTCTCACATCAAAATCATTATTTCTGAACCGTTGAAACCATCTTTTGCATGTTGCTTCTGATAGAGCATGATCACCATATGCCTCGACAAGCATTCGATGCGACTCTACAGCACTTTTTTTCAAATGAAAACAAAAAATTAATGCTTTCCGCAAATCATCCAAAATTCGACATTTTTAACATGATGAAAAAATATGATGTTGTCTGTTCAATGACTTGATATACTAAATATTTTTCACAGATGTCATAGGAAACAAACAAAAAACAAAAATAAGGGCTCGTTCACAACAAATGTTCCCTATCGAGACATTTGTATCTTGACGCTCACTTTATACCGGTAATATACCAGAAAAATTAAGAAAACTGCTTTTGGTATTTTAATTGACTGTCGGAAAATTATATCCTTGGGCAAAGCGGAACATGTCTTACTTCATTTTAACTTGAATATGTCAAATGGAGTTTGAATAGCATGGTACGAGCATACCTCAAACCGCATTTATGTCCAGGGGATGGACAGTATGGGCAGACGGTCAAAAAGAATAAATTGTGAGCTCATATAAACCCTTATTTTACTTTTCTACTTTCTACTTAATTAATTTTTAATTTGATATTTCTGTATACATATACATATATGTTTAAAAAAAAATATCACGTGTATGTAGGTTTTATATTTTGGGATTGGGCAACCCCAATTTTTGAGGTTATACGTTCTCAGAACGTTTTGACGAGCGCTATTTGTGTTGCTTACAGCAACTAAAAAGACTCATCTCTCCCAAAAAATGGAATTAAATCATGAAACATTTTTTGCGATTATTTTTTACAAATTTCGACGTGGATTAACTCAACAACAGTGCATCGATGAGCTTAATTCAATTTTTGGGTATGAAGCTCCATCAAGGACCAGTGTTTATCGATAGTATGGTGAATTCAACCGAGGTCGTAGTTCACTCCAAGACGAATTTCATGAAGGTCGTCCAAAATCAGTTGTTGTTTCGGAAACTATTGATGCTGTGCGCCAACTGAAATTGCAAGATCGTCATGTGACCTGTCGTAAGATTGAGACAACCTTGGGCATTAGTGGGACCGGCATACATTCAATATTGCATGAACATTTGACCGTCCAAAAAATTTTTTTCGCGTTGGATCCCACCCAATTTGTCAAACGCTCAAAAAAATGCTCGTGTCGATTGGTCGAAAGAAATGCTCCAAAAATACGATGGCGGTGCTTCAAAACACTTCTATGACATCGTGACAGGTGATGAATCGTGGATTTACGCGTATGAGCCCGAAAGTAAACAGCAGTCGACTGTATGGGTGTTTCAAATTGAGCCAAATCCAACAAAAGTTGCTCACGCACGAACCACTTCCAAGCAAATGGTCGCCTGTTTTTTTCGGAAAAACTGGACACGTCGCAACCGTGCCACTGGAACAACGCAGAACAGTCAATTCTGAGTGGCACACAACCATTTGGGTGAGAGTTGTCGTCCAAGAAATCAGGAAAACCAACCGCCGAGGACGGATCACTCTTCACCACGACAATGCGAGCTCTCACACATCGGCTCAAACAACTGCATTTTTGAGCATTCAAAACATCGATTTGATGAGTCCTCCGCTGTATAGTCCTGACTTGACACCGAATGACTTCTTTTTATTCCCGTACGTAAAAATTAAAATGGGAGGTCAACGTTTTCCGACACCGGAAGAAGCTGTTGATGCGTTAAGAATGCATGTTTCGGAGATACCCCAAATTCTAAAAATTTTGACCACCTTTCTGGCAATTTGTGAATACCACGCCAATAAAATTGTTCGTCTTTTAAAGCAAACCAATCAGACACCCAATTTTCGACCTCCTCGTAGGAATCAAAGTGCTGCTCAGCCAATGTGTGTCCCATCGATGAAAACATATGGTAGTCGGAAGGAGCCAAGTCTGGTAGCTGCTCCCAGCCAAGTGTTTTGATTGTATCCTGAACCGGTTTTGCTTTGCGTGCAGATGCATTGTCATGGAGCAAAATTACCTTACCGTATCTTCTTGCCCATTCTGGTCGTTTTTCGATCAATGCATGGTTCAAATTGGTCCTTTGTTGTCGGTAGCGATCAGTATTAATGGCTTCACCAGGTTTTAGGAGCTCGTAGTATAACACACCTTTCTCGTCACACCAAACACACAGCATTGTCCTCTTGCCGAATCGATCTGGTTTTGCAGTCGATGTTGATGGTTGTCTCAGATTAATCCATGAGTTTTTCTTAAAATAAATCCAATTTTCATCGCCAGTAACAATCCGATGCAAAACCGATTTTCTTTCGTGTCTTTGATGCAAAATTTCACAAGTGTTTTTTCGAATTTCCATCTGTCTTTCAAAGCTTCTCAAATTTCGCCGTTCGGAGTCGGCAAAAAGCCGTAGGTCCCTTCTACTCGTGAGAGAAGAGTAGCGCGCACAACACGAGTAGTTGATGAGCAAGCGGCCCTGGTCCCCCTCTGGACTGTAGCGCCAACAATTATTATAACTATTATCTGTCTATCATTCAATTCATGTGGCACCCATTTCCGACACTTTTGGATCTTTCCCACAGCTTTTAAACGGTCAGAAATTGTTTGTTGTGCAACATTTAACATTGCTGCCATTTGCTTTTGACTTAAAGTGTCATCCCCATCCAATATCGTTTGCGATTTGGCGTCTTCAAACTTTTTTGGTGGTCTTCCACGTTCTTCATTTCTCACATCAAAATCATTATTTCTGAACCGCTGAAACCATCTTTTGCATGTTGCTTCTGATAGAGCATGATCACCATATGCCTCGACAAGCATTCGATGCGACTCTGCAGCACTTTTCTTCAAATGAAAACAAAAAATTATTGCTTTCCGCAAATCATCACTTTCTGGTACAAAATTCGACATTTTTAACACGATGAAAAAATATGATGTTGTCTGTTCAATGACTATGTATACTAAATATTTTTCACAGATGTCATAGCAAACAAACAAAAAAAAAATAAATAAGGGCCCGTTCACAACAAATGTTCTTGACGCTGACTTCATACCGGTATACCTGGTAAAATAAAAAAATTAATATATTTAAATTAAAAAGAAAACAAAGAAGTGGGCAAAGGAAAGAGCTGTACACCTGACACGGGGAAGGCTAGTGTTAAACAAAGCGGGTCAGTCATATGAACGCGTTGCAGCGCATTTAAACTGTTCCAAAAAGATGGTATTTGGTGCAATATCCCATTTTCGTAAATATGGCACCACGGAAAATGTTCCTCGCAAAAACAGACCCCGCAAAACTACACACTTGACAGAAGAATTGTCCGGCTATCGAAAGCGGATCCCAAAAAAAAGTGCCAAGGTAATCCAGCGTGAATTAATGGATGAAACGGGCTTCAATGTGTCTAAGAGGACTGTTGCTCGTCGTTTGACGGAAACCGGACTTCACGGAAGACTTGCGCGTATGAAACCGCTGGTTAAATTGGCACAAAGAAAACGTCGTATCGACTTTGCCAAGACCCATACCGCTTGGACGGCAAATGAGTGGAAATTTGTACTATGGAGCGATGAAGCAAAGGTAAATAGGATTGGTCCGGATGGTAGAAAGTACGTCCGACGACAAAGAGGCAAAGAACTCGATCCCAGGTACACCTCTCCAGTAGTTAAGTACGGCGGCGGCTCAATTTTTATTTGGGCATGTTTTTCGTGGAACGGCGTTGGACCAATTCATCGTATTGTGGGAAAAATGAATAAAGAGCAGTACGTTGACATATTGAAAAATTTAATGCTACCATGGGCGGAGGAAAATATGCCGGTTATTTGGTCATTCCGGCAAGACAAAGCTCACAAAAGCATTTTTTGACCAAAACTTCATGCGTGTACTTGACTGGCCATCACAAAGTCCAGACTTAAATCGTATAGAACACCTTTGGAGTGATGTTAAGAATCCCGTCAGTACTCAAAACATTTCCAATTTGGATGTTTTTTATGAAAAGGTGAAGGAAGCGTGGTATGCGATTCCAGCGAAGAGATGCCTAGGCCTAATCAGGTTGATGCAGCCGACTAAGCGCCGATTTTTCAATAGTCAGATAAACAATCAGATAGGAGTTAACTGACAGTTAAGGCATAAATGCATTTTTCAATAGTTGTTTAGCAGCTATCTGAGGAATATACCATCTAACTGTCTGTTAAAGTGTTCTGTCCGTTTCTGTGTCAGATAAAATGTAATCCCCTAGTTAAAGTAAATGGGCTGTCAAATTCAAACATGTAAATAATTACAAATTGTTTTTTTTTAAATGATTTTTTGGACGATGTCGACGATTTATTTGTTGAGGAAGAAGAAATAATATAAAATCGCAACGTTGTGAAAAGAGTTACGCTAGTCATTGCTGCGTTGAGACCGATATTTGTAAGATTGCCAAGAAACCAAGAAGAAATTTTACAAATACAGCAGGGTTTCTACCAAACGGCACGGTTTCCTCGAGTAGTTGTATCTATAGACTGTACTCATGTGCGTATAGTTTCTACAGGTATGTTCAGTTGTTTATCATATGTACTAAACGTTTTGAAAAATTTCATTTTAGGAGGAGATATTGCTGAAAATTTCAGAAATCGAAAAGGCTATTTTTCCATCAATGTACAAGCTATGTGCACATCAAACTTAAAGTTTATTAATGTAGTTACTCGATGGCCGGGCTCGACTCATGACAGCCTCATATTTCACAACTCTGCGGCTAAATTTCATTTCGAAAATGGTTTTGTTGGAAATGGAATAATTTTTGGAGATAGTG